>JAHSQG010000007.1:2644322-3966484 GCA_020631755.1 Colletotrichum sublineola | reverse complement strand
GGACAGGAAAGGGACCTTTGCTTCTCCAGTTCTCGGCGGTATTACAGTGTACGCCATGGGCCATGGCCAACCAGAAAGGCTTGACTCGTTTGATCGGACCCGCAAGTATGGAATCTGAGGCAGTCATACAGGCCCATAATCAACAGACGTTTGGTTGGCGTTATTGGGCAGGCATCCTCACACATTGGCAGCACTGGGAGCGATAGACATGGGGCAGTGAAGTTTTGAATTTGTAAATTTGATTCAATTGAATTATCCGACCGACCTTGACCCGATCAACGCCACGAGAATGAACATGGTCTTTTTGTTACATTATAGAAAACTGTGAGAATGGGTCATTAGTGACAGTCGTTGTGATGCCGCAGATATCGTCCAGCACGCCATCTAGAGCGTTGTCCCTCGCCTTTCCGCTTGGGTCTGTCTTCTTTCTTTCTCTCCGTTTGCCATGGCATCGTCTTCTTCTCTATAATGGATATGAAAAATAAAGGAAATAAAATTTTTGTGCGACCCGATGCCTCAAAACACGCTTTTGTGTGATGACAGTTCTGTGCTGCTGCGCGCGATCCAAAAAAATGATCTAGAACAAGACCTTGGCTCTTTAGCCCTCCTCGACGACGGCGCGGTTGGCAATGTAGAAGCGCTCGCCCTTGTCGTCCTTCTCGTGCTCGAGGCGACCTTGCTGAGCTGGGTGAGGACGTTCTCGATGAGGGTGTCGGTGGACGCTGCGCTTCTTGCGGCCCATGTCGTTGAGCGACCGGAGGTTGGACAGGGACGTAGTAGACGAGGGCCATGACGATGGTGACGGCGACCGAGTACACGAAGACGACGCAAACAGTGACGAAGTCGGTGCGGCCGTCCTCGGACAGGAAGCGGTTGATGGACGGGGGGGAGGCGGCTCGCCACGGCCACCGGAGAACCAACCAAAGACACAGAAGAGGATGGACAGGACGTCGACGGCGGCGATGGCACCGATGAGCTGGAATGAGGGGAAAGTCTCGAAACCGCGGGTTGACGAAGATGAGCCAGTTCTGGGTGAGGAGATCTCGAGGAAGAGAATCTCCTGGATAGAACCGTACTCGTGGATGACACCACCCTCGACGATGTACATGGTACCGCGGAGGATCCAAGTGCCATGGCGAGGAGACTGCGAGAACGATGGAGATGATCCAGATCTTGGGAGTTGCCACTCGACGGGACGCTTCTCAAAGTGGGCGTTGTCGTACTAACAAGCATGTTAATCTTTCTGTCATGGACATGGAGTGGGTGGGTTCTACTTACGGCGACGGCGATGGTGGCCAAATCGGCAAACAGGGCAAGGAAAACAATCAGATCGGCGCGGACGGTCTCGTTGATGATGATCATGGAAGTGACGAGGTAGATCTCCAAGTGCAAGCAGAGGGCGATACGGTACTGGATGTAAGCCTTCATGCGCTGGAAGATCTGGCGGGACAACTTGATGGCCGAGACGATGGTGCTGAGACCGGGGGCGAGGAAGACGATATCGGCGGCGGCCTGGGCAGCCTCGGTGGCACCCTCGACGGCAATACCGCATCGGACTTCTTCAGGGAGGGAGCGTCGTTGACACCGTCACCAGTCATGGCAGTCAAGTGACCACGCTGCTGAAGCATCTCGACGACCTGGTACTTGTGCTCGGGGAACACCTCGGCGAAGCCGTCGGCGCGCTCGCAGAGGTCGTGGATGGAGGTGCCGGCCATGTCGCTGTGGAGGAGCTTGTCAGAGTTGTAAACCTTGGTACCGAGCTGGAGCATGCGGCAGGTCTCGACGGCGATGGCGTGGGCGTCACCAGTAAGCATCTTCACCTGGAGACCGAGAGCCTGAGCCTCAAGAATGGTCTGGCCGGTATCGCTGCGAGGGGGGTCGAAGAGGGACAGCATGCCGAGCATCTCCCAGGGGCCATCCTCCTCCTTGACGGCGACGGCGAGGGAACGGAAACCACGGCGGGCAAACTCGGCAGCCTTCTCCTTGAAGAGGGCGGATTGCTCCTCAGTGCAGTCGGTAAGGGCGAGGACGGCCTTGGGGGCACCCTTGGCGCAAGTGTAACGGACACCACGGTGGGTGGCAATGGTGGTGATACGCTTGGAGACAGGGTCGAAGGGGGTGAACTTCTCGGTCTTCCAGCCGTCAGAGATGAGCTCCTTGGCCTTGGGGTAGCGCTTGAGGGTGAGGACGGTGATCTTGTCGATGGGGTCAAGGGCCTTGATGTTGTGCGAAGAGGCGAGAGCGGCGACGGCCATCATCCAGTTGATGTCAACACCCTCCATGACGAAAGGCTCGCGGACAGACAGCTGGTTGGCGGTGAGGGTACCGGTCTTGTCGGAGCAAAGGATGTCGACACCGGCGAGGGACTCGATGGCGGTGAGCTTCTGAACAATGGCCTTCTCCTCGGCGAGGTAGGCGGCACCGACGGCGAGGGTGGTGGTGGTGACGCAAGGCAGACCGATGGGGACACCGATGATGAGGAGAATCAGGGCGTAGTGGAGCAGGTTGACGGAAGTACCCTCCTCGGAGACCTTAATGGAGCGGTAGAAACCACCGATCCAGGCGGCGAGGATGAAGATGATGACGAGAGCGAGGAGCGTGGTACCGATAGAGTTCATGATGGCCTTGAAGTGACCCTGGTCCTGGGCGCCCTGAACGAGGGAAGCGGTCTTTCCGACGAACGAGGCCTGGGCACCGTGGGTGACGATACAGTAGGCCTTGCCGCGCTTGCAACCAGTGGTGTAGTAGCAGGTGTCGGTCATGAACTTGTCGACTGCGAGAGACTCACCAGTCATGGCAGACTGGTCAACGGCAACGATGGCATGTCCGAGCTGGGGGTTGGCGTTCTCCTCGTCACCCTCCTCGAACTTCTCGCGGCGGGGGGACATGACATCCTGGGCCTCGAGCTCAGCCTTGTAGGCAGCGTAGCCGGCGGGGTTCTCGTAGTCGCAAATCAGCTGGCAGTCAGCAGGGACGACGTGGCCTTCCTCGATAATGATCTGGGAAAGAAGCGTGTTAGTGATGTTATCCGTTTGGTGCGCACGAGCTGCAAGCGACGACTCACAATATCACCGGGCACGAGTTCACGGGCACGGATCTCCTCTTCCTTTCCAGAGCGAATGACACGGGCCTTCATGGCGATGTCACCCTTCAGGGAGGCGACAACGTCGGCGGCCTGCTTTTCTTGGTACCAACCGACAGCGGCGTTAAGCAGAAGAATGGCGACAATAAGACCGGCATCGAGCCAGTCCTGCAGGGCGAAGGCGAGGATAGCGGCACACTCCATGACTGCATAGGGGATTAGCGTTTGGCCCGCAGTTTCATGGCTGTCATGCTTCGACAGGTTGCAGCGGGCTTGTGCTTACCGTAGAGAATGGGACCGCGGAAGAAACCGACGAACTTGAGGAACATGTTCTCCTTCTCGGTGGTAAGTTCGTTCCAGCCGGTGTACTTTCTGCGACGCTCGACTTCCGTGGGGTCAAGACCTTGCCTCATATCGGTCTTGAGCCAGTCGGCGGGGGTGACGAAGCCGCTGGAGCCAGCGCCTTCGACGGTGGCCTTCTTCCAGAACATCCATTTCGGGACCTTCTTGGAGGTAGGCGCCTCGGTCTCTTCAACATCGGCGTTGGGGTCGCGGTAGGTGTCGATGTAACGGATTAGACTGTTGTCGGAGAAAAAGGTTGTCAGCCTTCAAGAGCTTTTTGGGGTGGGAGGGAAAGAGCCAATGGCATGTAAGAGGGGGGCACAACTCACGATCTGTACTCCTCGTTGGAGCCGGTCTCGCCAGCAGCGCCCTCGACCCTGTTGTTTCTGGCGCGCTCCTGGATGAAGTTGCCGGTCTCGAGGTCCTGGTCCTCATCCTCAATGTTGATGGGTTGAGGGTAGTGCTTGTTGCCTCCTTTTCCTATTAAGCCCGCCATTTTGTATGGTGCCATAAACTGTTGGAAAAGGGTTACAGTCCAGCTGTATCAGTTGAGGAGCGCAGGCAGGACGGAGGTATATATAGAAGAAGGTGGAGGGAGAGGAGAGATATGGGGAGGGGAGAGAGTGAGAGGATGGAGGGGCAGAGCAGGGTGAGGAAGAAGGCTAGGCCGGAAGAGACATGAATCACGGTGGGAGAATGGGGCATATTATATTACATCTGTCAAACGGCGATGCCGGACTGGTCGAGGAACTTCCGCGGATGGGAATGGGAAGATGGGACCAAGGCAAGGCGAGGCGGCATGGGGAGGACCTGTCGGGCTGGCATTGTGCAATTGATGGGGGTACCGAGTACAGCACTGCAATGGAGGCAAGAGACCGCGGCGTCGGCATGCGTGTGTGTGTGTGAGTGTGTGGTGTGTGTGTGTGTAAGAGCTGCGAGAGTGTGTGTGTGTGTGTGTGTGTGTGTGTGTGTGTGTATGTGGTGTATGTGTGTGAGTGAACAAGGGACCAGCGTGTAGCTGCGTACCCCGTCTTGCTCGGATCAACGCCAAGAAGTTGCAAGCATCAAAACAGATGCGGGTGAGGGAAAAACCCGCACACTGTGACCGGGCGGGCCAGCGACGTCGATGCTATTTTGAGGTGGAAGGGACGAAGGCAAGGAAGGGGGAACATGTTTGTCCGCTGGGTAGTGCTGCAGATGAGGCGGTACCTGTGTACGTACTGCCGTCGAGGTTACAGCCTCGACGGCGACCTGACAAGACCAGAGACGGGAGCTGCTGGGAAGTGGCAGGCAGACAGACAGGAAGAAGACCGTGGGCGTGGGGCGTGGGCATGGGCGTGTGGTCGTGGACGCGATGGACTGGGTTGGACGTGGGGACCTTGTCGGCGCCTTTCTCATCAATCGCCGCTCCCGTTGGACTACCATCCATCTGTGTGGAAGAATATTGGCCAGTTTCTAGCGTAAATTGGTTCTCCCCAGGTCCCCATTAGACGGGCCGACCTATCAAGACAGAGACAACTTACTGTCTCATCTACCAGGATGCGAGGATGGATATCTGACAACAAGGGGAAGCCAGCGTGAGTCGTGCGTTTCGACGAGGAAACTCTCTAGTGACTTAGCCTTGTATGGGGGCAGAGCATGGAGATGGGGGTAAACTTCAAGTCTCCCCCGTTACCAAAATAAATGCCTCAGTAGCACTACGGTTGTGCCTGGGCTGGGCACTGCACCCGAGGAAAAGATTAACAACGGGAGAACCGTCAAAGGCCAAACATAAAAAAAAATATGAAAAAAGAGGGCCCAGGGCCTGGAGCTCTCTCCTCCAGACATAATTCCGAGACTTCATCGAACCTGTTCTCGGGCAACCCCCCGCGCGCCAGCGCCGCAGAGAGAGCTCCAGAAAGTGAGAGTCGGCAGAAACGGTATCCATCTGCCTATTCCTGGTTGAGCGAGGACCCGGACACACACCCCCTGGTCCAGGACATGTTCCGTGAGTTGGAAAGAGAACAGAGAACAAGAGACGTTTGACCATCGGTGGACTTGGGACTCTCTTTTGCCTCCCTGACCCCATCCCGTCCTCCATTCCAATTCCCACCTACGTACTTACACCGAAAGGTGCTCTGTGTGTGTGTAGTACGTACCGTGTTCACCACCATGATCCCATCACACACTTGTGGTGAGGTCTGTTCGTAGGTACAGTACGTACTGCGAAGAATGCCTCGTCCGGCCCCTTGGTCGCGACAGTTTCAGCTCTGCTCCGAAACCTACAGCACGTGACCTGCCACTACCTATCGCCCTCACGCCGCTTCTTTGCTTGCATCGTCTTTGACCAATATGCAATATGACATGACCCAGTTCCCCCCTCCCCCCCACGACCCAGGTCCGTCCTAGTTCAGGTACCATAGTACTCAGCTAGCTGCACTAACCGCACACGATAAGCTCCCACCACCAAAGAGGCAGGAGGTACCATGGTACCTGAACCTTTTTCGTTGCTTCCCTTACCCTACTGAGCGAGACCCTTTTTTTTTTTCTTTTTTTTTTTCTTCTCTTCTCACATTCATCTTGGCATCCTCTCATCGCGACGAGAAGCCCGCTTCCGAATTGCGCGCTTGCATATCTGCAAACTTCTGCACTGACAATGACACGGCACTTGCATATTTGCATCCAATTGCCCCCCCCCCCCCCCCCCCCCCTCTCCCCCCGTCTGCGCCTCTCTGTCTATGTTTCTGGTTCGCTCTCTGTGGCTCGCTCTCTGTCCTCAAAGTCCCTCACTGCCACCCCAAAAAACTCGGTGCTATTTCCGCCGTACAGTGCGGACGGGGGGCACTTGGGTAGACGCCGGCACAAAGCTTCTTTGCCAAGCCTCTGAATTGTCATGTCCACGTCTGGCCGTAGGACCGCCGCGTTGTAGCCTCTGGCCCATGAGAGGTCGAGAGAGGTCGCGCCAAGAAATCCCCGGAATAGACCGCGGCGAAGAGCGTTTGGCTATGTGTGCGTGGTAAGGTCCTCCATGGTAACGCACATCATGGCCAGGCCCCCCTTCCTTGTCCGCCCCCGGGGCTAACGAATCGCCAAGTCTTGCCTTGGAAACACTCTTGCGCGATCTGCTTCGCGTCGGGCCTTGGGTTGAGGCTATACGTGAAGCATCCTGACCACTAATAGCATGTCGCGCGTTTGCCGTGACAGTTTCCCTTGAGTGTATTCTTAAATTATCGTTATAATTCCTTCTTTGAAAGTTTTATTTCGGTTCTTGGAACGGGGCGCTGTCGTCTCTCAATAACCCAAAACTTGACGACAAAACATACAATGGGGAGAAACCTGCCAAGGCCTGATCCCCGTCTGAGCCAAAAACCCCAATCTGGATCAAGTGCAACGGTGTCGTCAAACGGGAAGGGTTGCTTGGAACAATAGCTGGATGAGAAGGAGTTGTGAATTGTGTACATGCATGCCCATCACGCATACTGCATCCGATTAATGCCTGGGGGGGGGACACATGGGGAAATGGGGGAAAAGTCACCGCAATATTGGATGGGGGTGGGAAATGAATTGCTTGCCGGCCACCCACAAGGAACAAAAAGCGAGGGAGAGTTGTGCATGCTGACACAACATTGCACACGATGCGGAATATTGGCCCGCCTAGAGTATGCTTCCCTTTCCTTCATTGACGAGCCCCGAGCTGGACTCGCGACGTGCCCTGCCAGGCTTGGCCTGCGCGGACACGGGACCGACTCGACTGACTTGAACTTGGCACCGTCCCTACAGGACCAAGACGCCGCTTGGCTCGTTCTGGACGGCATGGCTTTTCGCCCGGGGTGTGGGCGAGTATGGAAACGGGAAGCGCTTACCGCTCCGGGGGTTGACACGGAAATAACGAGACGCAATTCGCGCAAGCTCGGCACGCAGGATAACGTAGGGGCCGAACGCTGACGATAGCCTCCATGAAGACCACGACGACAATATCCGAGCACGGAATTCGGAGGCGAAATGACAATGGGTGATGGATGCTGTTCAATGTGGCTAGTCAGCCGGCCCGGAGACGGTCAAATCTGTTTGCGAACCACCCCGATTGTTACCAAATTCCTTTTTCATCCAACCAAGGGACCGACTAGGACGGCACTCGGGTTCCAAAAAAAAAAAAAAAAAAAAAAAAAAAACCCGCTTGCTCCCAGACAACACTACTTTTACTCTCCCTCTCCCCTCTTATCGCATAGAAAAATCCTGCAAAATACTTCAAAAATCATATAGCCTTCATAAATACGTTTTTTTAATGCTGAAAAGGCTGCATTGGGTTGTTTAGAGTAATATAGGCATGCTAGGCTGCTGAGGTATTAATACTGTTAGCATATTGGCGATGGGGTTGAGAGCGGCCATTCTTTTGTTTTTGGAACCCGAGTGGACGGCCACGGACCGGAATTGAGTACAGTGCGTGTGTGCGTTTGTGTGGGAGATGGAGGGGCCACACTACCTAGTCAGGTCCAAATTCCGAAAGTGATGACCCAGTCGCACCAACGTGGCCGTTGACACTGTCCACATACAAAGCGAGATTCGTGCGAACGAGACCCGTTTGACGATCCGTCAAATCTCTGGCGTAATAGTGTGGGAAGTCGCGCGTGCTCCGCTCCTCAGCGGCTGGGAGGAGCTGGTCCGACCTTGGAGGGATGGAACGGTGGAAGGCGAGCTTCCGACTCAGGACATTGGGACACACGGTTCGCGGAATCCATCGTGGGCCGTAGGAGTCCTTTTTTTTCTTTCTTCCTCTTCATTCTTCCCTCTTTCTCTTCATCTTTTCTTTTCCATGTCTCCTTCTGTTTTGCATTCACTTTCCCTCCTCCTTCTCAAAGGGCGCTGTGGGAGCCATGGAAGATGCCTGCTACGATAAGGGCCAGGCACCGCAAGCGCAGTTCCCGCAGTGACAGCGCCAGAATGAAAGAAGGGAGGCGTTCCTGGGGCGGCAGAGCTGGAAGAGGGAGGAATCCTTGCTTTTGGACGACAAGCCCCCTGTAGAGCCCCAGGGAACCCACCCGATCCCCATCAATCCCCTCGATCGAGCAAGGGTTTTGTAGCTTCACTTGCCGTGGGGTTTATTTGACGTGCTACGAGCTGAGGTCAGAGATACGGCGCGTGCAGTGGCCGGCGAGTCTGTTTCTCTTCTGCCTTGTCAGCCCTTCTGTGTGTGTTGGTGGTGGTGCATCGTTCTCTCTTTTCCATCCGCTGCCTGGTGACGTCTTCCATTTGGCCAGAATGTGGCCCTATCTGGGAACTCAAGTTGTCGTCCGACCTTTGGTGTTGACTGCGGCTGTGAAATGTTTCCGTTGATGTACAGGGCCTGCATGATGGATGGTGGGCTGGAGAGTTTTGCGATAATCGTCATGGCTAAAAGGCAGGACGGAAGAAGCCAGATGGCCAGGCAGACAGACACGGACGGACATGGGAAAAAAGGGCGAGAACGGACTGCGTACAACAGAACCAGCTTCAGCCAAGGCTCTCTTCTCTCTCCCCTTCTGTCTTGTCTGCCTTTGACCCTCAAGCTGTCGGGACAGGGACCCGAAAGTTTCCCTCGAATCTCCATATCCGTACCTAGTTGGAGAACATCATGTCGTCCCGAGGCAAACCTGGAACGGGGCAGGGACAGGAAACGATAGGAGGAGCCCCAGAGGGCGGAAAACTCCATCCGTATTTTGGCAGGAAAAGATTGGTAGAAAAAAAAAAGGGAAAAAGTCCCGCAGCTTCGGTGCAGAAGCCGTGTGGGGGGCGCCTTTTTCGACACACAACAAACACGGCAAATTTGCGGAGCATACACTGCGCACCATGCATGTCAATGGATAGCCTGGCAAGCTATTGGCCAAAGGGGTTTGGATGGATTGCTGATGGGGGCACCTGGACAGGGAAGGTCGGCTGGCCGTTGATAAACTACCTAATCGTATGGAGGATCCCCTATGCAGCGAGTCGGCAATTCATGTCCTTGCCATTCTCAGAGTTGTGAGAGTGTGTTGGGGGCGTGTTGGGAATGAGCCCGTCTCCGTCGTACTCCTGATCTCCGCCCGCGTTGCCAAGATGCGACGGCAAAGGGACGTTGTGGTCAGTGGTTGAAACAGCCGACAGCACAGTGGAAGATCAAACATCCAAGGGGAGAGTGGTGTCGATGAAGAGACGACTCGGGTGGCATTGCGTTCCGCGTCTGTGCTAGCCCATCTCTCTCACTCTCCATTTTCACTTATAACCAACTAGCGTGAAGAACAGGCATGTTTGAAGCTTTGGACAAGGCCGAACCTCGCGTCGCACGACGACCGGGATGGCACTGGGAAACAACCAACCACTTGGCGCGCGATCCGTGGTCTCCTTGCTTCAACACGCACTCTCGGCAAAGAGAAGACAAGGAAGCAGAGGAAGATGATGGTGATAATGATGAAGGTGGAGAGAGAAGAGAGAGAGAGAGAGAGAGCGAGAGAGATGAGGTCGGATTCCGGCCATGTCCCGGCCGTAGTCTATTGAATGCAACAGCTCTCGCCTGTCCAGATAAGGCAAGACAATGAATGTACTGTATTTTCTATACGAGTATCCGTACAAAGTATTCATTCCTTCCACTCCACCCCTCCACCCCGTCGTCATGCTCCCGAACGATGCGCAGGTGCCCATCCCAATGCTACCGCAAATGCCAATGTTAATCAAACTGTATCGGTGGTATATTCAGCCGAGGCTGGGGGGAGCTTGCTGCTGTATCTTCTGGGAAATCGTGAAGCTTTCGCGCATCCCGTCCGGTCTTTCTCGTGGCATCGATTGTTATTTCGCCTGACAGAGTAATCTTGTCAAACTGCCAAGGTTTCCCGACTCGGAGCTTGCCATAGGATCTCTCTCTCTCTCTCTCTCTTTCACTTCCTCGCCTCGTCCTACCCTGTCCCGTTTTCGCTGGCTCGAGTGTTCCGGTTTTTGGGTTTTAGCCGAAGAGAGAGAAGGAACCGAAATGGCATTGATGGAGCCTCCTCTCATCCCTCCACCAGAAAGAGGCTAGGCCGAACCAGAAGAACCGAGGGTCGGTCAAGCCATGCTTCGTCTATACCAAACCCGCTCCTTGCCCGCCTTGCCCGCCTGCGCTTTGCAGAAGCGGTGCAGGCTGCAGCTCGCGTCATTACCGAGCTTTTGTGGGCGCGCGCAGAATCAGGTGCATTACTAGAGGAGGGGCGCGTATTGTTCTTCTGCGCATGTTGGAAAGGCAAAAGACAGCACCGGGAATGCCACCCACATGGCACAGTGCACTCAGAAAAGTCTCTGTTGTGCATGTGTGTAATGTACCTCTCTGGGTAAACCAGGCATGTATGACGGTATACGTACTCGGTGCATCGCAATCGCAACCAAGCCTCGTTGGCCAAGACACTCTAATGCGTTGGCTGGAAACCTGGGGGAGATTCGGAGAGCATGCCGGCCGTCCGACCATCACCGAAAACGAAGAGAGAATTCAATTTCGACAAGAGACGATTTCAGATCTCGTCATATCATGTCCGATGATGACGAAACCTTTCCATCGCCGATAAACGACGGGGAAAAGCCCCCAAGTGCTGCGTGCATCGTGGCTGGGTCATGACTATGGTCTAATGGGTACCGTAGTAAGCAAGCCTCTGGTCTTTTCGTAAGCTTGGTCGTGCGTCAATTCAGTCGTCATACTTGGAATCCATCAAGGACAATCAAAAGAACAAACCCCTTCAATCTGGGCAAGGGGGGTTACGAGGCCTGTCTCGATTGATTGTTTAATTTTCTTGGTTATACCTACAAATATACCCCGTATCCTTGAGATAAGGGACCAAACGGCAAAGAAACAAAAACAAGGCGGAAATCGTTACATGCGTCAAATGGGGGAGACCCCTGCTCACTTGATTTTGTCTTTTTTTTTTTCTCCCTTCCTCTTTTCCTGCTCTATCTCTCGCGCATGATTGGACGGATAACATGCTTTTTTTTTTTAACAAAAAATAAAAAAAAAATCCCAAATCAATACCGAAACTCCAAAGGCCGGCTACCATGTTCCGGCGGACGGCAACAAATTACGGGTTGAGGGTTCCTCTTGGGCGCATCGCCGGCTTAACGAACAGCGTTTGCGACCGCAGGAAAGGACACAGACGCTCAGCCATCGTGGCTTGGAATGACAGCGAGCGACAGACTGACTGGATTTGTTTGACGCCTGCAGCGCCAAGAACCGCGTGAGTCCCCCCCTCCCTCCAACCCCAATCCCAATCTTAACTATCTGATTCTCGAGACGGCATCAGCGACGTGCACAAGCTGCGGCTACGCGTCAGAGACAACCTTTCTTCTTGCTTCAACTCCTACATAAACGCACGCACGCACGCACGCTCGGCACACCACGTCGATGACTGGCGGCACAGCCATCACAGACCAGAGCCACAGCTTGTGTTCGCAATGTCCTCCATCCTCGCTCTGCCCAGCCTCGTGGCGGAACCCTGCAGACAAGACACCACAGCCCGCCGACGCCGCTGTGCGCCCGTCTAAGCTGCTTTACCTCGGGCTGCGCCATAACCCAAAGACGCCAGCGTACCGGTGCCGTGCCACGCACCGCACCCGCGAGCGCGGGTGCGTCTGCCGACGTTTGATGCCCGCCCTGGCACAGCCGACGTCCACAGATCTGGCACTAGAGGCTTGATATCTGATTGATGGTGTCTCTTCATCAAAACTCATGTTCCATTGAATGCTGTGACGCCTTGTCCCCCCCCCCTCCCCCCCACTCCTAGCTCCCTTAGCTCATATCTGGAAAACTCGGGGAGGGGTGGCGTTCTGTTGTTAAGGCCGTCTATGCCTGCCTAGCCAAACGTGAGGATGGGTAGCGTCGTAGGCCTGCATGTCTTAGTGCCGTGTCACGACTGTGTCGCGCCTATTTGTTTTCCCCGTCAACGGTTCAAGCAACAAACCCCCGCAGCCTTGCCCCCTTCGTTTGAAGGGCTTGGAGTGTTACGTACGGATAGTCACCGAGATGGACACACACACACCGAGATAGATACGACTGCTCCCTTATGTAACGACACCACGCGAGGGTCCCCTTGACCGATATGCCACCCGTCCCGTTTCTTCCACGCAGGTACGGTCGCACTCGTCCGCGAATCAACCCCAGGTTCCTGCATGTCAACGACCAGTCAAGGGTGCAACAAGTCTCCTAGCGTCCGCCGCACAGTTTGGCAACCAACGCGTGTGTACGGCGCACAATGTAACCCTCCACGCTCTGCTGGGGCCGGCCGCCCCAAAAGAGGAGCGCCGGCCCAATTGTCCAAACAAAAACGAAGCTGGGGATAGGAAGGGGGGTGGTGGCGCCTGCAAAGCAGCAGCTGCCTCTGTGGGTATCTGGACGATACGACGCTGGCATTATTTGGCTCATACTGGAGGGGACGTGACGGTTGGAGAGGCCCAAGATCGGCCTTTTTTTTTTTTAGCATGTAGTATTGTTTCCGGCATCGACGGCAATAGGGCGGTCTGGCTCCTTAGAGCTGGCAAAGATGACGACCGAGAAGCCGCCGTTCGTCTGTATTTGTCGCGCGAGATGAATGGCCCTTCCCTAGCAGCGGCGGCCCCTCCCTCCCCTCTCCCTCCTCCTCGGAATTCGGTCTGCAACAGAAGACATGGTTTTCAAGTCAGCCGAGAAGCCGAGTCGAGTCTCAAAGTGGGTTTTTTCTTTCTTCCACTTTTCCGTTGCTTGTTGTTGTTGTTACCCATTCCAGTAAGTCCGGACGGCAACGTCCAAAGAAAAAGCTTCCCACGTTTACCCGAGCCGCGTGCGGTGCAGGGCAGATGCTACGGCCAGAGTTACGTCGCGTTGCATCATCTTCCACCCACCCATGGCGGTTAAGACGAACGAGCTGCCATCGCCCTGCCTGAAACTCAGGTGGAAGTCACCTCTCTCTTTTTGTGTGTGTGTGTGTGTGTGTGTGTGTCTTTCCTCACTTCCGGCCTTACCCCCCTACCTATCTCACGGACAGCAAGCGAGCCGTCAGAATGAATGTCTTGCACTACAGCAGGTCAGCGCTAGAGGCGGGCGTTGCATGCATTGCAGAACAAAGCAAAGCAAAGCGAGCATTATCCCATTCCCTTTCGCTCTGTTCGCCGATCTAGTGACGTGCGGGATGGATCCCCCCTCTGTCCCAAAAACCGGTACTAGACCATGTGTGTCTCCATCGAGAGCTCGCTTTCCCAGGGTCCATGTGGACTACTGGAGAACAGCTGGGCCTGGGCGGGTGGGGCCAGGCGGTCCTTCTCTCGTCTCCCCTTTGAAATTGGCCATGGGGCCGCAACCGTTTTAGTCAATTCTATAGTGTAGCCCGCCGTGTGGACCAATATCATCGTGGATATATCGTGGGCATACGGATAGTGTATCGTGGATATCGTGGATATCGCGGATATTTCGTGGATATTTCGTGGATACAAGGTACATGCTATTTATTTCCTACCGTGCTATTGACCTACCCTACCCTACCCTACCTACCTACCTACCTGCGTTCATTATTCTCTTTCTCTCTTCTGCTCGCGTCCCTAGGCTCTCCACAGCTTGCTCCCCTGCTCTCCCCAATGAATGGCATTATCGGATCGGGTGATATACCTGTATATCTCTGAGGAAGGAGTACCTAGCGCGCCCCTCTGTGTCTCCTTCGGGACCGCACCGGCGCGAACTTCGGCGAGGGTTGCCGGTGGTTCCTCTCGCTGCGAGCGCGCGAGATAATACCCGCTGCGAAACCTGGATCCCGACCGCCTCATCAAATTCGAGAGATTGTGATTTGCCAGCAGTTATAGCCGTTCTCTTCATAGTCGCCATCGCCGTCGCTCGCGCCTTTTTTCTCTGTCGCTCTCTCGCTAACATTCCCAGTCCTTTCTGGCCAGGGTTGCCAATCTTAGTATTTTAGTATTTTCTTAGTATCTTCTATAACTTTATATATAGTAGAATAAGAAAAATAAAGAAAATATACATAAATAGCCTTTAGCTGAAAGATATAGAAAGTGTTTTCTATATATTAATAGCTATTTTAGCTATCTAGAAACTACTATTAGTAAGCAGAAATTAGTACAAATACTTAAGTATTATACTAACATTAGTATTTTAAAATAACTTAATAGTAAATAGTACTTTACTTATTATAATAGGTATAGAATTAAGTAGATTTTATAATTAAATTTATAAGACTAATATAGTAATTACTACTATTTTAACGAATTTTCTACTATATTAATTGTAAATACTAATGAAATACTAATTCGCAACCCTGTTTCTGGCCTGCCCCCATCTCCGAAGCGGCCCGTGGGAGGCTCTTCGCGTGACCCGAGGCATCATCACCCCCTCCTCCACCCCTCCCTCCGTCCGCTTTACTCCAATTTCCTCCAACGGCTCCCGCTGGAGGGAGAGGGAAAAAAAAAAGGAAAAAAAGGATGTAATGCATTTGTTTCCTCGTTCCAACCGCTCAGCATTGAACGGAAATAAAATAAAATTAAGTTAAAAATATAGAACCCCACGTAAGTCGGGTGTGGGACCTATCGTCGTCGCCGTTGCCGTCATCAACGCCAAGGCCGGCAATGACCGACTTGTTTATCTATTTTCTTCTTCATGTTGCAATTCTTATTTTGGTCACGGCATCTCCAACCAATTAGCCAGCCACCGCCCTCATCGTGTCTTCTAAGTCGTTCTTCTCCAACTGTGATCCCCCCGCCCTCTCGGTGTCTCCAGTCTTCAAAAAACCGGGCACACCAGACGTCGCTCGCCCCCCCCACGGGGGTTCCCCCCTTGGATTGGAGGGAACGACGGGGGTTGATGCGCTCGGTGTGAAGTGCGGACGTGTCATCGTTCTCATAGGTGCTGGCCTTGGCAGAGTCATAAACTGAATCAGTCCCAGGCGTCGCCAAGTCTTTCAAGTCCCGGAATAACTTGCGGCACGTATCGACTTTCGCCGTTTTGAAAACATGGCTCGTGCCCACCCCTTCGGTTGATCAGATGGCGCGCGGCGCGCCTTGGTTTTGTTGGCTGTGTGGCTGGCTGTGGATTATTTTGGTATGGGCAAGGCGAGTTCGAGCAAGTTGGTGGTTGATCAATCACTCAACGCGGGAACCTGTCTTCCAATACAGTGAACCGACTCGCCCAAAGCACAGCGTCTCTCCTGCAACAGCCTTCAAACCAGTCCGGCGGTACGACAAGAGAAGAGCACGTTCCAAAAGGCAGTCCCTGGTTCACATTGTGCGACTCTTGCAGTTGCCCCCTTTTGTAGATCTTTGGTTCGAATTCTAGTTACATGACAGACATGAACCATTTCCGTTACCTTTCCTCCCCTTCATCCTTTCCGCCCAGAAAAGAGAATGGCAAATAGAAGGAAAAGAAGAAAGGCAGGAAAAAAAAAAAAAAAAAGGGAAGCATTGACAAGATTGAGCCTGCTTTTTCCATCCCCCCCGGGATCCAAAACGTCCGACGTCGTCTACAAAACCTGCCAAGATCCCAAAAGGCCGCCGCTGAGGTCTGTCGAAGCCTTTTCTTCTTTTTCTTCATTTATTTTTCTTCGTCCTCCTCTCGTTCGTTGGCACGTCTTGGCCGGTCGGCACGATCGGCGCCGAGACGCGTCGCTCCCGTCCCCCCCAAGACCTCCCTCCCAAGACGTCGCAAGCCTTTCTACATACATGGTAAGCACTCTTTTTTGGCCCTCGTCTTCCTCTTTTCCCCATCTTTCTCATCTCTCCGTCAGCTTGCGAATCTGGGTTCGAGCAGCCAAGGGCGACTAAGCCAACAGATGACTTAGCTTTCTCTCCCATGTTGCCTCTTTGGTGCGGTTCGGGTCTTCCTTCTCCCCTTTCCACTGACCTTTCGTCTCATCCTTCTCGTCATACGCCAAGACTTTTGAGCAAAGGCATATATGCCGCCTCCTACTGATGTTGCCCCTCGATGCGACCTCCGGTCTGGGGGAGGAAATCGTCGTCATTGGATGGCTCACTTGTGATGCTTGTTTGATCCGTCGCTCTCAGCCAATTGCCCCCCATGTTCGATCAAACCCCCCGGGCTGCCGCCGTGTCAAAGCTATTTTCAACCTCCTCCTGCTTTTGCCCCGCGAAACTGGGGAAGCAGAAAGGCGGAGAGGGTTTCTTTTTCCATCTTGACACACCCTCGCTTCTGCTGGGTGCCGGCGTTTGTTTTCCTACTGTGCCCGTCCCCTCCCCTTCTCTGATGGGGGGTGACGAGGTGGTTGGGAAGTGCCGGACCGGGGGCAAAAACAGTTCGTGCTTCGACCCAGTCGACGATCATCATCCGTATGCCGGTAGAAGATTTTCTAGACATTGCAAGAACAGATGAATCACCGCAGTGTGTGTGTGTAGGTGTGATGTGTGGGCCATTGGGGGCTGACAGGGCTGATCGGTCAAGGTAGACTTGTAGATCATCGGGGGAAAGAGCGGTAAACCCTTGGCAACATACAATCTCCATAGAATGTGCCCCCCAGCCACTGCTAGTGACGTGTTTGCTGGACGGGATCTCCTGTACATTGGGAAAAAAATTGTGAGAAAGACGCTGATCCAAGACCGGCTGGGGTGCTGGGGAGGCGTCGTGAGGTTCCGCGGGGGAAAAGGACGGTAAAACAAACAATAATCTAGATTGGATCACGAGAACGAGGCGAGAGCATGCTCTTCTTCCTAATCTTCTGGGCGTTGGTCTCTCGAGGCCAGGCGAACACGATGCGAACCGCGTAACGCGTGACGTGCCCTCCCTCGAAGACAGTGAGCCTAAGGCCGAAGTCGTGGATGATGCTGAATGGACGGACAGCAACGACGTAGAACATTTTGAGGCAGTGTAGGGCTTGGCATTCATTAGGCGAGGAGACGAGGAGGAACGTTGGATGATTTGACAATAATGATCCTTAGAAGCGCTAATTGCGTAGAACCCCAAGCCCGGCGTTCATTTCCACCAGACCGCACAGTACAGGGCAGCCAGAGAGAAGGGGCGTACCCCTCAAAGCCAGACATCGTGATATCAAACAAACATCCGCCACAAGTCGCCGCAACGCCATGCCAAGAGACCGCCCCCATCAACGATGAGGATCAACCTCACGCCCCCCTCCCCCACGTCCAAGCCGTTATTACTGAACAAGTTCTACACCACGCCGTGCTTTTTTTTTTGTTTTGTTGTCTTACTTCCCTGCAGCAACTCCCTCAACGAAGCTCAGGGCCTCTTCGGTGGGAACACAGTCAATAGAGCTCGTCTTGTTGTGGAAGGTGACACCGTAGCACTTGTCGGCGATGTGAACAATCTCAGGCCGGAAAGTAGTGCAGATAAACTGCGTGCCCGCATCCTGGGAAATGGACTCCAGGAGACTGGCGACAGCAGTACGGTACTGTGCGTCGAGGTTGGCGTCGACCTCGTCGAAGATAACCATAGGACTACTCTCCGTCTGCTGAAGAGCGAAGATGAGACACAGAGCACACAAACCTGGGGGAGGAGACGTTAGTGATTGATAACATTGCGAGGGGGCGGTGACCGGGGCTTCGCTTACTCTTCTGACCACCGCTGAGCTGCTGGATCCGCTGCTGTTCGTCCAGTGTCTTGGAGTTGAAGGACACACTGATGCCCACACCGGTGTAGTTCTCGACGGCGCGGTTCTGCTCTTCGTCCGACTCAGGGTCGACGCGACGGTCCGTCCGGCGCTGGATAACCAGACGGCCATGACCGGCCGGCACCAGCTTCTCGAAGATGGTGGCAAACTCCTTCGACACCTGCTTGAAGGTCCGTTCGATGGCCTCGTCCTTGCGCTGGTCAAGGTGGGCAACGAGCTCCTCGATAGACGCCTGCGAGGCATCCAACTCCTTGCGTCGCTTGAGAAGCTGGTCTTGTTGCGAGGTGAAACTGTTGTACTGCTCAAACGCCTTCTTGTTGACGTGCTGGAACTTCTTCAAGGCGTTGCGGACCTTCTTCAGCCTCGAGTCAATCTGCCTGGGGTCCATCCTCTCGTATTTGTCAAATGCCTCTTCGGGGAGGACGCCGAGGTCCCTGATGGCCTTGGCCGCTTCGGCGGCCTGGGCCGTGTATACCGCCTTCTTGGACATGCTCTTCTCGATGGTGCTGCGCTGCTTGGCTTCCTTGGCCGCGACGGTGTTGCGGATTTCCTCCTGCTCTGCCTTTTTGGCTTCGCGGCGGTCGAGTTTGCCGCCTAGCTCTTCGAGCTTCGCCTCGATCTCCTTCATCTTGGTTTCGATAGCGCTGGTCTCCCGCTGCAGCTTCTTGAGTTCCCGCTGGGCCTCCTTAAGGCTGCCGGAGTCGCCGGACGACGTGTTGTTCTCAAAGGCCTGGCTGTTGAGCTGGTCCAGGCGCAGCTGGAGGTTCTGGTTGATGTCCGTTTCGAGGATCTGCTTCCGGCTCTCTGCTTCTCTGCGCTTCTTGCTGGCCTCGTTCCACTCCCTCTGAAGTCGCTGCACCTGCGCGTCGAGTTCGACAAGTTGCTTCTCTTCAGCGTTACTGAGAGACTTCTTGAAATCGGACGCAAGCTCAGATTCGTTCGCAGCAAGGCTTTCCGTGAAGATCTTCATGTCCCTCTCGACCGCTTCACGATGCCTGATGGCCTCGTTCAGACGTCTCTTCTCGTGCTCGAGCTGGCCGTTCTTGTTAGCCAGTTCGTGCCTCAAGGGCTCGAAGCCAGCTTCCAGCTGCCGGAGCTTGTGCTCGGCCTTCTGCACCTCACCCATGGCACGGGTGATTTCTTGCTCCTTCTGTTCGATCTGGGTCCTAATCCGATCAGACTGCTGCAGGAGCCGCTCATATTCGTCTCGCCACTTGTTGACAGCCTGAACGCCTTCCAACCTAGACCGTCGAGGATCGATATATCCACCAGTCATGGCACCCCTCTTGTTTGTGGTGTCACCGTCCAGCGTGATTGCGTCGACGCCGTGGCTTCTTGCGTACTGGCCTCCTATGCTCAGGTTGGGGCACACGACGACTTTGCCGAAAACTTGCTGGAAAGCCTTCTCGAACATTGGATCGTAGCGGATCTTGCTCAGAAGCGGCACAATGCCGTCTTGAGACCTGGGCATAGTAATATGTCTTGGGTGAAGGCGGTTGAGAGGCATGAAGGTAAGTCGGCCTCCGTAGTGGGTACGAAGGTGGTTCGTCAGGTATGTCGCTGTCTGATCGTTGTCGACAATGTAGTGGAACATGCTGTTCCCCGCAATCTGCTCGACGGGGAGGCGGTAGGTGTCGCTGACCTCGAGGAGTTCCGCCATCGTGCCATAGGCCCCGGGAATATCCTGCTCGTGCTTCAGCCGCCGGATCGTGGCAAGACCGCGAGCGGTATCGCTGTCCATCATGGAGCTTAACTCGCGCTCTGCCCGGTCCCTCTCCTGCCGGGCATCCTGCAAGATGGTATCGAGCTTCTCCTCCTCACGACACAGAAGCTTCTTCTCGTCGTCGAGTTTGTCCAATGTCTCTCTTGCTCTGCTCGCTTCCTCGAGCAGCTCGTTCCGGGCACCGCCCGAGTTTTGCAGCTGCTGTCTCAAGTTGGCGACATCGCTCTCTAGTTGCTTGATCGACCTCTCGGTCCCAGCAACGTCCTCGTCGGCATCCATCTTGTTCGCCTTGTGGCTCATGAGTCTCGAATGGAGATCCTCGATTTCCGCCCTCAAGTAGTTGTCACGCTCGGCCTTATTCTTAAACTGGGAGCCGCGACTTTGTTTGGCGAAGAGGCGGTTCCGCGCGGCTTCGGCCGTATCCAATTGTTGCTTCTTTTCCACTTCTTGCTGCTTTCGTCTCGTGTATTCCGGGATGATGTTGTTGAGCTCCTGCTTTTTCGCCGAAATTTCCTCGATGGTCGCCGCGAGTTCGGCCTCGTGTTGCTGCTGGGCTTGGACGGCTGCCGACTGGCCGTCGGACAAGGTCTTCACCTTGAGCTCTGCCTTGGCCTTGGCTTTGGCAGTCTCGCGACGATCCTCCTCGAGCTGACGGCGCTCGACCTTGAGCAGGTCCGACTCCTTCGTCAACTTGTGGATTTCGGACTCCAACTTGGTCAGCATCTTTTCGGCCTCCTTGAGCTCCGTGCGTATCGAGTCGGTGTTGTCCAGGCCACTTTGGCGAATGTTTTCGATTCTCTCGAGTTGTTCCTGGATTTGCTGCTGCTCTTGATAGTATAGCGCGTACTCGAGGCACCTGCGCTCGCGATCCTTGTCCTGAAAGCCTCGGAGCTCTTCCTTCTCCTCTTCGAGTTCGGCCAGGCGCTCCTTGATGTAGCCCAGAAGCTCGTCAATCTTTTCTCTCTTGTTGTTGGTCTCGTTCATGATCTTGAGCGACTCCGTCCGGCGCGCTTCATAGACCTGGGTTCCGGCGACCTCCTTCAGCAGAGTAAGCCGGTCCGACTCTTTCATGTTTGTCAGGGCCGTGACGCGGCCTTGGGGCACGATGTAGTAAGGATTTGACCTCGAGAAACCGGCCGCTTCGAGCAGGTTCACGACATCGTTCTTGGTTACTACTTTGCGATCGACTGAGTATTCGTCCTTCTTCGTTCCGATGGTACGGCGCAAAATGACCTCCTTGCCTCCCGTGGGAAAACGTTCGTCGCTGTTGTCGAAGATAATCTCGACGTAAGCGGACATAACCGCCGATCCTGATCCTTCGTGCAACAACGCCTGGCGCTCCTCGCGGGTCATCTGAGTGTAGGCATCGCTAAGAACGAAGCGAATTGCCGCAAAGAAGTTACTCTTGCCGGACCCATTGCGTCCGACAATGACGTTGGTGCCGGGGGAGAAGGGTTCGATGACGGTTTGTTCCTTGTAGCTATCACCAAGTCAGCGGGGGGGGGTGCGAGGCGGTAGGTTTGTCGCAAAGCGCGTACCTCTTGAAGCCCTGAATAATGATCTGCTTGATGTACATGGTGGGGGAGAGGGTTGCAGCCTCAAGGGCAGCGAACGTGCGCGTTTGATGTCGCTGATGGGATTCACGGCGTATCGCGCAATATTTTCATCGATAGGGCGAGGAGTCGTCACTGATCGTTGATGGTGGTGGGGATGGGCGACGCGTCCGGAAAGCGCGAAGTCCTCTCTCTGCGAGGTCACAGCGCGTAGATTCTGGGGGTGCGCCTGGTCAATTTGAGAGGCGGTGCGTGCCTGAGGATGAAGTGAGCAGTCTACAGTGTGCGATCTCACTGTGTCGATAATATGCACTGTACGTGACTGTGTCTCCATCTTGAATCGCGCTCACATGTCAGCCAAGTCGCGCTACTAACACTTCTGGTCTGCAAGGCAGTGATGGATTGCTTCCGCGACTGAAGGATAGATAGAGATTCTGTTGTTCTCAAACTCGCCTAACGTGGCTTTGTACCCTTCTCAACACTCTATACTGACGGCTATACAGTTCTGGTTCAACCAAAAAGAATGCTAGCTACGCCGGGGCTTCTGAAGCTAGCGCTCACCACTCGGGTTGTGTTGGAGACTCGAGGTCTACTACCAGCCGTATTTGCCGACCGGCCAGTTCAAGCACAGATGGCTAGTTATATTAACGTTGCAAAATCTTTGACTCTCGCTTGCGACTTTTTGCGTTTATACTGCATCCGCAGTATTGGAGAACTCATTTGGAACATTCATTTGAGACACTCGACTCTATCGCGCCATCGATGAAGCTCTCTCGCGCCGGAGTGATCTTAAGAGCTATAGACGCGTACCTCGAGTGACGAGGAAATATCTACTCTCTGAAACAGCTACACTATAGAGATAGCGCGTGGCAAGCGTTGGATGTGGAGAAGTACCAGTAGGTATGTATGATTGTCAACCCGCCCTTCTCCGAAAGGAGTTCGAGAGGAAGACCTTCAACGATTCCGATACTTCCGCGTTGGCCTCTACATGCGCCTGTGCGCACGCACGCAAAGTTGTCCGTGTCTAGGTACAGCACCCGAAGCCAAACAAAACTGCGATGTGCAGCGATCGTATGAGCGTGTCGGTGTGCCTGGGCCGAACAGCGGCATTCATGACACTGCGATTAGCAAGAAGTTTGAGCTTCAACATGGATAGAGCTGGATCGGTCCCATATGCACCCCGGTCGAGTCGCTGGGAAGCTACTGCGTATCCGCACCGGCCACAAAAGCGATGCAGAGCACACGTACCTAGTTTACGTTTTCAGCAGTTGGCGGAGATGGCCACGTTGCTATAGAGAGCAAGGTGTCGACGAAAAGAAAGGGATCACTCTTTGGATCCGAGACGCAGAGGTGCAGGAGGGAGTTCCGATCCGAACCAGTCGGGCCCAACTTACCTGTACATGCTGATGAACAGTTTTTTTTTCCTTTTTTTTTTTTTTTCTTTTCTGGATTGCCCAACCCATTCATTGCCCAGGAGAATGGCAATAAAGGCAAGCGTCAGGGGACCATACACAACCTTCCGAGGAATTAAAACACCCCCCAGCATGTCGCTCTGCCGTCACGAGGGATGAACTCAACGGGTGAAGCTGGGCGGACTGAGTTGAAATGAGGCCATCACAATCCGAACCTAAAAGAGATGCACTAGTGGTAGTTCACGAGCAGGCAGTGCTAGCGGAGTGTCAGGTCTTTGGGGGAGCTGATGACCTAGGACAAATCAGAAATGGCGTGCCGCTGGAACGCCAGAACCTTGGGACCCCAGGGAAGGCCACGCCAAGATTCCCAACTTTACCCCACGTCTTTGTGCCGGCCGAGCCAGCTTATTTCCCATTCGAGGCATCGGCCAGGACTGGTCGCAGCTGTACCGGCATGCCTGTGATGATCTTCGCGCCGGCGTGGTTTGCTGCACTTGCAGCCCGCCATCTCCGTTGCTTTTTCCATCCATCTCATCTGTCATCGATTGACCCATCCCAAACAGCCAGTCATCCAGTGATGGTTCGCCGTAAGAAGACTAGTCGTCGGAATTCCTAGTGGCGGAAGGTCGTGAAAGGTTGCCCGCTGCCCAGTGCTGCTGACGATTCGAAGATGTCGCCCTGTCTGTGTGCGCAGGCTTAGACTAGCCTTCAAGGGGTAGCCCGGCCCGGTGATCCCAGGGCCAGCTGAGAAAGCCATGGACCGATCTATCCATTTAGCTTGCTTCAACGCGATGGATAGCCTGGACTCCTCGCCGTTGCTGAAGAGCGTTCCAGCCTGGAAGACTTGGTTGAAGACAAAGCCGGACCTAATTTGTCGGTGGCAAGAGGTAACAACGGGGGAGAGTGTCGCCAAGGAAAAGTTACTCAGGTGCGCCGTGTCGTTCATGGTTTTTAGGTTCAAGAGCGACGGAGACATCAAATCAAGTCCGACAACCAACCGTCTCACGCACAAGGGATAAACGGCAAGTTGCATATCACGATGCTAGCCCTGGTCCACCCCCCCAGCAAATTGAACATGGTCATTGATAATGATGAGGCCACCATTTCTGGAAGTGCCGTGCGGGAACACTGGGCGTGGGGATGAATGCCAAAAGAGAGGAAGAGGGATAGAGACATGGGTGGGAAAGAGAAAAAAAAAGAAAAAAAAAAAACTCAAAATAGAAAAGCCCCGAGGGTGCTCGAGAACCAGCGAGAGTGGTTGTTAACAAACTGTTTCTGGTGTGTTTTTGGGGAGGCGTTCCAGAGCGTGCGCGCGCGCATGTGTCTGGCGGTTGCATGGAGAAGGACGAGGCTGCCTGAACTTTTCATCTGCCATCTGCCTCGTCCGGCCATGCGCCAGTGACTCGCTCGTCACAGTTGCATGATGTCGGTGAGGTGCAGCATAGCAAGCGTGCCAGTGAATGCCAGGTCACAGTGACGATGGAATGAAGGATGCAATTAATGGAGGATGAGGTTGAAATTGATGAAAATCGAGAGCATTGCACGGAATATCGGAAGGGAGAGGGACAGACGGAGCGAGAGAGAGAGAGTGGGACGAAAAGGGACGATGACAAGGAAAGGCGGCTGGCGAGGACGACGACGACAGGTCGCAGGCAGGCCTGACAGGGTTTATTGTTTGCTGGGGAGTGGAGGCGGACCAGGGACGCTAGACGACGCTAAGCAGATTAAGCGAGGCGCCGTCGCTGGGTGAAGGAACGGCTGGCTTTCTTTCCATTTTTTTTCTCTCACGGGCCCACGGGTAATTATAAAAGTACTGCAGGCATGCCTTTAAGACTGTCCGGGCCCCTCCACCCCAAAATTTCCCTCCAGAGCGACGTCCCGCGCTGCCAAATGGTGCTGCCCCTTTGACGAGACCCCATCGATTCTTAGCGCTCTATTGGTTCGCCCTGCCATCTTGGTCAGCACGATATAGGCACCCACAGCAACCTAACGCCCGGTTTTCCAAGGCCACACCAACCAACCCGCCTCAGGCACTGAACACTCTTGCAAGCAAGCACGACGAGGTAAGTTCCGTTGGTGTTTCTCTCTCTCTCTCCCTCTCCCTCTCTCTCCCTCTCCCTCTCTCTCCCTCTCCCTCTCTCTCCCTCACCCTCTCTCTCCCTCACCCGTCCCGTCCGTACCTCAGGCAGGCACTACGCGCACCGCGCACTACATTCCCGCCCTCGCACCTAGCTGGCACTGCATCCCCCAATCCCCAATCCCCCCAATCGTCCATATCTAGGCGCGCCTCTTCCTTCCCACTTGAGGCGGCATCCCTCTCTTTCTCGTCCTGTCGTGCAGAGCCTCACCCTTTTAAACAGGCAACGTTTATTTTATTACCTTGTTTCTTGTTTTTCCTCGGCCCTTCTGCTTCCCGGCCTTACAACAACCTAGCAACAACCCACAACTTCCATCGCTCTTTCGACCAGGTTCTTGGTCGGCCACTTTGCACGTCTGCTGCACTTACTTCTTTTCTCGATTCGCGCCATCAGTTGCAAAACTCGCTTGCAGCAAGGCTGCGGACACGACGCGACGGCATCGTCTGGATCTTTTTTGGTCCTGTCTGATGCATGCATGGTAGTCGCGTCTTTTCATTAAGACTCGGCCTGATCCACAGTGGACGGGATCGCGATTCGCATCCGGCCCCATTGCCGTTACCCGCTTGCCCAACTTTGGTACGTACCCCCCCCCCCCCCCAAAATTCATGTCAACCGCATTTGCTCTGTCTGTCTGCCCCGGTATACCCGTATCCATCCGCTTCCTTCATATCATCGCACCGCTTCCCCATCTCATGGTATGGTCTCGGATCGGCACATCTAGTGCCCTCTTCTCGCTATCGAGATCATCTCAACGTGGATGCCACTTTTCCCTGGCTGTCATGATTCAGTCTTCACCCAAAGTGCATCACCTTTGTTTTGGGCATGACGGGATGGCATACACCCACGTGTTTAAACTTTCAAGACCCTCTTTCCTACACTACGTCTCATCCATTCATGTGCTCATGCACCCAACTCTCAAGTTCCTTCACCTATGTTCGAAACCACAGCAGCCTACCCAGAAGTTAGCTAACTCCGCGCGCAGAAGCTCAACTCGATGATGAAACACTCACCAAATTCATCATAATACAAAATGGCGTCGAGGTGCGTTTCTCCTTGTGATCCTTGCGCCATCCACCACTCCCCATTAACCTAGAACTGTCACTAACCTTGCGGTAAACAGACTTGACAGATTGGTCACGTAAGTACAATCACATGTCCTCTGCCCACATCCTGGCAAGGCGGAATATCCTTGCTTGGCCAATCTCATTCGTGGTCAGACTCGGGCACAGCTCCGACGATGGCCACTGTATGAGCCCCAGGCTATGCCGCCGCGCCAGAAGATGGACATGCTCCTTCTCTGTTGAGCAGCCTGCTAACCGCTTCACATAGGATTCTTGAAACGGGTAGCACCCGCCTGATTCGTGACACCGCAGTCAACCAACTCGCCGATTGGCAAAAACAGCATCCCGATGAGCTCTTCAACCTTCTTTCCAGGGTCGTACCCTATCTTCGCCACAAGGATTGGGAGACACGTTCTACGGCAGCCAAAGCAATAGGCAAGATCATTGAAAATGCACCGTTATATGACCCGAACGAGGATGAGGACGTCGCGCCGGTCAAGAAAGACGAGGCCGAGGAGAACGGTCGCGTGAAGAAGGAGGAAGAAAAGGACGCCGCGTCCTTTTCTTCCGACGAGCTTCTCAAGCTGGAGTCGCTGAATGTAGAGCATATTGTCAAGTATGGCCGCCAACTTCTGAGGGGCGGCAATATCGAGTATGCTTTGGCCTCATTAGACCCTCCCGCACGACTTGCCCACCAAAAGAAAACGCTCAATGGACGGCTTGGTCTACTCGGCAGGGTGTTTGAGGATGCCGAGATGCCGGTTCTCGTCGAGAAGGATGCTAGCCCGCTCACCCCCCAGGACTCAGCAAATGGTCACAACGGGAGCAAGGAGAGTGCTACCCCTCATGGGCACACTCAAACAACAGAGGAGGCGGGCTTGAGTTCCAGGCAGCTCAACGTTCTCAAGAGGAAACGAAAGAGAGAGCTACAAAAGGCGGCACAAGGGAAGGGCGGGTTTGGGGATCTGTCCGTGAGGAGAACCACGACAGCAGGTTCCGAAGGATTCGACGAAACACCAATGGCAGACGCCGACTCGAAGCAGAAGAACGGAAAGGTGAACGACTACTTTAATCTGGAGAGGCCGGCGGATGTCGACGAAGACTCAAAAGTTGTCAGCGAGTTCAAGGGGCAAGTGATACCCATCAAGTCCGAAATCGAGGTGGACGAAACCATGGAGGGTGCCGAATGGCCCTACGATCGACTGTGCGATTTCCTCAAGGTTGACCTCTTTGATCCCTCCTGGGAGACTCGGCATGGAGCTGCGATGGGCATTCGGGAGGTAATTCGTGTTCACGGCCGTGGTGCTGGCAGAATACGCTCCAAGTCCCGCGCTGAAAACGATCGGTTGAACCAAGCTTGGCTGGACGATCTGGCTTGTCGACTCTGCTGCGTCCTAATGCTGGACAGGTTTACCGATTATAGTTCGGACACATCCGTCGCCCCTATCCGCGAAACCATCGGCCAATCTCTCGGCTCGGTTCTGCGACATGTCCCAGCAGAATCGGTCCACGGTATCTACAAGATTCTTTATGGCATGGTTATGCAGGATGATCTGCACCTCGACATGCTCCAGTGGTCCGTCTGTCACGGCGGCATGGTCGGCTTGAGATACGTCGTTGCCGTACGGAAGGACCTGCTCCTCGAGGACAATGAGATGATCGACGGAGTCATTCGACTGGTCATGAAGGGACTGGAAGAACACGACGACGACGTGCGGTCAGTGAGTGCCGCGACACTGCTGCCTATGGCAAAGGAATTCGTCACTCTGCGACCTGGATCCATCGACGGCCTCATCAATATCATGTGGGGAAGTCTTGCCGATCTGGGAGATGACCTGAGCGCCAGTACTGGTAAGATCATGGACCTCCTAGCCACACTCTGCAGTTACCCCGAGGTGCTTCAGGCCATGGAGACGTCTGCCGCCCAAGACGAAGAGCGCTCCTTCACCTTGTTGGTACCGCGCCTGTATCCCTTCCTTCGACACACCATTACCTCTGTCCGCTTAGCCGTGCTGAAGGCTCTCATGACCTTCGCAAACTTGGGTGCCGAAAACTCACGCGGATGGCTTAATGGGAGGATCCTGCGCCTCATCTTCCAAAACATCCTCGTCGAGCGAGATAGAGAAACATTGGCCATGTCCTTGGACGTGTGGACGGCCTTGGTCCGCTCGCTTTCCAAGACTCCTGATATCTTGGCTGACGAGTTCGCTGCTCACGTGGAGCCTCTGATGAGGCTTACACTGCACCCAATCGGCGTATCAAGGCATCCGTTGCCCATGCCCGCCCACCTTTTCCAAAAGCCCTCGGGCGGAACATATGCGCCTGTCGCAGCGACGCCTGCGCGCAAGGCATCTTCTCCCGAGGGCCCCGAGAGAGCAACCAAGCGTCGTCGCAAATCCACAAAGACGGATGACGCGCCTGTTACCTCGCATACACACGACGTTGACGGTCACATGATTCAGGGTGACGTGGACCTGGTTGGCATGGATACGCTAATTCGTTCGCGCGTTTCGGCAGCCAAGGCCATGGGCTTGATCATGTCCTTTATCCCCCCGTCGAACCTCGCTGAATATGACCAGCTGCTTCTTGCCGGTCTATCAGACAAGGCGTCTTCCACACAGCTCGCAGCCTGCATGGTCATTGACGAGTATGCCAAGAACGTACCCGCGACGGAGGCTGCGCAAAGATTCGCGGCACCCCTGCAAACCATCGTTGAAACGGAACGTCCTGGTCATTACAGCGATCTCGTTAGCTACATGCACAGGGTACGATCGCAATGCCAACAACTTCTCAACATGTTCCGCGACCACGGCAAGGTCTCAAGTGGACGCCTTCCGACGCTTGCCGTCCTCGTCCAAGGCGACGAGCAGGCAGGCCCCGGCGCCTTCTCAGTGGCCGTCGCGGACAAGGTCGTTGGTGAAGATTTTGAGAAGTTGAAGAAGGTCATGTCGCCGGGACAGCGTCTGGTAGCCAGCCAAATGCTTGGCGAAGCCAGAGATGTAGCCGCCTCGGCCATTGCCGACGCAAAGGCGGCAAAGGACTGCCGTGATGTACGCATCCGAGCCGGCGCGGCATGCGCACTCGTTGCAATCAAGGCCTTGCCCAAGAAGCCCAGCCCATTGATCAAGGGTATCATGGACAGCATCAAGACCGAAGAGAACCAGGAGCTTCAAAGTCGGGCCTCTGGGACCATTGCAAGACTCGTCCAAGTGTTCAACGAGAAGGGCCGTCGTGGACCAGCGGATAAGGTGGTTTCCAACTTGATCAAGTTCTCTTGTGTCGAGGTTGCGGAGACCCCTGAATTCCCTGTTCACGCAAGCAAGACGGACTGCGTGCTTTCAATGCAGAAGGAAGAGGACCGCGTGGACCATGCAGATGCCGCCAAGTGGGCAAAGGAAGTCAAGGCTGCTCGCATCACCCGCCGTGGAGCCAAGGAGGCATTGGAGATCCTGGCTCAGACCTATGGCGCAGATCTCCTCACTGCTGTGCCCACAATCAGGGTCTTTATGGAGGACCCTCTTGTCAAGGCATTCTCTGGTCCCTTGCCAGCAGAGGCAAAGGACCCCGAGAACACCTTTGGCCAAGAAATTGTCGACGCTTTGTCCCTCATCCGCACTCTTATGCCAACCCTCGACAAGGCCATCCATCCATTCATCATGGAGAAGGTGCCGTTAGTTATCAAGGCCCTGCATTCCGAGCTGTCTGTCTTCCGTTACATGGCCGCAAAGTGTATGGCCACCATCTGTAGTGTCATCACAGTCGAGGGCATGACAGCGCTTGTCGAGAATGTCCTGCCCTCCATCAGCAACCCTGTTGACCTCAACTTCCGCCAAGGTGCCATCGAGGCCATCTACCACCTGATTGCAGTCATGGGTGACGCCATCCTTCCTTATGTCATTTTCCTCATCGTCCCGGTTCTGGGTCGAATGAGCGACTCCGATAACGAGATTCGTTTGATTGCGACAACCTCATTTGCCACCCTCGTCAAGCTTGTACCCCTCGAAGCCGGCATTCCTGACCCTCCGGGTCTGTCGGAAGAGCTGCTCAAGGGTAGAGACCGCGAAAGAACCTTTATCTCGCAGCTCTTGGACCCGAAGAAGGTGGAATCGTTCCAGATCCCGGTCGCAATCAAGGCCGAACTTCGCTCATACCAGCAAGAAGGTGTCAACTGGCTGCACTTCCTCAACAAATATCACTTGCACGGAATTCTTTGCGATGACATGGGTCTGGGTAAAACCTTGCAGACCATTTGCATGGTAGCAAGCGACCATCATCAGCGTGCGGAGGAGTTCGCAAAGACTGGCGCGCCCGATGTTCGACGGCTCCCGTCTTTGGTTGTTTGCCCTCCTACGCTGTCCGGTCATTGGCAGCAGGAGGTCAAGACATACGCGCCCTTCCTTAGCGTTACGGCTTACGTCGGTCCACCTGCGGAGAGAAAGTTGATGAAGGACGGCTTGGACAAAACCGATATCGTCATTACCAGCTACGACGTTTGCCGAAATGACGCAGAGGTTCTCGCAAAGTATAACTGGAACTACGTTATTCTGGATGAGGGACATTTGATCAAGAATCCCAAGGCAAAAATCACAATCGCTGTCAAGAAATTGGCAAGCAACCACCGGCTGATCTTGACCGGCACGCCCATCCAGAACAACGTATTGGAACTATGGTCTCTCTTCGACTTCCTGATGCCTGGTTTCCTTGGCGCTGAGAAGGTCTTCCTGGACAGGTTCGCCAAGCCTATCGCCGCAAGTCGTTTCAGCAAGGCTTCTTCAAAGGAACAGGAAGCGGGTGCCTTGGCTATAGAGGCCCTTCACAAGCAAGTCCTCCCCTTCCTCCTGCGACGCCTCAAGGAGGAGGTGCTCGACGACCTGCCGCCCAAGATCCTGCAGAACTACTACTGCGATCTGAGCGACCTCCAGAAGAAGCTTTTCGACGACTTCACTAAGAAGCAAGGCAAGAAGCTGCAAGAAGAGGCGGGCCGTGAAGACAAGGATGCAAAGTCGCACATCTTCCAGGCCTTGCAGTACATGCGGAAGCTTTGCAACTCCCCTGCCATGGTTATGAAGCCTGGTCACGGCATGTACGACGAGACTCAACGCATTCTTAGGAAGCAGGGAACTAGTCTCGAAGATCCTGTTCATGCACCCAAGTTGACCGCCCTCAGAGACTTGCTCGTTGACTGCGGTATTGGCGTGGAAGAAGCCGAGTCAAACGACCCGCTGTACCAACCGATCAAGCCGCATCGTGCTCTCGTCTTCTGTCAAATGAAGGAGATGCTGGACATGGTCCAAAACACAGTCCTGAAGAGCATGCTACCGGGCGTCACCTACCTTCGCCTGGATGGTGGAGTTGAAGCCAACAAGAGACAAGACATTGTCAACAAGTTCAATAGCGATCCGTCGTACGATGTTTTACTCCTGACCACGAGTGTCGGAGGTCTTGGCCTCAACCTTACCGGTGCCGACACGGTCATCTTTGTCGAGCACGACTGGAACCCCCAGAAGGATATGCAGGCCATGGACCGAGCCCACCGAATCGGCCAGAAGAAGGTCGTCAACGTGTACCGTCTGGTCACCAGAGGCACGCTCGAGGAGAAGATTCTCAGTCTGCAGCGCTTCAAGATCGACGTGGCCTCGACAGTCGTCAATCAACAGAATGCCGGCTTGGCCACGATGGATACAGATCAGATTCTTGACCTCTTCAATCTGGGAGATACGGGACCTGGTCTCATATCGGATAAGCCACAAAACGCGATGGAAGGACGAGAGGAAGACATGGTGGACATTGAAACGGGTGACGTTGTTACGAGCAAACAGCCCGGCAAGAAGGCTTGGCTCGATGATTTGGGCGATCTCTGGGACAACCGCCAGTACGAGGAGAGTTTCGATCTGGATGGATTCCTAAAGACCATGCAGTAGAAGGCCGACCCGCCCACCACTGAAACGAGCTAGCAAGAGGCTCCGGGGAAAGCATGCGTAAGGAGTTCGGATTTGGCATCTTGTTTTAGAAGGGAGAGCTTCAGATGCTCTCCCAAATCACGGAGGCGACAAACCTCCTATTTATTCCCACGCAGCAGTGTACCCATAACGAATAGTCTCTGGAACGTATTTTTTTGTTGTACTATATGATAGTAGTAGTTTCACGGCTTAAGGGACTAGAGAGTCGTAGCAAAACAGGAAGATGAGCGTGCAAAGTGCGTTAACATTCATGAATCAAAAGTTTTCACCACAATGGCAATCCCATTGCATGGCTGTCAATGCCGGTGCTGCGGTACTAGGTCGTTGAGCAAGTGTACCACCTACCTACCTACTTGCGAGTAAAAGGCCGTCACGCTGCATGGGTCCCTGCTGACCTCATAGCTGAGCTCAGGTGCAACCACAGCACCTGACGGCGGGGTAATGCCCCGCACTTGTGATGCTCCGTACTGGCTCTGGACCCAGCTCGTGCTAAACAGCGGCCAGTGTCGAACAAAATCCAGAAGATTCCACACCGCAATCCACATTGTCCCGTCTCAATAATAATCGAGGCCCGCAACAGCTGCAGGCAATCAAGCCTTAACATCACAACGCTGAACCATTATCAAGATGCCTGTGGATTACAGCAAATGGGTATGTTTCACAATTGCTGGCTGTTACTTGCTGAGATTTTTACAACACCCGCCCGACCGCACCTGTGCTGACGTTGTAAACACGACAGGACGCGCTGGAGCTCAGCGACGACTCGGACGTTGAGGTCCATCCCAACGTCGATAAGCGATCCTTCATCCGAGCAAAGCAGCACCAGATCCATCAGGAACGACTTCAGCGCAAACACCAAATCGAAACGCTCAAGTACGAGCGCATCATCAACGATGGCCTGATGAAGCGCATATCCAACCTGCTCGACGCCCTCAAGTCCCATGCCTCCGAGGCCGAGACTCGCAACCCTGGCGAGGTCGCCTTCCGGGCCGTCATGGAGTCGGCCGGAAAGCCCGAAGATGATCAGCCGCCTCCGCGCCCCGAAGGCATCCATACCGACTCGGAGCCGTTGCCCACCTTCTCAAAGATGATGGCCGTCTTGCTGGACCAGGTGAACAAGGCGCTCGACGAAAAGAAGCCCGAGAACCGGTACCAGGCCATGCTCGAGGGCGTTGAGGGGCACCTGACCAAGGTCCAGAACCTGCAGAAGGAGTTGTTGGCCAAGCTGGCCGAGCTGGAGAAGGAAGAGGGCCGCAAGATCACGAGCGAGAGCATCCACACGGGTTTTGACAGCTCGCACGTCAACAAGTCCAAGGACAAGGAGAAGAAGGAAGAGCGCAAGCCGGAGCTCCTGAACCCCAACTTCGACATGGCACAGTCTCTCCCGGCCAAGTCAACGACCTCGTACAACGACGACGAGGAAATCGAGGCGTCCCCGGCCGCCAAGGCGTTTGCCCAGATTAAGGCCGACGACTACACGTCCAGCCTGTCATACCTGTCCAAAAACCCGCAGATCCTGACGGAGCGGGAGACGGACGGCCTCCTCGTCCTCGCGTTCGACGCCGCCCTCGAGGGGAAGGACGACTACAGCCGGCAGTGCGTGCACCAGGCGCTGCTGCTGCAATACTGCCGCGCGCTGGGTAAGGACGGCGTCAGCATGTTCTTCAAGCGCATCACGACACGAGGTCACCAGGCGCAGGAGGTCTTCTACAAGGACGTCCAGGACACGTACGGCAAGATCAGGAACCGGGCGAGGGAGATTGTCAAGGAGCGTGCCAACGAGCCCGAGGGCGTCGAGCAGATCCAGCTGCACGCGGTAGAGCCCGGCATGGAGATCAAGATTACGATCCCGCCCAAGGACAGCGAGGATCCGGCCGCCAAGCAGGGACGGGAGATTTTCGAGAGCTTTAGCCCCGATTTCCAAAGAGCTTTGGAGAGCGGTAGTTTGGACAAGGTTAACGAGGTGCTTGGCAAGATGAAGGTCGATGAGGCCGAGGACATTGTCGGCAAATTAGGCGACGTAAGTCATGTTCCCTCCATCCCTTGTTTCCGTCAGGTTCGAAGCACATGCTAACAAAATGACAAACCGCCAGGCCGGCATCCTGAGTCTGGAGGAGCAGATCATCGACGCGACGACGGAGGAGGGCCAGAAGGCGCTTAAGGACATGGAGGCGGCCCAAGCCGGATCGGAGTCTGGCTTCGCGCCGGACCCGGAATAAAGGTTGGAAGCTAAGGAGGTGTGTGGACGTGGGCTCTGGGCTGAGCCGAGCTGGATCATTTTGGCAAAAGGGTCAGAGTACCGGGAGCCGAGTGTATGGGCTTTGCGGAAGGCATGGTTACAAACAATTGATGAACGCTAAGATGGTCTTGTCATTGACGTGAGCGAGTTAGCATCAGAACAGGCCGAATGGGAGAAGACAAAAAAAAGAAAAAGAAAAAACTGAGAGGAAAAAAGTCGAGAATGAGGGCGAGCGTTGCATGAAGTGTGGCGGTGTCCTTTCTGCGCAAAGGCGTTTCCAAGAGCATTGACTGGCGAATCCACGAACAAGATGAATGGTATATTTATGTGTGTTTCTGTCAGATGTGTGGTGAGTGTGTCAGTGTGGCTTGGCATACTGGGCCATCGCGACGTGGTTATCTGATGCTGCTAAGCATCTCCTCCCCGCCACCTCATGGCCCGTGTGGCCCGTCCATCCGTTTTGGACAGGTCGTTCTTCCGACGAACCATGGCAATTATCGAGGGCCTTCGTGTTCCTTCTACCACAATACTTGATGATATACAAACTTGGCGGGGTCAGGTTCCGTGTTTTAGGTGGAGGGGCCAAAGAGGACAAACCCCGGGGGGGGTGGGTGAGGGACGACACTAGGTGACGCCTGGTTCGACATCGCGGGCATGACAGTTGCTTGCTTGGCTTTGGGGTCCTAGGGCTAATTCACCAAAGGCGTCGGTGCCAGTTGTCATGAAGGGGGAGGGAAGTGATGAACCGAGTCCGCGCGGAGGCGAGGTGCTCGTGCGTCCGATCCACACGCGATCAGAGCAGACAAGCCCGCCGGAGAAGGGGGCGGAAGGAGACCGAGGGGAGGGATGTGTGTGTGTGTGTGTGAGTGAGTGGCTTTGCCGCCCCGGACTTGGGATGTCAACTACCTAGGTAAGTAGCTATAATTCTTCTCTTTCTTACTCTTCTTTACTTTTTGTTTTCTCGCCCCCTCCCACTTCCTCTTACATTCACAAGTGCATTTGTGCGCCTGTTCTGGGGTCGCTTAGTTCTTGCACCTTGGCAACTTGGCTCCATGGACTTCCTTCTCCCAAGGGCTCTGGGATGCGTGTTGGTACGTTTCACGGGGGGGACGCAGGGTAAAAGAACACGCATCACGAGGGAGGCGTTGGGCACGGTCCCCCGAAATACACCGTGTCCCGGCCAGTTCGTGAGTCCCCTTGAGAACGAAAGGGCATGAGAAAAAACAATTTTCCGGAGCATGTTTGAAAATGAAGAAGAAAAAATAAAAATAAGCGTCTCCAACCTGCGCGTCCTCCAGTCTTTGGGAGGACAGAAACGACAAGGTGACAGCAGAGTGACAGCGACAAGTGACAAGAGACTAGACTAGGTAGGAGACGAAAAAAATTCAAAAATAGTAACGGGATCGCCGCCGGGGGAGGGGCCCTGGTCAGTACACGCGCCTCTCGGTTGGCTATACGCTTAGATACCCAGTACAGGTACAGGTACTGTATGCACTAAGTCCCTGAGCAGGTACACTACACATCCGCAGTTACTTATACGCAGTTTACACTGCCTTGGACGGTTGGCTGGCAAGCGAGCGATCTGCCGCCCAGTGAGGAAGCAGTGGTGATGGTGATGGCGATGGCGATGGCGATGGTTGGTGGATGTCGGGGTCTAGTGGGGGGCGAGCTTCTTGTTTAACCTGTTTTTTTCCCTATTCCCGTCAATCCCTGCTCGGCACTTGGTTCCCACTGGGTCCCAATGGCATTCTTGGATTGCTTTGTTTCTGGTAACTTGGCCACCTGTGGCACTCCCTGTCCCATGGACGCGGCGACGGGACTCGTGGCTTCGTGGCTGGGCGACTGGAGCTGCTGTGCTGTTACTGAGTAGGTATGTATCTGTAAAGATGCCTCGCCTAGATGTATACGTACCATAAGGTTGGTACAAACCGCTGGTAACTACGGCAGACTGCGTAACGCACACACACACACACACACACACATACACACACTCTCCATGGTGATCTACACGTGCAAGCCACTCGATTTTCCTTCCTGTGTGATCAACACCGCAAGTTGGCATCAGGCTCGCCATGCCCCTTCTCACTTCTCCATTTTTCTTTCCCCTCTCGCTGCCATACCCGTCAAAGACTTGGAACAGCTTGGCCTGGCCGCACAGCCTGCACAAGACGCATCTAGTTCTCGCGGCTGTCGGAGGAACCCTGAAATTCTGGGGGCGGGAGAAAGTTGGAAACGGTTACACATGGGGTTTTCCCCATCGGAAAAAAAAAAAACCCCCTCTGCAATACCTGACGCTCTCTACCGCGACCGAGACCAGTAAAATACGTCATCGGGTCCCCTACGGCGAAGAGAAACGCTTGCGGGCACACTACAGGGCTCCCCTTACTTGGTTGCTCGTGTTTTGCTTTGGAAGGCCCTTCCCCACTCCTTCCGCGCCGAACGCAACACGGGAAGTCTGTTTTGCATGGAGAGAGTGCATGTGTGTTGTTCAAGGTTTGAGGGGGTGCGAGAGGTTTACGGGTTTGGGGCACGTTCCTCCTTGGCCCATGCGCCGACTAAGTATCAACTCGCGTATCCCGCACCGCCTCGCGCCTTTTTCAACGGCTCAATGGAGGTGACAACGTGGTCGTGGTGGGCGAGAGGCGAAGAAAGGGCGCCGCATTGTTTCCAGCAGACTGGGAGTCTTGGCCGGGGGGTCCCTCGTCTAAGGGTTGGAGGGTGAGACGTCGAATGCCATCCAAAGTGTGTGTCCCTCGGGTTTCTTGGTTGGTTTTGTTCTCTTCGGGCTGGGTAGCGGAGGGACTTGTCTCATGTCCGTGGACTTGGCCCTTTGACGGACGGGAGCGAGCAATGGGCAAGAAAGTGACAGGTAAAAGGAAGGCTTGCCAGTCTGCATGGCAAGTCCACCATCAAACCCTCCCCGTCTCGGGCTTACTGTGCAGCAGCCAAAGGCAGCCTGGGCATTCTACCTAGGTGAGGAGGCCACGTTCTTCTCTTGTATAGGGTACCGAGTTCAACGTTCCGGATCTGCACTAGGCGGGCATAGAAGGGGAAAGTCCAGAAGTCGCAGTACCTGTCGGGAACGTCTTGGGGAGGGGGCCTGTTTGCAGTGTGATCCGATGGCGCTCGGTATTGGATAAAAGGTCGCTCATCCTGTACGTCTTCTGCTGACCCGGACTTTTGCCCAATACGCGGTTCGAATGAAGGTCGTGTTGGGGGCGTCGGGGGCTGTGTATGTCTGTGAGGTGACATGTACGCAGGTATGTACCTGTATACGTCTGTCTACACACAGCTACTGCTGCGGATCCCATCTTCCACTAAGATGCCCAACCAGCGGTGCGCAAGACGACCATGGAACAGTCACGAGGAGTGGGCTCGAGAAAAGAAAGTGGCTAACCTTGAACGTGTCTGGCATGCCAGTCTTTGATTCACCAGGAAGAAGCCAATAACATGAAAAAAAAAAAAAAAAAAAAAAGGGCCATGGTTTGAATCCAGCTGCGACTGCGCCATGCCGCCATGCAGCCCGCCCACACGCCCGGAGCCCGCCCACACGCCCGGAGCCCCGCCGCCAGGAACGGGAGACAGACTGGGGGCCGCGCAACCAACAGGGTCCAAGGACGTCGGAACTCTGCCGCACGTCTTCCTCCAGCTTCTACTACTGCTGCTGCTGCTGCTGCTGCTTTGGTATTCACTCGCACTGAAAACCCGCACGCACTTAGTCACTCACGTCTTGTCTTGTCTGATATTCCTTCAGCCCCATCGGGGGACACGTAAGGCAACGATACCGGGCCAGTACACACACATACGTATGTACACTAGTGAGATGACGAGGAGCAGCGAGGAAACATCCAAGTGTTCCCTCCCTCCTTGGCCCCATGGCGTCGCAAGTGAGGATCCTCCCTCGTTGTGCCGTGCATATTAAGACTGGGGATCCGGCACTCCTGTCGATGGGTAGAATACATCATACCGCCGTCTCTCTCTCTCCCCTTCATCAACTCCACACTAATCGAGGTCTCGCCTGTGTTGGATCATCCCCCTACTTACCTTGTGCGGTAACATCCCGTCTGTCGTTGCCGTTGCCGTCGTCCGTTGCCCTGCTCGCTCAGCCTCCTCTTATCCCGACCTCGCCTTTTTCTATTGCCTTGTTTTTTTTCTTTCTTTCCCGACCTCAGGCCAACCACCTCGTTGTTGTCATTGTTGTGAGTGCCTGGTGCAAAGCAACACCGACCGTCACTCCTCCGGACGTTTATTTAGGTGACGCCGCATCCCGCTGTTGAGGTGTCGGTCCGGTGGGCGTTTCTGGGCTCAGTCTCGTACACGCACGAAACCACACACCAAAACACCGATAAACACAGATACAAGAACACACACACACACACACACCACCTGCACCATGGTCTTCTCACTCCGCAAAGCCTTCGCGGCGCTCCTCGCCTCTACGGCAACCGTCTACGCCCAGTCGTCATCCTCCAACACGACCGCCTGTAATAACTCACCCTTGCTCTGCAACCGCAAGTACAACAACATCACCCACATGGGCGCCCACGACAGCGCCTTCCTCCGCGACGCCAGCACTCAGAACTCCATCGCCGGCAACCAGTTTTTCGACGCCACCGTCGCCCTCAACTCCGGTCTGCGCCTGCTTCAGGCCCAGGTCCACGCTGTCAACGGCTCCTCAGGCAGCGTCCTTCAGCTATGCCACACCACCTGCACCCTCCTCGACGCCGGCACCCTCGAGAAGTGGCTCTCCTCCATCAAGGCGTGGATGGACAACCACACCAACGACGTTGTCACCATCCTCCTTGTCAATTCGGACAATCAGCCTGCCTCCGCATACGGTCAGGTCTTTGAGTCGTCCGGCATCTCAAAGTACGGCTACAAGCCATCCTCGGCCTCGGCGACCTCCAACTGGCCCACCCTGCAGAGCATGATCGACGCCGACACCCGCCTCGTCACCTTTGTTGCCTCCATTACCCCCGATGCCAATTACCCCTACCTCCTTCCCGAGTTCGCCTATGTCTTTGAAACCCACTACGAGGTCACTACCCCCTCAGGCTTCAACTGCACTATCGACCGTCCCTCGACCTTTTCCACCGTCACCGCCGCCGTCTCGGCCAACATGCTGCCCCTGATGAACCACTTCCAGTATCAGATCCTCGCTGCCGATATCCTCATCCCAGACGTCAGCGACATCGACACCACCAACTCGCCCAGCACCAGCACCCCGGGCAACTTGGGACTCCAAGCGCAGACGTGCAAGAGGGAGTGGGGCATTAAGCCCGTCTTCGTCCTTGTTGACTTTTTCAACAAAGGCCCGGCTATCGACACGGCCGACTCGCTCAACGGCCTCTCCGAGTCGGACATCTCGGGCCGGAGCAGCAGCAATAGCCCAACTGCGAGCTCGAGCAGCGCCAAGTCAGTCGCCCGGGCCCCGGGCATGGAGACCGGCGCTCTCGTCGCGTTCCTCGCTGCCGCCGTCTTCTTCTACTGAGTGCCCTTCCCAGCGCGGCTTATCATGACATTTTATTTTGTCAAATGTCTGTGTACGTGTTTGTATAGGGAACCACGGTCATGCAGGGGACTTCCTGCTCTTCTTGTTCCTTCACTTTTTTTTTTTCCTTTTTCTTCTTTTTAATCTGCACAAACTGCATAGCGATGGCGTTTTATATGATTTATATGAGCCGAGGATACAGTCGGCAGGGGAAATGTTTAGAGATGACAGCCATGTCTACCGTTTAATATTTTTTCTTGTTTGTACTGTACGGTCGGGGAAATCACGATTCTGCAACGCCCTCAGGATAAGTTCGGATACAAGCTTTCGGAATGACGTGACGACGACGTTGGCCTCCTACGGATTAGGATAAGGATAGCGATGTAGATAGAAAACGGACCTTGAGTGGTATCATGCCCTGGTTAATGTCAAGAAGTATACTCATTCACATCCTGATCAACTCCCTTCTGGCCAGCGGGTTTGCAAATTTCGATCAAGTAGATCGTAAAGTGTTTATAGCCTGACCCTTTAACGGAGGTACATATCCCGCGGCACTTTCGGGCTGAGGAGCAGCTGACAATTAATAGTTAATCGTTGCCGTGCGTGCCCCTCGCGAGGAACCAAACTGGGTTACCAGCCATCCCGGCGTTGAAGCGCGCCGATGCCGACAACCGATCAGGTACCGTGGGAGCTTAAAATGAACGGCCCGTTTCGGATCGCTGTCACGCCAGCCCATCCCTGCCGCCCACCGGCACCCGCCAAGGGGTAGAGGGGGGGAAGGGCATTAGGGTTTCCTCTCTTCGGGCGCCTCGCAGACAGTGCCCTGTATGGGGATAGTGGGATCGACCAAGGTTTCCCCTTCGGACATTCTGGACCACCAGATTCCGAAAGAGGAAAACCCCTCAACGACGTATAGAATCGCTATGCGGTCGCATCATCTCAACTCACTCCTGGCGTGTCCCAGATGCGTGGGCTGTTCCGAGTACGCGGCGTAGGAGGAGGAAGCGAGGTCGCCAATCGAAGGTCCCAGATGAGCAAACCTTTCGACCGTGATGTGAGCAGAGAGACAAACTGGCATCAGAACGTCACCTCGAATCACTCGCTTCTGCTGGTACATACGACACCGTGTCGGGGGGGGGGGGGGGGGGGGGGGGAAAGCTTGAGTCAACAATCTCCCGATGGGTGCCACGCAGGTTGGCGTGCGAGAGCGAGCCGGCTGCCCGGAGAGCCGATCTTTTGAAGCGACGACGAAGCTTCTTCGTTGGCCCCCACTCTCTCCCGTATAGGTATAAGGTCGCCGTAGGGCGTCGCCCAAAGGCCTGGGATGGCGGTCTGATATTTAATACTCACCGGTCGTTTTGCAGCTCGTTGGTTTCTTCCAAGTTCCCCTCTCCCTTCGGTCAGATACCCAGGTTGCTGTGCAAGCTGCGTTCGACACGTATTCTTGACTTGACAGAGTCCGATGATACCTGACCCTGGCGGCGGTGTCCCTCAATTTCATCATTCAAGATGCTTTACTCGTTCGCCTTGGCCGCGGTCCTCTCGGCTATTCTGAGCCGGCGCGTGGTGGCCCTGCCCAGCTCTTCCCCTCTCTATCACTCCGGCCCGGAGATTCTGGCAGCTAGGCAGCAGCAACAGCAGCCGTCGTGCCTACGCCCGGAACTCATCCAGAGCGCCAGCAGCCTCACCGGCCAGGAGCCCGGAACCAAGGGCATCAAGGCGGGGCAAGCCGCAGCAGCGACGTATGTAACCCTCCAAACCCACCCCTTCCTCGAGTATAGAGCCACTAGCAACCAGCGACTAACACGCACGCCCAGTGACAAATACAACTTCATCAACTTCTGCGAAGGCCATACCATCACCAACGGCCAGCAGCTCGCCGGCGGCTCCTGCAATGGCATCCCCATGGGCAGGCTCCCCTCCGAGCAGAACATGATCTCGTCCGTCATCACCAGCCCGCGGCCGGGCGATCGGCTGCCGGCCAGGGTCAGCTTCAACGTCACGGTGCAGACGGCCCACCTCCGGGCTGGCGTCTTCACAAACCCGATGGCCAACTACTACACGGCACCACAGGATCTCGACCTAGCCGGCGACATCATTGGGCACTGCCACATCACGATCCAGGAGATGGGCTCACTGACGCCGACGACACCGCCGGACGCCAGCAAGTTCGCCTTCTTCAAGGGCGTCGACGACGCCGGCGACGGCAAGGGCCTGCTGACGGCCAGCGTCGACGGCGGGCTGCCGCCGGGCGTGTACCGCGTGTGCACCTTGGTCTCGGCGGCGACCCACCAGCCCGTCGTGATGCCCGCCGCCCTGCGCGGCCCGCAGGACGACTGCACAAAGTTCGAGGTTGCGGCTGGCGGCATGAGCGCTGCGGGCGCCGCTGCGGGCGCCAAGATCATCGGCACCAGCGGCGTCAGAAGCAGCGACAGTACTAGCGATGGCAGCGGCAGCGGCGCCGCAAAAGGCGGAAGAAAGAATGAAACGTCTGACAAATGAGGTTCTCTGCTCGAAAGGCTCGCATCGAATGGGGGAAGGAAAGGAGAGGGGCTTTAGTTCGGGTCAAGGTTGATGCTACACACATGGATCACGCTCGGATTTGCTGGGCCTGTGGTTAAGAACCCGGGTCGCCATCAATCCGTCCTTAGACGCCCTTTGAGATCCTAATGCCAAAAACGCTTCTTCTGCGAAAGCAGGCGAGCACCCTTTCCCCCATTATACGCCTGCAAGCTGTGAGTCGTGAGCTGCGAGTGTGAAACATGACACCATTATGCCGATGGCCTTTTGGGTTTGATGAGATATCAACCACAGAGGGTACGTCGAGAAAAGCTTTTGGTGCGAGTAGAGAAATAAGTTTGGGGATAGGGAGGGCATGACGCCGGTGACCGGGAGTGCGTGGTAACCACGCGAGCCTACTTGGAAGCTTCATGGCCAAGATGGAAAACTAGTTTACCCTTAGGATAGACTCTTAGCCTCGGTGCAGAACCGGCGGCCGTTGTATCGCATGCGTTCCTCGGAGGGCCGAAGGGACAAAAGGTTTCCCTTTGAAACGGATTAGGGGGGAAACTCTATTTTTTTCGTTTCTTGTTTCTTTCTTTCTTTCTTCCCCCCTCCCCTTCTTTTTCTTGATCGCTTCTTGCCGTCGCACTCGGCCGAGATCGGTCGTGCTCATCGCTCACTCAGTTTGCCACAGCAAAACTCAAATAATAAGAATCGGCCCTATGCATCGATCAGTCTACACTAGGCCGTCCCGAAATCGAGCCTGCTGCCCGCGATCCCTGCTTACGGCTTCATCTCCCATAGGTATCGAGAGCCCCTTTTGACGGACATTAGAGTTCTTATCGAGATTGGGGCGGTTTGATCTTTGAGACTACCGACCGGTCTATCTCCCGACGAGGCCGATAGTGATGCTAACGAGCTGTAGAACCAGGAGGATGGAAACGCGGTTTGAGGGAAATAACAGTCCATGGATACGTAGCTGCTGCCGTAACCATATGAGAAGTGAACTCCTCAATACCAATAGGTAGACATGGACAGCGACGGTCCACGGTACTTTTCACAGACCATTTCATACATGATACACCAATTATCTATCTGCACACAAGATAACCTTTTTCAGTAAACTTGTCCAGGAAACTTACCTTACCGAAGCCGTCGATGACATGTTGAGTCTGTAAAGACAAGAAAAGAAGAAGAAAAAAAAATGCCCTGGTAAACCATTGACTACATATTACAATAGGTACGCGGTCATTGCTGATGAGATGCACATGGACATGGACTTGTATTTAAAGTCGGATGATCCGTAAAGTAGCAGTGGCGCTAAGCCGGATCGGGCAGGGAAGCTTGCCCGCACTTCGAGTCAACCACACACCCACATACCTTGACTAAGTTAGCTGCGGCTCTACCTCATCACTTGTTGAAGGGCCCCCTTCCTACATATCACGACTTCGGATAACAAAACACTCGAATATACTGTCATTCACACCCCGAATTGTTTCTTCTTCTTTCGTCGAACAGAGACACGGACCACGGCAGCCCCGCAAACACCTCGATACGCCGTGCATGTCAAAGGTCACCCACCCCGGAACCGAAAGCTCACCATGTCTTCCGAGGACTACTCCAAGATCCCCACGCCGGAGTCGGCTTACTGCGACTTCTGCCTGATCCCCGTCGGGACAGGAAGCGTCTCCGTCGCCAACGAAGTCGCCCAAGTCCAGCGCCTGTTGAATGCGAGCGGGCTCAAGTGCACGATGCACTCGGCCGGCACAACCGTTGGTGAGTCCAGGCTGCGCGGGTTTAACCCCCCTTCCTCCTCTCATGACGGTACAAAATGCCGCTTATGGGGCTTTGGGTGATGGCGAGCAGAGCTGACAGAGAGAAATCGCGCAGAGGGCAGCTGGGACGACGTCTTCCGCGTCATCGGGCAGGCGCACTCCCTTGTCCACCAGAGCGGCGTCGTCAGGATCCAGTCTTCGATGCGCGTCGGTTCGAGGTTTGTCTATCTGAAGTGATGAGTGCACGCGGGAACGCCCGGGGCTGATGGATTGCGCAGGACGGACAAGAAGCAGTCTGCCGAAGACAAGGTGAAGCGGATTGAGGGGATTCTGGCGTCGGACAAGTAGATCGTGCGTGTGCTTTCCCCGGCCCGACCGGCTCACGTAACGGAAAGCGGGAACAGGAACGACAGCTTATTAAATTATTGATTGACGCAACGATATACTATTTGATTGCCCCCCGCTGCTTTTCATATTGGTACATTGTATACATCTCAGCCTGGTGGGTTGTACTATGGACACCACCGACCCCTTGAACCGCCTCGAACCGGACACAACGCTAGCCATCACGCCACCTTTTGCCCCCGACGAAAACGAGATGAAGTAGAGCTTATTGGAAAATCCCAATCAGAAAAGCATTGCTGCTCTAACCGCGCATAGTCTGCTTCTTCATGCTCTTCTTCAGGTCGCGCTCGCGCTCTCTCTCGAGATATTTCTTCTGGGCCTTTGCGTCGAGGGCGCTGAGCTCGGCGTCGCGCTTGGCCTTCTTCTGCTTCTCGCGCTCAAGGGCACGCTCCTCCGCCTTCTCGGCGTCGGCAGCCTTCTTGAGCTGGGCAATGGTCTCCTCGCGCACGCTGCGCACCTTGCGCAGGACCTCGGGGCGGAAGTGGGCGCCGGCGACGAGGAGGTCAGGGATGCGGACAAAGTACTCGAAAATGGGCAACAAGGCGTCGTAGTCGTTGTTGGAGGGGATGCGGTAACGGAGGAAGATGCGCTTGCGAGGGGTGGTCTCCTCAAGGCTGTGGACTGTCAGTATTGGACGAAAACACAATGGACGGACCGTGGCAACTTACGTGGTGGGACGCTCAACGGGCTGGTCGGAGACGATGAGGTAGTCAAAGGCGTCGCCGGCAGACTCAACAGCCTTGATGAGCTCAGGCGTCAGAAGTTGCTCGGTTATCTCAGCACTCTCACTCATGACGGTGACCCAGTTGGGGAGCTTGGCATGATCCTTGGTGAAGGTGATGGAGACGTCGTAGCGATCCTCGCGAACCTGCTTCATGCGGTCCTTAGAGACAATGGCCCAGACAAAGTTGTCATAGGTGCTCTTGTTTTCCTTGCTGCGCAGCTCGTGGGTGCCCGGGATGGCGGGGACGGTGAGGTGTTCCTTGCCGTCAAAGGGGTAGATGACAGCCTCGACAGAGTCATGGGGGGTCTCGACGGCATCCATGAAAAAGCTGGAGACGGACTCGACGATGCTCAGGGCCGGATTGAAGCGCTTGGTCAGAGTCAACTTGACGTCCATAAAGGCGACATTCTGGCGACCCGTGCCGTAGCTGGCGAACTCGAACAGAGACTTCTCGCGCAACAAGCCAGAGGCATCATTGGGATCGGTGTCGGTGGTCGAACGCGGGGAGAAGCCGACCGAGGCGAATTCGGACTTGAGCAACGGCGCGTGGGCGACAGCCCAGGTCTTAGCCTTCTTGCGGTTGAGGCGCGTGCCAATGATGTGCAGAAGGAAGATGACGGCGCTGACGGCTAGAATGGCACCCTCGAGCTTGAACTCGCTGAGCGAGTGACGCTCGTGGATGTTGTACCACTTCGTGTAGGGACGAGCCGTGGCCTCGGGCGCGCTGCCGCCGAGAGTCGCGCCGCCAGGGGCAGCAGTAAAGACGCTGGGCGTAGGCGACGGGTCAGGAGCCCCTGCGAAGTCTGCGAAATCTACATGCGAAGGCGGGTTGCGTCAGCTTGGGATAGTGGATTTTGTGGGTGCTGAGGGGAAATGGGAGAAGCTTTGACGGCAAGGGGGGCTCAAGAAATGCGAATTGCAATTGAGAATCACATACCAGCGTCTCCGCTAGGGATTGGGGATGCGGAGGACTTGGAGCCTCCAAAGAGACCGTTGAGGATGTTGGCCATGGTTGCGGTCGAGGGGGATGGCTGACTAGCTGCGGTGGTGTCGAAATCCAAGACTGCAGACAGTGAAGCTGCGAGCTTGTGAGGAGACGTATCGCCAGCAAAAGGCGAAATTAGGTCAGTCGTCAGTCAACCTGTCGTCAGCCAGTCACGTCGCTCTTCGGGAAGCTGGGGGGTAACGGCGTTGCCCCACATTGTGTCTGGATGCGGTCGAGCCCCAGCTTGGCGGGTTTCTGGTCTCGCGCGAGTCCAAGTCGCCCGCGGCTCCCGGAATAACGTCCCTTCCACTGTGCCCCGGTGTGCCCCGGTTGTCGGGACAACATGCATTGAATGTCAATAGATGCAGACAACCGTCAATGCAACAACTTGCAACGAACGACAATGGCGAGTGCACCTATTTGGCAAAGCAAGACTGCATGAGAGTAAAAATAAGACACAATGGCGCGAACGACGGCAGTCCGAACGTATGGCAAGGCCTCGACGAAGGCGAAAGCCCGGCGAGTCTTCGCCGAGCTTCCCCAGAGTCCGCTACGAAAACCCAACGAAGCGGTTTCGGTAACCACTGAAGAGGAGTCAATCATCAAAATCACGGAAAAGCTGAATTCTGTCGAAATTGAGAACGAATCGGATTCCTCGGAGGACGAGCTTTCCAGAGACTTTAGCTCGATTGTTGTTACATCTCCACCTAGGCCAGAAAAGACGGCATCTCCGAAGCGGATAACAACGGAGACCCCCAAAACAAGCAGATCAGCAACGTCAAAAGTCAAGACAAAAGTTTCGACACCTGTATCGAAGGCTCGGACATCCGAGATCAGAACCCCCCAACCTCCAGTACAGCCTGAGCCGGCCTACCGCGTTCTCACTTGGGACGAAGTATGCCCGCCTGGGGACACGATTGAAAAGATCGCCGAGGCCTCCTACGCAGAAGTGTATCGCGTCCGCAACGAGCGCGGCACGAGCATCATTAAGTGCATCCGCCTCGAGTCACCCATCAAGGCGCAGACCAAGGCTCAGGAGCGTTCAGGTCTGGTCGACGAAGAGCCGCATTCCGAAGATGACATGCGCGGCGAGCTGCGTATATCCGAGTGGCTCGCCGACATCCCCGGCTTCGTCATATACAAGGAGCGTTACCTTGTAAAGGGAAAAGCGCCCAAGTGCCTGCTGGAGACGCATCAAGGCTTCCACCGGAAGATGAAGCGCAAGGACCCGGACAGGTTGCAGTTTTACCTGAGCCCGAGCCGCTATCTTGACGACACGACGTTCTTGGTGGTGGAGTTGGGTGATGCAGGAACAGCGCTCGAGGACTTCGAGCTGGTGAGCTCGAGCCAGCTGTGGGATATCTTCTTTCATGTCGCCATTGCACTGGCTCGGGCGGAAGATTTGGCCTGTTTTGAGGTATGTTGACGTGAGAGAGTCCAGGAAGGCGCCCAGCTAAAGAATTACAGCATCGCGATCTGCACGAGGGCAATCTCTGCATCCGCAGGATTGACGAACCTGAAACGCGAGACCCAAAGAAGCCCGGACCTTACTTCGGCTATTCTGGCCTCGACATCACGATTCTCGACTACGGCCTGTCTCGCGCCGAGGACCTCGAGGTGGAGGAGTCGGAGCCTGTTGCGCTCGACCTCGAAAAAGATCTCAGCATCTTCACCAGTACCCACGCGCCGCAGTGCAAGGTCTACCGCCAGATGCGGTCTTTCCTGCTGCGCGGGGAACGTGGCCACCTGCCGCCGTCGGCCCACAAAGCCCCCTATGCCAAGGGGTGTGAACGGCGAGCCCCTCTCGTGGGACGTGTATGTCCCCTATACCAACGTCCTGTGGCTGGCCTACCTGTACCAGTATATGACCAAGGGGTTCGCCGGCGACAAGAAGGACGTGGCGGAGTTCAAGAAGGTCACCAAGGAGATGTGGAAGTACCTGGACCCGGACGCCAAGGTTGGAACGCCGGCGTTTGGGAGCGCGGCCGAGGTCGTCCGGTTCGCCGTCGAAGCCGGGTGGATCCACGAGTCACAGTTGATGGGCGGCGAGGAGGAGAGGGAGGACAGCATCATCCTGTCACGGGAAGAGGCGGAGGAACTGGCGCGGCGGAGGTCACCGAGGAAGCTGCGGTAAGGAGGGAATGCGATTGTTTGAGTACGCGTTGCATTTTGTTTTCGGGGAAGGCATTACGGAGCGTTTGCATACCGAAGGAGCATCGGGAACTGGAGCATTACATTTTGAATCATTGGCAAGGTGGCGGTTTACAAGAGCATGTAACGGTGTTTTCTCATATTGCACAATTGGCGGCATTCTTTCCAGAGATCAATACCGAAAGAGCCATCACCAGTCTTGAGCCTGTCTGTTTTCCGTGAAAACCCGGGTATGTGGTCAATGCATGTGCCTGTTTGAGCAATAGCTCTTGCTCAGAAGCACTTCAAGGTTCCGAGGGTGATGACATCAACAGCCTGTGTCCCGACTGGCGCCACCACGTTCAAACACCAGAGCCCCGGACAGAAGCTGTACATCACTCAATCGAAGGAGGGCGTCCTTTTCGCATAGGCACCGCCGGAGTTTTTTTTTTTCTTTCTTTTTTTTTTCCCCTTTACGAACCATGGTTGCCATGTAATTTTGTCTATTGCCTCTCCCATGCTACGCAGGGAGGGTACGGCTGTGCTCGATATAATGTGCTTTATCACAAGGAAAAGGTCTTACTGTCGCTTACAAACTAGACCATTTCCGTTCCCCCCTCTCCTTCCCTACCCTGGCCAGCTTTGCTCTCCATCATGCCGGATAAAAATGGATAATAATAAAAAAAGTTAGACGTAGGAAAAAAAAAAAAAAAAAAAAAAACTCAAGGAGAATGTACTATGTTACAACTCGTAGAAACAATCCTCCGCCTTCCGCTTCCCTTGGCTCACGACTCCTGGCTCTGCTGGAACAGCCCTTGGATACTCTCAATGTCGCTGATCGTCTCATTGAACACGTTCGTCAGGTCGCCAAGAACCTTCATACGGTTCCATTCGTGTCTCGTGTTCCAGATCTCGTCCATGAGCTCGCAATTAATCTGCTCAAGCTGCTCGATGGTGCAGCCCGAGGTCCTCTCGGTCAGTTCGTCGAGAAACTGTTCGACCTGGCCCTCGTGGATAACAGGCTGCTGCTGCGAGGATGACGAGCCCGAGTTTCGAATATCATCGCCTGTGGAGTCGTTGAGAATGTTGACCAAAGGCATGGCATGCTTAGAGTCGCCTGAGCTTCTCGACTTGCTAGGAGATGATGTTTGACTGCCGGGAGGGCGGATGACTCCACGTGCCATGCCATGGGCCTGGGAGTGTGGCCAAGCGTCATCACTTGAAGTGGCTTGACTCACTTGCCCCATTCCGGTGGGTATCTGCGTGTCTTGCAGCTGCGAGTTATCACCCTGACTGGACTGGTCTGGATGGAACCCGTTCGTTGCTTGGGTGCTCCACTTGTCTGTTGATCTCTCGGACGGATCCGACGTTTTGGTGGTTGAAGCGTCGTTCACAATTGCAGAAGGCGACATGCCTGGGGGAACCGTCGTGACAACGGACCTCTGGGACACCTGGGTAAATCCCGTTGCACCCGTTGTCGGGTTCGCTTGTGGCGGCCATTGAGACGGCGGGTGCATGGAACTATCTTGTGTTGTGTCGTCGTCGATACCGCTCATGTGCACGTCACTCTGCCGTGAGGGGTTCGATACCCCGTTGCTTTGCTGCTGGGCCTCGGAGGTGCCGCCGGGTCCCGGACTCATAACCTGGAAGCGGGCCAAGGCATGGGACGATCCGGGAATGCGCTCACCCAGTGTGACGGGGCCCTGAGAGTCGCTGTCGTTGCCGCCGGTTACGTCGGTCTGCACGCGATCGAGAACAGACTGGAAGGCTTTCCTCTTCCGTTCCTTCTCGGCTGCCGCCTTGGCACGTTGAAGTTGTCTCTGGTGCAACGCCTCCCAGTCCACGGTGCTTGTGTTGCCCTCGATGGTAGCGACGTCAACCTCGACGTTACTGACGAGCTCGTTGGCCTTGAGAGTCCTCTCTTTGTCGCCAATGTTCTTGGAATCCTTGGCGAGAGTTTTTATGTCCCGAAGGAAGTCCTTGGGTCGACAATAGAAGCCATTCGACAACCGCTCCTCGATTGTTGTTGTTTCTAGGTTGTAAAATGTCTTACCGGTGGCTGTCTCGCGCAGCACGTCGTCGCCGTGCTTGTCCTTGACGATCTCGAAAGGACGATGCTCGGCGCCCATGATATCAGGGCGAACATAATTAGGGTCTTTTTCGAGGAAAAGGTATTCCAGTTGGGCAGGAGTTATTACGGGCTGTCTGAACTTCTTGTACTTCCTGTTGATTTGATCCATAATTGGCTGCAGTTGCACCTTCAAAATGTTGAGGAGTTGATGGTCGCGCTTCTGCATAGCCTTGACTTCTTCTTTAGTGGGTACCTTTGGCGGTGGCGGCGGGGCGACTGGTAGCTGTTCCAGGACTCGCTTCTTTCGATTGGCAGGATCAGGGAAGTCAGCCGGGCTCTTCCGGATATGCTCGACGATGGTGGTGAAGTACTCTCGTCGGTTGGACTAGTCCATGTCAGCGGAGCTGGTCGTCAACGGTCCTCGCTTGGTTACTCACATGCTTCGGCCGCTCAATTTGCAGCCGGTTCTTGCGAGAGAAGGCGAACAGTTCCCGCACAAGCTCCGGGGCGAGATCCTCCCCTGCCTCATACTCCGCAGTGGCAAGCACCAAGATGGGATCTGTGGGCGGGATGGACTTGAGCATCGCCTTGAAGGTGATAAAAGGCAACGTGTCTCTCATGGCGGCATACCAGGAGTCGATGTTGGGGATATAGATGACGCTAGGCTTGTGTCTCTTGACCTCAGTAAAGAGGCTGACGATCACCTGTTCCATGGGCTGCAGACCGTTAGTCGAAAGCAATCACAGTTGATCGAGTGGCTACTTACCCGTCCCTCGCCAAGCAAGTTGGGAAGGCCAAAGTTCTGAACCTGCACACCTTCGAAATAGTGCAGCAGAGCAGACGACAAGTAACTCTGGCCCATGCCCGAAAAGCCATGGATCAAGAGTCGAGGACGGAAGATGCGGGAACGTTCAAACTCTTGGTGCAGAGCCTCCCGTCCGAAACCTTGATCCTCATCCTCGAATTGCTCGAACATGGCTTCCTCCAGCGCAGTTAGCTTCTTCTTGCGAGGAAGTACCTCATCCAACGCCCTCTTGATCGACCTGAACTGGTCCCGCAACAACGGCTCAATGCCTTTGGGCAAGGGAGCTGCGCCAGTGCCTGCAGACCTCTCGGACGAGGGAACCATTTTCTTGATGGACAGCATGAAGTCTGTCGCGTGGATGCTGATGTTGTCCGGATTGACAATGAGTTTATCCTTTGATGAGTAGACCTGGGGGTAGGTCCTCTGGATGGCGTTGAGTGCAGCTTCTGTACAAAGAGCTCGTAGATCAGCACCGCCGTAGCCCTTGGTATTCTCGGCAAGCTGCTGCTTGAACGGCTCCGACAGCCCCCAGTCCTTGGTGTGGATTTCGAGGATTGACTTTCGGCCGGCGACATCGGGAAGCGGGAAGTAAAACTCGCGATCAAATCTGCCAGGTCTTCTGAGGGCCGGGTCAATGTTGTCCGGACGGTTGGTGGCACCAATCACAATAACCTGCCCGCGACCATCCATACCGTCCATCAAGGCCAAGAGTGTTGAGACGATGGAGGCATGAATCTGCTCCTGCTTGCTGGAGCGTACAGGTGCCAATCCGTCGATTTCATCAAAGAAGATGATACTCGGCTGTGTCCTCCTGGCTTCTTCGAAAAGCAGCCGCAGCTGCTTCTCGGCTTCACCAACCCACTTGCTCAGAGCATCGGCACCCTTTCTCATGTAGAATGTGATTTTGCGACCGCCGATGCCAACAGAGTTGGCAAGGGCTCGAGCAAGAAGAGTTTTACCAGTACCGGGCGGGCCGTGGAAAAGAACACCTCGGGGCGGCGTGACGTGAAACTTCTGGAAGAGCTCCGGGTAGAGAAGGGGGAGCTGAACCATTTCCTTGAGTTGGTCAATGTGGCCTTGGAGACCACCAACGTGGTTGAAGTCGACCGTCAGATCCACACCAAGGGGGTCGGCATCTGCTAGAGCCTTCTGGTTCTTGATCTTGCCGACGTTCGGTGTGGCACCGACGCCCGTATCTCCGCCCAACGGCTGTGCGAGACCCGGCAGAAGCCCAGCCGGAGCGGCAGCGGAAGTGGGTGTCATGCCGACATTACCAGCTGCGCCTGATCGCTGGCCCATCTCGTCATCACTGCTGTCGGAATCAACACCTCCCGCGGCACCTGTACCCCAAGGTCCAGCGAGCAGTGACCCGGCACCGCCGCCTCCTCCGAAGGGGCCAAAGGTCGTGTTCAGGGCGCGATCCCATGCCTGACTTGCACCTCCGCGGCCCCCGCGACGGCGTGCAGGAGTCGGGGCAGGGTCTTCGGCGTCATCCTCTTCAATGTTGACGGCGGAAAGAGGCGGCATGAAATAGTTCATCGGCTTCGCGGCGGCTCTGCGACGTTTTGAAACCGTTTCCTGGTAGATGATTGCGGGCGAAGGTCGTCGAGTGCGACGTGAGCGCGAGTCTTGTCGGAGTTCGTGGAGTTCCTCAGCCAATTCATCCTGGTCTAGCTCGACTTCCTCGGCTGACTCGGCACCTCGGCGCGAGCTCCGGGTGGATCGACCCTTTGACTTGGCCGCCCTACCGCGCGGAGCCGGGCTGTCGAAATCACCGTCGTCACCGTCGCCGGAATCCTTCTTGGGTGACTCGGACATGTGGGCCTCCTCTTCTGCCGACTCTTCACCGGGCTCGAAATCACTACTCGGCTCCTGGACGGATTTTGACTTTCGAAGTCCGTTTCGGCGAGTTAGACGTCGCTTGGGACCACCGTCTTCAGTCTCGCCGTCAGCGTCGGCATCAACGTCTTGCTCAGCGGCCCCAGCTGCAGAGGCACTTCCTCTCTTGGCCCGAGTCCGCCGCGTAATTGGACCCTCATCTTCGTCGTCGTCATCATCTTCGGCTGCAACGCCACCGTCGTCGTCTTTCACTTGCTCGGTCGACTCCTTGACATCCTCCATTTCGGTATCCTTGACGCCAGAAGCCCCATTCTCAACGTCGCCGGCCAGCTCGTCAATATTAGCGTCGTCCTCACGGGGGCCGCTGCTCTCCTGGGTCGCCTCTTCGATGGTTTCAGGGCCCTTCTTAAGTCCCTTGATTGAGCGGGAAGACCGAGTCCTGGCCAAGGTCTCGGGACTCCTAGACCGCGAGGCAGGGCGTGAATGTTTGCCGGAATTAGTCAACTCGACATGTTCTTCACCAAGCTCTTCTGTGCGAGCACGGGTTGATCGCCTAGTGGTTGTTGCAGTAGGCGCAGTCTTCGAGGTGGACTTGGGCACCTTGAGCTTGATCATCAAACTGTCCTTTTTCTTGGGCTTTTTCATATCCTCAGAGAGCACATCGTCTGATTCTTCGGCAAGGTCGAATTCGTCTTCGTCGTCGTCACTCTCCTTGTAGCTGTTGTGCTTCGTCGCGGCCTTTCTTGCACGGCGACCAGCAGCATTGACAGGTATATCCTCATCTTCTTCCTCCTCTTCCGAAACGAACGAACCCTCGTCCTGGCTATCGGAGATGTCATCTTCGTCGTCGTCCTCGATGTCCGACCCACGGTATCGGTTGTTGCGTCGCCTGCCGCCAGCGTTCCTTTGACTCTTGGGCCCACGCGATCGCTTCTTGGTGCGGGCGGGAGGTGCATCGGCACCAGGCTCAAAGTTTTCGTCATCGGAATCCGACTTGTTTGGATCAAAATCCTCAATGTCGCGCTTGCGTTTCGTCGGCATCGTGTCTTGGGAGGGATTTGGAGCGAGAGGTAGGTGCGGTCGGGTTGGTCGGTATCGCGTCTTTTGATTGTTGTGCACGCCGGAAAAGCCACCGCTGCCTAGGTATTGCGAGGCAAGTCTGGATTCGCGATGTCTCCGTCAGTATGCAACCAGCAAAAATTAAAGAAGAAGGTCATTGAAATGGGAAATAAAGATGCCAAAGTTTTTCTGTATTGTAGCTACCAAAAAATTGGGGGGGAGGAAGGCCGTACCTGTTGTCTTAGCGCTCAGGGAGAATGGTGTGTGCAAGAACAAGGGAAGCGTCCGTCAGATGTTGGTAGTGGCAAGACAAACAAGTCCCCATTGAAGTTTGAGCAATCCGGACGTCAAAGAAAACGCGGCCGGCTTCGATTTCGGCGCCGTTTGTCGCTGGGCAATTTGCACGGCGAGATATCGATATGCCGCCGGCTGGTGAGAAGTTCGGTTTCGCTGAAAAACCACCATTGCGCGTTGCTTCGCGCCGCTCACTTGTGGTAGGTAAGTAAGAAGGGCGAGAGTCAGTCGAGTGGGTCTCACGTGCAGTGTCCACCAGCCACAGATGGCCCGGGCGCCTAACACCCTCAGGCTTCCAGACTTCCATTTCGGGCCTTGCAGACCCATTCTTCCTCGTTTCAATGGAACACATCGGGGGCCTCATTTGCGTTGGATTTTTTACATCTTGGGACCGTCGTTTCTTCAGATGAGGCATCGCGATGGGATCTTCGGGTCTACGTTGCTTCAGCACGGTCAGCAGCTCTGTCACCCGATTTTCGTCTCGACGTGCCGAAAGTCTGAAGCATGCCAATCATTCTGCAAGGATTGACGGTGCTCCTCGGCGCACGAGGTTAAAAAAAAGTCGGGCCGGGGGTAAGTGGGTGACGAGTGTCCACCACAGCTTATCGCATCATCGCGACCACCGTAGCACTCGAAGAAGGATGGGGACTGGGAATGCTTAGGCAAAGTGCGATAGCGGAGCCATCAAGGCTACTCATGTTGAAGAGGAACGCAAGCTAGACAGTCGACACGGGGCATATCGACCTTTTAGGAGTATGAATGGTCGCGGTGCATAGACACGCCAAACGCCGGACGATCAACGGCAATGATGTCATTTCTCGATTTCTATTATTTTCGGACCTCGAAACGCTTCCTTCCCGTGACGATTGTCGTTGAAGGCTCACAACGGGGCTTTGGTGGCTTTCGAGCTTGGACTCGTAGGTCGCCTAGAAATCCCCGCTGTTGGCCCGACATCTTGACTGCGACAGACCGGAAGAATTACTCTCATCTTCAGAAACACCATTTTAGAATCCCCTCAAGTTCAAGCTTCACTAACTCGACCTTTTCCCATCAGCCCTACAGCTCCGAATCTGGGGTTACCCGCAAGCTCAAGCTTCCGGAACCCACATGGCCGGGGAACGTGGCTAGTGCTCCCCCACGCCGGCTTACTAAAGGTACCTAGGTATGTTGTAGCTATGTTCATTGATGCCTTGTAGCCTGAGCACCTTCGGTCGCCCGGCTTCTTAAGCAGCAACGTAAAGAAGGGTCACGTGCAGCGGACGAGAGCCCGCGATTAACGCTAAGCCTTCGGCGTCGTCCGAACATGCGGGATGGACATAGCGTTGCTGACGACGCCGCCGTGCCGAAATACCGTCTGATTCGCTGACATTGACAGTTAACCATGGTCACGAGATCATACCAAGTAATTCAGTGCATACACAACCGAGTATCTGGTTTGCGCTGATGAACGAATAAGGCCCTCGGCCAACAAACACCTGCCATTTTCATGTTCCACCAGCTGGCCTCAAGCCCGTCCCCCTTGCGCCAGCTTCTGAGGCCGTCACAGATCGATCAGCCCAGTTTGTGCAGATCCCCACGTACACTCAGCCATTGAGGTAGCGCAAATGCGGAACAAGCAAAGAAGAACACCGGTATAATTGGCCTGCTTTGGCTGCTGCCTTACGAGGCCAGCTCCACTCGCGGCTCGCGCTCGCACGTTCGGTCGCATCGATGGGGTCACCGCGACCAGCAGACCGGCCTCGCGGTGGTTCTGCATTCGACCGGCAACTCGGCCAAGTCGGCAAGCGGCCAGTCGGGACACAGCATTTCTAGACCACCGAGCCCCATGGCGTCGCCAATCCATGCCGACCAAGCGGTCGTCTGCGTGGGCCAAGAATGAGCAGCCGTACAACCGTGCAGCCGCATCCAGCTCGGACGAGCCCTTCAAGCATTTAAGGATGGGTGCCCTGCGGTCTGGATGAGCCCGTCTTCTGTTCAAACCACCGATTCTCTACAATCTTGATCCATATAGACACACACACCAACTCAGCAGCTGCCCGAACCAACCTGATCATTGCACCCAATTACAAACAATGTCTTCTTACACTACCAACTTCGACATGCCCCGCCCCAAGAGCAGCCGCGTCGTGTCCGACGCCAGCTCCATCTCCTCAGACTCCTTCACCACCAAAAGGGCAGTCTCGACGGAATCCCCGCGCCCGTCCAAGCGCAAGTCTTCTCACTCCCAGGCGGTCAACGCCTATACCCACTGTGGCCGTCACAGCTCCCAGTTCCTGTTCGGCGGTCGCTCGTTCAGCGACATAGCCCGCCACATCTTCAACAAGCGGGACGAATAACGGGTTGCTTGTGCAAGTATTCTCGTCAGGAAAAACATACGTCATACGTGAAGACTTGTTTCCCTCGTGGAGAGCACCGTTGTTGTCGAACAGCACTTGGCAAGCGAGTGCCGGTCCCGTTCGGCCGGCGACCGCGTCCGCACCCCGCCAAAGAACCACACCGGGTCGGGAGATCCTGCAATGACCCCACAAGACTCGAAGACGCCGACAAGCAGCTTCCAACGCCAAGCGGGCGAGCGGAGTCGCGAAAACTGTGCTCCCGCAGGCCCTCTTCCAATCTTCCAGCTCGTTCTGTGCAACGACGGCGAGTCCGCGGAGTCAAGTGCAAATGAGCGATGAGAGAGAGTCACGCGCGAGTTCTCTCATAGGGCCAAGACTCGCGGTACCATCAGTCCACACCCAATCCCCCAACCCCTCTCGTATTGGCGCCTTGGCAGTTCTTAGCAGCGAGTAGATGAGTGAGCTTGAATTGCGCCAAGTAAAAAAAAAAAAAAATACTTGAACATGGGGGGGGGGGGGGGGGGAGGCACAATGACCCACCCACCAATTGAACCCCTGAGCCATCAGCGGTTGTGGTGCTCCGCACGACGCGGAGAAGGGGGAAGCGAGAGCCGGTCGGGGTTCCCCCCACACGGGCATGGCATCGCTCGGTGAACATCCGTCGCATTCCTTTCCTTTTCACCTGCAGGAACGAAAACGAACCGCGCTGCGGCGGGCTCGTTGGCCTAACGGTTAGAGAGAGAGGGGGAGAAGGCTGGACGAAGCGAGGCGATAGCCGGAAACTCTGGTCCTTCGCGAAGATGACTCGGGGGAAGAAGATGTGGCCCACACCCGTCGTTTTGTATGATTTCTTGGCATGGCAGAAGGCAATCTTGTAACTGAGACCTGTCAAACCTGTCAAGCGGACCCAGGCCTGCAGCGTTTTTATGGGACGATGCTGTTGTGGTTCTTTTGTAACAATGTCAATCACACTCTATTACCAACATCATGCTTTATGCGACCTTTGTGATTCTTTGCCCACACCAAACGTCCTCAACTCCCCTTAGTACGTGACACACGCTGTGATGTGGATGCTGTAATTTTCATTTTGAATTGCTTCATTCCTCCTCTGTAACAAGATATGACCGGATATGTGCACAATTCACCAACCATCCCCTAACTCGCCTCTCTGCTTGCACGTTTGTATGTCCGATCCAACGTATGCCGCCCCTCCCTAACGCCAAATTGAAAAACTCCCGTCTCCATAGTATCCACAAGCCTAATCATCCGCACATCCAGTAAATTACACCACAGAAGTCCACATACTCCCCGCGTATAGGTACCCCAGAACTTTCCTTTTTACGGTATATCCGGCCTCTCTATGCAGTCAACCGACGCTCCTCGCTTCCGTCCCCTGCCCCGGAACCGACCCACCCCAATGCTATCGACTCTGTCTCAAGAGTCTTAGATGGAGGGAAGGGAGGCGGCGCCCTCACGAGGAAAGCGCGTTGAGCGTGGTCCTTGAGTACTCCAGCAGGTTCACCTTGCCGGGGACGTTCTGGGTGTAGCGCGCGTTGAACTTCATGATCTTCTTGGCGGCACGGTACGTGACGTCGTCGATGCGCAGCGGCTCCGCGACGACGTTCCAGGCGATGCCCTCGCTGCACGGCGGCGTCGTCAGCGAGCCGTCGTACTGGTACACGTCTGAGTGCTCCAGCACAGTCCGGAGCTCGCAGAAGCTCAGGGGCCCGGTCTCGGACTGCGAGCCGGGCTCCGAGACCTCGTCGACGTGCGCGAAGACGCTCTTGAGGAATTCTGAGGGGGCACTGTTGTCGACCTCGATGAGGAAGCCGAGTACGGAGAAGCCGGGTCCTGTGGAGTCTGGGGAGAGGAAGCAGCGTTAGCTCGTGTCTGGTCCGTAACCGCGGCTTCGCAACGGTGGAAGAAGGAATTCGACTTACTCTTCAGTTGCTTGGCGTCGGCCTCAAAGACAAAGTGCACCTCCATGGGGAAGTGCTCGCTGTCGACGCGGTGCTCGCTGGGCGTGTGGAAGTGGAACTGCTTCAGTTTGAACTTCCTCCCGTGCCTCGTCAGCGTGCCGTTGTGCGCGACCACCTCGAGCGTACTGCCCAGGTTCTCGAATACGGCGCCGTCCGGCAGGTCGGGCAGGTCGAAACCCAGAGTCGTGCCGGGGACGAGCTTGGCTGAGGTATCGTTGAGGTTGATGGGGCTCTGCTGGACGCCCGTGGCGCACGTGATGCTTGCATTGCTATAGCTGTGCCAGTTGAGGGGGCCAGTGATGTCGTTGTAGCCAAAGGTTGCGACGTCGACGCCGCCTTCGGCGCGGGCCATGAGGCCTTGGCTCCGAGCGTAGAGGGATGTGCGGTGGTGACAGATGGCCGAGGCCATTGTGGCGAAGGGGAGGAGGAGGGAGGACTTCATGATTGCTGACTTGGTGTAAGTGGAACGAAGCAGACAAAGCCTCTGGTTATTATTATTATTTTATAAGTAGTGGGTGAGAGAGAGGAGGGCTGCTGTGGACGAGGATAGAATCTCACATAAGAGCTGGAGGCCGGGGAGAAGGCGCCTCTTTATCCTCTCCGCCCAGTACTCCCGAGCGAAGGGGGGGATCTTGTCAGATCTCGTACCAGCACAGCCCTTAACAAAAGCATTCAGCAATAAAATAAGGTACACGGCGGGCGTCATCTCACGAGGACGGGCGCCACCCACAGGGAGATGGAGTCTCCCCTCGCACCTCCAGGCTCCTACACGGCACTTGACCTGCACGGCTCGGTTACCTGGGCAGGAGTTCCCAATTTTCCCTCCGCAACCCCAGGAATAAGAGGCGGGGAAATAAAAAGAAGGAATAGAGGTCCATCGTCCCCTCCCCCCGGCCAGGATTGACCAGGGGGCGGGTGGTTGTTGACAAAGAGGCAATGGAACCCAGTCAGATAAAGATCCTCAGGAAACCCACTAGGCCAGGTGCTCTGAAAGGCGCCAAGACGAGACGACAACAACGAGAACGAGGAGGGCGCACAGCGGATATGCGCGGTTTTGTTTGTCTTGACTCGAGGGCCACGAGAGTCGCAAATTGGCAACGAGAGCGAGTGAGGAAGACAAAGAGACGAGAAGTGACACACTCATCTACCTCACACGCAAAACGCAAACACACACACACACACATAAGTACAACCCCCACAAAAGAGACCAACTATCGGGAAGTTCTGGGTCACAGAAGCTCACGTAGCGGAGACAGACGCGTTGTCTACATAAGCCAAGGCATCCCGCGGAGACAAGTGGGCTGCCTCGTTGAATAAACGGTACAGTAAACGAGCGGGCTCGGCTATCTGTCCCTTCTGTCTCTCTCGCTTCGTGTTATTTTCGCGTACCTCTTAGCGGGCGCCGGGATTGCCCTCGCTGTGAGATGGCCAAGCTGTTTGGGCTTTTTATCATAACTGTTTTTTAAATCATTTTATTTTATCGAGTATCGAAGTACTTCGCACAGGTCACGTTCGCAGCTTTCCGAAATGTCAATCCTACCGGGCTGACCGTGGCTGAAGGAATGACGGATGGCCCAGCCGGCGTCGGCAGAAATGAGTTAAATAGAAGCTGAATGTAACCAGCCCAGCCTACCTACCTAGTCCAGTAAGCAGTGCTCACAGGCGAGCCTGGTGTTAGAGGCGCTGTCCCAGTAAACAGATGATAGTCGCCGTGGCCATGACCATGGGTTAATAAGTCATTTTGCTGGCGAGTCATAGCTTTTCCCCTTGACCCAACCCCACGGGAGAAGCCCATAGTTCATCATGGGACGAACCCCTCATATGGGGTTGAGCACTTCTCTACCAATGTCTGGGGAATTCCTCTTTTTTCTTCTAAACAAGGTTTTTGTATTTCGGCCTCCACGGCGTGCCACGTCTCCCTCTCCCTCTCTCTCTCTCTCTCTCTCTCTCCACCGCGTCTTCCCGCGGAGCAATTGATGAGTGTCATGACAAACGCGCCAAGCCAAGGGGCTGGGCTGTGTACCCAACATGCTGGCCGCTTTGCTACGGACATGATTGGAGGGTCGGGCTGCTCTGGCTCGCGTAATAAGCAACTCGAATGCAGCGTCTTACAGAAAACACAAAAGCTTGAGAGATATCCGGCTTGAATAGCCGGTTCCACCCTCCGCGGGGAGAGAAACATGCAGCGGTAACCCGATATGACGTTTGCCACGACAAGCATACGTATGGATCCTATCCGTCGTGCGTCTGGGACGTGACGTCCACTCGGCAAACTGTCCGGATCACGCGCTTTGCTCCGACCAACTGAGCTGCTTCTCTTTCTCCCTCTTCAATGTTGTGCCGACAAGCCCGCTAATCACCCATTTTCTGGTTTTTTTTTTTTTTTTTTTTGTGGTTTTCGACTTGGCGAGATGCGGCTAAAAAAAAACAAAAAAAAAAACCTTCGACCGTTGAACGCCAACCGGCTGGGCGCTGGGCAAATGCGGAGTCCGTCTACCCCCTCCCTTCGAACCGACGTCGCCCGGGAAATTTTCGAGCCAAAGCATGGGGACGGCCAAGCTCAAGCTGGGGAAAAGAAATGGGGGGGTGTTTTGTCAGTGCCTAGGCGGAAGCAGAGGAATCAACGCCCAACGATCGCCTGTCAACGATCTGCTGAGACATTTTCCCCAGTCTAAGAGTGTGTGCATGGGCGCCAGCGGGGTCGAGCTCTTAGGGGCGATATGGTCTGCCCTAGCCTTGTCTCTTAGACTGTCGAGGCTAATTCAACGTCGATCAACAACACGGCGGACGCGGCGGAGCAGAAAAGGACGACTCCCTTCCATCTCGGTTTAACGAGAATGAGAGAGGTTGAAGAGTGGTCCTGTTCTCTATCGACCCTATGGGGATACGAACCGATGGCGTGCCCCTTCCCCCCCCTTCTTGGCTCTTATGCCATTGGTTTTGCAGTGCGCTGATTTCTTAACAAGCAGACCTGTTGGTGCCCGCACTTATGTCTCGAGTTCCGTCATTCTGAGTAGGCGAAGGCAACTTCCACGTGTCTTTCCATAATCTGGTTAAGCCAAGTCGGAAAAGAAACGAAGGTCGAGGTGACGGCGATATGGGGGCCAGCCCGCGGAGCCACCGTCATCGTCCATCATTTCGTGTTGCAATCGAGCACAGCGTTGAGAGGACGACCCTTCCGGGCATTTAACAAATTGGCGACCCGGGACTTCTCCAACTCTTGCCTCAACAACGAGCCACCGTCCAAGAGGCTCGTTTCCAACAGGCGAGGAGCTGTTGGAAAGGATAGTGTCCCCTGGCCCCTGGCGAGCCCTGTTGCCGACTTGGCAACCACCGTGGTGTGTGTGTATGTGTATATTTATGGCTGCCGGATGTGCGTGTCGCTATGAAGCAAGGCACTTGTGACAGATACCCGGTGGCTGAAAGAAGTCCCAACGCATTGGGATACATTACGCCGAGCATCGACAGTTTTGACTGCTTAACATTGAAATCTTGCATGTAAACATTGCAATAAGAAAACGCCTCGCAAATCGAGCAGCCAAGTCCAGCTGTGCCCTCAACAGTCGTCTGCGCTCGGAGCACAACGGCATGGCTGCCCCCCACCCCCCCAAACCCTTTCGTAAAGTGAGCACCCGGACATATGCAGCCTCGCGCGTCGCCGTGGGTGGTGGGGGAAAGGAACATTGAGGCCAAGTGCTTCGGCTACCAGCCTTCTCCGAATCTGCAGACCGCCCAATCCAGTAAACGTAGAGGCTCCGGACATCCTCCCTCTTCCGGGCTGGGCTCGAGTCGTACGCGAGTATCAGGTTCGGATAGGACGCCAACTTTGTTCGCGCGTGCCAATACTGTCTCGCGGGCTTTTGCATGAGGTTGGCTTGCGAGCGGTCGAACACCGCGCGCGCGCTCTCTCGTGCCCGTGTAGCAGGGGGTCCCGCAGAAATCGAGTGACTTTGAAAGACGCTGGGTCGTGGAAAGATGAACAAGGAGCCAAGTAAGCTCTAGTAGATTGTCTTGGTACAGGATATCAGTGCCGTCTTCATAATGGTTTTGTGCTGTCAATACGTTCAAGTGATCGGGATTCTATCATGCTCAAGGGACGGCCGCTCAAGAGATTATCAGCCCATGTAAGCGCTGGTATATCGTTGCGCCTGCTCAACAGAGCCATCATCTCCGCCAAGGCTGTCGCCAACATTCCGACGCCCAAAGGCCGTTCGCGCATGCATTCGGGCCCACGGTTGAAATGAAGTCTGATTCGGCAGTTGCTCTGTCTTGTTGGGTATTCTGTACGGTATCAGGATATTGAGATGTTGCACAGGTCAGAAGTGCTGCGTATCGGGCGTTTATTTCTCATGATATTCATGTACTGGGTGAATTGTACCAGACCGCTTATAGGGGTCCAGAGCGTCTATACATCAATATCGCCGCTCAAGCATATCATCTCACGGGGAAGAGTCGCCGTCGAGGCATCTGTCTTGCCTTTCTGGCTTCCAGCAGCGCATGTCGGACATGGAACACGTCTTGCACCGCGACTGTGGTGCCGGCCATAGTGTTTTGAACTAGACACAACTCTTTCCGACATACCAAAATTGCTGTCTGTATCAGAAGGGAAGTCATAACAACACTCGCACTTGCTGTGGGCGTTAAAGGGGGGCGGCACTTTGCCTTCCTCGTCAGCTAAGCCACAACCGTCACTTTGCGTAGTCGCACTCTTGACATCGATCCCTATCCGTCTCCTAGTAACACCCGTTCAACCTCCCGCAAGACGATCATGCCGCCCGCGGAGATAGAGTGTCCCCGGCTGGGTAAGTAGAGCAGGTTCCCAGCCTCCTCGGGAAGAAAAGAGCTGCTCCTCTCACACGGTGACGAGTCGTCTAGGACCGGATCAGGTCGCCAATACCCAATGATCGGCCCATGACGCCTCTAAATAGCGTCGCCAACTGTGTATCCAGATTGAATGTGTTTGGATCAGATCAGCGACGTTGAAGGTTATTCATCTCGCAGCATAAACCGGGTACACAACCCAAATATACATGTTCTTGGGAGAAAGAGCCCAAAGGACGGCGTCTCAGTTGGCCGGTCGAATAGGCGGGCATATCGCACTGCATGAGGACCCCGTGATGCGAGCCGCCAGTCACGAGACCCTGTGGTATGAATGTCAACTTGAGAGCGGCCTGGACCGAAATTGGAGTCCCGAACCCGCTTCGTCGATGACCATGGCCAACCTGATATCGTTTGACAGAGCATGTATGAGACCGCTGAGCTGCGTGTCCCCGCATGCTCGTCAGTGTGAGAGGGATGGGCGACTTCGACCGCCATCAGTCATTCGCATGTTCAGACGCTAACTCCTAGCTATTTCGACCTTCGCATAGATAGATGCCCCGCCCATACCCACGGGGTAGCAAAAAACCGCCGCCACCGGCGGTCCCGCTCCGGAATCCCCGGGGCACCACCGGCCCTCCGGCCCCGATAGGCGCGGAGGAGACTTCAGCATGCCCGGTGGGTCGGGTGTACCCGCTCGCACCTGTGCCCATCGGACAACCAGCCCATCTCACTATGTCTTGGACGCAGCCACGCTCGGGACAGGCCGCGCCGTCACCGCCCACAGCATCAATATATTCGGGGGTTGTGCATCATCGGAGCGCCCCTCAGCCCGCCCGTCCGCCTCACACCTTCTCTTCCGCAGGCCCCCCCCCGTGCGACAGAGCATCCCGTCCATTGGGTTCGGATGCGGTGTCACTCATAGTCCCCACCCTTCCTCTTCACCGCACATAGACGAGGCGAGAAGTTGGCAAATGGCTGTCCCCACCCCTGTCTCTCCGCGCAAGATTCTGTGGTTACTTGGGAACAATGCTGAAGGCGACGGCGGTTATCCCGCTCGGTATGTGGAAAGCGTGGGAAAGCCCCCCCCCCTCCGACATGGTCACATGCCGCACGAGTCACTGCAGCTGGTGGCGCATGGGGGTGGATCGGAATACCGTCTTGCAGTCGGTTGGAGTGCGACGACAACCCAGGTTCAAACTTGGCCCTGGAACGAGGTGACACTGCCGGGCTGCGACATTGCCGGACTGGATGGAGACGTCCAAAAAAGCAGGCGGAGCATGTAAGACACGTTGAGAGGCAGAGGCAGAGCCCGGATTGGCGGTGGCGCATCATCTGTAGAGCGACGCTACAAACCGGACATTTCGTCAAGGGACTCGCGATGAGCCTTCCTATCCTTGGAAGGTCGTCTCTGTGGTGGGAAGCAAAGGTGTGCTACGGCATCCGTATTGGCCATAGCATTGTTCCCATCGCTTCGCTCTGCACGGCTAGTCCAGCGGGTATAAGCAGGGAATGATGGTAGTAGCACACCTTCCCCAAGAACTTGGCCCCCACATGTATATCCAGAAATGGATTCCATTCCCAGAGTCAGAGAAAGGGCCGTTGGAGCATCCGAGATGGGACTGGGGCCGTATGCTGTTTTGAGTGGCTTCGGGTGAGTTAGAGTTCCCATAACGGCGGTGCATTAATGTTTTTGATATGTTTGCCCGCCATTTGGACCCCTTTGGGGGAAACGTGCGGCCTTGAGGTGTCATGCTATTGGCAGCTGGGGGGCGGAGGAGGAGGATCAGGGCGAGCGGCCGCTTCGTCTCGGCTCTAATGCTTTATTGAATACAAAATCGATTTAATTAGCAACGCCCCATGTTGCTCCCTTTCCCCCTCGGTTTGCATGATCCAAACCGAGTGCATGTTTTAATTGATTGTATCTCGCTAATCGGCGGTTCGTGGAATATGGGCTTGTGCTTCAGGCCTCGGCAGGTCTACTCGCAGATGACAAAGACCTTATGTGGGTATGGGAAGAGAGTTGTGGGAAAGAATAAAACAAAGTGCGGGGATGCCAGCTTGGTTCCTCTCATCTCACCGCAAGTGATCTGTCATCCGGGATAGGGACGCCCTCGTCGGTAGACATGTTCAGGGGGGAAGGGGACACGTCCGGCCTTGGCCACGCTAGTTTGTAGGTGCCCCTCGGGATTGTGACCTTGGAAGGATGTGCTAGCAAGATGGATCCTGCACGATATCACCGATTAACTGAACCAGTCAATGTAGCCTCTTCGGGAGTGCTTGCGTGCTCTTGCATTTGCCGTTGTCCTGCATCGCCTAGTCGTCGGCTGCAGCGCTCGCGTTGCGCCTCACTGCAACTAGAACTTGCTTCGAAGCACAACATTTCTCTCACACTCTTTGAAGGGCCTTCTCGCATCCAGATTCGTCTGCAAGTTGTTGTTGCGCCCCGTCCCCCCGGCAGGACGGTCGATGAAAGGCTCACGGACGGACGGGCTCATCCCTGAAAGGAAAGGAGGGGGTTGTTAAGTTCAGAAAATAAGAATAATATTCGTTACACGTCATCGATAGGCTGTCCGATATGTAAATAGTTGTTTATTTGTGAATTCAAGCTGTGCTGGTGTCCGGCGACTAGGATACACCCGACGCACGTTGGAAACCCACAGATTATTCTCAGTTGCGCGCAAGTGTGCGAGGATTCGAAAGCCCATCCTCCCTGTCTCACACTCGGCTTGTTTGCGACCGAGGACGTGCCGCCTGACCTCGCACTGTCGTTCGTGGCTTGCTGCGCAAGTTCGTGGTGGAAAAGAGGAACGAACGGGCCTTTCCAGATGATGAGGCAAAGCTGGCGGTGACACTTCTATTACAAATTCCACATCGCCTGGTCTGGGGAAAACGCTGGCCAAACACGCCACGTTCGAGCCGTCAAACATTGGAGCATCGGCTTGATCAACGCCCATTGGTGATTTGCAGCAACTTTCGAAACAGAGCGTCGATTTGTACACCGGAATTTTGTTAGCGATCGCTCGCTCAGAGCTCAGCCGTTGACCACTCGCGCGCGCGGCAACAAAACGTATTAATCATCCCTCGGATGATGGGCTGCATGGCTAGAACCCTGAATGACCTTCCGCCCACTTGCTGGACTTCCAACTACGGATACCGTATGTTCGGACAACTGCGGATCAGGGGACGTGTGCGGTGGGCGGCTTCATCCAATCACCAAAACCCGTAGCCTATCGAGTCGGTTCAGCTCCAAGAAGATTGCGATAGCACCATCTCCACAGGATGCGTCTGATCTTCAGTGATTGGCCAGTGCCAGGACTTTCGTCTGGACAACGCATGGCTCTGACCTTGGATGAGGCCAAGGACGGGGCTTGCTCTCTTGCTCCTGCAGCCTGCAAGGTTGATCCAGATAACGCGCAGAGTTCAGATGGGCCGCCCTGCCTTGCCATACCTCTGTCGAGAGAAAAGACTGCCATGATTTGCACCATGCATGCCGTGCCCTCCTCCCAGATCTTGAGATCCAAGGACAGCCGCGTTTGTCTCCCACACATTGAATTGATACAAGCTTGCCTGGGTCTGTGCAAGTTCACGTGCAGTGCGCATGCCAGGAGCTGTACGAGTCCAAGGCGGATCTCGAAAATCGGAATTGCGCTGCTGCTACTTTGAACCAAGGATCGCCCACGTCGTTGGCGTGTCTTCGATACCCCGCACGGCCTGAGCAGCATCACGCAGGATGAGTTGCATATGAAGTCTGAGCGTCGCAGTGGTGAGGATCTGAGTGTCCGCCCAATAATGTATCGCAATTGGCCCCCGCACGGCGCAAGAAGGAATCGCGGACTGGAGCCATTCAGGTGACGAAGATATGAGGGAGAGAAATAGAGCGGTTTAGGAAAGGAGAAAGAAATGGGAGTGTTGCTCGCGCCTCCTGTGGCTTTTTGTTGTCATTGGTAGTGCGATGCGTGTACGGACACGATAGGCGGCGCGACTGCCGAGTTGAAAACATGTTTCTTAACCCCCCCCCCTTCTCTCTCTCTCCCTCTCTCTATGCCGCCCCTCCCTTGCGATGGTTGAGACAAGCCCTTGGTTCAAAGCCATTGGGGCTACCGGATGGGGTTGAAACAGTCGGGCAAAATGAAAGTCAGTTCCGTGCATTCGATATTAGTATAGACAAGCCCAGACGTTAGGCCAGCATGGCGCGCCCCCTCCAACCGAACGATTCGAGAAAGAAAGAAAAAACCGTCGTCCAGCACGCAGGGAAGCTGCTGGAAGGCGTCGCGCGCCTGGGTTGATCGAACGGTGACGGGTGGCCACATGGACTGAGAAGCTTTTATTGCTTTCGGGATGCTTAAGCAAATGGCACCTTCCACATCCCGTAGCATTGGCGGACGTGGAACAGGCCCGATATCGAGTGCCGAGACATGCCTTGACCAGCAGCAGGCCGGCATACTGGACGGCGGTTGCTTTCGAGACCTGTCAGCCACAGGACCGACTTGGCGCTTCCGAACACCGCCCGACATAGAGATGCCCGCACCATCAAGCCTATGGGATGACCGGGAGCTCTCATCGGCAATGCCCTGCCAGATCCGGTCATGTTCACGGCGTTTGGGGGGAGGCAGGACGGCATGCAGATAGCCAATCTCCGTAGCAAGACAGAAGTTGTGCGGCCCGTCCTTCGATGTCCCTCTATTCCCCCCGATTCGGTGTGGCCAAATCACCAAACTAGGTAGTCAATAGAGCGTTAGCTACCAGGCCCGCACTCTGGATGAGGAGTTCTCTGCCTGGGCAGGCGAGCTGTCGGCACTGGCGACCTGGCGTCGGGGTAACATCGTCGCCGGATGCAACACTGATTGATTGAAAGGAGAAAAGACACGGCGACGAGGGTGTCCTCCTTGCAGGGTAGTCCGCCGCAGTGTTCTCGCCGAGTAGGCATATCGCTCCAAGGAGGGGGGTTGACGGGCAGGGACGAGGGTGGTTTGAACCATCGAGAATTCCAGCGGAGGGTTTGCTCCAGGCGAGTGGGCTGAGGCAATCGACACAATGTTGCTGCAAGCAGCCGAAAGTTTGTCCATGATGTCGAGCGAATGAGCTGAAGTTCTAGCGCGGTACCTGCTTCAGCCGCGAAGACCGGACGAGATGAACCCGCGATGCATTTGCCAAGCCCAACTCTATTTCTACAATTCTCGGAGGTCTAATGTGGACGATTTCCGACTACAGAGAAGACGGCTCGACGGTCATACCACCCTGTTTGTCATATCGAGAGCCAACATATCCGTCAACAGTGAAGCATCGGCGTTTGGGACAGTCGTTTCGAGCAGACATAGGCCTGTTTCCAACAAGATTGAGTGACCCCTTGGTCCCGTCACCTAGCCTGGTCTTGCTTGGACTGTGCCTCCCACTTACAGCACCCGCGAGCCGTTGGCTCCGACGGCTTCCCTTTTGGGCCACAATGGCGTCCATGGGGTGTCGCGGCTTGACCTATTCTTCCCATCTCCTCGTCCTTCAATCTTGTTGGATGCCGCTGAATATCTCAGTGCGCTTGGATAGGTATAACTGTGTATTCGCAGACATGAGTTGTATTGCAAGCCTAGGTCGCCAGCCGGACACCAGCGGCATAGGCGCGCATCATCCATAGTGTCCACTACGTAGGGACCCCACCTAGCGGACATGGACCAATCTCTTGTGATCAATGCGAGCGTGGTCGAGATGTTGTCGCAATAAAAGGTTAGACGACAGCCCCGTGGAAAACAAAGGTGTGCTATTACGGTGTACAATGTAATGTACACTCAATGACCGCCGTGCTCGCTCAGCGTCCCTCCAAATACGTCTGGAATGCAGCATGGCAGCAGGGCTGAAGTGGCTGTCTGGGCTACCTACCTCGCCACATACCTACTACCTAGACGGGTGGATTGTGCGTTGCAGGGAAGATGCAGTGGGCTGCCAAATTGCCTACAACGGGGCCGTTCCTTGTCCATCATGCTGGCGGGCCCTAATCGGCTCGCCTCTGTGGTTGCTAACAGGAAACCTTTCATTTCCAAAGCATGAGTTCCAACTCGGGGTGCGGAGCACCTGGCCGGTGCGTGCTGCACGAGGGGTTTGTTACTTCTGCAAGCTCATACGACCCGGGGTGTGAGATACCGTATGCCAGCGACAACTCGCCGTATTCATCCCAGCTTCCTAGGTAGAGATACTCGGAGGGCAATCAACTGCTTACCTACTCAGCATTGCGAACGCATCACTTCAAAAGTTCACATTCATCCCATCGGCAAAGGAACCGGACGGTTGTAGGGGGCCGTAACGCCACCGTGTCGCCGCCAAAAAACGATCAGGGCCCGTTAGCAAGCACACTAGCCCGCTGACCCGCTAGCGTCTACAGATATACCCGCCCCGTTACTGTTTGTCGACTTTGGCCCCCCCTTTTAGTGTGACCTGTGAAAATCTCGTGTATGCTTGTCGTGGCTGTTGTCGCGCTTGAACCGTCGCGCCATTCGCGGTACGAGTTGTAGCGTTGCGTAGTGTTGCGTAGTGTGTATTACTGACAACTGCGTATGCGGAGTAGACCGGGGCATGGCTGTCGCCCCTTATATCCAAGGTGTTCGTGCTCGCTCTCCACGTACGACATTTCAGTACTCCCTAGTGTACGTTGAATGTCGCTGCGCCGCCCGCCTTTCTCGTGTACTACTGGCGACCCGTTGGTGAGGAATCGCTGGTAGCCAGGCTGTTTTGTGGGCCCCCCTCCCTTACTGGTCTTTGAGCCGTGGACTAAATATAGTGCAATGAGACGGACTAACGGCCTTCGGGTGGGTGGAGAGGAAGGTCGAAGATAAAAGAATGACAAGAAAGCGATTACAGCAAGGTGGTAGATCGGATCGAAGCTTGGACGTTCGCAAACGTCAAGAAGACTGTCAACGACGGCGACAGCTGTTCTTCAGAACCAAGCAGGGTGAGCATGTGCGTGTTGTATATAAAGTAGCTAGCTGATTGCCTGGGCGGTGGTCGGACCGCACATCATGTTATAGTATCTTCTGCCAATTCCAGGTCAGACGGTGCACCAGAATGTGGCCGTGTAGTGTGCGCCTCCCGGGTATAAAACATAGCGTCCGACCCGGGTTTGATAGCTGGATACAAATGCTGATATTGCTGCTTGCTGATGCAGCCAAGCGTGCAGAGTTTATCACGAAACGACGGCTTCATCATTTCCCTCACCTCTTCCTTCCCCGTCGGTGACTGGACCGCCTGGACGACCAGGCTAACTACCTAGGCCAAGTCCCGCAAATTGACACTTGTGGAGTAAGGGACGGGGCAGAGCGGTGGAGGAGTAGCCATAGAATCTTCCCCCATCAGGACAAGGGTCGCCATCCCTTCCGATATGCACCACTGTAGTACATATTACCTCGTCAACTTTGGCAAGGCGAAGGAACCTGCGGTGGGTGGGGTACTTTGGAAGTCAAATAAAGGGGAGGGGAGGGTGCTCTTGTTTTTCACTTCGTATCCGCCGATCCATCCCACGCAGATGACTGACAACTGCACAACGCCGCACACTGCACTCCAGAAGGGGAGAGACACCTACAAAGACAAGATTGAGGCGACCAGAGTCATGATTGGCCAGCGGGGCGGGTGAGGCATGCTGTTGTTGTTTTTGTTATTGTTGCTGTACCTTAGTGGCGACCTGTTGTCTGTCTAGCCCGCCGAGAGATGCGTTGACGAGCCTGTGTGATGCCCGAATCGACCCTTTGGTGCAGAATGCGCACTTGCGTCACTTGGCACGATCGATGGGCTGGTTATTCAAGACGAGGAATCTGCAATCCGTTCCATTGTGTAGGTGCGGGTGTGCGAGTGCGAGTGTGCCTCAATTCCGAAGAAGCGGCTTCCAGTTGGAGCTCGGCGCCACCGCCGAAACCACATAGTACGTACACTAGGTACCTGGCTGGCCGGGCATCCCACCCATCCATCCATCCGTACAGTGCTGCCCGTAGTGTACCTTGGGGAAAGGAGCGGAGACGAAAGGCTGAGAAGGTGTGGTGCAGGTGCGAATGCTAGGCAAGGTTGGTTGTAGTGGCCAGATATCATCGTATACTGGGTAAACGACAGCGCAAACATGGCAGGATGGCCTCGTCGACTCTGGTTGTTTCGTTTCGGCCTCGCAGGGCTTCTTGCAGATTCTTTGAAGGTTGTTTAGTATGGACGCACGTCGAGACGGCGGTTTGATGGGTATGTTTGTTGCTCCCGGAGCGGCGTCTCATCTTTCGTCTGACTGTGCCTGGCCAGGTGCCCGGACCCGGTGCCGAATCGTCTTTCTCGGTAGCGGTTGCACTCTAGGCGGGTGCTTCGATTATTTGTTATGCATCTGCGTGTGATTCTTGCAGCAGCGGTCTTGCTTTTCAGCCTGGCCCTCAAAGTGTGTCGTGTCCAATCCCGGGTTCCGGCATTCAAGTACAGTACACTATAGAGGCGAAGGCAGTGACGGGATTGGCGCGTCGACGTGTTGTGGTGTTGTGTTGGTGGGATCATGCAAGAGTGCATAAGATGGGCAGCAATGTTTTGTTGTTTCCCTTCAGGGGTTCCCTCATGGCTTCAGGAGGCACTCTGAGGACCGTGGCGGGCATTTCCAGTCGTCCAGGAGCAGCAGGAGCAAGGGGTAGCGCGGTCGTGATTCGCCGCCTCTCGTTGGATCACCCAATGACAGGATGCCAAAATTCTCCAGGCCGAGAGACAGTTCCCTCCGCGGGTGAGACGACGAAAGAAAGAGACGCGTTCTGGCCATTCCTGTTTGGGGCTATTTCGAGGAGGAGGAGGAGGAGGAGGAGGATTGGACAGGGGATCTGCCCTGTGCGGGCAACGGGGATGTTAATGACGACGACGGAGCGTTTTCACACAGGGTCCCCCGATCCCCTCGGTTGGTGGATTTCAAGGGTAAGTTCGTGATTTCAAGGGTTAGGTAGTTCGCTGCTCCTCTTCTGATTCTGTCTGTCAAGTTGGTCCGCGATGCCTACTGTTGATAGCTCACTGCGATGCATGCTGCTATTTCTGAAAGTATAGTGGACTGGCTGGTTACCTACCTACCTTGGGAGCACCTGGGACTTATGTACATTGCGCCTGGCTGGCTGCCTGGCTGGCTGCATCAGTAAACTAACGCACTTCGATTGTAATGTACTCGAGGCTGGTGACAAAGTATGAGGCAAGTGAGAGGAAACGCTCGAATATTCCTCTCCCTCTCTCTTTTCCTCGGCTTCCTTCTCTCCTTCTTTCCGACCGCAGCAGGTAGCCCCAGTTCACTGCACTTGCAGGGCTAGTTTGGACCAGTCAGACACGGCGGCGTGAAACAGGGGTCCCCAGTCTGCCGCTGGAAACCACAGGGTATATCGTACATCGTACATCGTACATATCAGGTATGTACTCAGTATATCCGTACATGCTCCGGGTAGAACTAACATGAGATCAAGGATAGGGGACCGAATGTGTCCAGGATGTGTGGATGTGCATTTACCAGGTATCTTGGACTACGAAACGTGACACTTTGTACCTTGAACGCTATATACTGCTGTATGGGTACTTCGATTTGTGAGTCTCATAGTGGAACTCCCATCTTCACTTGGTTTGGCTCCAGCAGACCAATGCAGCAGCATCGGTACGATACCAAAAACCTTCCCATTTGGCAATCTCCATCTCGACCCTTCCACGCACCCCCCTCTCCCTAAGCCGCCATTCGCCCATCCATTTGCCTTGCCTGGCCTGGTCTGGCCTTGCCGGACAGAACGTCCTTTTCCTTCTCTCCTATTGGGAACTCCTTACCATACCTGACTTCCTCACTCTGTATCCCCTCAAGAGGAAGAAAAAAAAAGAGAGAGAGAATAGTCGCCTTTCCCTTCCCTTTCTTTCCCCCTTCTTCTTTCTATTCCCCCCTCTTCTACCGATTCTCTGCCCCCAATTCCACCTTGCCCCTAAAACCCATTCATTCCACCGACGTACCCCCTTTTTTTGTCATCGTTCCCACCCCAAAGGAAAAGGAAAGGAAAGAAGAAAAGAAGGTAAAAAAAGTCACGAATTCCTCAAGAGACTGCCTGGCTCTTAGGGTCACTTCCCACTGGATCTCCATATTCAAGTGCTCCGATCACATCTTCGCTCCATCCATCGCCCATTCCACCTTCCCTTAATTTTCTCTCCTTACCTACCTAGTCACCCATCCCGTCCTACCGAGACTGAAGAGAAAGAGAGGGACAAAAACCACCGCGCCCTCATTACGCCTGACGATTTACCTTCTCCTTTTCGTGATCTAAACACCAAAAGATACAAACCTATCCCAGACTCGACGACAAGACGAGCTCATCTTACTGATTCGGCGCCACTCCCCCGACGACTGCTCTGCCGCGATACCGAACCGGATACGAGTGCCTCATATTCCCATGTCCTTGACCGACAGATAGCTTTGCTTCGAGTTGTCTCTGTGACACTTGATCTCCTCTACTTTCGGTCGATTGTTCAGTCGCTCAGTGCTTGTCTTTCCAAGAGCAGAAGTGCCTTCGCGGTAACAGCGAGTCACCCTGTCTTGCCCTCCGTCCAGCGAATCTCTCGTTGTTCTCCCCTGGCCGCAGGCGACCTTCTATTCCACGATTTTAAACGGGCATTTCCATTTCTCCAAGAAAAATATCAATCGACGCTGGGCAGGTTAGCTAGCCTGTTTTCGCTGGTGGTCGAATAAAAAAAAAGGTTTGTAGGATTTGCGTCCCCCTCGCTTTAACAGACATCCTCACCTGCGTAATGAATCGCACATGCATCAACCGCGCTATCTGCGAGAACGGCATATTTGCCTGCTGCTGACGGCCGCCTCAAGTTTGGATAACTTTGCTAACATGATCCATCTTGCCAGCATCGACAACTTGCATCCAGCAAATCGCTAGCCATCATCTTGTCCACGCCACTTCAACCCAGTGTATCCGAGTCTCGAGTGAACCTGGGCAGGTCGAGCGACTGAGCGACCGGCGAAGAAGCACTCGTTTAGCACTTCTCTGTTGGCGGTTGCTTGGAACATGGCCGCGTTGATTCAAACGTATCCTCAGCAGACCACCACTGTCACCACCCTCGAGCCGAGATCCTCCGGCAGCATGATTCCTGCACAAGCTCAGGCGAATCAGCAATACATGGCTGCCCAGCAAGCCCAGAGAAATTTCTCCGGGTCTGGCGTATACCGCGGGAGCAACGCTCCAATCCAGCCATATGCCTTTACCAGTACCCCAAGCCTCAATACCAACGGCCAGTGGCAGCAGTACGGTAGCGGCTACCGCACATCGTCCTCCCCAGCTGTTCCGACGCATGGTACGGCCCATGGACAAGACGCAAGCCGATCCCGTCATTCTGGAAGCTCTTCCATGTCCAACGTCAGCTACGGCCACAGCGGCGGTATGGGAACAAGCAAAGGCGGGTCGAGGGACGACCTGGCAATTCCTGCTGCTCGCACCAACTCGCAGGCCCCGAGACCACAATCGGCGTACTTATCTGGTAACGCAACACAACAGCAGCAAATGACATTCGCTCAGACCCCTGGCACTAAGACAACGCCTGATCGGTACCGGCGCCCGGCTCTTCAGCAACAACAACCACGCCAAACTAGTGCCCCTTCGGGCTCAGGCATGGCTACGGTCAGCCATTTATACAATGCCCCAGAACAAAAGAGCGTGTCAGTGCGAGGACGAACGCCATCTTACCAGGGCAGGCCAAACAGTTCGTACGATGTTGTCGATGACATGCAATTGCACCGGCAACCAACCGAGGAGAGCAAGCGACTCAGGCGGCGCAGCATGCACTCGCTTGATTCTGCCGATTATCCCAAGCCGCTAACCCCACAGGAATTCTCCCATTCGGAAGAACCTTCCCGCCCCGACCGCCGTCCAACTCCCAAAAACAACGAAAAGACGCTTCGCATGGTTTCCACCCTCACACCTCCCGTCGACAACAACATGCATGCCCGTAATGGCAGCGCCGAAAGCCTGGCATCGAGCCGCAGCAGCCATTCACGCCCATCTTCGGTGAGTAACCAACCCTTTTCTTTCCTTCCCCACCCTTCTCTCTCCCTCTCCACCGTTTCGTAGTCGCCTTCGTTTTTCGCCGCCGGCGACTTTGCTTTATCCCTCCCTTCGATTGCCCAATTATGCGCCGGCCCGATCACCTGAATCGTTCTATCGCTAACTCTGCTATCTCTGTCAGTCTGCCAACCGCAGCATACCCACCCCCACCGTCAAACCCTCTTCGTCGACTTTTTCCAGCCCAGATGATGGCCCATTGAAACAAGATCATCCCAAGCTTGTGAACATTCCACCACGAAGCTCATCGTCAGATGCGGCCAAAAAACAGTCCACGCCCTCGCCTCTTTCCAAGCCGGTGACTATGGCGACCGACTCAAGTCCCCAAAAACCACCTTCCTCTCTGGGCAATGCTCCGCACCAGGCGTCGGCTCAGAGCACGCCCGCATCCAACGCAGCCAATGCCAGCAGTCCTGCCGCCCAGCATTTGGCCGCGATCAATCAAAAAAGCACAAGGTCAAAAAGCAAGACATCGCGATTGCGCAGAGCCTTCTCGTTTGGCAGTGCTGCCGACTTCAAAAAGGCCGCCGGCCCCGATACCGTTCCTTCCGAAACCAGTACCGCGGCCGACCCGTCGCGATTGCACAAGGACCCGACGCCCGATGAGATATACGATGCCGAGCAGGCTGCTATTGCCAAGAAGCAGGAGGAGGGAGGAATTGGAAACAACATCTATGGCGGGCGATTGTTTTCCAGCTCGACGGATAATTTGTCTATCTCATCGACAGCGTCATCTGCTTCTATCATGATCCGTAAGATGGGCCGCGGTATGAAGAAGAGCACGCGAAACCTTGTCGGCCTGTTCAGACCTAAGTCAGTCATTGGCGTTCCAGCAGCCGATGCGATGGCTCCAGAAGCCAGCCAGGCTGCCGTGTCTATGATCACCGTTGAAGCTGAAAGAGTTAACGTCAATGCGGATCCTCGTACGCAGAACGGCGGCGGCACTGGGTTTCCCCACTTGGAACGGAACTCACTCGACATCTCCAACACCCCCAGCATGGTATCCGAACGCGCTGGAAGCTCTGGCAATGATAGCGCCGGGCGGAAGAGTATTGTCGGGGGCGACAAGGAGCGCGCCGAGGTGCTGGCAGCCGTCAGGAAGGGGATCCTGAAGCACAACAACAATAGCAACAACAACAACAACAACAACAACAACCGATCAGGCAGCCCTGCTCGTGAGCGCATTTCCAACTTCGAACTGCCCGCTATTCCCAACATCGCTGACTCGCCCATTTCCACCGCCCCGAGCACGCCAAATGATGAGGCACAGGGTCACAAGCGATCGGGATCGGTAGCCATCGGCACCGAGGATTACTTCATGACCGCTCTCAGGCTTCGTCAGGACAGCAAGAGTGCCCCGGGAACGCCTTCGGGATCGGCCAAGAGAAATGCAACCTTTTCGCCAAGGATCATTTTCCACGACACATGGCCGAGCGGCGAGTATGATCGCAGGGGTGAGATCGCGACTTGCAACCGCCTAACGCCGATGCTGGCGCAGCAGATCAAGGAAGAACTCAACACGTTCAAAATGGTATGTCGACATTGAAGACGTTCTCTTCACACCGTGCACCGCTAATTGTTTCCAAGGAAATGGAAGTTCATGAAAACTCCAAGATTTATACGCACTTTTTCTAACGACGGCCACGCCTGCGAGACGGAATCTTCCCAACTCTGTTTCTTGATGGGCAACAATGCCCAATCATGTATTTCCACTACATTTACCATTCGACGGCGTTCAGGAACAGCATCGTACGGTGTCAAGGCGTTTATCAATCTTCACTTGACAGCATTTTCTTGCCTGACTAAGAAGCCTACGCCGGCCGCCCTTTGTGGATTAATTCTCTGTGTTTTCTTGTTAGTTGCAAGGGGTGGAGTGGCAGGTATACGAACGAAGAAGGCGGCCGGAGAGTTAGGGCCTTCGACATCCCAGTCAGTGCAGACAGAAGGCGGGCCAAAGGTCCGTTTGCATTTGGGCAGCGATTAAACGGACCTTGGGGATACGATGGCGGCAATGATTTGCGGGCCTCCAATCGTCTTACACTTTTTATTATCATCAGATTGGGCCCAAGCCCTGTGACGGATGGCATGCGGACTCTGAAAGGATCTCTTTGCTTGCGCTTGGCACTCGGTCGAGCTTAACTGTGTTGGCATTTGCTTTGTTGGGGTGTCAAAGGAATTTTTCTTTCTTTCTTTATCTGCGGGCTCTCTTCGAATTACATTGTCGCCTTCTAGTTCGTCGGGTGAAGAGAAGGCAGAATAGAGTGTGTGGCTTTTTTTTTTTTTAATCAGGAAAAGAAGAAAAAAAAAAACAGCTTTAGTCTCGGAGAGGTCTCGATGCTGGTATCGGCCGCTCCAGCGAATTGAATACCTTTAGAGCGCACTCAGTTGTAGCTGTGGGGGTGAAGCATTCGCATGTGACAGCTGTCCACTAATTAGGGACAGTTGCGGGTTGGGTTTTCGCATGCCTTGACCTGTCTGACACACTGTCTCAGTGCAGTCCCAGACTAGGTAGGTAGTAATCGTACTATCTGTCCGGACAGATACGACTTGCGCGATCGGCCGAGGCGACGTCATTTGCTGTGCAGAAAAGCCTCCCTAGGAGGCCGGCCCCTAGAGGGAAATGTCCAAGGTACCCACGTACCTAGGTAGGTTGGTAAGTAAGAGGTAGGTAAATGGGTACCTTAGGTAGTTTACAGGCAAGTGCCAGAGTGCCTATTCACTAGGTACACCTTGTGGGTGCCTGTCGGACCCTTGGCCCCCACCAATCAGATAAGACAACTCAATCGGGGCTCTCAGCCTCGCATTCTGTCAAGTACAAGGCTTAAAAGGAAAAAAAAAAAAAAAAAACCTGCTTCTGTCACGACCGTCGCATTGATATTAGCATATGAGTGACACGCTACTGGCGATACCACAATTGGTCGCATAACCCATCTTCAAGACAGCCGACAATCTGGAGGGGCTTTTCAGCCTGTGGAGGCTCCGGACGTCTCAGACAAGCCGGCTCGTCCGCCGTTTTTCCTCGATAAATATGGCGATAACGACCGAGGCCCCAACCGCGGGGCTTGAGGCTGGAACAGCTGCAACGGCCAAGCCCAAGCTGCACGGTCGGGCTTTCTACGAGAGCATTGGAAGCCCAAAGTACATTCTCGCACCCATGGTGGACCAGTCCGAATTTGTAAGTTTGGTGCAGCTCGCGCCGATTTTGAAAGGGCATGTTTAACCAGACCACTGACGTTGGGCATCACCGGTGCAGGCCTGGAGAATGCTGAGTCGATCCTTCATACCGCCATCTGAGCAGAAGAATCTGGTGGCCTACACACCCATGTTTCACGCGCGGCTTTACAAGGACACAGAAAACTACCGCCAGTGCCACTTCCAGGCTGTACGACCCAGCAACACAAACGATTCCACCTCGACGCCGCAGGCCTGGCTCGACGGCAACCCCTCCATCGACCGCCCGCTCTTTGTACAATTCTGCGCAAACGATCCCGATGCTCTCCTGGGCGCTGCCCTCAGAGTCGCGCCGTACTGCGATGCCGTGGACCTGAACCTGGGGTGCCCGCAGGGCATCGCCAAGAAGGGAAAATACGGTGCCTTCCTACAGGAGGACCAGGAGCTGATCTTCAAGCTCATCAACACACTGCACCGAAACTTGCCGATCCCCGTGACGGCCAAGATCAGGATACTGCCCACCAGAGAGGCGACGCTCGCGTACGCCAAGAATGTACTCTCGGCCGGCGCGTCCATCCTCACGGTTCACGGAAGGCTGAGAGAGCAAAAGGGTCACTTGACGGGCCTTGCAGACTGGAGTACCATCAAGTGGTTGAGGGAGCAACTGCCGCCGGAGACGGTGCTTTTCGCTAATGGAAACATACTGCAACATGACGACCTCCAGCGTGCGTTGGATGCCACGGGCGCAGATGGCATCATGAGCGCTGAAGGGAACCTCAGCGACCCCACCATTTTCAGCCGGCCGCCCGAGCCCGGGACCGAGACGCGGGAGTACTGGCGCGGCAAGGACGGCAAGGGCGGGTACCGCGTGGACGCGGTGATGAGGCGATACATGGACATTCTGCACAAATACGCCGCGGACGAGGAGCCGCCATCGAGACGGCCCCTCTTTGTGCCCGGCGACGACACGGCGTGGATGGAGGAGATGGACAAGGCGCTGGCGGAAGAGGATGAGCCGGAGCGCAAGAAGCGCAGAAAGGACACGCCTAAGCTGGGGAAGAGCAGGACCCTGAGTCCCAACTACTCAGCTATGCAGCCGCATATGTTCCACCTGCTGCGGCACTTCGTGTCGAAGCATACCGATGTGCGGGACCTGCTCGCCAAGAGCCGGGCCGGGGACCTGGAGGCGTACGAGAGAATCCTGAGCATGGTGGAGAGGAAGGTCGCGGACGGACTGCTCGAGTACGAGAGGGTCGGGGCCGCCATGTTCGAGGGCGACGAGGTCCTAGGCCCCGCGGCGGACCCGGACGAGGTGGTCGAGGAGGACGGAGAGAGCTCCCGGGGCGCCATCAAGCGGTGCAAGAGGCCGTGGTGGGTCGTGCAGCCCATCATACGGCCCCTTCCCAAGGAGGCCATGGCCAAGGGGGCCGTGTCGCTGAGCAAGAAGGACAAGGCCAAGATGGGCAAGGCTGAAAACGGTGAGGCTGCCGGTGGCGAAGCGGCAGCTGAGGCAGCAAAAGGGAAGGCCGAGAGGGAGACGGCGGCGGGGCAGAGTGTTCAGGAAAAAGTGCTGGAGACCGATGACAAGTTGCTCGCGGGCTAAGGCGAGTCTCAGTCACGAATTGGAAAAGAAAATTTTTTAAAGACTTTAGAAGAATATACCCCTCTCTCTTCCGAGATTTTTGATGTAGGAACTTGGAGTGGAGGACCGGGCGGAGTAGGCCCCCTCCTTCCTCTCTCTCTCTCTCCGTTGAGAATAGTGACTGTAGGGGCACCAGCTCGGGAGGTCATCAGGGGTGTTATACAACGCCAAAGCGATGAGACGCTCCTCTCATCAACACCGGCAGCCCACAAACACCACACACGCCCATTTTTATCACAACTTGGCCTTGGCGCTGTCGTACCTCCTCCCTTCGTCGTCCTGCTCTCTCACGGTGAGGTCCGGCAGCTCCGCCGGCATGATCCTCCGGGGCCGCGCGCCCGGGATCAGAGCGTACTTTGAAAAGTCGTCAACGCCCGCGTGGTCCCGCAGGAAGTCCTCATCCAGCAGGAGCTCGCCGTTGACCCGGCCGGCTGGGGCGCGAAGGACCGCGAGCACGGCGTCGGAGAAGATGGTTGGCCGACGCAAGTCCCTCGATTCACCCGGATCGTCGGCCTGGAGCTTCTGCGTGGCGGCGGACTCAATGGCCTGGGACGAACGTCGTCATCATTAGCTCACAAAAAGTTTGTGACCCCCGGGGGGGATGTGGCAGACGCAGGCAGGCCATGGGAGTTCGCAATACATACCACGGCAGGCCAGATGCTCGTGATGGCCATCTCGTCCAGTCCCTGCCGCACAAAGTCCATGGCCAGGCCCTTGGTCAGGACGCTCATGCCTACCTTGCCCATGGCGTAGGCCGTCTTGCCGCGGAAGAAGCGGCTGTAGATGGGCGGGCTGACGACGACGACACGGCCGCGGCGGCGGTGCTTGAGGTGCGGGAGCGCCGCGTAGAGGGTCAGGTAAAGGCCCTCCGGGTTCACGCGCTGCATCAGCTGGAAGCGCTTGGGGGGCGTGTCCTCGACCGAAGCCCACCATATAGCACCAGAATTGTAGACCAGGACGTCGAGGCGCCCGTACCTCTAGAAGAGAAGTTACGTGTTAATGGCTTCGGCGGCGGGCAAGCGAGGAGCTGGGCGAATTGGGGTAGGGAGATGCACAAGGGACCTACCTCTACCGTCTGCTCGACCATTCGTGCCACGCTGTCCTGGTTGCGAACATCTACGGCAATAGGAGTCGCGTCGCCGCCCGCTTCGTGAATCTCCCGGGCGACTGTGCTGACCGTCGACTGTTGCGAATTGGGATCTGGCGGGAACGGCGTGGTCTTGGACGCATCGCTGGTGGTCTTTGCCGCCACGACGACTGGAACGGGTCAACGACGAAGCTTTTTTCCCCCTGCTATTTGGTTGGGGGCTATGGACTTGAGAAAGGGAGGTTATCAATACCTGTGTAGCCATTCTTTGCGAGATCGATTGCGATCTGTCGACCGATGCCTCTGGAGGCGCCGACTACGAGAGCTACTTGCTTTCCATCATCCATCGTCCTGATATACCCCTTGGAGGGATGAGTATTTAGTGGCTAGACGAAGATGCAATCAGTACATGCCGAATGCTTGTTTAGAGATGCAGAATTACTTTTCTTATAATTGACGCACAGTCCTCCGTTGACCTATTATCACAAGCCGTTGAGGCGTGAGGTGCGATCTGGAATAGTGAACATGTCGTCGGGGCTCGGCAGAATTGCGTATTAGTGATCGTTGCACCCTAGGTAAGTACCTGCTACTGATTAATTACGTACATTGTACCTCCAAGCTGGAGCTATCTGACCCCGGATTCCCAGCTCTCGATGCCGAGGTTCCCCACGCCATCCACCTCCAACTTCAACCTTCGACTCGCACAGCCCTTATCTTGCTCCGTCAATACGTTCTGCTGAACAATTGCGCCATAAGTAACTGCTACAAATCAAGCAGATTAGTTGCCCTTCTTGCTCATTTACTGTTCTGTACCGACCTCTGCAGCCGTCTCAGTCGTTCCATACACCGCCAAGATGGGCGGCAAGGTCGATGCTTATATAGACATCGGTGAGTCTTAGTTTACTATGAGCACACGTTGTCGCAGAGCTGACTGGTTCCCGGGCGCAAGCATCTCTGTACAGCTACATCGCATTCTACCACATAATCAAGAACCAAGAGCTCCTCGCAGCGCATGGAGTACACATAGAGTTGGTTGCCGCATTTTCCTCCTTCCGTACGATCACTTGGTAACGCGCCTCTTCCTCAGCATCCACCCAATCCTGCTTGGCGCCGTCAACGCCGCTTCAGGTAAGCAGCCCCTGACTCCAGCGCCCTGCGCTGACCTCCTCAATGACCCTATGCAGGAAACAAACCACCATGGACACTCCCGGCGAAGGCGAAGTACGGCACGTTTGACGCCCGCCGGTCTTCCGTGCGGGTGGGCAAGCCCGACATCACCACGCCGGACAGCTTCATGGAACGCAGCATGACGGTCCTCCCCCTCCGCGTGCTGCACTTCATCAAAGCTAACTATCCGGACGCCGCGTACCTGACGGCCTGGCATTGGCTCCTCCACCGCTTCTGGGAGCCGCCCAACGCCAACCTCACCAAGCCCGAAGTCCTGGCCGAGGCGCTGGCCGACGCGCCCCGGCAGTACCCTGGCGACACCAAGGACCGGTTGTTCAGCGACGCGGACGTGAGGAAGATCCTGGAGGGGGCCGCGACGCAGGAGATTAAGGACTCGGTCAAGGCGAAGACGCAGGAGGCCATCGAGCGGGGTGCCTTCGGCGCGCCCTGGTTCTGGGTCGTGAACGACGAGGGGAAGGGGGAGCCATTTTTCGGGAGCGACAGGTTTCAGTTCATGTATGATTATTTGGGCGTCCCGTACCAGGATGTCACCATCCTCCCGCCGCAAAGCAAAGGCGCGAAGTTGTAGGTAAACCAACACGAGTGGTTCTGTTTGAAATAATTTAAGGGGGGGGGGGGGTATCTCTCATAACTGCAAAAGAATCAACGCCGAACCGTACCCATGAAACCTCACGGCCTCCGCACAAAAAGAAAAAAAGAAAAAAAAGGAGAAAAAAAGGGCTCGCCCCGGTCTCACAGCACGCGGCCGGCCAACCTCGCGCGGCGGGCCTCCTCCTCCCTCTTGGCCTCACTGCGCGCCAGGAAGTCCTGCCTCTCGGCGTACGACCCCTTGGCCCGGCCCGCCAGCTCGAGCTCGTCCTTGAGCCCCTCCTTGTCGACGAAACCGGCCCAGTCCATCTTGCTCTTCTCGACCGTGTTGAGTTTCTTGGCCTGCGCCTCCTTCTCGCGCGCCTTGATCCGTACCGCCACGCCGAGGTTCAGGTCGGACCGCTGGCCCGTGACCTCAATGACGGGCTCAAAGGCCGACCGGAACGCCTTCTTGAGCACGCGTTTGGGCTCCTCCTCCTCTTCCCCGCCACCCACGTCTGCGGAAGCGTCCTTCCCGAAAGAGGCGAAGTAGAGCTTCGCCTCGGCCGAGGAGCGCGCCACGAGCTTCTCTTCTGTATGAACCTTGCCGGCGAAGTTGTAAGTTCGCTTGATGCGTACCATCTCCGAGGGGTCGCCGCCGAGGGCCTCGTCTGGTTTCGGCGCGTCGGCTTCGGGGCCGCTGGGCTGTTTCGACCCGACGGCATCGGTTTCCTCGGTGGTCTTATCTTCGGTGATCGGCGGTGTCGCCGTCTGGCCCGCGAGCATCTGCGCCCAGATCGCTTCGACGTCGACCGTTACCGGGCCCGACACGGCCGCCGTCTTGCGTTCCTGCTTCCTTGTACCCCTCTCGTCAGTACGACCGCCTCAATCGGCGGGGAGCCGGAAAGAGATAGGTAAGGGTAACGACTCACTCTGCGGCGCGCATGCTCCGCGTCTTGACCAGCCCTCCATCGCCCCCTTCGTCCTCCTCGTCCGGGGCGGCGGCGGCGTCCCCATCCTTGGCCTTCCTGCGCCTCTTCTTCTTTGCCTTCTTGATCAGCGCCTCGTCTCCCGAGTTCTCGAATCCCGCGTCCTCGGCCTCGCCGCCGTCGCCGTCGCCATCACGCTTGCGTTTAGCGGGCTTCGTCGTCCCTGCCGCGGCGTCTTCGCCGTCGGTCTCGTAATCGGACGCCTCGGAGGCGCCGTCGGCTGCGACGGCATCCTCGGGCGCGAAGTCGGAATCCTGTGAGGATTCGTACTCTTCTTCGTCTACTATAGGATCGGGTGGCATTTTTTTTCTTTTTTGAGCGATGCAGTATGTCAGGAGCTGGAAGAGTGTTACCAGAGGGATGCAGACGCGTGCAGAAGTGGAAAGTTTGGTCGGCTGCCATCGGTGCATTGTTGACCGAATGTTTTCGGTAAGCTTCGGTGTGTAGCCAATCACGCCTAGAAATCCATATCCACTAGCGCAACCACCGCCTCAATCTCCCCTCTCCATCACAATGCAATCCCCCCTCCCCCGAAACCGTCTCACTTTATCCGGTTGAAGGCATCATGACATTTGCACCCTTGGGCGGGGGATCGAAATGGACCCATTCTATACCTATTTAGCCGGTCTCCTGAACTCTAGCTTGACGCCGCCATGCGAGTCTCGAAAGAACTTCTTTCTGGCTGGGTCTGTCCCCATGTCTTCCAGGCATTCGAATTCCTATGAAAGGAGAAGGATTGTACCGACTCGTATGCTCTCACCAGAAATGTGATAAACTCGTTTCGGCTCGTCCAATAAGATAACTGCACGATGGTCATGGCTCTGGTTTCCCTTTCCCCGCACAAGCTGGACATCCCGTTGCCACCGGTTGGTTCCCGGCTACATGTTCCAGGGCCATGTCCCTCCCCCCGTAGGGATCTATATAAGAATATTCTTTTTCAGTACAAATCTCGGAATTCTCTCCGTTCGAATCCAACGATATCCGACTCGTTTATAGCCAGTTCCTCCGTTATTTCATTTCTTTTCCCTCCGCCGTTATCCCAAACTGCTTGCTCATCGTTGATTATCGCCTCTACTGGTGCCACTTACCATATATAAGTTGACAGAATAAGTAGTTCTTCAATCATCCGCGGCCATGTCATCCCCGTCAGAACCTCTTACCGAGTCTCAAAAAGAGCACTTCAGACAGCATGGCTGGCTGAAGCTGAGCAACTGCTTTACCAAGGAGCAGGCGGACTGGGTCACCAAGGACGTCTGGACACGACTGGGCATGGATCCTAACGACAAGTCGACCTGGAAGCCGCGAACAAACATGCCTCACCACCGCATTTTCGACGCTTCCGAGTTCGCCCCGAAGGCCTGGGCAGCCATCTGCGAGGTCTGCGGCGGAGAGGACCGCGTGACGCCCGAGTCGAAGGAGTGGAAGGATTCGCTTATCGTCAACCTCGGAAGCGAGGAGTATGAGGGTCGGGAAGTCGACCCCAAGGAGCTGGACATCTGGCACGTGGATGGCGACTTCTTCGTTCATTACCTCGACTCCCCGGAGCAGGGGTTGCTGGTGATTCCGCTGTTCACGGATATCGTCCCTGGCGGTGGTGCGACATTCATCTGCCCCGAGGCGATACCCAAGATCGCGAAGCACCTTCGCGACCACCCAGAAGGCGTTTCGACGCGAATGATACCGAGAGGCGACCCTGATTTTGCAGAGCCGAAGAACCTCGACTGGTATAACTCGCTCGCCCGAAGCTGCGACGGTTTCGTCGAAGCCCACGGCAACGTTGGAGACGTCTACCTTCTGCACCCCCTCATGTTGCACACCGTCTCGTGGAACCCTCTCAGGCGGCTGAGAATCATCACGAACCCCCCAGTATCTCTCATCCAGCCCCACAACTTCAACAGACCGGACGGCGCTTATAGCCTCGTGGAGCAGACCACCTTGAGGGCCTTGGGTGTGGAGTCGCTGCCCGAATGGAAGATCACGGCTGGTCGGGAGAAGGTCATTCCCGAGAGGCTCAAGGTGCAGGCGCAGATGAAGCAGGAGGAATTGAAGCGGCTTGCAGCTCTTGCCTCCTAAATCGTTAGAGAATTGAACGATATTAACGTTCCGGGACAAGACCATGCGCAAAATCTAGTCCATCAACGGTTGTGCAAACACCCACATGCCGGCTCTTCCGCCAGTATGCATTATCAGAAGCAGATTGACCATGATACGCACACATTACTACTTCAAAGAATCTCCACGAGAAGAGTCCCGCCCTGCACATGCTTGCAACTTGAGCATCAAATAAATTTCCCATATAACTAGGAGACGGTGAGTGGTGGAGCGATAAGCCACCCTTTATGGTGCAATTGTGCAACCCCCCTCGCATGCGAAAGCAGCGACCATCTCACTGGTCTGCTGCATCAGTGAACTCCGTTGTCCAATGCCATAAACGGCCGTTATCACATGTGAAATTTAAAGAAGCCCCCCGAGGTGACGCCGAGAGGTTTTCATGCCCGGTCCCAGTAATGCTAAGCCAGTATCGGGCAAATCTCGTGGAGCCGCAACCTATCCGAAATGTCGCCACATGGCGATGATGCGGTCAGGAGAGGTCTCTAGGGGGTATTGGCCGTGATTGGAGACGAATTGCGTGAGTGTTTCGTCCGCCATGCCCGTCATGGAGCGTCCGATGACGGCGAAGTACGAAGCAGACGAGGCTTGATGTCCCCGGATCAAAATATCAGTCAGTGTCCTTTCCCGGCTTCGACGACACACGTTGCCCTGGCATCTCGTCAAGTACACCTGTACGTGTGGGGGATATCTGGCCTGTTCAAAACAGTTCGACGAAGCTTCGTTAGTTACCGCACAAGCATCTCCCAAGAGACCCGACGATTGAAGACCATATCAATATTAGGTTGAGAGTCATCTACGGCGGCAATTGTGATATGTACATTTAGGTGCAAAGTGAGTCAGTTCCTTTTAACAGCTGAAACCCCATCTGATGCCGCTGTATTTCCAATCACCCTGGGCAGCGTATCAATGTTGAAGGCATCTGACCAAGAAACGGGGATGTCTTCAAAGCATCCAATGTTTTGTCGTACGTCTCATTAATGTCGCTTAGAAGTGATTACATCGTTATTCGGAAACCATCCTTCTCAAAACCTGCTTCATCCTTATTGATATCATAAGGATAAAATATATAAGGAACAAGAGTGTGTTCACGTCATACATATATCCTAGCCATGCACTGACATGTATTTCTAGTCAAGTACACAAACGAGAGGCCATGGCTCCAATCAAAAGTATCGAGTACTTCCGCGTGCCTCCTCGTTGGCTCTTTGTCAAAATCACAGACGAGAATGGCAATTATGGCTGGGGTGAGGCTACCCTGGAGGGCCATACTCAGGCAGTCGAGGGATGTCTCGAGTTCTACAAAGGTCAATTCACTGCCATGGATGCCGAGTAAGTCGAAAGCTTCAATACAAAACCCCAGGCGGCTCGTCACACTGATCCAGACGTCTTGCAGTGAGATCGAGAACATCTGGCAGACGGCCTGGCGCAAGCACTTTTATCGTGGAGGTGCCGTCTTGATGAGTGCTCTATCTGGCATCGACATTGCCCTTTGGGATCTCAAAGGTAAGCACGGTTAACCAGATTTGGGTTTCGTCACGAGTGCTCAATGAGATTGAGATAGGACGCAGACTGGGCGTTCCCATCTACGAGCTTCTCGGTGGGAAGGTCAGAGACAAGATTAAAGTCTATGCTTGGATCGGCGGTGACCGTCCAGTTGATGTGGCTCTGCAGGCGTAAGTCGTACGTCTCAATTCTCGATTTATCGATGACAGTGCGAACCCCCCTAAAGGAAACAGCGCCTCGATGCTGGCTTCACCTGCGTCAAAATGAACGCCACCGCCGACCTTGGTTGGCTTGACTCCCCGACCGCTTTGCAGACATCGGTAGACAGGCTTGAGACTGTCAAAAAGATGGGTCTGGACGTCGGTGTCGACTACCACGGGCGCGTCCACAAGGCCATGGCGGGCCAGCTCGCCAAGCTCATGGAGCCTCATCAGCCCTTCTTTATCGAAGAGCCTCTGCTGTCAGAGAACATAGGTGGGATTAAGGCCCTCTCGCAGAAGACGACCATCCCCATCGCGCTAGGTGAGCGCCTGTATCACCGCTGGGATGTCCGTCCCTTCCTCGAGGCCCAGTGCATAGACATCCTCCAGCCGGACATTTCTCATGTCGGAGGCATCTCGGAGATCCGTCGAATTGCGGCCATGTGCGAGGCTTACAACGTCTCGGTCGCGCCTCACTGTCCTTTAGGTCCCATTTCCCTAGCGGCCAGTGTGCAGGTCGACACCGCCATGCCCAATTTCTGCATCCAGGAGATGAGCCTCGGCATCCACTACAATGCCATGGTTGGCAACGAGGACCTAACAAGTTACATCAAAAACCCGGAGATCTGGAGCCCAGTCGACGGCTACATCGGCATTCTTAGGGGTCCAGGTCTGGGAATCGAGGTTGACGAGGAGAAGGTTCGTGGGTTGTCGAAGAACTGCGAGATCTGGGTTACGCCCGGCTTCGACGGCCCGGGAGGTGAGATTCGTGAATGGTGACTCGAATTTGAAGTATACCATATGGCCGAATCTCTCAAAGTGCCAGTATCGAGATGAAGAGCTTCGGTTATTCAGGGGTGCTCAGGCAGGGTACCCGATATGCGAGGTGGATCGAGATGACCCTTTCATTCGCGTGCAACACAATATCTTACAACTGCGAGGCGTTCATTGATGCCGTCAGAAACTTCTCGTGCTTCAACTCATGGAATATTCTCAGCCACATTTTTTCCCTCCCCCCAAGTTTTCATGTGATCGACCACTGTACTGGAAGCCGCCGGATTGCTTTCTGTCTCGCCTTGCGCTGATAAACAAACTGTCGTGAGGTTGACCATGAACCGTTAGGCGCTTTGACCACTACCTCCACCAAAGGTACGCAGCGCTAATTGGCAAGTTTCGGTTAGGCATGTAGGGCCCTTGCTGTAGTGCTCCCGCCTGACATCACCCCCCCATCTCCAGTCACTTCCGTAGGTAGTAGGTACAGTCAGGAAGGTACTTGGCTGGCCTGGATAGATCTTGTGACCGTACCTCTTTTTTTCCCCCGTCTTCCTCCTGACACACTCCTTTCCTTCTTCACACAGCCGAGGACCACCGCAATGAGCAGTGACGGCGAGGATTTCGTGGTTGAAGGCCCTGAGCTGGCCGAGGACGATCCCATGCGCGCATTCCTCCCAGCTTCATTTGGGAAAAAGTCAAAGGAAGCCAACATCGCAGCTCAGATCGACCGGAGCCGAAGAACCGCAGAGAAGCCCTTGGCAGGAAAGTCTCACGAGGCATCCGCAGCAGGTCATCCATCAGCTGCTCAGAAAGCGAGAAAGTCCGATTCAGACAATGACAGTGGTAGCGACGGCTCCGACTCGGACTCAGACGACTCTGAAGATGGTGACGACTATCCAGTCTCGCACGAACTGGTTCTGAAAACACACGAGAGAGCCGTGACGACGGTCACGCTGGATCCAGCCGGAGGACGACTTGTATCAGCGTCGCTTGACTGCAAGATCAACCTGCACGATTTCGCATCCATGACACCGAGTACTGTCCGAGCATTTCGAAGCGTCGACCCATGGGAAGCGAAGTCCGCTGCCACGAATGCTGAATCGCACCCGATCCACCACGTCGAGTTCAACCCCCTCTCTGGGAGCGTCTTTCTCTGCGTTTCCGCCCACCCGCAGGCCAAGATTATGTCGAGGGACGGCGATATTGTGACCGAATTCGTCAAGGGAGACATGTACTTGAGGGACATGAACAATACCAAGGGCCACATCTCAGAAGTCACGACAGGAACCTGGCATCCCAGCGACAAAAACCTCTGCGTCACTGCCGGCACCGACAGCACTCTTCGGATCTGGGACATCAATAACAAACGCAGCCAAAGGGACGTGATTGTCTTCAAGTCGAAAGCAGCGGGGTCTGCGGGTCGGACAAGGATGACTGCCGTCGCATGGGGTGCGCCAGCACAAGGTGGTAACAACGTGCTCGTTGCTGCTGCGCTGGACGGCTCTCTGGTTATGTACAGCGGCAACAGCCCGTTCTCTCGGCCCTCGGCCGAGATCCGAGACGCCCACAAGCCGGGTACTTGGACTGGAGGTGTCGATGTCTCTTCCGACGGCCGGATGGTCGTCACGCGCGGAGGCGATAATACGATCAAGCTGTGGGATACGCGAAAGTTCAAGACGCCTCTTGTCACGGTGGACCATGCGTCAACGTCGGATCATTTCCCGACGAGCAACATCAGATACTCGCCAAACTCAACTAGCATCCTGACAGGCTCGGCAACGGGCGACTTGCACATTTTGAATCCCGGAAACTTGCGGCCCGAACACGTCACGCCCATCACTCCAGGGGCGCCCCTCATCACCGTCAACTGGCATCCCAAGATCAACCAGATTATTACAGGCTCAGCGAACGGCGAGACACATGTGCTGTACAACCCGACCATGTCTACTCGGGGTGCCGTCGAAGTAATGTCGCGGGCGCCGAAGAAGCGGCACATTGACGACGACCCCTCTCGAACCACAGACATGTCTGTTGGCATGTCGGGAGACTCCATCGTTACGCCGGGCAGTGTGATGGCTGGCAGGAGAAACGCGGGAGTGACGGCGTCAGGCAAGTCTCGAGACCCCAGGAGACCGGCTGTGCTGGAGCAGACACCGTTTATGAGGAACCAGCCCGACGAAAAGCACATTGCAGAAAATATCCCTCTAGCAAAGATGCTCCACGAAGATCCAAGGGAAGCACTCCTCAAATATGCCGACGCTGCCCAGAAAGACCCGATGTTCACTGCTGCGTGGCAGAAAACGCAGCCAGTAACCCAGTATGCGGATGTGAGCGACGACGAAGAGGAAGGACCCAACAAGAAGAAGGTGAAGCGGTAAGGAATGGGGCGGGCCGATCTTACGTCTCGGCAACTACGCTCGATATTTCGTGGGGGAGTCACGACGGTCGGAGGAAGCATGAATCTAAATTCGGATGAGGAGGAGAGGGCAAGCATTGGCTGGATTGGACTTATTGGAGTCAGGGCGAGCTAACCAACGGGGTCAGCAGCAGGACACTGGAGTGAGATGGAGGAGACCGAGGTGGCAAGCGTTGTTTGCGGCCTGGGGCGTTTCCAAAAGATTTCTCTCCACTTGTTCATCTTCCCATCAGATTAGCTTCGCGGGGAACAGCCATCAAACGCAAGGCGGCACGCAAAAGCACTTGCAGGAGTGTGGACATCCCCGTCGCGGCCAACTCATCCGGCCAGGCCCGGGGTGCCTTAGCCAACGAGCGACCGGAGACCCACGACAGGAGATTGACGCGCTTCCAACCTGCTGGCGACTCTGGACCCTTTGCTTTCTCTCTCTCTCTCTCTCTCTCTCTCTCTCTTCTTGTTGTCCCCTTCTTAGGCTACCCAACCTAAAGCGAGAGGGCGATAGATGCCAAGCGGCTGGACCCGGCATTCCTTGGTGGTGGCCGATAGTTACCCGACCCGGCAGGACAGGCAGGCAGGCCACACGTGTTTGACAACCGTGCTTTGTCGGTACCCTCTCCTCTCTGTGGTGGTAGTATACCTAGGTAGTGTAGACGGTTTGAGGCGCAGACTGGCAGGGTACGTGGGCGGGCTAGTAACCGAAGCCAGCCAGCCAGTCGGCCGCCAGTTACGCGTGCCTGTCTGTCTGCAATACCTAATGCACGGAAAAGCCTGGCCCGAGCGCCCTCGCTTGTACGTTAAAGGCCTAGCGGTGCGTGCCTCAGGCACACGCAATCTTTCCTGTGCTGAGAATTACGGGGGCCGCAGTTTCACAGACTGACCGCACCAACCATCTCAATGAATCTTGTCGTTGTCCTCACCTCTCCATCTCAACCGGCACCGCGCGCATCGAAAAATCGCCAAACCCCCCTCCACAGGCATCGATACCCATCTCGAAAAGTGTCGAACAACCTTTTCCACGCGATTTCCTCGCGCATCCCGCTCGAGGCAACGCCTTGACGCCGCGCCTTTTCCCTCCCCTCCTAACTCCCCGTTTTTCGCCTCGCGTCCGATTCATCTTCCCACGCATTTTTTCCCCCACGCCTCGCGGCACCGCATTCTCATCCCCCATTTCCCATCGACCTCTGCCGCCTAACTCCATCCTTCCATCTCGGTGAGCTGCATCTTACGCGACCGACGTGTCTCTCTTTTGACTACGCCATCGCCCTTGCCGTCTCCGAACCACGTCGTCGTCTTAAAGCCGTCCGTCACGACAACGACGCGCCGCATTTTTATCGTCCACTACTGTCTGTCTCTATTAGCCTTCTAGTCTCTCTTTTTCGCGCGACGGGCCCGGCGCGACCAACCTTGAACACGGCTCCACTTGTCAATACTTGCCGCCACGCCTTTCGCATGATAATGCGCGCGAGATCGTCCTTGCATCTCTAGAGATACACGCAGTCAATCGATTTGCAGTTAAACACTGCCCATCATGGCTTCCGTTCAGGCAGCCCCTGCCGTCCAGCTCCCTGGCGCCGGCATGGCAGCCACCACTCCTCAACAGGCTCAAGAGATATTCAACGTAAGCCTATCCTGCACACGGCTTTCCATCCCTTCTGCGTTCCCGTGACCCCTGCCCATTCTTTTTAATTCTTCTTCTTGAGGGTGATGCTAACGCCGCCCAGAAATTCAAGCAGATGAGAGAAAGTGGCGTCCCCAGCACCGATCCCGAATACATCAAGGCCGAGCAGTTCGTTCTGTCCTTCCAACAACAGGCGCGTCTGCGACAGAAGCAACAGGCGTTTCTCCAACACCAGCAGCAACAGCAACAGATGCAACAGCAGCGACAGATGCAGCAGGGCGGTCCCAACGGTGCTGTCAATGGCGCGCATCCCGCTCAGCAGCAGCCCCAGCAGCAACAGCCGCCTCAGTCTACACAACCTCCTGTGTCTAGTGCGCTAGGCGGCTCTGCGCTCTCCTCGGCACACTCAAATGTAGCAGGCCCTACCGCCGGCTCACCGTCCACGGCTGCCCCTCCGAGCGGGCCCGGCGCTGGTCAATTCAACCCCCAGCAACTGAGTCTGCTTCGCCAACAGATCCATGCATTCAAGCTGTTGACCAAGAATGCCGGCGTTCCTTTGCAGATGCAGCAAGCCATATTCGCTCAACGCGAGCGAAGGAAAGCCATCGCCGCCGAGGCAGCCGTCCTGGCAGCTTCGTCAACACCGGCAGCCGCTTCTCAAGACTCTACACAGCCCGGTCAGAATGGCACCGAACCCAAGACCGAGTCTTCCGGGGTTCAGGGACCAACCTTCAAAGCTGTCAAGTCTCCTTACAATGATCCCAACCTGATCCGCAAGTCGATTAGCTATTTTGACCATACCCAGCGCAAGAACCGCAAGCTTATTCCCGGACTTTTCCCGACGGGTGTGGACTTCGACCAGCTGCGGTACGAAAGGGAAGTCATTATATTCAACCGGATGCGCGACCGTTACGCTGAGCTCAGAAACACCCCAGCAAATATCGCCCACTGGGACACCACCAAGGATGAGGTCGAATTAGATGACAGTGCCAAGATCAAGGCCATCATTGAGATGAAGAGTCTGGGCTTGTACGCCAAGCAGAGGGCGTTACGCGACAAGATTGGTCGCTCGATGATGTTTTACGACAACCTTGCCATGACCACCAACCGTTCCAGCTACCGCCGCTCAAAGAAGATGACGGTTCGTGAGGCCAGGATCACCGAGAAGCTTGAGAAGCAACAACGCGACATCCGGGAGAACCGCGAGAAGAAGAGACACACCGACTTCCTCGCTGCCATTACCCAGCACAGGAATGAGATCCAGCAAACCGCCGCAAGCCAGCGCAACAAGTCGACCAAGCTTAACAAGCTTATGTTCTCCCAGCACTACAACATTGAGAAGGAAGAGCAGAAGAGAATCGAGCGTACCGCTAAACAGCGTCTGCAGGCCCTCAAAGCCAACGACGAAGAGGCGTATCTCAAGCTGCTCGACGAAGCCAAGGATACCCGTATCACTCACCTTCTCAGGCAAACCGACGGATTCTTGCGCCAACTCGCCGCCTCCGTCAAGTCTCAGCAAAGGAAGGCTCTTGCGGAGCAAACTGGCGAGGAACATATGCCAGAGGAAGAGGAAGAGGAGGAGAGCGAGCCGGATGACGACGAGGACGACACGAGTGGAAAGAAGATCGACTACTATGCTGTTGCCCACAAGATCAAGGAAGAGGTCACTGAGCAGGCTGACATGCTTGTTGGTGGCAAGCTCAAGGAGTACCAGATCAAGGGTCTCCAGTGGATGATTTCGCTGTACAACAACAACCTGAACGGTATCCTTGCAGACGAGATGGGTCTCGGCAAGACCATCCAGACCATTAGTTTGGTTACTTATCTCATCGAGCGCAAGAAGCAGGAAGGCCCGTACCTGGTCATCGTGCCTCTCAGTACTCTGACCAACTGGACTCTCGAATTCGAGAAGTGGGCCCCATCCGTTAGCAAGATCGTCTATAAGGGACCTCCTCTTGTCAGAAAACAACAGCAGGACCTGATTCGGCAAGGACGCTTCCAGGTGTTGCTCACCACGTACGAGTACATCATCAAGGACCGGCCAGTTCTTAGCAAGATCAAGTGGTTCCATATGATCATCGACGAAGGTCACCGCATGAAGAACCAGAACTCAAAGTTGACATCTACCATCCAGCAATACTACCACACCCGATTCCGCCTCATTCTGACCGGTACCCCGCTACAGAACAACCTTACTGAGCTGTGGGCCATGCTCAACTTCACACTTCCCACCATCTTCAAGTCTGCAAAGACTTTTGATGAATGGTTCAACACACCCTTTGCCAACACCGGCGGACAAGACAAGATGGACCTCACGGAAGAAGAACAGATTCTCGTCATTCGTCGTCTGCACAAGGTGCTCCGCCCCTTCCTGCTCCGTCGTCTGAAAAAGGATGTCGAAAAGGACCTTCCGGACAAGACCGAAAAGGTCATCAAGTGCAAGTTCTCGGCCCTGCAAAGCAAGCTATACAAGCAGATGGTCACGCACAACAAGATTGTCGTCAGCGACGGACAAGGCGGCAAGGCCGGTGCTCGTGGCCTGAGCAACATGATTATGCAGCTTCGCAAGCTTTGTAACCATCCCTTCGTTTTTGGCGAGGTTGAGAATACCATGAACCCCTTGAACATCAGCAATGACATGCTCTGGCGAACAGCTGGCAAGTTCGAGCTCCTGGACCGTGTTCTTCCCAAGTACAAGGCGACGGGCCATCGTGTCCTCATGTTCTTCCAGATGACGGCTATTATGGACATTATGGAAGACTACCTTCGATACCGCAACCTGAAGTATCTCCGCCTGGATGGTACGACCAAGTCAGACGAGCGCTCCGATCTGTTGCGCGAGTTCAATGCCCCAGACTCTGAATATTTCATGTTCTTGCTTTCGACCCGTGCCGGTGGTCTCGGTTTGAATTTGCAGACCGCCGACACCGTTATCATCTACGATTCCGACTGGAACCCTCATCAGGATTTGCAGGCTCAAGATCGTGCCCATCGTATTGGACAAAAGAACGAGGTTCGCATTCTGCGTCTCATCAGCTCCAACTCGGTCGAAGAGAAGATCCTGGAAAGAGCCAGGTTTAAGCTTGATATGGACGGCAAGGTCATTCAAGCCGGTCGTTTTGATAACAAGTCCACGGAAACGGATCGTGACGCCATGCTGCGAACTCTCCTGGAAAGCGCCGACCTCGCAGAGACCGGAGAGCAGGATGAGATGGATGACGAGGAGTTGAACATGCTCCTCGCCCGCAATGACGATGAGATAACCGTCTTCCAGAAGCTCGACGAAGAGCGCAGGAAAGACCCGGTCTATGGCGAGGCAGCTGGCGCGAAGGCCAAGCCTCGTCTTTTGGGAGAAGACGAACTCCCCGATATCTACCTCGGAGATGGTAATCCGGTGGAAGTAGAGGTTGAAACGAGTCTCGGACGCGGGGCCCGTGAGCGGACCAAGGTTCGCTACGACGATGGCCTCACGGAAGAGCAATGGCTCATGGCTGTCGACGACGATGACGACTCTCCTGAGGCTGCTGCTGCACGCAAGCAAGCCCGCAAGGACAAGAGAGAGACCAACCGACTTAAGAGAGCAACCTTGTCGAATGCTGCTGAGGTCTCGCCTTCGGCGAGTCGCGCAAGCACCGAGGAGGTGGAGACCCCCAAGAAACGAGGTCGCAAGCCCGGCAGCAAGAACCAGGAGAAGCGCAAAGCAGACGATGGCGATGATGAACCACCGGCCAAAAAGCGTCGCGGACCTCAAGGCAGACCCAAGGCGGTCTCCGTTTCTGCTGGGTCTGGCGCGCTGGGAATCTCGGCACAGCAGCGCCAGTCCCTCCAGACAAGTGCGCGTGCTTTGTTTGACGGACTCATGAACCTCGAGGTCGACGATCCCGAGCCCCCAGAGGAGGAGGACGACGAGTCGGTGGCAGGCAAGCGGATCATCATTGGCCCCTTCCTTGCTCTGCCCCCCAAGCGCGACTACGCCGACTACTATTTGATCATCCAGAATCCCATCTCGATGAAACAGATAGAGCAAAAGATAAAAAAGCAGCAGTATTACTGCCTGGGCGACATGCGCAAGGATGTTGATCTCATGTTCAGCAACTGTCAAACGTACAACGAAGAGGCGTCGCTGCTGTACCAGGATTCGCTGACTCTTCAGGTTAGTCACAGCGCATTGCAATTTTGATGATGAACAATGCTAACTGGACCGCAGAAATTCTTCCACGAGGAGTTACAGAAGGAGCTGGAGAAGCATCCGGAGCTGCAAGAGCTCGAGGGCGACGGTGCTAAGGAGACTTCTGTGGCGCCCAGCGCAAGTGCCAGCGTCGGAACACCGCAGCCCGTAACATCCGCGACGAGAATCAAGCTGATCTCTTCGGCTTCCAATGGCGCCAAAGAAGCGAACGGAGGAAGCAACGGCGCCCAGAGCGATCAGGAATAACCGGGCTCGGCTTATTGGTTTCGACGTTTCAGTGATCACATTTGACGTTTGATGACGTTTTGAGTGGTTTTTCATTTCTTCGGGGTTTGATGCCAGAAAACAACAAAACGGCGATGGCGTACAGTCGAGGGCTGGCCTAAGTGCAAAGCACCGGACGGCTCAACGACCGTGAGAGCATCAAAGACTGCTGGACATTTACAGGCGTATGGGTTTGGGGGGGTTTTGGTACATGTACAGGTTACGGCGGGAATGGCACTCGATACAAATACCATGGGCCAGAATTTGGGCCGCAGAGGCAGAAGTAGTCAGTTGAGAATGGTAGTGGTGGCGGTGGTGGTGATGGTTGATGGCGGCGGAGGAGAGATTCTGCCTCGTTTCACGGTAGCAGAGATTCGTCGCAAGTTTGTTAGACTAGCAAGCAAATGTATTTTAATAGATGTGAGCATGATGGGAACAAGAAGTCCTTTTCTTTAACTGTGTCAATCTGTCAAAAGAAAATCTCTGCCAGATGAGTTGGACGACGGCACGGACCGAGGCGTTTCGTTTCGAACGTTGGTGATCTAAGTCAGATTACGGATACAGTGACAAGAACCCTCCCGCCAGCCATTGGGTTGCCTTTGGGAATCACAATGGATGGGTAAGTAATTAATTGCAAGATTGGCAATCGGTAGGTAGGGAAGGGCCCTGCAAATACGAGCGGCCAAATGATCAACTGCTAGTAGTGCGGGACAGTACCAAACCGCGAAGGAGCTTCACGCCCAATGTTATGTTCTGGTAAATTGGTTAATAGAGGGGGCTGGGGGAGGGCTACCTTCTATTGAGGTTGGCCGGATAGGCGGGCCAAGCAAGGGGTGGCGGTGCCTTCGATCTCTCTCGTCTCTCATCTCTCATCTCCCTCTCTCGCGCTCACTCATGCGTCGTCCCGGCCGCCCTCTCATATCGTACATCTCTCATCAGTCTCACTGGCTTGGGTGGCGTGCGCGTCGCCTATCGCAATCCCTCTTTCTTTTTTCACCCCCCCTTTCTGCTGTCGCAACTCACACACACATACATACTGGACCATTTCATCAACAACTGATTCATCATCACTCACCATTCTACAAATTGAACACTTGCTCTTTCTCATCACCCGCCGGATGCCGATCTCATGCAACACACCATCTGCACAGTGCCCTGACGACGGTGTTGAAATTTCGCTTTAGACCTGCGTTCCTCGCCCCCTCGCACGGTCTTACCGAGCCACCCACCCTCACTAGTGTCACGACGCAAGGGCGCGCAAGGAGACAAGGCAAAAAAAAAAGTCCCGAGGGAGGCCCAATTGCTATACCTAAACAACCGACCTGCTGAGCGCAGTAGCGTTCAAGTTCCCTCGCGCGAGCGCCGCCCAAAGCGCATCTGCATCTGCACCTGCAGCCCGTACCTGCAGGGGGCATCGCCACAGCTCATACGAATAACGCTCCAGGGCCGCTGGAAACCAGCCAAGCTCATAAGCGATGGACCACCCGAGTCCGTCCGCCCGCAGTGGCGGCGGAGGCGGTGATGGTACGGCAGCGACCAGACGAGAGGGACCAGCAGGGGGACCGGACGCTATATCCGACGAAAGCTCAGCAAGCTCCATGTCGGACGAGGAGGACGCGGACGATGTAGGCCCTGGATATAGACCCCAGACGCCCACGCCTCCGCCCCAGCGACGACAGCAACGACGACAACAACAACAATATCAGCAGCATTCACCACCACCACACCATCCACCCCCACCGAGGGGCAGCAGGGAAAAGGATATTCGCGCGGAACGATACCGCGAGCGTGATCGGGAAAGAGACCGCGACAGGGAAAGGGACAGGGACAGGGACAGGGACCGCGACAAAAATCGGGATCGGCAGCCCGAGTTCAAGAGAGGAGGAGAGCCACCATCGCCGCCGTTAGACAGGGACCGCGATAGTCCACCGACCCCGAGGGATGTAAAGCGGCAGAGCTTCGCGGTGGACGACAGGCACTACAGTAGCGGGCACGGAGGCGGCAGCAGCGCCCACCACAACGGCCACGCCCGACGACGACAGCAGAGTGTGCCGCCCAACAGCGCCCACAACGGCGCCAAGCGGCAGAGCATCACGGAAAGGCTCATGAGCACCTGGACGGCGCGTACGGCAAAGGAACCGGTGGGTGCTGCGCCGTCTGCGATGCCGCCCTCACGCCGCGCCTCGTCGGCGTCGACGACGGCGAACAAGTTCAACCCGATGGGCCGCGTGCGCGAGTGGCTCGATACGTGCAATGCAGAGCACGGCGACCACTGCTCAAGCCCGCCGGGGGACACGTGGCGGCCCATATGGCTCATCGATTCGGTGAATCGGTGCCTCGTGCGCGCGCGCGCGACGGACCGGTACATCGCGTTGAGCTACGTCTACGAGCCGCCGCTGCCGAGCTCGAGGGGCCCCGTCGAGACGCTTAGGGAGAACCTGGAGATGCTGACGGCGAGCATGGACGACGCCGACATACCGCAGACGATACTGGACGCCATGTGGTTGGCAAGGAAGCTAGGGATCAAGTACCTCTGGGTGGACCGCTTCTGCATCGTGCAGGACGACGATGTCGAGAGGGAGGAGCACGTCAAGAACATGGCTTACGTCTACGCCAACGCCTACCTCACGATCGTGGCCGCCATGGGGGACGCCGAGACGGGGCTGACGGGCCTGCTGAGGAGGACGCCGCCGTCGCGCGGGGCCGCCTCGAGGAAGCACGACGACATGGTGCTCTCGTCGCGGTGGGCGGGGCGGGCGTGGACGGTGCAGGAGGGCATGTACTCGCGGCGCAAGGTGTACGTCTTCGAGGAGACGGTGACGTGGGAGTGCCACTGCGACGTGTGGCAGGGGTCGCCGGCGGGAGGGGGCCGCTTCAGCAAGATCCTCAAGGGCGGGGGCCGGGGCGGGCCCTGCCAGCAGCGGGCCTTCGCCGCGGCGACGGGGTTCCTGCACCCCGTGTGGCCGGACATGGACGAGTACGCGCGCATCGTGATGGAGTACTCGGCGCGGCGGGTGACGCTCATGTCGGACACGACGCGGGCGCTGCGGGGCATCACGACGGTGCTCTCGCGGTCATTCGCGGGCGGCTTCATCTTCGGCATGCCGGTTAGCTTCCTCGATGTCGCGATGCTGTGGCAGCCGCGGGCCATGGTGAGGCGGCGGATGATGGTGCAGCCCATGACGGGGATGAACCCGCTGCCGTCGTGGAGCTGGCTCGGATGGCACTACGACGGTGTGCCCGCGGACTTGACGCTCTGGCGCGCCGCATCGGACTACGTGCAGGACGCGCCGCCGTCCGGGAGGAAGGGCGCCGAGAGGCGGTTCAAAAGCCCCTACGCCTTCCGGCTGCGGTCGCTGGTGAGCTACGAGCTGACGGACCGGGCGACGTACACGCCGCTCCCCAATGACGGGATGGCGTACCGCGACCGCAGGCACCGGAGGACGGTGCCGCTGCCTGCTGGGTGGTCGAGGAGCAATGGCGGGTTCCGGTACGCCGGGGACCCGGAGGTCATGTTCCGGTACCCGGTGCCCGTGGCGGACATGGCCGGCGGCGTGGACGGGGCCGTGGTGGAAGGCTCGCCGTTCGGGGACTTTGCCATGAACGCGACGCTGCTGTCGTTCAGCACGACCATGGCGTTCCTCGAGGTCGACTTCGCCACGGCGCGCAACGGGGCGCCGGTCGACGCCAAGGCGGCCAACGCCGTCAACACGGGGAACAACACGGGCCCGGCGACAGGGCTGGTGGCGCCGGGGCGGGGGTACGGGGTGCCGCTCGCGATCGGCAACATCTGGTCGCGGACGGGCAAGTGGTGCGGCGTCGTGACGGCGCACGACAGCTGGCTGGGCCTGCAGGGCGCGAACCACACCGGGGAGGAGAAGCTCGAGTTCATCGCCGTGTCGATGACGAGCGAGCGGGGCGGGAGCCACGTCTTCGACCTGGATGCGTTCCGGGACAACATGGACGAGGACGAGATTGTCGACTTTGTCAACGTCCTGTGGGTGGAGCGGGTGGGCGGCGTGTGCTACCGGAGGGGCCTGGGGCACGTCGTGCAGAGGGTGTGGGACGTTGTGGCGAGGGACCGGGTCGATGTCCTTCTTGGATAAAAGGGGGAGATTGTATATCTCGTAGGAGATTGGGTGCACCGGGACCAGGGGTGCGATGTAAGGATAGTAGACGATGGAATAGGGGGTGGGTTGTTTGCTTGGTGGGAGGCCATGGATGTATTATTTTGACAGGGAGGAATCTTGGGGTTGGACTGGGCCACGTACTGTGGGCGAGGCGACTGGTGTCTGGATTTTCTGTACGAGATATACGTCCCGTGGGGTGGGCGATTCTGTGTTTACTATAGCTTCATAGCGAGTTTGTATATTGCAAAGCCCTCGGTGACGGGCGTGGCTGAGGTGCATGGGCCGTGTTTCTTTTGCCCTCAGTAATCTCTCCCCTACTGCCCCCTCATGATGTGCGGCACCGTGGCATGACTGGGACAGTTTGATAATCTCCAGATAGAATAAACCATGGGAGGTTCCCACAAGATATCCTCCGTTGTATCGCGAGGCGTAGTCTGTGAAGTGCCATTGGATTCCGGGCCAATGATGGCGAAGCATGGTTGCACTCCAGAATGCCTAGCGAGGGATGTAAACATAACCTTTGACACTCACTACTTCATACTTATTCTTCCCATAGTAGTGCCACTCAAAAGAAGTACCTTTCCACCCCCAAAGCACCTGCAAACCCCAATATGAATAGGCTAGCCCAGAGCCAAAAACGCTTTCAAGCCTATGGCATTCCTAGTCAGGTACTCCGGACAAAGGGCCTAGAAACGGCACGTTCGTCCCTCGATGGACCCACCTTTTACCGCCTTGCTACACCCTGTTCTTCCATTCTTAGGTAGCTGGATGGCTCCATCTTTCCAATACTCCTGTTTCGGGCGCATGGTGTAGTGGTATCACATTCGCTTTGCATCTACACGTCTCTGCGAAAGGCCCAGGGTTCGATCCCCTGTACGTCCACGATGAGCAGCATCTGCGCAAGCAGATGCATTAATTTTTCGCCTTTAATATTTTGGGATCTGTCATTAATTACCCTCTCTCACCTGCTATTTTTGCACACCTTTCTAAGTTGATGAGTATGACCATGTGCCTCTTGGATGGGTGGGTTACAATGTATCAATTGAGCACACCCAGACAACGAAAATATTGTGAAATCTGCGTTTGGACTAAGCACGGCAACTCTTGAAAACGACATCTCAGCCTTTACCGGAGAACGAACGCCGTCATGCCGCACAGATCAGGTGTCATCCATGTTGATGGACTTTCCTTCAGGTGCTCTGTTCTAGTCGCGAAGCCGGCGGGAGGGGCAAGGACGGTTTTTGGCTATGATGACCAATATGATTGTCCTATGGGCCCACGCGTTCGACAGCAGCTAGGGAGACAAGATTTGAAGGCTGCGCGCAGCAAGCTCGGAACCCAAGCAGCTGATCGGACCTCCTGGATTAGCCCCCTCGGGATCGAGGATTCTCCCACATGGCGGGATGGCCTGTATTGATAATCAAGATCGTGGGCAGTCCGGTTGACGAACGACACGGCGGCATCTTGGCCCGCTTTCCGAAGGTTCGACCCGTTTCCATGACCGGCTTTTCGATGATTGTCCGGTGGTCCTCCTCCCCCATATATCCGATGCGAACCTGCAGTTTGACCGCCGATGGCATATTGGCACAGTGAATCTTAAATGCATCAGCCGAGTGCGAACACTTGGCCCCCGAAAAATGAACTGAGAAATTAAACAAAGACGGCTTGTCGTGGTGTCGCACAGCAACAGCAACACAATAGGAAAACACAGTCAAAGTATCATGTCTACTACTCGCCGCGATTCCGGAAAAAAAAAAGTGAACGTCGACGATATGATGTACAGTAAGGGTCGATGATTGAGTCGTGATCTCAACGATCTTTCCCGACGAAGATCCCGGAAATCGGATGCCGTCAGGGTCTCCGGGCCGAAGAGTGAAGGGGAGAGGGGGAAAAAAAAACATGTGGATGGACGGACTGCTATTAACGTCACGACTCCACACCATTCTCCTCCGACGTACATCAACGAACTTACCGTGGGTTGAACCGATTCTTTTTCACTTTTTCTTTTTCACCGTAGCAGACAAACAAGCGAACAAGAAGAGAAAAAAAAGGCAACAAAAATGGATCGCTTCGCCGCCACGGAAGGCGTCGAGCCGCACGACAGCTACTCCCGGATGGAGCCGTTCTCGGTCAGCGAGACGGCGATCGAGCGGGACCTCCGGCTCCGGATACGGGACTTTTACCGAACCAGCGATCGACGCGACCTGGAAGAGCGCTGGCTTGATTTCTATACGCCCGGCGCCAGAGCCAAGATCGGGTCACAGGAGGGAGAGAAGCGTGAAAGTACGTCTGCAGTGACATGTCTGAACATTTGGGGGTGGGGGAAAGAGGGTTCCTTTTTTGCAGAGGGCTGACTGGGTGAGCAGACATCCGGCAAATACGGACGGCGTTGTGGAGCACTGTGTCAGCGAGGAAGCACTGGCTCACGAGCGCCATCGGCTCAGCTACCGAGAAGGGAGTGCACGTCATGTTGAAGGGCGGAGTAAGGCGCAAGGGGCTGGACGGGAGCGAGAACGTGTTCAGCTGGGCTGGTAGCGCAGATTGGGTGAGGCAGGACGGAGAGTGGCGGATGGATGCATATCGAGTCTGGCTCGACCCGTGGACTGAGATCGAGGGCGAGCTGCCTGCTGTGTCGCAGTTCTGAGCAGGTGCAACATGCGACGGCGGTCCCGGCAGAAGCAGACAGTCAGCGCAGAGATGCGTGCCGAATGAGGATGGGTATTGCTAAGACCGGTAACATCCAACCACCGCAATACGGTACTGCGTACTTGACAGCTGGCGCAATGTATGTGCTTGTGTGTGTGTGTGCGTATGTGCGTCTTGCAACCAGAGTGTGTTTCACCGATGGCATTCTTTCTGCCCCCCCATTTTTCGCAATCTGGCAGATCGGGTTCGATCCCATCGATGATGGCAGATTTGTCGGTTGATGAATCCGACCTCAGACCGCTCCATGCACTATATTGCGCTTCGTCAATGTTGCGGCCACGGCCGACCCCGTGCCTTGCATTGCTGCTTTATCATTGGATTCGTCGTCTCGCCTCGGCTCGTCTCGCTTTGCCTCATCGCATTGAGGGATGGAGCGCCTTAGGTAATTGGACCAAGGATAGCTAAAGAAGAAAACTTAAGCTGTTTCCCAACAAAAAAAAATGACTTCGTGGGCCTGCCTGCATCTTGCTTCTTTGAAACGGCGAGGGTTGAGGTTCGCACCAGCAGAGCACCCAAGCAAAGCAAACCTGAGAGAGGCTACGGGCATGAGGAAGGGGGGGGGGGGGGGGGGGGGAACCTGGGAGAACCCTACCGGGTCTACGTCAGCGGTGGTGTGTTGTTCCCGTGGCCCGATGGGCGCTGTGAGCGGCCTGTTCACCTGACATGGCGGCCTCCCCCTCCTCGTCCTCCACCGAGGGGTCAGGTGTCTTTGTCATTTGGAAGGTCTGGCGCAGCGCCGGGTATGAGGTAGTTTACGAGAAACCGGTGCGATAGGGATGGAGTGGACGGATGACCGATGATGGGGGAAGGGGGGAAACGGACGTCGACGGTATGCTGTAATAGGAAATCAGGAAGTTGGAGGCAATCTGCCAGCGGATGGTCGGTAAATGACGAGGACACCGTTTCGTTAGTTCAGCAATCCGTCCACGATTGCTTCGCCAGAAAAGGATGCTTGATCCAGTAAGCACTGGGAGCCAACGCCCACCAGTCATCAGACCAAAGCGGGATGATGGCATCCGTCACCCCCGGATCGTCATTTCTGTGCGCCGTCCACCGTCGTTATGCTCGCGCGGGCGCAGACGCAAGGCACGCACACCACAGGCGTCAGCAGCTGGTCCCGGTTACAGGGGTGGCTTTTTGGATCTGAGGGAAATTGATAAGATTAGGGGGGAGGGGAGGCCCGGCCGGCGTTGGTGACATCTGGTTTGACAATTTGGCTCTGGCTGGCTGGACCTCGCGCGGTTACCGCCTGCATCTCCGGCCTCGGCAAGACTCTTGTGTACTCGCATGCAGAGCCGGGGAGGGGGTGTTTGTGTATGTGGCAGAGAGACAACCTGAAGACTCGGTACGGGTAGAATGCAATAGAAGAGACGGTGTGGTGCAATACTGGGCTGAAAGAGGGGGCCTTGGATAATGGACGTTCTCATCCTGCGTCGACAGCGATCAAAGACAAGCTTGCGACATATCTACAGTAAGAGAACATGACGCAGTAGGAGGCCAAAGGTGCCGAGGAATGCCTGAGTTAGGGAAACAACGGTTCTGGGAAGCTGTGCTGGCTGGGCTGGAATATGAGCCCCCGGTGCCCCGCTAGACTCTTCACCCGGCGTATGCCGCTCCAAACAGGCCGAGGGCACAAGTACCCTTCGTCAGCAGGTGCGGTTACGTCCAAGTTGCGCATCAACCAAGCGTCACAGCAGAGATACGCCGAGAGACTTGCCCAGGTACATACACCAGGTCCCCCCCTGTCCGATGCAGGCTGGATCCAGACCAAGGCTGGTCCTCGGTATCTGTAGCTATCTGTATCCGCATTGCATTCTGCGCGTTGTTGCCCACTATGCGCACTGCCTGCCAGCAGGTACCAAGCGGCGGTGGTTGAGACCGGCTACTGCCATAGTGGTACTATCTAACCACCTACTTACCTACCTACCTTCCACTTGGAACCTCTTACCTCGCAGTTGCAGGACAGAGACAGTGTCAGTGCCTTGGAGGGATCTTCTCCCAACATCGTCCAGCACCCTTCCCTGTTCAGTCCTGCCCCCCATGCTGGCAAGCCTAGTGAAGCAAGCTGTCTGCACTTGACATCCCTGCCCCCTCCCCCGGCTCTGGTTCCTCCAAATGACCGGTTAGGATTGAGGGTGTGGAGGGGTGGCTTGGAGGGGACATTAGATTGGGGGATACCACACCGTTCTCGGGGCAGGGTGGGAGAACAACAGAAGAAGGCAATGAATGCTATGTAGGTGTTACGAAAAAACCCCGCTTCCATCGGGGGGCCAGTAATGGCTGGAGATGAGAGAGTCGAGTCCGGAGGCAAGGTAGGTGAGTGAGAGCTGACAGAGGCAACGGTCTTTTGCATGTCGAATGAAGCATCTAGGTGCGTCACCCAGCCGGCTCCATGGTGACGGTATACAAGTAATGTGATGATGAGGTGGTGGTGTCCTGCTGCTTGTCTAAGTAAGGAAGGTCTCCCCTCCGGTATCTTATCTTAGACGTCGCCGCTATGGAGGGGTGGAGGTCTCAGAGAGAGGGGGAGAGAGAGGGAGAGCGACAAAGAGAGAGACGAGAGAGACTGGGAGGAAGGGAGAGGGAGAAACTCGGAGGTACCTGGCCCTATCACTTGCGCTACCTGGCTACCCTACCTACTGCCTACTGCTGGCGGCTGATGGCGGGGGAGCACGTACCAGCAAGCCCACCTACCCGCACTGGGCGGGATGCATCCATACCGGGACCTGACCTCACTAACACTGACACTGGACTCCTCCCCGTGCTCTCTCCTTCGACTCATCAACACCAACAACACAAACCACGAACCACTATAGCAGCTATTCCCGTGAACACAACAGTCACGTCACGTCCGTCACGACTCGTCACGTTTTCTCTCTTTCTGTCCCTTTCTATAGATGTTTCTTTTGCCATCCTAGTAATCTGTCTGCCTTTCCTCTCCACCTTGGCTGTGCCTGGAAAGAAAGCCGCTCTTTCAACTCTCTTCTGTTCGCTCGTACACTTTCAAACCACCGTCCCCCTTACCTACCTTGCTCTTGCTTTACCACACCCGCCATATCTCGTTTTGATACTGTCCGTCCTCGATTTTCCGTTCATAGCCGTCCATTCACAAAGCATTTGCACAGCACCTGCGGCACTTTCGTCACCCCAAGTCATCTGCCGCCTTGGGTCGATTCAGTACCATCGATCCCCTTAATAGACCGACAACTCTGTCCTCTGCAACCACCCCCCTCGAAGACCTTCCAAACGACGATACCGAGCCGCCGATCGCCGTCATATATCACTCTTTCTTCTCGTACGACACCCCGGCCCTCCCATAAACCAGGTAGAAGCTGCCTTGCGGAAACGCAGGTCCTTGGAGCAGGAGACTGCTCCAACTGCGGCGCAACACCACCTGAATGCCGAGTAAGTTTGGCCGCCCTTTCCCAAACTCTGCCCCCATACGCGCCATAAGTCTCGTGGAAACCGTATGCTCACCATCTCTTTTCATACAGGTTCGAAGAAGGACAGGAAGAACGCGAAAGATGGTGCAGTTAGCGCCGCGGTGACGAAACTCGCCGCGGGCAAGTTCGCGTAGGTTACCCCTTCCAGCCCCTGTTCTCTTTGGGACCCCGCGATAGTCTTCGCCGTTGAGTCACCGCAATCATCCCCCCTTCCTGCGTCCTTTGTCACGACAAAAGTCTCTGACACCCCAAATAGAAACGGCAGTCCCTCCAAGAGTCCTCCGTCCGATGCATCGTCGCCTCCTGTGAATTCTCCCGACATTCGACCCATAGCCCAAGGCCCGTCCCCCTACGATGGGCACCCCGCTATCTCGCCGTCCCTGGATGCTCTTTCCACAACCTCCGCTTCGGCTGCGAGCACAAACCAAGACTGGGCACGAGGAGTCCTCTCTGGTTCTCCAGGCAACTTGATCAGTCTCATGGGCGAGTCACCACCCACCCAGCCTTCCTCCTACGAGGATTCTGGCCGCCTCCATCACGGATGGACTGTTCAGCGCCAGTCCTTGACTCCCCAAACGGCCTCCCCTTCCCCTCCCAACAGCATGCCAAACCACATGAAACGGCCCCTCAGCTTCCAGATGGACTCCCAGTTTCCGCTTGAGGCCTACCATCAGCCGGCTGCGGCAGCAGCATACCGTCGCAGCTCTATGCAATCTCAGCTGTCCCACGCTAGAGTCGGTCCGCAACCCCCGCTCCCCCACCAAGCCCAGCCGCACTTCTATGGTGCTCCCGACATCGATTTCGATATGGCTTCCAACGCTGGCATGAAAGCCGGCGACAAAGGCTACTATTTCGGATTTGACACGCTCCCCTCCCCCCACACTGAGTTCGTACCGGGATCGGACAATGTTGTGCTGGCCGGCTACGAAGGTGGCCTCGAAGTCTATTCGGTCAGCAAGCGCGGTTTGGATCGCGTTGCTGGTCTGAAAGGACTGCGGGGGGGCGTCTACGATGCAAAAATCTTGCTCTGGTCGAATCCTGGCAGCAAGGTTGACAACTCCCCTCTCGTCGCTGTTGTCATTCACGGCCCGGTGCTGCCGCAGACCTCTCCTGAGATCGCGATTCAAGCAGCCAACGATCGCGTCGCCGAAGACACAGCCGAAACACCTGGCAGTCCTCGAACGGACGGCAGCCAGAAGGGTGGCCCCTCTGGACGTTTTACACCCGTCATTGAATTCTACCAGACATCAGTCGAGCTGTACTCTCTCAAGACGGGCAAGCTAGTCGACGTGCTCCTCCAGGCCCCCAAAGCTCCTCTGTCGACTCCAGTCACCAGCCCAATCTTCAAGGCGCCACCCCCGACGGGCGCATTCACCATCAAAGCTGATGCCGGGAACATTGTTGTGGCTTCGGGCACAAGCGGAGAGTGCTGGGTTTACCGCTCGGTCCCGGATGACGAGGGTTCTAGCCGGCTTGGTTGTGTTGGCAAGCTCTGGACCAGCCTTCAGCAACCTCCCAGAGGCGAGGTTGCGGAGGAAGCAGAGAGGCGCCACTCACCGGCGCCTCCACGACCGAACCCACCGACCCCGATCCTGTCGCTCAACGGTAAATGGATTGCCTATTGTCCTCCCGCAGCTTCCTCACAGATTGCTCTCCGCGCTCATGTTCCGTTACCCGTTTTGGGCAAAGCTCCTGGCATCTCTTCGGTAACCTCGCCTGTGCTCCCGGCAGTCACCGGCTCGGTTGACTCACCCATGGCCGAGAGCATGGTCAACAAAATCATGCGCGAGACAACTCAAGAACTCATCTCCGGTGCGAAATGGGTCGGCCAGCAAGGACTGCAGGCTTGGAACTCGTACTGGAATAAGAACACGAACCAGATGCCCCCGTCGCAGTCTAGGTCGCCTCCATTGAACACCCAGCAGTGGGCTGGTTCGTACCCTCCCCGTCACGATGTGCCTCAGTTCCCGCCGACGCATGGCACACCTGGCCAGGCTGTGACTAAAGATCCCGGCCTCGTCTCCATTCTGGACATGGACAGCTTGCCAACCTCTGCCACTTTACATCCGCTCATTACCTTTGCGTCTCCGCTCGGCTGCAGCTTCTTGTCTTTCTCGCCGACGGGACTGTCTCTGTTTACGGCTAGCGGCAAGGGCGATGTGCAAACGGTATGGGATTTGATGTGCATCCAGTACACCAAGTCGTCGCCTCTCCAAGTGTCAGCTGCCAACAGTGCGATCGGCCCAAGGGTCCGCCAGGTTGCGCAGTTTTCGCGGATGACTGTCGCTCGAATTGTTGACGTTGCTTGGTCGAAACCCAACGGGGAACGAATTGCAATGGTCACCGAGAGAGGCACCGTCCATCTCCTCGACATGCCGTCCAGCGCCTTCACCTGGCCGCCACCTCGTCGTCGTAGGGCCACAGAGGAAAACGGCGCTCCCGCGTCAGACGCACCCAGCTCGGCTGTCTCGATTGCTTCCAGCGCTTTTGGTGCTGCTTATCATGCCGCCAGGCCTTTGATCACTCGGCCACGTAGGAGCAGCGTGAACGCTCAGGGCCTGGCAGGTGGTAACTTCGTCGATTCTGCGAGTGTGGGCGGAAGGGCTATTGCTGCCAGCATTAGCCATTCTCTGGGCAAGACAGGCGTTGCCATAAACCAGCTGCGTCACACAGGAGACAACCGCGTATCTCTCCCACAAAGCTCAACGCTTCCGGGCGCGTCGTGCGTTGTGTGGATTACTGGTAGAAAGTACCATACTCTATACGTCGTTGGCGATGGCCTGGTCCGTACATTCCCGTCCAAGACTCGTCGTTCGTCGGCCGCGCCCAGCAAGCAGCGAACGGCTCGTGGGCTTCGTTACAAGGATTTCAAATTCCCCGCTCTGCCCGTGGATGGTTTGTCTCCTGCAGTCCGGCAGTTCATCGACTCGGACGAATACCTGGATTTGTCTGACAGGGAGCTGGATGCAGGGAAGACACTGACCCTGGACCCGCGAATTAGGCCGCTCCAAGTCGACCTGAGCGCAGAAGCATCTATCCCTCAAGCCGAGATAGAGTCTAGCGCACCATACCAGCCTTTCCATACCGACAGGCGTGTGTCTCTGTACGAATACGGAGGCCACTCGGCGGCGATGCCGCCTTCCCTGGCGGCCCTCATGGCCGACACCACGCTGGAGGACCAGGCAACGCCCAAGCAGAAAAAGCGGCAGCAACGCTCGCGTACTCAGCACACACCTGTCGAGACGGACTCTTCACAACCCTGGGCTTTTGGCCAGCCGCTCAACCTTGTCAAGCTTGACACTGGGCATCACTCGATTTCAGAAGATGAATTCAACATTTCGGATGATCATCGTGCGCTCCCGCTGTCGTCGATGGAGAGAGTGATGCATCGTGGAGAGAACGGTGACGAGATTGTTGTTACGACACGTCGTCGGCGTGGAGCACGTCACATGGAGGATGAAGATGGCTTTTTTGAGGACGATTGCGAAGTCCTCGACTTTGCCGATCAGCGGGTTTGAGGAAGGATCCAGGCGTTTGGAGCTAGATTAGACCGGAAGTCACTTGCGCCGTGATTTTGTCTAGAAATATTCAACGACGCCCGCGCGGGCCGAGACCTGGGATCATGGGTCATGGCATGGACCTAGCCGGCCGTGCCACTCACTCCTTTATTTGATGTTTTTTTTGGGGGGGGGGGAGGGGGGGAGCGTTCCCTGGCCTAGGGTATAAGTCCTTGAGAATTATCAGAGTAGGTAGTCCGTCTCGCGAGATGAGCTGCACGCTCGTTCCTCAATAAAACCAGCTTAGATACCCATCTTGGTACTGTTCTCTTGTATGTGCAGTAAACCATGCCGCCTTCCAGGCAATCACTATCGACGTCCCTGCCATTCCAGACATGCCTCCGTGATAAATCATGCATGGTTCCGGCTTCGAGGCGAGCGGCCGTTGTAATAACTCCCCCCTGCTTTTTGCCATGTTTACGCCTTCTTCTTTGCAGCAGCCTTGGCCTTGGCTGCCTTCTTCCTGTTACTCCGGATCATGACAGTCCCCAGGAAGGAGCCGACGACGGCAGAGCCGAGCAGGATGAGGATAACGGGAATACGGATTGCCCAGACACGGGCAGGAAAGAAGTTCTGAAGAGGGTGGCCTTCATCGACAAAGGGCTATGGCAGGGGGCTGTTAGTAAACCTTGATGGTCACTCGTGACACAGTCAGGGGAGAGAAGGGTGTCTACCATGAGCAGGGTCCAGATGGAGTAGTATGTGAAGATCACAGAGGCGGCCACGAGCATGGCGAAGCCGACGAGAGTTCCACTCTGTATGAAATAGAAGCACGTATTAGCCAGCTGTTGCGATGTTTCGTTTCCTCTCCTCCCTTGTTGCGCAGACACGCGCGCAATATGGAATGGGTGCAGCTTCCTTCGGTAGCTTCTCAACGTACCATTGCCGATTTGTTGGATGGGGAGGGGTAAAGGAGCGTAAAGAAGGAATTGGCAAGCGGACGGGCGTAGATGGCGAGCGTCGTTTCGGATAGTGGGTGGCCGCGTACAGACGAGGACCTTGGGTGAAGAGGAAGAGGAGGATCAAGATGAGGTAGAACAGGCCAGTAGTAGCTGCTGTGGCCGATCGGGAAAAATGTCGTCGCGATTTCAGGGGATGCGGGCAGCGTGCCTGGTGGACTGGATTGGAACCTCTCTTGCACTAAAAGGAGCTGCCACGGTTGACTGTACCTAGACTGCTGGCCAGCCAGGCAGGTACCTCCCCTGATCTGGGACAGCTCCAGCCGCAAGGCCCGTGCGCCCGGCGAATATGGGTCTCTTGATTCCCCCAGCCACACTCTGGATTTTTAGGTACTTCCTGCCCATCAGTCAGTCCAGTTGCGTCAAAGCAGCAACCTTTTTCCAAGGACGGAAAAAAGAGTGCTATCAACACCAACACATTTCCGATTGACCTGCCGCCTACTTCTCGGCGTCGCAAGACCCCCTGAAGCGATTCCACACCTTCGACAGGTGGTGATCTGGGGACTTACGGACAACAAAGGCACGATGGCATCGGCAGACGTCGGCTCCCCGCGCCTCGAGCGCCGCGAACGCGATGGCGAACCTGAGGACGACCGCGACGGCGGCGACGGCGGCGACGGCGGCGACCGTCGACAACATCGCGACAATGAGCGCCCCCGCAACCGAGACAGAGGTCGCGATCGCACCGACAGCTATAGACCGGCCCCCAAGGAACAGCGTCGCCCGACACCCCCCGTCAAGACGGAAGAGGAGAAGCAGGCCATCGCCAAGGCCGAGTACGAGAAGCTGCTGTCCATGCGATCCGGAGGCACATATATCCCGCCTGCACGGCTGAGGGCGTTACAGGCCCAGATCACAGACAAGAGCTCCAAGGAATACCAGAGGCTGATGTGGGAGGCGCTGAAGAAGAGCATCAATGGTCTGATCAACAAGGTCAACTACTCCAACATCAAACACATTGTCCCTGAGCTGTTCGGCGAGAACCTGATCAAGGGTCGTGGTCTTTTCTGCCGATCCATCATGAAGGCGCAAGCGGCTTCTCTGCCCTTCACCCCTGTCTTTGCAGCCATGGCGGCCATCGTCAACACAAAGCTGCCTGCCGTCGGCGAGCTCCTGGTCAAGCGCCTCATCATGTCCTTCCGCAAGGGCTTCAAGCGCAGCGACAAGGCTGTCTGCGTCTCATCCACAACCTTCTTGGCGCATCTTATAAACCACCAGGTCGCCCACGAACGACTTGCCGGTCAGATGCTTCTCCTCCTCCTCCACAAGCCGACCGATGATAGTGTCGAGATTGCCGTCAACTTTATGCGCGAGGTGGGACAGCACTTGCAGGACATGCAACCCGCCATCGCCTTGGCCGTCTGGGATCAGTTGAGAAACGTTTTGCACGAGGCCGACATCGACAAGCGCGTGCAGTACATGATCGAGGTGCTCTTCCAGGTTCGAAAAGACAACTTCAAGGACAACCCACCCATCAAGGAGGAGTTGGACCTGGTGGAAGAGGAGGACCAAATCACACACATGGTTGACCTTGACGGAGAGATTGACGTGCAGGACGGTCTCAACATCTTCAAGTATGACCCGCAATGGGAGGAACACGAGGAGGCATACAAGAAGTTGAAAGCCGAGATTTTGGGAGAGGGCAGCGACTACGACGATGACGAAGATGACGATGAAGATGAGAGCTCCGAGGAAGAAGAGAATGAGGAGGAGAAGGCAATGGAGATCAAGGACCAGTCCAACACCGACTTGGTTAACTTGCGACGCACCATTTATCTGACCGTCATGTCCTCCATTGATCCCGAAGAAGCCGTACACAAGCTTCTGCGAGTCAACCTTCCGCCCGGGCAGGAGCCGGAGCTCCCATCGATGATTGTCGAGATCTGCTCCCAGGAGAAGACCTTTTCCAAGTTCCACGGTCTGATTGGTGAGCGCTTCGCCAAGCTGAACCGCTTGTGGACCGGTCTCTTTGAGGAGTCGTTCGCCGACTATTACAGCAAAATTCATCGCTACGAGACAAACAGGCTTCGCAACATTGCGCGCTTCTTCGCGCATTTGCTTGCAACTGATGCCATTGGCTGGCATGTTCTCTCAGTCATTCATTTGAACGAGGACGAGACAACTAGCAGTTCTAGAATTTTCATCAAGATCCTCTTCCAGGACATTTCCGAGGAGCTTGGTATGGCGAAGCTCCAGGCACGGATGAAGGATGAGGTTCTGCAGCCCAGCTTTGTCGGTTTGTTCCCTCGCGACAATGCACGGAACATCCGTTTCTCCATCAACTACTTCACCAGTATCGGTATGGGCGCCCTCACGGAGGCTTCCAGAGAGTATCTCCAAAATATGCCCAAGCCGACTTTGCCCGCACCGGCAGCTGCCGATTCAGACTCGGAGTCAGTGTCCAGCTACTCTTCCTACACCGGCTCCTACTCCTCCCGCTCGCGGTCAAGATCGCGTACGCCCCGGCGCGCCATTGACCGCAAGTACTCCGACTCTAGATCCCCTTCCTCTCGTGGTAGAGGGCGGTCCTACAGCCGAGACAGGAGCTCTTCCCGGTCCCGCTCTTATAGTCGCTCGGTCACGCCTCCCAGAAGGGGACGCCGTGACGACTCTTATTCCGCAAGCCCGCCGAGAGGACGCGGCCGCTCACTCAGTTATTCCAGGTCTCCCTCTCCGGCCCGAAATGGCCCCAGAGATCGCAGTCTCAGCTTAACGCCGCCCCCGCGAAGGGCTGTCCGGGGAAACAACCCATCCGTCAGCAGGTCCCCCTCTCCACGGAGAGGACGTTCTGTCTCGTACTCTGCCAGCCCTCCGCCTGCGCGGGGCTCTGCTCGAGGTTCGGCCCTTGGCCGTAGCTCTAAGCCAGACAATCGTCGCACAGTCCGGCGGAACAGTTCGTCAGTAAACAGTGCTCCGCGGAAACGCGGCCGCTACGATAGCCGCTCTCCCAGTCGGTCGCCGAGCCGTGCATCGTCGTACGACTCCCGGTCTCGCTCTCCTGTCCGCCGCGGATCTAGAGATAGCCGTTCGCCTCCGTCCCGTCCACGGGACATTGCTAGTATCTCACCGCCGCCCCGGGCAAGAGTCGCCCGTCGCGACGATTCGGTGTCGAGATCGCCGAGCCCTCCGCCAAGGAGGTCGCTGAAGAGAAGTTCGCCCGATGACCGGGGCAGGGGCTCCAGGAGCCCTGTGGGTGCGAAGCGGAGGAGGTACAGTGACTCAGCGTCCCGCTCGCGAAGCCCGCCGCCGCCGAAGAAGGGCCGGAGGTGAAGCCGGAAACGGGCGTTGCAAGGAGAAACAGCAAGAAAAAGTGTATAATGGACTCGGGAGAGGTATATCATCCATACGTGAAGTGGCCAGAATGACTAAAGCTACTAAGGGATGTGGACGCGGGGGGAGGGGGTGTACAATGTCAAGGGGGCGAAATTCGCTGTTTGAAACGGCTTGTCAGTTTCTTGTTCTTACTTCCTGTGAACTTGTACAGTATCACGATCAGCCCGTATCATGGAAAATCGTTCTCATGTCTGTTCGCTGCGAAGCCACCCGCTCACAGCTCAGTTTCCATATCAATGAACCAACGCCACCCGTGGAGGCCCACGTAAATCAACGGAGTTTCGTTTCCAGTAGGACCACTTCTTCACCCGCACGGCACGCTGACCTGCATGGCCTATGCATACATACCTACCTAGGTACCTAACTTCCCCACGGAAAGGAAAAGGGGGGGGAGGGAAGTATCCAAAAGACACGACCGGCTTCTCAGAGGGCACCTCGGCCCAAGCGTGCGATTTGACAAAAGATGAAAAATAATGAGAGACAAACATACACCACCGCCCCGAAAACCATGAAGGAGAAACTGGGTACGCTGCCATCAGGTCTCTATTTTTTTAAACAGATTCTATAATTATTTCACAGGCCACTGGGGGTGTCTGATGGGCTGCTTTCTCTCTGTTCGAGCACTACCGTCTAATCTGATTGGCCGACCTGCACCGGCCCCGCCTCGGCGCCGACGCAGCCGGCTTCTGCCCGATGCTTAACTAGCACCTGTAGACACCGTCCCGTGTGAGTCTGCTAGGAACGAGACGCCCGCTACTTCTGCAGCCAAATTTAAACGAAAAAAAATTGTGCTGTTCTCCGTATGGAATTTCCTCCACACGTCCGCCGTGCGACTTAACTATGAACCCCGCGCCCCCCTCATCTGACCTGGACGTCTATACAAGGTTAACAGACGACGATCCCGGCCTATCAGCCTTTGAGCGCGGCAATGATGTCGCTGCTGTTGGCTATGAAGCCATTCAGGTCCGCGTTGTACCGGACCATCTGCTCCGCGTACCACGGGCTAATGGTGGCGGCGCAGTCCGGCACGTACACCACGTCGAAGCCCTTGTAGTAGGCGTCCAGCAGCGTGCCCCACACGCACTGGTCGCTGTTCACGCCGCCGAAGAAGAGCGTCGTGATGCCGTTCTCCTGGAGGTACAGGCCGAGCGGGGTCTGGGCACCCCACAGGCCCGACACCCGATCTGCCAGCGCCCGCACGTCAGTCACGGCTCTTTCTCTGTCTGTCTCTCTCTCGGAATTCCGGGAGCCTGTGGAAGCTTGACTCACTCTTGTTGAAGTAGAAATCCGTCCCCTGCTTCACGCCGCGCACCATCTCGTCGTCCAGGTCCCCGTACGGCCTCGCGTTCCAGCTGCCCCGGCACAGCTTCTTACCCACCTGCACCGTCTCGCCGTTGTCTCCCTCGATGGTACCCATGTCGGAGCAGAAGCTCGTGGCCCGGGTGTGGTCGTCGGAGAACCCGTCGAGGTCGGCGGGCGGCGAGATGATGAGGTCGTAGTCGTCGAACCCCCAGTTGGTCCACAGGATTTTCACGCCGTTGTCACGGAAGGCGTGGATCAGGTCCACCGTGGGCCCGACGGCGGCGCGGCCGAGCGAGGCGCTCGGGGTGAGCTTGGGGTGCAGGAAGAAGTTCTGCATGTCGATGATTACAAAGGCGGAGCGAGACGGCTCGATAATGGCCGACGCGCGCCGGCCGGACATGGGGATCTCCTTGGGGGAGGTCGTGGGGAGCCGAGCGGACCGGGTGAGGTCCCACGTCGTCCGGTTAGTGGTCTCGTTTTGGCCGGTGAGCCTCCAGTGGTTGTAGTAGTTGCCCAGCAGCGCCGCGTCCGTGGAGTCGGCGTTGCCGGCCAGGGCGTTGAAGGTGGAGTAGGTATTAAAGACCTGCCCGACAGCTGGGGTGGCGGCGTGGAGGGCCAGAACCAACGGCCGCCATGGCTTGGAGAGATGCATCTGGAATGGGTTTGTAAGGTGCTTGGGAGGGGAGCTTGAAGGAGAAGAGGATCGGGGCGTGCTGAGTTCATCTACAGGCAGGAAACTATGATTGAATATATAGGTTTACATGCGCCTTATTTAAGTTTTCCCCAAGTACTACATAGGTGCTCTAGCGTGTCGCCGAATTTATCATTCTATCACATAACGGCAATTAATATGAACATTCGCTCGCTTTCATCAGAACTCTGTCCGAGTTCCTCGCAACATTGGTCATCCGTCTTTTAAGTTGAACGACCTACGTGCATCCTTGTCATTGTCTTAATCTATGATCCAACCCTAGCCGGACCTACTCCGCGACGCGGACGAATATACATATAGCTGACCACCTCTCATGTCGCCAAGACAACAAAGGTGCCAACAGGCGCACCGTCGGACATTGCATATTGCATGATTCAACCCTTAAATGAACCCTTGTCAACCTTAAATAAGCCCACAATAGGAGGAGTCGATGCTCCCCCACCCCTGCTGGAAACAAAGCACACTGCTCGGGTACACCCGTTATAATAAACACCAACCGCTTCGCACAACGACTAGATGACTCGTTTTTGTGTTTCCATGCTAAGGAACCGGGGTTCATGGCCCAGGTAGCCTATATACGTCGTATGGCTGGCCACTTTTCATTTCCCCCACAGCCGCGACTTCGTCAAGACAAACACCGACATGCGCGTGCCACTTGACCATTGCCGCCGTGTTCCGCGCTTCCTGACTAGGACAGCATGGAGTACCCTCCTCCCCCTCTTCCTCCTCCTCGACCGCCCTCCTCACTGAATCGACCGAGCCGCTGGACAGGTGGCTCCGTTGCATGACTCCGCCACCGGAAGCTCGACGGCAAACTATCGTGATCTCTGTATCATGCCTGTGACTTCTCATGTCTTCTCTAACCGATTGGTAACTGGGCAGCTCCGAAGTCCTCATACTTGTTTCCCTCCCACCTCCTTCCCCATTCCTTCTTCGGGGCTTTTTATTTCTTGTTTTAGACGCCGTCGAGGGTATTTCGGGGTGCAGTGAGTCGGCCGACGCTCGGAACTGACGGGCAGTGGGGAACTCGGGGGTTTATGTCGTTCTTTCGTCACCCTCCAGCAGATATCCTATACAAACACAGGGTCCTTCTGATTCAGGTACTCGATTTCATTGCAGGGTTACGGTATTTATTTGCGCATATGTGTATGAGGGGGAGTCTGGCAATCACATGCTTCCGTGCCAAGGCAGGAGTGCGTCAGCAATACTCGACCCCGACGGCGCGAGCTCGACACCAGTTAGAAAAGATGCACCGTCGTGCGGCGTTTGCCGTTTGCCAAAATGAAGTTATTGGTGTGGGTAATTTTCCCAGGTTCCTTCAGAAGCCCAGTCTGGCGGTGCTGTTCGCTGATGCTAGCCAGAGTACTTTATGAGATGGAGGTCCCGACCTCAAGATGAGTTTGGGCAGACAGCAACAATCGACCTTATCGACACACCCAATTATCAAGTTGGTGAAATAGCCAAAGGATTATAATAATGTCCTCTAATGTGACTCAATTATGAGATGCTCGGCCAATCAGAAGGAAGCCATGAACCTATTTTCGTTCACCCTTCCCCTAATGGGACAGTTGGCTGGGTAATATTCCTCCTGTCCAAGTGCAACCTAGCGTTAGACCATCGCGGATATGTTCAGGACGAAAAAAAAAAAAGAGATACTAATTTAACCGACATATCATCAGTTACTTCGAGAATAAAGGTTGTGGGCTGTCAGTGATACCCTGTCACTTTCAGTCGTGCTGAGCACGTCTCTAAATCAATCGCATACTTGTCAATCTACTGGCATATTCTGTGTCCCAAGGTTGCAACCAGGTTTCAACTCCTCTCCGCTACAATATCTCCAGCGGGTCATCAGCTGTACCTTTGCCACAGCCGTACGGCAGCGAGGGGCCTGGTCGAGTAGTGCTCATAGAGGGCATGCTTCTTACACCTCTTTTCGTCTTAATAGGCACACTCAGGAGGGAGTCCTGTGACGATTCCAGTTCCATCTCAAGCAGCAGCTGCCTCCCTCGTGCCCCAGACACCATATCCCGCATCTCTTCGGCACTATATTCTGCCAGTTTCCTCTTCTTGCTGCCGATGCCTCGAATTTCTTCTATCTCGTGGTCCTCGTCGTCAAGGCTCCAAGTCTTGCCGATTCTGTCACTGGGATTCTCAGTCATGTCACCAGTAGCAGTACCGCCACTACCTCGCATTGTATCGAATTTCGCCAGTCGTTTTCTCCGCGAGTCTTCGGAGCAGGCTGGTGTTGTTCCCACTGTTGTGATATTGGTCTTGGAAGAATGACCTGTCAAGTCCGAAAGTTGACCTTTGACTCGATGCTCAGTCCTTAGACGACTGCTTTCAGTCATTTGGGTGTGAAATTGGATGTGGCCTTTGCTTCTGCGAGTATCTTTGGTAGGAGATTGCCTTTTATTCGACAGGATTTCAAGAATTTGCTTCCGAGGATTCGGGAGGTCTGGTGGAGCAACCTCCGTGCCACCCTCAGACGCTGCACCGAACGACGACAAAGGGTTTGTAAAATCATCAATACTACTTGAATGGAGGTATTTAAGCAAGGCAGGATGGTTATCGAGAGGCATCTGTTCCGATTACGAGGCTGCAGGCGGGTGTACAGGATGCATTTTGTTCGGCCGGGGTGTTTTGGGTTCCTTTAGCCAAAGTTGGAACTCTGTTTCGGACATACCCTGACTGAGAATCGCATTGAGCATGTCGAATTTGGCATTTTTGATCGGCTGTCCTCCCAGCTTCCGATCGATCTCGCCCATCGGTTCAGAATATGAACTCCCCCCGAGACGAGGATGGCCTCCTCAATACCGGGAAACACTTGGCACGGGTCGAATTCAGCAGAGGTTGTCGGGGCGTCCTTTCGTTTTTGTGCAACCTTTGCTACAAGATCGCGTACATTGAGATAATTTTTCAGAGACGTCTGGTTGATCGTCACGGGTATGAATTGCTCCACCCGCCAAATGGTGGCATGTCGCGAAAAGAAGCGTTCATGCATCCATGGAATCGTCACCTTCATGTTCTCAGTCGTGTGCGTCCCGTACCAGTCGCCCTGTAAGAACGGAAGACTGTCGAGAGTTGCTGCATCAGAGACAACGGGGGTCCGGCAATTTCTCAAGGCCTGAAGCGCGGGAAAGCTTCTGATGTTCGATCTCTTCTTGTTGAAGCTCAGATTTGAGCTCGAAGTGATCTCGCCCATTACCTTCTCGAGACGCGTCCGCCAACGAGCCGTATCGGCCTCTGTTTGGATTCGCCAGAACCCCTCGACGAGGCCCCCGTTCTTGGCTAACTGGCGAGCCATGCCCTCACCACAGCCTATAAGCCCGCCATGGGCGTAGTCACATCCAGCCAGCATCTCGAAGAGTGTGATGCTCTTCTTGTTAAACAGACCTGTTTTCCTGATACCCCTTATGTCGAAGGACTGGGCCTCTTCTTTGAGCTTCTTGTTCTTGCCGTTGCGTAGATTTTTGATGAGAAGGGTGCAGCCGAACATGAACGCGTCGCCGTCTTCAGACCAAACGGCGTCGACCAAGCCCTTTTGCTGTAGTAGTGCACACTGGGCTTCGGCCTCTCCTGGGGCCTGATGCCACGGCACGAGAATATAATTAAGAACGTCTTTGAAAAGCGCCGTGGCTGCCTCAGGCTGATCACGTCTCTCCACGCCCATCTTCCTCTGCGGCCGCTTTTTGCCATCAAAAACGAAAAGCAGCTGGATACCCAGACGCAACAGCGGAAGGATACGTTGGAGTATGGCTTTTTCCCGGAGATGGGAAGCAGAGCTTTCTGTGAATATGTTAGACGATGGCTTAGCTTTGCAATAACCATTGAAAGCGAATCTTCCTTCTCCAAGCATATCGCGGTATATGAGACTGGGGATGTGGGTATTGTGAATTCAAACAAGTCGGAATGATGAACTTCTCGAATTGGAAGACAAATAGGGGCTAGAGACAGAAAAAGACATGGGTTACGAACCCTTCTTAATATTGGCCTCCTTCGCAACACTGATATTTTTGAATCTCCAATGGGCTTCGTCAATGGCTATTCGCAGCGGTCGACCGTATTCCTCGAGGTGCTTTGCAGCCCATTCGGCCAGCGACCTCTCCCTGCCTACCTCGTTGACGACGTTCCAGAACTGAAAACGGAGGTTAGTACAGAAGACTGCAGAGATGAAAAGGGGACTCGATGCCACCGTGATTGAACTCACTGGCAAATTTCCATGATCAATGAGTGAAGTGTAACAGGGCAGCGGGTGGGAAGCGTTCGAACAAAAAGGAAAAGAGCGTGACGCTGCGGGAAAGGCGTGTATAAAACAACATGGACAGACTCAATCAGGCACTGGTGCAAAATGAAACGGCCGGGGACGTATTGGAACCGTGCTCGCAAAAGTCACGATATGTGACTGCACGACGCGCTATGACGGTGTTTGAGTGTCTGGTGAAGAAACAATCGGGAAAGAAGATTAGACACGGAGAGGGAAAGGAAGGGAGGTAGGAAGGGAGGGCCGCACATGCATCACCAACCAGGCAGGTGCATCCGGGCGCACAGACTATGAGACTTCATCGAACCTTGGAAGAACGATGCTGGATATCTCGATGAGAAGAAAACGATTTACATATATTCTTTATAAGACCCACGATAGGCTGCACGGCTATTGCCGATAGGGCACGTCATGTTAATACAAGTCTATGTTGTACAGTCCTGCCTTGATAACATGAGCTCTGGAAATGTGACCCTCCCAAAGAGCCACGAGCCACGCGCCACGCTTAATCCGCGCGCATTTGGCCTCCTGAACGCCATGCAACTCTGAGTAAAAAAGGTATCCCGTATCGCGGCCTAACTTCAGGCCTTGATCCCCCTAGCATTAATCTCGCCCTTCTCCCCAATATTCAAGCGCACGCGACAGTCGGGGCAATACCATTTAGTCGTGCGCGCCGGGATATGCGTCATACCGAGGCACTCGAGATGGAACCACTCCTTGTCGCAGTTCTTTTTTAGACGTGTCAGCATACGAAAGAATCGAAAACCCAGGCATTCAAGCTGGACAAAGAGCACTTACATCATTGTCGCACGCAATCATCTCGCCAAAGCTGACCCTGTTGCAGTCGCAGTACCGCGGCTCATTGGGATCGATCGGGTTGCCCTCGTCGTCCTCCTCCAACTCAATCTCGATCGGCTGACCCTTCTCCTTCTTTTGAGCACGCTTCTTCTTGGGCGCGGCCTTGCGCTTGCCTACGGCACTGCTGCCTCCAGCGTTGGTCTTACTGACAATACCGGGCACAGGTTTTCTAGCCCTTTTGCCCTGCTGTCTCTGCTCTGGTGCTGGCGTGTTCCTCGCGGTACTAGTGCGACGAGATCGTTCAGGGCCGAGCGAGGGCTGCGGTTCTTGACTCGAAGCTTTTCCTCTGGACCCGGGACGTCGCTGACCTTCCGGGACGGGTGTTGTGCCCGGCGTCGCCGCCCGGGAGCTTGACTGTTTGATGGAAGGAGCAGCAGAAGACGAACGCTGCGTTTGCGGGATCTGTGAGGACGCCGGGTTTTCCGCTTGCTGTTGGCCCTTCTTCGCCATGTCGCCTCTGGTTTCCCTCCGTGCCGCAGCATCGCGCACCGGAGGAAGAATCGGCGTAGTTGACTTCTTGGGCGACAATATCGGCGGAGGTATGGGTGTCTCCGCAGGCGGTTTCGTTACAATGTTGGCCAGCCCGTTGCTCGCAACGGAGGCGGGTTGTCCGGTTGAACTGGTTGGTGACGATGCCGGTGCAGAGGTGATTGCTGGCTTCGTCGTTGCCGCAGCCGCAATCTCTTGTCCGGGGATCGGAACTGGCACAGGCGTTGTCATCTTAGGAGTAACTGCAGTGCCGCCTGGGGTGAGAACGGGAGGCGGGATGGGAGTTTCAGCCAGAGATTGCGAGGCGAGCCCAGCTCTGAGATGAGGCAGCGGCACAGGAGTCTCCGTCTTGGTACGCTTTGGCGCAGGGCGCGGAGCCGGTGTCTCGACTAGCTCAGGCTTCTCAGCCTCGGCCTCCGGAACAGAGTCTCTCTTGCGCTTGTTGCCGTTCGTTTTCGGCTTAGCTTTGGGGTTGGGAGTCGCCTTGTTTGTGGACTTTGGCTGGTCGGCTCCGTTGTTGGAAGCCGAGGCCGACGGCGGCGCTTCATGAGACATCAGAAGCCGCGCAGCCTCTCTAAACTGGCGGGCCGATTCTTCCGCCTCTTCAGCAGCTTGCTTGGCCAACGACTCTCGCTTGAGTTTTTTTGCCTCATTCAACTTCATACCCCTGTTGCTCAACTGTATGTCGTCCGACGCGAGCGCAGCAGCGCTGATAGCGCCCTCTGGGATCTGTTTGTTACCACTCTCGGCATCGGGGGCCAGGGCAGGAGGCACCTGGTCAAAGACTCTCCCCTCGTCCTCAGCCTTCTTTTTCGCCTCCTTGTAGGCATCGATTCCACGGCCGAGCGTCTTGAGTTCACGCAAGATCATGGTGTCGCTGGGGTTCCACGTTGCGTTCTTCTTCATGCGCTTCCTCAATCTTGCCAATTCCCATGGAGTCAGCTGGAGCCAAGGAGCATCCGCACTTCCTATCACAGCGTTTTCTGGCGGAGGCTGCAGCACAACAGCAGGAGTGGCCGCTGCACCGGGAGTTGCGGCCGATTTAGGAGGCCGCGCTGATGCGGTTTTTGGAGTCTTTGGCGGCCGGGCTTTGGGAGTCTTGAGGACTTTAATCCTGGCCGCGGGGGTTGACCGAGCTGGGGTGCGCCCGATGGATTCGTCATCTTCCTCCTCGGAACTTTCGTCGCTATCGTCTGAATACGCCACAAACTGGTCATAGGGCGGCAGCACCTCGCCAGGAACAGTAATTCTGGGAATACGGGGCCGTCGCACTTTTTCGCCGTCCCCATTGCGCAGCATCCTCGGCGCCCTGACAAGCTGAGGCGACTTGGACGTAGCCACCGGGCTCTTTTGCTCCTCCGCCGGATAGTTCTCCAGCATGTCCTTCAACTTTGCGAGGATGGTCTTTGCGCGATTATAGTGACGGTTCACGTTCTCGGACATACGGACCGACTCCTCGTGGGCAAAGACCCGCGAGCTGACCGCGTGGTTGAGGCTATTCGAGATGTCGGCGCGCAACTGTACAGGAGACGGGCGTTCTTCGGCGGGTATGCTGGGGAGCTTTCCCCAGGTTGAGGTGAGGTTGTGGACCTTGAGGGATGCTTCTCCATACGTCTGATCGAGCTTGCCAATCAGGGTCAATGATCGCATCATATCAGAGGGCAGGTATTCGGTAAAATCGAGAAAGTCGGTGACGGTCGCCTGGGCATCTGGGTCGGCGCGCATCTCGAGCGATTCAACAGAGTTACTAATGGCGCCGAGCGACTGGCGGATGTCGTGTTCGACCGAAGTCTTGTTTGTGGGGGACACCTCGACATCCATGGCGTCTGCGTGCTCGTTGGTGGATGCCATCTTGTTTCACAGAGAGGAAAGGTTCGTCGGCCAAGAAATCGGCTTCGGGTTCGCTACGGATGCATCTGGTTCGCTATTGTTGTTGTTGTTGTCAAAGTTCGCCGTTTGGTGTGCTGCGAAATAGGTAAGGTTGCGCATTCTCTGGGATGAAGTCGATTGTCGCGTTTGCGAGGGAAGTCGCGACCTGGCCTGGGGTTGAGATTAGCTCCAGAAGCTCCCCAGCGCTAGGGGCAGCTGCGAGGTGGTGGGGCTCTGGGTATCCATTGACAGACCAGGCTGATGCGGTCCGTGCACATCATATATCGGATCATTTATTTTCCGTATTCGACCCTCCATCTTGGATGTTGGGCTTCCCCAGAGTGGACCCGCTCCTGTTCCGTTCCTTTAGGCGTGTGATTTTATGCGAACAGTCAAAACCATCAATGATCGTATGGCTGTACTGCCCTGTCTCGAAGAACGCCCAATCTCTGATCTCGAAAAGAACCTTGCATATTTCTCATAAATAATAGTCTCGTTTCCGTCTTGCTTTCTCGCCGTCGAATGCCATCCCGAAATTAAACCCAGCTGCCCGATGGTTCTCGCCTTACACATCATTTACATCCATTAGCCTAGCATGCACCTGAACATCCTATCTAAGACCCGCCGACGGACCAGATGCGACTGTCCATCCCTTTTCAAGTGGCCTCACGAGCAAACAGGTCTTATGCAGGTCACCAGCCCACGTCCTCCTCGCGACTGATTATTGCGCCCCAAATCTTCTCCTCTTCCTCGACGTGGTATCCCGAGTTTGGTCCCACGATCGTCAGTGACCCGTACAGAGTCATCCTCCTACATCTCCTGCCGTCATCCGTCAGCCCCCAGCACGGTTTGAATCATTCCCCATGAAGCTGACTTACAAAAATCCGTTGATCGTCGTATTGCCATAGATTTCCAGATAATTGGCCTCGCACGTCCCGGTAACCCTCAACTTCCCGAAGCCTTTGAGGTCGTCGCTGCCATAGTTAGCGCGGTTCCTTGGGCGGCAAAGTTGCTCTTGACAAGTACCTACCCGATGGACATGTACCCAACGACTTGAATGTTCCCATACGCCTTTAGCTTCCCGCTATTTGTACAACCCATAAGCTCCCATTACCCTTTGGCATCGCAATGACTGGTCGTCCATTCAAAAAGAGAGCACTCACTCGCACACCAGATTCCCATTAACTTCAATAGTGCCATACGCCTCAACTCTATCCCTGACATCAAAATCGCCATTGAACGCTATGTTCCCAGCAGCTCCCACCGAGCCAGCGATCTTGAGCGGGCCCTGCAGTGTGATCTCGCCTTCGCTCCGTATAGACTTGGACTTCGTCACCGCCGCCGTCGTTGTTTTCGTTGTTGTGTGGTGGATCTCGTCTTGGTCCGTTGGCGGACTGGGGCCGGTTACGGCAGTAGTCGATGACGAGGCGTAGTAGCTCGCTGTCGTCCCTGTAGGCGAGACGTCGTACCGCTCGTCGTAGACTCCGTATTGTTTGGAGGTCTCTTTGTCTTTTCTTGTTGTCTGCCTTGGTTTGGGAGCCATATTTGGGAAGCGAGCTAGACCGGTTTCTCACTCGACAATTTTCTTCCGAGCCCGTCTTTGTCAATATCTCTTGGACAGTAAAAGTAGGGCAGTTGGAAACGGGTAGTCCTTGGAGAATATATGAACAGGAACAAACAAGGCTCTCCAGCGATGATGATAGAGATCGTCCCTCCTGAACTGGCAAATTCTCGATGGCATCTCTGCCGTTGAACAAGATGCCTCACCCGCCCAGTTACATCGCACCACCTTCTCCCAAGTCAAGGAGCAGAACAGGGCAAGACACTTTTTTTTTTTTTTTTTCCTTTGCACATCGCATCCTCTCCACAGCCGCATCGATCCAATACGAGCTGCCCGCGTACCTCTGGATCGCCTACGTTCTGCTCTTTCGACGCTCTCGTATGACAAGGAAAATGGAAGACCAGTGGGAGAAGAGAAAGAGAGGAGTCGGGATTAATCTACTGATCGTCATCGCCATCCCGGCATACGCACCGGCAGCAACCCCACCTCCAATGGCACATCTCAGTCCTTGAGAGACAGCAATCACTCCTAACCCTAGTGTCCCAGCCGCGATGTCACCGAGTCCCAACAATTAGCCGCCCTGCGCGGCACCGCGGCAGACGTCAAACTGAACGGCAGTGGTGCGTGGAAGACAAGAAGCTAGGAGGGAGATAAATAGTTCGTGCTCATGTCTCAGTTCAAGTCAGCTCCCTATCTTCCCTACCCCCAAACGACCACGCCAAAAAAGCAAAGAAAACCTTGGAGTTGACGAGAATCAACCTGGGAAACCTTGCTCTCGGTATGCCGTATGCTACTAGCCCTGCGCAAATCGTCCTAATCGGGAAGCGCTCGGAGGTCATGTCTACAATTGAAGAGAGAAGAAGGGCCAAAAAAAAAAAAAAATAGAAAATCACCCGACAACTCTGGTCTCAACGGACTGGGAAATACACAGCAGGGAGGGGGGTCAACTTACCCGCCGCGTATTTCGGAAAGGGGGCGACTCTTCTTGAACGACATCACAAGTCCTGCTTTCAGTCAGCTAGGTATCCCCATCCCCCCCCCTTCTTCAGCCCTACCAGCTTGCGTCGGCTAACCCGACCATTCACCAAACGCCCGAGACAATGTTTTCACTAGCGTCCTGCACCTGACCTGAGCCGATGGATTAGGACTAGCACCTGCGTTTTATTGCCCAGGCGAGGCTGACTCCGGGGGCTCGGGGAGGCGCGAGTTTATGACATGTTCACCAGCTCGCGAGCCATCACGTCACACATGCCACTGGGGATCGGCAAGCTTTTAGATTGGCAGTTCAAATCAAACTTCGGCCAACTAACTCCGTTGGTAGGCGCGCGCTCCTTGCATAGGGGTTTCCGGAGCGAACACCAAATGCTCAAAAGACGTGGGTGTACATTACTTGAAACATAGAAACCAAACAAGAAAAAGAAAATGGTATACATCATCAGCTTTATGACTGACTGAGCGAGGCAGGCTGCGACAACTTTGTTGTGCATGTGAACCTCGACCTCCCTCGATCCAAGCACAGGTCCTCCCCTTCTCTGATCCAAGGCTCTGAGACTTCCAAAATAATGGTACCGCCCGTGGCTACCGAAAATGCCCCTTCTAACTCCCCTTTCTGTATCGTAAGCAATATGCAATCTGCCTCGCCAAAGTGAAGACTTTCTAGTTTCCGACGCAGAGAAATGCAAATCCCTCCCTCATGCATCTCCGCCGCCGACGAATGCAAGACCGACACCTGTCAGGAATGCGGCGGCAACCCAGGCGCTGGCATACAGAGACGCACCGTATGACTCGACGCCGTTGATGGTCATATAAGTCTGAAGATAGGTGTTTACACCAGTGACGAGCATGGCCACGGCTGTTCGCAGAATGCCAACCTTTTCCCGGGTCGTGTAGCCCCAGATGTTCCACACCAGAGTCTCGCCCAGAGTAGCCGTCGCAGGGTCGAACTCGGCCAGCTTGTTGTCCTCGGCAGTCTCGCCAGTCGCAACAAAGGGTGTGAAGATGAAGGTTCTCGCGGCAATGCCGAAGGCAATTGTCACAGGCAACGTGGTCAGAAAGTTGGTGGTGTAGGCTGGTGCAAGACTGGGCAGACCCTGAAAGTAGAGTACAAGGGCCGTAGGCAGGTAGGTCTTGTAGGCGGTAAATAAGGTGAGGCTGTAGAGGGCCGCCGCCAGAACAGTGGTGTAGATCTGAATCGGGATGTCGGTGATAATCTCACGATTGGCGACGTTCTTGGCGCCGGCATGTGCGCCTGACAGGGGCCTCAGAAGCTGGAAAGGCACAAAGGTCGACAGCATCTCAATGCCCAAGGCTGAGATGGCGGTCGCGTGGCTAATATTGTAAAACGTGGCGATGAGGTAGATCTAGACGTAGGCCTCGTGTCAGTGGAGGCGACAATACTCGGCCGAGGGATGCCATCGTCGTCACGCATCACCAGGTCAGAACATACCGGAGGGCCATGCGCAAGCAAGTTGAGCGCAGCGAGATCGTAGCTATCAAAGTTGCCGAACCAGCCTAACGCGAGCTCGAATCTACCGGAACGTCGGAATTGTCAGAAAAGCCATGCTTCCAGCTAGGTTTGCAGATCCAAGCGTCGGGGACCGAGGGAACAAAACTCACATGCGCCATCCAGCCAGTGTCGCGACTTCGCCCCAGGTATCCAAGCTCTTAGAGATCCCCGCCAGCTCTCCGCGGCTCCACTCACTGAGGAAGCTGTAACACAGACTCGAGATGCTGAAGCTCAACACCGTGACGAGTGGGAACTGCAAAGCAGCCGGCAGGTGTGAGCGCTGGCGTCGCGGGTGCTGATGGTCGCGATCCCTCTCGCTGATCTGCGTGGCCTCCGACTCCTTCTCCTCCGCCACCGCCTCGGTCGCGTCGTTGACAACGCCTAGTGCCTCGACCGTACCGTCGGGTGCCGTTTCGAGAGACTCGAGGTGGCTCGCGATGGGTTCGATCGCGCGCGTCGTGGCCTCGTCAACGTCGGGCTCCTCGACGGCCCGGGGGGCCTCGCCTCTGCGTCGTAGAGTTGGCATCTCGAGTCCTTGGCGTGCGTGTCTGTGGGACGAATTGAAGAAGCAATGCGTTGTGTTGCGCGAGTCGTCGTCAAAATAAGGAGTGGAGGCAGTTGAGATGAAGCGATGCGCCAGGTGGAGAGGAGAGGGGTAGGGGGGGAGAGGGAGGACAGATTCGAGGTGGAGGAAATACACAAGCCGCGACTGCCGTTTGCGATTTGCGATACGATGATATCAACCTAGGAAGGAGGAAAAGTACAGTAAGGTAGAGAAGTGAGACCTTTGCGTTTCCCACCTTCGAGTGCTGCTGTGGCCTATGTTGCTGAGTGGAGAAAGAAGCTCTTCCAGCGGGTAAAGGTGACGTCGCTGGGGTAACAGCAGCCATAGGAAAAATGGTGAGGTAAGCTCAAACTGAATGAAAAGGCTGTCGTCCCAAAGGGTCTCTCCCCCACGCCACCAACCACCAACCACCAAACGACTGTCGTGCTTCAGCGTCCCGCTCACTGGAAAAGGAAAACAACTCCACTGAGAGCGGGTGCACGCAGGGATCGAGTTTTCCACTACTCCGTTTATTTGATCCGTATTTTGCAGATTCTTTCTTCTTCCTATGTGTTTTCCTCTGTTTGCAGGAAGAAATTTCTCCATCACCCTTTCCTGTTTTAGAGGCATAAAGGAGCCAGAGAACCCCCCCCTTCCAACCCTTATCGTCCTCGAGACCCGGGGACCACACTGATCGTACTGCTCTTGCTCCGACCCAACCAACCACTTCCCGTTTGCCTGGTATATGTATGTGTGATCTTCAAAGCTTGATGAGCTCACATGCAAATCTTCACCTTCGGGAGCAAAGCTCCGAGTGAGCCTGGTCAAGGTTGCTGGCGGCTTGACTGGCATGACTGGTTTGCTATATCCGACCCAGCCTGCCTCGTTACTCCCCGCCACCGTCGTTGGTAAACAATAACCATGCGTCTCATTATATACCCAATCATCATCAATAGTTTTCCCATCCCATCATCACGCAAGGGCCCGTACATGTCACAGTTGGCACATGCCATTCTTTTGATATTTTTTCTTTTTTTCTTTTTTATATTCGTTATGCTGGCTTCAAATCGCAGAAAAGAGCGTTGAGGCCGTTCTTGAGGCATCGCACTCTGTCTCGTAAGACCCATAAGTGTGATAGCTTTGGGCGTTCGCTCGACGCCTTCTCCGTCTCTCACTTTAACCTCGTGGCGATGCAATCTCGATCCGATCATCGACCTGCCTTGTCTACCTGGCCAGGCAATGATGCAAAACCGGGCCCTCCACTCCTTGGTGCTGAGAGATCGGCGGCGGAGACGGAACCGCCTCATTTACAGGGTTTAGTATATGGTGGTACAAAAGAAACAAAATCCTCCCCTTCGTTTCCCCTCCTCAGGTCATGTACTCATCTCCTCAGATATCGTCGGCATCAAGGGTCGAACCGAGGCTTTCTACTCTTCCATCCGTCCGAAGACACCGTCGTCGTCTTCGTCACTCCGAGACCGAGATCGACTGTCAAAGTCGTCGTCGTCCATGACGCTATCGCTTTCTTCCATTTTGACGTTAGTGTTGCGAATCTCGCCTCGCGTGAAGCTCTCTGGCTGCCTGCTGGGGAAGCTGTTGAGGAAACCGGCACTGAAACTGGCACTGAACCCTGCACTCGAGAAGGATGCCGCTTGATCGAGGTACTGCGCAGGTAGCGGAGGCACGGGAGGGGCGTCGGCTGGAAGTTGCACAGTCCGACCACTGTTGCTGTTGAAGCTGCAGCTGAGAAGCTCAACCGCGGCGGCAAGGTCACGATCTTCTTGCCCTGTGGCATTTCTCCCCGACGATGGCGGTCGCTGGTCTAGGCTAGGTTGACGAAAGTGTGATGAGAACCCCATACCGTGCGGCATGCTACCTGTCACAAGGGGATTGGTGGATGGTGCCGATTGATACGACCGAGCGAACCCGCCTCCAGATCCGAACCGCTTCGAGAACGTACGATCCGACGACGCGAAACCTTCAAGCTGGGGCGGTGGGGTAGTGTCGGCAGAGCTGTGTCGCTCATCCGAGTATCCAGAAGCAGCAGGGGAGGCCGACTCTTGGTCACTGGGGAAGTCCTTGGCAGAATCAGGAGGCGTGGCCGCATCGCCGTCCTCCTTGCCATGGTTCATTGTCAACAAGACCGAAGCAGCTTCGAGAAGCTGTACTTGTTGGTGCTTGGAAATAAGAAGCTTGGAAGTTAAAGACCACTCGGGAGTGTGTTCCCACCTGCCGAGATATGAGTCAACAAACTATCCAGCTACACAACGATCATGGTGGACCCAGCAATTGGGTCTCGAAGCCTATACGGGGAACGTCGGGGAAGGGGAACGAACAAATGCTTGGCCAAGCAACTGCTGTGCTTGTATCCCTTTCCACACGTCTCGCACTTGAGCTCAACGCGGTTGAACCTTCGGCTGCCCTCTTTGACGAGGGGTTGCCCGTCGCTGGCGCGACGGATACGAGCCTTCTGAGCATTGTTCTCGCCCTCGTCTGCCGACCCGTTGTTCGGATCGTCCTCAATGGCGCTCTCGTGCACGTCCATCTTGCCTTCCAGGTGGAATTTCTGCGTTGGCAAACTCGCGGGAGGGGAGGGTAAGCTTCCGACGATTGCAGCGCGAGCGGCAGCACTCTTTGACGCCGTGTTACGGCGAGAGCTGACGGCAATAGGCGTGACATTGTCACCGCCGACTTCCTTGATTGCCGCTGCCATAGCCGCTGCGTTGGCGGCGGTGTTGGTCATGGACTTGCGGCGGGTAATGCGGTGGTTGGCATTGAGAGCGCCGCCGAGGATGGAGTGCGAGTTGGTACGCGAGTGGGATTGTCGTGTGGTAAGTCCGGAAGAGGAAACGGTAGACAGAGATGGACGGTGTTGGGTCAATGGCCTCGTGGTCTGCTGCATTTCCTGGGCGAGGACGAAGTGATCAGCAAGACTGGGTTGAGTGACGATGTGCGATAGGAACGGGCGAGGGCAGGGCAGGGCATGGGTTGGAATCTCCGTTCCGGGCATACTTTTGAAGAGGCCATTGCCAACTACCGATACTGATCAGGTTCGACACCGAGAGTCGAACACTTTGTCGCTCGCAAGATGATGGTGAGAGTGTGATCGTTCGTCGACGCGGTTGTGTTATGTAGTGTTGTTCGACGGTGGTAGACAAATAGGCAGATGATGAGTGAGTCGCAAAGACGAGCCTCTGGGCGAGAAATAATATTATTTCGGGGAGGAGCAGCAATTCAGCAGGGGTGTGTCTGTGGGCGGGTGTACCTAGCAGCTCCGAGGTGGGCCAGCCGACCGTATGTGGTGAGTGTGGTGGTGTTATTGAACGGTTTGGGGGGGGGGGGGGGGGGGTCAGTCAACTGTTGATCAACAGGGCCGTCGAGGTCCGACTTCAACTTTTTTTCTGTGCTGTTCTCTTCCGTTTCTCTTCTTGCAGTGCTTTGTACCGGAACGGAACTGATGGGAAGGGAAAAGTTGTGGGCACGAGACAGAGGACGTTTAGAAGGGGCCCCAGAAACTCCAACGATGAACGAAAGAGACCAGACGGTCCTTTCCAAGTACCTGGCCAGAACGAAAGAGAAGCGCTGGTCGGGGACGAGCACGAATCCCCACCCCATTGGCCGTTTCCCAGCACCAGGTCGCTAAGAAGAAGGTGCAAGAGAGAGCGAGGGGAGGGGTAAGAAGATGGTGCCGCAGCAGGACCACACGCCCACTCCCTCCTACGTACCCTCACTCACCTAAGAGCAAGCGGCGATGGAGGGGGAGGAGAGAAAGAGAGTGGAAGGAGAGGGAGGGAGATGGGCCGGGGTGGGCTGGGAAAAAGGGGGGCGTGATCTTGGAGAGGGGGGATTCTGGGTGCTCCGTACACGGGAAACGATGGGGACTGGCCCTCTCTCTTCTTCCTCTTTCTCTTTCTCACGCACACACTCTTGTCTGCCCATCTGTTTCCCTCCTCTTGCACTCTGGCCTTCCCTTCCCCTCTTGGTGGCCCACAGTGTGCGCAGGGTACGACAGAACGAAGGTACACGGCAAGGTACCTCCCGGGTGGTGAGTGGTGGGAAGTGGACATGGCCGTGGACGCAGCGAACGCAGTGGCCAGTGCCAGGAACAAGGAGCATTGAGCATGGCCCGTGGCCGCGTTCTTTGGCAACGAGCGAACGATGGTCGGCCTCCCGAGCGATGGACGTGTCCGTAAGGCGCCGGTGCGGCGGGGAATGGTCACTGGGGGAGGGGTGAATGGATCCTTGTAGACGGATCCTGGCATCCCATTATAGGAATCCTTCTTATCCTCCAAGCCCAGATCCATTAGTGATCAAGGCTGGCGGGCGAGGTGGTGCTTAGGTTGCCTGCACATCGTAAATAGCAACTTTTTATGTATGCCCGGCACCTTTACTCTCGAGCAGCCGCAGACCAGACGCTGAATGTCTGTCTATCTTTCTTGCACGGATGGTTATTTCGGCAGCTCCTGGCATTTGGTATCCGGATCTTAAGGCGTAAATGCCTGTCACTAACTTACGCGATGCACAGTTACATAACAACGCGGGGTGTATTTATGCTTCCATGGTTATGCAGTCATCGAGGCCTTCGTTATGAAATGCTCAAAGAAGCACCGTCTTTGTGTTGGTACGGCGCCTCGTCCGCATGCCAACATTTGGCCTCGTGCCTTGGCCCTTTACCGGACGACGGTGGCTCAATTTGGGTCTGTTGCTTTTTCTCTGGGTCGCCTGAAGAACTGTGGGCTGCTCATTAGCCTCGTGACCGACCGCTTCTCCTCTTTTTCTTCTTCTTCATCTTCTTCTCTGTTATCTCTCGATGTGTATAGGTAGGTATGCGTGTTCGCGAGGTAACCGAAGTGGAATGATTGAGACAACAGTCTCCAATAATCTCCCAGGAACATAGTGTCTTGGTTGAAGCGAGAAACCCATCGACTGTGAGTGATGTTTCGGCAAGCTTCCAGGTTCAAAGTTGCGTCGCACCCCGCGACAGCTCTGCTTCCCTGGCGTGACAGCTCTATACAGGCAGACCGGTCCACTGTTCCCGGTCCAGGCTCAGAGCTGCGAGCGTCGGGCTGGGGCATTTGAGCACTGGGGCGTTTGGCACGGGGAGCACTGGTCGCCTCCGGTTTCTCAGTTAACTGGAGACAATTGTTTCCATCGGATCAAGAAGGGAAATTGAGACGTGGAGGGGGGGGGGTTCCTAAACTAGTAGCTTCGCAACGCCGAAGCACTAGCTAGGCCTACGCAAATAATGATGTGGTTGTGCGAGCTCCGCCGTAGTGAGTTAAGTTGTGCGCAACGCGCCCGTTCTGTGCTGTGCTTTGCTGGTCGGATGAGGACAGGAAAGGTCGAGACCATGAGATAAGGGGAAACCTGCCTAGGCGAGAAAGGTGCTGATAAAAAAGAAAATAATGCGCAAAAAAAAAAAAAAAATGGCGTTGACGAGGTATCCTATTGAAACCTGGTGGGTATCCCCTACCTAGCTGCCGCCTCCGCCCAATCTCTCTCTCTTTCTTCAGTTGTCAACGTTATGGACGTCAGTCACATCGATTCGTTTCCCTCATGGCTGGTCGCCCCAACATTCGCCCAATGGAGCGCAATGAACTTTCATATGTCGGGATATAGGACGCGAAGAACAAAATAAGAAACGGTGAAGAATTCGAAATTCCCCGGTGGTTATGTTGATCGTTGATCGCTGATCGCGCGGGACTAAACCTACCTAGTTGGGCAGTTCTTCGACGGTGCGTTGGGCTGAGAGAGGTAGAGGAATTGGCTTGGATAAGGCGAGGCAAGGCACATCACCTCTTTCAAATCATCAGATCTGATAAGGCCACACCAGTACTTGACCGCACAGTGAGCCTCTCCTGTGAAATGTGCGATTCTGACGAGCCGTGCTGCCAGTGGAGACAGTATCATATATGGAATTATGCTCGTGCCTGGGGAAGTTCTGGTCTCATCCGTATGTTGTCTAGTGTGACGTAGGTACCTTCCGCTGAGCCTCCATCAAGTTAGTTCTGTGTACACTCCCTACCTTAGGTACCTACTGTACTAACCGGGTAGGTAGGTCGGTAAGGAGGGTAGTGTAATTCTTCCTCTAGAAGTACCCAGTGGAAGGCCTCTGCAGTTCCATTTTGGTCCAAGACCACGGTCAGAGGCAAATGGAAATACCTGGGCTGGCTGAACGTCGGACCCAGAAAACACACAGCAATGTTAGATATTCAGCTTTGGTGTCCACTTGGAAAGTGTGCCAATATCCGAAGATTGCGAGCCACCACCACCGCTCGATGCACGATGGTGATAACGCCACACCCCCCACCCTTCGCCAATCCCTTTCTCAGCTCCCCCCCCCCCCCCCCTTCCTCGTCTTTTCCAATCGCCCGCTCCAGAACCGGACCTCATCACTATTCGCCGGGGGGTTCCACACCCACAGCTCACTACCACCACCATCTTCTGACCAGGTGCGGCCCTCCCGGTGACCAGTAATCACAGGACTTGTCCACTGGGACGCTGTGCCTGAAGAAGGGTTAGGCCGGCGTTGGAGCAACACCAATCCGACGAAAAGTGCTACGCGGTGCCCAGGCTGTTGTGCGCTGGCTGGCGCGTCTCTCCAGGTCTAGGAACCTGCCGTTCTCCGGTTATGCCTTACTAAGGATTTCGTTCCTCAGACCTCGCGTGCTGTGCTGAGCAATCCGTTGGAACTTGATTGAGGACCGCTCTTCACCAGGGTGCCGGGCAAGCAGTCTACCTATCCAAAGGGCTATCTCGTCCCTCGTTCCCCCGCCGGTGCCATTCGGGACAGTCAGCTGCCCCCTTCTGTCCTCAATTGGGCGCCATCTAGGCGGTTCCAATGGATTGCGGTGCCTTTGGCGGGACGCCGTTTCTCCCGTTCATAATTCCGTCCCCCCGCCCCCATCCGACGCGCACCTATCCATCACTCATCTTGCGCCGCCGGCCAGAATATGGGGGGTGGGAGGCCTTCGCCACCCGACCCTATTTCCTCGGATCCCCGTTGTGCCAGTGTGATGGAATGTCTGGGGGCAGTGGACAGAGGAGCAGTCAAAGGACCGTCAATCCAGGAGCCTCCCCAACACAGAGAGGCCGGCCAGTGTCCGGAGATGGATAAGTCATACCGCACCCGAGAAGGACACGAGGGCATGCTGTACCCGGATTCTGAGAAGGCTTTGCCTTCATATTACGTCCAGCCTGCAACTAGTGCGTCACTGGGCGTAGCCATTCAAGTCCAGGCTTCGATGATCGCAGTTTCAGTTGCCCAAACTGACGCTTTGGATGCATGCAAGACCAGTCTCGGTATATGCCGCAGACTGTTCGTCTTCGGTTATTCTATAACATTGACGAGCCGGCGTTGTCTCGGAGAAGACACCCAAAGCCTGTTTTTTATGTTGGTAAGTTTTACCAATACAAAGTTGCCTCCCGCAGGACCTGTGAACTCTTCTATTTGGCCTCATATAGAGTTGTATCCTTTGTCGATCTCAAACTCTTGCCCCCTTTTATGCCGTGTCAACCGGAGCAAGTTTAAAGAAGAAGAAAAAATGAAAAAGAAAAAATTGTAGCTCACCAAGCGCTTTAGAGGCAAGTATCTGGCCACCGGCTACGAGAACACGAGTGAAGTCGGTTGTATGCCTTCCAAGTCAATCCCAATCGTAGGACAAGCCGCCATGAGGACCGACGACTGGGAGGTTGCCAGTCACCTCAGTTGCCGGACACTTCGCCCTTTGCATAAGCAAGCCACTTGTGTTACATATAATGATTCGGCAACTGATGCTTAACAGGATAGTTGAGCAAAGTCGCAAACTTGCAAGGTCAAACTCGTCGACTTTCATCGACGTCTGATCCAAGCCAGAACCGCGCTACATTAGCACAAGCCTGTCATCTCATGCCCACAATCGACAGCGATACCGACAAGTCGGTCAAGATAGACTGTTAGGCACTCTTCTCAGGGATCGAACCAGAACGAATGATGCCACCACGTACGAACCATCGGCGCAAACTCCGATTATGCTCCACCCTTTTTCTTTTCTTTTCTTTCCCCCCCTCGTTGGAATTGAGCAGGACAGAACCGCACTAAGGGCATCGCCCCAAGTTTCCCAGCGTCGTCCACTCCACATGTGAATTGCCGACACCGTCGTGGATCGACAACTTTATCCTCCATCGTGAAATTCGGTCGAGCCAGGGTTGTCCTGGCCCACCACCACGGATGAGAGAGGAGCGCCATCGGCCACATCGTCGATTGCCCTCTGAGCTTCAGCAGGTCGTGGTTCTGTAGGGCAGTTGAGACACGGGCGCCAAGGGTCATACCCTGCCGAGGTGCAGCTGCACCCCTCACTGCGCCGGACAGACAGCGCCACGCCCATGCCGAAGCTGGATTCCTCCATGCATAAAAGCTCCCTCAATCGGGACAACAGTCCCGCCGCCGATCATTACCGGCTGCATAAATGCACAAAACGGATGAGCGAGCCCAGACGTGGCCTGGAGTGTCACCCTCATGACAAAAAAGATGGCCCACCTTAAAAAACCACACATATGTATCGCAAACAGCACAGCATTAAAACTCAAATATACCTATACAAATCAATTGAATTCTATGTAAAGCAGTTCTATCTACTATCGTGTACGTTTTCCATCCATATTAATTATTTCTTGCAGTCGGGTCGGTATTGAATTGACCCAATTGTTAATTAAGGTGGGCCATCTTTTTTGTCATGAGGGTGAGTGTGTAGGTACATAGTGTAGTGCAGACTCAGCCAACCCTGCAGGTAAGGGAGATAAGGTTTGCCAGGTGAAGTGACAGCTTTGCTGGCAGACCTTGTATCTGGGAAAGAAACGAAGGAGACGTGGAACAGGGAGAGATGCCTGTCTTGGCTGTCATGGGACCGAGCGGAGGAAAGGATAAATCCGGTTGCGACTCGACTTATGTAAGTATGGCATTTGCTGATTTCCCTCCTTCCATCAAGATACGGATAGCCCAAGAGATATCACATCAGACAGCACTGTGAACCGACCGAGCCGCGTCAGTACCTGCACTGAGTACCTACCTACCTAGGCAGCTTACACCACCACTATCGTCCTGTTGTCATCCCCGCGCCGAGCGCTGTCGAGGAGGATGGATATTTGACCGGGGCGGAGACAACAACAGTGAGCGTCACATTCACAAACAGGCTAGGGCGATCAGCAGTGCCAGGACAGCCCCTCTTGCCGCAGCTGCACATCACCCCCACCCCCTCCAGTCTCCATCAGGTGCGTGTCGCTATCAGGAGCCCTGTCGTCCGTCTGAGTGGAGACGAAGACGATGCCAGATATGTACACCTGCGTACTCTGAAGTACCCCCCTGAACTGTGTTCCTCCTCATCATTGGGAAGCCTAGGTGGCGACGTCCACGAACACCCCCAACCAAATCGCGCAAAGTGTTGTCCGTGCCAGCCTTTTTTCTTTTCTTCTTTTCTTTGTGAGTTGCTGCGTACGTGTGTACCTGCGTCAGCAACACCATTCCACGTGGATTGATGCTGTTTCCCCTGTTTGGATGTGCTGGGTATGCTCCCTCTTTCTTTCTGTTTCCTTCGTAAGAGGAAATATCGGGAATGTGGGATGGGTTTACCAGGAATGGACCCAAGGTTCGTGGTATTGTCGCTCCCGTGCGTTCCGCTCCCCCTTCATATAAGTAAGAGGAAGAAGAGGGTTGGACCCTTGTGGCTGGCTTGTCAGAGCCTGTTCGCGCGACCGTCGCGCTAAACCTGTACCAGTAGGCTGGCCACTCGTGCGGGTGCGATGCTTCCTCTGTCGGTTCGTTCCAAGCTCTACGTGAGGATCGTTTCCAAACGTTTGACGAGAGGTTTTCAAAGTCGGGAGGCGTGCCTGTCGATCTCGTAGAATATGCCCCGAGTCTGAGAAAGATAGTCAAGACCGCCCAGCCGCACATGGAAGACCTGGGGTGAGTGCTGGAGTTATGTCCGAATGCAGCGATCGGCACGCGAATGCCGCACAACTTTAAACTCTCCCTCCCAATAAGCTGCAGCACCGTGGTGTTCCAAGGAGAGGGATGGGGGGGGGGGGGGGGAGGGGGAAATGCAATAAAGTCAGAGGAGGCCATCATCTTTCCACGAGGAACGCGGGAAGGGAAACAGTGCACGGCAACCATCAGAAGGGGAAATGGGATGTCTTCATTGACATAAAAGGAATGTTTTCTCTTCTTTATCTTCCCCCTTGAAGGCTCCCTCCCCCACCTCTTCAAAAAAGACCGGCTGCGGACACCAGATGGCGCAGTTTGGGGCATTCCCACACAAAGCACAAAGCGCCGACTAACCCCACGGCGCCACACTCCCTTGGCCACCTAGGCCGATAGGGAACGCCAAAGGTACAGCAAGACTGCAGCTCACACACTTTTCCCTCTCTCAGTGAACCATTGCCAAAGATAGACAGTGCTTGCCGTTTTGTTTTTTCTGTTCTTTGCCCTTCTTCTATCGAGAATTGCCAGTTGAGCTCTTCTTTCCTCCTGTTCTAGCCTGCTGTGCACCTTTGCCAGTTGAAAGATATAGCAGCCCCCCTTCGCGGGAATAGCGATACCCATCATGTCTGACGTATACCGCAAGACGGGGCGCGGAGGTAACGATCCCAAGCGTCTCTTCTTGAATGCCCCACCCTAAATCTCGGTTTTCTTTTTTATTCGCAGGAAGCGGGAACTTTTACTCGAAAAAGGACGTCGAAGACGTTGAAAAGGCCAACCCAGAGGTGCGTGACTTTTGAACGCCATGGTGGACACCTCGCCCACCCGCACATGCTCACCAGCAATCCTCGAAACGAACAGGACCTCGAGGCCCAAAAGACCACCGATGCGACAGCGGTGGCCACCGGCCCGACGTCCCCGACCGCCGGCGGCTACGCGCGCGCGGGCCGGGGCGGCGCGGGAAACTTCCACGACCCGGCCTCCCTGCCGGACGCCAAGCAGCAGGAGGAGGCCGCGGGCAAGACGCGGGCGGCTGTGAGCGCCAGCCTCGCGCGGTCGTCGGCGAGGGGCGCCTCCGGCCGGGGCGGGGCCGGGAACTACGGAGACGCGAGCGTGCCCGGCGGCGAGACTGCCGAGGACGAGGCCAAGCGCAAGCAGGCACTTGAGAGAAAGATCATCGAGGACGTCGAGGCCGGGCTTCCGATGCCGCCGAGGGCGTACCAGCAAACCACCAAGAAGGACGAGGAGAACGCCTGATGTTCCCCGTGTATGTATGTGTCTGTGTACGTGTCCACAAAGCGAGGCCTATTGTCACGCTGGGCTGCCGCCGTTGATGGCTGGTACTGGGAATACTGAGTCCAGTTAGGGGAGAGGAGAGAATGATTAGCTGGGATGTACAGCTGTCTAAGAGATTGATACCCGCAACGCTCGTTTCGGGCGCTTCACTTTCACATTGATACTTGGGGAACGGTATTCTTGGGGTCGCATTTCGCAGCATCTATCTTGCTTGTTCCTCTTGTTGGAAGGCTAGACATGCGCCGTTTCTCTTCCGCCAACAAGTCTCCTAAGCCCCCATGATTTGCTCGAAATGGCAGCAGAGGTCATCCCATTCGTGTAGCATGGAACAGTGAGCCTCCGACTGGGCTCCTCCGAAAGGCCGCGGAGGACAGGCGCATCCTGCAGACAGGGAGAGAAAGCAAAGGCGGTGGACTGAGATGACGAAGGATAGGGTCGATCTGAATCTAGACCTCGGATAACTTCTTTTTTTTGGTATTCCTTCTTCTCAGAGCCACCAAACGCCGTCGATGCTAACCGCCCTTTTGTATTCCTGAACGCCCGGTAAAAAAACAAAGCCCTCCCAAAAAAACCGTCTTGCCTCGCCAGTCCCATGAACAGGGAGACAAGACAGAGGGACCCCGTCGATTAGCACCTTGTCTGTTTCTTCCTCGCTTTTCGTCATCGTCTTTGTCCTCCTCTGAGCGCTTGATTGACCGTACATAAGACATAAGCCGGCATCTTCTCTACTCTCTCTATCCTCTCTCACACCGTCGTCTTCAGTCTTCCATGTCGACATCGCCATCCTCATCGTCGTCATCCTCGGCATCGTCGTCATCCCACTCGCCGTCGTCCTGCTGCATGACACCCTCGCGCTCCTCGACGACATCGCCGTCGACCGTGACGCGCTGGCGGATCTTCTCCTTGCCAAAGACCTTGCCAGCCTTGCCCTTGGAGAGCACGCGGCTCTCGGCCTCGAGAGCGGCGATCTCTTCCTCGGTGGCGCCCTCGGCCGCCAGCCTCTTCTTCTCGGAGCCGCGCAGGCGGGGGAGCAGGTGCTCGTTCTCGGCAACGAGCTTGCGGGCGGCGGCGATCTCGCGCTCGCGCTTGCCCTGCATGCGCTTCTTGTAAAAGACGCGCTCGCGGCGGGACCGGATCTCGGACACGCGCTCCATGGCCTTGAGCGTCTTGGCGACGAGGTCGCGGTCGTACCGCACTGGGACGTTGCGCCGCGCGCCGAACTGGAGGGTGCTGTCGACCGTCATCTCCTTATGCGCCGAGGCGCGGTACGCCTTTGTCCACTTGAGCTTGCGGGGGTTACGCTTCATCTTGAACTGTTGGTCTGGCTGTTAGTTCCTTTTCGTTCTTCGCCGGCCGTGTTGGGGAGAGGGCATTGAGGACGTACGTTCTTGTGGCATTTGCTGCGGCAGAAGCGGAATACCTTGGCATCGTTGCGGACGAAGGTGATGCCCTTGCTCGGGTAAGCAGGACGACTGCAAAAGTAGCACGTCTCGATTCTAGATGCATCACGAGTTAGAAATTTTGTTTGAAAAGAATCGTAAACTCCTCTCTTCCCCAGGAAGAAAGAATAATGTAGAGACAGACAAACCTCATTGCGACGGCGTTGATACCTTCAAGGGTATCACCGGAGGGGCAGTCACAAGGTTGGGTTGTTAGTGTTGGTTCTCTGACGACGCTTCCCTACACGCTTTCACACACACGGAGAAAGGGTCAGCGGAAGGCGGTGATCGAAGCCTTGCCACTGGAAGTTTTTTAGAAATTTTTCTTCTGCCGCTCCCAGGCGCCGCTTATCGATTGTGGGTGGGGCAGTGCCCAGTGCTGCCAGCCAGTGAGTGTGATAGGACTAGAAGAAACTTACGGGGACTTAAGAGACCTGGCCGGAGCTTTTTTTTTTTTTTTTATGTCCTTACTAGGTAGGCGGAAGAACATGTTCTCCGAATAACGCTCAGAAAGCACGGACCAGCCCATCGGTGCATCACGGCTTGGGCTCAATGGAGCGGATTCCAGGTAAAAAAAGCTCTCCCCATCCAGGACCTTCTTCGCGATAGCCACCCGCTTTTTTCTGCAGCCATCCACCATCCTCGACCACTACACCCAACGACACAAACGAAAACCATAATCATGGCTTCTGTTCTCGCTGTTGGCGCCGGCGCTGCCGTCGCAGCTTTCCTGGTACGTCCACTCTCGCATCCCTGACTTCGGTGAACAAATGACTGACGATATACCTGCAGGGCCGAGCCGGTCTGGTCGCATGGCGCCGATCCCGCGGCGGCGTCGGCGCGATGGGCAAGGCTTTCTACAAGGGCGGTTTCGAGCCCCGGATGAACAAGCGTGAGGCCTGCCTCATCCTCTCCCTCCAGTAAGCGACGAACCCCGTCCGGTTTTGCCCCGGTCTTGCGAGAGACATCGACACTGGAGAGCCCGGTAGCTAACATTATGTCCTTTAGGGAGAGCAGTGTCAGCCGTGACAAGATCCGCAAGGCGCATCGCACGCTTATGCTTCTCAACCACCCCGATCGCGGCGGCAGTCCGTACCTTGCGACCAAAGTCAACGAGGCCAAGGAATTGCTTGAGAAAACGACGTCTTGACCTTGGCTATTCAATGACTTTTACGACTGCAGACTGCGAATGTAACAACAACAAAAACTAAAAGAAGGGGTGCCGTGCGCCTAGAGCCAGAACTTTCTCGGGGGAGGTTCCAGCTTATCAGCTGAGGGTACTTGTAATAATATCAGACTGGTCGTTCTTCATAGCGGTGGCGTTTATTTGGGCGGTTCCCTCTTGAGGAAACGGGGGAAATAAGGGTCGTTTAACGACTGGACTGGTCTTTGGATATCGGGGCATGTTGTAACATTATGTATAATGGCATGAGGCCCTCTCGTCTCTCTTCTCTCCCACATACACACGCTATACTTATCTCAACTTGGTGAGCCTCGGAGTCCTAAGACCCCTGCTCTTCTTTGCCAACGAGGGCTCTAGTCATGTCAGATCTATACTGGGAATGTATCAGGGCTTTCTGGGTTGGTGGATGGTTGAAGAATGCACCTGGTGTTGCCCCGTCACGGACCGGGCTCCTTCTCGACTGCGAAACACCGTTCAACTGAAAAGTTGTAGCTAGGGCATTGGTGACGACCCCAGGGTACCATCAGTCTTGAGTTCTTGTTTTGTAGTAGATAACTGAAGACGGAAACAAGTTCCTAACGATATCGCCGGCTTGTGCACGCTCCCCAGTGTTGAAACTTCAGCGAGGTCAGTCCTTAATACAACTTGATTCAAGACTACGCAGTATACAACACCAGACCGGTTGCTGTTGGTTAATATACAGTGTTGTGTTGTCCTCCACTGCCGGCGGCTTTATAGCAGCAAGTTTGGCAAATATTGGGTCAAGCTAGGTACTTGCCTAGTGCTTCACCAACTGCAAGGACATATCATGAGCTTAGTTTTTTTAATGACAAGTAGAGGCATATAAATGCCCCAGCAAGCTTTAGATTTATATTGACAAACCAAGAAAAAAGTTTCAGCGGATGACGGGAGTTGTTTTTGTTTTCAGCAAAGCTCTTGGTCTAGGAATTAGTAATCTCGAGGGATACAAAAAGTTATCGTGTTTAAAGAGAACAGTGACAAGCAACACGGGTTTGGCGCATCCTCTGTTGGCGCCTTTCTCCAGCATGATGGTTACAACTTCTGCATGCGAGCCGAGCGTATATTCTGCCATGATTTCTTACCTGTTTCTGCCGTGGCTGTATCTATTACTTGGGGACTAGCCAGTTAGTCGAGAATTGCTGATGGGGAAGGGACGGCACACTGCATTCGCTGTTTCCTACCCAATTATTACCCTGATCGTTTGCTTGAGCGCCTTGGATAAACATTGTTTCTGTTTGGGTTCATCTATCAACAATCAATGACAAAATATCGTTCATCCACCAGACCACCTGTTGTGGCAACTGCTACCGACCTCTTCCCGTATCCTGAGCACTTCATCACTTACCGGTTCAGCGCCAAAGTGTAAAATCAAGCTTTCCCCTCTTGTCAATTCACTCTCTGCCTCCGCCCACTTTGTCCTCCCCTGCTGATGAAGATGGCGCTCACTCAAGCCCAGCAGGTCGAGCGTCTTGTGAAGGCCTTTGGTGGCAAGATACGTTTCGAAGAAGTTCCGCACCAAGAAATTGAAGAAACCCCCAAGACCGTTGTGCTGGACCCTCTCGCTTTGGATCGTCAGACCGCTGCCAGTAAAGCCGCCTTCAAGAGCAAATCCATCACTCAGCCGACTCCCTCTAAGACGGCTCCTCACTACGTCGGACCGCCTCTCAAGCCCTCCAAGTCCAAAAAAATGGCACCCACCGACTTCAACACTCTCATCTCGCAGGACTTCCCAGAGTTTAAGAACATGAAGGCTGGCGACCTCTCCGAGGAGGGCATGACTTTCGTCGCGTGGGACCTGGTCCAGAGATATCCCTCAAATTTCATCGGCAAGACCAACCGACCAAAGGCGAGTTTCATCATGGGATACGAGAGCTCTTCGACTAACACATTCTTTAGGCCCAACCTTTCTTTGATGATATGACCGAAGACCAGACATGGGACTTGTAAGCCTTCCAGCCCAGCTCCCACAAGTTACCTCTCTCAATCAGGCACTGACGTTGGTCCAGCTTCTATGTCTACCACCCCCAGGCCTTAGACAGGATGCCCTACATCTTCGTCCCGACCAAGCAATTCCAGCACTTCCTCGACGTAATCAACGCCTCGATCCAGACGATGCTAACCATCCCTCCCGGCAAGCCTGGCGAAATGTTCTACGTCGCCTTCGGCTCGAGCTGTACCATCCGCCCCAAGTACATCGCCCGCTCGGCTTCACACAACGAGTATCGTGCCCTCCGCGGAGCAATCCCGCCCCCAGTAGAGGACGATACCTGTTCCAACGCTACCACCTTCGGCAAGGATATGCTCCTCTCCCTCCTCAACATGCACAACAACTACAAAGACACGAACACCAAGAGCAAGAAGAAGAAACAGCAGAAGGGCCAGAACCGTGACGAGTCGCTTTATGACGCACAGCTGTATCTCGGTCTCCGTCCCAGGGCGGGCGATGCCACCGAGAAGGACAGGCAGATCGCGCTGGACAAACCGTTCCCACACGCTCGGGACCGGGATGTCGTGTTTGTGTGCATCGATATCGAAGTCGCCGAGGAGCACCACGGCACTGTTCTTGAAATCGGGCTGTCAATCTTGGACACCAGGGACATTGCCGGCGTCCCGCCCGGTGAGAATGGCCGCAACTGGGTCCCGTTCATCAAGAGCCGCCACCTCATCACGGATGAGCATCGTCACATCCGCAACTGCAAGTACATCAAAGGCTGCCCCGAGCTCTTCAATTTTGGGCAAGTCTTGTTTGAAGCAGGAGTTATGCGGGCGCGGGCTAACCGTTGGCTAGTATAAGCGAGTATCCAGAACTCAGCAGACTCGGCCCCTCGATCATTGCCGCCATTACTGATCTCTCCGTTGCCGGCCAAGAGGACGTCGCGGATGCCGACCGACGGTTCCGCAACGTCGTCTTGCTCGGCCACGACCTCCGATCTGACATTGCCTACCTGGAAAGAATAGACGTGGAGCTATGGGGCATCGGCGGCGTCATGAGCCGCACCCTCGACACCAAGGACATGTACCAGGCCTGGCGCCAGGAGACACAGGGCCGCAGCTTGGCCGTGGTGCTTACCGACCTGGGCATCCCGCACAGCAACCTCCACAACGCGGGCAACGACGCGGCCTACACCATGCAGGCGATGCTTGGCCTGGCGGTTGCAGCGAGAATTGATATGGGCGAGAAGAAGAACTTGGACATTGAAGCTGAAGGGCAGTCTGCTGGATGATGTCCGAGAATGGGTTCTTATACCCATGTCACATAATACCCAAGGATGATTAGAAGCACATTAAGGATCATAGCATGCCGTACGGGTTCAATTGAGACCCGCCATTGATAACTCCTGATGTGCATGAACAAACGCCTGCCTTATAACCCAAGCATCATTTTGATTTCAGAAACTGTGGTTAAGTTAGCGATGGCACGCCCACATCTTACCAAGGACGAAAGAACGCACCTCATCAGCCTGCTCACTTGTGACATCCGACACCTCAGAAGTCGCCTGGTCAATGAGCCCCAGCTTCGACGTCCGAATCTTCCACCACATCTCGCGCCGGTCGCCGCCCAGCTCCCCCGATAGCATCTTGGACTTGAGGCCCTTGATGACGTCGTTGTAGATCCCCGGCTCCTCGAGGTCGACCAGGCCGTCGCGCAGGACGCCGAGGTTCTCGGCGGCACGGGCGTAGTTCGCATCGCCGAAGCTGTCGGTGATGAGTTGAGCGACGATGTCGCCAATCTGGCGCGCGGCGTCGCGGATCGCGTCAACCTCTTCGGCGACGGCGAGGGCGCGCTTGAACTCGGGGATGGCGTTCTCCGCCGAGATCGCGGGGCGCTTGGGCTGCGTGCCGAGGAGGGCGTCGACGTCGAGGCCAGACAGGGGTTTCGAGCCCTCGTACTTGCGCTTGCCTTTTGCTTTCGGGGGTACTGGCGGGGGCGGGTTTGTATGTCAGCGGCAGGGTTCGGCATAGGGGCGAGGAGGGGACCAGGGCTCGTTGCGTTACCTTTCTTGACTTGCGCCGCAGAGATGAGGGTTTCGATTTGGGATTTTGACTTCTCGACCAAATCCGCAGGCGGCGCGGCGTAGCGGACGAGTATCGGAGGAACAGGCTCGATGGCGCCCTCGGGATTGACCGCCCTTTGGCGGATGGCCTGGTTTATTCTGTGGATGGTGGGGTTGTAGGTATCGTCGATGGCGGCGTACTCTGATGGGGTTCTGTACGAATGTCAGTGGCGTGGTTTGCATTCCTCTTACCGGGGTCGCCTACCCTTCATCGTCGGCCCCGAAACTGCTCAGGTCCATGGAGTCGACGTAATCGCTCATCGCATCGGTAAGGTCGTCACTGGGCAACAGGCGGTGATTCGCCGTGATCTTTTGCCCACTGACGGTGATGACCCGGTCGAAGGGCGGGAACTGGTACCCGCGCACGTCTTCGGCGAAGGGGAGGGGCACATCGTAGAGGCATTCCATGTCCGGCTCAATGCACGGGGCGAGGAGGACCAGGACGGGGTCCTTCTTGTCCTTGATCACAAGACGAGCGACAGCGTAGGACTCGAGCTCGTAGAGGGCGTGGATGAGGGAGGAGAGGGCGAGCTGCGACTTTTCGTCAAACTTGCGGCCGACCGTCATGCAGGTCTCGCCCATGTTGAGGAACGGCTCGTACTAGAGCAGAGTGAGTAAAAAGGGTGTCCATGGCGAGGGAGACAGACAATTATACCTTTTCAGAGGGGATGAAGCCGATGATACTGAAGCTCTTGACAGTCTCGAGCTTTGTAACGTTCCATTCAGACTCGCTAATGGCTACTGCCGTACGTCCGTACTCGTACCCCTTGGCCAACGACTCAAACTCGACGTCGCGCTTGCCGCCCGGCGCGTTCGGGTCGTTGATCTTATACGTCCGCGCGGACTTGACCGCCGAGAAGGCCGTGGTCGACTCGACGCCCTCCATGGGGTCGCCTTCGGCCTCCTGCGTCGATTGCGACGCGGCGCCCTGGCCTGCCGCCGACACGACGACCGTGGAGGCCGTTGGGGGCTTGGCCTGCTTGGTCTTGAAGTACCGCTCGACGTTGATGACGACGGGCGTGGGCGGGATCTTGAGTTCCGGGGGTGGGTCGGCGAGGCCGAGCGTCAGGGGCCCGTCGTAAGTTTTGTAGGGCCTGACGGGCTTGAGGCGAGGGGTATCGAGCTCGTCGATGGCCTCCGCGATGGTTGCGAACTGGGCGTTGTCACATTTCGAGACCAAGACTTTGAGAATCTCCTCATTCTTTCTCTGTAGAACGCGTCAGTGGAGTAGCTGGAGCGTGAAGAAAAAAGATCACGGACTTTGATCGATGGTTTGTCTTCTTCTTTAAAGCCGTAGTCTGCATCGTCAAAGTCCACGCCCCTGCGTGTGTTAGTGAGGCGAACCTTATCGACGGCCTTTCAGACCTACAAGACAATCAATTCAATCCCGTCTTGATTAATTTTTTTTGCAATTGCGTTGACATCGTCATCATCGATCGGAGCTAGCCCGTCAGTGATAAGATAGACGCGCCTCTTGTACTTGAGCTTCTTGGTGAAAGTCTCGATCATGTCTACAGCGATGACCACCGCAGAAATGGCATCGCCATTCGCCGTGTCGCTTGGTTTGATCGCTTCCCTGAGCTGGCGCAGCGAGGTCATGGTCATGGGGCCGAGTTCCTGCAAGACGGAGATGTTCTCGTAGCCTTCGTCATCCTGCATAGCGTTCCGCGTCTCGTCCGTCTTGAGACCAACGACACCGACAGTCCACGTCTTGCGCGAGGCCGCCACCGTGGTAGAGATCTTGTCCCAGACGTAGCGCATGCTCCAGTCCAGGTCCGACTCGGTCCGGCCGTTATGGCAGTCGGCCATGGACGAGCCAAGGTCGACAATGTAGACTGACGCCTCCTTGTCGGCCATTGCGGGCAGGTTAATAAAGAGGCAAGTATTTTGGTGATTTCAATAAGGACCAGATATTAGATTCGGGTGGCATTGGGGGGGAAAACAACAACCCCATAGAGCCAGAAGGAGATCCGGGTATCGATGAGTGTCGTTGCGACGGCGAGCGGGACTTGGACCGACTCGGACCTATACCCTGGCTCGATTTAGGCAGATGAGGTTCCATTGAGCTCCAGGCTGCTGCGCGACCCAGCACCGCGCTGAGGTGCAGCGCAGCGATTGTCATCGCGCGATCACGTGATGATGTCAATAAGCAACAGGTGACAAACCATGCCGTTCTCAATGGGCTATAATCAATAAAAACTCCTTTCTTGCCCGGACAGGTCTTTGGCATCTCTACGGCATACAGGGGAGCAATGAGTGATTGCATGGCGGCAACCAAACTGCCTAGGACCTTGAGAAATAATGTGCAGCACAAACTCTGAGCTGCTCATGAGTAAGGTCTTCCTAACTAAAGCTTGCTAAAATGGAGCTATTGTGGAGGTGACCTCATACATTCTATCGTACATACCCCTGCCACCTCCTCAGCGGCTCGTCCCAGATGGCACCTGTCCTGATAGGTACTGCAGATCTCCAACGCAACCTCGCGGCGTTCTTTCAACTCCAACTCCAATCAATCCGACGAGTAGATAGCTAGCAAATCGTCAAACCACCTTGCAAACACCCACGAGCGCCCATCATGCCCGACTCCATCGTCTTCTCCCCCGGGCCGTACCATATCATCTCGTAAGTTGTAGCTTCCCCCTTCATGAACCGGCTCAACCGAACGACATGCATCATCAATGCCTAACCTCAGCGGCTCAGCTATGGCGCCCTCCTGGGAACGACCTTCTTCCATGTAAGTCGCCGTGTGATGCAGAATAAATAAACCCTCATACAAAAGAAAAAAAAAACCACACTCAGAACGAGGCCACCTGGCTGACGCATCGACCGCAAAAAAGTCTTTTGTGAATGGCATCACCATGTTCCGCGTGCTCGAGCGGCCCGCCTTTTCCGCCGCCCAGAACGCCCTCTTCCCCGTCTACTTCACCATCCAGACGGCCCTCCCTGTCGTCCTCGCCCTGACGTACCCGGGCAGCCGCAGCTTCCTGGGCGGGCACGCCGGCAGCGTCAGCGGCCTGCTCCAGGAGTCCAACCGCTACAGCGCGCTGCTGCCCATCGCCACCATGTTCATCACCGGCCTCGTCAACCTCGTCGTCGTCCTGCCCAAGACCGTGACCGTCATGAAGGCCAGATACGCCCAGGGTATGTTGTGCAATGAACCGGCGTTTCCGTGGGAAACCAAACGCACGGACGGAAGCGCAAGCTGACAGCAGACCGTGTACAGAGAAGAAGGATGGGAAGAAGAGCTACGACCCCGCGCCTCACTCGCAGGAGATGCAGGCCCTCAACAAGTCATTCGGCAAGCTCCACGGCCTCTCAACCCTCATCAACCTTGCCGGTTTCATCGCCATGATTCAGTATGGCTTCACTCTGGCCGCGCGCCTCGACTGAAAAAAGGAAAAAAAAAAAGGGCCAGTCTGTCTTCATGTATAACAGTGTAAGGGAATGGTATGCGGGGATTGAATCGTTTAGGTTGGTCGAAACCATTTATTAGGATCTGCCCAAAGCATCCTATGTACAGGTTGGCATGCCACTGCAACAGATGAATACGCAAGCTTGTTTATCAGAAAATCCCTATCCACGTTTCCCTTTTTTTCTCCCTTGCCATGACTGCGGGATAAGAACCATGACTCAACATCGAATGAAACGCCGTTTTCCTTTCCCGGGGTAATGCTAATGGCATTGCTCTCCGTGCGCCGCTACTGGGCCGAAACACTTTTGCCGTCTGACGCCCCTCTGTCTTTTGTCTCGGACCGTGGGGGTGCTCTTCCCCGGTTCTTAATACGCTCTTAGCTGGGTATCTTCTTCGACTGGCACTGGATGGCCGACGCGAGTCCGTTCGCGTGCGGAACAAGCCGAGTGTCGAAGTTTACTGAAAATGCAGGAACATGAAAATGCAAATGTCGCAAATGGTGCTTTGTGGGTGGCAGTGGTGATGGTTTTGCAACAGTCGTCTTGTTCAGGTTGCCCCAAAGCCGCATCTCGACTGTTCTCGTACGTCGCCTAAAAGTCCTTGCACGGCGGAAGCATGGCCGTCTTGAGGGTCTCGCTGGCAGCAAACAGCTCCCTCTTGGTGTCCTCGAGGGCCTTGCGGCGCTGGGCCTTGAGCTCCTCCTCGTCGACGACTTGAGCGGGTCTCTCGACGGCGAGGGCGCCCCTGACGGTCCAGCGGCCGGGCTTGCGGGAGAGAGCCTCCTCGACGTCGATTTCCTTGGTGGGCTTGGGAAAATCGCGGGAGAGAGGTGGCAGGCGGTTCTTGGTCTTGTGGGCGGTGACGGTGCCGCCAGGGGTCTCGACGGCAACGATGCCGTCTTGGAGCTCGACCGAGTTGCGAGACGAGTTGGTTGCCGAGCTCAGCGAAGAGGTGAAGTAGTCAGCCTGAGAGGAGGCATCAGTGGAAGCAGTGGCGGGCGTCTGGGTGGTGTTGGTGTGAGAAGCCATTCTGTAATCGTAAGGGGGGATAGAACGCAGGCCGAGAAGCTGGTCCTCTGTGAGTGTGACGGGGGCCATGGCTGCTATTAAGTCGGTGCCGGAAATGGGCACGGATGGTGGGGTGACGTGATTTGATGATGCTTGTGCCTTTTATTTGGTCCCAATATTGATGAGACGGCTGTTTTGGGCAGTGGGGAAAAATTAAGATTGATAACGTGCTGCGTGCGTGGGTAGGTAAGGAAGTGTCAGGTTCCTCGGGATGGTTTTCTGCCAGGTTTTTTTTTTTCTCCCTGCGACGAGGATTTGCGTTGGTGGAGGAAGAAGAAGAAGAAGGAGGGTGACAAGGTGAAGTATTAGTGTGAGGCAGACAGGGTATCGGAGAAAGCAAGGTCCAAGGCAGGGACGATGTGGGTTGATGTGGTGTAGGTGGGTAACGGAGAACTACTCTTTTAGGTTGCTGTATCAATGCTTGATGCTCTCTTTGTAGGTACCGAGTCGAAGAAATCCAAACGGATTGCCACGGGTTTGAAAAGGTCAAGAAGCCGGTGCTTATCTCGTGTACCGGATGCTGCTGATAAATCGCGTAAGGTGTAGGCACAGTGAGTGGGACTGTAGAGTCAGAGATGTGGCGAACGGGGAAGGAAGAGATTTTATAACGCCGTCCGGAGCAAAGAAATAGACGAGCGCCTTTTTTTCTCTTTCTTAGATATCTTGGGTCTATGTCTCTCTCGTGGGAAGGGGCAACCGGACCAAAAGGACCAACGTGATAGAAAAGCCAGCGGACTTGGTGAATTAACAGTAGTCTTCCGGGCAAGATCCGTTGAGCCGGATCGGACTGGACTAGTGGATTATTGATAGCTTGATTGTTTTTTTTTTCCCTTTGGCTTTTCACTACGGCTTGGCGGGGTTCTACTTCACCTAGATACCTGAAGTTCACCATGTGCGAGGTCGGGCCACGCAGCCAGCCACCCTCCTCAACGTTCCAATCGCGGCGTCCCGTGCTCTGTCCCCGGAGGAAAGTCTAGGCCTTTGGGGGGAAGAGCAAAGTCACGATCCATGTCCTTTCCTTCTTCCGATTGTCATCCCCCACGCTCATTCCCCAGGGTCTCAGCCTGTCGGTGAAACAAGCGAAAGCGGTGAGGCGGCCATTCATTCACCTACCTTCACCGCCGAAGGAATGAAACGTACAGTGCACTTGCCCGCGGAAGACCGGTTCTGCAAACCCAATCCCTCGATAGCATGCATAAGTTACAGTTGGATACGAGCCGCCTCAGCCCCGGGAGGTAGATTGGTGGGATGGGATGAGATATGACGCCGTGGTCGGAGTTTGTGAGCAACAGTCGCGAACGGAGATGCAGCTGGGAAGTCCATCGATTCCCAGGGACCAAAGGAGGGTGGGGGCCGCTAGTGGTGTTTCCCACTCGAAGGGTGCCGCTGATCGACACTCATGGTGCCCCTCCGTCTAGCGACCCTCCCTCCTTTTCCCAGTCTCCTTAAGACGCGGCCAAGGACGGCTTGTGCTTGGTGCCTTTCGCGGCTCACAGAGAGGTCTCGGGGCTTCGGTGGAGATCTCAGACATTTCTAGGTTGAAGATTGAGCACTAGAGATGAGATGCGTGATCTGCTAAAGACGATCGGCACACGCGTCAAGTTATCAGCTGTTTCGTTTGACGTTGGCGCCGACCGTATTTACAATTTATGCCAACATGTCACCAGGGTAGAATAGGTACCATAAAAAAAAAAAAAGAAAAGAAAAGAAAAAGGCCGATATGGAATAATCGTTTTTGACGCCACCACCGGCCAGACCGTTCAACGACTCATGCAGCACGCTGCTCTGCGACGGGTGACGTCACCTGCCTTGGTAATCAGCATCGCAGGCCCGCCGCTGACAGAGCCGGATAGTGCAGGCCGAATTTCTGATTGGAAAGCAGGCCATCGTAGTCAGCATCAAGAACGGAAGAAAGGCGCCGACACAACGTGCCATGCAAGCCCGACAGGATGTAGAAACTCCGCACCCAGAGATACGGCTTCGCTTATTGTCCTTCGTCCGCGCGGGGCCGCATGGCTGTAGCCTTCGTATGCCCCCCGCGTGCGAGAGGAGCGAGCTGGGTGGCCTGTAGTCTGCAATCTGCAGGTCGTGCTCGTGTCTTACATCTCCGTTAGTGTACAGGATCCGGGTTTCGCACTGTTGAATGGCGGCATACACGACGTCCTGTTGGTCCAAAACGAAGGCGGCGTCGTGGCTGCCCGGTAAAAGGATAGCAAAGTGAGGGGAAACTATGTGCCAAGGTGCCATTCCTCATCCTTTCTGGATCATGCAGGTTTTTTGTTTCACTTCCGTTGAATGACTCTGTACGAGCGCGCCATTCCCGACCTGCCTGCGCTAATATGCGGGATGAGTATGTCTGATTGATACCAGGTAGATAAGAATGCGGGTTGTGCGCCTTGCAGCCCGTGGCGGTCCGGTTTCGCTTGCGGGGGGGAATGAGACTGAGGCTGGAGAAGAGGGGACTGGGATGGATGCGACTGACTTTCTCTCGAAGCTGTCTTGGGCGACGATGGATGAAATCCGGGGAAGCCTGTAAAATTGAAAAGAGGGTTGGGGTTCGGCTTGACTTGTTCTATCCCCCCGCGGGAGCCTCGAGATGCCATTTTCTTTTCTCAATGAGGTACCTAGCTACCTAATTACATTTAGAAACGTGCCTAGCTCATCGCATACAAGCCGAGGAGACAAATTGCATGTCTCTGACACTCTCCCATTTCAAAGCAAGCCGAGACCGCACCGTCTCAGTCCACCTTTGCTTCCCCCGGGTTTCAATACCTACTTCTCAAGACCGCAACATCAGGGCCGACCCGCCCACGTAAGCCAGCCGCAACACGCAAACGAGCCGCCGCAGACGTGCCTGACCAATCGGACGATGACCGTCCAACCTCACTTCCCACTTTCATCACATCACGTCCGCAAATGCACACGGCTTGGCCCTCAACCTCCGAAACTCACTGCATCTCATGCTTGCTGCCCCAGAGTTTTGTTGAAACGGAAAACAACAACAACACCAAGCGCTCCGAACAGTCACGATGTCTCAACAGCCCAAATACCTCACCGGCGATCCCCCCGCCATCCAAGAATTCCTCGACAAGTTTGACGTAAGCGGATACCCTCCCTCTGCTCCTTACGCCCCTCATCTCATCTGAGTCATTTTCATCACGATTTTGAGCATCTCACGATGGCAGCATGAGAGATGATGAGCGCAATGAGCAATAGCTAATGGCGAGGTGAACCCAGGTCTTTCTGATTGATTGCGATGGTAAATTCATCTCATCGTCTCTGACCCGGAGTAGGCAGTGCTCTTCGTCCGAACCCGGCTAACCACGGCGCTGCCGCCCCGCAATAGGTGTCCTCTGGTCCGGCGACCACCTTTTCGACGGCATCCGTGACACCCTCGCCTTTCTTCGCTCAAAAGGTTGCTCGCCCATCCCATGATTCTCCTTTCCCCTTCTCCCCCCTAGCAATCTCAAAAACCTCAACATTACCCAACCTTTTGATCGTCTCTTGACACACGCATGCGCACACACCTCCCTGTTCACCGAGTTCTCATCTTTGTTCTCCCCAAACAACAGGCAAGCGCACCGTCTTCGTGACCAACAACTCGACAAAGTCTCGTCCGGACTACCACAAGAAATTCGCCGCCCTCAACATCCCCTCCGAAGTCGAGGACATCTTCGGCTCCGCCTACTCTTCCGCCGTCTACATCTCCCGTATCCTCGAGCTGCCCGCCGGCAAGCGCAAGGTCTTCGTCATCGGCGAGGCCGGCATCGAGGCCGAGCTCCGCGCCGAGGGGGTCGACTTCATCGGCGGCACGGACCCGGCTCTCCGCCGCGATATCACGCCCGAGGACTTCGCCTCCATGGCCGACGGCTCCGCACTCGACCCCGAGGTCGGCGTCGTCCTGGCCGGCCTCGACTTCCACATCAACTACCTGAAGCTGTCGCTGGGCTACCAGTACCTCCGCCGCGGCGCTGTCTTCCTCGCCACCAACACGGACAGCACGCTGCCCATGTCCCACACCTTCTTCCCCGGTGCCGGCTCCGTCTCCATCCCGCTCGTTAACATGACGCAGCAGCAGCCCCTCGCGCTGGGCAAGCCCTCGCAGGCCATGATGGACGCCGTCGAGGGCAAGTTCCAGCTCAACCGCAAACGGACGTGCATGATCGGCGACCGCCTCGATACCGATATCAAGTTCGGCGTCGAGGGCAAGCTGGGCGGCACGTTGGCCGTGTTGACGGGTGTGCACAAGAAGGAGGACTGGGAGAAGGAGGGCGCCGCCGCCGTGCCGGCTTACTACGTTGACAGCCTGGCCAGCTTGAAGCTTGATGCCTAAGAGGGAGGCAGGCAGATGAACATCAGGTTGAAAGGGTTTGTGATTGATTGCTATGATTACACGTTCCGGATGCATAGATGAACTCCATAACGGCCTCACTAGAACTAGAGGAATCCCCTAGAAGTAGATATGCATCTTCTGGCCGTCTCTACGGGACGCCTCAATAGTCACCCTCCTTCAGGATGTGTTGGATAACAGGCCCGACTGTACGTATATAGCCGAGCCAATGACTGACGAGTTTATTTGTCCTTCTTGCCCTGTCTTTTGGCAAGCTCGCTCGTCCGGATGACTTTGGGTGTTGGCTTAGAGTACGGGAAAAGCGACTTAGGCATGAACATGCCGACCTGCTTCTGGTACTCCTTGTACTCGGGGTATTTGCCGGAGGTGATGAGCTCGGTCAGCCACGTAGAGCCCTGGAACAGCATGATGAGGAGGGCGGCGCCCGCACCCGTGTAGCTGTACAGGACCTTGGTCGCGTAGCAGCTCCACTGGTACAGCACGAACCAAACCATCTGCTCAGCGAAGAAGTTGGGGTGCCTGCTGTACGCCCAAAGCCCGTTCGTGACGAAGCCGCGCTCGAGGTCCTCCTGCGCCCAACCGCGCGGGACCTTGGCATCTTTCTTGTACGCCGCCTTGGCCTTCTGGTAGTCCCACTGCTGGCCGTCGCTGATGAACTCGCTGAGAACGAGGCCGGCGATGATGGAGAAGAAGGACCAGTCAGCCGCGGTGACCTCGGGCTCGATGCGGCTGGCAAGGAGGAGGGCGTAGGCGGGCGGGGCGGAGAAGCTGAAAAGGAGGATGGACTGGTAGAAGGAGATGAAGGTCACGTTGAAGATGAAGAAGACCCAGCCAGGAACGTAATTACGGACAATTTCCCTGTCGAAGCTTGTTAGCCACATGACAAACAGGACCAATGATTGCAGAAGAGCATTCTGCGTACCATCTGTAGTCTTCGCTTCCGCGCTCGTAGCCTCCTTTACGCCAGTAGTTAAAGGTCAGTCGCGCCTGCAAGGGACACGTTTAGTAACTGGCTTCACACGTGGCAAAAGCAAAAAACACTCACGCTCCAGATAGTGGTCGCGACACCGGCGAGAGCGACTCTTTGCGACGGCTCGCCATTCAGGTACGCCCACGCAGCCGTGTGCAGAGCATACCAGTTGGGCAGCAAGCTCCACAGGCGGTCAATCTGGGAGTAATTCCTGTGGTACTCGGAGAGGCCGAGGGTAATGACAGCGATTAGAAGGGAGAAGGCAAAGCCAGAGACGAGGGGGTTCGTCTCGAGGTAGATTTGAGGGAGCGAGTGCGGGCTCGCGGCAATCTTGCGCGGGAGGTCGAGGAGCTGCGGGATGTAAGGCTCGGCGACCTTGGCCCACTCGGAGCACTCCTCGAGGGAGCTGACTGAGGGCAGCGCCATTGTGTCGTGTGGTCTATGCTGCTCGTCTGATTCTGTTGCAAGAGGTTTGCAGCTACAATTGCGCTGCAAAAGGGTGAGCGAAGGGGTCGCGATGGCTTTTTGTTCAAAGGGTCTTGGTAGTGTGAAAACTGTACAAACAAAGCGCGTCATAGATCGGGTCCCCCGGGGGTGGGGGGTCGCCTGTAGAGCCTAGGTCCCAGCAGCTACTACCACGAGCGCTTTGCAAAACGGGGGGCACTTTGACCACCGACAGCCCGTTCTTCGAGGAGAGGCTTCTAACCAATTATGGGACCGTCATAGACGGACTCCAAGGTCGTGCGTCCAAGCTCTCAGATATATGATCATCGTAGATCCATCTTCTTCCGAATTCTCCAGCAATGAGATGTCGAGCTAGGTTGATTAGCTTACGTTAGTTGTCCCCAATGGCCGGTTATGGTGGCAGCCATCTGTGAGCGAGATCGCCAGCCAGCGACCAGGGGAAGCAGCACGGCACGGCTCAGCGCTGCAGAGAGCTCCAATCAGCGCGGCAGTCCCGCTGTGGGGTTGCACCAGGCTGCTAGCGAGGGGCAGTTAGACCTCACCTCGACTCCTAAAACTTCACTTTTTTGCTGCGAATACGCAAGTTTTGTACACGTTGCCGCGGCTCGGGTTTTCAAAGAAAGCTCGGAAGAGGCGAGCTTCGGAACCCAACAGGTGAAAGCTGAACCGGCTGCACTGAACACATCTCATATGTTCCTGAAATCTTAAAAAGTCTTGAGCGGCCAAAAGTTCGCCAGAAGAGCTTGACGCGTTTGCCTGTGAAGACGTGTCTCCTCAGGCAGGACACTAGTTTACCATATCATGCTCCAGCACGTTCATCAAAACACCCGTGGATGAGTGTCCAGAACATGCGAAAAAGCATAGCAGCCTCCATCATACGTCACCCCGCTCTCGTGAACTCTACGCTGCTTCTAAAGCTAGACCATGAAGGTCCTCTGTGTCGCAGAGAAGCCGTCCATCTCCAAGGCTGTTGCTGGCCATTTGGCAGGACGAAACCCTGAAGTGGTGAGTGTCCGGGCAGACTAGATTCTTTGCCATATTTCCGCACAAGACTGACCTCTCTCAGCACAACACGCGCTCTCAGTATATCAAGAACTACGGCTTCGATTTCGACTTTGGCGCACCATGGGGCCCCTGTAGCGTTACCATGACCGCCGTCCTTGGCCATCTCACGGGGCTCGAATTCACTGACGAGAACAAGAATTGGTCGCACCCCCCTCCTGAGAGCCTATTCTCAGCACCAGTCGTCACTGTGGTGCCACAGGTGCGACCTCACCGATGTTGTTCTCATTATGTTGTGCCGCATTTGCTGACCTTCGCCAGGACAAGAAAACCGTAGCCGAGAACATTGAACGCCAAGCCCGATACTGTCAACTCCTCGTCATCTGGACGGATTGCGATCGAGAGGGGGAACACATCGGAAAGGAGATTGTCAATGCCGCCAAGAAAGGCAACAGCAGGATTGCCGTCAAGCGCGCCACGTTCAGCAACATCGAGCGAGCGTATGTACCTCCTTGTCTGTGCGGCGGTGATATTCCTGACGCGACCTAGACACATTTTGACTGCTGCACGACGCCTGACGGACCTGGACCAGAAGCAGGTCGACGCTGTGGATGCGAGAATAGAGCTGGACCTGCGAATTGGTTATGCCTTCACCCGCTTCCTGACCAACAGCCTTCGACCGCTTGGCGGGCCTCTGCAAGAACGGACAATCAGCTACGGTAAGATTTTGCGTCGGTTCTCGTACACCTTCTAACAGCACATCTAGGCTCATGTCAATTTCCGACCTTGGGCTTCGTGGTGGATCGATACTTTCGGGTCCAAAACTTCGTCCCCGAGCAGTTCTGGAGCATCAAGGTCATGCATTCTCGCGAAGGCAAGAAGGTCAGCTTCAACTGGTCACGGAACCGACTCTTCGACCGAATGTCTGTGGTCATCCTCTACGAGCGGTGTATCAAGGCGAAGAAGGCCAAGGTAACAAAGGTCCAAGAGAAGCCGACGAAGAAGTGGAAGCCTCTCCCCCTGACGACCGTCGAGCTTCAGAAAGCGGCGACCCGCCTCCTGCGCATGAGTGGTCAGCAGGCAATGACAATTGCGGAAGGCCTCTACAATAAGGGGTTCATCAGTTACCCTAGAACCGAGACAGACCGCTTTGACAAAGGCATGGATCTGAAGGCTCTGGTCAGGAAGCAAACTTCCGACAGCAGATGGGGAGAACATGCGCAGGGACTCCTGGACGGTAACTTTCATCAGCCGCGCGAGGGAAAACACGATGACAAGGCCCATCCGCCCATCCACCCCGTGACATACGCAGCACCTACGGTTCTCAACCCGGACGAGAAGCAATTATACGAGTACGTCGTGCGCCGATTTTTGGCGTGCTGCTCAGACGACGCCAAGGGCCTCGCAACAGACGTGGAGATCCTCTACGGCGAGGAGACTTTCCACACGCGCGGACTGGTCGTCTTGGAGCGCAACTACCTCGATGTTTTTGTCTACGAAAAATGGAATGACTCGGCGCAGCTCCCGCAGTTCACGCCGGGCGAGACCTTCCAGCCGACAGAGGCGATGATGACAGATGGCAAGACGAGCCCGCCGGGATATCTCACGGAGGCTGACCTCATCGCGCTCATGGACGCCAACGGGATCGGTACAGACGCGACCATGGCGGAGCACATTCAGAAGATCCAAGACAGAGAATACGTCCAGCTAGCGGACGACGGCCGACGCGGTCAGGGCGGCGACGACGGTGACGACGACGACCAGGATGGGCCCCCGTCGCCGCCGGCCAGAGGGGGTCGCGGGGGGCGCGGCAGCCGCGGCGGAAGGGGTGGCAGGGGTGGTCGCGGCGCGTCGTCGGCGGGGGGCCGGAGGGGGCTCAAGGTTTTCATCCCGACACAGCTCGGCGTGGCACTCATCACAGGATTCGACCGCATGGAGTTTGAAACGAGCCTGGGCAAGCCCTTCTTGCGCAAGGAGATGGAGAACAAGATGAAGGCGATATGCGAAGGGCGCATGACCAAGGACGCCGTCCTGCGGGAAAGTTTAGGTCAGTACCGGCAGGTATTCCGGGACTCCCAAGAGCGGCTCAACGTCCTCAAGGCGGTAAGTCAGGGTTCCCCGATGGCCAATATGCCCACGCGCGCTGACCATGGCATTAGGCGTGTCGTGAATACATGTCGATTCGCGGGTAACCTTTCGGCGATGCAGATAAGGGCTAGCAGCCCTGGTGGTTCAGCGAGACGTCGTCCATGTGTCGAAATGAAGTGGGATGATCCCGAACGAGGTTGTCGCGGCAGCATGGCTCCATGCGCAACAAGGATCACGGTCCGAGGCTTATCAATCATGCCCACCAGAATCCAAACATGGGTGTGACGGCTGGCGCATTGGGAAGCGCCCCAAGTCCCGACGGTCGACGCGGTTGGCGAGCTTAGGCAGCGCGACGTATCCCTACGTCTCGGAAAACCAAGGCGGCTCTGACCAGCAGAACAAGAAGAAACATGACGCCGGCTCTGGCTAACCGGCTGATCGGGACTAGGCAGGCGAATAGAAGAGGTCGGGAAGGCGCAGAGAGGGCATGGAAGGGGTGTGTGATATGAACCCCCGCCGCGAATATCTTGGACGAGAAGCGGGGTGGGCGGCTACTGCAGCGAGTTGTAGTTAGTGGTGCCGTCGCGATGTAGGAGGGGTAGCCCGGGTAGGAATCGGTCCAGAGGCGGAGGGCATCCCAGGGATCACAGGCCGAATAGTCGCGAAGGAGGGGTTGGCGACGGCGGGCGGGCTGGTGAAGACCCACAGACTCCCGGTGAAGGAGGGGGATTGACAGAGAGGCGGACGGGCGAGGAGAAAGAGGGCAGCATCAGGAGAGGGGCGTCATTCAATCGAAGCTTGCGGCGTAGAGCCCGAAGCCTCGACGACGACGCAGCATGTCACAACGTGGGGTTTTGTCAGTGGATGAGTGACGAACACGGATCACGATGGGCGAGTCTGATTCGACGACGATCGTCGATGACATGTATGGCGACCGCCTTGTCGTGGACCGTAGCCGAGGGGGGAAACAGTCTCTGGTCGCAACGCATGGCCTTCAGGGAACGAAGGTCGGTTGCCTTGTGGCTGATGCGCGAAGGAGGATGGGGGGGCCCCATCTGGGGCGGCGTGATACACGACTTGCACGGTTGAGGGTGGGACCAATTAGATAAGACGCTGGGCGCAACGTGATGGTTGCGCTCGTGGGCGTGCGACGTGGAGAGTCTGCGCGAATTCCGGGGGAGCCTGCCTCTGCCTCTCTCTCCCTCTCTCTGTGTATGTGTGTGTGTGTGTGTGTGTGTGTGCATGTCAATACAAATCAGCAATTCCAGGGCCCAAGAAGTGCTGCGGCCGGGAGTCAGGGCTTTTGTTGAAACCTCAAGGGTAGTCACTCTCCCTTCTCGGCTCCCCCAGCTCCCAGCGCGAGGTACTTTGGAAAAATGGCCCGAAGCACCGAACAGAAACCCGCATCGTATTTCGATACGGGATACATGGCACATTACCTTTCACCTTAGTATAACGAGGGGAAGGGGAGCGAGAGAGGGGTGGACGGTACATAAGCGAGATGGGTAGTCGGGACCGGAATCGGACCTGATGACATACGATGAGGAAAGATACGGTCTTTTTTCTTTTTTTTCCTGGTCGAGAACATATGAGGCGGGGGTGTGAAGGATAACGAGGAATAAGGAACGGATTCGACCGATGGGAAGGGGGGGGGAGGGGGGGGGCGGCGATTACTGAAGATGACTGCAACTTTGGGTGTGGGAAGCGAAAGGCACCGGATCCCCCGTTCAACCGATGGTCATCTTTGGTTTTTGGGGGCTACGAAATCCGGGGCAACAAAGGACGCTGCTGCTGGACTCGTGCGTGAGCCCGAGAGGTGTGCGCGCCTCAGCCGGACGGGGATGGTAAATGGGCTTTTTGTAAACGCGGCGTGGCTTATCTCAGCTCTGTTTCCCCTTCGCGCGCGTGTTGTTGGAATTCCTTGATGGACGGCCACGCGTGAGACCGGTATCTGTGACCTGTGGCATTTCGAGTTACACCTGCAATATTCAACATCCTGGGTGACCGGTTTCCTCTTTTTTCTCTCTTCTTATTTTGGTTTTTGTGGTGGTGGTCGTGGTGGTATTTGTGTATCTGCAGGTGGGGAGGGCGAGGCGAGATATCGCGATGGGGTGTGGGTTTCGTGGGCGGGAGAGCTGCGGACGGTTGAGAGGCTAAGAGTACCGCGAGGTACCCGATGGCTACGTGCCTGTCAACGGCGTAAACTCAATAAGGACGATTGGGGGGGGTAGTCGAGTTCCACGAGTCCCTCCCCCATGTACCTAGCAGAGCAGCAGCTGACCGTTAGGGACACGCCCTCCCTTGGGCGCGCATGTGCATACTTTGGTGTGGTTGAGTGCGTGCTTGGGCTGTGTTGGTATTAGTAGGCAGTGTGGTGCGTGTATGATGACCCAAGAGAAGGAGGTCGGCCAGGCACACGGCATCTCAGCTGAGCTGATGCTGGGAACGAGGCAAGGTCCTCAGGGCCAGATCCAGGTCCAGGTGTCATGGCATCCGTGTTAAAGAAGCGCGTCGTAACGCTACGCGCTTGAGACGGGGAGGGTGCTGTGCAATAATGCCTTGAGTATTTTATTATTATCTGCTCTTTTGACGACCGAAGACGGGCAAGGACACGTCACGACTTTTATTTTTATTTTTACTCTCACTCTGAGTGAGGGCTGACTGGCTGTCTGTCTGTCCTAGACATTGGGAAGTCTCGGTAGAAGGAAATGAGACACATGAAGAGAAGCAGGAACAGAACAATGTCGACGTACAGTAACCGGCTGAGCCAGTGGGCTTGGGAGAAGATTGCAGTGGCCCGGACGGTCGGTTCACTTACACGCCCCCTTGTCTGCTGGTTGTTTCTTTTTTTGCCCTTCTTTTCTTTTTTTCTTGCTTGCCGTCCGTTTGATGGGCGTCGGCAAGTAGGAGAGCGGACGCCTTGATTCCTTTTCTTCTTCTATTGCTTCCATTCCCCAAAAGAAAGGGGCGGTTGTTTGGAAGGTCCGTCCATTTTTTCAAGGGGCACGAGAGGAATTCCCAATCTCGCCAAACGGCAGATTTTTATTTTTCTTCTATCCTTCCTTCGCTCCTCATTTCTCGTACCCTCGTCTCGGAAGCCCTATATTGCGAGTATTTTGCAACGTCGTACACACAAATAGGAGAAAGGAGTTGTGAGGTGCGCCGTGCGCTGATGAAGAGGTCTCGTTTGCCCTTGTTGATTTGACAAGGGGATGGAGACACATTCCCTTGCCTCCCCCCCCCCCCCCCCCCGGCCCCGTCGCCGTCGGTTGTTGAGAGACCGGAGTCTGCGCTCGATGACGACACCTGTCGCATTCCCTGGCGCAGGAGGTGCTTTGAATAGAAAGAAAGAGAGTGAGTGAGAGAGCGTTTCGTCCGTCCGTCCCAGTGTTTCCGCGCGCGCATCAATGGCATTGGCAGCGGCGCATACACCCAGAGCTCCCCACTGAAGTAACAATGCCGCTCTCTTGTCTGCTGTCGTCGCCTGTTCATGCTTGCTGCTCACTTGCACCCAGTGGACCGATCCCGTGGCCGCGTCTCGCAGCGGCCACCCGGGTATGGGTGGACATGGGTGGTGGATATGGACATGGGGACATGGGGGACCATTGGCCGGGGAGTATGAGAATAGGCAGTAGCATGGGGAGGGGGGGAGGGAACAAGGGCGGCTTGGCCGCCCGAATTAAAGCAAGCGGGTTTTCGGGCTTGAAGCATTTTGATGAGGGCACGATAGTGACAAATGTTGGTGTGTGCGCGATGTGGGAGGCAAGGGGATCGCGATTGGGGCTTTCGAACCCTATCCTGGACCCCGAAATGTGTGTGCAGGTAAGGGGCATCACGGCCGCCATTTCAAGGGACCACGAAGGTCCCAAGGAAAGTTTGAATGTCATGAGTCAAAGTTGTGTTATCGACGGTGGACCTCACAGGGGGGTGAATAGTGTATCCGGTTATTGAGATGGGACAACCGAAAATGGAAACAGGGCAAGGGCATGGGATTTGGAAATCAAAGTTTCACGACTTCGAGAATCGTGTCCCCCCCTCCTTTCGACAAGTTAACGGGAGTAGGTAGGTACCGGTAGTTGACTCCGCAGGCGAGGCCAAGGTTTCGACTTTGATGCTTGAATGACTTGCCAAGCAGGGCGCCGGTGGTTTGATGGGCATCATCATCAGAGGTAGGTAGGCCTTTGGGGGCGTAGAGAAAGGACGAACGGGAGGTTCAGAGTGCCATGGTTCTGGATGTGGGCGGGAGCTTCGTCGACATTTGATGGTCGGCAGGGAACCTTGACACAAAGTATCGACTTGCTGCGGGTTTGTCACCAGCCCAGGGGACCTCCTTTCTTTGCGATCCGGAACTGGGCCCTAATGCCGCCCCTTCGTCCTGGTCTTTCTGCCCATGTGGTGTTGGTGGTGGTAGTGTATCATGACCGCAAGAGGAGATGGCATACCTGGTCTCGACCTTGGGGTCAGATACCGGTGGAGTCACCTCTTTTTGTATAGCCGGGGGGGGGGGTTCGTATTGTGGGTTTTTGGCTGCAATTCCGGAAGGCCGCGGGTGTCGCCTGCCCCCCCATGCTCTCTTGTGGGAATACTGGCGGCCGGTTGACCCTATCGGCAGTCCGGGGAAAGCAACGAGTGGGCACTTCGTTTCAGTAGCTTCGGGTTCGGCATGGGGGAAGGAAGAAAGATGAAGACAACACATGGGACATCTGATGGGTCCGCCGTGGACTGTCGCGAACGACAACGTAAATCATCATGGGTTCTAGTTCTCTTGTTGTTAGTTGCGGTGAGCCAACTATACTAGCCCTCACGGCAAGGTGTCGGTCTGCAAGATGGAGATGGGCGGTCGGTAAGCTTGGGAAGACAACTCTTGGAACCCACCCAAGCTCCCTTGATGGGGGTTGTTTGGAGGTTACGGGACGGAGGAGGGTGGGTTCTTGCGAGTTGCGGTAGTGGGTTTTTAATGGAGTTTGCGCTATTGTCATGTATCTTGTCGGTCAAGTCAGTCATTTATCGCTACCTCCATCAAGAGAAAGCAATCAGCCAGACGAAAAGGTCAAAGAGTCTCCCCCCCTCTGTGTGTGTATGTATGTGTCTCCCCGTCCGTTGGGGAAGGGTAGGCACATCAAGGTAGCAGCAGCCCGCCAGGATCAGAAAGGACGTCGGACCGAGAGCTTATGACACAGACGTTGAAGAAAAAGCGTCGCATCCAAGCTTTGGCTGTCGAGAGGCAAAAAAGCAATTGAGCCAACTCTGCTAGTCATTATCACAAAAGTCTGCTCGTCTTTTCTGGGTTAGGTAATCGCTGACCCAAAACAAACTGGAATAAAAAAGCAGAACAGACCAGAAGGAAAGCGATGATGGCACAGCACAGTCTCTCTACTGATAGCGACACACTGTGTACAGCAGGTACCCACCCTCCCTCTCTGGCAACTGGAGGCGAAAAGCAAGCGCGAGGATAACGACACATCCTCATAGATACGTACCTTCCACCTCATCTGCCCACTCCTTTTTTGGGTGTCAGTGCAGGGAAATAGCCACTTTCCTGACCAGCCACACACACTCATACACACAAACACCATCAATCATCACCACCTGGCAACCAACACTCCGACACCCCATGGCCAACTCACACGCCCACGGCGCGCCAGTCCTCACTACAGTGTACGCATGTACAGTAAATTATCTATCGCCTTCGCTCTCCTTCGCTCCCCTTCGCCTTGTGTCCTTTCTTGCGTGACTGCGGCGCTCTTTGTCTCTTTCCTGCCACCGTGGTTTGGAGGGTTCGGGGTTAGGTGCATGCGTGCTCAACGGACTAAGGCCTGGGCTTGCGTCTCTTTGCCGCTGCTGCCAGGGAAAAACAAAAACCAAAAGGGCCAAGCAGTACCTACGGCAGTATCTGGCGTATCTACAGAACCGACATTGATTGACGTATCGTATCTTCCGGTCTTTCATCGTGGTGCTCCATCTGATCATCTGGGGAGAAAATATGACTACCGGGTGTAGTGTACACTACCTGTCTAACTAGGAACAGAGAGAGAGGGGGAGAGAGAGGTACATACATGTACCGCATGTCTACATAATGTAGTAGGGCACTTTGGATCCTGGGTTGCATCCGTCCGGCGCCGTGGGTACCTCCAATGCCCCCCCCCCTGGCCACTGCCTTTCCACGCGCCCCAGGTCTTACTATGTATCTCTTGTATCTCTTGTACCCTCGCCGTCCTTACCCTGCTGCTGGTGCTCTGGGCGTAGTGCTTGCTCAAAGGTGTACGTAGGATGTGTGTGTGTGTGTGTGTGTGTGTGTGTGTGTGTGTGTGTGTGTGTGTGTGCGTGTGTCGCTCTCAGTCATTCAGTCAGTTTTGGTGGTGAGTCTTGTCTGTCACTCCCAATCCCATCCCATCTCCGTATCCGTCCACGGCCCTTTTACTTTAGCCCTGCCTGTCGCACTTCCTAACCCTCCCTTTCCCTTCTTCTTCTTCTTCCTTTTTTCTTCAACGCAAATACAATATCACCAAGATACCAGACACGAATACTGACGAGATTCTCTTGTCACAGTCAAGATAATCGCAAAAGCCACAGCTCTGCCAGCCTGATCAGCCAACCCGTCAAAAGCCGACCTGTCGAACTGAGCCTACCTGCACAGTTCCACATTTGCATCGCATCCCTTCCGCTTCTAGCAGTACGTCAACAGTGTGCCCTGGGTGACTCAACACCACAACTCAACCATCACCACCACAACCCTTTCTTCCCCTCGCCGCGAGATACTCCCCACCCCCTTCTCTAGCCTTCCATTTCCCATTGTTGTCGCCCACTTCTGCATCGCTTCTTTACAAGATTCCCCACTAACACTCACTTGTTGCCTATAGACACGTCTAGAAGCTCAAGACACGTCCAAACGACATCATGGCGACTATGGCAGCTGCTGCTCGCGATATCCACCAGGCCTCCGACTTGAGTCGAGACAACTTAGCTGTTGTAGCGGCTCGGAGTGTTCCTGCGACGACTGTGACACGATCTCAAGCCCTCCCCACCCCTCCCAACTCCATCTCTCCCGCCCTGCCGCCTCACGGTCTTAAAGCCCAGCTCCAGAAAGCCAGGCTCGAGCCCATCGACTCGGATTTGGACCTGCACGAAGACCCCAGCGGTCTCGGGCGCGAAGCCTCGCAGTCGCCTTCGTGCGATGCGACTGGTTCCATCAGCACCGCCTTGCTGGCCAAGCATCACCTCCCCGAGATTCTCCTCAACCATGGCCCTCTGGCCATCCGCCACATCATGGGCTACCTGACGACTTCGGTGCCGGGCTTTGCTGGAATCCCTCCGACTAAGGCGCGCCGCTTGGTCGTCGGAGCTTTGGAGGGTCGCGGAGCTGAAGGTGGCGGCCCCGATGGCGACGTCGAGTTCGAAAAGGTGGGCTGGGGGCGATGGGATGCCCGACGACGTGGCCAACCTCCGCGAGGCTCTTCGCCTCCGACTGACTACCGATCCGGTATCCCCATTAACAAGAGCGGCGGACGCGGTATGGACAGGTCCCGCCTGAATCTCGCCTCTTCCAGCGCCGGCGACTCCATCGTCTTTTCCCACGACGATCGCGACGCCATGATGATGGAAAACGAAGCGGACAAGATGTCCCTGGATGGCTCTGCCTCCGCCTCGTGCTCCGAGGCTCCGGACGATGACGACATCGATATGAACGATGATCCAGAGGATGCCACTGACGATGAGGACTGGGCTGCTGTGGGAGCCGCGGCTCTCCGTGCCGAGTCCTACAACGCCGCCGGCGCGATTGCTCAGTCTGCCGGGCGCAGCTTTCTCGGTATGCGCACCGTGTCCACGGGCATGGCTCGCTCCCACCAACCTTTGCCTTTTGACTTCTCGGCGCTTGGGGCTCCCTCTGACGCACAAGAGCGCGATGCGGTGGAGGCTCTCCTGCGGCTGGGTTCTGTATAATTTCCACTTTTGCATAGCACGGCGTTGAGGATGGAGATTGCGCTGTGCGATCGGTCTGTTTGACTGATGAGGAAGCAACTCTCTATTTTTTTTTCTTTGGTTTCCTTGGGGGGTTCAAACTAGTTGGGCCGGGGTTGGCCAAGGCTAGAATACCGTGTCATGACCTCCCCTGATCTGGCCGGCGCGCCCTATATCACACCTCACCACTCTCTGACATGTCACGACACGGCGGTTCTGCAATTTCATGGGTTCGGCGTCCGGGCATTTGGAACGACAAACAACGCCCTCGCGTGAAGGGCAGTCATTGTGGCATTGAGCACCACTCTGCATTACGATCACGGCTCTATTGGAGGATACCCCGACACTTTCTTGGTCGAAATCATTTCGACACATCACACTTGGGCTGGCTAACCATCTTGGATCGGCCTTCCCCTTGTCTCTCCCAACTTGTCTCGTATCGCGATATCACGCGAAAAAGAGGTCGAGCGAGGTACGACACCACCTCAAGGTTTGCCGCATCGGCTTGCCAGCAGCGATGGCCAAGGACACTGAGGCCATTATAGAGTTTTGACAACAGGTTGGAATGGGCTGGCCTGACAACACTGCTACACCTACACACACTTCGATTCTCTCCCATTCATGCGTATACCACATTTTTGCACATACCACTTTGTTTTTGTTACACATCTGCATATCCCCACTTCAACACGCCGTGGAGGATCACAAACCAAATATATGCTGGTGAGCTTCACCTCATCAGCCATCGCATCATGCGCTTGCTTTGCGCGCTTCTGAGCACCCTTTTTTTTAATTATATTGGGGGTTGAAGAGGAAGACATTATGGATATTCGGTTTCTCTGACACCGAATAAGAAAACGACACATTATGTTGTGTTGGCGGACCGGAAGAGTCGGCCGGAGCCTGGCTGTTTGGCAACTCTCGCGGAGGACAGGGCGCAAGTTGGAAGAAAAACCAGTAATGCTTGGGCTCGCTGATATTGTCATTATCGATCGGCTACGGAGCACTGTGTCTTTTGGGACATGAGGATGAGCAGTGGAATTGAAAAAAAAAAATCCAAAAAAGGGAGAGACAAAACCCTCCACTTACTTTTTGGTGAAGGACGGATATGGGTATTCCGGGCTTACGGGCAGCTAGGTTTAGCACTCTAAGAATGGAACTCGTGACTGTTTCGTCCCATCGATCAATGTGTCTTCTCGTCTAGCGTTGCGCTTGCGTGCCGTATGCTCACGCCCAAGTGACGTCACCTCATGCCCGAGGAGTATGTTATCATGGGGCACCACAAGGCCGCGGCGTCGGTTTCAAGGCCTCGTCCCAACCGCATTGGTTTACCTTGATGGATGACGACATGTGTGTTGTGTGTGTGTGTGTGTGTGTGTGTGTGTGTGTGTGTGTGTGTTTCCTAGCCATTTGTTTGCCAGACGAAACCGTGAGGCTTTTCAAAGTCGTCTCGTATGGGCTCACGGTGTACCCGGCTGCCCATCCGGCAGGGACGAACACAAGACGACGGCGATTTGCCCGCAAGGAAACTCGACTTCAGGCCTGTAATTAGTCCTCTGCCTGTTCGCTTTTCTGCTTTGTAATAAAAAAAATCAGCGTGTGCATGGATGATATTGATGATGCTGACCGGGCGGCGAGGCGGGACGTGAGCTATTACTCGGAGAGTGCGGCTGTCCGACGCGTCGCGAGTCGTTCGACCCTTTGCGGCGGTCGCGTCCACCACCGTCCGCCCTCCCCCCTCGAGAGTTGCTGTAGTTATCCTCCTTACGGGGGCCGGTGAGCACATGTAGTTGCGCGGGATGTCGATCTCCAATAAGCGATTTCGGGTTAACGGCGGGGAACTACACGGGAGACATGGATAGGGGTGGCGCTCCCACTTTGCCGGCTGTGGGGAGGAGGGACGGGGTCCACAAACCAAGAGTAGCGCAAAAGCAACTCGAATTTCGGTTGCTGAACTCGTAAAACATATTAACGACTGCTGGATTAATTTCAAGTCACTAATTATCAATGACCTTGACCAGTTCTCTCTTTGTACCCATAGAAAACATGTTAGTATAATCTAGATACCAGGGGTGTCCGCTTGGAAGGCAGAGCCAAATAACCTCCATGGCTAATCGGGGGGCACGTTATGATACAAGGTACCGCATAACTGCTCCAATGAACAGGGGCTCGGGTGTGTGAAGACTCATACTAACGAGCTCGATAAATAAGTACCTTCCTTGAACAACTACGAATATTGGTTGCTTACTTGGCACATGGCGAGCACGTGAAGACTAGGAAGGAGAAACTGTACTAAAAGGGCTCTCTCCTGTCGTGGGAGACTCCAAAATAGGAACGACGCGGATGGGTTTTCCGAGGCCCAATGGAAAGACCATAAACCTCGCGTGTCAACCCGTACGGCTTTTTCTGCCCCTGTTTCCTTTTCCTGGGTACACTTCGCTTGGGGGAAGGTGTGAAGGGAGGAGGACACTTTGAGTGACATGACCGGAGGGAAGCCAATGCCAATCGTACCATCTTGCCAATGTTGGAAGCGGCCCTCACGTTCGGCTCACTGTTCTTGCCGAGTTTTCCTGCTGTCGTCAGGCGTGTGTACCTGCGGTCTGATTAAGGTGGAAAAGCCTGCGTCTTCGTCATATTGCGGGATTGTGGCAGGGTTGCTCTTGTCACCTAGAACATGTTTAGTTAGAATTGGGCTGCATCTTTCTCTGCATAGATTCTTCCATAACATGACTTGGTTCTCTCAGTACCCGCTCGCTCGCTGAAGCAAGGATGGAAGAAATCACAGGTGCACCTGCGAATGTTGGGACCTTCCGAACTACGCCCATGGCCTTCCTCGCCGACATGGCCTTGATTCCAATGTCACGGAAGTTGCATTCAAGAATTGAAAGCATACAAAACACTACTTCTGACCTGGTGCTTCGCTTGTTTCCTCTCCTCTCCCTGACATCTTCATCTTCCCACTTCAATCCCACTGTCCATCAACTTCCCTTCATCCCACGACCTATTGTCCATCGTTTGGAATCGATCCCTACCTTCACCTCCATTGTCGAAAAGGCCTCGATCGAGAGCCAGATCATCGTCCCTTTTTTTGGCTTCCGTGGTGCACTCAAGATCCCCCAGCTGTCGTCCGTATCCCCCCATTTGCATCATTCGCCGCCTGTCCCTAAGAAGCGGGCTGGGCAGGGTTCCCAACATGTGCAGTCTTCCCATCTGCCCCTTTTGGGTGAAGACGGGCTGACTCTGGCTGTGTAGACCCGATTCTTGGTCGAAAAAAGAAGCCGCTGACTACCATCCTCGACATCCCTTTTCGGTCCAACCCTAGCCTCAGACCTTTTCAGGTGTCTCATCATCGGCCATAAGTCGAGGTGAGGACCCCCAAGGATGACTACCGCAAGGTGTTACGACTTTTTCCGAGTTTCGACGATGAGGGCAGTAATTCGTCTGAGGGGAGACGCAGCCCACTTAGCCTTTGGCTAACCCTCTGGGATAGTGTACCGATACCGACCTCAGACCTTTTCAGGTATCTCATCATCGGCCATAAATCTCGAGGTGAGGACCCCCAAGGATGACTGCCAGCTGGCGTTACGACTTTTTCCGAGTTTCGACGATGAGGGCAGTAATTCGTCTGAGGGGAGACGCAGCCCACTTAGCCTTTGGCTAACCCTCTGGGATAGTGTACCGATACCGACCTCAGACCTTTTCAGGCGTTACCATCATTGGTCATAGGATATCAAACATGTGGCTTGCTTCTGTGTTGCTGATGGAAATAACTTTTGCACACCCGTGCAATATTGGTGGTTGGCTGATGAGTTTATGGGCGAGGTGATTGGGAGGAAATTTAGTAAATAGTTATTCGTGAGTGAAAATTAAAAGTTTGGACTGAAGAAACGGGCATAGCAGCCAACAAACCTTTGAAATTCACCTTACCGAATTTTCTCTAGGTGAAGGCCTTCTTGTTCCGAAAATTATCGGTGATCCGTAATAGGAATGCTGATGGGAGTTGCTGGTCAAGACAGACTGTTTCCCGAAGCTCGAGCTTGGATTTTCTCTGTGCCACGCCCATGATTGTGCAACAAAGCGATCACCTACAAGGAGCGAGGGACTGTTTTCGATACTGGTCGGAGCGAGCGTCAGGCAAGGGCGAGTGCTGAAAGACGGGCCATGGCGGTATGACTGAAGATGGTGACAAGAAGACCGGCAAAAATTTTTCTTAGTTTTGCAGTCGGCCAAAGAGGAGAATGGTGGTATTGAAGACGAATGACGTGGGTGGAGGTAGATGGAATTAAAGATAATGGTGGCCACGGTTCGTGTGAGGAGTGTTCACAGACGAGCCAGAGTTGGAGAGTCCGTAGAGGTGTGCAGGGTACATGGATGGAGGCGGCGAACCCGATTTCCCGTGGGGTGTGGTCAACAACAAGAGCCGATCTCGCGCGAGAGTTATAAACCACGGCCACTTCTCGGGTGAACTTTGTCTCAACTGAGACCGTGTCTTATTGTAACTCGTGAAGATAATTGCTTAGTAATGACAAGGGGAACAGAAAGGAGTTTTCTTCTTTCGAGATGCGTATGCTGATGGCATAACGCTGGGGGAGCTTCTCGACATCAACCCCCCGGGGAAGCTGGGAGTTCGTAATACACTGACCCAGCCAGCCACATGGCAGAGAGATAAAGAGGAGGTGCGCAAACCTAGATATATTTAATAATTGACTCGGCCCTTCAGGCCATGCTACTCAGCCGATACAAACAAACTCGCCTGCCCGTTGTCAGTTTCTTGGATGTTTGTCACTAGCCCTGAGAATCATTTTCCAATAAGCTGCAATCCTGCAGCCATCTGCTCCGCGGGCTTTTCCGACCACTCCACGAGACCCCCCAAGTCATTGCAGACATGCTTCGCCTCCATGTGAACGATCCACGAATCTTCGCTCCGGCCGCCCTCGGCTGTCGAGTCGGCAAAACACAATAGAGCATTCAAGACATAATTAGAGCAGGGCGCAGTGTGCTTGCTCTATGTGAGACGGCCATCTATGATATTGTTGCCGGGGAGTTTGGCAACCGGGACACCCCGTACGAGGTTGACAAAATCTTCCAGAATGACACCCAAACAGTGGATTTGGTGGAGCACGGAGAGTTCGAAGAAACCGAACGGGAGATATACCTCGGAGCCACTGCTGTCGTAGGCCGAAGCTTGGATGAGTGATAGCAGGGTGCTGTTAGCAAAACCAGAACGAAAGGGATCAGTTCCATGGAACGGCGCTCATACGGGTATTCAAAGATTCCCAAGCACTCATTGTATTGTTGAGCTTCCCCATATCTCTTAAAGTCTCGTTTGAGATCTACCAGGTATGATTCTCCCAGGACTTTATCACTGTTTTGAAGGTGAAGTCTGCCCAGTAGGTATGTACGTTAGGATCAATAGCAGCGGGTGTCTGAGGTTCATAAATCCCATACTTGCGGGCACAACGCCACTAAGATCGGACTTGGGTGAGGATCCATTGCCCACAGCTCCCAACACGTGGCTTGGCCAATAGAATTGCTGAATGAATTTATCACCTCAATACAGACGCCGGCTAATGGTAGATTGTGGGGAATAATTGGCTGGTTTTATCATATGTAAGCGTGGGATTTGCAGAAATACGGGGCAGACAGGCTCAAAGAAGCAAGCTACAGTCTGAACAGGCTCCTGAGATGCTTGGCAGCGTAACAGCCCAGGCAGCCATTCGTACTTGACCAGAAGGAGGAGTATCTGAAGACCAGGGACGTAAGCCGTTCTCATCCCACGCTGAAGTTTTAGCATATTAATTGCGGCAAGGATAGTGATCCAGTGCTGACATCCGTGTAAACGCTAGACCGGCAACTAAAATCTCACAGGAATAGCTATAAGCGCTCAATATCGAGTTGTAATTTAAAACCCGCAGTGGTCCTTTATGAAGTAATGAAGACCCCTATACAAAAACCATGCCTCTCCATGATCTTTGACTATCTATCTTTGTTAGCTAAGTGACAATGTCGACAACACCAAGAGGCCCCTTTCACGATCCTTCGACGCCGTCTTTTGAGATGCGCCACATCCCCACCAGGGATCCTTCACTTCTTGAGCAATCATACACCTCGCGGTCCGGCATGGGCTACAGCACACAGGACCCATCAGGTTCTTCGCCCCAATTGAAAAGAAAGCCTGTTTCGCAACTTACCTCGTTGGCATCGTCGGAACTAGATGGAAACGGTCTGGGCGTAAAAAATAGAAGCTCGACTTTGAAACAAGCCCTTTTGCAGAAGGCAAACGCGACATTACCCACCAGCCAGCATCATTGGATTCTCGAAATCTGCGCTGTCATCCTGAGTATAATGGCGCTAGCGGCAATTGCTGTCCTCCTGCCACTTTATGACAACAAGCCACTGTCGACATGGTCTTTTAGATTTTCTTTCAACACAGTCGTCTCCATTCTCGGGGCAACATCGAGAGCAAGTCTTGCATTTGCAGTTAGTGCTTGCATAAGTCAAGGTAAATGGAACTGGTTTCGGCGGAGGGATGACACTCTCATGGTTTTCGATCGTTTCGAAGAGGCAAGCAAGGGGCCGTGGGGTGGTATAAGGTTGCTTTGGTGGTCAAGATTTAGGAAAGTATCACGTCTTCGCCTACCCATTCCCGTTTAATAACCTAATGTAATAATAGGCACTGGATAGCACTCGGGGCTTTAGCGACTGTAGCCATGGTTGGCTTTGAGCCTTTTCTTCAAGCTGTCATTTCCTTTGAGGGCAAAGAAGTATCAGTAACGGATCCTATTTCGAGGGCAATAATTGGCAAGTCCAGCAAACTAGACATCGGATCTTTTTCCGCCATCTCAGGAGCGCTAGTTGGTCTTCCAACTTCAGATGGCTTGCTACCGACCTTTACAATGAGCTCAGAGTACGACGTTGGCATTTTTGCCGCAATATGGTCAGGCTTCTCAAGACTGAGCTCGGCGGAAGCGCAGAAACCGTCCTTTACATGCTCTTCCGGCAACTGCACTTGGACACCATACGCATCTCTCTCGGTTTGCAGCGCATGCAATGACATATCCAAGCATTTGGTCAAGTCAAGTGGGAAAACCAACGTGAGTTTGCAAGCACAAGATGACACACTGACCATGGTCGACTACGTCGCGTCTTCGTACCCGATCCTGGTACCGAATATAAACACAACCTACACCAGATACGACATCAGAGAGTTGAAGATGAATGTCTCCAACCTTGACTCGGCAGGTTTGGAGGCTATACATCGCAAAGGTTTAGGCTTCACAAACACAGAACTCGTAGCCAAGGCCACATCTCAACCGCTGGAAACGCTTTCGTTCCAAGACTCAGACACCCTCATTGTTTCTTTTGCCATGATAGAAGCAAGCAAAGAGTTTCGCGAAAATGGACAGCCTTGGGAAGACAGCAGTGTTACAGCGCAAGAGTGCGCCTTATACTTTTGCACCAACATCTACCAGTCCGACATCGTTCAAGGTAGCTTGCGAGAAACTGTCCTTGGAACCTACACACATCGAGACCTCGACTCCTTCCTTACCACGAATCCTCAGAATACAGCTGGCTCAAAATGGTACAATGCAAACACCAGCTATAGCCTGAACTATAACGAAATGGACATGAACCGAACCGACTTACAACTCTTCATATCCAAGGAAGACTATCGTACTTCCACAGGCCTAGAGGCTAAACAGAATTTGCAATTCAACATCACGCAGAATGCCGCCGGGTCTCTTACAGGTTTATTCATGGACGGATTCGCACGCCGGGCAAGCCCGTTGGAGACGAAGCAACTCACTTATCCATGGAGAGGAAGTGGTCAGCTCAACGTGATAGACAACTTGGGCACATCCAAAAACCTAACGGCCACCTTTGAGACAGTCGCAGCGAGTATGTCCAAGTATATTCGCGATCTCTCCATGGAAACAGAGCCTAACGAAGGCGAAACCCAAAATTGGGTAGTGTTCATCCGGGTGGAGTGGGGATTCCTGTCTCTACCTTTTGCGGCACTTCTGGGAGGATGCTTGTTCTGTCTGCTCTCTATAGCCGAGACGAGACGCCTAGGTCTTCCTGCTTGGAGAGGCAGCTCATTAGCAGGTTTAGCACACGGTCTGGATACGCAGTCAAGGGAGCAACTGAGAGAAACGGACGCCATGGCCCAGATGGATGCGCATGCCAAATTGTACAAGGTTCGGTTCGTGGATTCCGACCTGGGGCCGGAGCTGCAGCCGAGTCACCAACAAACGCGAGAGAACTGAACAAGTAAAGTAATAAAATAAAAAAGTCTTATTTTTTTTAATAAGGAAAATGCAGTCTGCATGTTCAGCCAAGGACTCGTCATCGTCACCATCTGCGAAAACATTTAACACCGCGTCTTGGGGTGAGTGAGATGCTTCTTCGCTATTGATAGAGACGATGGGCGTCAGATACGGGCTTCGCACTAAGTACGGGAGCTAATGTATAGCGTACTTAGGGGGTTTAATTAATAATCATTTTTTATTTACTCTTCCTCCATCCCGGGGCCGCCCGCCCGGCCTCTGACAATGGGATGCTTAGGGAGCTGGCTAGAGACGGGAGGGTGGAGTCTCTAGTGGTCCCCGCCAGTTTGCATGCAAACCAAAGTGTGGTTCACTGATGGAGGAGCAATGTTTTTTTTTAGTTCAGGAGATAAAAAACTATCTCCATGCCAAAACCATACAACACTGGGCATTCGCCGGTGGATTTCCTATTCTCGAGGCCTTGCACTTCCGTTAACGGAAGACGAAGATGCCGATGCAGGCCTAGTTGAACGGCATAAAGTAATAAGCCGTTCCAAACTCTACCAACTGCTGTAAATAGCGCTTAGGTACCTCCTATGTCAGTACATGTAAGAAATACAGGGAATACCCACGGGGCTGGATGCTGATTGGCTGGAAAAATTCGGAGAGTATTTTTTATAAACGTAAAAGGTATTAAAAACTACTATGGAAGTATCGGTAAACAGAGAACATGACTGCTGCTTCCAATTAAGTTTAATTAAACACGGCTAGCCCGGTCTCGTGTAAGGCTGGCTGCCCCACCGCACGGAGGGCGTAGGCCAAGGGCTAAGTACAGCGCCCTCCATTTATCAACAGTATAAGAGTCTAAGAGTTATCTACAAAGTAGTTGTCCCCCCCCCCTCTAAACTTGCCTATTCTATTAAGTCCTTTTTTCTATTATTTAACGCCGCCTCTGTGTTCCGTACTATCTACTATAAGCCATGCATCTATCATCTTTGCTATACTCCATATTGAGCTTTGCCCTTATTGCAAGAGCAAAACCAACAAAGTCAGGCTCATGTTAGTCGTCTACCATCAGCACTTCATCTCGGTTTAGAGACTGACAGCAATTCTTTTAGTGCATCATAATGACGGTTCGCGGGCCCGCTGCGGCGTTGTTGCCTTCCAACCTGACGGCAAAATCTGGATGGTTGAATCAAAGGAGCAAGGTTGGATACTGCCCAAGGGCGGTTATGACACAGATAAAGACTCAAGTTGGCACGACTGTGTGAAACGCGAGGCCCTAGAGGAAGCCGGGATTTTCATCGATTCTAAATCCATTACACCCCTTCCAGTCGAAGACGGCTCAGTCTCCTGGTTTAGTGCCAGGGTGGTGAGCCACGGTCCCCGTACCGACCCTAGCCTGGCCAGCCGCGCAAAACCAATTACATGCACAGTCGAAGAAGCAAAGAAAAAGCTGGAGAGTGGTTCCCAATCGAAGAAAGAAGGCATGAAGAAAGCCCTTGCTGCTGCGACTGGAAGGGGTTAATGGCAACGCCTGCTGCATGGCAGTATATTCGACGGATCCTGTGTTCAAAGCTCTCTTGAGGCTCACCCAGTGACGCTGCTTTAAGGATGAGGCACCGGGTAAGCGAGGGTGAGCGAGGGTGAGCGAGGGTGAGCGAGGGTGAGCGAGGGTGAGCGAGGGTGAGCGAGGGTGAGCGAGGGTGAGCGAGGGTGAGCGAGGGTGAGCGAGGGTGAGCGAGGGTGAAAAGTGTCCCCTGACTGTAAGGCACGAGAAAGCAAGGTGAGCGAAGCAGAAATTGTCGGTCGTGTAGAGGCCGAGGGTTTTTCAAAGTGATTTTACAAGATATAAATGAGGTGGCCCTCCGTCTTTTAGTTCTTCCTTTCTTTCCATCACTCATCTGTCAATTTCTCAACCCGCTAGTAGGTTTATCACCTTATATTCTGTTTGCATCTACATTTTCTTGTTAAACTTTAGAAGATTCCTCTTATAAATCTAGTAAAGAAGTCTATTACTATTAATCGTGCTGTGTAAAGTAGTTATCAACCCTCCTAATACGTCTCTAAAGACTTAGAACGGGGTCTAAATAAATACGTAGCAAAAGTAAAAATCCATTACAACCGTCAGTAATATAACCTAATTAGATATCACCCTATATATCTTAATTAAATAGTTAAATACAGCCCTTTTTATATATTAATTAATTAAATACGTATTTAATAATTTAATAGATATATCTAAGATATCTAGAGGTTTTTAGAAAAGTATATCTCTAGTACTAAACTAATAAGATTATAGGCTTCTAGGGGGACTATTTCTTTAGTTTTAGGCTAGAGTTATTAAAGTATAAGTAATAAATAGGCTATAAAGTAGAGTATTAGTTATACCTATAGGAAAAATACTAGGCGTATTTTAGCTATAGGTAATCCCTACTTAAAATAAGAAAAAATAATAATATATATACTTAGTCTTAGATAACTAGAAATAGTAGTACTTTTAGGCCTAAATATAGATATATATATTAATAAATTAAATAAGGTTAATTACTATATATATATACTTTAATAAGAGTAAGGCTATATACTTTAATTTAATATAGCTATTATACTAGATTTACTAATAATATTATTAACTAACGTACCTATATAGTAAGTAAGCTAATATAGTAAGTAGGCTACTCCCTTATTATACCTTAAAGGCTACTTTTTTACCTATTTATTAAAAACTAAATTCTTAGCTAAAAAAGGTCTAGTTTTAAGCTATAAGTAATAATAAGAGTTAAATACTAAGGAATAATAGTATAGAAAATATTATTTTACTCTAACCCCTATATCTCTTATTTAGGCCTTTAGATAAAATATAAGCTTAGTATATAAGTATATATATAAGCTAATAATATCCCCCTTATATCTACCTAAAAGTACTATACGTATTTAGTCTATATATATCTAACTTAATAATAGATCTAGCTTATTAATAGGTTAATTAGTAATACGTATACGTATAGATACTATATATATTTAAATTAAATATAGAATTTTATTCTTTTTAGTACGTATAGTCTAGTAGTTTATAGTATACTTATTATCCTAAATATTATAGGTTTAATTCCCCCTCTCTAGCCTTTTTCTTCCCTTTTCTTACTAATCTTTTCTTAGTTTTACTTCTAAAACGGCTTTACTAGGGAGGGTTAGAATAGTCTATCTTACCTTACTTCCTCTACTATACTTTAGGTTAGGATAGGCTAAGACTATCCTTTTTATAAATTTTCTATCTTATAGCCCTTTTTTTTCTTAGTTAGTTATACCTATTTTTAGGTTAGATAAGATAGATTTATAATTAGGCTAGATATATATAGACTAGACGTATATAGTACTCTTAGGTAGATATAGGGGGGATATTATTAGTTTATCTAATTACTCTTTATATATATAGGTTAGAGAGAGATAATATTTTCTCTACTATTAATTCTTAAAATCTAACCCTTATTATTATATAATACTAAAAACTAGGTCTTTTTTAGCTAAAAATTTAGTTTTTAATAATTAGTTAAAAAAGGGACTTTTTTTTAGTAATAAGAAGTAGCCTACTTACTATATTAGCTTACTTACTATATAGATATACTACCTATTATTCTATATCTTTTATATTAGATATCTTATATTTAAAAGGCTAACTTATAACTTTATTATACTTTATAACTACTTATACTTTATTCTCTTATAGCTAAAGATTAATATAGGCTTTTAGTTATTTAATCTATTTATAAATTAGGCTTACTAGTTTATAGTACTAAGATATTAATATTAGGTTAACTATTACTCTAATCTAGTTAAATATATTATAAACTACTTTTACTTTTTATTTATACTACTTATTATTAGCCTAGTATTTATCCTTTAATATCTTAAAGTACTTTAGGTTATCTTTACTTAAGTAATAGATTTATAATACCCTTATATTATTTTATAAAGGTAGTAGCTAGCCTAGTAAAATATTCTTAGCTACTTACTTATTAATATAAGTCTAATTAGCTATTTAAAACTAATTAAGTATAAGATAAGTAGGAGGCTCTAATAGATAGTTTATTATAATATAAATTAATCTATCTTATAATAAAGTAATAGATTCTTATATACCTTATATATACGCCTTTTACTTAAGTTATTAATACTAATTAGGCTAGTTAGTTTAGCTTTTTAATTAGATATTACTTAAAAGCTTATTAGCTATAATAGTAATAGTTAATAATACGTATATTATATATAAACTATATATTACTTTTAGTAATATTAATTAATACTTTATAATTTAGACTAATAATTATTAAAGTATATATATATAGTAATTAACCTTATTTAATTTATTAATATATATATATGTATGTCTAGGCCTATAAGTACCCCTATTTCTAATTGCCTAAGGCTAAATACACGCGTTATTGTTTTTCCTTGTTTTGAGTGGGGATTACCTATATCCGAAATGCGCCCGACATTTTCCCTACGGGTGTGGCCGGCGCCCTACTTCGTAGCCCATTTGTTGCCCATACTTTGACACCTCCACCCACGCCTGTCCTGTCGGCTGGTTAACGTAAAGCGCACAGACAAACACACTTATTTTGTCGCTGCCTCTGCCCTGCGGCCGGGAGCTCCAGCCATTATCCCTTTTGCCTATTGCTCTGTATATAAAAAGACGCCTCCCACCTAGGGTTTTGTTCTACGCCGCGTCCTACCTTGCAAAGCCCCATCGTCTGCCCACCATGGCTGCGACCCCCGCACAGGGAACGTCGTCGCCGGTATCCCCGGCAGCCGCACTCGGCTTCGTCGCCGGTTTTGACAACACCGAGACCTTCCCCTTTTTCGATAAGCTCGACTCCGACCAGGGACTTGCCGGCACCCGCTTCTACGACGAGCCGGACGACCACTGGTGCCTGCTGGCAGAGATCTGCAGTGTTGAACGCTTCCTCCGCGTCCGCCTCGTTGCCCGTGACTGCGAAGGCCGGTCGTTCGTCATTGCCTTCTACCCGGATGCCGCCAGGGCCGGCGATATCGATACCGCACGGCTCCAGCCTGGGCATACCGTTGCCATCCTATACGCTAATCAACACTTCTTTCTCGACGGGACAGACGGGGTTCGTGTGGAGAACCTCTCTGCGTGCCGCGTAGGTCCTTGTGGTGTCCCCCTTCCACCCTTCGCCTTCTGCTCACGGCTTATTCTGCCCCTAGGTCTTCCCCGTCGGGCTGGGTGCTCTGTTCCGGATCGGTGCGGACTGCTGTGACTATAGCGGCGCCGGTGGTGAGCGGAAGAAGTGCCACGGCTGCGGGAGAGAAGATGTCGGCCTTGTTAGGTGCGGACGGTGCGACTTTTTCTACTACTGCGACAAGGTACGCCTCAGGATGCCTGGCCTGCGGCACCTCCACTATACGCTTAGCTGATGCTGACCACCTCACAGGTCTGTCAGGAGGTGGGATGGAAACGGAAGGGACACAGGTTGGCATGTCGGGTGGTAGCAGACCCGGCCTTTAAGGCTCTCCTGACGCTGCCCCGTGTTCGGGGCACCGATCGTTTCCAGTTCCCTACGTAGAGGAGAGGTCGGTCTGCTGTCCTATCCGTGCTCCTAGGTTCCGCCAGTACTTAAAGCTAAGTACTATAAACTTAAATATAAAAAGCAGCCTTGGCGTCTCGGCGGTGTTTCCCGTATCGCCTACCGTCTTCTGGAACCACGCCCGGACCTGTCTTTCCTCCAGCCGGGCGACACCCTCGTTCTGCTACATGAAGGCCATGGGCGCCCTGGCGAGCACGCCCTCGTCCTATACCTATAGCGCTGCGACGGCCTGTTTGATGACCGGCCTGTTCTGGCATAGCCCGTCCGCCCCTAGGAGCGGATCGAATAGCTTTTGCCTCTAGAACTCCTTGTCCTCCTCGGTGGAGTGACTACTTGACGTGATTGCCATGCTGGCGATGATGTCCTGGCAAGGCGCCTCTATAGGGAGGCAGAACCGGCAGCTGCCTGGCCTGCATAGCTTGATCTCGTCCAGCCACTGCAGGACGAGCCTTGCGGCGCCGCCGCTCCTGCCGTGCTTATAACAGTTGTCGAGCCCATGGCCGCTGCGGACCTGCCCGGCCATGGCGAAGCAGAGCTGACAATCGACGACCTTCCAGCGCTAGAACATGTCCTGGATGGGTCGGAGCCGGGCCGACATGCCAAAGTGACGGTTCCTGGTTGCGTCCGTCCGCTGTATGTGACCCAGCACCTGCCGCCACGGCTCTGAGACGTCTGTAGGTCTCAGCCTGGAGGGCCTCAGCATGAACGGGAGATTAATACGCCAGGTCGGGCCGTACCAGAACCGGCTGAGACTCTCCCTTTCGGCCGGCCGTGCCCAAGGGCCGATGCCATCTTAAGCCCCCTCCTGGTCGTCAGCGGCAGGACTGGCGGTGCAGCCTTGCCGGGGACGCTTAGCAGCTCGGCCAGTGCTATTAATAGTAGGGCCTGCTGTGGTGGTGTTGTCGCCACGCCCTAGGTTGTCTTCCTGGTGTGACCCGGCCTGCTGGCGCTTAGTGTACCGTAGAAACAACCATGCTGGTGCGGAGGCACTTGCCCTGCCGTCCCAGCCGGGCCTGCTCTCTGCCTGCCTGGCGCGTCCTGGCCGTATAGTAGCGGCTTTTGCTATGGCGTCTTCCGTCCGTACCAGCCTGGCTTGTTTGGCTTCCTCTTCTTCTTGGCGGATCTGCATAGTGGCTTCGCGCTTGGTTGTCGCCCTTGGGGAGGGCTGGGCCCGGCTTGGGGCATTGGCGGCCTTGCTGTCTTAGACCTCTTGGCGCCCCTTCTCCTCTGCCCCAGCACCCTGCTGTAGGGTTAGGTGCTGAGGGTTGGTCTCTGTATCTGTGGGGTTAGGCCCGGTCGTGTCTGATGGCGGCTACGTCACCGCGGTGCTGCTTGCTGACGCCGGGCTCTCTTGAACCTGCCGTAGCACCTCAAACCAGCGGCTTGCGGGCCCCGAACGGAAGAACTGCTGGTATTAGACCCCTTGCTTGTATGGCAGCGTGTAGCCGTTGTTGCTAGGGAGTCCGCCTGGCCTGCTGCCACTACGGTCGTCTACCTAACTGTGTTCCTCTCGGCAATAGGCCTTAATGATGTTAGTATTACGGCTGATGTGACCGCACGACTTACACTTACACCTGTTGTCGGCAGCGTCCTCTAAGAACGGCACGGGGTTGCTGTAGGGGTCTGGAAAGCAGGAGTGCTGCAGCTCGTCCTCGGTATGGATGATGTCTGGCAGGCTGCCGACGAAGCGATTAATAAGTCGCCTAAGCCTTGCATTATCCTTAACCCGTGGGCGCTAGACCCTGAGATGTGGCCTCGTATGTCGTCGCCGGCGACGGCGTACCGACATTGCTTGCAGACGACGACGCGGTATTCGTCTAGGTATACAAATGGTAAGATATCAAGAGACATAATAACAAAAGGCAATGTTCTTGGCATATGGAACACCGGAGTCAGGTTAGGGTAAAGTAGTATGAATAGTATGTTAAAAGGATAACATGGTTTGTTCCTCCTCTAGTAGATGACGTGTTGTCCTGTGTATGGTATTATGGCTCTGGGGATGTCCTCGCGTGTCGTGTGTTCTAGGCTGGTTACTTTATTGAATAATTGTCGGCAGTTACAGTCTGTTGCGCTGGCAGCGTCCAAAACCCAACTTTTCGTCCGTGCACGCGCTGCCCACAAATCAACCCATGTGAATTAGTATGAGAAACCCACCAATTTAAACATACAACAGATTATCGCCAATTCAACGATGCTGCCGCAGCGAAAGTGAGGTTATTCAGACCTATATAAAGCCACCGATAGTCAATTTCTAACAGGCCAACCTTCTCGCGGCGCGGCTACCAGACCGCGCCAGGCGACTGAGTCGCTGAAGCTGCATGAGCAGTCTCAGACGCCGACCATATCCGTAACGGTGGCCCGAAGACCGCGAAGTCCATGATAACCTCCTTATCGCCAGCGCCGTCGCCACGGCTGCCGCTGTTGCCGTCCTTCAAAGATCGGATCGAACGAATATGTGGCCACCGAAAGGTCGTATATAAAGCCGCTCGCCCAGCGATAACTCGTCGCCAGCGCCATTCTCCATAGCTGCCGCTGTTGTTGGGCGCCATTCTCCATAGCTGCCGCTGTTGTTGGATCGAACGAATACGTGGCCACCGAGAGGTCGTATATAAAGCCGCTCGCCCAGCGATAACTCGTCGCTAGCGCTATTCTCTATAGCTGCCGCTGTTGTTGGGCTGCAGCAGCAGTCTCAGACACCGACCATATCAGTGGCGGCTGGCCAGAAGACCGCGAAGTCCACGAAAACCCCCTCATCGCCAGCGCCGTCGCCACGGCTGCCGCTGTTGCCGTCCTTTAAAGATCGGATCAAACGAATATAATGGCGCCAAGGCTAAATAAGGATGAGCAGAGGAAGATTGTGTGGATACTGGAGTCCTTTGAGAAAACAGATGAAGATATTGCGGCGTGGATGGGCTGTAGTACCTAGACTATTCGGTAATGGCGTCGTCAGTATGAGATAACTGGCCATGTAGTAGTATACCCCCCTAGTCGGCAAAGTCAAACAAAGTTAGAGGGCTGGCAACTACACGAGTTATTAGAGCTTCTTGCGTACCATAACAATCTCAGCCTTAAAGAGATGCAAGATTTCCTTATTAAGTAATTTGCTATTAATATCTATAAGTTAAATATTAGTCGGCAGCTTCGGGCAGCTGGGTGGACGTCAAAGTCGATCCACATTATTACAGCCCAGAGGGATGAGGTGTTACGGCGCGATTGGATATATACTGTTTGCCGTTACAACCTAGAGTAATTGATCTTTGTTGACAAGTCGGGTGTTGATAAGCGTACGGGCGTGCGGAGGACGGGCTGGGCACTAAAAGGCCTGGCAGCCCATCAAAAAGATAAGCTCGAACGCAGGCAGTAATACCAAATACTTCCAGCCCTTACGGTAGATAGGATCTTCGACGTGTTGATATACCTAGGTACGACGAATGGCGATGGATTCTCAGCGTAGATTTGAGAGAGGGTATTACCTAAGTGTAGTGCCTTTCCTGCAGCAAAGTCAGTAATTATTATGGACAACGCCAGCTTCCATCGCCAGCAAGATATTAAAGAGGCATGTGAATTAGCTGGCGTATGATTATTATATCTGCTACTATACTTACCTGACTTTAACCCTATTGAGGAGGTATTTGGCGACCTCAAGAAGCTTCTTCGCAAGTAGTACCCGGTATGGAATAATGATGAGGGTGACTTGTGGGACTTTGAAGAGCTACTTTGCGACTGCGTAGCAGAGGTTGGCGGCAGGACGAAACAGATAGAGGGCTACTTTTGCTATTTGTTTATTAATTTTGATGGTACGTAGCGTATATTTGACGATGGAGATATAACTGTAGATGGAGGTAATGTTGAAGTTGCTTCTGTGATAGAGAAAGGGCTGCTGTTGGAGCAGTAATAATAAAAAAAACTACGCGTGAATAGTTGAAAGAAATCCTCCTCTAATAACTACTTATTCGCTCTTGTTGCCTTGCTCTTTGCCAGCTTCAGCAAGCTGCCCTTTACTGCTGTAGTATGATTCTGTTGATAATCTATTATTAACCATATTAATGGGATTATCAGCCCTAGCGCCACATAGCCTATTAATATTAAACTTGTTATTGTCGCCGTCATCATTAAATTTAAGGTATTAGTCGCGTATTAATTGAGGGATGTGTTGACTTAGGCGTAGGATTGGGGAAGAAATAGGCCCTGGCTGTAGAGGTGATAATATAAAGAGACCCTCTACCTAAAGGTTAGTAAGTTTCTAGCAGACAGATAAATCCAACTAACTAACTCTTCTAACTTTAAGGTTGCCTAAATTAGTAAATGGGACTACTTTGTTAACTTTGCTGCCTGTGGTCGCCTTAACGCGTGGCGATTTACTTTGTTGATTGGAAACAATAGAGTCATATCTACTGCGCTTGTGATACTGCTAAGTACGGAGATACGTCTTGATTGACTTCTTCACCACGCCAATGAGGGATTTAGGTATACCTTTCTCCTTATACTAACCCTATGGCATTTGCCAGATTACCACTAGACTTAACGATAAAGCCTGGAGCTGCTGGAGTGCTGTGTTAGTACCACCCTCGCGTATCTAATGTGGCCCCTCTGCGTCAAGAAGCTAGCTGGTGAAGTCCTTTAATTTGAGTGACCGCGCCGTAGGTGATTGCTCTTTGCGTGGCGGTGGTGATGATGATGGTATTGGTACTAGGTTAATCCTTGCTGTATGATGGGTCTGTGGCGGCCGTAGTAGTGATGGGTTGATTGCTGGTGAGTGATGATGATACTGCCTTAGAGGAGGTGACTAAGTTAACGGCGGCGGTTGATATGGTGGATGCCAGTTATATGGGCTAACTTCACCGCCAAAGGATAAATTAACCACTGCGTTACTAGTAGAGTTATTACCGGTTGGTAGGGTGGATACGGCAGCAAGATTTTCACTACTTTCAACAACTGCCATAGCCGCAGAGGGCAAGTTGCTACTAACCTTACTCTTCTTTAACTTACTGCCTTTTGACTGCCGCTGGGTTATAGTAACTATGAGGCCTAGCGGTGGATCTCTTATGGTTACTTTCAACTCTTAATGCTGTATCGCCTCTTGCTAAACCTCTATATCTCTAGCTAGCAACTTGTAGTGGACTTTGTTGATAACTAAACACCAGTTAGTATTAGGTGCCCCTTAAGTATTGTTACAGTAGGTTGATTGATTAGCGTACTGATGATACTTTGTTAGGTCTGCCCATATGTTCCTCTTTGTATCCCTCTCTTAGTTGATCTCCTCCCTTATTGAATTTGTTACTGTTTTCTTTAGCTCAACCCACGGCGGCCGGCCGCCGCGGCGGGCTTGTTGATCGTCACAAGGCATTACGCGCAGCGAGTTGCCCACCTCTAGCGATACTTGGGTTTGCTGTCGAATGGATTGTGGTGTACTAAATGCTAACGCAACTAAACTAGTAATATATATAAGTTCTATACTAAAGAAGATCTCAGGTGTCTGACAGCCTAATTCGCTTAACTGGAGGCCAATATCAACCTAAGGTAAGATTGGCCATTTCCTATCCTTTTTGCTAAATTTATTACTATAATGGGTAACTATAGTTGACGTCCTAGTAGTTGACCGCCTTTCGCCAAACTTCACTATTATCCACGACTTCGTAAGCTGAAATTGCCTAGCAAGCCGCCGTTAAAGGCGATCTTTAGCGTTCTTTGCCAACTCCATATTCCACCTTATTTATATTATCGCACCAGCCGTTATTCAACTTATTAACATCTAGACTATTTGATATGGGTCGATTGGTGGTACTGAAGCGACCCCTTTGAATCAGAAGCCAAGAGTGAAGTGAATATTCACTTTACTCTGCAGCAGCAATGGGATAGCTGTTGCCGTAGTAGCCTGTCGCCGCTGTGACGGCAATGGGGTTCGCGAAGGGGTATTGAATGGGTCAGAGGTAAAGAGTACCCGTCGCGTGGGTTCTTCGTCAAGTTGGGTAAGCTTGTCGCCGTCGTTATCGCCATTCGTATCGCTGACTTCTTCTTCATCAACAGCTGACTATGAGGGCACCACCTTCTTCTTTACAACCACTGTTGTTGCCGCCGCCTTTCGTGGCGTCTTGAGTATTATCGTCAACTTCTTTTTCTGCGGCTGCGTTGCTACTGGGCGCTTGATGACTACCCGACTACCCACTGGCCTGCCAGATATGGCGCTTCGTGATGGCAATACTTTAGCACGCGACGATGCTTTATGGGCAGCTTTGTGGGCTCGAGTGCTGTTAGCGGGTGGCGCTGGCGATGCCACCTCTTCGCCGCTAGGGGTAGTAATTCCCCTCTTTTTCGGTAGCATACTGGCGATAACGACGGCGACGACAAGCTCATCAATTAAAGCTATTCAGACTATTACGGCTACGCGTTATCTACGGTATCTATAGTATATGTGGCCACTTGGCAGGGTAACCCCCCTGCGTGACCCTAACCAGGGTGGTTGAGATGCTGTTGCCAACGCACGGACGAAAAGTTGGGTTTTGGACGCTGCCAGCGCAACAGACTGTATACGGATTAACTATCTTCCGGATTGCTTGGTAAAACCCTTTGCCTAGTAAAGGTTTATGGTGTGGTGGCTCTATATATTTCTTTTTGTTGTCCCTGTGCTGGCCAATCCGGCCTTCTGCGACTGGGCTAGACTCGCCACCTCCCGCTCAGGTGGGGATTTCCTATGGATGGACGGTGTCGCCGGCCTTATGGATTGATATTGAAGGCTTAATATATAGTAGGCAGCAGAGAGGACTGAATGGTAGATTTATAGTAAGTAATTATGTGTTAATAGCTATATAGAAACGTGAAGAATAAAAGAGGATAGCCTGTTTACTTTACTTTATTGCCTGCTGCCTTCTGTAGTTGAGGAGTGTTTTATGGCCCTTGGCAGAGTGTACCAGGTGCTGCTTCTGCCGGCGTGCCTTACCTCCAGCCTATTCCTCGTCGCCTCTTTGTTCCGTTCCATAGCCCTCAGACGACTCGTCCTCAGACAACTCATCCTCAGCCTGCCGGATGGCCGCAATAAGTAAGCATAGATCCTGGCGGGTCTCGGCAAACAGCAGATCTGGCAAAGTGATGATGTTTTCCCCTTCTAGATCGTCTACAGAGTATTCTTCTATAGAGAATGTCTCCAACCACGTGTTTTCTTGAATCCGTTTCGTAAGAGTAGACCAGCTATGTATGTGGCCTCTAGTAAAACAGACGGACGTAAGGCGTGCTCTCCGGAGCGTAGTCTTGTGTCTCTCTAAAAGCGTTGTAAGCTCCCTCAGGTTACAGTCTAGGCACCCTAGCTGTAACAACCAGAGGGTTAGGATGTAGAGTAGTTTTAATAGTGTTTAGAACTGCTACCCTTCGTCCTAGGGGTAGAAGGATAAACTAAGGTTAGAGAGTATAGAGAAGAGGTCTATAAAGCTGAGTAGCTCTGCTAGCTAGTAGCTAGCTTCTATATATATAGGATCTATATATAGTAGATGCTAACTAATATAGGGGCTTAGGTTATTAGTAATAGGGATAGGATTTACTATAAGGCTTAGCCTAGTAACAGTCTAGAGCTAGGCCTAAACGGCCTAGGCTAGTATAGCTAGAAGTAATAGTATCTAGGGGGTTACTATAGTATACCTAGTTATTAGCTCTCTAAACTTAATATAAATCTCCTCTATAGGATAATAGCTCTAGACGGCTATATAAAATAGCGCCCTAATTACTATAAGCGTGTAGGTAATACTATTAGGTAGGGACTAGGAGACAAATTAGCTAGGGAGTGTGCTAATCGTAGGGTGCCTTCCGGCTTAGCTAACGTATTAGCCTAATACGTTAGCTAAGCCGGAAGGCACCCTACGGCTGTGTTATGTCTTATACCCTAACCCTTCTGTAGTTTATAAGGTTAGTAAAGGCCTCAGCTAGGAGGCTATAGTAGGGCTTTTCCCTAAAGAACTCCGCCTAGTCGTGCTATACTTCTATTAATATAACCTCCTTAACTTATAGACTCCTACCTGTTATCTACTTCTAGTATAGGCTCCTTCTTATAACGTTAGATAACATTATAATTATTATATAATCTATAGTACTAAAGTTCTTTATAGTCTATATAGTACTCTGGCTTAATAAGATGGTTAATATAGAGCTTAACAGCCTAGACGACCTGGCGTAAGACGGAGTGGCGTGAGATGGCAATAGGCTTAAGTAGGCTTTACTTCTCTAGCATGACATACCGCGTGTAGAAGAAGCGTCTATAGAATGTCCAGGAGGTCTTCTCTGCCACGCACCTGCAGGTCTGCCGCAGGGCAAACTGTCACGAGATATATAAGCGTTAGTTACTACCTAGTCACTAGAGTATTAAGAATAAATACATCCTAAATACACTTTTTATTAAGGGCTTAAGTTTATATACTATAGTTTCTTAGCTTAAACCTTAAGCTAAAATAGATTTAAAGTTTTAATATACTATATAGAAAATCTTTTTTAATAATCTTAAAGAAAGTATAAAATTAGGGTTAGGGTTACTTAGGAAATAATCTTCTAATAAATACGTACTAACTATAAAATGTATTTATATTTAATAAATATAAAATATATTTCTTATTTTTAAGATTTCTAAGTATATATAAGAGTTATAAAAGTTTATGTTATAATATTAACTATTATAGATCCTATTAGACTTACTAGGCGTAACCCTAATGACTAGCTATAGATTAACTATTAATCTACTAGTAGATCTACTATAGATTTAGGGATATTTACCTATCTATTTATAATAGAACCTATAATAATTCTCTTTTAGTTACGTATAATTAAACTATAGTATTTACCCCTATTATTTATTACTTTACCTATTAATACGTATAGTTAACTATATTACCTACTTAGTAATATACTAATACTAATTAGTAGTTAATTCTTATGTTAATTTTTACTACTATAGTAGTTATCTTAATTAATTCCTACTTCTATATATAAACTCTATAAATTAGTAAGGTACTAACTAGAAGAGATAAACTTTACTACCCTTATAATAAATTATTTATACTTATTACTATATTATATAGTTAATTAGAGGCTACTAGTAGAAGTATATTATAAACTAAGGTAACTAAAAAGTTACCTAAGATATATTACTATCTTATAAATAACCCTAATTTTATTACATATTAAGAAATTACTACTTAACTATAAAAAACACCTTACTTTATATACTAATAGCTAAGAAATACTATATAGATATTATATAAAGGCTTATCTTAATAAGTAATAATTTTCTACTATAAGTCTAAGGTAAAGTTATAAATTAACATAAAAGTACTATAAATACCCCTATAAATCCTTACTACCTATACTAATAGTAGTAAATCCTCTAACGTATAGATACGCCTTTTAGTATACTAAAAGAAATATATATATTTAAGGGGTAGTTAGGCTAATAGAGAGTAGTAATAATAACGCTAAAAGAAGAAGTTAATCTAGTCTACTAGTCTACTAAAGAGGCTATAGAAATACTATAAGAAGGCTAATATAAAGAGGAGAGAATATACGTAATATAGTAGGGGGATATATAAGAGGCTAAGGATACTATAGACCTATACCCTATCTTATAGGCGTATATAAAGTATATTAACCTATAGCTATAATGTATTATTAATATTAAGAAGATACTTAGTAGTATTAAGTAAAAATATAAAGCCTATATGCTAGATACTACTATTATTTACTTTATAATAAAAGCCTAATATAAAGATTTTATAGCTAATTAACTATAGTAATAGGCCTATAATTATCTCTATAAATAAAAGGTTAAAGACTATAATAGTATTAATAAAGAAGTCCTCCTTAGATTTTATAACTTCCTAATTAATAATAGTATCTAGGTTAAATTAAACTAAAGGTAGGTTACTTCTTATATATATAAGGTATTAGAGGTTAATAATATATACGTCTAAACTAAAGAAGAGATTAATAAGGTAGCTAGAACTAACCTAAGGTTTAAAGTAAGGACTATAAACCCTAGATTTATTAATAGGTTACTAGGTTATAGGATCTACCTATTACTAAGAGTAAGGTAACTACTATTAACTAACCTTAAATTTATAGCTAAGCCTAAGATATATAAATAGTATAAAGATACTTAGTTTTAAAAGGCTTCTTCCTATTATAACCTATTATTTAAGTTACTACTACTATTAAGTAAAAGTTCTACCTAAGTAAGCCTAACCCTAATAATAGTTATAGTTAATAGATTATAAGACTATAAATCTACTATACTAACTACTTAATTTAATAGTAGAATAGTACTAAGTAATAGCCTAACTTTATAATAGTTAACTAATCTTATTAAGCTTTACTCTAATAACCTTATATTAAAGTATATAGGTAGTTAATATAAGATAATTAATTTAAAGCTTCCTACCTTCTATAAGCTTTATAACTATATTAGAATCCCTACTAATAGGTATAAGGCTATAGTAATAATAATATTAAGTAGTAATACCTAAGAGTATTACTCTATTAATCTCTATAAATTTACTAGTAATTTTAATATACTAATAGTAAATATTAAATTAGAATTTAAAGGTAATAAGGTCTATAGTACTAGGATTATAAAGTTATTATTAAATAGACTCTCTCCTATCTATAAGAGTCTCTTATACGTAAGAGGGTAAATAAAATATAGGGTAAACTAAAGATATATTATCTATAACTATCCTTTCTAACTATAAGATAGTTATTATATAATAGTTATATATTTAGCTATAAGACTTAAGTTAGTTACGTCTTAAGTTGTATACTAGTTTATACTTAAGGTCTAAGTATCTAATCTAATACCCTTTATTATTTATATATAACTTAAGGGTTTACTATATAGTTATATAAGATTACTGTTCTAATACTTATAACTTTTCTTTTTATAACTATACGCCCTTTTATTTAATTAAATTCCTTAAAGTAAACCTATAAATAGCTTTACCTTCCCTTTAGCTAGTCCTACTAGCTAAACATATAATAAAGTTATTTACTAGGTAAAAATAAACTCTAAATATACCCTTTCTTAAATAAATAATAAACTAATTATTAAGTAAGGTAAAAACTCCTTATATATATACCTTTTTTATTATAGTAAATAAGTTTAGTAGGTATATACGTAAGCTCCTTCCTTAACTTTACCTTCTACCTATACTACTACCTAGAAGTACCTTACCTCCCCTAGTAGTATATAAACCTCTCTTTTTCCTACCTTTTTTTTTTCTTTTTCCCTTTTCTTCCTTATACTATATTAACTTCTCTTTCTTTATATACTAAGATATTTATATATATTATTAATTCTTCTAATATATAACTTTATCTATTTCCCTTATTATTATTCTTTTCTTCTCCCTTCCTTATAAGCTACTAGTTACTTAGAAAGAGACTTTAGTCCTTACTATATATCTCTTATATACTTCCTTCCTTCCCTTCTTACCTATTAATCTACTAACTTTAATAGATTAATTATATACCTATTATTATAGCTACTATTCCTTATATTCCTCTACCTCTTAGTAATATATGTACTACTAGTATTAGTAGTAATTACTAGCTTTATCTCCTAACTAGAAACGTTAATAATTATATGTTTCTTCTTACCCTTATAGTTAATATATGTCTATCTTTTCCTTTTATATAACTAGATACTAATATAAGATAGGATAATAAACGTTATATAATTAATCTTCTATTATATAATATTACTATCTACTTTCCTCTTAGTAAGGATATTTAGTTATTTATTACTAAGATTATTTACTATAAGGGATACTTTTCTATAATCCTTATTTAATCTTATAGCTAATATATTTATATGTATATTTAGAAGTATACTAATACTAATCCTTTTAAGTTTACTAAGTATTATTATCTTAATAATTACTAAGATAAAGTATATACTAAATATATTTAGGCTTTATATAGTCTTTACTATAGTTATTACTATAGTAATAATATATCTTTAGATAATAGTAGTAATAATTTTAGTAATAATAGTCCTAAACCTAGTAGAAACTATTATCTACCTAAGGTTTCTAAGGGTAAAAACCCTTATATACTAGGTAAGCGTCTTAGTAAGGATATAAGAACTTTTAGTTCCTTCTTAGGTTCTTTATATAAGCCCTATCTTATTAAGAAGTAGTAGATAACTAGCTTCCCTTTATATATATTATAGTTAGTAGGTTAGGGCGTATAAAATAGTAATAGTTAGTCTATTTCTTAGGATTATATAGTTCTAGAGTTAGGTTTTCTAGTTATATAATACCCTTATTTAATATTAGAATTAGAATTAAGATTAGGGAAGTAAATAGCTCCTTTATATAGGTAAGTATATAAGTAGTTATTAATTAGAAGTTACTTCTCCTAATCTATTAATATATACTTTAATATATATCTTAAGTATGTTATATAAGATAAGTTATTAGAGTACTAAATTTAGTAACTTCTTAGTAAATACGTCTATAAGGTTATCTTATCTATTAATCTATCTTACCTCTAAGATCTCTTTCTTCTTATATAACTTATATAGGCTTATAATATCTATTATTAACCTCTTTTTATTTATTATACCTAGTTGTATAAGGTATTTATATAAGGAATATAAATTAAAGTATACTACTACTAGTATATAAGGTATCTAAAGTATATAAAGTATCTAGTTAAGTATTATACTTAAGGTAATACTACTATTAAAGCTAGTAGTTATACTATATAACTTACTTACTAGTACGCTTTATATAACTCTTTTATACCTAGTTAAACTCTAGTAAAGTATGTTACCTTTAATTATAAAGTCCTTATTTATATAAGTATCTTCTTTTATAAGTATAATTATATATTTTAGTTATAAGGATAGGTCTATATTATTTATAAAGGACCTATTAGTAAAGATATATATCTTTATATATATAAGGTTAAGTAGGATATAGGTAAGTCCTCTTTAGTAGTTATCTATTTACTATTATAGTTATATATTTAGGGTACTAATATTCTTCTCCTTAGGTTCCTTAACCTAGGCTATAATAGCTAGGTTATATACTACTTCTAGCTAATAGATAGAAGTAATATAGGCTCCTCTTACTCTTTAAGAAACATATTATTATTATATATCCTCTACTTAAGAATTAACTAGCTAGAGGTTACTAGCCTAGCCCTTTTATATAAAGGTAATACTATTATCTTTATATAAATAGATCCTTTTACTATTAAAGTCTATATCCTAAGGACTATTTTTAGTTTTATATAAAGTCCCTTCCTTTATAAGGCTTCTTCCTCCTTTTTAGAGAATATCTCTATATAGAAGCTTAAGGTGTTATCTATCTATATAGCTATAATTCTAAAAGTCTTTATATTTTTATCTATATAGAGGAGGTATAAGTTATATATTAACTCTATTATACCTAAATCCTCCTTATAGTACTTAGAGTAGGTCTTATACTAATAAAGGCCTAACTCTACTAATCTATATAATAGTTTAGTAATATATAAGAGTATATCTAGAGGATATCTATCCTTTAGTTCCTTTAGAAGTTGTATAATAATAGTCCTAGTTAAGGTGTTATTAGATTAGGTATATACTTATATAATATCTTTAAGCTCTCCTTAATATTTAAATAATTATATAAGGGTAGGTCTAAGGGTAAGGAGGAGTTTCTAGCTTATCCTTTAGATAGTAAGAGCTTATATAAAGAGCGTCTCCTTCTCCTAATCTTTATATCCTTAGATAATAAGTCTAGACTTCTTATATAGCTTAGTAAGTAGGTTCTTAACTTCTCTTACTATCTTAGTCTTATAGATCTATATTTAGTTATATATATCTAGTTTATAATATATAAAGGAGAATACTCCTTTATTAATAAGGGAGTTAATCTCTATATTATTAAATTCTTTATATAGTACTCCTAGAGTAGTAATAATATTATTACATCTTAGCTTTAGGGCTATCTTATAGTAATCCTTTTCCTTTTAGGATAAGAAGACTCTTAGTAATTATTATATAGCCTTCCTCTACCCTTTTTTAGGCCTCTCCCTCTTCTTAGGTTACTATTAAGAGGTTAGTTATATAATATCCTAAGGATCTTTTAGTAGTATCTCCTCTCTAAAGTAGGGCTTAATATATATTATATAAAACTAAGTAGGACTATTAACTATATTAACTATAATAGTATATCCCTTTATTCCTTAGATTTTATATAGTCTAGTCTATCTCTTATTTTCTCTTTATATAAGGCCTTTACTCTAAATAGGAAGTAATAAGACTTAGTAAAGGTTAGGGCTATTCTATATATTAATTATATAATTAATTTCTATAGTAGCCTTAATACTTTAAAGTATCTTTATTAGTTTTTATATAGCCTTAGCTTATTAGGTAATATTATATAATAGGGGTAAATCCTAGTTAATCCTTAGGTATATTCTAAAAATAAGAAGGGTTAGTATAATACTATATAGTCTAATAGTATTATTTAGGGCCTTAATTACTATCTAAAAAATAACTTCTTTATCTATATTATACCCTAACTCCTTAAAGAGTATCTTATATATATATCTTAAGGGTGTATATACCCTTTTAATCTTACCTATAGCCTAGTAAGCTTTAACTAGTATTTCTTTATATAATATACCTATAATCTTAGTATTATTCCTAAATTCTTCTAAAGTAAAGTTTATACCTAGGTTATATATAATATAGTCTAAAGGACCTATATACGTATTAATTTAGTATTTTAGGAGTATATTCTAGGTATCTTATATAAATAGTAACTTAAGAAATATAGCTCCCTAAAAGCTTATCTTTATATTAATAACATAAAGGGTATTCTTATCTCTTAGTTATATAACATCTATAATAATCTTATAGTTAAAGTAATTCTTATCTATAAGTAAGAACTTAAATCTTCTTAGGGCCTAGTTATATAATTAGTAGTAATAGTAGAACTTCTAGATCTTTTCTAGAATACTAAAATTAATATCCTTATGTCTAGCCTTCTTTAAGAGGTAGTATAAGTAATCTATATAAGGATGTCTAAACCTCCTATAAAGTTACCTTAGCTAGGATTTAGTAAAGAATATCCTAGCTTTTATATAACTTAGGTTAAAGAATAGGTATCCCTATTTTTATATAATAGGTATCTATTTACTATCTTTTATAATAATAGTGTTTTATATGTTATTAAAATAGGCTCCTAGCCTATCTATATTATATAATAAGAAAAGGAATAGTATTAAGCTGTCTAAGATATAGTAGGTAACCTATTTAATTTAGTTATCTATTTCTATTATCCCTATAGATATAATTAATTTACTTCCTTTAAATTATATATTAGTAGATCCTAGCTTCTATATTACCTTTATATATAGGTTATCTTATAAGTACGCTATAACTTATAGCCTCCTAATAGTTAAGAACTTAGCTACCCTTATGTCCTATAGCTCTCCTTAGTATATAGTACTATATAGGTCTTATAATATAAAAATCTCCCCTTCCTTTAATACTTACTTAGAGAAGATATCTTCTCTAGTTATATAATAGAGGAATAATGTTAATAGGAGGTACTAAGAGATATCTTAGTCTTCTTAGTATCCTTCTTTATTATATAATTTATCCCCTTCTTTTATAATAGGGTCTTCTCCTTCTACCTCTAAGAGATATAGTAAGAAGTCCTTATATAGTTCCTAGTTAAGTATATTATAAGCCTAGAGGTATTAGTTCTTTATATAATTACATTCTTTATCTAAATAATTAGTTAACTAATAACCCTCTTTTTAATATATAAAATATTTCTTAGTTATATTTATATAATAAGGCTTTAGTCTACTACTCTAGATACCTCTACCCTTATAGAATAGTTAATATAGTAGCTCTCTTCTATATAAGCGTTACTACTATTAATCTTTATACTTAGAGGTATATCTCCTATCTATAAAATATATATTATATAAGGTAGTCTTCCTATCTAGGGCTACTTATAAGGAAGCCTTAAGGTTAGAGAAGAATTCTTTATATATATAATATACCTTAAGGTTACTAAGAGCTATTTTAAGTTTGGGTATACTATAGTAGGCCTAGATAACCTATATATAGAGTATAATTTCTCCTTAGAATCTAGATCTTAGTACTTATTATATAAGAGGTAATTTATCTAAAAGTACTTCTAATACCTCTATAGGTATTTTATCTAGGTTTTCTCTTTTAACTTATATAAATAATATTATAGTCTAATTAGTCTAATATAGACTATAGTTAATACTAGTATTAAAATATATATCTAGTATGCTATATATCTTATCTTATCTTTATATAGGATTAATATAGTATAAGTAGAACTATTTTATATAATTAGCTAAGATATCTAGAAATATAGTATAATATTAATCCTCTATAATTTAGAGGTATTAATAGAAACTAATAAAAACCTTAGCCTTATTATATAGGATGTTATATAGCTTACCTATATAGTTCTTATCCTTTTTCTATCCTTTCTAAAAGATAGAGATTATATAAGGCTTATATAGTCTGTTTTATACTATCTATCTTAGAGGGAGGTTATAAATATCCTTCTTAGGTGTTAGTTTAGTATAACTCTATAATCTTAAGAAGCTCTCTACTTCTTAGGTAAAGTATACCCTTAGTAGTATTATTTATATAGGGGGTCTTCTAGCCCCTTAAGCTAGTAGTATATCCTACTACTTAATTAAGTCTACTAGCTGTTTAGCTACTACGTCTAGCCTTATAACTTTAGGTAACCTAATAAGTATTTAAGGGGTTACTAAGATTATATAAGTACTTATATTAGATTAATACTTCTTATAGAGTCTTTATATAAGGTTAACTAGTTACTTATCTTCCTTAATTTTCTTATCTAAATATATACCTTATTTTTTTAGATACTAAATAAATTCCCTAATATATAGGTAATATACCCTCTTTTAGTAGACCTCTTCTTAGTTTTTAAAGTTAGTAAGTATAATAGTCTTAAGCTGTTTTTAACTTAGGTTTAGGTAAATAATTTAGTAGAGTTTATATACTAGGTAGGTTATAATTTTCTTTTAGGGAATATTATTAGTAAGGTCCTAGCTTTCTATTTAGTATTAAGGTAATATATATAATCTCTAGGTTATAATTAAGATACTACTACCTTTTAATATATCTTTATATATAAAGATATATTTATTAGATATTAATTCTTCCTCTTAGCCTTAGGGAGTATATATTATTAATATAATAACGTATATATAACGTAGTTTATAAGTAAGTAGGTTATATAGGCGACTAGGTTACTTCTTATTACTAAAAAAAAGCCCCCTTTTTAACTATTTATTAAAAAGCGAAACTATAACTAAAAAAGGTCTAGTTCTAATTTATAAGCTATAATAAGAGTTAGGTTCTAGAAAATAATACTATAGAAAATACTACTATACCCTAAGTATTAGATACTAAGTAAGCCTCTTATCTAAGGCCTAAATAAGGGATATATAGTAATCTAGGAATTAAAGTAAGATAGGAATTTCTATAGTATTTTATTTTAAAATCTAACTCTTATTATAGCTTATATATTAAAACTAGATCTTTTTTAGTTATAGTTTTGCTTTTTAATAAATAGTTAAAAAGGGGGCTTTTTTTAGTAATAAGGAGTAACCTAGTTGCCTATATAACCTACTTACTTATAAACTACGTTATAGTAAGTAATATATTATAGTAAGTAATATACGTCCTCTTAATTCTAGCCTCTTTATCTTTAGTATAACTTTTCTTTATATATAAATATATAATCCTCCTTAATTAAAAGCCGTATTATTCTTACCCTCTAAGCTATCTAAAAAGACCTAAAAATGTCTATATAAGGAGCTACCTCTATTTTTAAGGTCCCTATATTAACCCTCTACTACTAACATACTAGACGTATTATATAAGCTAAGACATATTTAAAATTAATAAAGATAACTATATCTAAAGAGGAGGTAATTCTTAAATAGATTATTAACCTAATTAATTAAGGGTTTCCTTTATAATAAGATAATATATAAGATATAGCTAACTAACTCCTTTCTAAACGTAATATAATACCTATTAGACCCTAATAGGTAGAGAACTTTATATAATAACAACCCTAATTAAAAATATAATTTTAATGTTAAATTAACTATTAGAAGGTCTTAGCTAAGGATCCTATAATTATATAAGGCTAGTTTATACTTATATAAAACATAATTATAAAGTATAGGATATAGGATTATAATATCTATAATTTTAATAAGACTAGCTTCTTAATAGGAATACTATTATATACTAAGGTTATTATAACTTCTAACTATAAGGGAAGGCCTTATATAAAGCAGCCTAGTAATTATAAATAGGTTTTTATTATTTAGGGTATATATATAGATAGCTAGGTAATATCTCTATATATTATTATAAAGGGTAAATATTACCTCCTCTCCTAGTATACTAATAGCTAATTCCTAGCTATATAGTATATCTACCTAAGTAAAAATAGATAGATAATAAATAAAATTAGCTTAGATTAGTTAAATTATTTTAATTAATATATAAAGTCCTATATAAAGGGTACTTATTACCTCTTAATCCTTAATAGCTATAATAACTATAAATTAACTAACTTTAATAAATACTATAAGAAGGAGAATATTATTACTCTTTATATACCTCCCTATTTATTATATAAGCTTTAGCCTCTTAATATTAGGTGTTTTAGCCTATTAAAGTACTTATATAGTAAGGAAATTAAGAAGATAATATAGATATAAATTTTATATATTATAAAAGATAACTTCTTTCCTACTTTTAAAGTAGTATTCTTTACCTTAATAGGTAAAAATAATATATAAGCTAGTTTTAGATAGGTAGGCCTTATACCTTTTAACCCTAAAGTAGTTATTTCTTAACTAGATTTTAAGCTAAAGATACTAACACCCCCTAGCTTACCTCTAGGTAGTAATAGCTCCTAAGACCTAAAGATACTAACTATAGTAATTAAGGGTATATAAAGCTATAGTTCCCTTAAAAAGAGGATCTAGTAATATTAAGGTAGCTTACTAATAGTAATATATAAAGTAATTAACTTTTAGGCTAAAGGTATTAATAAGTTAGCCTATAGGGTTACTATTCTTAAGGCTAAGAATAAAGGACTTTATATAGGGATAGAGGTACTAAGTAAGTACTAGAGGGCTAAAAAGACCTAAGTATGCCTTAGAGGGTTACTTAATATAGCTAAAGTAGAGGTATTATAAAAGGAAAAGGAAGGTATTAGTACTAAAGGTAAGGAAATATCCTAAAATAGGGGTTATATAAAGGGTAGTAAACTATATATATAACGTTATAGTAATTATAGGAAGACTAGACATAACGTATAAATATATAAAGTAGTTTAAGATAGTAATAAGGAAGAAAGTAATAAGTAGTTTTAATTCATTTTATATATTATAACTTAATTAACTTATAAGAAGTATAGAAGAGTATAAAAGAGTATATTACTTACTATAATATATTACTTACTATATATATATATTAGTAGTTATTTTATATTATATAACGTCTTATTAATTAAAATATATAATATATATAAAGTAGTATACTACTTACTTCTTATATATATATAAAAAGGTATTAGTCTTCCTTATTCTATTATATATAAGGGAAAATAGTATAAGTAGTATTATAAAGAGTAGTTTTTTAGCCCTCCTATAGTTAGATACTATATAAACTAGTCTCTTTATATAACTTAAGCCTTATCTCTTTACTCTTACTAATCTATAATTAACTAAGTAACTACTAATTAGTATTAAATAGACTCTCTCCTATCTATAAGAGTCCCTTACGTATAAGGGGGTAAATAAAATATAGGGTAAACTAAAGATATATTATCTATAACTATCCTTTCTAACTATAAGATAGCTATTATATAATAGTTATATACTTAGCTATAAGACTTAAGTTAGTTACGTCTTAAGTTATATACTAGTTTATACCTAAGGTCTAAGTATTTAATCTAATACCCTTTATTATTTATATATAACTTAAGGGTTTACTATAAGTTATATAAGATTACTATTCTAATAGTTATACTATATTACCTTTAAATCTATTATATATAATAACCTAAGAAAAAGTAAGTATAAAATCCTTAATCTACTTATTAAGAAGGTTACCTAGTTAGTATATACTATAACTTATAATAGTATACTAAAAGATAAGGAATACTATAATACTCTTATTAATTATTACTAAGGAGTACCTAAGTATATTATAGTATTACTTAGCCTACCTATAATATATAATATACTCTATATATAACTATATAATAGTATAGCTAAAGCTATACTCTTCTATTAACTATAGGCTTAGTACTATACTAAAGAGTACCTTAGTAATAATAAGTAATACTAGGTTAAATAAAAGTATAATAGTAACTATAGCTATTACTTATAATAGAAGATAGGCCTATTATATAAAGACCTAAGAAGTAAGGGTAACTTTATAATAAAGAAGTACTTTATCTATAAGAAACCTAGGTATTAGTTAATAAACTATACTAAAGAGAAATACTAATCTTCTTTTTAGTAATATAAAAGTATATACTTAATAAATATTTTACTATTAACGTTTAACTACTTTCTACTTAACTATAAGGGGATAAAAAGTACTATTAACTTTAAAGAAGCTAAAGATAAATATAAGCTAGATAATAGTAATAGCCCCTTTAATAGTAATACCTTCTTTATATCTATAGCCTTTTATAGTAAAGATAGTATTAATAGCTAGAAGGTATTTACCTAACTATATAACTAGGCTATACTCTACGTAATTATAAAGGATAATTTATATAAAGAGGAGGCTACTAAGGAGAATTCTACTACTAATAAGGTATTTACCTTTAATAACTACTACTCTACTATAACTTTCTAGGGTATTATACTAAATATAGAGGTAGTAAGAGTCTCTATAGTAAGCTAGTAGTAATATACTATATTAAAAAGGTACCTTAACTATAAGCTTCTACTAAATATGTTACGTATTAGTAAAGTAATAATTTACTTTAATAGTAGTAATTACTTTAAGTTAATAGGTACTATAGAAGTCCTTATACCTATAGGGAATCTTACCTTCTATATAATAGACTTTAATACCTTATTCCTCCTTTACTTAAAGGAAATAGATTACTATAAAGTAAAGTTTAATAATCTTACTAATATACTAGTAAAAGGTAATATAATTATACCTATTATATAGAAATAAGGCTATATATAAATACTACTAAAATAACCTAAGCGTACTATTATCTAATACTACCTAACTAATAGTAAATTATAGTAAATATACTACTAATTTAGCTACCCCTTAGTTTAACACCTTTATAAGGTACTCTAATATACTAGCTATAAGATAGTAATCTCTAATATTAAGGAGATTAATAAGTTTTATTATACCTACTAGTTAAATTTAAAGGTACTAAAAAGGTTTAAATTTACCCTTTATAATAACTATAAGTTTAACTATAAGATTATTATAGATATAATATATCTTAATAGTAATAAGCTAGTTTTATATATTATAAATATAGTAACTACCTTTAATACTATAAGATTTCTCTAAGCTATTACTATAGAATATATATAGGAAGTACTATAGATATACTAGATTAATATATATCTTAGCCTATTAGACTAGATTATATAAGGAGATTTATAGTAGTTAGCCTAGTAGGTCTTAGTAATAAGTTACTAAGCCTCTAATAAGCTAGCCTTACTATAGAGTTTTAATAGGTAGCTATAGCTATACTAAAGGAACTTTATAAGCTTAAGTCTTATAATATACTAATACCTACTATTAAGCCTTACCTAGTTAAGTACCCCTAGCTAATACTCTTATAATTCTTAAGCTTTTATCTTTTTAGAGTAACTAGTATAGGTAAGATAGATTTAAATAATAAGATATACCCTAAGAGCTTACTAATACTTTAGTAATATACTACTAGTATAGATAAGTTATAACTATCTATAGTAGAGTACCTATAGTATAATACTAAGGATTAACTACTCTTAGTAATAAGGCCTAAGTTATAAGATAACTATAAAGAAATATATAGAAGAACTTTATTAAGGGAGTACTCTTTAGCCTTCTTAAGACTAATAGATAAGGCTAATAAGGCGTTTATTACTAAGTATTTATAAAGCTAGCTAAGCGTAAGTATATATTATAGTACTAGTATAGCTATACTAGGCTTAAAACTTATAGACCTTATAAAGGTAATAATATTATATTTCTAAGAGATTATAAGAGCTATAGTTAAGGAGTACTAAAAAAAGAGGTAGTATTATAAGCGCCTTTTATAAGAGCTTACTAAGAGACTAGTATAGTATTTTAGTAAGAAGGAGTATAAGAAACCTTTAGTCTATAATTATAAGACTATTAGGGAGGAATCTATTAGTACTTAAGTAGTAGACTAGATTATTATAATAGAGGTAGTAAATAGGCTTTACCCTAGGAGTATTATAAAATAGTAAGTTAAATAGGCCCTTTTAAAGGTATTCCTAATATTATAGATATAGTAGTATAACTATAAGAGAGGCCTTATTAAGCCCTTAAAGTAGGAGGACTTCTTAGTATTTATTTACTAATAGTATGTTAACCTAAAGGCCTAGGAGAGGGACTACTAATAAGAGCTAAGGAGGAAGTATATAGGTAATAGTTAGACCTTATTATAATACCTTACTAAGTAGTTAGTAATATACTATAACTTAGGAATAAAGGGTATAAAGGATTTAAAGGCTAAGGTATATTAGTACTTTTTTAGCCTTTTAGCCTTATTATAGGATAAGATAATTTACTAGAAGATACCTATCTTTTACCTAAGGGATATAGTATATAAGGTAGACTACCTATAGTTACTATATAACTACTAAGGGGTTAGTAATAACTTATAAAAGGATAGTAAAAAGCGTCTACTACTTACTAATAATTAGCTATAAAGGCTAGTACTATTTTAGTAGGATTAGTAAAAGGAGATACCTAAAGACTTTAAATTATAGGAGTCTTACTATAGACTATTTAGGGGTAACTAGTATAGTAGGTAGTTACTAAAAGATTAGCTAGATAGAATTTAATATTATACCTATTTCTAGAAAGGGTATATATCTATTATATACCCTAAGAAGAAGGCTAGTAGTATAAGTAATAGTAGGCTATTTAGTTACTAATTAAATTAAAAGGCTACTATAGTATAGTAGGTTAGGATTTACCTAAGAGTTACTAAGCTTAACTTATTAGAAAATAAATAGGTATAAGTATTACTACTTAAATATTTATACCTAAGAAACTAAGGGTACTAATAAGACCTATTACTAAGGGTATAGTAATTATCCTATAAGGGGATATAAAAAAAGTTATTAGAGTAGTAATAGATATATATTTAGAGGTAGACCTTATTAGCTATAGGTTAGTATAATACCTAGGCCTAAAGCCTATAAAGGTTAAAACCTTAGTATTAAAGTTATTTACTAGTAAGACTATAAGCTAAGGGGTAGCTTACTAGCTAACCTTCTTCCTAATTAACTAGTAAGGTTAGCTATAGAAGATTTAGTAACTAGTTATTAAAGCTAACTATAGAGAGGACTAAGTAGATATCCTTATATTAAGATAGTCTATAGGCTAGGAAGGTATTTAGATTAATATAGCTATTAATAAGTAGTACTATAAATTAATCTTAATTACTAAGCCTAAGGTAATAGCTTATAATATTATTAAGAATAAGGAATATATGTATATATTATATATTTCTTATAAAGTAGGCCTATAAAAGGAACCTCTTTAGTTAGAGGGCCTTTTAGAGGAACTTTTCTTAGAATAATAGGTAAAGATATATAGGATAGTAGATATCCTATATAAGAGTATATCCTATAGAAGTAAGAATATAGGATAATAGGGGTAGAGTTATATAGAATATAAGGGGTTAAAGGGAATAAAAGATATAAAGAGAGTATAATAGTTAGATTATTACTATAGATATTACTTACTTAGAGATATAGATAGTAGTTTAGAATATAGGAGATTCTTATCCTTATATAACTATATCTAGCTTACTAGAATATTCTATACTTATATAAGCTGCTTAGAAATTAACCTAGATAATATATAAGAACTTAACCCTAACTAAATAACCCTAACTTAAAGAGATAACCTAGATAGTTAGAGAGAGGAGTAGTAAAGCTAATCTTACTCCTTATAGAATCTTCTAGTATTAGGCTATAATTACGTAATAACCTACTTACGTAATTAATATATATATTAATCTACTAGTTTAGTAGATTATATATATATATATATCTTATATATAAATCTCTATAATAGAGGAAATATAAGATAAAGAAGTATAAGAGTATTAGAGAATACTCTTACTTCTAATAAATTTAGAGTAAGGTAGCTACTTTTAATAAAGGTTTAGTAATAAGGCCTTAAGTATATATTAAGGCTAAATACTTAATTAACCTTATACTAGGTATAAAGCTACTATATAGCCTAATATACCTTCTAAATAAGAAGTAGCTAAAAGAGCTTTACTAATATATTACTAAGAACTTAGTAAGTAGTTATATTATAAAGTCTATTAGTAAGGCTAAAGTACTTATTCTCTTTATACTAAAGAAGAATAGTACTATATAGTTATATATAGACTATTAAGGTCTTAATTAGGTTATAATTAAGAACTAATACCCCTTACTACTAATTAGTAAGCTATTAGATAGGCTTTATAAAGTAAAGTAGATATCTAAGGTTAATATTTATAATACGTACTACTATATTAATATTAAGAAGGAAGACTACTAGAAGACTATATTTTAAACCTAATATAGCTACTTTAAGTATATAGTTATACTATTTAGACTAACTAATACTTTAGTAACGTTTTAGGCATATATTTACTAAGTACTTAGTAAACTACTAGATATATATTATATTATATATATAGATAATCTTATAATCTACTCTACTATAAGGGAGTAGTATACTAAAGATCTTAAGAAGGTCCTCTAATAGTTATAAATATTTAGGTTATTTATAAAGCTCTTAAAATACTTATTCTATTAATAGAGGGTTAAGTTCTTAGGGTATATAATTACCCCTAAGGGTATTAGTATAGATAAATCTTATATATAAATAATTACTAAGTAGAAGGTACTTATATTAATAAAAGACGTCTAGATATTCTTAGGATTTTATAACTTTTATTAGAAGTTTATTTCTAAATACTTAGGTATTATAGTACTAATAATAAGGCTACTAAAGGGATATAAGGATACCTTATATATATTTAAATAGATAAAAGAGGCTAGTAATACCTTTAATTAGCTAAAGGTTACCTTCTTATTAGTAACTATCCTTATATACTAGAATCCTTAGTAACCTACTTATATAGAGATAAATACTTTAGTTAAGGCTATTATAGCTATCCTATCCTAAATAGTAGAAGGATAATAGTAACTAGTTACTTACTAGTTATAGAAGCTTTTAAATATAAAATAATAATAGGCTATAGGATAGTAAGAGCTATTAGCTATTATAAAAGGATTAGAGTATTAGGCTTATTACTTTTTAGGGCTATTAGAGAAGTTTATAGTCTTAATAGATTATTAGGTACTAAAGGGAGTTATTAGTATACTAGTATAGGACCTTTATAAAAGGCTTACCTATTAGGTATATAAGTTATTAGTATTTAACTTTAACTTAGAATCCTAATTAGGGAAGATAAACCCTATAGATAGTCTATCTAGAAGGCTAGACTATATAAAGGGGGAAGTATTATATATAGATATTCTCCTAACTTTAGTAAAGAAATTATAGTTAGTTAATAAGTTACTACTAAATATATAGTAAATAATTAGTAACCTTAAGGGAATAAGTAAGACTACTAAAGTGTATATCTAGGTAGTAAAGATATTACTTTATAACCCTAGCTATAAGGTAGATAGCTCTTAGGGTAAGAAATCCTCTCCTTAGAACTAGTAGTAGGCTATAAGGTGCCTTAGTTATTTAGTAATAATTACTACTATAATAACCTAAGGCTAGAGAGTAAAAGAAGAATTAGTAAATACTTAGTAAGAAGTTACCTAGGTAACTAAGGAGCCTAATAGAGCTAGGGTTACTATACTAAAGTAGTATATCTTATATTAGGTTATAAAGAAGCTTATACCTAATAAAATAGTATTAGTACTATACTAAATATATAAGATAGAAGAACTTATCTAAAGACTATAGGCTAAAAATAAGTTTTATCTATTATAATTAGTAAGGGTATATAGTATAGCTAGTAAGTTAAAAAAGTATAATATACTTATATAATAAGTAGCCTATTATAGTAAGTAGCCTACCTTTCCTTACTTTCTACCTCTTTAGCCTTTATATAAATATTCCTCTATATATAAATATATATTCTTCCTTAATTAAAAGCTATATTATCCTTACTCTTTAAGCTATCTAAAATAACCTAAAAATATCTATATAAAAGACAGCTATAACCTTTAAGGTCCCTTAAATAATACTCTACTACTAATATATTAGACGTATTATATAAGCTAAAAGCTAACTAAATTTAAGAAAGTTAACTATAATAGAAGAGGAGGTAATTCTTAAATAGGTTATTAACCTAATTAATTAAGGGTTTCCTCTATAATAAAATAATATATAAGATATAGCTAACTAGCTCCTTTCTAAATATAATATAATATATATTAGACCCTAATAGGTAGAGAACTTTATATAATAATAACCCTAATTAAAAATATAATTTTAATATTAAATTAACTATTAGAGGGCCTTAGCTAAGAATCCTATAATTATATAAGGCTAGTTTATACTTATATAAAATATAATTATAAAGTATAGGATATAGGATTATAATATTTATAATTTTAATAAGACTAGCTTCCTAATAGGAATACTATTATACGTAAAGGTTATTATAACTTCTAACTATAAGGGAAGGCCTTATATAAAGCAGCCTAGTAATTATAAATAGGTTTTTATTATTTAGGGTATATATATAGATAGCTAGGTAATACCTCTATATATTATTATAAAGGGTAAATATTACCTCCTCTCTTAGTATACTAATAGCTAATTCCTAGCTATATAGTATATCTATCTAAATAAAAATAGCTAGATAATAAATAAAATTAGCTTAGATTAGTTAAATTATTTTAATTAATATATAAAGTCCTATATAAAGGGTACTTATTACCTCTTAATCCTTAATAGCTATAATAACTATAAATTAACTAACTTTAATAAATACTATAAGAAAGAGAATATTATTACTCTTTATATACCTCCCTATTTATTATATAAGCTTTAGCCTCTTAATATTAGGTGTTTTAGCCTATTAAAGTACTTATATAGTAAGGAAATTAAGAAGATAATATAGATATAAATTTTATATATTATAAAGGATAACTTCTTTCCTACCTTTAAAGTAGTATTCTTTACCTTAATAAGTAAAAATAATATATAAGCTAGTTTTAGATAGGTAGGCTTTATACCTTTTAACCCTAAAGTAGTTATTTCTTAACTAGATTTTAAGCTAAAGATACTAATACCTCCTACCTTACCCCTAAGTAGTAATAGCTCTTAGGACCTAAAGATACTAACTATAGTAATTAAGGGTATATAAAGCTATAGTTCCCTTAAAAAGAGGATCTAGTAATATTAAGGTAGCTTACTAATAGTAATATATAAAGTAATTAACTTTTAGGCTAAAGGTATTAATAAGTTAGCCTATAGGGTTACTATTCTTAAGGCTAAGAATAAAGGACTTTATATAGGGATAGAGGTACTAAGTAAGTACTAGAGGGCTAAAAAGACCTAAGTATGCCTTAGAGGGTTACTTAATATAGCTAAAATAGAGGTATTATAAAAGGAAAAGGAAGGTATTAGTACTAGAGGTAAGGAAACGTCCTAAAATAAGGGTTATATAGAGGGTAGTAAACTATATATATAATAATATAGTAATTATAAGAAGACTAGATATAATATATAGACCTATAAAGTAGTTTAGGATAGTAATAAGGAAGAAGATAATAAGTAGTTTTAATTAATTTTATATGTTATAGCTTAATTAACTTATAAAAAGTAAAGAAGGGGAGGAGGAGGTAGGCTACTTACTATAATAGGCTGCTTATTATATAGGTACGTTACTATTAATAATATAGGTACCTTATTCTTTAAGGGAAGACTAGTTATCCTATAGGTAGAATTACTAAGGATTAAGATCCTTTACTAATACTATAATAACCTTAGGGTAGGTTATATAAGAGTAATAAAGACTCTTAACCTTATCTTAAGGAAGTTTTATTAGGAGGGAATTAGTAAGGATATATAAAAGTATATTAAGGACTATAAGTACTATCTTAGCGTTATAGTCCTATAGTATAAACTATATAGGTAGTTATAGTTACTACTATTACTATTATACCTATTTTAAGAAATCTTACTAGATTTTATTATAGGGCTATTACTAAGTACTTATAATAATAGTACTAAATATAACTATATTTTAGTTATTATATACTAGATAACTTAGTTTATAATATTTATTCTAACTAAAAAGACGTTAAATATAGTATAGATAGTAAGGATCCTATATAAAAGGGTTAAATATAGGTTTAAAATGCTAGAGGGTATTTTAAGTAATAGAGATATACTATTTACTAGCTCCTTTTAGGAAGAATTTATAAAGGAGAGGGTAATATATTACTAACTATCTACTATATACTACCTATAGACTAATAGTTAAATAGAATAGACCTATTAGATACTAAAGAGATACTTATAACTATATACTAAGGACTTACTAAGTTATTAGGTAGTATAGTTAGATAAAGTAGAGTTTATATATAATAATAGTAAGTACTTAACTATTAGAGTATCTCTATTTATAGTACTCTATAAGTATAACCCTAGATTTATTAAGTATATACCTAGCTATAAGGTAACTATATAAGGAGTATAAGAGTATATTAAATATACTACTAAGGTTAGGAGGTAGGTAAAATATGCCTAGGTAAAGGCTATAAAGTCCTAGGCTACCTACTATAATAAGAGGTACTAGCTAAAAGAGTTTTATTATAAAGAGGTTATTAGACTATTAATAAAAAATATATAGTTTTAGAATAAAAAGTTAGTACTATAATTTATTAAGATAGCTATTATAAAGAGGATTAAGTATTAGGTATACTAAGTCTATCTACTAAAGTAGTATAGATATATATATAATATATTCTTAGTATTACTACTAGAACTATAGACTATAAGGTAATAGGTTACTAATAGTATAGTAGAGCTTTTAAAGTTAGACCTTAAAGATAATATCTAAGAGGTTAAGGAAGTTATTACTTACTAAGGTAGTAGTAATAACCTTAGGTATTTAGTTAAGTAGGCTAAATAGCTAGTTAAGTATAATATATAGGAGCTATTAGACTACTTAGAAGGTACTAAGGAGGTAGTTAGGAAGTATAAGATATAGAAGAAGTAAGTTTATAAGAAGTAGGATAAGTAGGGTACTATTAGTAACTATTTACTAAATATAAGTTTATTATAAGACTACTTAAAAACCTTTTCTTTTTTCTACTAAACGCTATATATAAACTTAGAAATAGTACTAATAATATAAAAGGATTATAAGGTAATTAGTAAAGAGGCTATATTTAGGTATTTAGATTAAAAGGGTTAAATAAAGGAAGCTTAATAGTATAGTAAGCATTAAGTATAGTAATAAGGAGGTTATTATACTTATTAAGGGTAGCCTTCTCCTTATTAGTTAAGTCTTTAGGGCTAGCCTGTTTACCCTTAGAGCAGCTAGAGTAAGGGTGCTTAGTAGTATACTAAATAGCTACCTAATAGGTAGTAATCTTTTAGTAAGTAGACTTTATAAGAGGATACTAAATATTATTATAGAAAAGAGAGAGAAGGGTAGACTTAGTGTTAATAGCTATAGTAAATATTTAGGTAAATATTAGTAAGCTATTACTAATAAGGCTAAAAGGGCTAAAAGGGCTAAAAGGGCTAAAAGCTATATTAAGGACTATAATAGAGTCTAAGCTTACTATATATATATCTATATTAAACGTACTACCCTAAGTAGTAACCTTATTCTCTATAATAATAAGGGTATTATTAAACTTTTATAGAATATTTACCTAAAAGGTAGTAAGGGGGTAACTAGCTATATTTAAGTCTATAGCCTTATAAACTATTACTAAGAAATTAGGATAGAGGGCCTAAAGAGTATTAATAGTAGAGTAAGTTATAGAGTCCTTACTAACCTTATAGCGCTTAGTATATAACTTAGAGGGAGAACCCTTAAGCTTAGACGCCTTAGACTTAGATATATTACTATTTAGGCTACTAGAGATATAAGTAGTAGTAAGTAAGTAATACTTACTAGGAGTTTAGGTACTCTAACTATAAATAATAGGATTAGTATTATAAATAGTAATAATATATATTATAACGTTATTTACTAAGTACTTACTAATAAGTTTATAAAACTTCTTAAACTATAGGAAGTTAGTAATACTCTTAATAGTAATACTAAGCTTAGTCTTAATATTATAAGTTTTAAGTAAATCTATTACTAACTATAGTATATAGGTATAGCTATTATTATAGAGGTATACTAGCTAGAGGGTATTAAGATAGTTTTAAATTTTAACCTTATTATTAGTATTAAGAAGACTAGTCTATAGTATAAGTTAGTTATAAAGTAATTATAGAGGGATTAATAATATACCTAGACCTAAATTATAAGGGCTATATACTTATAATTAGACGTAAGCTCCTAAAGGGTTACCTACTTAAGGTAGACCTTATAACTACTAACTAATAGGTTAGTAATATAGTTACTAATATACTCCTAAGTAGAGGTATAAGTAGTAAAGGTAATAAGGATATAACTATAGTTAAGATTACTAAGCTTACTATCTACCTCCTTCTAATAGTAGAATATTAATATATTCTAAGTATACTATATAATACTATAAAGCTCTTAGGGTACCTAAAACTATTAGTATACTTATAGAGTAATTACTAAATAGGTAATAACTTATAGTAGAATATTTTTTCTTATCTATCTAATAGATAATATACTTAGCTATATAGTAACTAGTAATATAGATAAGCTTATTAATATTATAGTATATACTAGTAAGGTAGTAGATATATAAAGCGCCTTTAGTAAGGCTAGTAAAGCTAATATATAGATTATATTTATAGTTAAGAACTATCTAGATTCTTAAGATAACTAATATTTTAGTAATAGGCCTATAATAGTAAGGTAAGATAAAGGAAGTAAAGGGAAAGGAGAAAATAAAGTAAAAAGAGTTAATTATAAGGTAATTAAGTTAGTAAAGAGTTACTAATATATTACTAAGTATAAAGAAAGGAGGAGAAAAAGAGGAAAATAAACTAACTAGTAGAAGAAAAACTTTTTACTAGGTAATATAATAGCTAGGGAAAGTAAGCTAGAAAAATCTACTTAATATATATTTACCTTACTATTATATAACTATCTTTTATCTAAAGAACTAATACCTAACCTAATAACTAAGTAGTAATATATTACTAAATAATAATATAAAATATTAAGAACTATAATAATAATAATAAGGTAGCTATACTAGTAATAAGGAGGATTCTATAATATATAAAGCTATTAAAGGATATTCTAGGCTAAAAGGACTATAGTTATTATTAGTGTTATTTATAATATTACGTAATAACTTTAGGGATAAAGTCTTAGGGGGAGGGGAGTAATTATAAGAAGATCTATAGTAGTTAGCCTAGTAGGTCTTAGTAATAGGTTACTAAGCCTCTAATAAGCTAGCCTTACTATAAAGTTTTAATAAGTAGCTATAGCTATACTAGAGGAACTCTATAAGCTTAAGTCTTATTATATACTAATACCTACTATTAAGCCTTACTTAGTTAAGTACCCCTAGCTAATACTCTTATAGATTATTACTAATATAAGCCTTAATTTCTATATAACTAAGTTTAAGTATACTACCTATATATTATCTATTAATATTAAGGAGATACCTATTAAAGCCTATAATAGTATAAAAAAGGTTAAATATTATTATATAGTACTCTACTATATATATAAGATATTCTATATAGAGATAAATATAAAACCTGAAGTTATACTCTAAATAGTAGTAAAAGTAGTAAATAATACTACTAGCCTAAATAGCCTTATACTAGCCCTATTAGTCTTTAGAGTATACCTATAAATTAATAATAATTTACTATTAGTACTATTAACTATTAAATAGGTAGAGATAATTTAAAAAGCTATAGAGGAAATATAGTAAATTTATACTAAAAGATAGGTAAATAATATACTAGTAATATATAATAGCCTAAATACTATAGCTACTACTATACTACCTCTTTAATCTCTTATCTATATATAATAAGAAAAGAATAGCTAGTAAGGCCTATTTTAGTTACTCTCTAATAATAGTACTACTTATATAGTTAAATTACTATAAGGCCTATAGAACTTCTATATTACTATAGTAAAACCTTACTACTAATATAAGGAGGATTCTAATAATACTATATAAGTATAAGATACTAATACTACTACCTTACCCTCTAAGCTACTTAATAAGTAGGGAGGTAAAATATATAAAGGTGTTATAGTTACTATAAAATAGCTATAGTAATAATACTATAGTATTAGGTACTAAGAAATAGCGGCCTAGTACTAATAAAGGGGTGTTAGTAGGGTACTAAGGGGGGAGTAGTACTAAAGAAACTAAGGACTAAAAGACATACTTAAGAGATTTCTATATAGACTAGAGGGATTTAAGAGGTTAAATTAGAATAATTATTATAACTAACCCCTAACTATACTATTATTAACTTTTTTACTTAGGACTATCTCTAGCCTCTAATATATTCTAATCTCTACTTACCCCTAGGCGTCCTAACTATTAGAGTAATAATAGTACCTAAGTCCTACTCTATTACCTAACATACTATAAGTACTACGCCTAAATAAATAACGCTAAATATAGAGGAGGGCTAGGTAGCTAAGCTTAGGGGGCTATTAGAGGACTAGCTAAGGGCCCTACTTAATAATAAGGTTATAAAAGCTAGGAAGAGGAAGATAATAAAGTAAATTACAGCCCTTAGGAATAAAGCAGCTCTAGAGGAAGTATATAGTAGTAAGGCTAGAACTATTACCCCCTAGCTAGAGCCTAAGTAACTATATACTAATAGGCTAATTAAGTAGTTAGCCCCTATTTAATATAAAGGGGGTAATTAGAATAACCTTTAAGACTTTCTATTTAAATTAGAAGGGTAGTTTAATATTACTAAAAAAGAGTTTATAACTAATAATAATAAGGTTTAGTTTACTAGTACCTTACTAAAGGGTAACCTAGTATATAAGTAGAGGAACTATATTACCCTTTACTATAATAAGAAGATTAGAGATATAACTTAGTTAGTAATAGAGGTATAGCTAAGGAATAGTATAGCTAATAATAATATAAGGGCTTCTAGTATAGTAGTTAAGCTTAATAAGACTAAGTAAAAACTAAGCTAGACTTACTAGTAATTTATTAATAAGTATAAGACTATAGAGGTAGAGTACCCTAACGCCTTACTAGAGAGGTAGTAAGTAGTCTATATACTTAACTAGCTCCTACTAGAGTTAAGAAGCTATATCCTAGTAAGGGGTCTCCTACCTACCTAATAAGAGTTAGATAATATAGTCTAGAGGGTAGAGACTTTAATAAAGACGTATATAAGAGAGGTACTAAGTAACTACCTAAAACTATAATAGGAATAAAAGAACTAGTAGGACCCTACTCTTACCCTAATACTAACTACTACCCTAATAGTAAAGATAGGAAGTAGCTAGTTAATAATAATACTAATATAGTTAATATATATACTAATACCTAACCTACTAGTAAATAGAGAAGAAGATAAGTTTAGATATCTACTAGTAAGGCCTTAAGGGCTACTAATATACTATAACTATAGTAAGGAGGGCTATAAGTCTCTTAGATATATAGAAGAAACATACTATAAGTATTAGAAGCTAAAGTACTTAAGGAGATAGTATAACCTAGCTCTTATAGGGGTTAATACTATTAACCTCCCTTAGGGGGGTAAATATCTTTACTTTAAGGTAGACTTTTATATTAAAGTAGGAGGTAGTTAGTAGAGGGGTAAGGTATTAATAGACCTAGGGGTAAATAAGAATATCCTATATTAGAGGATATTATATAGGAAGAAGCTATAGGAGGTTAGTAGGGGGGGAGAAGGTCTCTAAGGGATATAGGGAGGTAAGGCCCCTAACTATAGTAAAAAGAGACTATTTATAGAAGTTAAGGATAATATAGAGGTAGCTAAGACCTAATACTATTTATTCTAAATTAGTAATATAGGTAGCTATAACGCTATTCTAGAGATCCCCTAGGGGGTAAAGGCTTAGCTAAACCTAAAATAGTCTATAATTAGATAGATATACTTACTTAGTAAGGACTATATCTAGCTAGTCTAGGGTAAGAAGGTAATTAGGAAGGCTTATAAAGGATTAAGGGCTATTCTTATATATAACCTAATAGTCTACTACTTTAGGTATAAAGGAGCTAAGGGCCCTCTAGAGGTACCCTACTAAGAACTAAAGGGGGTTAAACTAGTAATAGAGGGTAACTTTATACTACTAGAAGAGGATAAAGAGTAGGTATATATATTTAATACTAACCTAGTAGTAAAACTAGTAGCTAATAGGGGTAGGTTATACCTAATTAAACTTAAGCTAGGGATAAAGCTGCTATTTAGCCCTATCTACCCTCTAGTAGAGAAAGAACTATAAGAGCTATAATAATATATTAAAGATATACTATAAAAGGGTTAGATCTAACTATTAAGGAGCCTTATAGAGGTACTAATCCTCTTTATACTAAAGAAGGGGGGTAAATTATACCTTTATATTAACTATAGAGGGCTTAATAAGAGTACTATTAAGGACTATATACTATTACTACTAATTAAGGAGATTTTAGACTAACTATCTAAGGTAAAGTAGTTTACTAAGCTAAATTAAAAAGATATATACTACTAGGTAAGGATCTATAAAAAAGATAAGTAGAAGATAGTATTCTAAATATAGTATAGTTACTATAAGTATTAGGTTATACTATTTAGACTTATTAATATACTTATAACATTCTAAGCCTATATTAATAATATACTAGCTAGCCTAGTAGATATTATCTATATTATCTACCTTAATAATATCCTAATTTTTATAAAAAATAAGGAGAGCTATATAGAAGCTATAAAGATAGTACTAAGCTAGTTAGATACTATAGGGCTATATACTAACCTAAAGAAATATACTTTTTATATTTAAATAATTAGCTTCCTAGGGTTTATTATTTTTAGTAAAGGTATTATAATAGAATAAAAGTATATAGAGGTAGTAATATAGTAGCTACTACCTACTAGTATTAGGGAGATATAAGTCTTTTTAGGATTTATAGGATTCTACTAGTAATTTATTAAGAATTACTCTAAGGTATATACCCTACTAATAGATAGGCTAACTATAAAAGTAGTAGGGGAGTAAGTAATTACTAAGGATATAAAAAAGGCTTTTTATAAGCTTTAGGCCTTCTTTTTATAAGCCTCTATCTTTTAGTACTTTAACCTATTACTACTAATATAGGTTAAAATAAATATATTAAACTTTATAATAGGGGTAGTACTTTACTAACCTTATAATAGGATATAGTACCTTATAGCCTTCCTATTATAGAAGTTAAGAGGGGTAAAGCTCTACTATAGAGTACTAAAGGCTAAGCTACTTATAATCTAGAAGGTAGTATTATATTAGAGGTACTACCTCTTATATACTTAGTATAAGATACTATTCCTAATAGACTACTTAGGATACTAATACCTTACTACTAAGCCCTAGCTAAATAGCTATTAGGCCTAACTACTATAAGACCTCTTACTCTTTAACTTTAAGATTAAATACTAGCTAGGAAAAGAGAATATAGCAGATAGCCTATCTTAATAGCCTAATTATAAGCCTACTAATATAGAAGAAAAGGAGGTATATAATATGTTTCTAGAAGACTTCTTAGGGTAGTTTAAGAAGAGGGTTACTACCTTTAGACGTAGTAAGTTACTAGTAACCCCCTTAGCTATACTAAAGTAGCTAGTAGCTACCCTAGAGGAGGAGGTAAAGGAGGCCTAATAGATAGAAAAGGATATCTAATTATATAACTAAGAGTTATAAGGGCTAAGCTAGACCTAAGATAATTAAGGGGTGTTAAGGTATAAGAGGCATATAGTAGTACTAAAAGGCTATACTATTTAGATAGAGCTACTAATAGTATTCTATAATAAACTAATAGGGGGCTACCTAGGGGTAATATATATACTTAAATAGATAGGCTAAACGTTTTTCTAGAAGTTAATAAAGAAGGATGTTAAGGAGTATATATAGATATATACTATATACTAATAAATAAAACCTAGGTACTATCTACCTTAGAGGAAGCTAGTACCTCTATTAGTACTAAGCTAACTATAGGAGTATATTACCCTAGACTTTATTACTAAGCTACCTAAGTTAAGAGGATTTACTATAAGGACTTATAATAGTATCTTAGTTATTATAGATAAGCTTATAAAATATATAGTCTACCTACCTATAAGAGAAACCCTAATAGTAGACTAGCTAGTAACCCTCCTTATAAATAGAGTATTCTTATATTTTAGTATCCTAATAGTAATAATCTTAAACTAAGGATCCCTTTTTACTGTTAAAGTATAGGCAACAAATAGGCCATAAAGTGGGGCGCCGGCCGCATCTGTAAGGCAAATGCCGGGCGCATTTCGGCTATAGGCAATCCCCACTTAAAACAAGGAAAAACAATGACGCGTGCATTTGGCCTTAGGCAATTGGAAATAGGGGCACTTATGGGCCTAGATACATACATACACATCAACGGATTGAACAAGAATAATTGCCGTATATACTTACTTTAACAATTAACAGTCTGAATCACAAAGCGCTAATTAATATCACTAGAAGTAATATACGGCTTATACGCAATATACATGTTATTAACTATTGCTACTATGGCCGACAAGCTTGTAGGTAACGCCTAATTGAAGAGCTAGACTAACTAGCCTAATTAGTATTAACAACTTAAGTAAAAAGCGTATATATAGGGTATATAGGAATCTATTACCCTATCGCGAGATAGATTAATTTGTGTTACAACAAACCATCTACTAGAGCCTCCTACCTATCCTATGCTTAACTAGTTCTAAATATCTGGTCAGACCTACATTAACAAATAGGTGGCTAAGAATACTATGCCAGGCTAGCTGCCGCCTTTATGAGATAATATAAAGGCATTATAGATCTATTACTTAAGTAAGGATAACCTGAAGTACTTTAAGATGTTAAAGGAAAAATACTAGGCTAATAATAAGTAATATAAACAAAAGGCAAAAGTAGTCTATAATATATTTAACTAGATTAGAGTAATAGTTAACCTAATATTAATATCCTAGTACTATAAACTAGTAAGCCTAATCTATAAATAGATTAAACAACTAGAAGCCTATATTAGTATTTAGCTATAAGAGGATAAAGCATAAGTAATTATAAAGTATAATAGAGTTATAAGCCAGCCTTTTAAACATAAGATATCTAATATAAAAGATATAGAATAATAGGTAATAGATTAGGAGAATACTATCTTCTATAGTATCTATATTAAGTAGACTACTATAGTTAAATCTAGTAAATAGTTCTTAGCTTTAATAACTATATTAAGATATACCCTAATAGTAATATAGGTAGAGGCATATAAGAGTAGTAAGAAGGACTAAGTAATAAAAGGGATTCTTACCTATTATAAGGTAATCTTAGACATACGTACCCACATCGCGGTAGAGCCAGATTAACTATAGGCAAAAGTGTCGTATAGAGCATTTAGGCTAGTATCTATAGTAACTATAGTAGACCTTAAGGACTATATAAGAAAAGAGCCTACTAGATAATATAGTAGTAGTAGTAATAGTAATAGTAATAGTAATAGTAGTAGAAGGTAAATATATAAAAGGTACTTCCTCTATAATATAATTAGTTATAAAGTAAAAAGGTACTTCTTTATAGGTAAGATATAATTACAGCATATATAGAGGCTAAAGTAGGAGACTATTAAGTATATAAAGAAGTTACTTAATAATCTATAAGTAAAGGAAAAGCTCTAAGAAGAGGATATATTAATAGTAGTAGTTATAAAGAAATTAGAGGAGCTAGATTTATTAAAGAGAGGATTATAGGCTAAAGCTATAACGCCTTTAAAGTAATAATTAAAGGGACTACTAAAGGGTAGAGGTGTGTTAATAATATAGTTAGTAGTATTTATAGCTTCTATATATCTACTTAAAGACTATATTATCCTTAATTTAGGGGCTATACTTTATGTCTTCTACTTATAATATTAATTTATTAGTATATCTCTAGTAAATTTAGATAACTTTATTTAGGCTAGTAACATAACAATCCTAATTAAAGGATAGGGAAAGGTAGTAGTTAGAGTAAAGTAAGATAGTTATATAGTTAAGATTACCCTATATAATATTACTTACTACCTATTACTATCCTATAACTTAGTATTATACATATAGCTAAAGAATTATAACAACTAGTAGTAGGATAATAGCCTATTAAATAATTTAATCTACAAAGCAAACAACTATTTAGTAGTATTTAACATAGAAGAAATCATAGGCTAATAGGTAATTAAGGCTAATAGTATAGCAAAAGGTGCTCCTATGGCATACCTAGTAGTAACAAGCATAGTAGACCTAGGCTAACACTAGTAACTATAGGCTGTTAAAGCTGCTTACTAGCATAACTAGCTTAGGCACCTAGGTAGCTATGTACTTTGCTATATTACAACAAAGGCAAGGGGAGCCTATATACACAGAAATATACTAGAAATACTTACTTACTAATATAAAGTCTATATAATAAGTAAGATTAAATACTAAGTCATATAGTAGCTAAGGGAATTAATTAAATAGGCGGAAGTAGGTAATAGAGTAGCTCTTAATTTCTACCTATTTAACTAAGGCTATAGTAGATATAAGTTAGCCTTATTATTAACTAACTATAAATTAGGATTTATATAGGACTACTATATATAATAATAGACAACTAAAGCTATTAAGGATATACTTCTTAACTTTATTAAGATAGTTAAGGTTTATAAAAGGACTAAAGTTATAGTATTTAAGTATAATAATAAGATCACAACTTCCTATCTATAAGTAAAAGAGGCTATAGAAAGTCTAGGAATCCTATTTAAACTATCTGCACTAAACATATAAGCTTAAAATAGAGGTGCTAAAAGGACTATAGTAGTTATTAAGTAAAAGGGAACTATACTATAGTTCAAATTAAAGCTACTATTATATCTATAGCTAGAAATCCTAAAGGTAGTAGTATATCTATATAATTACATACTAGTAGAGTTATGTAGTTAGTAATTACTATATAAGATATAGCATACTGCTTAAGGGCGACTATCTCTACTATATATTAGCTACTTATATGTATTTAGATACTAAGTATATATGTTAACTTTAGATACCTAGTTAAATTATAATTATCTATAACATTTTAAAGCTAAGGCGTATATTAGATACCTTATTAGATATATGTTAACTAACTAGTATTATATATATGTTCCCCTAAAGAACAAAGTAATTACTTTATATAATATAATCTTTAATAAAGATAACTACTTCTTAGGTAAAGAAGATAAATAGGTAGATAAATTAGTAAATACTAATAAAGTAGCTATTAACAAATAGATTATAAAAGTATTAAGTAAGAACTTTATAGATATGGCTAATAGTATTAATATAGACAAAGTTTTTATTAATACTATTTAACATTAAATACCTAAAGAACCTATAAGTAAATTACAAGACTATATAAAGTTATACTTTATATTAATAACCCCTCTAGAGTTACTAAAGGCGTCCTTTATTACATAATTATCAGATACTATTACTATAAGAGGGTAATATATAAATGAAATATATAATAAAGTCTGTTATGCTGATTGTATTAACTAATAAAGATGTGTATACCTATGTGAATTGTAGAAAGCTGCCTTTATGGCTAGGACGGTTACATACCTATACCACCTAAAATATAACTATTCCTTAAGGCGGATTAAGTTGCCTAATAGGCCTGTAGGCTGGCCCCCTCAGGACAGCAGGTATATAGATCAATTAGTAGGAGAGGTAACCTCTAAAAGCTCTAAAGATAAGGTAGAGCTAAGACAGCAGGGAAGCCCTTAAAGGGATAATACAGCCGGCAGACATATTCATTAGAAGGAACTACCTAGACTACCTAGATTACATGCTAAATTAAAAGATTATCTGTTTGTAGATAACTTCCTTTAAGCTAAAAAGGATTACTTATAAAGCTATAAGGTAATAAACAGCTAGGTTAAAATTAGAATTTAGGAAGCTAGTAATAATTAGATTCTTAATTACTAATAGGTATATACCTATAAGTTAAATAAGTATAGATACCTTATAAAGCTAAAGGCATGCCTTATTATTTATAGCGATTAGTAACTAAAGGATGTAATCTAAGATATATATATAGTAATACTTACTAGATTATTATTTAGATTACTAATTGTAATAGTAGCTAAGTTAGATCTTAAGCTAATTTAATTTAATATAGTAAACGTATTTATATATGCTGATATAGATGAAATAGTGTTTATAAAGCTTCTACCTAGACATCCTAATTATAGCTAAAAGAGAATTATTAAGTTATAAAAGGCCCTATATAGTCTATAATAATTACCTCTGTTATAGTAAAAGCACCTTAAAAAGGGACTTTATAAACTTAGATTTACTCTAGTTATAGGTAAGCCCTACTATTAGTAGAAAGGAGCTATTATATTCTTCTTCTATATTAATAATTACGTCTTTATATTCCCTAAATTATAGTAGTAAGAGGCTAATAAATTAATTAATAGGATAAAAGAATAATACTATCTAGAGGGTTAGTAAAGAGATATAATAGTTCTTAGGTATAGAGATACTATATAATTAAGATTAATAAAAGATATAGTTGTTATAGGTAGTATATATTAAGAAAATATTAAAGCTAATTAATAATAAGAACTGCCTGCTACTAGATAATATACTAATAGGTAATAAAGAACTTCTTCCCTTAAAGAAGATAGCTATAAACTTTAAAGTAGTGAGATACTAGTAGAAAGTTAGTTTAATCCTATACGTAGTAATAATAATAAGACCTAACGTTGTATTTATAGTTAGTCACCTAGTAAGATTTAATTATAATCTATTAGCTGCCTACTAGTAAGTAGTAAATTATATATTATAATACCTTTATTAAATAAAGGGACTTTACCTTAAATTTAGTGCTAATAGATTAATAACAATTACGTCTAACACAAGCTTTAGTAATAATTTAATTAATTATAAGAGCTTATAAGCATATACTATTAAACTATTTAGAGGCCTTATTAGATAGAGGGCAAATAAGTAGTAAACAGTTATGACTTTAATAATAGAAGTAGAGCTACTTACTCTATTATAGGCTATAAAGGAGGCTATATTTACAAGCCAATTAATTACTAAATTAACAGCTAGTAAAGAAATAATTGCTCTAAGCCTAAAAGTTATAATCTAATATAATAATTAATAGACTATTAGATTAGTCACAAAGGAGCTAGTTTAGCTCTAAACGCAACTTTACTATATAGATATCTATTACTACTAGTTATATTAAGAGATTACTAAAGGATAAGTTAAGGTTATCTACATTCTGTTAGCTAAGCTAATAGTAGATAGATTAATAAAGGTGCTACTAAGGTAGAAATAGGCGACTTTTATGGATTAATTAGGGATAGTTAATTAATCTAAATGGTTATTACGTAACCACAAAGAAGAGCTTATAGCAGATAAATTACTAGTAACTAGTAGCGACAAATTAAATAACAATAAAGTAAAGAGAAATAAAGCAATTACAACCATAATAACTATAGTAGAGGAGGAATAACCAGCCAGTATGGCCCTAACTAGGACGGTTAATCAGCATAGTTACACCAGACAGATAGTTAAAGTAGGGTAGCTATAAGTACGCCTAAACTTTATAATATTAAAGATAATTAATTAGCTAAAGTTATTAATAACTTTAACTATAAATATCTAAATAACTATATATCTCCTATAGTTAGTAATTATACTATTATAATTACCTTAATTAGGGCTATAATTTAATATTAACTATAACTATAAAAGTTAAAACCCTAAAAGATAATTAGCTAAGAGATAATTTATTAATCTTACTAATTACCTTTAAGGGAAAGCAGTAAGATAATTTTTAAAGTCTATTTACTACCTTATATAATTAATAGACTAGAGGAGAGGAATTATAATAAGGGTAACCTTACCTATATATTATAGTTATTAAGGCTTAGACTTATATATTAACTAACTAGTAGGATTTAATAGATATAACTACTATTAAGTCTTTTTACCTCTACCTAGGATTAAACCTATTAAGCTTAGATTATAAGTTGCTATCTTATAATTATAATTTATTAGTAGTAGGCTAAACTACTTAACTATACGTACTTTAGTGTTAGTTATTGATTATTAGTTAATTGCTCTTTAATATAGGTAGGAGTAGTAGTTAAAGGAAGTCATAATTACGGCTAGGTAGTAATATAGTTGCTAATACGGTCGGGTTGAATCTATAAATAGCTTTAATCTGAGAGGGCGTATTAAAGTATAGGCAACAAATAGGCCATAAAGTGGGGCGCCGGCCGCATCTGTAAGGCAAATGCCGGGCGCATTTCGGCTATAGGCAATCCCCACTTAAAACAAGGAAAAACAATGACGCGTGCATTTGGCCTTAGGCAATTGGAAATAGGGGCACTTATGGGCCTAGATACATACATACACATCAACGGATTGAACAAGAATAATCGCCGTATATACTCACTTCAACATTTACTAGCTACTTTTAGGTAGTAGTATACTACCTACTAGCTATTAAATAGAAACTTAGTACTATATACTACCTATAAATAGATAGCTAGACTAAGTAGTAGAATTAGAATATTAAATACTTCCTCTATACTTTCTATAATATAAAGTAAGATAACTAGGCTAAATAGCTACTAATAGTAGAATTTATCTATAATAGAGTATAGTATAGTACTATTAGGGTAGTACTAGTAGAGGTATTAATAGGCTATATACTATATAACCTTTATAACATAAGGCTAGAGAGGCTAAAACCTATAGAAGTCCTAACTACCTACTAAAGGGTTAAGAGCCTATAGAGCTAAAGGGTAGTAATTTAGAAGATACTATAAGTAGTAATAAAGGTATATAAGAAGTAGTATAATACTAAGTAGTTAGACGTTAAGTTTAAAGTAAGGGAAAGAGTCTTACTTTTAGTAAGGTTTACTAAGTAGAGATAACTATTAAAGAAGCTATCTAATAAGTATTTAGGACCCTTTACTATTACTTAGGTAGTTAGTAAGGGGAAAGCCTATAAACTTAACATAGGAATAAAATACTATATTTATAATATATTCTCTTTATTATAGCTAGAGAAGTATAGGGGGCTACTAAAAGATCCCTAGCCTATCCTAATTAATAATTCTTAGAATAATAGGTAGGGATATATAGGATAGTATATATCCTATATAAGAGTATATCCTATAGAAGTAAGAATATAAGATAATAGGGGTAGAGATATATAGAATATAAGGGGTTAAAGAGATAGAAGATAAAGAGAGTATAATAGTTAGATTATTACTATAGATATTACTTACTTAGAGAGAAAGATAGTAGTTTAGAATATAGGAGATTCCTATCCTTATATAACTATATCTAGCTTACTAAAATATTCTATACTTACGTAAGCTACTTAGAAATTAACCTAAATAACGTATAAGAACTTAACCCTAACTAAATAACCCTAACTTAAAGAGATAACCTAGATAGGTAGAAAGAGGAGTAGTAAAGCTAATCTTACTCCTTATAGAATCTTCTAGTATTAGGCTGTAATTACGTAATCACCTACTTACATAATTAATATATATATTAATCTACTAGTTTAGTAGATTATATATATATATATATCTTATATATAAATCTCTATAATAGAGGAAATATAAGATAAAGAAGTATAAGAGTATTAGAGAATACTCTTACTTCTAATAATAATAATAATAAAGACGTCTATAAGGTTAATAAGATAGTAGACTATAAAGGCTTACTAAGGAATAGATAGTACTTAATAAAATAGAAGGGCTATATAGAGGAGGAAAACTCTTAGGAGCTATAAAGGAATCTATAACTAAAGCTATAGTAGGAATATAAGTAGGGGATTACTAGGGGGGTATAGGTATAAGATGTTACGACCCAACTAACTACAGGTAATACAGGCCCTACTAGAGCCCTAGAAGCGCAGGCGGCGTAGCATCTTATAAGAAACAGGCTTATAGAGCAAGGTAGAAGGATAACTCCCCCTAAAACAGAAGAACTATAGATTAAGTCACGTAATAATAAGAAGGACTAACATATAATAAGTAGTCCTAGGACAGGACCAATATATCCTATATGGTCCTAGGATAGGACTAACATTCTAGGGATAGTCTAGGACACTACTAGGATATATAGGATTTATATATAGGATAGACTAAGTCTAGGACTTAGGATAAAACTACTATAGCTCTTTAGTAATTAACTTATAATATATTCTCTAAATACCTTTTAGACCTTAATATTATATTTACTATTATCTAAGCTATATAAGCTACCTTCTAACCTATTAACTACCTAACTAATTACTAAGTAATTAATAGACTAGTAAGCTAATAATACTATTACTAAGTATTAACCCTAGCTATACTTCTAGTAGAAACCTACTATTAGGAATCCTAATTATAACACTTTAATTACTCCTGTTAAGTAAGTTAACCTTAATACTTACCTAACAGTAATACAACAACATATCTATAAAGAACACTCCTACCTCTTCTAACTCTAGCTCTAAGGGTAAGGAACCTACCCCTATAGTTGCTAAGAACTTAGATAAAGAAATAAAAGATATAGAGAACTAGTTAGATAATAATAATAAACTTATGTTTACTAAAGAAGTCTATAAAAGCCTATAGAAGCATATTAAGAAGAATAATAAAGATATAGCCTAGATGTAAGGTATAATTAATAAGGTCTATACTTAGTTATAGAATAAGGATAATAAAACTAAATAGCTAAAGGCTATAATTAATAAGACCCTTACTAAACTTAAGATTAAATTATAGGAAGCTAACACGCTTAGGTAAGAAGTTAAGACCCTCTAAGTAGCTACTAACATTATTATAACCCTATTAGATAGGTATAAGAAACTTAAGCTTAACTCCCCTAGAACTTATAATAGTACTTAAGGACAGCTTAAGGGATTCTTAATCTAAGTATATACCTACTAGATATTCTATACTACTAATTTTAGGAATAAAGTTAAACATATAATCTATATAAGAACTTTCCTATAGGGGAAAGTACTTACCTAGTTTAAACTATTCCTAAAAGAATTCCTTATATATAATAGAACTATTAAACTATATTTAAGGGAGACCTAGTTAATCTTTAGAAGTATAATAGGCTTTAAATACACCCTAAAGTTATTATTCTAAGACCTAGATAAAAAATAACAAGCTAAATAAGATCTTACTAACTTATAGTAAACTAAGGTAGTATCTTACTATATAGCAGAATTTAGATACCTAACAGCTAGACTTAATATTACTAATAAATCCTTAATCTTTATGTTTTACTTAGGACTTAAGGAAGATATTAAGGATAAACTAGCTAAGATTATAAATACTCCTAAGGACTTTCTCTTATATATTAAGCTTACTATAAAAATTAACACCTGGCTGTTTAAATAAAGAAGAGAACAAGGAGAGAACTAAAGACCTACTACTAACTTAGGGAAATAATATAACTAAGGACTATAACTAACTAAACCATATTAGTAAAACAAGAACTAGTAACTATATTACAACATACCTAGCACCTCTTATAGGTAACATATAGGACTAATAGATATAAGTATTACCTAGAAATAAAACAATAAGGCCCTATAAGATATTAAAATAGTTAAATACTATAACTATAAAAAGATAGGACACTATATATAAGACTATTAACAACCTAAACGCCTATAACATAAGGCCTTACCTAAAGGAATAAAGAAAGCTAATATAGCCTATAAGGAAGCTCCCTATAGGTTACTCTTATAGACTACCTATTATTATAATAAGTATACTATTTACTAAGATAGTAAGGAACAAGCTAGATAGTACCCTAAGGAACTAAAAGGGAAAACTATTATAATTACTAGAAAATAACAACCTTAGTAGGAACAAGCTTCTAAACAATAGAACTAATAACTTATTAGAGAACTCATCTAGGCCTAAGACGCCATATAGGAACAACTTAATAAGCCATACATAAAAGCCACCCTAGATATTATTACTAAACAACTAGAAAAGCATATCTAGGCCTAGGGTAATTACTAAAAGTAACTATAGCTTAAATAGGATGTTAAAAATACAGTATTTAAATCTATAAAGCTTAAAACATAACCTATAAAGATTATTATAATTACTTGTAAGTAACTAATCTTCTATACTAGTAAGCTAATTATATAAACCCTAAGTAAGTATAACAAACTAGTAATCTAGAACATAAACAAGACTATATACTACCTATAATACTAGCTAGATAACATATAATAACAAATTAAATAAAGGAAGAAGGACTAAGGGGACCTAAAACAACTAGTATAAAGCTACCTATAGCTCTATAAAGTACTTAAGTAGTAGTATAGATAAGAAGAAAAGCCTATAGACCCCCTTAACATCTTAGAACTTACCTAAGGACTTTAATTAGAAGTATGGAAAGGACTAGAGCCTACCTAGGAAATTATATAGTATAAGACTATTATAATAGTAAGAAAAGGAAAAGAACCTAAACAACTATAGTTTATACCCCTAAGACTTTAATACTAGGAATACATACCTTAAGATATAATTAAGTACCTAGGAACATCCTCTAATATCTATAATACTTCTAACTTAGAATCTTCTATAGATAAATTTACTCCCTAAAGTAAAGTTAAGTAACTAGCTATAGAATAACTAGTAGAACTAGAGAGAGAAACAACCCCTATAACTAGACAGACTAGTAAGAAATCCTAACATATCTAGTAGTAGGCTTACTAAAACTCTATACTAGCACCCTAGGATATATAAAACAAACATAAGGTATATAAGGATGCCCCTAAACTTAGGAGGAGAGAATAAAAGTACCTTAAAGAACAACCCCTAGTATAAAGAAACAATAACAACTAGATTATTTATTTCTATAGAATAAAAGACATAGATATTAAAAACTAACCTATAGTATTAGTATAAGAAGAACTAGTTTTTAGAGATTATAAACTACTTTATATTATAAACCTATACTATTATATAATCTTCTAGGCTAATTATATCTATAACAAATGTTTAGTATACCTAGTTAATAAGGAAAAGTATGTATTCTTCCTATAAAGAATTACCCCCTAATACCCCCTATATAATATATATATAGATTAAGACTTATATACCTAGATAGTAGAAAGCTACTATAAATAACAACTCTACCTATAACCTAACCTAGAATACCTACTCTTATATAGTAGTAGTAAAAGGTACTAGTTAAACTACCTACATAATAAGTATAAATACTACTATAAAGGGAAAGCATAAGCATAGTAAAAGGAAATTAAGGAAGTAAAGACTTCTTAGGTTAAACTAAAAAATAAGGAATACTAACTATAAAGGGACTATAGGAGGTAAGACAGGACATAAAGTCCCTATATATAACAAATATAGAAGATAAAGTATACCTTATTTATAATATTACTATTAATAGATAGCCTACTAAAGTTGTAATTAATAGTAGAGCCTATATTAACCTAATGTTACTATAATTAGTGAATTAATAAAAAATACTATAGTAAGAGAAAGAATAACTATATTACCTATAAACTATTAAAGGAGAAGTAGTTACGTATAGTAAAGGAACTGTTGATAAGGAGACTACACCCCTCCCTATAGTTATCTAAGGCTAATACTAGTAACTAGTCTTTAACATAACAGTAATAGGAGATATAGACGTAATATTAGGAATACTATAGCTATAGAAATACAACCCTAATATAAACTAGAGAATAGGCTAACTCTAGTAGAGAGACTTAACTATAAGGACGCATTACACACCATAACCCCTAAGTAAGCCTAAGCAACCAACTTAATATATTACCTATATTAGAAGGATTAAGCTTATAAGAGACTAGCAACTTACATCTATAGCAACTATATAATAAATAACATAACAACAGTACATACTAGAAGGGTAAGGAAATAATAATTTAAAAGAAGACTATCTTAACATAGTACCTCTTAAATATTAATAATATATAAAACTATTTACTAAAGAACTAAAAATAGGACTACTAGAATATAGACTATATAACCATAAGATCTAACTCCTAGAAGGGAAGCACCTAAAACTTAAACCTATCTATAGACTAAACCTAATAGAAAGAGAGATACTTAACAAATAGCTAGATAAGAACCTTAAGAAAGGATATATTAGACTATTAGAATTACTAGTAGGGTATCTAATCCTCTTTATACCTAAGAAGAATAGAAAACTATAACTATATGTTAACTACTATAAGCTTAATAAAATTACTAAGAAAAATAGTTACCTACTACTACTTATTTTAGAGCTATAAAACCTATTATATAGAGCCAACTAGTTTATAGTACTTAACCTTAAGGGAGCTTATAACCTTATCTATATTAAGGAAGGAGACAAATAGAAAACAGTATTTAGAACTTAATAAGGACTATTTAAAACACTTATTATGCTATTTAGACTTACTAACACACTAGTAACATTCTAAACAATAATTAACTACATACTTTATAAGAAACTAGACATCTTTATTATCTACTACCTTAATGATATCCTAATATTTTCTAAAACACTTAATAAATATAAGGAACATATATACTAGGTACTCTAGAAACTCTAAGAAGTAAAACTCTTAGTTAAACTAGAGAAAAGTGAATTTCATAAACAATAAGTTAATTACCTTAGATTTACTATTATACTAGGAAGTATCTATATATAAGCTAGTAAAGTAGCTATAGTTAAAGATTAGCCTATACCTTAGAACATAAAAGATATTTAATCTTTTAATAGCTATATTAACTTTTACTAAAAATTTATAAAGAACTTTAGTAATATTATACAACTAATATAATAACTTACTAGGAATAATACTAAATTCAGCTAGACTTAACTATACTAAGAAGTATTTAATAAAATTAAAGAAATTATTATATTAAAACTAGTCCTTAAGATACCTAACCTAGATAAATAATTTAAAGTAGAAGCTAATACCTCTAACTTTACTATAAGTAGATAACTTAAATAATAAGATAAGTATAGAAGACTATACCCCTATGTATTCTTCTCTAAAGTATTCTTAGGACTAGAATTAAACTACTAAATCTATAATAAGGAACTTATAGTAATAATCTATATATTTTAAGAATAGAGACCTTAACTTTTAGGAACTAAGTACTAAGTTCTTATATACTTAGATTATAAGAACCTTATATACTTTACTACCTTAAAGGTTCTTAATAAAAGATAAATTAGATAGTTAGAATTCCTATTAGAATTTAACTTTAAAATCATTTACTATAAAGGAACTAAAAACAAAAGGGCTAATACTCTTAGCTAAAGAATAGATTATAAAGTTAAAGTACTAGAAGAAACTTATATTATCCTTAAGAATAATAATACTAGAAACCTTATACCTATATAGAAACTTATTATAATTAGTATGTATACTTATCCTAACTTAATTAACAAGATAACACTAGAATAAATCTATAAGATATATAGTACTAGGGTATATAGATACTAAGGAGTTATAAAGATATTTAAACAAATTAGATAATACTATAACATATAAGTTACATAAGAAGAAGTAGCTTTAGTAATTAAGGACTATAACATATATAAGAAAAGTAAGAATAGTTCTTATAAACTATATAGGTATATTTAACTATTACTAGTACTACTAGAAGTATAGTACTTAATCTCTCTAGACTTTATTATTAAACTACTAAAGTTAAGAAAACCACTTATAAAGACATACTATAATAGCATCTTAGTTATTATAGACTAGCTTACTAAGTATGTATACTTCATCCTATATCTAGAATCTAGTAACACAGAAGAACTAGCCTATACCTTCTTAAAGTATATTATTAGTAATTACAGACTACCTAAGGAAATTATGTTAGATAGAGACAAGCTGTTTACATCTAAGTTTTAGAAATCTCTGATTTCACAACTTAGAGTAGATTACAAACTATTAACCTCTTTCTACCTATAGACTAATAGACAAATAGAATAAGTTAACTAAATACTTAAATAGTATCTTAGGTACTATGTTAACTATAACTAAGATAATTAGGTACTACTACTACTAATAGCCTAATTTACCTATAATAGTACTACTAGAGAAAGCATATAGAATTCCCTATTTTTCCTTAACTTTAGATACTAACTAACTATATATAGAGAACCTTAATAAGGACTATAAGCTCTAAAAGCTATAGTAGATATAAATAAACTCTAAGAAATCTAAAGTAAAACATCTTTAGATCTAGAATTTATTAGGTAACAAATAAGGAAATATACTAACTAAATAAGGGTTAAGGGACTAACCTTTAAAGAGGGGGATAGTATATACCTACTATACCAAAACATTAAGACAACATAACTAAATAATAAACTTAACTATAAAAAACTTAAACTATTTAAAATTCTTAAGAAAATTTTAGATATTAACTTTAAACTTAACTTACTAGACATAATAAAAATACACCTAGTCTTTTATATCTTACTACTTAAACTAGTACTAAGAGGATTAAATACTAATAACTATATTATTATTAAATCTAATAAACTAGAATATAAAGTTAAATAAATTATTAACTATAGAATAGAAAATAGTTAAGAAGAATACCTTATTAAATAGAAAGGCTATAGATATAAAGAAAACTTATAGGAACTAGTTAAGAACCTCTAACATACTTAATAACTTCTCTAGAACTATTATAACTCCCTAAACTAGACGCCTCTACTAATAGACCTAAATCTATAAACTTATTACTAATCCTAAAACTTATCTAGTTAATATTATTATTAATACTAATAAATTACAAATTATCTACTACCCCCTACTTATAAGTATCTAGAGTATAAAGAAGGTCTTTATTATCTAACTCTTATATACCCTAACAAAACGCCTCCTCTTAATACTTATAAACCTTCTTATAGATCTTATAAATCCATAATAATTAACTAGCAGCTAGGGCTATATCTAATTAAATTTTCGCTAGCTATATATAAAGGGCTATAAACTCTTTACTAGCCTTCTCTTCTTTTTTATCTTACTCCTTTTACTAGGTATTTAGTTTTGTTACTATAGAAAGAAGTTAGTAACTAATTAAACATAAAAGGACTACCTTACCTATAAGTAGAAGCTATAAGCACCCTATTATATAGCTTCTTCTTCTTAATATATAGAGTATATTATAAAGACCCCTTACTAAAGGAATAAGTAACCTTTATATAGTAGTAATAAGTATAAGGTATATTAGGAGGAATAGACTAAGACTCTATATAGGATAAGAGAGCCTAGTGTTTATAATCTTTTAGTAATATCTTTTCTAATTTTAATTTTAATTTTACTATATAACCTAACATAGTATTAGTATTATAGATAAAATAGGGAAGTATAATTAATAACTCCCTAACCTAGGAGACATAACCTACTTATAGGTCTTAAGGGTAAGACCTTTTAAGGGGAGACCTAATATTACAACCTAACTAACTATAGGTAATATAGGCCCTACTAGAGCCCTAGAAGCATAGGCGGCATAGCATCTTATAAGAAATAGGCTTATAGAGTAAGGCAGAAGGATGACTCCCCCTAGAATAGAAGAACTATAGATTAAGTTATGTAATAATAAGAAGGACTAACATATAATAAGTAGTCCTAGGACAGGACTAATATATCCTACGCAGTCCTAGGATAGGACTGACATTCTAGGGACAGTCTAGGACACTACTAGGATACATAGGATTTATATATAGGATAGACTAAGTCTAGGACTTAGGATAAAACTACTATAGCTCTTTAGTAATCAACTTATGATATATTCTCTAAATACCTTTTAGACCTTAATATTATGTTTACTATTATCTAAGCTATATAAGCTACCTTCTAACCTATTAACTACCTAACTGATTACTAAGTGATTAATAGACCAGCAAGCTAACAACACTGTTACTAAGTATTAACCCTAGCTATACTTCTAGTAGAAACCTACTATTAGGAATCCTAATTATAACATAAGAGTTACTAAGTAAAAAGGCCTATAAGGGCTAGGGAGTATAATAGTATAAGGCTAGGTATCTAATAATAAAAATAAGCTAGTAGAGGCTAAGGGGAGTAGGGGGTACTAAGGGGGTACTAAGGAAGAACTAGGTATCCTTATTATTATCCTCTACCTCCTCTACCTCCTCTTTTACCTCTTCTTACTCTTTATCCTTAGGTATAAGAGAGGGGGTACTAAAGTCTAACATACTAATATACTAAGAGAAGATTAGTAAATAGAAGGGGCGTACTAAGGGGGTACTAAAGGGGGTCTAGGCTATATATAACCTAGGAGTAGGTCTTAGACTACTCCTTAAGGAGGGTAGACTAGGCCTTAAAGACTACGTTTTACTACTAGAGAGTAGTAGTAGCCTTTTTAATAGCTATAGTAGTAACCTTAGTACTCTTAGCTAAGGATTTAACTACTTTAGCCTAGTATCTAGTAGTATTAGTAGTATTCTTAAGGGTAGTAATATAATAATAGTAGAGGAGCTACTCCTCCTCCTCCTCCTTAGCCTTATACTTAGTATTAGGGGCCTTAGCTAGGTTAACCTAATACTAGAGGGCCTTCTTACTTATAACCTAGGCCTTATAAAGCTTATCTTAAAAGAATTAGTAACTAGAGGGGTACTAAGGAGGTAGTAAGGGGATATATATAGTATCTTTATTAGTAGTAGTATAGGAATTAGGCTTATAGTAGATATCCTTAAAGAGGTAGTATAAATTAATAGTAGCTATAGTAGTAGTATAAGTAGCCTATAGGGGGGGTTAGCTATTACCTATTATTATATAAAAATAAGCTAAGTATAAGAAGAGGGTAGGTATACTAAAATATAAGACTTACTATATATAGTAGTATAATAAGTATATTTATTACTTATAGCTAAGGATTATTAAATTAGGGAGTATTAGGGGAGACTAAGGGGCTATAGGGGGGTAAAAGGACTTACTAGTAGTCTCTAGGTAATAGGGAAAATTAGCTAAGAAGGCGCTTAGTATAGTAAGATACTAGTTATATATTACCTAAAGGTAGTAGTTATAAGAGACAGCTTAAATACTATTATTATTATTATTATTATTAGTAGTAGTAAGGGGTATATAGTAGGGTATATAAGAGGACGTTAGTAGTATATTAGTACTACTAGAGGTGCCTATAAGGCTAAAAGGTATAGTACTTATAGGGCTAGAAGGTATAGTAAGAGGATTAGTATTAGTAGTAAGAGGTATAAAGGAAGATATAATAGTAGTAGAGGGGGAGCTAGTACTACTACTACTATTATTAGTATTACTATTACTAAGTAGTAATACTAGTAGTAGTAATAAAAAATAAAATAATAAATTAAGGGTATTATAAAAAAGAAAAAGAGAAGAAAAAATAGAAGGATAGAAAGTTAGAAAGAAGGGTAAAAAGACTAACCCTTTAGGGCTAGTAGCTAAAAGAGCTAAGTTATAATACTAACTTAAACTTATAGAGATAGAATATTCTAGGTAATAAAGATAGGCTAGAGGGGCCCTAAGGGGAGAATAACCCCTATATTAATAATAATAATTAACTACCTTTAGTAACTATAAGAATAATACTTCTTAAGGCCTACCTACTTAGAATAATAAAGATATAGCTAGAGGGATATTAGCTACTATTAAAAGGTATAATTTAAAGTAATAAGTTAAAAGGGAGATAGGTAATAATAAGAACTAAGTAGTATAGGTAGGTAGTTTACCCCTACTATAGAGTAGGTAACCCCTAAGGCTATTAGCTAGGAAGTTAAAAACCTATAATTAGCTAGAGTTAGCTAGTATAACTTAGGGGGGTTATAAGGCTATAGCTAGTATAACTAAGTAGTATAAGAGTAAGGCTAGAGTAGGTAACTAGCTAAGGAGATAGTTATTTACCTAGTAGACCTATTAGGCCTAAGGAAGTTCCTAGACTTCTATTTAAATTACTAAGAGTCTATAGTACTAGCCTAAGGGGACTATTAGGGCGTACTAGGGGGGGGCTAATAGTAGTCTAATAAAGCTAAAGGTCCTAAAGGTAAAACCTCTAGAGGGGGGGGATTATATTAGGTGCTAAGAAATAGTAGCCTAGTACTAATAAAGGGGTGCTAGTAGGGCGTTAGGGGGGGAATAGTACTAAAGAAACTAAGGACTAAAGGATATACTTAAGAGATTTCTATATAGACTAAAGGGATTTAGGAGGTTAGATTAGAATAATTATTATAACTAACCCCTAACTATACTATTATTAACTCTTTTACTTAGGACTATCTCTAGCCTCTAATATATAGATACCTATAAAAAAACCTAATAGAGATATTTACTACTAAGACTAATCTATTAATTACTAACTACTTTATAGTAAAAGAGGATACTAACTATATACTTACTATTAAACTTTATAAGAAAGGCGTAATAACTACGTCTAGTAAACTATTTAAGTAGTATAACTACTAAGAGATTAAGGGATTAATAGCCTATAGTATATTCTATATTATCTAGTATAATAAAAAATACTATAGAGGTATCTATATATTTAAGTTATAATTAGTATATAAAATTAAAGGTAAAAATAAGACCTTATATAAGAAGTTAAGACTTATTATCTAAGGGTATACTAATAATAAGAAGGCTATAATACTTACCTAGTTACTAACTATTTAGTAAATAGCCTAATAGTTAATCCTTACTATTACCCTATTATTATTACTTAAGAACTACCTTTTATAGCTATATAATATAATATAGGTATATACGTAATTAGTAACCCTACTTAACTATATAATTCTTATAAGACTACCTATTAAGATTTAATACCTTTATAATACTAACGTAATAATAAAGGTTAAGTAACTATTATATAATATACCTAAGGCTAATATTAAATTATAGGGATTATAATAGTTTATTATAGTATATATTTATATATTATATATATATATATATCTAGCTATTTATATAGAAATCTAGAGATAAGGCTATCCCCTTATAGTAGAATCCTAGTAAATCCCTAGCCTCTAATTAGTCTAAAACCTAAGGTATCTACTATATATATAAGGCTAATTACCTATATATTCCCTAGCTTATTACTATATTATTTCTATATATTTAATATACCCCCTTAGGGCTACTTAGTATTTAGGTAGTAATTTATCTACTTATATATTAGGGTAGGCCTAAAAAATAAGTACGTAGTATAATTACGCCTTAATATCTTATATATCCTTACTTTCTATAGCCTTATATAGCCTTACTTTATTATTAGCTAATTTATATATATAATTAGCTTTAAGCCTTATATATTAGTTACTTATACTTGTTTACTATATAAATATAGTAAAAGGCTACTAAGAGAGTACTTTTATTATCCTATTAGCTATTATGTTAGCTAACCTCTAATACTTTATAATAATCCTTCCTTTTATAACTTCTTACTATAGCTAGTAGTTATAAATATATATATAGTAGAGTTTTATTTATAACTAGACTATCTCTATAGTAACTAGACGTATTATTTACGTATTACTATAATTAATATAAATTATTAGTTTATTTATAGTAGATTAGCTAGCCTTATTCCTTAATATCTCTATTAATTAGGCTATATTACCTTATTTCTTAGGTAAGTCTACCCCTAAGGCTATAATTAATCTACTTATAAAAAAGGCTTTTTTTATAGCTAATAATAGTACTAGTAATTTAGCCTTAGTAGTTAATATTATAACTATTATTTATTTATTAGCTTACTATATTATTATACTACTAAAAAGCTTTATTATAACTACTTATAAGCTCTTCCTATTAGTATTATTAGTAAAACTTACGTCTAATAATACTTCTAGTATATTATTTATACTACCTTCCTTAGTACTATATTTAAGGTAGAGGTAGTAGGTTTTATAAAGGTATTTAAGAGTATAGTCTATAGCTTATTAGTAAATAGTACTAGGGTTATAGTTAAAACATATAAGCTAGCTTATAATAAAAGTAACGTTAGGCTTTATTATAACTACTATATATAGTATTATCCTTACTTTTTATTAATATATTATAACCTCCTATAAAGAGGGTATTATTTTATTTAGTATTAGTTCTTTTTTACTAATAGGGATTACCTTTATAGTACTATAAGTTATATAGTCCTTACGTAATAGCTTTATAGCCTTTTTATAGTATACTAACTATAATAACTATATATACTTTACTTTTTAATTATAAATAACCTTAATACCTAAGAACTACTAAAGTAGCTTACTACCTTTAAGGTAGTATTACTTTTATAAGGCTTCTATTACTTTATAAGTAATAGGCTTATCTTTATAGTAAAAGGCTAATATATAGTTATTAATATAGAAAGAAAAGATAAGGCTGTTATATATCTAATAGTAGTTTTTACCTATAATATAGTAAAATCTAAGCTTATAAAGGCTATATTTAAAGTACTTTTACTATAGTAGTAGTAATTATTAGAGTCTATATAGTACCTTTTATAGCTAGGGGATTTTACCTTCTTTATAATAGCCTAGTAGTATCTCTATATATATAGTTTTATTAAGTACTATATATATAAATATATTTACTATATTATATTAAAGTAATTCTAAATTAAATTATATAGTAATAGCTATTAAAGTCTTAAATAACACACCTATAAGTATTAATATATATATATTATATATATCCTTTACTTATTAGTTACTATATATAATAAGCCTTACTTTAAATATTATTAACTAGCTATACTTATTAAGCTTATAGGTATATACTTAGTAGTAACCTAATACCTTATAGTTAGCTATAGCTCTCTATTTAACTATTAGCTATAACTTAAATACTTTATAGCTATAGAGATAGCTTTTCTCTACTACTTTAAATTCTTCTTTATATAGGTAGTTTTTTAGCTTACTATAAATAGGTAGAGGGCTAAGTTCTTTTTAGTAAGTACTAATCTAGCTCTTTACTAGTATATATAGGTAATTAGTCTATAATACTATTAAATTACTAGATAAAGTACTACTTACTATAGTAGGCTTCCTCTAGGATTACCCTATAAGAAAGGCTAATTTAAATAATACTCTAGTAATATTAATAGTTTATTTTATATAGTTTATATATATAATTATCTTTATTAGTAGATTTATATATATTATTTTCTCTATAAGTTAATTTATATATATAGTATAACTAAGTAGGAAAGGGATATCTAGTATATAAGATAGATAGTATATAAATACTTAAACTATATAGCTATATTACTACTATTATTACTAGTATACCTTAGTTACTAATAAACCTAAAGTAACTTACTACTATTAGTAAAGAGTCTTATCCTCTAGAGTAGATACTTATAGGCCTAATTAGGGTAAGAAGTATAGGTCTTTAGGGATAAATTAAGAAATATATACTATTATTACTAAAGGTATTTAGTTATATATACTTAAAAGTCTATAACTATTACTATTATAAAGTAGGATCTTTAAGGGGGTAATTTATATAGTTAAAAGTAGCTTATTTCTTTCTAAGTAAGTATAGCCTATCCTTATTACTAAATATAGGGCTATTCTAAACTCTTATATAATATTAATATAGAAGGTAGTATTAGTTAGTAGTACCTACTTAAGTAGGATAGCCTATTTATATAATATACCCCTTTAGGTAGTAATAGCTAGGATTATTATTACCTATACTATATTACTAAAAGTATATAGGGTGTGGTTTAGGACTTAGGTTATAGTAGAGCTATATAAAAGGATATAATAATACTATAATACTCTAAGTAACTTAGGTTTTATATCTAATCTAACATAAGGAGATAAAGTCTATTTAGAGCTTTTAAGGTCTAAATATATATATTATCCTCTAATTAGATATAATAAAGATCTCCCTATTACCTAAGTTATTATACTAAACTATATTAATAAGGGTATAAGGCTTTAGTTTAAAGTATAATTTTTAAAAGATAAATAATTATATAAAAGAGTACTTATCTATTTTCTAATCTAGGGTATACTATATCTATTTAATTATACTCTCTTAATAGATACTTAAGTAAGTATCTATAACTTATAAATACTCTAAAAAAAATAAAAGAAAAGAAATCCCTACCTATTAACTTCTAAATAGTAAATATAGTAACCCTAGCCCTACTTTAATTATCCCCTAGTTTTTTTTATAATCCTCTAATTATAAAAGAACTACTAAGTATATACCTATTTAGACCTTATCTTAGTTATACCTATATCTATTAGTTATTCTCTTTGTTTTATTATCCTTTATATCTCTATTATTTACCTTATTTTATTCTTTTCTTAGGTCTTATTATTTTTATCCTTTCTATCCTTTAGGCTAAGCTAGTAGAAACTTAGGCGTATATACTTAAGTAGTAAACGCTACTTTAGTAATAGGGTTATTAAAATAATCTACCTACTTATAATATCTATACTCTAGAATACCTTTCTTTTAATTATAATATATATCCTTATACTACTTTAGAATATCTTTATAGTATTAGGTATATTATATATAATTAGCTTCTTAAGTTTCCTAAGTATGCTATTTAGATAATAGGAGAGAGTCCTAAACCTTTATCTAGCCTTCTTATATACCTAGTATAAGTAGTTTAGGTAAAGTATATTTATCTACTTTAATATGTCTAATCTTTTTTAGGCTTTAGTATTATAATAGTATATCTCTAGGAATTAAAAGTCTAGATAGTAAGTAAGAGAGCTTAGAGCTTAGTATAGTAGGAGCTTTAGTAGGAGGAAGGGGTTATATAATATAGTCCTCTTAGGTAAGGAGTTATCTCTATCTTTTATTTAAAGGCATTTAAGGTAGCAACTTAGTATTTATATTCTCCTTTAGCTAAGTAACCTCTAATTATAACTATAATATTATAATATTATTCTTATAGTCTAGGGAGGAGGACTTATCTTAATACCTATATTTCTAAAGGTTAAGTAGTTAGGGGGTAGAGAGGTAGTCCTCTAAATACTACGTAAGGGTATAATTAGAGTTTTTAAGGTTTATAGGATTATAAATTATACTTATAGGGGACTAGCTTTACTTTTTTTAAGAATACTTAAGTTAGTTATGTTAGTAGTAAGCTTTTTTTAATGTTTTTTTAGGAACTAGTCTTATAGCCTTATGTTAGTATCTACTAGAAATATAAAACTTAGTGTTAATCTACCTAATCTACTAATATTAGACTTTTTTACTATAGTCTAGGGTCTAAGACTCCTTAATATCCTACTTATTTATACTAGTTAGGTATAGAGATCTAGACCTAAGTACTAATCTAAACTACTTAGTAATATAAAGTTTATACTCTTAGCTACTAGTCTACTAAACTATATTTACTATATATATACTAGTATTAATTAGCTAAGTAATATATATTAGCGTATTAAGCTTATAGTAGAACTTCCTTAAACCTCTAATATTATTAATAAAGAGAGCCTCTAAATAACTACTAGACTATATAGAGTTATATTAGTATACTATACTATCCCTCTAATTTATAATTATACCTATAAAGTATCTATATTAGGCTAAGAATAAGGGGAATATAACTAAATTAGCCTTTCTTTATATTATATTATAGATTTCCTTAGTTAGTATTACTAATTTAGGCTCTTAGTTATTATCTAAATAGCTTTCTTAGTATAAGGGGATAATTATAATCTGTCTTTTTGCTTTTAGACCTTAAGCTATAATAATAGTTATAGTTATAATTTTATCCCTAGTAATCTACTACTTAGATTATATATATCCTTATAAGTTATAATAGTTACTAAGTACTATTTAGGCCTATCTATATCCTATATCCTCTTATTATCTATATCTATTTAGTCTTTAGAAGGCTAAATTAAATTAGCTTAAGAACTAATTAGTATCTTCCTATATAAGCTAATTAGGGAATTAAGCGTTAGAAGGTATTAAGAATAGTTTTTATATTAGAATCTAAGTAGGGTATATTACTATCTTACTAGTAAAGTAAATATAAGCTTTTAGGTTATAGAACTAAGATTCTTAGGGCTTAAGTTCTTTAGTAGGAGGTATATATCTAAATAAGATAATTTAGTTTTTATCTTAGGTACTATAGTAGAATTAGCTATTATTCTAGAGGTCTTAGTAGGTATAGATATCTTAGATTTATAGAAGGCCTATTATATAAGTAAGAGGGGAAGGAGCTAATAGGGATGTTATTATTATCTATTTAGAGGTATTATTAATATATATGTTCTAAAGAGAAAAGATATAATAAGGGAAGAGGTACTACTAGATCTAAATAAGGAACTTAATATATGTTTTTATTATTATTAGTAGAGGGAAGAAAAGGGTTAAAGAGGGAGGGTAAAAAAAGGCCTTTAAATAGGTTTCTAAGAGAAGGGGTTATAAATTATAGCTTAGTAGCTATAATAAGAGTATCTAATCTAAGGAAGGAAGGAGTAAATATAGTAGAAGAGAATAGTAAGATATTTATAAGGTAAAGGAGGGGGGTAAAAGGTTAAAGAAAAGTAAATAAAGGTAAGGGTTAAATAAGGTTAAGTTAAAAGGTAAATAAAGTTTAAAGCTTTAAAAGGTTTTTTCTTTTAGTTACTTTTAAAAGGAGTAGCCTTTATTACTTAAAGGAAAGTCTTAAGGGTAAGAGGGTAAAAGTATCTAGAGTTTTTATTTAGAGCCCTAGTAACTTTATCTTATAGGTAAATTATAGTAGAGGTTATTAATAATTTATAATAGTAATAAAGTTAAAGGGTATATTAGAGCTTTACCTCTAAATAGTAAATACCTTTTAGCTAGTTTACTCCTTTTATCTCTAAATTACTACTCCTTCTATCTTAATAACTATTTAGACCCTCTTCTTATTACTATAAAAGTAACTATCTTTTTTACTCTTAAGGTTTTCTTTTTTTCTCTTTCTTACCTACTTATATTAAAAACTAATATTATTACTACCTTAGCTTTTTTAGACTTATACTCTTAACTTTTTGTTATTTTCCTTTTTTAACTTTTTAAAATATCTTCCTCTATTAATAAATACTAGCTTAATAACTACCTATAGTAACCTATTAATCCCTAGTTTTTTTTTAATACCTCCTCCTTTAAAAAAAGAGGCTAAGGCTTTTAGAGGTACTAAGTTATATATAGTAATACCTACCTATCTTAACGTAAGTTTCCCTAATAATATCTTTAAGGTCTTTCTATCTCTAATATAAGGTTTAAATAGTTCCTTAAGACTATTATATAGGTTAATTTTTTATCCCCCTTTAGCTAACTATACTCTAAATTCTAAATCTATAACCCTTACCTTAATTAATCCCTTAAAGAAGCTATTATAGTCTTCTAGTAGGTACTCCTTAATACTACTATTATTTAGTATGTTCTTAATACTTTTAGAAATAATAGTTATAAGTTCTAGTAGGCTATTTATATTAGTAAGGAGGTAGGATTTTACTTTAGGTCCTTCTCTTAGTACCTTATATAGTACGCCTTAGCTATAAATTCCTTACTAATATAAATATTTAGTATATAGAATATAGTTTTATATAATTACTATACTTAGAACTTTTAAAAGTTTATTAGTATAAAGCCTAGTTTAATATAGAGTATAATATTATATTATAACTATGTTTTTTTACCTTAGGTATTTTATAACTACTATAGAAACTATATATTCTTAAAGGCTAAAAATAAGAAGTATAACTTTTAGGAGAATAAGGGTTATTAGGGTTATACTAATCTATCTAGTTTTCCTAATTAGTACTCTATTACTAATCTAGCTTATTATTAGTATCTAAGTAGTAGGGGACTAGTATTACTAGCGCCTCTAAGTAGTCTATTATTTAGGGCTATAAACTATTTCTATCTTTATAACTTCTAAAATTATACTAATACTCTAATTACTATACCTAGCTTATTTAAATAGACTAGTAGTACTATATCTATTCTAGAGATATCTAGCTAGTTAGATATTAAGTACTAAAAAATAGGAAGTACTATTATACCCTTTAGGAATAAGGTTTTAGTTCCTCCTTTAACTATTAAGACCTCTAAATAGCTATTAAATATATTTAGAGCTTTATTAATTACTACTTAATCTACTATATAACGTACCCCTTTATAGTCCTTAGTAAGGTTTTTAAGTTAGAATAGTTTTAGTAATAAGAAGGTAGATAAAGATAGTAGTAGTACTAGTTTTTAGTAGTAATTAGTAGTTTTTTAATAGTATTATATAATTAGTTAGTTTATAGTAGTTTAGGATCCTCTAATCTAAGTTATCTTCTTTCTTTATAATATAATTTCCTTATGTATTTTTAGCTCCCTATTTTTTATCCCCTATATTATTTTTCTATAAAGAATAATATATATATTAAAGGAGGTAAAAATATAAGTTTACTAAAGTTTAGATAAAAGGGAAATTTAATAATAGATATTTTAAATAAGGATAAAAGAAATTAAAATAGGATTAGAGGGGGTAGTTAAAGCTTAGTTAGTAAAAAAAGTCCTTAATATTTACTAAGATATTACCTTAAATAGTGTTTTTATCTACTAGGTAAAGGATACTATTAGTACCTATATAATACTTCTTTAGCCTATTAGCTTTATATATTACCCTTATAATAAGTTCTCTTATAAGAGTTTTTAGGATATATAATAGGCTAATTAGGGAAACTAAGTAGACTCTAAATAGTCCTTTCTAATAGTAATTAGTCTTTCTAGCTATTAATATATCTATCTAGTAAGGGATGTTAAAGATAAGGACTAAGTCTCCTACTTATAGCTTCTCTAATTATTACTTTACTATATATTTCTTATTATATTAACTTATAACCTTTTAGTAATACTTTATAACTATCTTAGCTACTTTCTACCTATTTTTTATAAGCTATTAGAAAGCTCTAATCTAAAGTTAGAGTTCCTTCTCTACTATTTAGACTTTCTCTTACTTTAGGATATACTATGTTATAAGTTTCTCTTTAATTAGTATAACTATATTATATCCTATAATAATATAGAAGGGTATTATACTATAGCTTAGGTAAATAGTAGTGTAATTAGTAAATAGGATAGTAGGTAAGATATATCTAATATCTTTTTTTCTTTAATCTAACTATATTTATAAGGTATATATTATAGTCTAATAACTTTTCTTAAGAATACTATTTACTTTTAGGTTATAAGTAGAGGTAACCTTTTTATATCCCTTAATCCTTTTATTTAGAGCTTTAATATAACCTCTATTTTTTTATCTCCTATCTATAATTAGAGTCCTATAGACTTTATAGTAATAAATAACGTCTTCTTAGAGGAACCTTATAATATTAGCTAAAGTTACCTTATAAAAGATTTATACTTTAGGCTATCTAGATAGGTTATATTAGGCTTTTATAACCTTTTATTTCCTAATATATTAGATATTTAGGTAGATATACTAAAATAGCTAGGTATAAGGTATAGTTAAGATATAAGGGTTATCTATATAAGCTAATTAAGACCTTTAGTAAATATTATAGCCCTAAACTATAGTCTTAATATCTATATATATTTTAGGCTAAAAGTATTTATCCTAAAGGTAGAAGTAGGTTACCTTACGTCCCTAATATCTAGTCTTATTATATACTATACTAATTAGAGCTTACTACTAGGATAGACTATTAATAACCTAAAGAAGGTTAGGAGTTTTATAAGTACCTTATTTAAAGAGGATCCTATCCCTTATAATAAAGTATAGTACTATTTTCTTAAACTAAAGGAACTTAGGTATTAGTATCCCTAGTAGGTGTTTAAGTATAAGGAGAAAGTAAGTAATTTACTTTAAGTATATTAATTATTTTTCTATAGAATTTAGTAGGTCTAATAGAATATCTAGAAGCTAATTAGAATCTCTAGGTTTAGGGTCTTAGTCTAAATAGCTATATACCTTAAGGAAAAAGCTTTATACTACTATTATATAGAAAAGCCTAGTATTAATAAAGTCTTTAATATTTTTTTTATCTTCTACTTTCTTCTAATTAGATAGTCCTAGAGGTTTTCTTAAAAGACTATTAGCTATAGAATTCTTCTTACTTAGAATATACTTAATCTTAAAATTAAAGAGTCTAATTTATATTAGCTAGTAGGTTATTATTACTAAAGGGATATTATTTACTATATTATTAATCTAAGCTACTAAGACCTTAGTATTTATCTCTAAGAGGAAATAGACTTTAAAGAGATAGTTATAGAGGCGTTTTAAACTTATAAGAACTACCTATACCTTAAGCTTCTTAGTATTATACTTAAGCTTTAGTCTATATTAGATACTACTTTTATATCTTATAACTATAAGTTTACTATTAATAATCTAACTAAGGGTATACCCCTACCCTTCTCTACTTATGTCTATAGTAAGGATAATCTAACTAGTATTAGGTCTAAAGTTAAGGATAATTAAAACTAGGCTTAAAGTTAGATTAGACTTAAGGGTATTTATTACTAGCTTTTAATTTAAGCCCTAAGAGAATTTCTTAGCTTTTTATAGGAGATATATAAGTAGGAGGGCTACCTTAGTAAAATAGGGAACCTAAGACTTATAGAATATAATAAGGCTTAAGAATAATTAAACGTCCCTAATATTTCTATAGAGTTTCTATTCTAAAATCTTTAGAACTTTAGCTTAATCTAGGCGTCTTCCTAACGTCTTATAGAGATACTTAGTAATTACTACTAATTTCTAGTACTATTATAATTTTCCTCTTAAGATTATATATCTTAAGAGCTCTATATTTATAAGGGTCTAATTAATATTATAAAGGTGTTTATATATAAATTAATAAATACCTAGGTATCTTAGAATTAGTTTATTATTATAGTATAAGTATAGGCCCTTAATACCTATATTATTTATAAAAGCCTTATAATAATTTAGGATTAGATTATAAAGGATTTAGATAATAATATAGTAGAATTAAGTAATAGAGTTAGTAGTACCCTAGGGTAGGTAGTAGTATCTAAATAGACCTAATAGTATTATAAATATTATAAGATTATAGCTTTTCTTATTTAGAAGGATCTAATTATACCCTAAGAAGAAGTCTAGAAGTAAGATAAGTTAGTCTATAGTAAAATCTTTAGAGAACTTATCTACCCCTAGAGGTAACTATATATCTTAAAGAGTAACCCTATTATATCTTATTACTAAATTAATAAGTTATAGGTTACTATCTTTCTTTAGAACTAAAAACTAAGGGTTTCTATATATACTATAGCCTTTTTTAATAATACCTCTAATTACCTATTTATAGAGGACTTCTATAGCCTTAGGAACTAAGGCCTTAAGGATAGGGATCCCTTTTACTTATTAGGCTTTATAGGGAATAGTATTAATAACCTAAGGTAGTATAACTATTAGGTTAAGGGTCTTATATTCTTTAAACTCCTAGGCTAATATAGCCTTATAGTTAACTAGGATTTACTTTAGTAGCTTAAGCTCCTCTAATTAGAGGTAGGGATACTAATTAGTAATCTATTTTAGTCTTTCTAAAGTAAGTTAGGAGTACTCTTTAATATTAGAGAATTTTAGTATAATTAGATTTCTATATAGTCTAGTAGATATAGTAAACTTTTTTCTAAGGGCCTTAATCTTCTTAACTTTTTAGTATAAGTTACTATTTAGGATAGATCTATTAGAGGGGTAGTTATCTATAGGGTGGATTTTTACTTCCTTTTTTTTATATATTATAAAGACTTTAGTAGTAGTAGTCTTTTTTATAGTATATATAATCTTTTTTTTAGTTTATTTTACTTACGTAATTACTATTTAAATTCTTTTTTAGAACTTCTAAGTCTCTAATTACCTTTATTATCTAGATAGTATAGTCTTAGCTAATAGTAGTTTAGACGCTATTTTTATATAAGAGTATCCCCCTATTATAGTTACTATTTAAGTAATTATAGCTATATAAGATCTTATAAGATCTTCTACTATATAGGTTATTAAGACCTCTACTTTTTAGTTATTTAGAGTTACTAGGACTATATTTCTATCCTTATAGTTTAGGTCTAGGTAATATTAAGGGCTAGTAGTAGTCTTAGGGTAGCTACTAATACCTAGTTTTTTAACTTTTTATCCCTAGAGATTATTTATATATAGCCCTTTAGATTAGGTAGTATATAGTTAAGCTTAGCTTCTATATTTTTCTAAATAACTTTAATAGGGATCTATATAAGAGTATTACTTATAGTAAAATTTATACTAATTAGTCCTTTAGACTAACCTAAAGTTATCTAGCTATCTATAATAAATAAGAGGCCTAGTAATAGTAGTTCTAAAATATAGCCTTTATTAGTAATAAAGAAGTATAATTAGACCTTATACTTATTAATATAGATATCTATATAATAGAGCCCCTTAAAGTATAAATCTACCTAATTAGTCTTATAGGTTTTTATTATAAGTATTATATAGGTAAAGGGGATATTAGCTCTCTTAATATATTATCTTATTAGAATATTAACCTATACTCTTATATTTAGAATACTACTAACTATTAGGGTAGTAATTTCTCTATTAGGCTATATTATCTTTACTTTAAGCTAAAGGTAAGCCTTTAATATAACTACCTCTAGTAGCTTTAATAGGGGTGTAATATAAGCTACTCTTACTATCCTAGCTACTAGGGGTTTTCCTACTTTAATAGCTTAGTTATATTCTTTAATTAGACCCTTAATATCTAACTTTTAACTAGGCTTAGTTATAAGGTTAATAAGAGAAGATAGTACTAAAAGGAAAACCCCTTTTAGTTTAAATACCTTATATCTATAGTTATTTAGAGTATTTACTATAGCTTTATTAAACTTAGGCTATATTTAGTATAGGAGTTTAGTAGGTAGAGAGACTAAAGTATTAAGCTTCTTTTCTATAAGGTAGTAAGCTTCTTAGGTGAAATCTAGCTTTTAGGGCTATTTAGAAGAAAGAGTAGGTATGTCTTTTAGCTTCTTAGAGGGAGGGGTAGGAACCCTAGTAGCTATATCTTTTAGGGTTTAAGGTTACTAAAGAATAGTATATATAGGGGTAGTTATAGTTAGTTTAGAGGATAGAGTTAGATTATCTTAGTTAGTAATTTCTATAATTTTAGGCTCTTTAAAAGTAACCCTCTTCTTTTTTAGGATCTTAACTATAATATTTACTATAGGTTTTCTTAAGTTAACTATATATAAGCCCTATATATACTTTTAGGTTATAGTCTTAGGTATCTTTATAGGGTTACCTTTAGTAACTATAAAGACACATAAGGTATTAGACTAATTAGAAGGGGGAATAACTACTTATAAGTACCTAATAGCTTAGGTAGTAAGTTCTAACTTAGAGAAAGTTACTTCTAGGAAGCTAGCTTAAGTTTATTAAGGTAATCCTATTTAGTAATTAAGGATTTCCTTAGTAATCTATTTAAGAATAGGGTTATTATAGAAGTTTAAAATATAGCTAAGTAATATAGTCTAATTAGTATATCCTTAGCTATAGCTTTTATTAAGAATAGTATAGGGAATAGTAGATATTAGTAAGCTACCTATTTATTACCTATATTTCTATAAACCTTAGACTAATAAGAGAAGCTAAGTATCTTTATTTATTATATACTACTTATATTTTTTAATCTAAGTATAAGAAGTAGAATAATAGTACTAATAGTAGTCCTTTAGCCTATTAACCTATTTATATAGGTCTAATCTACTTATATTAACTAAGAAAACTTATATACTTAGGTAAGGGTAGGCTAACTAGTAATAGATCTTTAGTTTAGTAAAGTCCTTAGCTAGATTAGGCTTAGTACTAAAAGGCTTTAGAATCTTAATATTAATTGAGGTAGGTTACTATAGCTAAGGCTATTAGTTCTACCTAGCTATCTATTTAGACTATCTTAAGGTAGACTTTAAGGCTATTATTTAAGAATTAGAGGTAAAGAAAGGAGAGTATTCTTTCTTATAGGTAATTATATCTAGTAGGGTAGACTTAAACTTAAGATAACTAGTCTATTAAATAAAGGTATTAAGAGTAATACCTAGCTTATTTATAGTATCCTTAATAGTCTCTTATCTAAATTACTTATATATAGTCTTAATTAGAGTTTAGTCTATTATATTATAAAGCTTTTATTACTTTACTTATATAATAATATTATTAATCTTAATAAATAGGTTCTAAGTAGTAGTAAGATCCTAATTAGAGATAATAGGTCCCTTAGTTACTTTCTTAATTTACTCTTTTTTATCTAGGAATTAATTAGCGTCTTAGTATCTAAACTTAGTAAGAAGGTAGGCTTTTCTATTAGTCTAAGAGAGGGACCTAATAGCATCCTTAATAGGGGTCTAATAGTCCCTACCTATAGAATAAGTAACTAGGGTACCTATATAGTAAAGAGGGACTTTAGTAATTTTATATTAGTTCTTAAATTTCTTTAAGAACTTAATAATATTATTACCCTTAAAGATAGGAGATCTATCTTAGCTAGGTATAAGAAGCTTATAAAAGTTATAAATATTATTCTAATTAGTATATAAGACTAACTAAGTAGTAGGGGTAGCTAAGAGGTGTTTTATAATAGCCTCTAGGAATCCTTTTATAGAGGGAGGGGTTATATAAGTAGTTACTAGGATAGATAGCTAAGGTATAGTAGTAGCTAAGGTTTTAGTTTTAAGTCTAATATCTTACTAAGGTAGGCCTTAGGTATTACTAGTTTTAGTTACTAAGTTACTATTATTATCTAAATTAAAAGTAATAGGTAGATCTTAGTAAACTATAAAGTTAGCCCTAAGAGACTTATACTAATTAGCCCTATCTTTAAGTAGAGTATTAGCTAGAGGAAGAGAGGAAGATCCTTTAGTTCTAAAAGATATATACTAATTACTTATAGTTAGTATTAAAGTAGCGTTAAGTAATTCTAGAGAGTCTATAATTCTTATAATAGTTCTATAATTATTATTTTCTAAGTATTAGTAGGTAAGGCTAGCTAAAGACTATCCTATAAGCTAAATTAAAGTTACTAAGATAGTTCTTATAGTCTAAACAAAGAGTTTTCTATAGGAGATAGCTCTAATTAGATTTTCTATTAAGATTATTACTAATTTTTTATATAGAATTTTCTATCTTTAGGTAATATTATATAACTATTTATATAGTAAAGCTTATTAAGGGTTATAGGTATCTTAAGTATTACTTATTACTAAAATTAATATATAAAATAAGGGTAACCTAATTAGATACTACTTATGTCTATTAAGTAATCTTTTCTCTAAGGTGTAATCCTTATTTTATATACTAAGGACTACCTAGAAAACCTAAAGGTTATCTATTACTAAAATTATTTTACTAGTAGTATTTTACTTATACTATTACTAAATCTAAGTTTTTCTTATTTCTAAGTTTTTATTATTTACTATTATATCTATTTTAATAGATACTCTAAAGGTATTAGTAAAGAGGAAGGGAGGAAAAAGCTATAGGAAGCTTAATTAGTAGTTTATACTCTATCTATTTAGACTTATCTTTACTATTAATAACTCTTTTCTAGAAGGGGAGACTATTAAAAGCATATAGGGTATAGTTTAGGACTTAGGTTATAGTAGAGCTATATAAAAGGATATAATAATACTATAATACTCTAAGTAACTTAGGTTTTATATCTAATCTAATATAAGGAGATAAAGTCTATTTAGAGCTTTTAAGGTCTAAATATATATATTATCCTCTAATTAGATATAATAAAGATCTCCCTATTACCTAAGTTATTATACTAAACTATATTAATAAGGGTATAAGACTTTAGTTTAGAGTATAATTTTTAAAAGATAAATAATTATATAAAAGAGTACTTATCTATTTTTTAATCTAGGGTATACTATGTCTATCTAATTATACTCTCTTAATAGATACTTAAGTAAGTATCTATAACTTATAAATACTCTAAAGAAAATAAAAGAAAAGAAATCCCTACCTATTAACTTCTAAATAGTAAATATAGTAACCTTAGCCCTACTTTACTACCTAAAAATAACTAAGTATAAAAGGAAAATATTATATATAGGACGTTATTATATAAAAACTAGCTAACTTAGTTTTATAGCCTATAGTTAGTAGGGCTGTCTTATAGTTAGTTAGTAGGGTAATAGCTATATATGTTATTTATAACTATAGATATCCCTTATATTACCTTATATTACCTTTTTCTTTTTCTCTTTTCTTTCTTATTAATAATAATTATAACTATAAGTTAATAAGAAATACTATATTTTTATATACTTCTTTTACCTTTTTTATTACTTATAATTATATATTATTTACTAATTCTTTTCTTATTTTAGATACCTTATAAAACTATCTCTATAGGTAAGGCCTATACGTATACTATAGTAGCTTTTAAGTATTATAGTTACCTAGGTCTTATACCTAATAACTTACTAGTATTAGTAGCCTTACTACTATACCTATCCTTACCTATATTTAGCGTTTAGGAGGAGAGAGGTTATCCCTCTAAGGTCTTAAGGGAGTAAGATACCCTTAAGGATATCTATAAGTTTTCCCTCTTTCTATTCTAGTAATTAGTTATATCTCTAATTAAGTATATAGCCTCTCCTTTTTAGTAGTTATAGTCTAAGACTAAAGAGAACTTTTAGTACTATACTATCTAGGCGTTTAGTATATATTCCTCCTTATATCTAATAAGTATTATAGTTCTAATTAATAGTAGATAAAGAGTATCCTTAGTATTAGTATCTAACTCTATCTAAGGATAGCTCTAAGGGTGCCTAGTAGTATAGTCTAGGGGGTAGTAATAAAGTCCCTTCTTTATTAATACTTAGTATATTAGTTATATACCTCTTCTAATTACTCTTATTCCTAAGTACTAACTTATTACGTTTTATAGAGAATAAATTAGGTAATATAGAGTTACTCTCCCTTTATAGCTTACTCTAGGAGGTACTTCCTCTCTTCCCTAATCTTAGAATAATAGGTAGAGATATATAGGATAGTATATATCCTATATAAGAGTATATCCTATAAAAGTAAGAATATAGGATAATAGGGGTAGAGATATATAGAATATAAGGGTATAAAGGGAATAAAGATATATAGAGAGTATAGTAGTTAGATTATTACTATAGATATTACTTACTTAGAGAGAAAGATAGTAGTTTAGAATATAGGAGATTCCTATCCTTATATAACTATATATAGCTTACTAGAATATTCTATACTTACGTAAGCTGCTTAGAAATTAACTTAATAGACGTATAAGCTAATAACCCTAACTAAATAACCCTAACTTAAAGAGATAACCTAAATAGTTAAAGAGAGGAGTAGTAAAGCTAATCTTACTCCTTATAGAATCTTCTAGCATTAGGCTGTAATTACGTAATTACCTACTTACGTAATTAATATATATATTAATCTACTAGTTAAGTAGATTATATATATATATATAATATAGTCTATAAGTAAATAGTCTACTTTTACTATATTTATATAATAATATATAAGAGAAATTAACTATAACGCCTTATAATTAATTAAAACTATTTAGAATCCTCTTCTTTAGAAGTAAATTTAACTTTCTAATACGTATAAGTATTATAACTAGTCTCTCTATAGATACTATATTAATATACATATGTTTCTATCCTCCTTATATAACTACTACTCTAACTTATTTCTACCTATAACTACTTTATTATATCTATTATAGACTTTATATCTTATACCTAATTAATTATAAGTATTCTACCTTTCTAAATTTATATCTTTTTTATATAGTAATAGTAGCTTAGTTACTTATTTACCTCTTAATACTTAGTTATCTATACCTATAGTAAAACCTAGTTATATATAACTACTATAATTCCTTTCTTTAGCTACTATATATACCTAATACTTAACGTTAGGGAGCTATTTTAGTATTATATAATATAATTTCTAATAAAATTAGACTATAAAGTAAATTTAATTAGGTTATTTAGTATCTTTAGAACCTAAGGTGTTAGTAGGCTAGTAGAAGAACCTAGTAGTATTAGTATATAAAGCTTTATATCTAGCTATAAAATTATATATTCTAGGTTATATAGAATAAGGTTAGTTACTCTAAAGCCTACTTAAATATTTAATATTATTATTACCTTATTATATACCTTATAAAAGGCTAAGAGGAAGTGTTTCTTTATAATATACGTAATATATACCTATATAAGGACCTTAATTTCTTAGCTATACGCCTATTTTAATAGACTAAAACACCTAATATTAAGAGGCTAAAGCTTATATAATAAATAAGGTAGTATATAGAGCGTAATAATATTATACTTCTTATAATATAGCTTAAAATTAATAGAATAGTAGCTTTTATAGCTATTAAGGATAAGGAGGTAGTAAGTACCCTTTATATAACTTCTTATATAAAAATTAAAGTACTTTACTTATTTTATACCTTTCTTATTTAATATCTAACTATTTTCTAAGAGTATAATTACCTAGTTAGGTAGGAGGGGGCTATTATATATCTAAGAGTTAAGATAAACCTTACCTATAAAGATAATATATAGTAGGATAGAATAGCTATATAACCTAATACCTTAGATTACTATAAATTATTCTTAATTCCCTTATTATACTCCTCTTAGCTTACTATATTATTTAGAGGCTATAATAACTATTTCTAAAGATATCTTACCTATTATAAACCTAGTCTTATTAAAGTTATAAATATTATTATTATATATCCTATACTTTATAATTATGTTTTATATAAGGGAAAACTATATATAATATACGTTAGGATCTTTATAGAGAACCCTCTAATAGTTAATTCTTTAATTAAAACGTGTCTTAAGCTTAGGTTGTTATTATATAAAGTTTAAGGCTTAGTTTATTCTAATATGTTATATACTATAGTTATAAAGTAGTTAATTAGCTATTTTTTAAATAGTACTTAAGCTTAGTAAAAATACTTATAAATTTAGGTTAATAATATATTAAATAATAGTCTCCTCTTTATATAAGGTTAGATTTTAGTAGGGTAGTTAGATATTATATTATATAGGTTAGCTATATTATTATTAATAAAGTATTAAATAGGATATATTATAGATAGATATAGCCTTTTATATAGTTAAGTTTAGGTTTACTTTAAGCGTATTAAGTACTAGAACTAAATTACTTTTATTTAATTATTATACTATACTTATAGGTAGAGGAAAGTAGGAAAAAGGAGTATCTATTCTAAATTATATAAAAGTAGACTATTTACTTATATAGACTATTTACTTATAGACTATATTATCTTATATATAAATCTCTATAATAGAGGAAATATAAGATAAAGAAGTATAAGAGTATTAGAGAATACTCTTACTTCTAATACTCCCTTTTTTACTTTATTATAAAGGTTAAAAAACCCCTAAGGTAAAAGAGTTACCCTAGAGTTAATATATTAATAAGTTATTTTATTTAATAACTTAGTAATAGAAATTCCTAAAAATATTAGGAAAAATATACTATGAATATAGGTATATTATATAGGTATATCCTAATTAAATAGGCCTATAAGCTTAATAAATTCTTGAAATTTAACCTTAGGAAGGGGTTTTATTAAGCCGTCTATAGGTATAAAAGAAGTAGGAATATATTCTACTTCTATATTACCTTTTTTAACTTCTTTGTAGGTATAATAGTAATATATAGTAGTATAATTAGTCCTTTAATAGTATTCTAGGTTATAGGCTAAGCTTAAAGCTATGTTATTATCTATTTTAATAGGTATAAGGGTTATATTATACCTTATTTTAGATAATAGACCCTTTATCTATATAGCTTCTCTAATAGCTTCTTATAAGCTATTAAATTTAGCTTCTATAGTAGATAAAGAGATAGTTATTTAGTTTTTAGATTTCTAGCTTATAGGACTACTAAATAAAGTAAAGAGATAACTAAAAGTAGATTTTCTAGTCTCTTTATAACTAGCCTAGTTAGAATCTATATAACCTATTAAATAAGGTATATAAGGGCTATAAATATTACCTTTATAGGTAATATTATAGTTAATAGTCCCTTTTAAATAACTTAATATACCTTTTCCTTATTTTAATAGGTATTCTAAAGGGTTATATAGGTAATAAGAGGTAAAAGATATACTATAGGTAATATCTAGCCTAGTTATAAATATAGCGTATTTAAGGGATCCTATTAGGTGTTAATAATCCTTTAATAGGTCTTTAGAAGGTATATATCCTTTTAATTTATTACCTAAAGAGGTATTTAATATTCCTAGAGATATAGGAATATTAGAGGGAGATATATCTAAAAGATTAAATCTTTCTAGAAGTTACTAAATATAGTAGGCTTAAGAGATAGTTATAGATCTCTTAGATCTATCTTTTATTATATATAGCCTTAGAAACTTAGAAACTTCTTTTAGGTCTTATATCTCTATATATTTAGAGATTTTACCCTTTATATTTCCTATATACTTAATATCTTTATTAAGTATAAGAAGATTATTAATATAGGTAATAATATAAGTAGGATTTATTTTACCCTAATTATAATAAGTAGCCTTATCTAATTTTAAAGTTATAAAACCTATATCTTTTAATATAGATTTTACCTTTAGTTACTACTACTTAGGACTTTACTTTAGACTATATAGGGCCTTTTTTAATAGAATAAGCTGTTCTTTATTATTATTCTAATTTATAGTATTTAAATTAGGATATTTATTAAAGAAATCAGCTAGAGGAATATTAAAAGGATCTATATAGACCTCTTCTTTTAAATCCCTATATAGGAAAGCTCTAATTATATTAATTTATTAGATTTCCTAGTCTAATACTACTACTAAAGCTAATAGGACCCTATAAGTAGTTATATTAGATCTTATAGTAAAGGTTTAAAAATAATTAATTCTATATTTATATTAGAAACCTCTTATATATAGCCTAGCCTTATATTTATTAATATTTCTATTAATATTAAATTTCTTCTTAAAGACCTATTTTACTATTAAAGGTACCCTAGAAGACTTATAGGCCTCCTTTAGGTTAATAGCTTAAAAGTTACCTTACTAGATAATTATAGCTATTTCTTTATATATAGCTTCTAGCTATTTTTCTTTCTCTTATCCTTTTAGAGCTTATTTTATAGTAGTAGGCTCTATAGGTATTATACTATAATTTATAATATTATAGTATATATCCTCTATTTTAGAGGGATAGGCCTTATATTTTACTTTATCCTCTTTAGATATAGTAGGTATCTTTACCTCTATATTAGTTATAGGCTTAAGAGGAGGTTTTATAGAAGTACTAAAAGGAATAATTATTTCTCCCTCTCTTATAGTACTTTCTATAAATTTAATATATAAAGTTATTATAAAGTAGGATCTTTAAGGGGGTAATTTATATAGTTAAAAGTAGCTTATTTCTTTTTAAGTAAGTATAGCCTAACCTTATTACTAAATATAGGGTTATTCTAAAATCTTATATAATATTAGTATAAAAAGTAGTATTAGTTAGTAGAACCTACTTAAGTAGGATAGCTTATTTATATATATAAGAGTATTGGCTAGGGGCACTTAACCAGGTGAGGCTTAATGGTAGGTATTGGTGTATTGTAAGACTTAAGCTTGCTGAGTTCCTCCAGTGCGGCTGTGGCCACCTGTTAAAACTCTGCAGTAGGGCTGGCTTGTTGGAGGCTTGGCGACCTGTCGCCAAGACCCACCAGGCTGACTACCACGGATCTCCTTACAATTGCTCCCCTCCCCCTAAGACTTTATCCCTAAAGTTATTATGTGATATTATAAATAATACTAATAATAACTATAGTCCTTTTAGCCTAGAATATCCTTTAACAGCTTTATATGTTATAGAATCCTTTTTATTACTAGTATAGCTGCCTTATTATTATTGTTATAGTTCTTAATGTTTTATGTTATTGTTTAGTAACATGTTACCACCTAGTTGCTAGGTTAGGTACTAGTTCTTTAGATGAAAGATAGTTATGTAATAGTAAGGTAAATATATATCAGGTAGACTTTTCTAGCTTACTTTTCCTGGCTGTTATATTACCTAGTGAAAAGTTTTTCTTCTGCTAGCTAATTATTTTCCTCTTTTCTTCCTCTCTTCTTTATGCTTAGTAACATATTAGCGACTCTTTGCTAACTTAATTACCTTATAATTAACTTTTTTTACTTTATTTTCCTTCTCTTTACTTCTTTTTTCTTGCCCTACTGTTATAGGCCTGTTGCTAAAATATTAGTTATCTTAAGAATCTAGATGGTTCTTAACTACAAATATAATCTACATGTCGGCTTTACCAGCCTTACTAGGGGCGCTCTATATATCTACTGCCTTACTAGTATATACCGCGATATTAATAAGCTTATCTGTGTTGCTAGTTACTATATGGCTAAGTGTGTTATCTATTAGATAGATAAGAAGAAATATTCTACTATAAGTTGTTGCCTATTTAGTAATTACTCTATAAGTATACTAATAGTCTTAGGTGCCCTAAGAGCTTTATGGTGCCGCGTAGTATACTTAGAATATATTGATGTTCTACTGTTAGAAGGAGGTAGATAGTAAGCTTAGTAACCTTAACTATAGCTATATCCTTATTACCTTTACTACTTATACTTCTGCCTAGGAGCGTATTAGTAACTATATTACTAACCTATTAGTTAGTAGTTATAAGGTCTATCTTAAGTAGGCAACTCTTTAGGAGCTTATGTCTAACTATAAGTATATGGCCCTTATAATTTAGGTCTAGGTATATTATTAACCCCTCTATAATTACTCTATAACTAACTTATACTATAGACTAGTCTTCTTAATACTAACAATAAGGACAAAATCCAGAACCATCTTAGCACCCTCTAGCTGGCATACCTCTATAATAATAGCTATGCTTACGCTCTATAGTTAGTAATGGATTTACTTAAAACTTATAATATTAAGGCCAAGCCTAGTATTACTATTAAGGGTATTACTAACTTCCTATAGTTTAAGAAGTTTTATAAACTTATTAGTAAGTACTTAGCAAATAACGTCCTAACCTATGTTATTACTATTTATAGTATTAGTCCTATTGGTTGTAGTTAGAGTACCTAGACTCCTAGTAAGCGTCGCTTACTTACTACTACTTATGTTCCTAGCGGCCTAGATAGTAACGCGTCTAAGTCTAAGGCGTCTAAGCTTAAGGGTTCTCCCTCTAAGTTGCGTGCTAAGCACCATAAGGTTAGTAAGGACTCCATAACTTACTCTACTGTTAATACTCTCTAGGCCCTCTATCCTAATTTCTTAGTAATAGTTTATAAGGCTATAGACTTAGACGTAGCTAGTTACCCCCTTACTACCTTTTAGGTAAATATTCTACAAAAGTTTAATAATACCCTTATCGCTATAGAGAATAAGGTTGCTACCTAGGGTGGTACGTTTGATATAGACGTGTATATAGCAAGCTTAGACTCTATTATAGTCCCTAATGTGGCTTCTAGCCCTTCTGGCCCTTCTGGCCCTATTAGTAATAGCTTACTAATATTTGCCTAGATATCTGCTGTGGCTATTAACACTAAGAACGCCTTTCTCTCTCTTTTCTATAATAATATCTAGTATCCTCTTGTAGAGTCTGCTTACTGAAAGATTGCCACCTACCAGGCAGCCATCCAGCATGCTGCTAAGCACCCTTGCTCCAGCCGCTCTAAGGGCAAACAGGCTAGTCCTAAGGACTTAACTAATAAGGAGAAGACCACCCTTAACAAGTATAACAACCTCCTTATTACTATACTTAATGCTTACTATGCTATTAAGCTTCCCTTATCTAACCCTTTTAATCTAGACGCCTAGATATAGCCTCTTTACTAATTGCCTTACAATCCTTCTATATTATTAGTATTATTCTTAGGTTTATAGGTAGCATTTAGTAGAGAAAAGAAAAAGGGTTTTAGGTAGTCTTATAATAGACTTATATTTAGTAAATAGTTACTAATAGTACTCTACTTATCCTACTTCTTATAAACTTACTTCCTCTGTCTCTTATACTTCTTAACTACCTCCTTAGCACCCTCTAAGTAGTCTAGTGGCTCCTATGTGTTATACTTAACTAGCTATCTAGCCTACTTAACTAGATACTTAAGGTTGTTACTACTACCTTAGTAAGCAATAACTTCCTTAACCTCCTAGATGTTATCTTTAAGGTCTAACTCTAGAAGCTCTACCATGCCTTTAGCGACCTATCACCCTATAGTCTATAGTTCTAGTAGTAATACTAAGAACATATTATGTATATATCTATACTACTCTAGTAGATAGACTTAGTACGCCTAACGCCTAATCCTCTCTATAATAGCCACCTTAATAAATTATAGTGCTAACTTCTTATTCTTAAACCTTATGTTCTTTATTAATAGTCTGATAACCTCTCTATAATAGAACTCTTTTAGCTAGTACCTCTTATTATAGTAGGCAGCCTAGGACTTTATAGCCTTTACCTAGGTGTACTCTACCTACCTCCTAACCTTAGTAGTATGTTTAATATACTCCTATACTCCTTATATAGTTGCCTTATAGCTAGGTATATACTTAATAAATCTAGGGTTATACCTATAGAGTACTATAAATAGAGATACTCTAATAGTTAAGTGCTTACTATTATTATATGTAAACTCTACTTTATCTAACTATGCTACCTAACAACTTAGTAAGCCCTTAGCGTATAGTTATAAGTATCTCTCTAGTGTCTAATAGGTCTATTCTGTTTGGCTATTAGTCTGTAGGTAGTATGTAGTAGATAGTTAGTAATATATTACCCTCTCCTTTATGAATTCTTCCTAGAAAGAGCTAGTAAACAGCTTGTCTCTATTACTTATAATACCCTCTAGCGTCCTAAACCTGTATTTAACCCTTTTGTATAGGATCCTTACTATCTATGCTACGTTTAATATCTTCTTAGTTAGAATGAATATTATAAACTTAGTTATCTAATACATAATAACTAAAATATAGTTGTATTTAGTGCTATTATTATAAGCGCTTAGTAATAGTCCTATAATAAAATCTAGTAAGATTTCTTAGAATAGGTGTAATAGTAATATTAGTAACTATAACTACCTATATGGCTTATACTATAGGACTATAACGCTAAGGTAGTACTTATAATCCTTAATATACTCTTATATATCCTTACTAATTCCTTCCTAATAGAACTTTCTTAAGATAAGGTTAAGAGTCTTTGTTACTCCTATGTAACCTGCCTTAGGGTTGTTGTGGTGTTAGTAAAGGATCTTAGTCCTTAGTAATTCTACCTATAGGATAACTAGTCTTCCCTTAAAGAATAGGGTGCCTACATTATTAATAGTATATGTTTTTAACTTACTAGCTATACTATACACCCTTACTAATTATAATAGATAAAACTTATCTTTAGCCTATAGTCCTTAGATAAGTTCTTCTATCTTATGTATTTAGTATAGTACTAACGCTGTTTTGTTAGGCATAAGCTCCTTTATAACCTAACATAGGATATACTACTCTAGTATAGTAACCCCAGCTCTATTAGGCTCCTTAGTCGCCTGGGTGACTTCCTACTAAGTGTTTGCTAAATCTTCCCTTACTCTCTAGCCTTAGGTTATTATAGCAGCAATTATTACTAAATAACTAGGACGCCCTATAGCCTACTACTAGTCCTAAGGAGAGGATTCCTTACCCTAAGAGCTATCTATCTTATAGCTAGGGTTATAAAGTAATACCTTTACTACCTAGATATATACTTTAGTAGTCTTACTTATTCCTCTAAGGTTGCTGATTATTTGTTGTGTCTCTAGTAGTAATTTGTTAACTAGCTGTAGTTTCTTTACTAATATTAAAAGGATGTCTATATATAGTACTTCCCCCTCTATATAGTCTAGCCTTCTAGACAGACTATCTATAGGGTTTATCTTTCCTAATTAGTATTCTAAGTTAAAGTTAAATACTAATAACTTATATACCTAATAGGTAAGCCTTCTATAAAGGTCCTATACTAGTATGCTAATAACTCCCTTTAGCGCCTAATAGTCTGTTAAGACTATAAACTTCTCTAATAGCCCTAGAAGGTAATAAGCCTAATACTCTAATCCCTCTATAATAGCTAATAGCTCCTACTGTCTTGTGGCCTATTATTATTCTGTGTCTAAAAGCTTCTATAACTAGTAAGCAACTAGTTACTATTATCCTTCTACTAGCTGGGATAGGATAGCTGTAATAGCCTTAACTAAAGCGTCTGTTTCTACATAGGTAGGTTGCTAGGGATTCTAGTATAAGAGGATAGTTACTAATAAGAAGGCAACCTTTAGCTAATTAAAGGTATTATTAGCCTCTTTAGTCTATTTAAATACATATAAGGCATCCTTATGTCCCTTTAGTAGCCTTATTATTGGTGCTGTAATGCCTAAGTATCTAGGAATAAACTTCTAATAAAAGTTATAAAATCCTAGGAACATCTGGACGTCTTTTATTAATATAGGTGCCTTCTACTTAGTAATTATTTACACATGAGATTTGTCTATACTAATACCCTTAGGGGTAATTACATACCCTAGGAACTTAACCCTCTATTAATAGAATAAGTATTTTAAGAGTTTTGCAAACAACCTAAATATTCATAACTATTAGAGGACCTTCTTAAGATCCTTAGTATACTACTCCCTTATGGCGGAGTAGATTATAAGATTGTCTATATATATAATGTAATATATATCTAGTAGTTTACTAAGTACTTAGTAAACATACACCTAGAATGTTACTAGAGTATTAGTTAGTCTAAACAGCATGACTATATACTTAAAGTAGCTATATTAGGTTTAGAATATAGTCTTCTAGTAGTCTTCCTTCTTAATATTAATATAGTAGTATGTATTATAGATATTAACCTTAGATATCTACTTTGCTCTATAAAGCCTGTCTAACAGCTTACTAATTAGCGGTAAGGGGTATTAGTTCTTAATTATAACCTAATTAAGACCTTAATAGTCTATATATAACTATATAGTACTATCCTTCTTTAGTATAAAGAGGATAGGTACTCTAGCCTTACTAATAGACTTTGTAATATAACTATTTGCTAAGTTCTTAGTAATGTATTAGTAAAGCTCTTCTAACTACTTCTTATTTAGTAGGTATATTAGACTATATGGCGGCTTTACGCCTAGTATAAGGTTAATTAAGTATTTAGCCTTAATATATACTTAAGGCCTTGTTGCTAAACCTTTGTTGAAGGTGGCTGCCTTGCTCTAAAGTTCTTCTAGAAGGCCTTCTAACTAAGGAGGTTCCTTTTATAGGCCTACTTTATAGGAGATATATAACATATATGTATATTCCTTATTCTTAATAATATTATAAGCTATTACCTTAGGCTTAGCAATTAAGATTAATTTATAGTACTACTTATTAGTAGCTATATTAATCTAAATGCCTTCCTATCCTATAGACTATCTTAACATAAGGATGTCTGCTTAGTCCTTTTTATAGTCAGCTTTAACGACTAGTTGCTAAATCTTCTATAGCTAACCTTAGTAGTTAATTAGGAAGAAGGTCAGCCAGTAAGCCACCCCTTAGCTCATAGTCTTACTAGTAAACAACTTTAATACTAGGGTTTTAGCCTTTACAGGCTTTAAGCCTAGGTGTTACACTAACCTACGGCTAATAAGGTCTACCTCTAAACACATATCTATTACTACTCTGACGACCTTTTCTATATCTCCTTATAGGATAATTACTATACCCTTAGTAATAGGTCCTACTAGTACCCTTGGTTTCTTAGGCGTAGATGTCTAGGTAGTAATACCTATACCTACTTATTTCCTAATAAGTTAAGCTTAGTAACTCTTAGGTAGATCCTAACCTACTATACTATAGCGGCCTTCTAATCTAATTAGCAACTAAATAGCCTACTATTACTTATACTACTAGCCTTCTTCTTAGGGTATATAATAGATATGTACCCTTTCTAGAAATAGGTATAGTATTAGATTCTATCTGGCCAATCCTTTAGTGACTACCTACTATATTAGTTACCCCTAAATAGTCTGTAGTAGGACTCCTATAATTTAAAGTCCTTAGGTGTCTCCTTCTACTAATCCTACTAAAATGGCGCTAGCCTCTATAGCTAATTATTAGTAGGTAGTAGATGCTTCTTGCTGTCCTTCTGTGAGTTGTTGCTAACCCCTTAGTAGTTACATAGCGACTATAGGTGGTCTGCCTTGTGTGCTATGTCTCTTAGGTAGAGGATAGGTGTCTTCTAGTAAATTATTTTATCCTATAATAAGGCCGGGAGGCTAAAGAAGTACTAATATGCCTTAGCCTTTAACTCCTCTACACCCTCTATTCCTAAGTTATAGTATATTACTAACTACTTAGTAAGGTACTATAATAGGGTCTAACTATTGCCTATATGCTTTCTCCTTAGCTCTTACTAGTAGTCCCTCTCTTAGGCCTCTAGGTTGATATACTGTTAGCAAATAAATACTAAGAAGTCCTCCTACTTTAAGGGCTTAGTAAGGCCTCTCTTATAGTTATACCACTACGTCTATAATATTAGGGATACCTTCAAAAGGGCCTATTTAACTTACTGTTTAATAGTACTCCTAGGGTAGAGCCTATTTACCACCTCTATTATAATAATCTAGTCTGCCACTTAGGTACTAGTAGATTCCTCCCTAATAGTCCTATAATTATAGACTAAGGGCTTCTTATACTCCTTCTTACTAAGATACTATGCTGGCCTATTAGTAAGCTCTTATAAAAGGCGCTTATAGTACTACCTCTCTTTATAGTACTCCTTAACTATAGCTCTTATAGTCTCTTAAAAATACGACATTATTACCCACATAGGGTCTATAGGTTCTAAGCCTGGCGTGGCTGCGCTAGTACTGTGATATGTGCTTACGCTTAGCCGGCTCTATAACTACTTAGTAATAAACGCCTTATCAGCCTTATCTATTAGTCTTAGGGAGGCTAGAGAGCACTCCCTTAATAAAGTTCTTCTATATATTTCTTTATAGTTGTCTTACAACTTAGGCCCTATTATTAAGGGTGGTTAATCCTTAGCGTTACGCTATAGGTACTCTACTATAGATAGTTATAACTTATCTATACTAGCAGTGCGTCACTAGAGTGTTAGCAAGCTCTTAGGGTATATCCTGTTGTTTAAATCTATTTTGCCTATACTGGTTACTCTAAAGAGATAGAAGCTTAAGAATTATAAGAGTATTAGCTAGGGGTACTTAACCAGGTGAGGCTTAATAGTAGGTATTGGTGTATTATAAGACTTAAGCTTGCTGAGTTCCTCTAGTGCGGCTGTGGCCACCTGTTAAAACTCTGTAGTGGGGCTGGCTCGTCGGAGGCTCGGCGACCCGTCGCCGAGACCCACCAGGCTGACTACCACGGATCTCCTTACAATATAATACACCCCCTTAGGTAGTAGTAGCTAGGATTATTATTACCTATACTATACTACCTAGAAATAACTAAGTATAAAGGGAAAATATTATATATAGGATGTTATTATGTAATAACTAGCTAATTTAGTTTTATAGCTTATAGTTAGTAGGGCTATTCTTATAGTTAGTTAGTAGGGTAATAGCTATATAGGTTATTTATAACTATAGATCTCCCCTATATTACCTTATATTACCTTTTTCTTTTTCTCTTTTCTTCCTTATTAATAATAATTATAACTATAAGTTAGTAAGAAATACTATATTTTTTATATATATTTCCTTTACCTTTCTTATTACTTATAATTACTAATAATTTACTAACTTTTTTCTTATATTAGATACCTTATAAAACTATCTCTATAGGTAAGGCCTATATATATACTATAGTAGCTTTTAAGTACTATAGTTACCTAGGTCTTATACCTAATAACTTACTAGTATTAGTAGCCTTACTATTATGCCTATCCTTACCTATATTTAGCGTTTAGGAGGAGGGGGGTTATCCCTCTAAGGTCTTAGGGGAGTAAGATACCCTTAAGGATATCTATAAGTTTTCCCCCTTTCTATTCTAATAATTAGTTATATCTCTAATTAAGTATATAGCCTCTCCTTCCTAATAGTTATAGTCTAAGACTAAAGAGACCTTTTAGTACTATATTATTTAGGCGTTTAGTATATATTCCTCCTTATATCTAATAAGTATTATAGTTCTAACTAATAGTAGATAAAGAGTATCCTTAGTATTAGTATCTAACTCTATCTAAAGATAGCTCTAAAGGTACTAAGTAGTATAGCCTAAGGGGTAGTAATAAAGTCCCTTCTTTATTAATACTTAGTATATTATATACCTTTTATAGTTACTCTTTATTCTTTAGTACTAACTTATTATATTTTATAGAGGATAGATTAAGTAATATAGAGTTACTCTCTCTTTATAGCTTACTCTAAGAGGTACTTCCTCTCTTCTCTAATCTTAAGAGTATTATAAAGGAGGGTAATAATAGTAATAATATTTTTATTATAGCCCCTAAGTATTTAGGGTAAGGGGTATTAGTAGCTAAGGTGCCTATTATTAGTCCTTATAACTATTATTTCTATAGTACCCTTATAGGATATATAGATAGTATATACCTCTTAGGAACTAAGGGTAAATATAATTAATATATATTACTATAGTACTATTATATACTACTTATATTATCCCTTATAGGCCTAACTAATACCCTCCTAGCTACTTAGTTAGTACTAGTAATACTAAAAAAGGTTTATATATCTATTATTTTATATTCTTACCTTACCTTATACTAATATTATTATAATATAAAGACTTACTATACTCTAGTATAAGGTATAAGTAGTCCTACTTTTACTATTATAAGTAAGGAGGGCTACTATACCCCCTTAGCTTAAGGAGGAGGAGGAGGATAAGGAGGAAAAGTATAGTAAAGTAGGTAGTAAGGTAGTTTAGTCTTATAGAGGTATACCTTATAAGACTCCTACCTTACGCCCTATTAGTATTATTAGCTTTTAGGTATATATAGTATATTCTAATATTAACGCCTTTATTAGTAAGATTATTTCTAACCCTAAGACTTATACTATGTTTTATACTCTTCTTAATATATATATAGCTACTCTCCTCTATAGGGGTAACTAATACTTCCTAGCTAATAGGCTATTACTTATTTTACTTATTATTTAGGCTCCCTAGCCCTTAGGCTGTTTTTTAATTTTAAACTTATTTTAGCCCTTTATTTATTATTTCCTCTTTTTATCTAGCTATATACTATACGTCTTATAGATTAAGTATAGCTCTAAAGTATTTAAATTTAGCTTATAGGAGATTCTTTATTAATCTATTAGTAGGTATTTTACTTATAAGGAGATAGACTATATTAATTTTACTATCTATATATACTTTTTATAACTATATATTTTAGATATTAATATAGTAGAGTTATATAGTAATCCTTTCCTCTTCCCCTATAATAAGGCGTATTATTTACTATTTATTATAGTATACCTTTTAGATATTATCTCTAAGATCTAAGGAAATCTCTTAAAAGAGACGTCTAAGTATTATTAGCTCCTTTATTATATACTTAAAGGTAAGAAGATCTACCTTAGTTATTAATATAGTTATAGTTACTTATTATATAGCCTTCTACTAGATTAGTCCTTTAAATAGGAATATAATATATCCTTATAAGGATCTATAGGCTATAATATTATCTTTAAAATAAGGCGTTACTTATAGCTAAAAGCTAAATTCCTCCTTAGATACTAAAGTAGATTAATAGGTAGAGGGTATAAAAGAGATACCTAATATACTATCTTACTACCTATATATATTATAAGCTTAGGTTTATTAGGAATTTTAATAGTAATAAGTAAGTAAATATAATATTAAATTAGATTATTATTACTATATATAGTATTAATCCTACTATCTCTTAGAAGGTTTTTACCTTATTTAGTAAAATAGTACCCTTATTTAGGAAGAAGTTAGTTATTAGTAAAGGTATTACTAGTTATACTACGTTATTATATTTAAACTTAACGGCTATATTATAGATATATTAGTTATAGTAAAGGTATATCTTTCTATTAGGATAGTCTTAGACTATCCTAATACCTAGATATTACTCTATATTACTTATATCCTTTATCTTATATGTCTCTTTAAGGGCTATAATAACCTTTATTCCCTTTTCTATTCTTAATAGTAGGTATATAATAAGGATATTATTAATATAGAAGAGGATATATATATTATTATTATTAGAAATAAAGAGGTAAAGATCTTCTTTATATAGGTAAAGGCTTAGTCGTTTAAGGGTCTTAGAGAACTCCTTAAACTATAGAAGGGGTGTATCCCTTAAGCTATAAAGTATATATACTATTATTACGTATTTACCTTCTTATTAGTATCCTTTTAGTAGGTTATAATATATTAGCTTACCTAAAGGGTCTTATTTAGTATTAAGGAATACGTTTATAACATAAAATTACTTAACCTTAAGGTTAAATTATATAGTAATTACTATTATAATATAAAAGGTTTATACTATAAGTATTACTATATATATCCTAAGGAGGGGATTAGTTACTTAGAGATCTCCTTATATAATAACTTAGGCTTTATAGTAATTAAGAAAGCCTTTTAGATCCTACTTATATATCTAAACCTACTTAAGTAGTAGTAGCCTTATTCCTAGTAGGATAGATAATATATTAATTATTTTAAGAGCCTTAAGATACTAAAGTTTACTAATTTCTAGGTTTATTACTTTCCTAAGTAGCTATTAGATATTATTTAGTATCTAAAGCAGCTCTTTCTATAACTTAGGAGCATATAGTAGATTATTATAATAATATCTATAGTTATTTAGTATTTTAGTTAGATATTATAGGGTTATCTAATATATAGCTATATAAATAACTAAGTATAGTATATAGTACCTATTATTTACCTTATTAATAGCCTCCTCTCTATTATAAAAGAAAGTATTAAGAAAGTTATTTAGGTCTTATTTATTACTCTAATAAAGAGCTAAGAAGAGTACTTATCTTATAGGTAGAGAGTTACCCCCTAAGGCTATAAGATAATATCTAGCTTTAGGCTAGTAGGTTAGTATATATATAACTATACCTAGCCTCTCTAAAGGACGTTATTAATATTAACTTATTCTTATTATTAAGCCTTATTTTATATAGAGTAGATTAGTAATTTAATTATATAGCTATATGTTATTTTAGGCTTCTAGGGTTATACTAAAACGCTAGGTATTACCTAGGTACTTAGTAGTTAATTAACCTCCTAGTAAAATAGGTTATAATCCTAAGTTTATATTTATACTATTACCCTTATTATAAGATCCTACTACTTAGCTAGGGCTAAGTATCTTACTTATTAAGTTACTTTTATTAGATATAGCTATAGTATATACTATACTTAGTACTAGTATTATCTTAGGAGTTTAAACCCCTTTCTTACCTTATATAGTAATACCTTAATTAAGTTACCTAACATCTTAGGTATTCTTCTTAGTATTAGTATATAAGGGAGTTTATTACTACTATATTATTATTATTATACCTAATATCTCTATTACCTTATTTATTAATCTAAGTATATCTATAATTAAGTCTTACTTATAATCTTTATCCTTAATAATATTAATAATGCTTTATACTTTTAGTTTAGCTATTACTTCCCTATCTTCTTTTATCTTTATAAAGAACTTTATTTTATTAAAGTATACGTTATATATAATAATAACATATTATAGAGAGGGAACCTAGATTCTATAAAGGTTATATATATTTTATATATACCCTATAAGGTATCTAATATATCCTTTAGGTTTAACTTTAAATTATTATTATTATATTCCTTTCTTATAGCTACCTATTAATAGATAGGTATAATATCTATATATATATATTTATCCCTAATAAGGGTAGAGATTATATTAGAGTACTCCTATATATACTAGTACCTACTAGTAAAAATACTATCTATAATGAGATTGCCAACCGGGCGTGAGGCACTCGGCGGGATCCATTATAAGGGCATGTGTGGTGCAGTGCTGGCACTAAGTGCCAGAACTGGTTGATCTTTTGGTCTATTGGTCGAGTTGGCACACCACCTGATTCGTTACAATTGTTCTGGCACTTAGTGGGTCTTCTGGCTGTTGACAGGGGCTGGGTTTGAATCCCGCCTGTTAGACTCTCTTGTTGTGCAGGCCCGCCCGGGTAGGGTTAGGGCTGGCAAGGGTCACTCAATCGGCGACTGGTCGGCCTGAGAAGCGCCAGACGATTGACATGTGGCTTGGCACAAATGAGGGGCAGCTTACGTTAGGCTTAGAGGGACTAGGTGTAGGGAGGCAATCCTAGTGCCAGCCGGGGGTCCCCCAGCTGTCGCCAGGTGCCAGGCTGCCTAGGGCCTTCGGGGTCAACATGACCTTGTGCTCCAGCGCACGGTTACCGGCGCTAGTGTATGTGGGCCTTGGAGTTGCGACTCGGGACGCGTCGCATTAGAAGGGGGGCAATTATAATGAGATCGCCAACCGGGCGCGAGGCACTCAGCGGGATCCATTATAAGGGCATGTGTGGTGCAGTGCTGGCACTAAGTGCCAGAACTGGTTGATCTTTTGGTCTATTGGTCGAGTTGGCACACCAACCGATTTGTTATACTATCTAAACTATACCTCTTCTTTCTTAATAGGTGTTATCTATCTATAGTATTAAAATAGGCTTATATTATATATATATATTATAGTAAGTACTACTTTAGGCTAGAGCTTATATAGGAGTCCTTATAAGGAGAGTATCTTTATAATCTTTATAATAACTTCTTAGCCTACTTATTTACTACTACCTACTAGCTCTTTTATATTTAGTAGGGGTAGCTTTATATTAATCCCTTACTTTACTACCTACCTCTTATACTCTATTTTACCTTTAATACTAATAACTAAAGTATCCTTATCTTAGTATATCTTATATATATATACGCTATATTACTAGTCTACTTATAATATAAAACGTCTTAGTATAAGAAATACGTTATTATATATCTTTTTAGGTAGTATAATACTAAATAGTTAGGTAGTATACTTATCCCTTAGGACTATAAGCTACTTAGAGTAGTTAAATCTAATAGGGAAGTTAAAGAGATCTTATAATATATAATAGTATAGGCGTATAGACCTATTTTCTAACGTTTATTTTAAAATAACTTAGCTTATATATATAACTATATAGTACTTATACTCTATCTAAGTTAGTTTTTTAATTTTTACCCCCTAAGCGCTATATAGGAGATATATAAGAGCTTTAGTACTAAGATAACTAGTCTAGAGGTACTAAATATAAGCGTTATTATTATAATTAATTAGGATATTCCTTATTAGATAGAAAGTTATTATTATAAATACTTAAGTATTAATAAGAGAGGTAAGACTATAATAAATATTATTATATAGTAAGGCTAAGTAAGAAGAGATAGGTATATATTAAAGAAAGATAAGATTACCCTTATGTTTAAGGGTCTTTATTATAACACTCTTTTTATACATACTATAATAAAGAGTATAATCTAGCCCTAAGTACTATAAGTCTACCTTTTTTTTAATTTAGCCTTTAGAGATAATATTAACGTAAAATCTAGGAATATAGGCTATATTTTCTAGTATAAGGTTATATATCTTAAGCCCTTTAGTACTATTAAGTATATTCTTTATAATATATGTTTTATAACCCTTAACTATATATAAAGTCGTACTAGATTTAATATAGCTCTCCTTATTATTATACTAGTATAAGCTAGGCTTAAAGAGGTCTTTATTATTAATAATATAGATCCCTCTATAGTTATTTAGTATAGTACTCTTACTAAGTACGTATAGGCCTATAATTAGAGATAAGAAGATGCTAAGTAAGGAGTATACTAGTATTAGAGTGTTATTATAAAGCGTATTAGGGTCTATTATAACTATAATAAGGGTTATTAGTAGATATTCTATAGCCTCTAACGTCTTTTATAAATCTAATTTATTATACTTATATTTCTAACCTTTCTTCTTAATTTCTAAGTAGAGGTTAGCCTACTTTAGCTTTATAAGTTTAGTTTAAATTAACTTAATAATTAAGTTGCTTAGAGGGTACTTTAATAGTCTTACCTTTCCTCTAAGTATATATTTAAGAAAACTATAGTTTACTATACTCTAGAAGTAGTTAGGTTATTTATAGAGGTATTTAATATAGCGTTTCCTATTAGTACTTAGCTTTAGTTATCCTCTAAGTATTATATATACCTTAGTTACTTAATAGGACTTTAGTAGGGCTAAGTATAGTAAATTACTAAGTAAATCTTTATATTATCTTAGGGTTAAATAGCCTCCCCTATGTCGTTTAGTTTTTATAAGATTATTAAGTTTATTAGCTACCTAAAATAGGGTAATTTATTACTTAATAGTATATAGGAACATCTTAATTATAAGTATACCCTTAATTTCTAATATCTTAAAGGCTTTAGCTTTTATAAGGGTATTATACTACTTAGTAAGCTAAGTTATTAGATCTCCTATTAATAAGGCTTATAAGAGAGTCTTATTATATGTTTCTTTAGTAAAGTTAATTATACTATTACGTAATAAGGTATATTATTCCTAAAGTACCTTAATTATTACTTAAAGAGTAAGCTTATAGTTATTATTAAGTAATTATATTTAGATATTACTTATAATATCCTTAAAGATAGTAGTATTAACCTATAATATAAGAAGCTTATTTAACTTTTACTACTTATATAATATATATATATAGTAAGTAAGCTAATATAGTAAGTAAGCTACTTTCCTCTACCCTTCTACCCTTTATATAAGTAAATTTAACTATAATATATAAAATTAATTAAAACTACTTATTACTCTCTTTCTTATTACTATCCTAAACTACTTTATATATTTATATGTTATATCTAGCCTTTCTATAATTACTATATTATTATATATATAGTTTAGTACCTTCTATATAACCCTCCTTCTAAGGGTTATTCTCTCCCTTAGTACTAATACCTTCCTTTTCTCCTTATAGTACCTCTACTTTAGTAGTATTAAGTAACCCTCTAAGATATAGTCTAGTCTTTTTAGCCCTCTAGTACTTACTTAGTACCTCTATCCCTATATAAAGCTTATAGTTCTTAGCCTTAATAATAGCAAGCCTATAGGCTAACTTACTAATACCTTTAGCCTAAAAGTTAATTACTTTATATATTACTATTAGTAAGCTACCTTAATATGCCTAGATCTTCTTTTTAAGAGAAGTAGTACTTTATATACCCTTTAGTACTATAGTTAGTATCTTTAGGTCCTAAGACCTTTAGCTACTTAGCCTTAAGTTTAATAGTATTAGTATCTTTAGCTTAAAATCTAGGTAAGAAATAACTACCTTAAGGTTAAAAGGTATAAGGCCTACCTATCTAAAACTAGCTTATATATTATTTTTACCTATAGAGGTAAAGAATACTACTTTAAAGGTAGGAAAGAAGTTATCCTTTATAATATATAAAATCTATATCTATATTATCTTCTTAATTTCCTTACTATATAAATACTTTAATAGGCTAAAACACGTAATATTAAGAGGCTAAAGCTTATATAATAAATAGGGAGGTATATAAAGAGTAATAATATTCTCCTTCTTATAGTATTTATTAAAGTTAGTTAATTTATAGCTATTATAGCTATTAAGGATTAAGAGGTAATAAGCACCCTTTATATAAGACTTTATATATTAATTAAAATAATTTAACTAATCTAGGCTAATATTATTTATTATCTATATATTTTTACTTAGATAGATATACTATATAGCTAGGAATTAGCTATTAGTATACTAGGAGAGGAGGTAATATTTACCCTTTATAATAATATATAGAGGTATTACCTAGCTATCTATATATATACCCTAAATAATAGAAACCTATTTATAATTACTAGACTACTTTATATAAGGCCTTCCCTTATAGTTAGAGGTTATAATAACTTTAGTATATAATAGTATTCCTATTAGGAAGTTAGTCTTATTAAAGTTATAGATATTATAATCCTAATATAGTCTATAAGTAAGTAAACTATATAAGTAAGTAAACTACTTTTCTAGACTTTTATATAACCTATCTTTCTCTCTATTTTTCTCTACCTATAACTATAGTATAACATTTAAACAAAAGCAATTTAGTCCTAGCACTTAATACGCTTAAAATAAACCTAAAATTAACTATATAAAAGGCTATATCTTACTATAATATATTAATCTTAACCCTCTAATAAAGAAAACTTAGCTAACCTACGTAACGTGATATCTAACTACCCTACTAGAATTTAACCTTATATAAAGAGAAGACTATTATTTAATATATTATTAATCTAGATTTATAAGTATTTTTACTAAGCTTAAGTACTATTTAAGAAATAGCTAATTAACTACTTTATAACTATAGTATATAATATATTAGAATAAACTAGGCCTTAAACTTTATATAATAACAACCTAAGCTTAAGACACGTTTTAATTAAAGAATTAACTATTAGAGGGTTCTTAATAAAGATCCTAATATATATTATATATAGTTTTCCCTTATATAAAATATAATTATAAAGTATAGGATATATAATAATAATATTTATAACTTTAATAAGACTAGGTTTATAATAGGTAAGATGTCCTCTAAGATGGTTATTATAGCCTTAGAATAACGTAGTAAGCTTAGAGGAGTATAATAAGGGAATTAGGAATAGGTTATAGTAATCTAGGGTATTAGGTTATATAGCTACTCTATCCTACTATATATTATCTTTATAGGTAAGGTCTATCTTAACTCTTAGATATATAATAGCCCCCTCCTATCTAACTAGGTAATTATACTCTTAGAAAATAGTTAGATAATAAATAAGAAAGGTATAGAATAGGTAAAGTACTTTAATTTCTATATAAGAAGTTATATAAAGGGTACTTACTACCTCCTTATCCTTAATAGCTATAAAAGCTATTATTCTATTAATTTTAAGCTATACTATAAGAAGTAAAATATTATTATACTCTATATACTACCTTATTTATTATATAAGCTCTAGCCTCTTAATATTAGGTATTTTAGTCTGTTAAAATAGGCATATAGGTAAGAAATTAAGGTCCTTATATAGGTGTATATTACGTATATTATAAAGGAAGACTTCCTCCTAGCCTTTTATAAGGCATATAATAAGTTAATAATAATATTAAATATTTAGGTAGGCTTTAGAGTAACTAGTCTTATCCTATATAATCTAGAATATATTATTTTATAGCTAGATATAAAGCTTTATATGCTATAACCTCTAGGTTCTTCTACTAGCTTACTACTAGCTTAGGTCCTAAAGATACTAAATAACCTAATTAAATTTACTTTATAGTCTAATTTTATTATAAATTATATTATATAATACTAGAATAGCTCCCTAATATTAATTATTAGGTATATATAGTAGCTAAAGAAAGGAATTATAGTAGTTATATATAACTAGGTTTTACTATAGGTATAAATAATAGAGTATTAAGAGGTAAATAAGCAACTAAGCTACTATTACTATATAAAAAAAACATAGATTTAGAAAGGTAGAATACTTATAATTAATTAGGTATAAGATATAAAGTCTTAAATAGATATAATAGAGTAGTTATAGGTAGAAATAGGTTAGAGTAGTAGTTATATAAGGAGGATAGAAACACACGTATAATAATATGGTATCTATAGAGAGACTAGCTATAATGCTTGTATATATTAGAAAGTTAAATCTACCTCTAAAAAAGAGGATTCTAAATAGTTTAAATTAATTTAAAGGCATTATAGTTAATTTCTCTTATATATTATTATATAGGTACTAAAAAGTAGTTTACTTACTTATATAGTTTACTTACTTATAGACTATATTATATCTTATACTTTATAATTATATTTTATATAAGTATAAACTAGCCTTATATAATTATAGGAGCCTTAGCTAAGGCCCTCTAATAATTAATTTAATATTAAAATTATATTTTTAATTTAGGGATATATTATATAAAGTTCTCTACCTATTAGGGTCTAGTATATATCCTATTATATGTGTTTAGGAGTTAGTTAGCTATTTCTTATATATTGTCTTATTATAGAGGGAACCCTTAATTAATTAGGTTAATAACTTAATTAAGAATTACCTCCTCTTTAGATATAGTTATCTTTATTAAATTAGGTTGTCTTTTGCCTTATGTAACGCGTCTAGTGTGTTAGTAGTAGAGGGTTAATTTAGAGACCTTAAAGGTAGAGGTAGCTCTTTATATAGATATTTTTAGGTCTTTTTTAATAGCCTAGATAGTAAGGATAATACGGCTTTTAATTAAGGTAGATTATATATTTATATATAGAGAAAAGTTATCCTAAAGATAAAGAGGATAGATTTAAGAGGATATACGTTACTTACTATAATACGTTACTTACTATATAGGTATGTTAAAGATTTTATATTAATTAGTATATAGACTAATAATACTATTAGCCTTTTAAATAAATTATTTTCTAACTATAAGGATACTAAGTTAATAAAAGTAACCTTTATAGTAAAACTAAAGTAATTCCTTAAACCTAGTAGACCTATTACCTTTAATAGTAGTATACTTTCTCTTAATAATAATAGTAATATATACCTCTACTAAAAGGGATAAGGTAAGTAACTATAGCCTATTAACCCTAATTTACTAGAATTATACTAGTAGTATATTAAGTAGTATACCTATAGTATATATATTACCTTAATCTATTAGCCTAAGGTATACTTTAACTACTTTATTACTACTTAGTATTAATTACTAAATATAAGTAATATTAAAAAGCTTAACTAATAAATTAAGTAGTAAGTAAAGAACCCTAATAAAGGCCTTTATTTTTAACTACTTAACCTTATAACTATAAAGCTCTTTATCTTTATTAATAGATTATTTACTAATAATAGTAATCTAACCTTATAGCTTAGATTTATTATTATTCTTATAAATAAATAATATAGTAAAGATAATACTACTATAAAAACCCCTAATAATACTAATAAATTTACTATTAAAGGGAATATTATCTACTTTAGCTTAATAAAGTATAAAAGGGTTATATAAAGCGTATTAGCCTCTAAAATATACGTAATAGTTACTAATACTAATATTACCTATATAATAACTACTATATTAGTAATAGTTACTAACTACCTTAAATACCTATAAATCCTAATAGTTATATATACTAACTCCTACTCCCTCTATAAGTACCTTATAAAGCTTAGTACTATAAAGGAGAAACACCTTATAATTAATATAATAGTGTTATAGTAGTTATATAAGTACTAGGTAATATATAAGATTTAATAGATCTATAGTAATAATAACCTAGTAGATAGATTTATAAAGTTATTACCTAATAAGGTGCTAGAGGAGCTTATTAGTAATAGTATAGTAAGGATATAAATAAATAGATAGGTTTTATATATATAATAGATTTATTATATAAAAAGTATATAATACTTTTAGATCTTTATTTTTATTACGTTTTTAGGCCCTTTATAGTTAACTAGTAAAGTAGTATAAATCTATACTAAATTTCTCCTTAAGAGAAAGTTACTAGTATTATAATATTAACTATTATATATCCTATTAGACTTACTAGGTATAACCCTAATAACTAGCTATAGATTAACTATTAATCTATTAGTAGATCTACTATAGATTTAGGGATATTTACCTATCTATTTATAGTAGAACCTATAATAATTCTCTTTTAGTTACGTATAATTAAACTATAGTATTTACCCCTATTATTTATTACTTTACCTATTAATATGTATAGTTAACTATATTACCTATCTAGTAATATACTAATAGTTTAGTTTAATAAATATAAGACTTTAGACTAAATAGAATAGGTATAATACTTATAATAAGTATTATATACTATATATATATTTTAAATCTAATTTTAAAAAACAAAATATATTTCTAAATATAAATATATTTTTAATACTCTACTAGTTACTAATAGTATCCTTTTGTAACGTAATATAAACCTACGTATATATAGTATCCCCTATTATTAAAATTCTATTAATTAATAACTAAGCAAATAACAACATACTACTAGTATAAAAGTAACTAAGGAGGTAAATAAACCCCTTAGATTTAATAGAGGGCCTTCCTAAATAAATAGGCCTACTTACGCTTTAGCTACTAAGAACTACCTCTTCTAGTTCTACTAGTAAGTCTACTAATTACTTAGTAGGTTTAGTAATTACTTAGTAGGTCCTATAGAGTAATTACCTTATCTTATTTCTATATAATATAAAGGGTATAGGTAGTGTGCCACGCCCGACAATAGACCATTCTGGCATCCTGCCAAAAGATTAACCAGTTCTAGCACTTAGTGCCAGCACTACACCACACATACCCTTATAATAGATCCTACTGGCAAGTACCTAGCGCCTAGTCGGCAATCTTATTATAATTACCCCCCTTCTAATACGACACGTCCTAAGTCGTAACTCTAAGGCCTACGTGCACTAGCGCCGGTAACCATATGCTAGAGCATAAGGTCATGTTAACCCTAAAGGCCCTAGGCAGCCTGGCACCTAGCGACAGCTAGGGGACCCCTAGCTAGCGCTAGGATTACCTCCCTACACCTAGTCCCTCTAAGCCTAACGTAAGCTGCCCCTCGTTTATACCTAGCCACCTTAATCGTCTGGCGCTCTCAGGCCGACCGGTCGCCGATTGATTGACCTCTAGCCCCTAACCCGGCCCAGGTGGGGCCTACACTAAGGAGAGTCCTAACAGGCGGGATTTAAACCCAGCCCCTGTTACAGCTAGAAGACCTACTAAGTACTAGAACAATTATAAAGGGTATAGGTAGTGTGCTACGCCTAATAATAGACTATTCTAGCATCCTACTAAAAGATTAACTAGTTCTAGCACTTAGTGCTAGCACTACACCACACATACCCTTATAATAGATCCTACTAGTAAGTACCTAACGCCTAGTTAGTAATCTTATTATATATAACTTATACTATAGTTCTTTATTTTATAGGAGTTATCCTTTTATTAATATATAAAGGTTAGTTACTACCTATATACTTATATTAGGTAGGGTAACTTTACTAATAACTTATTAGGTTATTATATTATAGTATATAATAAGGTATAAAGGAATTAAAGTCTAAAAGACTTATTCTATTTAAGTATAGGTATAGAAATAAACCTTTAAATATATAGGTAAAGTATATAAGTAATAAGTAAAACGCTATATAATAAAGTATATAATAAAGTAGCTATTAATAGCTAAAGCTATTATAATATTTAGCTTAGTATAATAATAAACTTATAGTAAGTTTTAGGTATAACTAAGGAACTAGTAGTAAATTTCCTTTTATAAAAGGTCTTTTTCTTTTAACTTATATAGAATTTTATCCTTATCTTCTAAATATAGCTACTTACCTTTAGTTATAAGTTTCCTAAGGTGTAGTTACTATTATAAAGAAATAGAGGGCTATACTACTTATAAATATACTTAAGACTAAATATTAGGAGCTATCTACTACTATTTAAGTATAAATATCCCTATATTACTAATAGTAGTATACTTAAAAATAAAGTTAGTTAAAGGTATACCTTAAAGAGGAAATTTATTAAAGGTTATAAAAATATAATCTTTATATTACTCCTAATAGGAAAGGCCTCTAGAATATAAATAGCTTACTATATTAATATCCCCTATATACTCTATAATTCAAAGTAACCTATAGGTACTATTTAATAGAAGAGTTAACGTTTCTTACTATATAGGAAAATAATAAACAGAATTAGGAATCTTACTAGTTATAATAAAAAGCGTCCCTAGTCTACACATAGTATATCTAGCTGGCGCAGTATGCTTACAGCCTTCTCTATAGCTATTAACTCTTTTGTACTGTTCTTAATAGGTGACGAATAGTATAGGTATCTAGTCCATCCTTACCCAGCTGCTGAGTAGATATAACTAACGTGATGGCTAGTTCTGTAGGAATATGACTCTTGTTTGTTCTTAAGGGATGGAGTTCATTCTGGGATTAATAATACTTAATCTACAGCCTTTTCCTCCTTAGGTGCTTGTTTCTTAGGAGGCAGTGGCTCTCGAGTATCCTCAGAACTCTCCCTAAACCATTCGTCCTTCAAAAGTTGGTCAGCGGTGGGACGGTCACGATAATCCAGCTTCATGATCTTAAGGATAAAATCTCGGTCGGCAGGCGGTATCTCGCGACGCGTGACCTGACGAAAAGGTCTGTCTGGGGGACCCATGTTGTGAATGAAGCCGATAATGCCTGCGGCATTATCGTCGGCGATCCCCTGAAAGGAATCCGGGAAAGGGCCGAAATAGCGGTGCATCCGGGATAATACCACCAGTTCATAGTGTTCATCTTCGGGTTTGAAACCTTCATTGGCAGGATTGAAGAGATGATACCCTCCACCATACAATAGGGTGAGAATCTTCATATGGCGTCCACGTTAGTGTGCGCTCATAAAGCAAACAGCCCAATCAATGTACGTACGGCGTTTCCAAAGGACCAAATGTCCGTCGAGGTCCCCCATGGAAGACCAAGCTGTGCTTCGGGGCTACGGGTAAAACTCGCGCCGATGAGGTGACCTGGTTCTGTGGCAAACTTGGAGTCCTTGGAGACTACACCCCCACAATCCCCTAGCCGGATGTCGGTGAATCGTTCAGGGTCACCTTGCTGACCGAGATTCACAAATATGTTGTCCAGTTTGATATCTACTAGAGTGTCAGTTGCGGGCCGCTTGGATGAAGATGTTATTAGGTACGCAATCACGAACCAGTATGGACCATGCCGTCTTGGTGTAAGATACTGAGGGCTTCCAGCACGGCTTTGGCCACCTTCTTGATATCAGATCGAGATAACCTTTCTCGATCTGACTCGGCACGGAGGTCGCTGTCAAGATATCTTAAGACGATAGACGGCGGGTTGGGCGGGTACACAATGGCATCCTCAAGTGGGCGAAACAAGGGACTCTTGGCCTGGTATTTCCGTAAAATAGAGGCCTCATTTTGAGACGCCAGTGACCCCGAATGCTCTTACGATGCATTTTATTCCGCTCTTATTCCTTGGATGTTTATTAGTTACTACACTTTCATCTGAAAGGGTGAGGGGATGCCTACGTTCCGAGATAGACAGCTCCTTGATCTGCTGCCCGATGAAGTTCCTTGACAATAGAATACGTTGATACACGGCCACGGAGATTTTGGCCGATAGTAAGTATCGAACCCATTACTGCCTCGCGAGTGTGGTCTGGGGTTTGGCCGCTCTCAAATAATTGATGTAAAAACATAGAAAGGACTAAGGGAAGGATTGATCGATTTATTCCTTACGGTTATGAAGTTGCTCTTACGTTAGCAATCCTGTCCGGCAGACAGCCGAAGCGTTCAGACGTTAATCCGAGCCGCCCCACGTCGCCCAATCCAAGGCATTAACCACCTTTGCTCTTCCACTGTCTAAACTTAGCTGGTCCCTGGTGTAGACTGTAGTTGTTGAATCGTAGGGATTGTAATAGTTGGTTATATGTATATCTATGTGTTGTGTATGTGTGTGTATCTGGTTACTCGTGTGGAAATCTAGAAACAAGGCTATCCCTTTATAGTAGAATCCTAGTAGATCCCTAGCCTCTAATTAGTCTAAAACCTTAGGTATCTACTATATATATAGGTCCTATTACCTATATATTCCTTAGCTATTTACTATGTTATTTCTACGTATTTAATACACCCCCTTAGGGCTGCCTAGTATTTAGGTAGTAATTTATCTACTTATATACTAAGGTAGGCCTAAAAAATAAGTATATAGTATACTTATACCTTAATATCCTATATATTTTTACTTTTTATAGCCTTATATAGCCTTACTTTATTATTAGCTAATTTATATATATAATTAGCCTTAAGCCTTATATATTAGTTACTTATATTTACTTACTATATAAATATAGTAAAAGACTACTAAGAAAGTACTTTTATTATCTTATTAGCTATTATCTTAGCTAACTTCTAATACTTTATAATAATCCTTTTTTTATAACTTCTTACTATAGCTAGTAGTTATAAATATTTATATAGTAGAGCTTTATTTATAACTAGACTATCTCTATAGTAACTAAACGTATTATTAATATATTATTATAATTAATATAAGTAATATAGTCTATAAGTAAGTAAACCACATAAGTAAGTAAACTACTTTTCTAGACTTTTATACAACCTATCTTTCCCTCTATTTTTCTCTACCTATAACTATAGTATAATATTTAAACAAAAGCAATTTAGTCCTAGCGCTTAATACGCTTAAAATAAACCCAAAATTAACTATATAAAAGGCTATATCTTACTATAATATATTAATCTTAACCCTCTAATAATAAAAACTTAGCTAACCTACGTAACGTGATATCTAACTACCCTACTAGAATTTAACCTTATATAAAGAGAAGACTATTATTTAATATATTATTAACCTAGATTTATAAGTATTTTTACTAAGCTTAAGTACTATTTAAGAAATAGCTAATTAACTACTTTGCGACTATAGCGCGCGATATATTAGAATAAACTAGGCCTTAAACTTTATATAATAATAACCTAAGCTTAAGATATGTTTTAATTAAAGAATTAACTATTAGAGGGTTCTCTATAAAGATCCTAATATATATTACGTATAGTTTTCCCTTATATAAAACATAATTATAAAGTATAAGATATATAATAATAATATCTATAACTTTAATAAGATTAGGTTTATAATAGGTAAGATATCTTCTAAGATAGTTGTTATAGCCTTAGAATAATATAGTAAGCTAAGAGGAGTATAATAAGGGAATTAAGAATAAGTTATAGTAATCTAGGGTATTAGGTTATATAGCTACTCTATCCTACTATATATTATCTTTATAGGTAAGGTCTATCTTAACTCTTAGATATATAATAGCCCCCTCCTATCTAACTAGGTAATTATACTCTTAGAAAATAGTTAGATAATAAATAAGAAAGGTATAGAATAGGTAAAGTACTTTAATTTCTATATAAGAAGTTATATAAAGGGTACTTACTACCTCCTTATCCTTAATAGCTATAAAAGCTACTATTCTATTAATTTTAAGCTATACTATAAGAAGTAAAATATTATTACGCTCTATATACTACCTTATTTATTATATAAGCTCTAGCCTCTTAATATTAGGTGTTTTAATCTATTAAAACAGGCATATAGGTAAGAAATTAAGGTCTTTATATAGGTATATATTATATATATTATAAAGGAAGACTTCCTCCTAGCCTTTTATAAGGCGTATAATAAGTTAATAATAATATTAAATATTTAGGTAGGCTTTAGAGTAACTAGTCTTATCCTATATAATCTAGAATATATTATTTTATAGCTAGACATAAAGCTTTATATACTATTACCTCTAGGTTCTTCTACTAGCTTACTACTAGCTTAGGTCCTAAAGATACTAAATAACCTAATTAAATTTACTTTATAGTCTAATTTTATTATAAATTATATTATATAATACTAGAATAGCTCCCTAATATTAATTATTAGGTATATATAGTAGCTAAAGAAAGGAATTATAGTAGTTATATATAACTAGGTTTTACTATAGGTATAGATAATAGAGTATTAAGAGGTAAATAAGTAACTAAGCTACTATTACTATATAAAAAAAACATAGATTTAAAAAGGTAGAATACTTATAATTAATTAGGCATAGGATATAAAGTCTTAAATAGATATAATAGAGTAGTTATAGGTAGAAATAGGTTAGAGTAGTAGTTATGTAAGGAGGATAGAAACACGTGTACGATAATATAGTATCTATAGAGAGACTAGCCATAATGCTTGCACATATCAGAAAGTTAAATCTACCTCTAAAGAAGAGGATTCTAAATAGTTTGAATTAATTTAAAGGCGTTATGGTTGATTTCTCTTATATATTATCGTACGGGTACTAAAAAGTAGTTCACTCACTTGTGTGGTTTACTTACTTATGGACTACGTTAGTTAGTCTTTTTATAGTAAATTAGCTAGCTTTATTTTTTAATATCTCTATTAGTTAGGCTATATTACCTTATTTCTTAGGTAGGTCTACCCCTAAGGCTATAATTAATCTACTTATAAAAAGTACTTCTTTTATAGCTAATAATAGTATTAGTAATTTAGCCTTAATAGTTAATATTATAACTATTATTTATTTATTAGCCTACTATATTATTATACTACTAAAGAGCTTTATTATAACTACTTATAAGCTCTTTCTATTAGTATTATTAGTAAAACTTATGTCTAATAATACTTTTAGTATATTATTTATACTATCTTTTTTAGTACTATATTTAAGGTAGAGGTAATAGGTTTTATAAAGATATTTAAGAATATAGTTTATAGCTTACTAATAAATAGTACTTAGATTATAATTAAATTAAGTAAGCCTACTAGTAGTAAAAGTAATATTAGGCTATATTATAACTACTATATATAATATTATCCTTACTTTTTATTAATATTAGAGAGCCCTAGTTATAGGGGTGTTATTGTCAAAGCGCCTATAAAAGTGGAGGCACCCCCATTTTAGGGACACTTTGGTTGCTGCTAAATACTCTGGCTACTTCGACAGTTATCAGCTGTGGGGGTGGCTCGGACCGTGAGGACACAGTCTGACGGTCAACTTCCGAAGCTTTTTGATCGACATCACCACTCCTGCCCCAATTAAGCCAACTATCATGCCCTCTGGCTATGAGGTGTGCCGCAGCTCGTACAGGGCCAACTGACAACATGATTGACAATGGAGATACACCCCAAGACAAGGAGCAAGCAGAGGTTTCTCTACCTACCGTGAGTCGGAAGAGGTCTGCGATTCCACTTCACCCCAGGCTAGCCGGCTAGCTGGTATTTCAGCGATGAAATGAACCAGGTTACATTTTGAAGAGTGGGTGGCCACTCTTCTCGAGGTTCCCAAAAAAAACCTTGGCTTGATGGGCAAAAGCCCCATTCACGCGCGCGGCCTGCGGGGAACCTTGTAATTCCGTAAGGATTCACCCACTGATTCAACTGCTCCTCTGTTTATATCAAGAAACCTTATGAGGGGTTTGGATACAGATCTCGGTATATAAGTCAAGACCTTTTCTCGTTCTGATTACATTACTGCCACCAATCACCAAGACATCTTCCTCCTCCTCCTTCCAACAGCTGTTTGCCTCAATCACTCATCATCTGCCCATCTGCCTTTACCAACATGGCAGGCAGCCCGGCACTTTCTCCTCGGCCTCCTGGCCATCACTGGCGCTCAAGCCCAGGCCTCAGCCCTCAACTTCCGTGACAATTGTGACTTCGCTTGCGAGGCGGCCTATCGTGCCTCCTTTGCCATCGACTTAAGGAGTCGCGTCAACGTGGACCTCTCCATTGATCCCTTCTACGCCAACCCGGCCAACCTCTCAAACTTTGCCGTCGGTGACGTCAACCCGCAGGGCAAAGACAAGCCCTTCAGGACCGTCGTCTGGGCGCACGGCACCGCGGGCTACACCCGGGAATGCGCTCCATAAAACAACCGCATCCTCTACTACGAATGGGAGGGGCCCTTCGCCCTCGCCCAGGCTGGCTACGCCGTCATCGCGCCCGACTACGCCGGCCAAGGCAGCGACATCCCCCAGGGCTTCATGTATGAGTCTGGCGCCCTCCACGCCGCCGATGTCGTCCACGGCCTCCACGCAGCGCGCCAGGTCATCGGCCAGCAGCTCTCAGACGACTGGGTCGTCGTCGGCCACAGCAAGGGTGGCTTGACCGCCTGGCGTACCAACGAGAGGGAGGCCAAAGCTGACAAGAAGACGAAGGGGCTCGTCGGTGTCGTCTCGGTCGCGCCGGCCCTGCGGCCGCTCAAGCTCATCCCCGAATCCTTCCGCCGCGCCAACGGCGGCCCGTTGGGCGACGTCGTCTCCATTATCGTGCTCCAGGCCATATCCAAACTGTACCCATCCATCAAAGTGGAAGACTACGTCAGCGACATCGTCGCCAGCCGTATCCCCGCCTCTAACCTGGGCTGTCTCCGGACAGGCGGCACCATCTTCGGCAGTCTGACAGAGACGCAGCTGTACAAGAACACGAGCTGGCTGACGCACCCGGACGTAGTTGACTGGCAGGAGCGGTACAACGGCGCCGGTCTCCACCAGTGGGCTGCGCCGATGCTTGTCGTCCAGGGAATGGGGGACACCCTGACGTACATCGAGACCATGATGGAGGACTTTGACGCCACGTGCAAGGCATTCCCCGACTCGCCCGCCCAGCTGTACGTATACCCCGAGCTCAACCACGATCCCGCCTTCCAGGCGTCCCAGGCCGACTATCTGCCGTGGATTGCGGACCGATTCAACAAGGTCCCCGTGGCGACTGGCTGCAGCAAAAAGACGATCGAGCCGGCAACAAAAACTCATTCATTAACGCAACAGTCGTGGGAGGCCTACCTCTTGGGAGGTTAGTGAAGTAAAAAGCTTTACGCTCTTGACAAGATACATCGGCTGTCCATCAGCAATTTCTCTTCTTGAAAAACGGTCTTGGCTTTTCATTAAAATAGAAACAACCCTAAAAGGATATGATTCATACGAAGTTAATTCACCTTTAGTAATATAGAACTGGAGGGAAGCGTCACCCAATAGTTAGTTACCAATAAAATAATTTTATTGATGAAAAGACATTGAACTGTACTGCTATAGGCGGACAATGACCCCCTAGAACTTGAACCTGTGGCGGTGCTCTACCCTATGTTTGTTGTGTGTTCCACAATGGCCAATGTCAACGTTTCAAGAGGAAGGCTTGATAGTACCGTCAGGGTTGTACTTCTTAGGAGGGTACTCGTACGTGTACGAGCCATCTTTCGTATTTTTTTTGTTTCCATTGTTGTCGATGTAAGTATCAGACTTCCCTTTCGACCCCCAGGCATAGGAATCGTTTGAGGTATAGCCTCCAGAGCGATATTGCTCTTCGCCCTTCTTACCACCGCTGGAAGAACCGCCAGAAGACATCTTGATGAATTTGTGTGAGTAAGGCGGGTTAGTTGAGTTGAGTGTAGAGCGAATTGAATGAGTCGAGGATTCTGTAGCGAAGGCGTGTATGCTTTTTGTATGTCTGTTGTTCAAGTCTAGACCTAAGAACTCACTCGTGGCGGGACTTAATATACTAATCAGTTTTTTGGGTATTACTGGTGAATATTGATAACAGTTCTCAGTGACTTTGATTGCCTGTTGTGACATTTTGGACTAAGTTAGCCTTCACCAAGTTCACGTTTGTTCACTTCAACAGTGCATTTGATCTTTCGAGTATGTGTAATTCAAGATTGCCTTACACCGCATTCGTTGAAATATGGGCATCGGATATGGAACAACTCGGATGCCGGCATCAGTTTGCCAGCCTATTTATATCTGGCTGCTAGGCAGCTCCCCCATGTGCTTCCTTCTTTTCCCTTCAGGCAACGGTAGACAGCAACAAGACTGCTGCTTCACTCCTATCATCCAATTGGATCCTGTGGTACCAACGGCATTCACTTTTTGCAATGAGTACAATTACATGTATTTCCCGCCTATATACTCAAGCTTTACCAGAATAGTGCCGACATCTTCAAAACTCTTGTGCTTGTCCTATGCAGCCGAGACCTCAGGCCACTTGTATGTCTCGATATCTTGCTGCTCAAACTGTTCGCTTCGACTACTGAAATAAAAGGGGCGCTTCTTTTGAAATTGTCTTACGTCGCTGGTGTCCCATCCAAGAGCACTAAGGCCATTGTTCGGGCCGTCGTCGGCAAAATACCTTGCCGCTAATGGTTGCAACAAGATCCAACCACGCACACCGGAGACACCAATAACACCAGCTTGATTGGCAATAGCGGCCTTGAGCATCGGGGAACCTTGCGGGGCGGGCCGCCGCCACCGCTGAATTCAACCCCTCGGCAGATACAGAGAGGGGTTGGAACGTACTAGGTAGATGACCGTCTCGGAGGGGTTGCCGTAGCCAATCCCGATATGGACGGTGATAGTGGAAGTGGAGGGGATGCAGCCTTCAATGTCTGTCTACCTGCTGCATCGGCGCAGAGTCCAGTAAGCAAAATCGGTTGCCATCTATTGCCGTAGGGTGAAGGGGGAAAATGAGAAAATAAGAGATATTTGGTAGGTGCCACGGCTAGTAAACCCTGGGCACAGCGCATTTGGGTATTTCATGATCCCTCACTTGTGCCCTTCTAGTGGCAGAAAAGGGGTATCACGTCCGATTCCTCCATTGACCGACCCTTTCCCTTCTTTGGGTTTGAGGATGGTGCTCATTACATCGGCTATCACGAGGACAAGACATTTGACGCCAGCGCAACCATCCAGATCAGCTCCATGCCTGTGAACCTTGATGGATATGGTTAGCGATTGGATGTCGATGCGGGAATTTTAGAAGTAGGAGACAAATCACTCAATATGACGTCGCCATTAGTTATTTATAGAATAAATACATCCTATATTATCACGAGATATATAAGCGTTAGTTACTACCTAGTTACTAATAGTATTATTTTATAATATAATAGTTATAAGCCTAGCTTCTACCTACTTAGTACTATAATAGTACTAATACTCCCTTATAGTAATAAGCTTGAAGTCTTATATAAATACTATAGGTTTAATTCCTATAAGGGGCCCTTAGCTAAAATCCTAGAGAGTCTAAGGGAGCATATAGTCTATACCACCTACGTTTAGGTCTCCTATAATAAAAGGGTGTAAATCTAACTTATAACGTATATTAGGTTAAATCTAGGGGGTATATTATAAGATATATAAGCGTTAGTTGTCAAAGTATGGGCAACAAATGGGCCACGAAGTGGGGTACCGGCCGGGCCCGTGGGGAAAATGTCGGGCGCATTTCGGGTATAGGGCGTCCCCACCCAAAATAAGGGAAAAACAATGACGCGTGCATTTTGCCTTAGGCAATTGGAATAGGGGCACTTTTGGGCCTAGATACACACATACACATCAACGAATTGAACAAGGATAATCGCCGTATATACTTACTTCAACAATTAACAGTCTGAATCGCAAAGCACTAATTGATGTCGCTAGAAGTGATATACGGCTTATACGCGATATACGCGTTATTAACTATCGCCACCATGGCCGATAAGCTTGCAGGTAACGCCTAATTAAAGAGCCAGACTAACTAGCCCGATTAGTATTAACAACTCAAGCAAAAGGCATACATATAGGGTATATAGGAATCTATCACCCTATTACGAGATAGATTAATTTATGTTATAACAAACCATCTGCTAGAGCCTCCTACCTATCCTATACTTAACTAATTCTAAATAGCTAGTCAGACCTATATTAACAAGTAGGTAGCTAAGAATACTATACTAGGCTAGCCGCCGCCATTACAAGATAATACAAAGGTATTATAGATCTATTACTTAAGCAAGGATAACCTAAAGTACTTTAAGATGTTAAAGGAAAAATACTAGGCTAATAATAAGTAATATAAATAAAAGGCAAAAGTAGTCTATAATATATCTAACTAGATTAGAGCAATAGTTAACCTAATATTAATATCCTAGTGCTGTAAACTAGTAAGCCTAATCTATAAATAGATTAAACGACTAGAAGCCTATATTAGTATTTAGCTATAAGAAGATAAAGCATAAGTAATTACAAAGTATAATAGAGTTATAAGCTAGCCTTCTAAACATAAGATATCTAATATAAAAGATATAGAATAATAGGTAATAGATTAGGAGAATACTATCTTCTATAGTATCTATGTTAAGTAGACTACTATAGTTAAATCTAGTAAATAGTTCTTAGCTCTAATAACTATATTAAGATATACCCTAATAGTAATATAGGTAGAGGTATATAAGAGTAGTAAGAAGGACTAAGTAATAGAAGGGATTCTTACCTATTATAAGGTGATCTTAGACATACATGCCTGTATTACAGTAGAGCCAGATTAACTACAGGCGAAAGTATTACATAGAGTATTTAGGCTAGTATCCATAGTAACTATAGCAGACCTTAAGGACTATATAAGAAAAGAGCCTACTAGACAATATAGTAGTAGTAGTAATAGTAATAGTAATAGTAATAGTAGTAGAAGGCAAATATATAAAAGGTGCTTCCTCTATAATATAATTAGTTATAAAGTAAAAAGGTACTTCTTTATAGGTAAGATATAACTATAGTATATATAGAGGCTAAAGTAGGAGACTATTAAGTATATAAAGAAGTCACTTAACAATCCATAAGTAAAGGAAAAGCTCTAAGAAGAGGATATATTAATAGTAGTAGTTATAAAGAAATTAGAGGAGCTAGATTTATTAAAGAGAGGATTATAGGCTAAAGCCGTGACACCTTTAAAGTAATAATTAAAGGGACTACTAAAGGGTAGAGGCATATTAATAATATAGTTAGTAGCGTTTATAGCTTCTATATATCCACTTAAAGACTATGTTATCCTTAATTTAGGGGCTATACTTTATATCTTCTACTTATAATATTAATTTATTAGTATATCTCTAGTAAATTTAGATAACTTTATTTAGGCTGGCAACATAACAATCCTAATTAAAGGATAGGGAAAGGCAATAGTTAGAACAAAGTAAAATAGCTATATAGTTAAGATTACCTTACATAATATTACTTACTACCTATTACTATCTTATAACTTAGTATTATATATATAGCTAAAGAATTATAATAATTAGTAGTAGGATAACAGCCTATTAAATAATTTAATCTATAAGGTAAATAACTATTTAGTAGTATTTAATATAGAGGAAATTATAGGCTAATAAGTTATTAAAGTTAGTAGTATAGCAAAGAGCACCTATATAGCATACCTAGTAGCAAAAGGCATAGTAGATCTAGGCTAGTACTGGTAACTACAGGCCATTAGGGCTGCTTGCTAGCATAACTGCCTTAGCCACCTAGGTAGCTACATACTTTGTCGTATTACAACAAAGGTAAGGGGAGCCTATATACATAGGGATATACTAGAAATACTTACTTACTAATGTAAAGTCTGCGCGATAAGTAAGATTAAACGCTAAGTTATATAACAGCTAAGGGAATTAATTAAATAGGCGGAAGTAGGTAATAGAGTAGTACTTAATTTCCACCTATTTAAGTAAGGCTATAGTAGATATAAGTTAGCCTTATTATTAACTAACTATAAGTTAGGATTTATATAGGACTATTATATATAATAATAGATAACTAAAGCTATTAAGGATATACTTCTTAACTTTATTAAGATAATTAAGGTTTATAAGGCGACTAAAGTTAGGGTGTTTAAGTATAATAATAAGATTATAACTTCTTATCTATAAGTAAAAGAGGCTATAAAAAGTCTAGGAATCTTATTTAAGCTATCTGCGCCTAACACGCAAGCTTAAAATGGAGGTACTAAAAGGACTGTAGTAGTTATCAAGCAAAAGGGAACCACGCTACAGTTAAAGTTAAAGATGCCATTATATCTATAGCTAGAAATCCTTAAGGTAGTAGTATATCTATATAATTATATACTAGTAGAGTTATATAGTTAGAGATTACTATATAAGATATAGCATGCCGCTTAAGGGTAACTATTACTACTATATATTAGCTACTTATACGTCTTTAGATACTAGGTATATATAATAACTTTAGACGCCTAATTAAATTATAATTACCTATAGTACTTTAAAGCTAAGGCGTATATTAGATACCTTATTAGATATATATTAACTAACTAGTATTATATATATGTTCCCCTAAAGAATAAAGTAATTACTTTACGTAATATAATCTTTAATAAAGATAATTACTTCTTAGGTAAGGAAGATAAATAGGTTGATAAATTGGTAAATGCTAATAAAGTAGCTATTAACAAATAGATTATAAAAGCATTAAGTAAGAACTTTATAGATATAGCTAATAGTGTTAATATAGATAAAGTTTTTATTAATACTATTTAACGTTAAATACCTAAAGAACCTATAAGTAAATTATAGGACTATATAAAGTTATACTTTATATTAATAACCCCTCTAGAGTTACTAAAGGCGTCCTTTATTACATAATTATTAGATACTATTACCACAAGAGGGTAATACATAAATAAAATACATAATAAAGTCTGTCACGCTAATCATATTAACTAATAAAGACATATATACCTATATGAATTATAGAAAGCTACCTTTATAGCTAGGACGGTCGTATACCTACGCCACCTAAAATATAACTATTCCTTAAGGTGGATTAAGTTACCTAATAGGCCTGTAGGCTGGCCCCCTTAGGACGGTAGGTATATGGATTAATTAGTAGGAGAGGTAACCTCTAAAAGCTCTAAAGATAAGGCAGAGCCAAGACAGCAGGGAAGCCCTTAAAGGGATAATACAGCCAGCAGACATATTTATTAGAAGGAACTACCTAGACTACCTAGATTACATACTAAATTAAAAGATTATCTATTTATAGATAACTTCCTTTAAGCTAAAAAGGATTACTTATAAAGCTATAAGGTAATAAATAGCTAGGTTAAAGTTAGAATTTAGGAAGCTAGTAATAATTAGATTCTTAATTACTAATAGGTATATACCTATAAGTTAAATAAGTATAGATACCTCATAAAGCTAAAGGCGCGCCTTGTTATTTATAGCAATTAGTAACTAAAGGATGTGATCTAAGATATATATATAGCAATACTTGCCGGATTATTGTTTAGATTGCTAATTATAATAGTAGCTAAGTTAGATCTTAAGCTAATTTAATTTAATATAGTAAACATATTTATATATACTAATATAGATAAAATAGTGTTTATAAAGCTTCTACCTAGACATCCTAATTATAGCTAAAAGAGAATTGTTAAGTTATAAAAAGCTTTATATAGTCTATAATAATTACCTCTATTATAGCAAAAGCACCTTAAAAAGGGACTTTATAAACTTAGATTTACTCTAGTTGTAGGTAAGCCCTACTATTAGTAGAAAGGAGCTATTATATTCTTCTTCTATGTTAATAATTACGTCTTTATATTCCCTAAATTATAGTAGTAAGAGGCTAACAAATTAATTAATAGGATAAAAGAATAATACTATCTAGAGGGTAGTAAAGAGATATAATAGTTCTTAGGTATAGAAATACTACGTGATTAAGATTAACAAAAGATATAGTTATTATAGGTAGTATATATTAAGAAAACATTAAAGCTAATTAATAATAAGAACTACCTGCTACTAGATAATATACTAATAGGTAATAAAGAACTTCTTCCCTTAAAGAAGACAGCTATAAATTTTAAAGTAGTAAGATACTAGTAGAAAGTTAGTTTAATCCTATACGTAGCAATAATAATAAGACCTAACGTTATATTTATAGTTAGTCGCCTAGTAAGATTTAATTATAATCTATTAGCTACCTACTAGTAAGCGGCAAATTACGTGCTGTAATACCTTTATTAAATAAAGGGACTTTACCTTAAATTTAGTACTAATAGATTAATAATAATTATGTCTAATATAAGCTTTAGTAATAATTTAATTAATTATAAGAGCTTATAAGCATATACTATTAAACTGTTTAGAGGCCTTATTAGATAGAGGGCAAATAAGTAGTAAATAGTTACGACTTTAATGATAGAAGTAGAGCTACTTACTCTATTATAGGCCGCAAAGGAGGCTATATTTATAAGCTAATTAATTACTAAATTAATAGCCGGTAAAGAAATAATTACTCTAAGCCTAAAAGTTACAATCTAATATAATAATTAATAGACTATTAGATTAGTTATAAAGGAGCTAGTTCAGCTCTAAACGCAACTTTACTATATAGATATCTATTGCTACTAGTTACATTAAGAGATTACTAAAGGATAAGTTGAGGTTATCTATACTTTATTAGCTAAGCTAATAGTAGATAGATTAATAAAGGTACTACTAAGGTAGAAATAGGCAACTTTTATAGATTAATTAGGGATAGTTAATTAATCTAAATAGTTATTATATAACTATAAAGAAGAGCTTATAGTAGATAAATTACTAGTAACTAGTAGTAATAAATTAAATAACAATAAAGTAAAGAGAAACAAAGCAATTATAACTATAGTAACTATAGTAGAGGAGGAATAACTAGCTAGTATGGCCCTAACTAGGATGGTTAATTAGTATAGTCGCGCCAGACAGACAGTTAAAGTGGGGTGGCTATAGGTGCGCCCAAACTTCATGATATTAAAGATAATTAATTAGCTAAAGTTATTAATAACTTTAACTATAAATATCTAAATAACTACACATCTCCTACAGTTAGTAATTACACTATTATAATTACCTTAATTAGGGCTATAATTTAATATTAACTATAACTATAAAAGTCAAAACCCTAAAAGATAATTAGCTAAGAGATAATTTATTAATCTTACTAATTACCTTTAAGGGAAAGTAGTAAGATAATTTTTAAAGTCTATTTACTACCTTATATAATTAATAGACTAGAGGAGAGGAATTATAATAAGGGTAACCTTACCTACATATTATAGTTATTAAGGCTTAGACTTATATATTAAGTAACTAGTAGGATTTAATAGACATAACTACTATTAAGTCTTTTACCTCTACCTAGGATTAAACCTATCAAGCTTAGATTATAAGTTGCCATCTTATAATTACAATTTATTAGTAGTGGGCTAAACTACTTAACTATACACGCTTTAGTGTTAGTTATTAATTATTAGTTAATTGCCTCTATATATAGGCAGGAGTAGCGATTGAGGGAAGTCACGGTCGCGGCCAGGCAGCAGCGACGAAGTTGCTAATACGGTCGGATTCAATCTGTGAATAGCTTCAATCCGAGAGGGCGTGTCAAAGTATGGGCAACAAATGGGCCACGAAGTGGGGCACCGGCCGGGCCCGTGGGGAAAATGTCGGGCGCATTTCGGGTATAGGGCGTCCCCACCCAAAATAAGGGAAAAACAATGACGCGTGCATTTTGCCTTAGGCAATTGGAATAGGGGCACTTTTGGGCCTAGATACACACATACACATCAACGAATTGAACAAGGATAATCGCCGTATATACTCACTTCAACATTAGTTACTGCCTAGTTACTAATAGTATTGTTTTGTGATGTGACACTTACTAATGAGGTCCTGTCCGTGTTTTAAAGCGAGGATCAGATTGACATGCTTAGCGTTCAAAAACTTAAGTACATGTCGGCTGTGCTGAATGAGAGTATGAGATTGTATCCTGCGGCCCCCAGCCCCTAACCACGTATGACTAAAGAAGGGGGCGACGAGGTTCTGGGCGAGTTTATCCCGGGAGGTGTATGAATATCCCTGCTATACCCAGTTAGACGAGGTTGGAACTGACTTCGTTCTAGACAACTATCGACGCGTGGCAATGGTCCTTGTATCACAACCCCGACCATTTTGCCAGAGCTGAGGAATTCATCCCCGAACGGTGGCTAGACGACCCCAGGTTCGCCAACGATGCTAAGAAAGTGATGCAGCCTTTCTCGATTGGCCCGCAAAACTGCATTGGAAAGAAGTGAGTGTTGCTCTGCCGCAGTGTACCCCCTTGCCCGAGTCATGGCAACATATGGGCTAATAGAACACTGCGCTGTCAGCCTCGGCAACTCAGAGATGCGCCTGATCATGGCCAGGCTGCTGTGGAACTTTGAAATCCGACCCACGGAAGACATCCACAGATTCTATAACGAAAGCGAGGTCTATCTTCTGTGGGAGAAGGGGCCCGTGAATGTGTACCTGACACCCAGGAAAAGGTAACGACTGGGGGACGTGCCGCTTTGAGTGGTGCACCCCTCTACCAAGCATACAAACTCTCGGCTCGAGTACTGCTTTACGCACTGCGTTTAAGGCGCCTCTTCTCAGAGAGGTAGGGAACGGAGAGACTGCTGCAAGAACTAAGTCACCATGGCCCTGCCAAGAAACTTTGGTTATTGAAAGCACGGAATCACCGATGCTCCAGTCCGAACTTGTCATGTAGAGATTTCGCTGTAGACTAGATGAAGTTCAGATCAGCTTCAGGTAAAAGAAAGTTTTTCTCCTTAATAACCGGGCCTATCCGAGATTAAGGCCCGCCTAGTTCGTATTTACCCTTACGACACGACGAAAACCCGCAGTAAGGACAGGCTTACCCTCAATGTGCAGCGCGTCGTCAAGTTTACCACGCTTGAGAGAGTCTACCATTACAGCTCATCTGTATCATGGGGGCTCTTCAGCGTTTATATTGGGGGTCCATATGCTCTCTCTTCTCTATAGTACTTTCTCCTTGTCCAATCTAGAAGGCTGCAAGCGACATTCAAACAGCAGGCTACTGGAGCGAGCGTAAGAGGTTTCCCTCGTGCATAGAGCGTTGGTTGATTCACTACACTCCTTAGATCTACGGCGCGCCGGCTTTCCTGGAACATCTCCGTGGCGAGTTTGCCTTCGTGCTGTACGACTCCAGGCCTGGCAACAGGCGCGTCATCGCCTGCCGCGACTGGTTCGGCATCAAACCGCTGTTCTGTACGGTCTACGACAGGCGGTTTCTCCTGGTGGTAGAGAGCAAGGCGTTCCTGGCCATCAGCTGGGAGTCCGAACGAGATGTTCACGCCATGGATGGCGGTTGGACGATAGACGACCGGACAATGTTCAAAGGCGTCAACAAGATTCCTCCGGGCCATTGTATGGAGGTCACGGGCGACGGCAGCGGCATTGTGCTGCACAAGTATTGGGATGCCGGGGATGAAAACAAGGCGACGAACGCGCCAGGCGCTTCGCGTGCCTGCTTGACCTGTCAATCACAAATGCTGACGTGGCTTGCTTTGTTCGGACCAAAATTGATACTCGCATCATCAAGGACATGGTTCTCGGGGTGCGCAAGCGCCTCGTCGAGTCGATTCTCCTGAGACTTTGCGGCGACGTGCCGGTCGCCATCTGCCTCTCCGGCGGCATCGACCCCTTGGCCGTGGCGGGCATTGTTACGGAATTGGCTAGGAAAGACTACTTCAAGATCGGCAACGAGAGCGCCACGAGGACCACCTACTTCAGCGTGTGGTTTCCGCAGGAGATGGGCTATAACGAGTTTCGTGAGATCCTCTTCCGCCAAACACGAACATGACAGGAACCTCTTGTCTCTTTTGATGACCCACTGCCGACCAAATGACTTTGTGTGATCCGTAAAAGGCATTGCGGACTGCACGGTAAAGTGCTAGGGTCGGAGGAGCACTTGGCGAGGTACCCCTACTTCATGTGCGAGCTCCTCCGTGAACCGCACCTGTCGCAGCAGGATTCTCTCCTTGCCAGGAACCACAACCTCAGGAGGGAGATGCAGTGGGCGGCGGGCACCGAGATGAGCGCCATCTGGCGAGCCATCGGGGCCAACGAAGATAGCAAATGACGTCTTGGCCGACGCCAACGGAAGCACCATGCCGCAGTACTTCCTGTTACGGCATCCGTCTACGGAGCTGTTTGCGCCGTGGGCGCGCCATCAGTATAGGTCCCATATGCTCGACTGTCGGCGGACGTTCGAGACAAGATGCGGGAGCGGTGGCACCCGCTCCGCAGACGCAGTACATGTGGAACAGGAGCTCGCTGGCCAACGTGCTGCTCCTGTCGTGCCTCAGCGACCGCACCGAGATGGCGCACAGCGTCGAGGCGCGGACGCCTTTCCTCGACCGCCACTTGACCGAGTACGTTAACGAGCTGCCGAATAGCGCCAAGCTCGTTCACGCAGCGCCGGATCGGCTCTGCGGTCCATGACGGAGAAGTGGATCTTGCGCGAAGCGGTGCGGCCGTACATTACGGAGAAGCTCTACCAGCGCAAGAAGCACACGTTCCTGACGCCTACCAAGTGGCCGCGGGACGGCGCGTTGCACAACCTGTTCCGGACCCTCTTGACGCGCAGGGCCGTCGAGGGTCCGGGGTTTGTGGATCACGGCGCCGTTCAAGACGAGGTGAAGCGGGCGTTCGGCGATGAGGCCGACGCCAAGTCGTCCCGGGTGCTCTGCTACGTCGGGTCGTGGGTGACGCTGGCACAGAGGTTTGGTGTCAAGAAGGCTTCGGTAGAAGATTAGCCCACAAAAACCTTTTTAGACGACGACAGTGCCTGTGTCAGAATAGCAAATCTCGCGACTAGATGTTGTGAACGGCCGTAGACGCCGTCCAGTTGATGGGCCTAATCTTCCAACTCTTTCATGAGGGTGTACCAGCACCCTTCGCTCTCCCTGCGCATTTCCCCGTGAGGCGAGATCCATGCCTTCGAATGTCACGCAGAGGGATACCTACATCGGAAAAGACGGCCATCAATCAACTTCGTCTGCGAACAATCTTGCGCTCCGAGCCGGTTCATACCCCATTGCAGACAGCATCGGCGACCTCCGAGCTTCCCCAGTGGACTGCTAGGCCGCCGCACTACAAGCCGAGATAAACGTGGCCGATCGAAAGATGGCATTAATCAAAGCAACAGTCTACAATGGGCTATTTGTCACGACCGCTGTGCCAGCCGTGTTTTGTTTTGCTGATGGCTTGGGGATATTTCCATCGCTCCTTCTAGGCTCCCAGCGCTTGCGGAAGAATCCAAGGAGCAGGCTAGGATTCACCTGCCCCTTGGCTACTTATTCAATGACTGGCATAAGCCTAGTGCCATACAGCAGCAAGTCTTTTGGATAAGCGTAGCAACACACTCTGGCTAACAATTCGAAACGGGCAGAACTGGAGGCCTCGCTGAATGGACCTATGTAGCTTGATATCGACTGAGTGTACAGAACGAACGGCGGGCTAGCTCACCGGTGAGGGTCCCGGCCTGCATCCTGCCTGACCCATTTCTCTGTTGGGCGTCTTGCGTCGAGTGCGCTGATTGAGGGAATTTCCGAGGGATGCAAATACAAAGTGTCTTTTGGAACCCCCCCCCCCCCCCCCCTTGGCCGGCGACTTCGTTGGCAGCGGAGGCGAAGCAACCCCGGATGCTTGGCGTCTCATGGAGTGTTAGTCGCTGGGTCGTGACGGAGGGTCCAAGGCCACTGGTTTGGTAGGTTGGACGGTGATGAGAAACGCAAATGGAGACAAAGAGTGCTTGGTAACTTGATAAGGGAGGAAAAGGGGTATGTATGGGGTCACATCTATTTTCTGCAAAGTGGAGATCTGCAATCGTCTCGTTGAACCCACTGGAAGTCTGGGAAACACAACATCTTTTCACTGCGAGACAAATGCGGGTTTTCCTGAATCATACCAATCCCCATCAAACACATTCTTGGCCGTGAGGAACGACCTTGCGCATTGAATGGGACCTTTTGACAACAAGCACCTGAAGCCTTGTGGCAAGCAGATGGTCTACTCGAGGTCAAAGTCGCTCTGCTGGCCACGATGCATCAGTTCATCGCTTGATAGAACAATGGTCAGGGGGCTTGGCGACTCAGATGACGGATGCTCGTGTCGTAGATCATTCTCGGGCAGATAAACGCCAAGCGAAGACAATTTGCTGTCCTCACCCGGTAGATACGAGTAATCGTCAGTTGACAGCACGGCTCATTGCTTGATGGCTTGTCCCCTCTTTGTCTACCGACGGGCCAGGGTCTGGGTGCCGGACGGCGGCAGCCGTTTCAATCACCCGATCTGTCTTGGGGTGGTTGTCTTTATCGCCACGGTCGCCAGGCCAAGATGATGCCAAGACAAGGGCCAAGGCCTTGCTGTGTTGGAGGGAGAAACTCCGGCCTCATCTCTTGGTTGATTTTAGAAGGGTTACGCTGTGATCGCGTGGTCTCTCTGTGGAACGGAGGTCAGCATCCAAGGCGACCGCATTCTGACTTGCCCCTGCTAATTTGCGCCCGAGCGTCGCTCACCACCGCCGACGGGTGGATGGAAGTATAAGATTGAACAATGGCTGTGAGCCTTGGCTTCCATCCATAGCCAATTGGCGCCGAGACTTGATGTAATCCAAGGCCACTTAGAGAGCTCAAGCTTGATGAGCCAAGGTGCCCAGAGATTTTCAAGACATGTTGCACAACGCGCGCTACAGGCTGGGAGAGCCAGTAGACCCTCTGGGGCAAGGCCAAGACTGACTTCCAAAGTCTGGAGCTCGTGAGAAGGAGGCCAAGAGCGTGTGGGTATCCATGAAAATGGAGCAAAATCCACTCTGCAAAAAGACCTACTGGCATCTTCGGTTGAACGCGCTGGGCCAGGAATGCGGTAATCCCCCTCTTGAGCTGCCCGCACAGCCTGTAGAGTCCTTCCCAATCTCGGCCTGGCGTCCGAACATATGCCACCCCATTCCAACCCTCCGCATTTGGTCCCTTGTGGTGGGTCTTGTTTTCTCAGACTGTCGGGGTAGTCACGATCGGCTGGGGGAAGGACGAGATGGTCTGATGGAAGCCCGTGCTTGTACGACCTCAAGAGGGACCAGCCTGGATCACGTACCTCAGTCTGACGGAAACCCAGGATAAAGAAAACGTGGCGAGTCCCAATGCTGACAGACGTCGAGACTCAGAGAGTGAGAGGGTTATTAACAGATTGTATCATGGCGGCAACAGTAGTTAGGGCGTTACCAACGGAGGCATGAGTGCGTCTTTTCGCTCGAGTCTTGGGCTCCCAAGACTTGGGCGGAAAGCTTGGTGTGATTCCGTGGCATGGCAGACTCATGTTCGTGGCGCACCAGTGAGCTTTCTTCATGGGATGGTCAATGGGGGGGTTCATGGACATGCAGGACAGCGCAAAGTGTGCTAGTATCCCTCCTGGAACCTTATCTCTTTGGGCGATGTCAGCAACAGCGTGGAATACCGGTATGTATCGACTGATGGGGACAGAGGGCTGTAAACTCAATCTGGTGATTGACGGGGATTTGATGAGAGACGTCGAGACGGACTAGCAGTAAGGTACTGATACAAACTCACAAATCGCGCAAATGAAATGCAAGTGGCGGGCCAAACATTGAGTGAGGAGCGATGCCAAGACTTGTAAGACGCCGTTTTGATTGCTCGCCCTCTGATTGAGTAAGTTGCAGAGGAGGGTCCCCCGCTTGAGCAGGCAAGAGAGTTGAACCCAAGGCGAAACCGCCCATCCTCGCAGGTCTTGGCATTGCTTGCACAGCCTCATTTGAACGGCGAAGCGGCGGCCGCAAGGATCGGTAACAGGGTGAAGGCGGCCGGTATCTGCAGCCAAGGACGTCCAGGCTTTGTCTTGGCCGGGTCCGATAGCTATATCGCGTAGCCAGCTCGTAGTGCCGTGTCTCGTGCTGTCTCGAGTGCTGGCCCGGAGGCCCTGAGAGTGATTTTTAGCAGCAGCAGCAGCAGCAGCAGCAGCAAGGGCAAAAGCAAAAGCACAGTGCCCGATCGCCATCCCACAGGATTGCGAATGATGTGATAACATGGGACTTGTGAGACGGCTTGTCGTTCCTGGAGTTCGTATCTCTTTTGTCGACGAAGCTTGGCGCTGCGGCGCTAGAGGAAGAGCGAAAGGCTCTCATCTCAGGAGAGGCTTCTGACACCAGCTGGGCGTACCGTCAGCGTGGGTCGAACTGCCAAGTTTAGGCGACCCGCCCACCTGATAATTAATGATGGACAGACATGACGCCGGCTCGGGCACGTTGGATCCATGTTTTAAAGTACCGGACGAGGTAAAGGGAGTCGCTGGATCGACAGAGGTCTGTGTCGGGAAGATTTCCGCGATGCCGACGATACAAGACGCGGAGGATCAAGAGCCGGATCGTGATTTCGTGAGAAAGGTTAAACAAGAAAAGAAAAGAAAAATAAAAATAAAAATCAATAACTGAAGGGCGGCTTCGAAACTGTACGAGGGAAAAGGTGGCAGGGAAAGGAAGGAAGGAATGGGAGGATGGGTACCTGCTGATGCTAGAAATTACAGTAAGTCTCGTCCCCATGGAGGCTGGTAGATACCATCTAACCTGTACTCTGGAGCAGTACATCGGAGATTTGCGATACATACATACATACATACGGACTTCTCAATTACATACTACCTAGACCTTAGGTAGGTACGTAATAGGTAGGTACTTCTAGCGCCTTGAGCGTGGATACGTACCCCTCAGACACCGAACGCCTTGGTTTTATTTTTTTGCTTTCATCTGCATTCTATTTTACTTTTATTCGCACGATTCGCTCGCCCGCCTGCTTCTTGGCGAATACCCACTCATTTTCTCGCACCAAAGACATTTACTTTCCCCAATGCCCGGCACACCGGCTTCCCTGGCGTGGGCCGCAACAAGCGGTATTGCGCAACACTCTGGGGACGAGCCGGTTTGGACGGCTTCTCGCTGACCAAGGAGGAACGGCGACTGTGCTGCGAACACCGAGAAGAGGGGGAAAAGGGCCAAGAGGGGGGGGGGGACTCAGCAGACGAACGTATTTTGCTTGCGCGTAGCCCTTGGCGCCAAGGACCTGGCGGTCTTGGCTGCGGCGGAGAGGCCAAGAAGAGAGGAGCGGAAAGCTTCTTTTCGGTCTTGGTCATCAATCGCCCCTCAAATCGAGTCGAGTCACCTGGCCCCATGAAAAGGATGGGAACCACATCCCCCTGCTTATCGGGGTCTTGGCATTACGATTACGGTTCGAGTCGAAAAAGGGGAGGTGGGGGGGTGTTCGGTTAAGCAAGCACATCCCACCATGTTTTATTCTCATCCGTCTCTTGGCTTCTTGGGGGGAGTCTTGGGGTTAGAAAAAAAAAAAAAAAAAAAAAAAAAAAAAGGCTTGGACAGTCTTGGAAGGCTTGTCGAGTCTTGTCCTTTCTCCCTTTTTCCTTTGCTGTCAATCGCCACTAGGTATACATACCCATGCCCTTGTCAATCGTCCTATCTCTGGATGTGTACGGATACCTGTGGTACTGTACAACGGACGCTTTGCCTTTTTTGCCTCGTGACATCAGGAACAGTGAGTGCTTGGCGGCTTGTTTCTCAGGCCAGAGAAGGACGGTTTTTGGGGGGAGTCTCTTGTCCCATCCCATCCTGTCACACCCCAAAAATACCTACACTACTCGGGCTTGTTCGCTCGGTCGGAAACAGCTCTCCACATCTGAGACGGTCGCGGGCCTCCACTTCAGACGACACACAGAATGCGGCGGCAGCATCTGCCGGGCAAATTCACCAAACGTGGCCTCACGATGTCTACTATACTAGGTGTTCAAGATAATAGAGGGGGCCTTAACTAATAGAGAGCCAGAGACACCATGAGGAGACGATAACAAGATTAGGAAACTAAAAGCCTGCGCCGCGATTGCTATCATCATCAGCTGATGGCGTGCGTGGTAGACCAACAACTAGAAACGGGGCGCGCGCAGGATGAAGCAGCAAGCGCCAAGTGCTAACTAATGCCAAGCTCTCGGCGAAGGGAGAAAGAGGTGAAAACTGGAGATTTGCCAAGACTCCCCAAGACAGCCAAAAGTCTTGGCATCGTATGCGCCCGGATGTTGCGGTGTTGGCAAGGTACATGGGAAGGCAGTGTGCGCCCCATGGCATCCGGTAGCTCTTGCCGACTGTTCCAGGAGATGCCGCCTAACAGTCCAACATACGAATTGTGCCGGCAGTGCGATAGCCGCCACATTTGTTTCCCACAGTGCAAACAAGCTGGCTGTCAGCCCGCTGATGGCCTTCTCCTTGTCTCTCCACACCACCCGCGACAACAGCTCGGAAGCCATGGCTACCTCCGACCAATGAAACAACAGCTGGCCCGACAAGCCCCCGGTCGCCAAGACTTTGCCAAGACTCTCAGGAGGGCAGGAAGAGCGGAGAGGAAATGGTCATTCTCATATGAATAAAGAGGCAAGCCGTCGGCCGTGACCCCCCCCCCCCCAGATCAGGCTGGACGGATTCTCAATCAACCCAGTTTTGCAAGAGTCGGCAGAAAAACATAAAAGCATTGCTAGCCATCGCTTTCAACTCCCCCCCCCCCCTCCCCCCGTTTACAGCCTTCTTTCAGCATTATCTCAAGTATCACGCTTTTACCTGGTTTCGGGCAAATCTACATCTATATACTTGACTGCCTGAGCGAGCACATACGCTGAAGCGCCCCACTTCACTTACACCCAACATCCCACCTCACTCGGTGTTCCCAAACCAACGGGACCCGGCTCAACTGACCCTTTCGGGCTCATCTTTTTTTTTTATTCTCCCCCATTGAGCACTCTTAGCTAGCTGCTCACTCACATCCTCACAAACCATGTCGACAAAGCAAGAGAATGAGAGCTCTGCGAGCAACTCTCCCAAGAGCAGCACCCCGGCTCCCTCAACAGCCACCAGCAACACCTCCCAGTCCAACAGCACTAGCGCCGAGGACAACCTCATCTGCAAGTGGAACGCTTGCAACCTTAAGTTTGTTTCACCTGAGGCTCTCTACGTATGTCACATTCCCTCCCACGCGATCGGCACTCACGATCATCCCGCTAACCATTTACTAGGAGCACATTTGCGAGCGCCATGTCGGCCGCAAGAGCACCAACAACCTCAACCTGACTTGCCAGTGGAACTCGTGCAGAACGACCACCGTCAAGCGTGACCACATCACTTCTCACATTCGTGTGCACGTCCCCCTCAAGCCTCACAAGTGCGAGTTCTGCGGCAAGTCATTCAAGCGTCCTCAAGACTTGAAGAAACACGTCAAGGTAAGCCGCCACCGTTGCCATCCCCTTCACACACACACACACACACACGCGGGAACGCGCCTAACGCTCTTTCTTCAGACCCACGCCGATGACTCAGTACTCGTTCGCTCCCCCCAGGACCAAGGCATGAACGGCTACCGGGCCCAGCCTGGCAAAGGTATGTAGAAGCTCACGTTTGCGCATCCAATGTCCTCTATTTTCTCCCAACTAGAGGCTAATTTGCCTCCAGCTTCTTCTAGCTACTATGATCATAATGGCCACATTCGGACTAACTCGGCCGCCTTCGCACACCAGGCTGGGCATGCTAGCTACTATGCACCCCAACCATCTACGAACTATGGACTGTACTTCAATCAACAACCCCTGAACCCTCCCCGCTCTGAGTACATTGGCCACCACCACGCCGGCTACGACAACCGGAAACGCGCCTTCGACATGGTCGACGACTTCTTTGCCCACGCCAAGCGCCGTCAGGTCGACCCCACCTCGTACCAGCAGGTCGGCCGCTCCCTCCTCCCCCTTCACGGCGCCCTCGGCCTGCACACCGGCCCCATGCCCGGCTCCGATTACATGTCCGCTCCGCCCCAACACCACGTCCAGCACCACGTCCAGCCCTCTCCCTCCGGTCCCGGCCCCCTCACTCAGCAGTACTACTTGCCGCCCATGCCCAACGCCCGCACCAAGAACGACCTGGTCCAGATTGACCAGATCCTCGAGCAGATGCAGAGCACCGTCTACGAGAACGCCAACCAGGCCACCCAAGGCATCGCCATTCACGGCCAGAACACCTTCGACCTCCGTCACAGCCCCTCGCCCCCGAGTGGCCACCGCGGCTCCCACGCCGGCATTCCCGTCTCCCAGGACAGCTACCACGCCGTGTCCGCTGCTCACATGGCCTCGCCGATGACCACGGTTTCCTCGACCGGAACCCCCGCCGTCACGCCTCCTTCGAGCACCATGTCCTACACCTCCGGTCACTCGCCCAGCCCCTCTTTATCTGGCATGTCTCCTCAGTCGAGACACTCCTCGACCGCCTCTTCAGTCATGTACCCCAACCTCCCTGCCGTCAGCACCGTCTTCCCCGGCCAGTCGACTGCGTCCACTCTCGGCCCCAGCTTCGACAGCAACGAGCGCAGACGCTACTCGGGAGGCATGCTCCAGCGCGCTGCCCCCTCGTCACCCAAATCTCCCATCATCTACGAGGATTCCTCCGCCGCTACCACCCCCAAGGCCGAGTCCGTCGCCTCATCCGTCGGCTCCCCCGCTTCCGAGTCCGACATGAGCGAGGGTGCCCGCGAGCGCGAGGAGAAGTACGACCAGTGGCTGGAGAACATGCGCACCATCGAGGCTCTCCGCGAGTACATCCGCGACCGCATCGAGCGTAGAGAGTACTCCGAGGAGCCTGCCGACAGTGAGCCCAAGTCGCCCATGGCCAGCCGCCTCAAGTCTCCCGAGCCTATCGAGCTTGACGCGAAGCCCAGCCCGGCAGCGCCGCTCTACCCCGTCCTGCGCATGCCCAACTGAAGAAGCTTCCCACAATGAAGAAGAGAGGTCTTTTCACTTAGGCGCGTGTACCAACAGTTGTCCTGCAAGCGTGTTTTATCCCTACAAAAGTGTTCTCCGTACGAAACGAGGGAAATAGGTTCAAAAACCTGGTTCGTATTTGATTCTACTGCCTCCTTTAATTTTACCACATCGCCTTCTGGCGCAGATACCTCCCAAGCCTGTCGAAGCCTCTCTTTGTTCTGTTGCATACCCAGGTCGGTGGAAGCGGAAAGGGGAAGTCGGATTGACGACGCAGTCTCCCAGCACAAATCGCAGATGGAAGGATTACTGGGGAAGGCGGGTGGGGAGATTGACACGTTCACCCCCTCGACTCCCTTGCAGTCCATTTTGGATTCTTATCTTTCTTTTATTTATTGGATGGAGGAGAGAGTTTTCAACATTCAAGGAGGGCTTTGCGAGTTCTCAAAGCACACACTTTGGTGCGAGAAGACATTTTTTTTCTTTCTTTTTTTCACTTCGCAAAACACAAGTAACAGTTGCGCGTATCACGAACGGAAATCACCGGAATGGGAAATGAGATCATGAGAAAAAAAATATCAATACAAATCATGTTGCTTCGTCACCAATGTAGTAGTCTCCTTGGCCCCTGAACTGATAAAGGGTCGAAATGAATATTGATTGCAGCTCTGAAAAACATCCCTATTATTATTACCATCTTGCCACTATTCCTTGGCAAAGTGAGTCATACAAATACACACTTCCCGTAAACGGGCCGTGACTGTCTCGGATGCGTCGTTTTTTTTTTGTTTTTTGTTTTTTTTTTGCCCAGCCGTCGCATCCCTCCCCGACAAAAATGCCCGCCGTCGTCCCCACGCGAGAGCCACAACTTTGCAGTCTTCCTCGGCGCCGGTTTCGACGCTCGGACTGATTAGAAGTTGATGAACGTTACCGAGCCTCACCATACCCCCCCCCCCCCCCCCCCCTTTTCATCATACTTTTGACCAGAAGGTTGGATTTTGAGCTCGGACGAACGGTCCGATATGCAGATTGCATCCCAATAATAGAAACTCGGCTCTGGGCGGGCCCGCGAGAAAGAGAGAAAGAGTGAGAGACAGAGAAGGAGACCATTTGCTTGGCACGGCGGGGCGCAGGGAGGGCGGCGTAGTCGAGGGGGGGCGTCCGAGCCCGAGGTGTGGCCCCCGTACCCCTCTCCCTGACGGGAACCACACTCTTTGTCCTCTCCAAAAACGGTAATCAAAAGCAAAAGAAAAAAAAAAGGAAAAAAAAAAGTCGCCGGATCCGGTGGGAGGGCGACGGGTGTCATCGTAATGTCTGCCCAGGAACGCCACAGGCTGGAACGCCCGGCTTTCTCGCCGTCAGAAAAAGAGGAGAGAAGGTGGGAAAAAGGGGGGGAGTTCAGGAATTGCGTTTCTTCTCCATCCCCTTCCGAGGGCCATGGAATGCTTTTCTTTCTTTGCCAATTCCTCCCCGCTAGGAGTCTTGTCTAGCCGGGCGAGAGCTAGACTCAGCGCCCCTTACAGAATGTACTAATGCCCGCCGGGGGCGCGCGAGAATAAGATGTGTCCGTAAACAGCGTTTGGGCGTTGGGGAAAGCACATAAACCTCGGCTGACGTAGTTGGCGTGGCTGGCGAGCTCATAAGCCTCTTGAATAGGTGCAGAGGAAGCCGACTCCAAATGAAGGCGCCTAAAAAAAAAAAAAAAAAAAAAAAGATTCTACTCCTCTCGGCCAGAAGGGTACGGCATATTGCCTCTTTGATCCAGGTGGCTTCTCTGCACAAGGTCACCCATCCAATGACGGAACGCGTTGCCCCGGTGAGACATGTCGGCCCTGTGTTCGACCTTTCCTCTGAGGGGAACGAAAGGGGTCAGCACGGGGGGAGGTGAGCACCCGGATGACAGGAAACAGGATGCTTTTTGGTAGTAGTTGTGGTAGCAAAAAGGTATCTTGTTCTTTTTTCGCCCGAGTGAGTGTGTGGAACAGGTACGCAATCGCAACGCATATGTTTGTGCTTCGATCTCCGAGTTTCTAGCGGACCGAGTGGTTTCTGTGTAGACCATCCATTGCCCGTATGTCTCAAGGGAGTTCTGCCGCCAAGCAAGAACCTATTCTACAGCACCCCCTCCAATCGAGCGTAGATAGTGGGAGAGAAAGAAGCCCGGAGCACTGCTCGTTGGTGACTATGCCGTCTTGGATGAACTTATGATGTCTCGGACGGCGGAGCATAGGGGGTAAACGAGCCAAGCAATTAAGAAAGCACCTGACGATCCTCCTCTGCTAGTCCGGGCGGCGGGATGTTCGTCTCGTCAGTCGCACGCGGGGCGATCGGCGCCAACGCCTCCATCGGTTCGTCGTTTTCCCTCTTATGGACACATTCTTTCGCAGACGAGGCACAACATCGTCGTCGTCGTCGTCGTCGTCGTCGTGCGATTGGCGATTCCTGGCCTCCTGTCTGAGTAAGCTTCGTGTCTCTCTTAGGGCGGATTCCTCTTGGACGACGGGTATACCTGAGAAGGGAGTTGACTAGTTTTCCCTCCAGCCAGTAGTGAGCGTTCTTAGTACAGTCTGAAAAGAACTCGTGCGATATTGTCATACTTGCCGGTAGGGTTGCTTCTTGTCCACAAACATAGGAGCATGTAGCACAACTCCACTGCTGAGCGAGACTATATAAGACATTGAACATCTACCTTTGTGAACCCGAGTATCCACCACGGTTATCAAAACAAACAGCACTCGACTGTAGATCCTCAACTGCAAATCACCTTCTACAACCAACGCAAGAGCCCGAGGTTCTCTCACCACCTTACTCTTCTTTACCCATCCACAAACCACAAACCTCGTTGCCAAGTCAACAATGCAAATCAGCCAGACCCTCCTCATCGCCCTCGTCGGCGCCCTCTCCACCGTCCACGCGTCCCCGACGGTCCCGGAGCCCAAGGCCGACTGCTGCTCGTGCGACCTCCAGAACCCCGGCCCCAACTACATCTGCCGCGTGCCCCCGAAAGGCGTCTGCACCGTGCCGAAAATCGCGTGCCCGTACGACCCGAAGACGCAGGAGCAGTGCTGCTGCTGCGACATCGCCGCGGAGGCGATGCGGTGCAAGGCGGTTCCCAAGGGGAGCGGGTGCATCTGCACCTTGGTCAAGTGCCCTTTCCAGTTTGACATGTCGTACTTGCCAACGCCATGAGCTTGCGCAGGTGCAGAGGTTTGGGGGGGGGGGGGGGGGGGGTGCATGTAAGGGAGGGGGACTAGTTGGAAGGCCAAGGAAACGTATATTGGGGTGGTGGATTGGAAGATTTGCCTGGTTGGGATTTTTTCATTTCGTGCTTTTCGAGCCTGTTGTTTGGTCGGGCTGGTGAATACGTTGTACGGCCACGGACATAAACAAAGGACTACATTCGCTCAACATGATCTGATTTTGCTGATAAACGAGTGTTCAAAGTCACGTACAGAAGACAAACTTTGAAGATCCTAATCACATAGTCTATCGTGTTGAAGAAAAGAGCCTCTTGAGATGAAGCCGAACCCCTTGGATATCATGGGGCCAGGCCATAGTGTTGTGGGACGTGGGGCATCTAACATTATGTTTTGTTTGGAAAAGTCGTTGATGACAGACTACCCTGTCAACAACTACTGGGCTCTGGAGCGTTCAATTGAGCACATTGAAAAGTAAGGTGCTGCAGAAAAGCCGTGAAGCCCTCCCTGTTTGTGCAGACAGTCAAAGGCTAGCCGGGACTATATGTTCCCAGTTCGGCAGTTTCTGTGAAACAATATGCAACGTTCAGTTTTAGACTGCGTAAACAAAGTGGCGTGGAAGCAGCCTTGCGTAACGGCGAGAGGCTTTCAGGATGAGCATGAGCGCACTCTATGATCCAGAAGGGTATAAGAAGTTACAAAAACTGTTCATTGCGACCTGCCATGTGATTGAAATATCCACACCTGTTGTTCACTTTCACGATTGTCCGGAGCCCCACGATACCAAGGTTCTTCGTCAGCTCAATTCTCCATCTTGTCTGTATGTTGCGCCGCCAAAATGCCTCCGAGGACTAGCGTTGCGGCGGAAAGTGCATCCGTACCAATCTTCCTGTCCTGCTTATCCATATGAGGGTCGATTGATTGATAACCGGCGCCATATCTCTCCCAATCCTTGCTTTGTAGTCCGGGGGGGATCCAAAGCAATCGACGTCCATCTAGCACGAGCCAATCTCGATCATTGCTGAAACCATATCCGTGAAAACAGGGCATTTCTCTTGAATATTTTGCACATGTTGTTTTGTCAAGGTCGTGGGCCGATGATTCGGCATCCAGAAAATCGGCCTTCGGATCATTTGTGCCCAAACAGTCTGATTCTGTATCGTCGATGTCCAGAAAGCCGTATTGAGTGTTCAGGCGGCCCTTGACGCCCGTATCAAGAGATGCCAAAATCCCCAAAAACCCTTGCATTTTCAACTTACGTATCAAATGGCAAGATTTCACATTCCAGAAGGATATGCTGTCGCTTGAAGTCGATATAAGCTGCTGGCTGTCCATGGAGAAGCTCAGTGAGTAAGTACTCAAAGATATTAATAAAAAAAAGTTTTCAACCGGTAGCGAGGAACATTGTTCGGTTGCCGTGTCCCAGATTTTGAGGTCATATACAGTGTACCTGGACCGCCGACGAAATGAGTAGGCGAGCAATCGACCGTCTGTCGAAGATGCCATGAGCTCGACGTATCTGGAGGGGTGTTCTGAATGTGCTTGCGCGGTGGTACCATCAGACAAGTTCACAATCTTGATTATACCCCAACTGCTCAAGGCAAGATGAAAGCGATCTCGAAAGGCCAACGATGTGACGGCAGGATCCTTCGTTACATAGACACCACGGTATAAGTCATAGTACTCGTCGTCAACTTTCAAGTTGTTATCGCCTGCGGCGTCACCTGTGTCTGCCTGAAGTGTATGTATTTGGGCACCGGTTTTCGTCTGCCATGTAGTAATTTCGCCCGTGCTCGAAGCTGCCACAAGGTGCTCATGGTCCTTGGATAGGGCAACAATAGACACCTTGGCTGCAGGAAACTTCTGTACTTTAACGCTAATTCCTGTTGAGTTGCTCTACATTCCTATCTCCTGATCGTCAGGGTAGTAGGCTGCTAAGTGATCTTCGTCAGAGTAGCAGAAACCCGTTGCTGAGCGACCGTCAGTCATGTTTTCGTTGCCATTTGGTAGGTCCCAGACTTTGATGGTATGGTCAGAACATGCTGACACAAGTCGCTGGCTATCTGGTGAGGATGACAATGAGCAGATATCGCACCCACAACGTGCGTTCTTCCACACAAGACCGTGCGTTGTCGTATCCCATACATGATAGAATAATGGAAGGAGGCTGCCAAGAGTTTCCCATCATCTGAGAAAGCCAGAGACTGCACATGACCGGGTTCGTTTTCGAAGTCGCCTTCGAGCTCCTTGATCAACCTGCCGGTTTTTGCTTCCCAAAGGCGAACACTGAACCCTCCTGACGCGATCCATTGTCCGTCAAATGAAACCATGGCCCTTCTAAAATCATCAAGGTCTGTGATGTTTTGCTCCAAGTCCTCCGTCAAAGTATCCCAGATCTTGATGGTACCGGATCGAGATGTTGAAGCAAGCCATTGGCCATCTGCCGTGAAACTTGGGAAGTCAATGTTACCATCATCAGCCTTGAAAGTGCGCGAACAAATTTACTTGTCCATACTCCAACTGTGAACCATATTCTTCCTGGCATATGCGTAAGTGCTGCCGTCTTTTGAGATGGCCATCGTTGTGGCCACAGCCGGATATCGATGCCCTCTGAATGTCTCGACTTTGTCGTTCTCCATATTCCAGACCTTAATAATTCCGTTCAAGGACCCGGCGGTAAATGATTCACCGTCACCTGAAAATGCCACTGACCGTACACCTGCTACTTATATTACTCGGGTAAATATACTGTCACGAGTTAGAGCACATAGCAGGGTATAGAGGAATTAAGGTCTAAAAGGCTTATTCTAGCTAAGTAAATATATAGAAAGTAAACCTCTATATATATAGGTAAAGTATATAAGTAATAAGTAAAACGCTACGTAATAAAGCACATAATAAAGCAGCTACTGATAGCTAAAGCTATCGTGACATATACTAGGCTCCTCGCCGAAGCCACCATGTGTACGCTCACAGTTTCCACTGTCTGCATGCCACAGCTTCACAGTGCCATCTTCAGACCCAGAAAGAAGCCATTGGCCGCATGGTGAGTACACCACAGTACTAATGAAGGCTTTAACCCCGGAAAGCGACTGTAAGCGCGTGTCCCATGTCATGCCCACACCTGGCACTACAATGATCCATTTGGGTGCATGCTCCTCGAAAAAGTGCTTTCTGACAACACTCTTTTCAGGACTGAACAAGAGAGCTGAGTCATACATCTGTAAGGGATACTCTGCAATCATTTCTTTGTGACGGAGGAGAAATCGGCTTACATCATGGACGAGCTCTGCTATGCCATCGCCTGTCGAGCTTGGCTTTTCTCCCTGAGATGTGGTCAGCTTATGAATCGATATGCCTTCGTAAAGGGTTGCAATGTTACTTACGACCAGAGTCTGAAGCTTTTGTATGCCTTGTACTACTTGAGGAAGGTGGCCGAGGAGAGCGAAGGCCTCTAGCCCGAAAAGTAACTTGGTTTGAAGAAACTCATCGTCTTTGGTGTGACTCACAGAGTCTGATTCGCCTATATGATTGACCCAATAAATGCAAGAATATGTAACAGAGGCCAAGGGATCTGGTTATTTCATTTCAGCACGGGCATGCAGACATCTTTTTTGCTTGTAGATGTTATCCCAGCACTGATCACCACTACTGTCATGTGCCATTTCACGTGGCACTTCACTTATTACTCGCAATACTCACCTATATATATGGCCTCTCTTTTCATACCTCTACTTTCATAGAATTAAGCCTTTATGATCCATATTCTCATATGCCCTCCTGTGTACTCTAACTCGTGACAGTAGTAGCGTATTGTACAGGATATCAGCTTCACCTACTTTGCCGCGCAAGACTGCCTTCCCTTGCGGCTTGGCCGCGCGTGCTCCACACAAAGCCAACTTCGCGCCTTGAATATATATATAACAAGGGTTGCTTCGCTTCGTGTTTACTCTTTGATAGAACAAGCCACTTTCAACCTCAGATGCCGGTATCTAGACTCTTGCCTCCACGATACAGCACTTTAACATGGGGCTGGTGTGCATGCGCAGTTCATGCCGCCTGGAGCTTGGCACAGCGGGCAACAGCAACAACCCGCTCCGCACTGGGTACCCGTCTCACCTGCACAACATTGCGTACTGCCTGCATCGCATATTCCGTTGTTCGCCGAGTTGCAGTTTGCGCACCGCTGAGTGAGCGGGTCACAGATTGCGCTCCTCAGTTCCGCGCAAGCAGCGCCGACGACCACGGCTGATAATCCGCCTGCCGCCCTTGCACAGAAGGCGGCGCATAACGGTGCTCCCGGACCGCACGCTGATCCGCATGCACCGGCAGCCAATACTGCCACACCAGCATTGATGACTGCAGCCAAGCTCCCGCACACTGCTGTTGTTATTATGGTCGCTTGTGAGCCGCAGTATGTCTGTTGGTCTCTGCAATCCGGGCACCTCTGGAAACACGTTCCGGTCTGGCTGCAGGTGCTCGACTGCTTGCGTGTCAACTGAAGACCCGACGATTTCCGGTGGCCTAGCAATGGTGCACCCGCAGTACTCCTATAATGCTCGATGCCTTCCAGCATGCTCCGTGTCAGGTCGTAATTCTCTCCGACCCCGAATGTCCGTTTCTCGTGCCCTCTAACACTGTTGTGTCCCGTACAGGTCGCGTTGTTCGGTTCGTTAATGATTATCGGATAGTCTGGTCCACCCGCTGCAAAGTCCGAGGCGCATGTTTGGAATGCACTCAACAGCCCCTTTGTTATGTCGGTCAACTGGCCTACGAATTGCGAGTCGGCTAGTAGTTTCACACAGGAGTCATTCTCTGCGGGATCAGTGTATACTTGGCATGGGTTTGGACCCAGTGCCGCCAAGAAGTCGCTTGGAGTTGTAATCCCCAGTATTGCGCTTTGTATGCGATAATCCACCAACTGCGGACTTGCGATGGAGTTGCTTGCCAATATGCCGTTCATCACGTCGGAACACGATGCTGTGTAGTTCGAACAGGTGCCGGCAAGGGGGGCGGGGGCGCAGGCTCCGAATTGGCAAGTAGTGCCGAGTGCACACTACAGACAGCTGTTAGTGAGGTGAAGACACGGCATTCACTTGGAACTTACCACGTTCCCACAGGCTCCGCAGTTGTTGCTGTCCGAACTGGTATCGCCACACGTTGGCGCTGGCTATCAATCACCCAAATAAATTAGCCTTGTCTCAATAGCCATAAAGCGAGGGTCGCTCTACTCTCTCCCATAGGAAAAAACAGGACTCACCACATAACAGGAACAGGCAGAGCTCAAGCGCGACGATTGCGTTGGGCCTGACCCACACGCTGTGGCGAACTGGGGAGGGAGAGACGTTGTGGCCGTCACACTTGCTTGGGTATACGAATGGCAGAAGGACGTCGCAGCAGCAGTACGCGTAGGGTTTCTAAGAGCACGTAGGCAGTTGTCAGCGTTACAGCCTGTCTTGGACGCCCGCGCGTCGAGTCCAGCGGCCCAAGGGCTAGCAAGGAGGGGAACAATGAGAAGAGAGAGGGAGAGCTTCATAGTGTGTGAGCCTCGTGGTCTAGGTTCCGGTCTAAATGAGAAGAGTAGTCCGTAAATTGGTAGCTTGTTGTGTACGCTAGAAAAGAGGCCTGATGGAAAAGTCTGTTTGACTTTGGAAGCTCATGATGCTTTTATATCACGTATTGTCAGCCTGAAATCATCACCTCTTTATTCTTAACTTTCTTTTTTACACTATTGACTTGTGGCTGTAATTATTGATGTTCAGAATCCATTCATTATCCCACTGCCGTGTTTAAGTCTTGCTGCGGTATGTAACCCCTTAAACCCTGAGACATGACCTTGAGGCCGTGGCCCCCCAACACATAAGCTGCTGTTCTAAGCATATGAATTTGGCCAAAGCAAACGAAGCCAATGTCTTATGGAACTGAGGGGACGTGGAAAGTAGTCAAGACCTCTACGAGGGCTGAAGACGAGGGCTGAAGGCCATGTCTCAGAGTTAAGGAAACCCGATGGCTTGCATGTGGCAGGATGATAACGACTTCCCTTTCAGCTGTTCAGGTTTCAGTTCACTAGAGCCAATCAGCCAGGATCACAAGTATCGTTGGATATTATGTAGAGAAGGTCCTCCTTACATCGTTCAGCCTCAGCCTCAAATACGTATCTGTCTGGTCCACTGAGCACCATGTCTCACTGCTTTTCGGCCTCGTCGCCAGGCGTAATAAACTATGCGTGTAAATATATGTATAGTTGGCCCATTTATGTCTGACGAGAACAAAAGCTGAATCTAATCAAGAATTCTGAAGGGAGACAAGGCTAAAGACCAGGGAGTAGAGCCATTTTGTTCATTCCGAGGCTTGTTACCTAACTTTGGTCTCCATTGGTACCATGCTACCGTTCGTTTGACCGTCCACTCTCCAAGTCCAACATGCTACTGTCAACTCTGAGCTTTGACGTATTATTTCTAGCCTGTGCAGAGTTGGTGGTGCTGGAGGATTGTTGAGATGTTCCGTGTTTCGGGCCCGGTTTGTATCCACGATCGTCACCCTGGGGTTTGACAGTCTCGGCAAGCCCCAAAGAATAGCGAATGAATGATCTCCCTCTTCGAATGGCAGTTTCAGACAGTCGGACCAGGCCCTCCAATAGAATTGAAGGCAGGTATGGCATGAGTAGTTGGACCAGGCTCAGAATTGAAGCCAGGTCTGACACAAACTTTTTGCTTTGCTTCCAAAGTTGGACCGGGCCTGTAAAAGCAAAAATGAGTGTGGGGATGAAGAATGCGATAGATGCAGCGACTAGATCGTCCTCCGTTAGTAGGTGGAATTTTGATGTTGATGAGAAACACACATATAACACCGATTGCCCAAGGTGGCGCTTGCTCAAATGAAGCGACATCCAGAGCGAAGAAAGATGTGAGAAACGATAGCGGCAACTGTATTAAATCAGTCAGGGCATGCGAAAACAGGAATGAGACGATAAGAATGACTTACAAACAGAATGGTCACCACAGTAAATGCCATAACTATTCTGCCTTGTTGAATCGAGAGTTCTGCCTGGTCATTTGCGACATGACTTTGATAAAGTGATTCGTGTGCCTGTATATTTGCAATTTCGCTTTGATGAAGCGAGAGCGTGGTGTTCACCTTGGACAATTCGATGTTAGAAACCTAACGTTGAAGACACCAGGACAAAACTTACCGCTGCATGTACCCTTTCTGCAGTACTGCACATTCTCTTGATGTCTTCAATGACGTAGGTCGCTGTGTATTCTGTTTCCAGAATATTTTGTTTTCCGTTTGCGTCCGGTGCATAGTATCTCCTCATTGCTTTTTGAACATCCTGCTGATACTCAGCTATTGTCTCAAGCATTTTGAGCTCATCTAGAATGTCTTTTACACCCATAGAGAGCTCTTTTGCTTCAGAAGTGACCTTCATAGCCAGCTCTTCTTTGTCCGGTTTTCCCACGCCTCTTCTATGGTATCCAGCGTTCTCAGACATCTCCTTTGTTACCCTGTCGAACCGTTCAGACAGATTTGATTCATCTCTTGCCTGGCGAGATATTAGCTCCCCTACATGCACCCGAGGATAGTCTGACAAACAATGGAATTGATAGACTTCGAAAACACCTGGCGGATGGAAGGGAATTCTGCTAGGTTGCAGTTTTTCGGTACTTCACCCTCGCGCGACTGGGGCTTCCTCTCGTAGTTGTCGACACAGTAGTCAACGATCAATCGGCTCATCTCGGCAGCAGACCCTGGCTGTGAATCGCTTCCAGCGGCCTCTCCCTGCTTCTCGAGGAGGTCGAGTATGCCCTTCAGAAGCTCATCTTCAGTATCATCCATTGGATATGAAGATGCGGTTATCAACCATTCTAAATGTGTTCACGTTAGCGAGAACCTTCAAGCCGTTTCGGTGACATACTGTCATCGATCGTCCAGATCCATAGCTGATTGACTCGTACCAATAGCCAGTATGGGCCCAGGTTTTGTTGTTCCTCCCCTTGGGATAGATCCTTCTGTATTTGTCCTCGATTCTGCGCCTGTTGCTCATGTGGCTGTCTTTTTTGATGATGTTTCGTCCAAATTTTAGTTGCTACCTGGGAACTGTTGCGTTTATCCTTGTCATGGAGAGATTCTTGATCTGTCCCAAAGTGGTAGTACGACTCGTCGAGAGTTGAAGATCCATGAACAATCTTCCCGCTGTACTCATTCAGTAACTCTTCATACTTCTTCCGCGCTTCGACGAGCATGTCCTTGTATTTGAGTTTCTTCGTTTCTTCAGAAATTTCCCGGCGATTGGGTTCCTCATATTGCCCAGACTTTATCGTGTTGTCGGATCCCTCCTTGTGCCCTACTTTTTTTTCTTCCTGGTCTTCAGGTGGAGGCTTGTTGGTTGGTTCGTCCGCCCTCAGCGACCTCTTACCCTCTTTCTTTGGGGGTTGTGAAGACTCGTCAGATTCTCCCTTGATACACTGGAAGGAATATGACATATATGGCATCTTTGAACCCGTCAGATTGAGGCAAGAAAAGTGAGAGCGGGTGTACTCACGTATATAGCTGTTGCTGCCAAGGGTACCTTCCCATCTTGCGCTTCCCTCTGTTCCTGGTTGACTGTTTCCTCTCGACCGGCAGAATCACCCTTTTCTGCATCTTTCATTTCTGTCACTCTGATGTCTTCGCGCTTCCCGTCATCGGGATTTTCCTTCGACTCTTTGGCTGAATCTTGCGCCTGAGTTCCAACTTCTCTCGTGCCAGTTTTTCTCATGCCGCTCGAGTTCTTGCCCCGCGAGACAAACCGAGGCCTCATCATCCTCGATGCAGATGTCTTATCTGGTACTTCAATCCAGCTACCTTTGAAGAAAGACTTGACTTGGTTGAAGTGAACTGGGGGTCGTTTCTCGTCGTACATGATGCGCTGCAGTAAATGCTAAAATATCGTTAGTACTTGACCAAAATTCAAGGTCAGAAAAAGCCTACATCCATCCAGGCCATCTATACGTATTTCGTCAGCCACATAACTCTCTGCTTTCACGTTGTATTTTACTCACGTTGGTTGCAGGCAAGTGAACCCAGGTGAACTTTGGCTCCGAGTCCGTGAAAATTGGAGTTTGTGGTGAAATGGAGGCACTTTTCCTCAACTCTTCCAAGGGCGAACTCGCCAAGTTCTTCAAATATTTGACCACTTGCTCCATGATCTCTGCTGGTCCATGGCTGTAGATGGTCTCTCGTACAGTTCGAGACTTGTTGATCCTGTCGAATCTCCCCTCCTTTTTGTAAAACTGAACAATTGTAGCGTGGTATTTGTAAGAAGAATCCTTGTCTTGACACTTTGGCTCGCTATAAGTTGAACTGTCCCCGCACAATAACCCGATGGGTGGATTGCTGAGTATGTCTTGTATCTCTTGCCTCTCTGTCTCTTGCCTCTCTGGCCTTTCTTGCTTGTTACTATCTTTGGTGCCCTTCTTTGTGCCGCTTGTCTGTTTGACTCGCTTCTCTGTTTTCGATCTGGGTGTTTTCTCCTGACTCTCTTGCTTTTCAACCACTGCTTTTGCCCGCTTGATGGTCCTCTTTGTCTCACCGCTCTGTGAAGAGTTGGCGACGAGAAGCCAGAGGACCTTTGGCTCGCTTGCGTAAGCCGCCCACTCAATTGCAGTCCAACTCTCTGACTTCTTGGCAATTGAAGCTTCTGATGGCTCCTTCTGCTGTCTTTTGAAGAGGAGTACTGCAATCCAATGTCTTTCTGTTTTGCCAGCTGCCCATATGAGAGTTTTGGTACCTTTATCGTGAAGTGTAGCAAACGCGTCGAAGATTAATCTTGCTCTATCAACATGACCATGATCAAATGCGAGCTCCATGGCCATTTTATCGTTCTTCTTCGTCTTGGCTTCTGTATCTGCCTCTGCCTTCAATAGAACTTGGACAACTTCATCGTATTGGCCGGACTTGGACTTGGAATTGAACTCTGACTCTGACTCTGACTCGGAACTCGATGTCTCCTCGTCAGTTTGACAATTGGCCCCTTGGTGCAGAGTGCTTTGCCCGTGGCTACCACAATCGCCACCCTTGCTGGCGAAATGTAAGGGCGTCCAATCTTCATCATCTCCATTGTTGATGTGATTGCGGTTGGTATACTTCAAGAGGATCTCGAGAATATCTTTGTCGCCTCGTTGACTTGCTAGGTGCAAAGGTTGTCTCCCCTGGTGATCTCGAGCATTTACGTCAAAGCCCTTGTCAAGAAGGAATTGAACCATGCCAGAACGACCTTTCTTGATGGCGCAGTGCAAAGCAGTGTTCTCTTCTGCCTTGAACGTCAGCTCATGAACCTTTGACTGAAAAGAAAGGAGAAGATGGTTTCCATAAAGCTGCTCACTGGGGAAATCGGTCGATGTTGGATCTGTCTCGGTTGGTTTGGGAGCCTTGGGCAGGTCGCTATAATATTCGACACTCGCTTCAGCCAAGCAACGAACACCTCTCCAAAAGCCATCCTCGGCTGCTCTCAAGATGGGTGTTTGCCCCTTTAAATCTCTCGTTTCCAGCTGAGGATTTTCGTTGTCTTGCATTCGGAGCAATTCTGTCATGGCGTCTTTCTCTTTATTGACGGTTGCTGTCATCAGTGGCGTCCACCCATCTACATCACGGATGTCAAGTCTTGCGCTTTTGTCTCTCAAAAGCCGCACGCTTTTGTAATCGCCTACCTGAGATGAAGCATGCAGTAGCGTCCTGCCGTACTGCTCTTCTTTGTCGTTGATGTTCCCTTTAAAAGCGGCCAAGAGACATTGCACTACTCGACTGTGTCCATTTATGGCTGCAGTGAACAAAGGTGATTCGTTTTCGCCGCCGGAGATGTTGTCCGTCTCGGGCGTTTTCCCGAGAAAAAGCTTGACGACATGTTCGTGGCCTTCTCTGCATGCGTCAATGAGGGGTGTCTCCCCCCAATGATCCTGGACAGTCAAGTCTGCGTTGGCATCGATCAGCTTCTTAGCTGTTTTGGCAAGTCCTTTTGTAGCTGCAATATGAAGTAGCGTTCGACCATCATCATCAGTTAAGACAATCAATTTGTGAATTTTCTCTGCGCCTGGGTCTTCTTGGGAACTTTCCATCCCTTCAACCAGTTTGAGTAAGACGGCATCGTTGTCCATCCCAAGAAGTTTGAGCAAAGTGTCGTTGTTTACCTCAAGCATTTTGAGCAAAAACGCATCGTTGTCCATCCCAAGAATTTTGAGCAAAAACGCATCGTTGTCCATCCCAAGAAGTTTGAGCAAAGTGTCGTTGGCGTCCACGTTGGTGTTGATGGCGGCCATGATGCTGACTTTTTTGGGGGGGTTATTTCCGTGGCAGATGCTCATGCAGTAACGTTGAAACTGTGAAAAACGATGTATAGTTGAAACTACTTCGTGGCCGATGGAGGATTAACCAATGTTGAAAAAAAGCGATACGAGGCTGGGCTTGACCTGATAGTTAACAAGGTGTTGAACACTCGTTTGACTGAAAGCTCATATTTAGTCATACAGTCTTCTTATCTTTCACAATTTTCTTGCCAATCCGAAGCCCGTCTTGACGCAAAGATCTACGAGTTCAGCCCTCAACGAAACGAGCCAAACGTTGCACGGCATCAAACTATTGTGTTCACCGCCTTGAGCTCTCGATCACCGACATGAAGCCCAGCAGCAATAGACGACCTTTCGGCCGATTCAGAGCCCGAAATCGCCGACGTGCAGAGTCGACTATCATCGCATACGTACGTAGGTGGTCCGTTGCGCAGTGATGCATGCGAGAGCTCGCAATCACGTCCCATTCACTGCCATCTCACTGCATTATGCTTGCTTTTTCATATGAACAGTTACCCGGTGAGGAGGGGGCGGCGGCTAGATCTAGATCTGGGTGGTGCAGGTCAGTTTCCGAGGCTGGCGAACTCGGCTTCTGAGGACAGCCGCAATAAGAGGCGGTATGCGAATTGCCGGTCCCTGGAGCGGCAATGCAGACGCGGGTGATTCATCCCAGTCTGAGTCTGCCACGAGTTTACGTTGACCGGGCCCTGGCGGCACGAGGCTGCATTAGGATCGGACAAGAGTGGCGAGTCCGCACGAAAGCTGTCAGTCTTTTCGATTGTCCACAAGCAGTTTACGCAAACCCCTCCTTTCGAGGCCATCACAGACGCCACATACCCACTCTATGTTCGCCTGGCGCGCGCAATGCAGGCAAGGTCTGGCGTGCTCAATATCGGTGATCTGGACGACGGCAGCGAGTGTGCCCTCTTCCTTGGCATAACCCCCCTCACGACAGGGGGCCTCAAGAGGAGGGAGACCCCCACGCTGCACCCTGTGGGCAAATCAACACCATGGCAGACCTGGCTGGGAATGGGGACAAGACAGATAAGAGTCGGCAGGGTGCAGAGATTCTGGCATCAGCAAGCAGCGAAGGCGTGAAGGAGGGATTTGTGGGCGAACCTGTGAATTTTTGATTTGTCGACTGTAAGTGAGCAAGCGGCGACAAAGTCAAGTGGGATCCAGACCAAGCCAGAAGCCAACGCAGATGATGATTTACCCCCGATCCCATGTAGGTGTTCTTACGTAATCATTCTCAGACTACCTGACACAAAAAGGAAAAGACACTGTCTAAATACGCTATGGTTCCGAGGACGTAAACCACATAGGAGAAATAGCCCTTTAAACAATACTACTATACTCCTTTGGGTTCTTGATAAGTAGGAGTTCGAGACACCGAGTCGAAACTCGATGGTTGTTACCTAGGCAAAAGGCAAAGGTGGCCGACGCTTCAACGTAGGTATGTATCCACACCGAGTTCGGCGCCGATCAAACGGCTTCCCATCAAGACCCTTGCCCAACCCGCTGTTTCAAAGGGAGCCTCACCTTGAAGCTGCACCAATCAGAAGCTCTCCATCCCGTCAGGGGCGCCCCATCACAGCGAGTCAACTCTAACTCTGTTCCCCAGGTCCATGGGGAGCTACCTCCCACCTCAGAGCTTGACAAGTTGGCAACAGTCTGTCTTTTCTTTTTTTTTTTGCTGTTCTCACTTAGTCTCTGCTTCTTCTTTTGCTACTTTGTTGTTTTCCTTTCGGTCTATTGAGCTCGAACCACTGTAGGCCGCCTTTCCGAAATGGCATTCAAGGCTGTCCTGCCGTTGCTGGCGCTGGCGGGCACGGGGCTCGGATGGCAGCACAAGACCGAGGCCCAAGTTCGCGATGCCCTCAAGTCCAACGAGTTTAGCTTGGTAGCGTGTAAGCACACCCCCACCCCGTGCCATCGCCAACTCGAATTCTCATCCACGACCATGCTAATGATGTGAATAGTTGTTGCGGTAAGCCCCTTGACGATAAGATGAGCCCGTTCATCCAACATCAGTTGCTATGCATCGCGTGTCGGCCTCGGTGCTGACGAACCAAGCCCTCAATGTACACCACCCCCTCACACCCGGCAACGGCATCACGTTAACCCCGCCACAGCGACACGAGCAAAGCCCTCGAGCAGCACTGGTCCGCCGTCGAGGAAGCGATCCCGACCGCCCTGTCAGTCGACTGCCCGGCGTCCCCCTCGCTGTGCGCCGACCTCGATGTCGTCTCTTTCCCCGCCATCCGGCTGTATCGCCAAGACGGCACGAAGCACCACTTCCGCGGCCCTAGGAAGGCATCGGAGTAGGTCTCCCCCCCTTCTGCGCTGACCGGGTTCGCCTCTTGCTAAGCCGCATTGTCCCTTCCAGGATCGCCGCCTTCGTGCGCCGCATGCTCCGCCCCGCTGTGACCCTCCTCGACAAGGAGGAATCCGCAACCGCCTTCCGCGACGAAGACGACGTCGTCATAATCGCGCACGCGGCCGAGTCGGAGACGAACCTGCGCGAGCGCTTCGCCGCCATGGCCGAGCGGTACCGGGACCGCCACACCTTTGGGCTGGTCACGATCGACGAGGCGCCCGGCCGGATCGGGTGCTACAACAACGGCGACGGGGCGTACCACATGACCTCGGAGCTGGATGAGGTCGGCGCCATGGAGGGTCTGCTGCGCACGTGCGCCTCGCAGCTCGTGCCGCGGCTGACGCGCCGAAACGAGGCTGAGCATATGAGCGTTTGTGGTCCCCCCCTTTCCCGTCCTCCTCCGCCCTGAAGTGGATACGCCGTCCGTATCGTGGCGCGCCGCTAACGTTAGGATCCGCAGACCGGGAAGTCACTGGCGTACTTCTTCTCCAAGAAAGGGGGGGACCTCGACGCGTGGACGTCCGCCGTCAAGCCGCTGGCGCGCAAGTACCACGAGTACATCACCTTCGTGACGGTCGACCTCGGCGAGTACCCGGAAATGCCGGCCCTCTTCGGCCTGCACGCCGACGCTGCCGAGGGCTTCGCCCTGCAGAACCCGTCCGTCGGTCTGGCGTTTCCCTTCAAGGGGGGCAAGATCACGGTGGAGGCCATGGACCGGCACATCCTCGACATCTCCGAGGGCAACGCCGACGCCTGGCAAGTGGGCTCGCCGGCTCCGGAGGAGGAGGAGGAGGAGGAGGAGCAGGAGGGGGCACCGGCGCAGGCGGGCGAGGATGAAAAGAAGAGCGAGAACGAAGAGACGAGGGAGAACGCTGCGTCCGCACACGACGAGCTCTGAAGGTGACGTCATGATCAAACTACCGAAGTTCACCTGTTCCCTAAGAAGACGAAACACAATGGATCATCTCCAATGACTCTTGGCACGGTCCGCCTTGCTTTCATTGACATAATTGCGAAACCGTAGGAGTGGAAAAAGTGCAGCTTACACCTTTTGTGTAAAGGGTCGCCCGGCAGCAGTGCTCGAAGCCCGGAAGCAAGTACGTGCGGACAGGCTGACATGCGCAGCAGACTCACTCTAGCTGCTATACCACGAGCCCCTTCCAGCGCCGGGCGTTTCACGTTATACACCATGATAAGCAGGCCCATTTACGTATCAGATTGGGAATAAGACGGGGGTAGGGGGTTGCATTTTGACCTTCAATTGCATGCATCTTGTTACGACGATGGGTGTCGTCGATAAGACCACCGGCCCGGGGAGGCGGACTTGGACGCCGACGCCTCCCACCTCCATCGAGAGCCGAGGCTCCGACACCCCTCCACACCCCTCAACCCCCCGCGTCATCGGAACTTTCTCCGGCGTGGTACTCAATGTCGGGGGAGGCGGAGGATGCTCCGACACTACCGTTACCGTTACCGTTACCGTCAGTGCCTTGAAATGACCGTCAAGAAAGCAGGGCGCCGGCATCGCGAGCCCCTCTGACCACGACTCGAGAAGCGTGTGAATCCCGGGCGCATGACGTGGCTCTTGAATTGACTTGGCCAGCCTCGTTACGGGCGTGACAAAAATTTTTCTCGGGAACGCCGAAGAAGTTTCCTGCGTTGTTGAACTTGCCCTATCGCCTGGTCCTGTAGAGCCGGGGAGTCGGACACGACTCCGACGGTGTGGTCGTCGACTATAGCAAACTACTACAACGTTCAACCAAATTCACAAGTCTATCAACTGGAGTTGACAAGGTTTTCAAATGGCTTCGACTTCAGACACAGATGCGGAAAAGCAGGCTCGTATCGAGTTCGGTGCCAGCCCGCATGAGCAAGCTCGGTGACTTGAACTTCACTCTTGACTTGTCCACCCCGTGTCCGGGAACAGCAGCGACCGCGAGTGTGTCCTATCGCCCACGTGACGAGAAACGCATGCGATTGGACCGCAACAGAGTCACTCAGAGATAGATAGATATATGTCTCATACGACAAACGCCGCACCGCAGGAGAAATGCGCAGCCGCCTTCTCGATTCGTCTCGGGGACCCGCGAATCCTTCTTCCTTCCGTTCCTTGGCAGTCAGACCGTGTGTGTGTTTTTTTTTTTTTTTTTTTTTTTTTTTTTTGCCCACTCGATAAGCCTAGCACACCGGCCCTGGCTAGTTTTTGTCGCACGCTGCGCCGCAAATCCCATCACAAACAGCGGACTTGGCTTCGGAACCCTCATTCGCATGCTTCTCCTGCGCCGAGAGTCAATTTGGTCCTCCCTCCCCCTCGAACCGGGCGAGACTCGGTTCCTGCCGGATTCCCTCCGCGATCCCTCGCCTCTTGGCGCGGTCGGCCGACTAGGCTGAGATGGGTAGTTGGACACCGAAACGGTCTTCGGGGGAAGACTCTAGATTAGGCATGTAGAAACTCCCTCTGTGATAATGAGGAGAAAGAAAAGGGAAGAACAAAAAAAAAAAAAAAAAGAAAAAGAAAAGGGAAAGGGAAATGCATTGTTGCTGTTGCCGTCTTATCTCGGCATCCCTCGGCGGGCATATAAGCCAACACTCCCCATCCAAAAGCACGTAACCTTCAGCCGCCATCACGAATTCAACTCGATTTTCTAGTAAAAAAAGAGGCCCTTTCATAGTCCTTTGTTTTGGGGTTACCCGTACGGACAAAATACATAAATAAAGAAACTTCCGCCCTCTGCGCAAAGATGCACCTCAAGTCCGTCCTCTTCCTCGCCCTCGCCGCCCTCACCGCGGCTGAGCTCGACAAGCGCGCGCCCACACTGGCCGAGTGCTGCTGCTGCAACGGCGGGCCCTCGGTCGGCTGCGCCGTGGTCCTCGACTGCTCCAGAATCACCACCAGCGACTGCTTCCACACGCAGTGCCCCTTCAAATAGCGCAAAGTACACAAGGCCCCCCGGGGAGTGGGGGTGGAGGTATGGACGGGAGATCGTCCGTGGCAAAGGCTGGAGGTTGGGAAACAGGAGACAATGTTAGCTAGGTAGGCTTGGCATACACACTATTCTGTTGGCTACTACTGGCTGACGTGACGTGAGAAGGGGGGAGACAAGACTGTTCAGGCCATCCTGAATCCCTTGCGAGGCCGTACTAGCCACCTTCGCGAAGAGCAGGTCGAATGGGTCGTAGGGGTGGTAACCCATGAATTGTGTCCGCCAAGGAACCCCTCAAGAAAACGGGAAAGGAAGAGAAAAAGAAAAGTTTAACTTCCACCACCAAACCCCCCACTACAACATCCCATCTGTCAGCCGTGTCATTCCATACCTGGCTGCTGCTGGTGGCAGCACGTCATTCACCCCCTCCTTCATAGGGACCCCTTTCAACCTAAACAACTGCCTAAACCGCGTTCGAAACATCCATGACCACAATGACCGGGAAAAGACAGACTCTGTGTAAATACGTAGTACATCGTATAGGGGGGGGAGGAAAGGGAGACTTCAACACCATCAGATGAATGTCGATCAGGCCGTGACAACATTACAAGCCATCCCAGAATTCATGGAGACCATTGCCCCTGTCCTCTCGCTCCCTTAACCCTAACCTAGTTCGCGCGAGCTTCTTATAGTTTGGCCACCTCGTCATCATGCAGAAGCTCGTCTATTATGTCTGTGTATGCATCGGAATCACCAAGCGGCGGCAGCGGCAGCGAAATAAGCTCTCTCTCTCTCTCTCTCTCTACAAACCCGGGACATGACGCGCGCCACATCATGGTTGGTAAACTCGGAACAAGTGCACCGCTGTCCTCAACCTACAACTACAGGTTCGTAGCGGCAAAGCCACTTGTTGTGGGTTTACCTGGATGTACAGCCTTTGTACGTACGTAGGTAGCTTATTGCACCTCTGGCGCAGATTGGGCCGATATTGCGTCGTTTTTAGGGTTACGTCTCCTGGCCCCCCCCCCCCACAAAGGCTGCTACTCACTCGCTTTTCTACCCGTTTGGGTCTTGAAACAAGATATGATGCTCGTAAATAGAGAAAGCCCTCGAACGCGGATCATCGCCACGTTGTATCTAGCAAACAAACAGGCTTCTTATTGCGAAGCTCATGGCGCGGTGGTGGCATGGAAGCCGAGGGGCCAGGTCTCAAGGCTTCGACGCACACCGGTCATGGGGCCTGGGTCCCTTCGGCAGGAGCTGTAGACCCGGGCCACGCGTATTTGGAGTATTTTCAAGCCTCTGGCAATCGAGCGCGCGGATGCTACGAGAGTGGTCCTGAACCATATTACATGAACGTGTGTAATACCCAATAGCAAGTTACGGAGTGACGGACGACGACGGGTGCCGCGTGGCGGAACGGTTGGTTAGTGTATACAGAGTCCGGTTAGCAAGAGCGAGCCCTGGAGCAAGACCCAAGAACCGTCCACAACAAAACGGGCGATGGAAAAATCAGGCATGTTTCGCGATTAAGCTTGTCGTGTATGATTCCCCCCTCCCCCTCCAAAATACTAAACCCCTTTCCGCTAAACCAAGTCTTCCAACCCAAGTCTCCGAGTCCGCTTGTGTATAATGTGATACCCGGAGGCCACTGACCGAGAAGACGCAAAACCGGGCCCTTTTGTTGCTCCAACCCCCAAAAATAAAGATGGAATTTAAAAACAAATGCTAACCTCCCCGTGATATTTAAGCTTGGTATATTTCTCTAATCCCGTAAATCGCTTGCTAATGGCAACGGCTCTCTCAAACGCGTAGAACCGTCGGCAGAAGAGTGAAGAGAGTGCACGGTTCGCCTCTGTGATGGTCTGCATTTCGCCATCAGAGGAGACTAGGCAGCCTGGCCGTTGGCCGCGGCGGCCTCATCTCTGCATCTTTGGCACATACACCATCCACCGAGGCTCCCCTTGGCCCATTCTCTCCGCTGCTCGACCGGGAGCGTGATGTCGCAGTAGTGGTTCAGCACCTCGTCTCCGGCCTTGAGGCCACCCGGAACGTTGCCCACGATCTTTTCTTTTCGCGCCCAGAGCAGCATGCGCCCACCCCACTCCCATGTGACGTTCGGGTTGCAGTCATGATTGGCCAGGCACCAGAAGGGATGTACCGCTGCAACATCGGGTCGGCCGTCTCGAGCGTTCTTGCGTGCCGACGCCGTGCCGCGGAACTTGCTGTAGAGCGTGTTCAAGACCCATAAGTCATGTTGGTTAAGAGTGGCGTAGATGTCGACGTCCATCTTCTCAAGAATGTGGAAAGGGGTCTCGATGTTGTACTTGAACGAGAAAGGCAACGTCCAATTCGGCGGCGGATTTGCGGACGGTGATATCTCAATTTCGTTAGATGCCGAGGGCACAAAGTCGCCCCAGATATACTTTATTTGCGGCACATCCAGCGGATGAATGCCCTGGTGATTAGACATGGCCAAGATGCGAGCCAGGAGCAGCAAGTGCAACGTCTCGTCTGCTTCCGAAGCGTCAGGGTCCTTGGCGATAGCATCGACGTCCTTTTCGCAGACAGCAGGGTGATATACCTCCTGCGCCAGGTCGTGGCAGCGTTGACTGCAGAAAACCGTGTCGTAGCATTCGTCGCAGTTGACAGCGCCGGGATCATGGCCCAACGGGGGCAGTTCAGCGCTGCATGCGTCGCAAACCGGCTCTTTGAGACGGTTATTGGCGGTCAAGAGCGAGTACTCATCCAGGACGGTTTCCCCTGGCGCAATGTCTTCCTTGACGAAAAGGCCCAGCTGGTTACAAGTGGGTATGAATTCGCAGTCATCCATTTCGCTGGCTCCCTCCAACAAGACAGGGAGTTGGGACACCTGGACGACGCACTTGGGCGCAAATTTGGACAGCTCGGCGTTGAGGAAGTCGAGAGACTCGGGCGCAAAGCGGTCGGGCTCGTACGAGTTCCAAGGGTAGACTTCTCTCCGTACAAGTCCCCATTCTGGCAGGACATTGGGGTTGAAGTCTTTCTTGCGAAGTCTACGGCGAGCCATGTCCTTGATGTATTCCATCGTCTGGAGCAACTCGTTGTTTGTGGGAGCGAGTGTCAGGCCTCGCTCACAGAAATCGTAGGCGCTCTTCAGACAGCCGCACAGTAGAAGGCTGAGGGACAGGATCTGGAAGGCGCGCACGGAAGACAGCTTGGCCACGTGCGCAACCAGACCAATCTGGTCTTTGGCTTCATCGTCAGCATAGTCGCTTCCGATGTGTAGCAGGTGCCCGTGGTCGAGAACAAGGGGCAGCGGGTCCAGTGGGCGTGACTGGAGGCTCTCAACGGCTTGTTCGTGGTACTCGAAGCTCTCGTTGAGGACTTCATCAGCCAGAAGCAGAGCACGGTAGGCGTCACCAGCGGCAAGGTCGGGGTAGGCCAGCTCCGAGTGAACCACAGCCCGCTCTAGGTAGAGAATCAAGTCGTAAGGCAGGCCGGTCAGCGCGTCGGTCAGATGTTGACGACGTTCCAGTAGTTGTTCTGCACGATGGGGGGCATCGTCCGTCAAGGGCGACTCGTTGCCTGTTGTTGCAGTGCTGGCCGCGGACATTGCGTTGAGAGAAGCCAGTTACAATGTGCTCTTTTGGGGTAAGATTGGCTAGGGCCGACATGCAATGAATGCAAGAGTTCCGGACTTAAAACAAAAAATTGCAGATGGGAACGAGAGGGGAAAAAAAAAAAAAAAGTCGCCCAGGGATCGAGGTTGAAATCGAGATCAAAGAAAGTGACACTGACGTCAGTGAGGAGGAGAAGCAACGATCCTGGTTCTGCTGGGCTCAAGATCCAAGTCAGGCGGACCGTGTTGTGGTACCTAACTGGAAATACGGTCCGTCTAGGGAAACGGAACGGTGAGAAACAACCTCAATCCTGGGAGCAAAATAAGCCTGTTGGCACGCTGCGGCGACGGTGCGGCGGCGATGGTGTCTCAAGGATTTCGATTTTGAGCCTTTTCGGGCAATGGGAACAGGGCAAGCCCACAAAGGTCAGGCCACTTTATGGCAACCCTGCCTGAATCGTACCGCCGGAAAGTCGAGATGCGGCTGCTAGAAGCCGAAGAAGTCGCAGAGCGGGCGAAGTAAAAGATATGTAGAGAAGGAATGGAATCGTAGAGAACGGTCTAAGTCCTTTACCCGTGGCTGGGGAAATAAATGGTAGAGGCTGCTTTGGTGGATGACGGCGTCCAAACTGATGCCAATTCCCTTTTTTTATCTTTTGTTTTCAAGTCGCAGCTTTATTTTCTTTCTCGGAGGCAGTTTTTTTCTTCTTTTTTTTCCCCTTGGTTTGTTTGACACACCCTTGGCAGAAGAAGGTTAGCCAGTTGATCCAGGTCAGCCCCCGATAAGACGGAGACGTTGACCTTTTGGTTGATAGCAGTTCCGTTCAGGCGTGCCGTTTTTTGAGGGGTAGGGTAGCTTGAGAGAAGCAACAGTCGCAAGACGGTTCTATCGTCCGGAGAAAGGAGAGAGAAGAAATTTGCAATGCAATGGGATATTGGCGTGGATGGTAGTTCGTTGGTGCGCAGTAGCAAGTGGGGGGGTCTGGACCCTTGAAAAATGGAACTTCAGGGTCCTTTCGCGTGGAGGGGTAAAACTGACTGCCTGTCCCGGTACGATGTACACAGCTCCTCCTACACTCGGACATTGCGTAACAGCCGTTCGTAAAAACTATCCGCAAGCGCAAGCAACATTGGACCAACCATGAAGCTTCTCCCCTAACGTTTGACTCGTCAGGAGTGACCGTGACTGGAGCAGAGAGTATCTGGACATCCATGCCATGCTCTTTGGCTCCCCAGGGAGCCCCAGGGAGAAGGGCGTAAACTGGTGGTAACCATTGATTAGATCGATACCAGAATACATGACGAACCTGTGATGCGAAACGGACCGAGTGATCGGTGGCTGCATCTTGGATGAAGGTTCAAGCAAGAGATGTACTTGCTGTACGTGCGGACATGATACTCGTTAGCTCTTCTGGTAGGTACCTACCTAGGTAGGTAGGTACGGATGGATACACGACGACGACCACCACCACCACAACCATCGGGATACTCCGTTGGATACCTAGGGATCTCCAGCCTATCCGTGCATGATCCCCTCCTCCACCCCATGGGTTGCGTTTTGTCGCGAGTGGGATTGGGGCTTATTTCTCCAAGGAACGGCATGCTGGGTGACGTCACCATCCAGAGCCCATTCTCTTTCATCCCGTCATTCGCCTTTTGGCCTGCCGCATTTTTTGTGGGTTCCTTCTTATTTTGGTTTACTCAGGCCTTCCTTCGCCGTGGCATTTCACATGCCACCTCAGCCAGTGACGGGTTTGTCTAGACTCGAGAGACAAGCAAGCGTCTCCGGGTACAAGTACCTAGGTGGGTGGTTTACCGCGGCATGGTGGTGTACCTAATATATGTCACGGAATAGACGCATATCGGATCGGCCTATCTAGGGGTAGGTAGTTGGTGTACCTGGTCCCTCCCGAATCCCTTCCGCGGCATTCGCGCTGAGGCTCGAGTGCACCGTTTTGGCGTTGTGCCCAAGTTATCCCCCCGACGTTCGTGTTTCCGGTTCTCCTTTTCAGTCAGTGCCTGATCGGCATCCGGGGACAGCAAGGACACGCAGAATGAGGCTTACTTGCGTGGGCCCTGGCACCCTCCCTGGTCGTCATAGTGCGATTTGCGCTGCCGTCTGGTTCGGGATAGGGGTCGGTGGCCTTGTCGCAACCGCTGCCCTGCTATCTGTCTCCCGTTCATCGTCAATTAGGGATACGTCCAACATGGATGCTCCATCCCGTGGACGCGATTGTGCGAGCTCCCTGCGCCGTCTAGCGTGCCGGCTCGTGGCGGCGAAGTGGGCACACCGCCAAAGATGAATATATGATGCCCACATCCTGCACAATGCTGCAAATTGTGCGCAGCTTACCCTTGAATCGACGATTTCAATTTCTAACCCCTTGCTCCCTTATTCGCGCAACGCTCATCGCTACACTTCACTAGCCGGACCGTTTGCAGATGATGCTATCGTCGCATTCCGTTTCATAAGGCGGCGGTTGATCATTTAAACGCTGTGACCCGCTATTCCCCCTCGCACTCTTAGAGCAATGACGACAGCGTCTCCGCAGGTTTACAGTTTAGGGGGGGGTTAACTAAGCATAGGGGGGGGTATCTAGCCTATAGGGTGAATCTTTAGGGGGGGGGGGGTTAAATTAGTAGAGTAGCATAATTATAAAAAAGTAATATATATAAATATTATAAAATAGGTAACGTACCTGTATAGTGAGTTATAGATTATAGTGAGTTACGTACTTTCTTATTATATCTTAAAGACTACTTTTTAACCTATTTTTTAAAAATTAAAGTTAAGCCTAAAAAAGGCCTAGTTTTCTATAGTAGGCTTTAATAAGAGTTAGATTATTAGAAATAATACTATAGAAATTATTATCTTACTATTAACTAGAGTATTATTTCTAATAATCTAACTCTTATTAAAGCCTACTATAAAAAACTAGGCCTTTTTTAGGCTTAACTTTAATTTTTAAAAAATAGGTTAGAAAGTAGTCTTTAAGATGTAATAAGGAAGTATATAACTTACTATAATTTATAACTTACTATATAGATATATATATAGTTAATATATTAATATATTTTTTCTATCTACCTTTATTTATCTTCTCTACTTTTTTTATAACTATTTTAAATAATACTTAGTTATTCTTACTACCTATATTATTTAAATATATACTAAGTATACTCTTAATATATACTAAAAGCTATCTCTACTTATATTTATACTCTTCTTATATCTAAGTTATTAACCTCTTTTTTTTATTAATTTATAAGCCCTTCTAAATATTATCCTACTATCTTTTTAACCCCTCTTATAACTATTCTAAATATCTCTTCTTAATTTAATTCTATATTAAGTCTATATATATACTATATATACTAAATCTATACTAATAGTATACCTAATCTATAACTTATACCTAAACTAAAAGCTCTTAGGGGGGTTAAAAGTTCCTAAGGAGGTAAAAACTCTATAAGAGGGGGATTTAAGAATACTATGCTCTATAAAATTATGCTAAGCATAAGCATTACATAAATCTTTAAACCCCCCCCCCTGAAGATTCGACCTACAGGCCGGATACCCCCCCCCCCCCCCCCCCCCTCGAACTGTACCCTCCGTCTCCGCTACCGTCGGAGCAGGTTCCTGGTGAGCACCCCGCCCGCTCGGCGCCCGGCGCTTCGAGATGTTCCCACGAACCGGCAAAGTAAGAGCTTCCCGAGTCAGGCCGGTGTTGTGACGTCATTGTTGACATGTCTCTCGATGCGCGTAACAGCCTTGTCACGCTCTATCGAATGCGCGCCCCAGCTTCATCGTTGACCGGAACGACTTTACCGAAGGATCTTACGGTATACCTACAATTTCGCCGAGTCATGTGTACATATATCAAACATATGACGCAGCGGTGCCCTGCTCTTATTGAGAGCCCCGGTAGCATCCGCATCCATCATGCGGTAAGTGGACGGAGAAGGCTGACGGCAACGACACACACCGAGGCTTCTGCGGTAGCGTCTTGTAGAAAATCGTACACATGATCGTTTGCGCTGGGAGGTCGGACACGTGTCGTCGACTTGACATAATGTCCGTTTTCTCAGCAATGACTAAGGAGCGAATCCTTGAACTGAGGTACGTAGTTCAAGGAATGCATCATCTGTTCAATGCATTCTAAATACAGACATCTCCTCTGTCTTCTAGCCGGCATGCTATTCGATCGGGCTGCGTCAATGATTGCATGATACTGGTTGTCGACTTGGTTAGCGTTGCAGTTGTTTTTGGACGTCGTCTCTGTTGATGTTGATGCGGGGAGAAGTGCAGCAAGGATGTATCGCCAATCAGGCCGCCCAACGCCCCAATGCCGTCAGTCGAGATATCTATCAGATTCGGTGTGCAATCACCATGTTTTATAATGAGTACCTAATGTAGTAGAGTAGTGTGCCTAGTCCGCGGCTGGAGGCGCGCCGGGTTCTGGGCCGGTGGGCGTTCTAGGCTCCTTCCCCGGAGTCTTTGACACATGTCAGAGGCTGGTAACACAGCGGCAACGTGGAGTCACAACGTGGTGAAATGGCTTGCTCGCGCCGCAGCACCATGGTGTTGATCCAAAGGAACAGGCATTAACGGGTGTCGGACAATAGCAGCCGACGAACCGGCAAGGGCGGACATGGCTCCTAAAACATACCTAGGTACTTACATAGGTAGTAAGTAATCAGGTAGTCAGCTCTCCAGGAGTTGAGGTCCGATCTTGGATCGCGAAGGCTCGTGTCAGGCAGAAGAATTGTTAAGGCCAGAAATCAGACTTTAGCTGGCGAAACGCTCGTTATTGGCTTGGCATGGCCGGTGAGGCGTAGATTGTTTCTTTTCCCTTACTTTTCCTAGTGTACAATAGATGCGGTTTCCCTGCCATGCATGTTCATTGCATGCTACTGAGAGAATAAGGAGCGGCCATCAGCTCCTGGCAACGTGGAGAGACAGATACATGGTACCATCCCGTCCGATTGATTGTCGGACTTGGGTCGTGCACACACATACAAGGCACGGAAGGGAAATGGCGAGCGACAATCGAGAATCGTGCCTTACCTCGGGCAATTACCGCTTGGACGTCCAGAACTCCTGCCATATGCATCCATTCGGGCACGTCCTGCCCACGTCCAGTGCCTGGTGGCTCCTGCGTCTTGTCCTGCAGATACCGCATTAGGGAGGCAGGAGAGGATCACTACCTACTACCTACAGTACCAAGGTAGATAGATAGATGGGCACTTTGAGTATCTACCTAGGTAGGTATAGATAAGTATGAATGGATGTACTTGCTTTGTCCGGATGGATAATTTCTTGCAGATTTTGGGTCGCCCGTGAAGGAAACTAGGCTTTCATTCCACGTAGTGTACTGCTTGCTTCCTCTTCCCATGTCCGTCCAAAGGATGCAGGGGGACTAACTAGTGTAAAAAGCTCCAAGCTTGCTCTCTATTCGCGGAGTTGCGTTCCGACGGCCATGAGCAAAGCTCATTCACCCATGGACCGCACGCCGTCGAGTGCGCCAACGCCGGGCCATATGGTCTTGGCGTCTTGCTACAAAACCATCCCTCGCTCCCAAGTCCCCTCCCCAATCACCTCACCACCCGCTACTTATCCACTCAACACGCTAGGTAGGCACTGACTGACGCTTCCAATCCCGGACTAGAAACCCCTTGGCGTTGACTGCATGATGACTATGGTGTTAGCAAATCACTGTTTGCCTCGCGGGTGCCCGCCCGACGTAGTACCTACCGTAGGTAGGTGGTGTACATTACGGCACCAAGGTTTTGCAAACCTCATTCATTGTCAGCGTCCTGCTCTTGTCCTCTGCAACACAGAGACGATACATGCCGTGAATCGACTCGACTAGACTCGGAAAAGTACCGACACCGCCTTCCTCGGGTAGACAGATACATAGGTGTTACTTCTACATGTATGTATGTATTGCGAACACGTCAGATATTGGAGATACCTAATCCCGCATTGCTTTCGCCCACCACCAATCCACAATAACCGGTCCACTGGAAAACATCGCTCCCCCACCAGATCACACCCTCTCTTGCGCACCTTCGCCTCGCCAGGGGGGTCAGTCAGGCTTCCCCTCTTCCCGCCGTTTATCCATCACAAATCGCTGGTGAAACGTACGTGGTGCTGTCCGAAGCGCCTGCGCACATCATCCCGTAACGTGCTATCCGGTTGTGACTGCCAACCATCAAACACATAGCGCGCTTCGGGTCAATCGTTTTGGTTTGAAGGACCCAAGCTCGGTCTTCCTCCGGCCTCGAGGGGGGTAATAATAACGCATTGGTTCAAGCCACAGGCAGCTTGAGCTGCCGCCTCTGCCTATCTCTGCCTCATGCTTGTGCCGTGCGAGCTTCTCTCTCCAGGGACGGGCCCCGCTATTACATTTTAAATTTTGTTTCTTTCCACATTTTTTTTTTCAAACGTCTGGAAACGTCCATGACCCCCATTCCGCCGCTTGATTCTTAACCGACCCGACCGGTCTCCGGCCCTTATTACCCACCTCCCGGGTAGAGAGAGAGCGAGTGTGTATGTGTGTATAGAGCAGAGAGCTTCCCTTCGCCTCGAGCGGCCCCTTCTTCGTCTGAACTACCACACCTCCGTCTTCTTGAACTTGCCAACCAACCCAAAAAGGATCGCATCCCGCAGAACGAAATCGAAGTTGCACATAGCTTGTTTCTCCAATTTCGGACTACCCCTCTTTCTGCACCAACAATAGACTGTGTTTTTTGTTTTTTCCCCCCCCCTCCTGAATCTTTTCCCCCCCTTTCACAACCTCGCTTTCGACATCACACTTTCACGCCACGCCACCCCGCCTTCCACATACATTTTACCCCACCATGAGCAACAAACAGCCGAACCTCTTCGCTTACCCGTCGGTTGACGCCCTCGCACCTGCTTTGCGATCCTACGTCATCCAAGCACAGAATGCTGGCCTGACCCGTCACGGCGTCTTCAAGGTCGCCGTCTCGGGCGGTTCTCTGCCCAAGACTCTGGCACAGGCTCTCCTGGCCCCTTCGTCTGGGCCCGATGACCAAGTCCACTTTGACAAGTGGGAAATCTTCTTCGCCGACGAGCGTGCCGTCCCCCTCGATCACGAAGACTCCAACTATGCTCTTCTCAAGAAGGAGCTCCTCGACAAGATCCCTGCTGAGCTTGGTGCCCCGACCGTCCACCCCATCGATACCACGTACCTGAACGACACCCAGGAGCTCGCCGACCAGTACGAGAAGACCCTGGTTACCAGTTTTGCCAGCCGCGATAGCGTGCGCCTGCCCATTTTCGACCTCCTCCTGCTTGGCTCCGGACCCGACGGCCACACCTGCAGTCTGTTCCCCGGCCACGAGTTGCTGCGCGAGACCACCGCCTGGGTCGCCCCCATCGAGGACTCGCCCAAGCCCCCTCCCAAGCGTATCACCCTCACTCTTCCCGTCGTCAACCATGGCGTCAAGATTGCCTTTGTCGCCACCGGTGGCGGCAAGAAGGATATCATGAAGAGGATTTTTGAACACGGCGATGGTCTTCCCTGCGCCCTCGTCAATGAGGGCGCCGGCGACCGTGTCAGCTGGTTCGTCGATAATGCTGCCGTTGAGGGCGTCAGCTACCCCCGCCGTCCCTTCTTGTGAGCAACACAAACGTAGTGGGACGGCCGGAGGGAGGAAGAAGCTGGGCATGTGGGGATGGGATGGTTGCACATTCAAAAGGTTTGTTGCTCATTTCCAGATAGACAGGGACTCGATAAACGGCACATCTCCGGAAGAGATGGGATTTCAGAGAGGATCAGTCGCAGAACGCATTCGGCCATCTTGCGAGCGTCGCGGGTCTGGCCCCGGACTTTTTCCCACCATTCCTCGGGTTTCTCATCGAAGCCCTTTATTCCCTGGATCTGTTCGCCGGACCCCAAACTCTTTTGATAACCACCGACGCCACAAAAAAAAACCATTTATGATTTCACGATACGAAGGAAATGAGGCAAAGGCAGAAAAGGAAGGAACCTACCGAACGGATCCGGTACGCTGCCGGTCATATATAGCACATTTAGCAGTAGATAGTTTGACGACGGCGTCTCTCCTGAAGAAAAGGGGAAACCCGAATGCAAAAAAAAAAGAATAAAAACTTTTTTAAAAAAAAAAGAAGTACGCCATACATATTAGTTCATCCGAATTACATGTGGTTAACCCGCAACCCACGTATATTAATCCAACTTATGTCTTCGTCTTCGCCGCGGCCCCGCGCCGGGTAAACCCGCGAGGATGGGGCATCATCGCATTGTGGAGCGGGTAGTCCGGTTATCATACCGTGTGTGTGTGTGTGCGTAAACCCCTTGTCTACCTTGGCGAAACGCCACATACCTCACCTCTCCGATGACGATCTCCTATAGGGCTGAGGACGAAACGCTTCCTTCAGTTCTTTGCCGCCTTCATTAGGTATTGATATTGCGGGAAGATCGGCAAGAGGGGAAAGAGAGAGCGTACCCAGATTGTCGGGGCGGTGGGCCGGCCGTTGGGAAGTCTAAACTCACTTCGAGTCACGTTTCTCATGTTCGGAGGAGAGTTGGAGACCTTTTTTTTTTTCATTCTATTTTGATTTTTGATTTTTGATTTGTTTTATTTTGTAGCAGAGGTGAGTAGAACACGAAACTGAGTAGCAACGGAGGAAGTCGGCCCTCATCGAGCGGATAATGAGCAGGATATAGGAGAATACGACATGGCGGGCGACGCGGTGGGAAATGACGTCGTTTGGGTGGCAGGGACACACACACACACACACACACACACACACACACACACAGACTAGGCCTTCCTGGGCCAAAAGGATCCGCTTCCTTGGGGAAGAGGTAGGGCCCGGGGACTTCGGCGTTGTCTCTACCCGGACAAGTGAGCGGGCTACGCCACTGCCCGTCCCTCCTTGTTTGTACGCGGGACCTGACGGCCCTTGGCTAGCCGCCGATTCGGGTGTTTTGGGGCGGGGTAAAATCGGGCGAGTCTGATGGACGAGCGAGGCAATAAGCATGGGAGCCACGTTTCCACCGGGCCGGCCTTTTCCCTCTTCCTGGTATAATGTGTGTTTTTTGTTGTTGTTGTTGTTGTTTTTTTTTAAAAAAAAAAGAAAGAAATCCCCAAGAACATCGCTCCTCCTGTTTCTATCTTTGGAATACGGGACGGTCATCGAGGGATGTCACACGTTCAAACAATCCAAGAACATTGGAACGCTGTCAGTTGCACAATCCAGGAAGACGGACGGGTAGGTTGTCTCTTGGGGCATCTCTCGGTGGCTGCTGTTCGCTATGCGGGATCCTCATTGAGAGCAACGTGGCGATCTATATAAATTGAGTGCTGTCTTGCATGAGAGCACGGCCTCCAACAATGGTCAATGGTTCTAGAGCTTGTTCTCGCGAAGAGAGTGTCGAAATCAATGGAACGTACACCCAGAGGTGGACTTCGGTGGAACACAGGAGAGTAGGGCGAATAAGGAGGTTGCAATACCAACAACTTGTCTTCCTATGTTATATTCTCTTCGAGAGAACTATAGTCGGCCGGCGTGCGAAAGAAAGGGACTAGGTCGAAGTTGCTGGGAACCTACAAAGTCTCTTCAATTCCGTGCGCTCGGACCCGGGACAGACATATGTCGTCATCCAAGGATGGCCCGTCTGGAAATCAGGGGGGGCCGTTGAAACTTCTACAAGAAAGACGTAAAGAGAGGTTCAGGTCCGTTTTGGCCTTTCTTCGGGGGATCATCATCATGAGCGGGGAGCTCCCGCGCAGGAAAGAGACAGGGAGTCATGAATACAATAAGCCAGATTGGCTCTCCAGCCCAGCTACAAGCTATTTGTCTATTCACGTCCCATCAAATCACAAAAAGGCTCGCGTAGAGCGTGTATAAGAAGCAAAGAGTTAAGACCCAGGTTCATCGGAGAGAATCCCGGAAAGCATTGCGCTAGATGCCATGCCACGATCGGGATGCTGCCCGCCTGCCCCTAAGGGAAACGGCCGGACCACCGGAGCAAGACCAGCACTCGGCCTTGGAGGCGTCTCCGCAGTCGCTGCTATAAGTTGCTGTCTGCGGGTACGAGCACAGGATACGCTCGTGCGTCGCGTTGCCGACGGCCACGCTGACCGGCGTGTGCTCCGGAGCGGTGCCGTTCTCGACCCAGACACGCAGCTGCTCAAAGAGTCCGGCCGGCGCGCTCGTTGCGCCCCCGAAGCAGTGAGCAAGGCCGGGGGCTTCAAAGTACCGATAGAAGTCCCGGACGTCCGGGCTGATGTCCGACACGGCCTTGTAGTAGTTCTCGGTTGCGGCCGGCGGAATGGTGCCATCGGCCTGTCAGGGGAACGTGTCAGCTGCTGTCGCGATTGCCAAGCGGACAGGGAGGAGGGAGAGAGAGAGAGAGAAAGGAGGGCTGGCGGGATATACTCACCAAACCATAGTACGTGACCATCTTTCCTCCCGCCGCCTTGAAGGCCCTCAGGTCCGGGTCGACGGACTCCAGCAGAGACGAATACTGCTCACCCGCGCGTACGAGCGTGTCGAATTCCTTACGGGTCAGGTTGGCAAACTCGAAAGCCGGGTTCCTAGCCAAGAAGAGCCGGATCCAAGAGGAAGCAAGGACGGAGGGCGCCCCCGCGCACCCGTCCTCGCCGCAGACCGTGGCCGCGAGGCCACCCAGCCCGAGCAGGTTGCCGCTGAGGTCCGCCCCGGGCGGGAGCCCAGGGTACTTGGTTTCGCCGTCGGCGGTGACCATGCCGTGCCAGGTGGCGTTGGCGACCACGGCCGCCGCCTCGGTGACGGTCTTCTCGGCCCCGTCGACCTGGGCGCAGGCGGTCGACGTGCCGACCACGGAGAAGGGGTCAAATGCGCCGAGACACCCGTCGGCGTCGGAGATGACGCCGTCAACGACGCCGTCCAACCCGTCACACGCGGAGATGGCGGCCTTGACGATGGCGTCAAACTCGCAGGGGTACGGATACTCGCCGAGCTCGTTCATGATCTGCTGCGGCCAAAACATGGACGACGTCAACACGGTCGAGGCCGCAGGAGCTCCCGCGACAATGCCGTCGTAGAGGTCCGGGTACCGCTGGGCTAGGATGAGACCCTGGCGCCCGCCTTGAGAGCAACCGATCCAGTAGGAATACGTCGGCTCTTGCCCGTAAAAGCTCTTGATGAGAGACCTGCCGATCATGGTCTTCAGAGTGGATTCGCGACTGTTAGTGAAGTGTCCGGAGGCGTTGCAGAAGAAACCAATACGAGAATCCCGGAGCAGAGGGATATCTGACGCAGCAAGCTAGTGAATTGTACGTACCCCGTCGTTGAGAGAAACAGAGCCTAGGTTCTGTAAGTTGTATAGGTTGACGTTGCCAGGGCTGTTGAGGGCCCAGGGGCTCGGCTCCTGGGCGTACCCTAGGCCTGCGTCCGTGGTGATGGCGGCATACCCTTGGGCGATGCCGCCGTACATCGTCTCGTAACCGTAGTCGAGGCGGCCCGCGGCGTAGCCTCCTCCTCCTACGGCCATGAGTCGCTGGTTCCAGGCCACCGGCAGCCAGGTCTCTAGGATGATGCTGTCGTGCTGTCCCGGGTGGGTGTACGTGACGGTCACGTTGCAAAATGCCGGGCCCTCTAGCCCGGCGGTCGGCGCGGGGCCGCCGTAGTTGGTGACCAGGCTCGCTTCGAGGCCGAGGATCTCCGCGCCAAAAATTGAGGGGCTGAACATGCTCGACACGCAGGATTTCGAGAGAGAGAGAGCCATCGTGGAAAGAATTGTCACCAGTTGCTTTCAGTAGAAAAACGCGGCTTGTGGGACGGACGGGCGAGGAAGATGTCGTAGCCTTTCCCCGCACCATCGCGAAGCCTTTATATCGTGAATAGGAATTCCTGGGTTGCGAATCCTCCAAAGACCAGTATTCGTATTCGATATTGGGACTTTGGTAGTAGACTGGGTGCCATATACGTAGCCGCCCTTGGTACCAATCACAGTGAGCCATTTGGTTTACGCCTCGGAATACCCTGCCAGAATATGGTGTACCTGGACTACTATGACTAAATTACAACCAGGTTGTCCTATCTGGGCAAACGGATACGACTTCCGGCACTGCGCCACACGGCACAGGGGGTTCTTGTCAGCTTACGGTACGGGACGTTTCTCTGCTTCGAGGCAGGCTTGTTGGAGATGACGACACATAAATGATGTTGCGCCGATGAGAAGTTAGCGCAATCAGAGTACCGGAGTTCAAAACACAGCCGTGTCGATGGAAATATAATTACCAAAGAGTGGAATCACATTTGATCTTTCTGCGGGCCATGATGCCCAGATACCTATGTCAAGAATGGAGTGGGGATGTGTCACGATAGCTTCAGCCATCGGCAGCTGCTTTGTTATGTCAAAGTATGGGCAACAAATGGGCCACGAAGTGGGGCACCGGCCGGGCCCGTGGGGAAAATGTCGGGCGCATTTCGGGTATAGGGCGTCCCCACCCAAAATAAGGGAAAAACAATGACGCGTGCATTTTGCCTTAGGCAATTGGAATAGGGGCACTTTTGGGCCTAGATACACACACACATACACATCAACGGATTGAACAAGGATAATCGCCGTATATACTCACTTCAACAATTAACAGTCTGAATCGTGAAGCGCCAATTAATGTTGCTAGAAGTGATATACGGCTTATACGCGATATACGCGTTATCAACTATCGCCACCATGGCCGACAAGCTCGCGGGTAACGCCTAATTGAAGAGCCAGACTGACTGGCCTGATTGGTATTAACAACTTAAGTAAAAGGCGTACATATAGGGCATATAGGAATCCATTACCCCATCATAAGATGGATCAATTTATGTTACAATAAACCATCTACTAGAGCCTCCTACCTATCCTACGCTTAACTAATTCCAAATAGCTAGTCAGACCTATATTAATAAGTAGGTAGCTAAGAATACTATACCAGGCCAGCCGCCACCATCACGAGATAATATAAAGGCATTATAGATCTATTACTTAAGTAAGGATAACCTAAAGCACTTCAAGATGTTAAAGGAAAAATACCAGGCTGACAACAAGCAATATAAATAAAAGGCAAAAGTAGTCTATAATATATCTAACTAGATTAGAGCGATAGTTAACCTAATATTAATATCCTAGTACTATAAACTAATAAGCCTAATCTACAAATAGATTAAACAACTAGAAGCCTATGTCGGCATTTAGCTATAGGAGGATAAAGCATAAGTAATTATAAAGTATAATAGAGTTATAAGCCAGCCTTCTGAACATAAGATATCCAATATGAAAGATATAGAATAATAGGTAACAGATTAGGAGAACGCTATCTTCTATAGTATCTACGTTAAGTAGACTACTATGGTTGAATCTAGTAAATAGTTCTTAGCTCTAATAACTATGTTAAGATATACCCTAATAGTAATATAGGTAGAGGCATATAAGAGCAGTAAGAAGGACTAAGTAATAGAAGGGATTCTTACCTATTATAAGGTGATCTCAGACATGCGTGCCCGCATCGCGGTAGAGCCAGATTAACTACAGGCAAAAGTGTTATGTAGAGCATTCAGGCTAGTATCCACAGCAACTACAGCAGACCTTAAGGACCATATAAGAAAAGAGCCTACTAGACGACATAGTAGTAGCAGCAATAGTAATAGCAATAGTAATAGTAGTAGAAGGTAAATATATAAAAGGTGCTTCCTCTATAATATAATTAGTTATAAAGTAAAAAGGTGCTTCTTTATAGGTAAGATATAACCATAGTATATATAGAGGCTAAAGTAAGAGACTATTAAGTATGTAAAGAAGTTACTTAACAATCTATAAGTAAAGGAAAAGCTCTAAGAAGAGGATATATTAATAGTAATAGTCATAAAGAAATTAGAGGAGCTAGATTTATTAAAGAGAGGATTATAGGCTAAAGCTATAACGCCTTTAAAGTAATAATTAAAGGGACTACTAAAAGGTAGAGGCGTATTAATAATATGGTTAGTAGTATTTATAGCTTCTATATATCTACTTAAAGACTGTGTTATCCTTAATTTAGGGGCTATACTTTATGTCTTCTACTCACGACATTAATTTATCAGTATATCTCTAGCAAATTTAGATAACTTTATTTAGGCTAGCAACGCGACAATCCTAATTAAAGGATAGGGAAAGGCAATAGTTAGAATAAAGCAAAATGGCCGCGTAGTCAAGATTACCTTACACGACGTTACTTACTACCTATTACTATCCTACAACTTAGTATTATATATATAGCTAAAGAATCATAATAATTAGTAGTAGGATAATAGCCTATCAAACAATTTAATCTATAAGGCAAACAACTATTCAGTAGTATTTAATATAGAGGAAATTATAGGCCAACAAGTCATTAAAGTCAGCAGTATAGTAAAGAGTGCCTATATAGCATACCTAGTAGCAAAAGGCACAGCAGATCCAGGCTAGCGCCAGCAACTGTAGGCCATTAGGGCCGCTCACTAGCATGACCGCCTTAGCCACCTAGGCAGCCACATACTTTGTTGCATCACAACAAAGGCAAGGGGAGCCTATATACGTAGGGATATACCAGAAATACTTACTTGCTAATATGAAGTCTGCGCAATAAGCAAGATTAAACGCTAAGTTATATGACAGCTAAGGGAATTAATTAAATAGGCAGAAGTAGGTAATAGAGTAGTACTTAATTTCTACCTATTTAAGTAAGGCTATAGTAGATATAAGTCAGCCTTATTATTAACTAACCGTAAGTTAGGATTTATATAGGACTATTATATGTAATAACAGACAACTAAAGCTATTAAGGATATGCTTCTTAACTTTATTAAGATAATTAAGGTTTATAAGGTGACTAAAGTTAGGGTATTTAAGTATAATAATAAGATTATAACTTCCTATCTATAAGTAAAAGAGGCTATAGAAAGTCTGGGAATCTTGTTTAAGCTATCCGCGCCTAACATATAAGCTTAAAATAGAGGTGCTAAAAGGACTATAGCAGTCATCAAGCAAAAGGGAACCACGCTATAGTTAAAGTCAAAGATGCCATCATATTTATAGCTAGAAATCCTTAAGGCAGCAGTATATCTATATAATCATACGCCAGCAGAGTCACGCGGTTGGAGATTGCTATATGAGATACAGCACGCCGCTTAAGGGTGACTATTACTGCTGTATATTAGCTACTTACGCGTCTTTAGATATTAGGCATATATAATGACTTTAGACGCCTAATTAAATTATAATTACCTATAGCGCTTTAAAGCTAAGGCGCATATTAGATACCTTATTAGATATATATTAACCAACTAGTATTACATATATGTTCCCCTAAAGAATAAAGTGATTACTTCATGTAATATGATCTTTAATAAAGACAATTACTTCTTAGGTAAGGAAGATAAATAGGTTGATGAATTAGTAAATACTGATAAAGCAGCTATTAACAAATAGATCGCAAAAGCATTAAGTAAGAACTTTATAGATATAGCTAATAGTATTAATATAGACAAAGTTTTTATTAATACTATTTAATATTAAATACCTAAAGAACCTACAAGTAAATTACAGGACTATATGAAGTTATACTTCATATTAATAACCCCTCTAGAGTTACTAAAGGCATCCTTTATTATATAATTATTAGATACTATTACTATAAGAGGGTAATATATAAATAAAATACATAATAAAGTCTGTTACGCTAATTATATTAACTAATAAAGATATATATACCTATGCGAATTGTGGAAAGCTGCCTTTATGGCTGGGATGGTTGTATGCCTATGCTACCTAAAATATGACTATTCCTTAAGGCGGATTGAGTTGCCTAATAGGCCTACAGGCTGGCCCCCTTAGGACGGCAGGTATATAGATCAATTAGTAGGAGAGGTAACCTCTAAAAGCTCTAAAGATAAGGTAGAGCCAAGACAGCAGGGAAGCCCTTAAAGGGATAATACAGCCGGCAGACATATTTATTAGAAGGAACTACCTAGACTACCTAAATTACATACTAAATTAAAAGATTATCTGTTTGTAGATGACTTCCTTTAAGCTAAAAAGGATTACTTATAAAGCTATAAGGTAATAAACAGCTAGGTTAAAGTTAGAATTTAGGAAGCTAGTAATAATTAGATTCTTAATTGCTAATAGGTATATACCTATAAGTTAAATAAGTATAGATACCTTATAAAGCTAAAGGCACGCCTTGTTATTTATGGCAATTAGTAACTAAAGGATGTAATCTAAGATATATATGTAGTGACGCTTACTAGATTATTATTTAGATTACTAATTATAATAGTAGCTAAGTTAGATCTTAAGCTGATTTAATTTAACGTAGTAAACGTATTTATACACACTAATATAGATAAAATAGTGTTTATAAAGCTTCTACCTAGACATCCTAATTATAGCTAAAAGAGAATTATTAAGTTACAAAAAGCCCTATATAGTCTATAATAATTACCTCTATTATAGCAAAAGCACCTTAAAAAGGGACTTTATAAACTTAGATTTACTCTAGTTATAGGTAAGCCCTACTATTAGCAGAAAGGAGCCATTATATTCTTCTTCTATGTTAATAATTACGTCTTTACGTTCCCTAAATCACAGTAGTAAGAGGCTAATAAATTAATTAATAGGATAAAAGAACAATACTATCTAGAGGGTAGTAAAGAGATATAATAGTTCTTAGGTATAGAGATACTACGTAATTAAGATTAACAAAAGATATAGTTGTTATAGGTAGTATATATTAAGAAAACATTAAAGCTAATTAACAATAAGAACCACCTACTACTGGATAATATGCTAATAGGCAATAAAGAACTTCTTCTCTTAAAGAAGATAGCTATAAACTTTAAAGTAGTGAGATACTAGTAGAAAGTTAGTTTAATCCTATATGCAGTAATAATAATAAGACCTAATGTTATATTTACAGTTAGTCACCTAGTAAGATTTAATTATAATCTATTAGCTGCCTACTAGCAAGCAGTAAATCGCGTACTATAATACCTTTATTAAACAAAGGGACTTTACCTTAAATTTAGTGCTAATAGATTAATAATAATTATGTCTAATATAAGCTTTAGTAATAATTTAATTAATTATAAGAGCTTATAAGTATATGCTATTAAACTGTTTAGAGGCCTTGTTGGATAGAGGGCGAATAAGCAGCAAACAGTTACAACTTTAATAATAGAAGTAGAGCTGCTTGCTCTATTACAGGCTGCAAAGGAGGCCATATTTGTAAGCCAATTAATTACTAAATTAACAGCTAGTAAAGAAATAATTGCTCTAAGCCTAAAAGTTATAATCTAATATAATAATCAACAGACTATTAGATTAGTTATAAAGGAGCTAGTTTAGCTTTAAATACAACTTCGCTATATAGATATCTATTACTACTAGTTATATTAAGAGATTACTAAAGGATAAGTTGAGGTTATCTACACTCTATTAGCCAAGCTAATAGTAGATAGATTAACAAAGGCGCTACTAAGGTAGAAATAGGCGACTTTTATAGATTAATTAGGGATAGTTAATCAATCTAAATGGTTATTATGTAACCATAAAGAAGAGCTTATAGTAGATAAATTACTAGTAACTAGTAGTAACAAATTAAATAACAACAAAGTAAAGAGAAATAAAGTAATTACGACTATAGTAACTATAGTAGAGGAGGAATAACCAGCCGGTACGGCCCTAACCAGGATGGTCAATCAGCATGGTCGCGCCGGACGGACAGTTAAAGTAGGGTGGCTGCAGGTACGCCTAAACTTCATAATATTAAAGATAATTAATTAGCTAAAGTTATTAATAACTTTAACTACAAATATCTAAACAACTATACGTCTCCTATAGTTAGTAATTACACTATTATAATTACCTTAATTAGGGCTATAATTTAATATTAACTATAACTATAAAAGTTAAAACCCTAAAAGATAATTAGCTAAGAGATAATTTATTAATCTTACTAATTACCTTTAAAAGAAAGCAGTAAGATAATTTTCAAAGTCTATTTACTACCTTATATAATTAACAGACTAGAGGAGAGGAATTATAATAAGGGCAACCTTACCTATATATTATAGTTATTAAGGCTTAGACTTATATATTAAGCAACCAGTAGGATTTAACAGATATAACTACTATTAAGTCTTTTGCCTCTACCTAGGATTAAACCTATTAAGCTTAGATTATAAGTTACCATCTTATAATCACAATTTGTCGGCAGTAGGCTAAACCACTCAACTATACGCACTTTAGTGTTGGTTATTAATTATTGGTCAATTACCTCTATATATAGGCAGGAGCAGTGATTAAGGGAAGTCATAGTCGCAGCCAGGCAGCAGCGACAAAGTTGCCAATACGGTCAGATTCAATCTGTGAATAGCTTCAATCCAAGAGGGCGTGTCAAAGTATGGGCAACAAATGGGCCACGAAGTGGGGCACCGGCCGGGCCCGTGGGGAAAATGTCGGGCGCATTTCGGGTATAGGGCGTCCCCACCCAAAATAAGGGAAAAACAATGACGCGTGCATTTTGCCTTAGGCAATTGGAATAGGGGCACTTTTGGGCCTAGATACACACACACATACACATCAACGGATTGAACAAGGATAATCGCCGTATATACTCACTTCAACATGTTATGTGCTTTATCACATAACGTTTCACTTATTACTTACGTACTATATATATATATATAGAGGGTCTTCTCTAGTCTTATACTTAGATAGGATAAGCCTTTTAGACCTTAATTTCTCTATACCCTACTATATACTCTAACTTATAATAGTTATAAGCCTAGTTTCTACTATAGCTATATATATTTAACTTTACTTTATCCTTTAGATTAAATAAAAAGAGTATAGCTTATAACCCCTTAAATTAGCTATTATATCTAATTAATAACTAACCCTTACTAAGTTAGTTAAACTCTATAAGAAAGATAACTAGCCTATATAGTACTAAACGCTAAAATCCTATATAAAGGGATTAAATATATAGGAATATATTAATCTAGATACTCTAGATACCCCTTAATTAGCTCTTAAATAATAAGAGATACTAATAATTAACTCCTACCTTACTAAATAATATAATAACTATAATAACTAATATATATAAGAAAAAAAAGCCTATTAGAAGAGTTATAAAAACTAAAAAAACACCTATCTAAGTATTACTTTAGATAGTAAAATAACTCTAAGTAAGTATTTTATAACTAAAAAGCCTATAAGACGTATTATAAAAATTATAAAAATTAAAGAGATATAGGAAATTAGATCCTAAGAATACTCCTATTATATACCTATTATTAACTAGTAAGTAAAAAGTATCTAAATAATTAATTTTTAAATATTAAGTACTATTTTTATATAAGCTATTTATAATATATATATAAATACTATTTATAATAGTAAAAAAGTAATAGTTTAGTAAGTTATTAGATATCTATAGAAGGTAATAGGCTAAAGCTAAGCCTTTATCTAAGAGATAGTCTAATAGGACTATATTATAGTCCTTTAAAAAGTAAAAAGTAATATTAATATTATATACTAGTATAAAAAATAGTATATACTCTACCTTTAAGCCTATAGATATAATATACCTAAAGTTAAGGGAGTATATACTTTAATAGCCTTTCTTAAGGCTATAAAGCTCTAACTAGTACTAAGCTAGGGAGAATATAAATACTAGGTACTCTTAAAATAACTTAGAGTAGATAAACTAATAGAGTTAGTTAAGAAGCTAAGTTAAGACTTTTATAACTACGTCTATAATACTAAAAATATACCTAAGAATAATACTACTTATAGTACCTATTTAACCCTAGCTAGATAATTAGATAAATCTTTAAACGTATTATAGTAATTAGACTTAAACTACCCTAATAAGTATAACTACCCTTAGAAGGTTTTATAATATAGTTATATTAAATTTACTCTAACTAGTAAGGTTTTAAATAGTAAAATAAAAGTAGTACTATTTTTATTAAAGGACTATATCTAAGAAATCTATATAGAAATTATAAGGGGTAAGTAGTAGTTAATTTACTATAAGCTAATAATAATAAGATAGCTTATACTAGTAATTAAACTTTTATTAGAAGTAAGAGTATTCTCTAATACTCCTATACTTCTTTATCTTATATTTCCTCTATTATAGAGTTTTATATATAAGATATATATATATATATAATCTACTAAACTAGTAGATTAATATATATATTGATTAAGTAAGCAGGTGATTACGTAATCACAGCCTGATGCTAGAAGATTCTATTAGGAGCAAGATTGGCTTTACTACTCCTCTCTCTAACTATTAAGGTTTTCTCTTTAAGTTAGGGTTATTTAGTTAGGGTTAAGTGCTTACGCGTCTATCTAGTTAATTTCTAAGTAGCTTACGTAAGTATGGAATATTCTAGTAAGCTGGATATGGTTATATAAGGATGGGAATCTCCTATATTCTATACTACTGTCTTTCTCTCTAAGCAAGTAATATCTATAGTAACAATCTAACTACTATACTCTCTTTATATCTTCTATTCCTTTAACCCCTTATATTTAATATATCTCTACCCCTGTTATCCTATATTCTTGCTTCTATAGGATATATTCTTATATAGGATATCTACTATCCTATATATCTTTACCTATTGTTCTAAGAGGTTATAAGCCTAGGTCTTTAACCTAGGGTATCTACCTATACTATAAGAGATAGTATATCTCTTTAGTAGCCTATTTATCTTTATCTATATATTCTATAGCCCTATTTATATACTTTATTATAAGAATAATAAGGTAGAAAGAGTAAGCCCTTATTATCTCTTATAACTAAAGGAATATAAGTAACTATAGAACTAAGAGGCAATATAAGTCCTTTTTTGCTGTAATAAGACCTCTATACATCTGCTTTATATATATATAAAGAGGTAGAAAGAGTAAGACCTCTATACTATTCTATAGATTAATATATATCTATAGAAAATACTAGTAAAATACTAGTAAGATGGTAGATATTATTAAGGCTACTATAGGCTGTATAATACCTGCAGAACAATGTCTCTAGGGTACTAAGAATTAGAACTCCTAGATAACAACTATCTATCTCTTCTTTAAACTACTTAATATTAGTAGTTATTTTAAAAAAGAAGAGGAATATAAGGGGATTTAAGAACAACAAAAAACACAAGCCCTATTAATAATAAGGCAAAATCTATAAAAAGAACCTTTATCTCTTATTTTTAATTTAAAGGACCCTAAAGAGGCTTTATCTATATTAAAGTCTTCCTATAAGGGTATAGGCCCTATTCTAAGGTAATAGTTATACTTAGTATTTCATGCTATTAAACTAGAGGCATATAACTCTTTAAATAAGTTTATTAGCTCCTTTAAAGGTTATATCTCTAAGTTAAATAATATAGGGGCTAAGATAGAAGATATAGACTAAAAAATAGTCTTTATAGCTACTTTAAGCAGCTATTTTCTAGTATAGGCAGAAAGGCAAAGAAGTACTCTAAGGACTAAAGAGCCACCTTCTCTATAAGCCCTTATAAACAATATATTAGACGAAAATAGGCAGGATTTAGATACCCCTATGTCTAATAACTATAATTATCCTTCTAAGAAGGATAATAACCCTAGGGATAACAACCCTAACCCTAAGGGATATAAGAATCCTTTTAATAAGGATAAGCCCTATAAAAGACCTAAAGGAAAGGTCTATAAGCCTGATTTAAACCTACAGCCTTAAAATCACACTAGAAAGGTTAAGGCAACCTTTATTACCAACCAGACCAAACAGACCTCTTAAGAGGTTATTCAGAAAGGAAAAGAATATACCTATAAGGCCTATTCTTTCCCACTATCTCATAGGGATTAATAGCTCTACAATATAGGTTTAATAGTCTATATTTCTAATAATAAGGACTATTTTACTAAATTAACTATAGAAAATAACATACCTATAGTTAATATAGGAGTAGGTCCTATTAAACCAAAAGGAATAGGTACTATTCTATTACCTATATGGTTTAAAGGGGAAATTAACTATATAAGGTTAATTAATACCTTATATATACCTAAATTTCCTATCTCTATATTCTTAGGTCTTTTATACTATAAAGGAGGCGGTTTTCTAATAAACTAGAACCTCTGTGATAGTAATAAGGAACCCTTTGCTAATATAAATATAGTAAAAAGGGGGTTTTACCTTAATATTACTAATAAAAGACCTATTAATAGTAACTCTACTATTCTAGAAGATAATATATCTCTAGAAGAAGAAGAGACTATTAATACTATAGAAGATAATAAATCTTCTAATATAGAAGAAAATAAGGTTTTTTCTTCTATAATATAAGACTAGTATGAAAAACTAGGCCATCCCTCTTACCCTTATTTAGTTAAAACAGCTAAAATAACTAAGGGTATTCCTTTAGATAAACTAAAGGAAAAGGACCTATATTATCCTAACTATATAAGCTCTAAGTTAACTAGGTAACAGCCTAAGATTAACTATAATAGAGCTACTTTTCTATTAGAAAGGATCTATATAGATACCTTAAAAATAACTCCTACTTCTATTAACAGAAATAAGTATGCTATACCCTTTATAGATAATTATTCTAGCCTTAGAGATATAGAATTCTCTAAGAATAAAGAGGATATAATTAATATCCTTAAGAATAAGCTAGAATACTATAAAAATTAAGGATATAATTATCCTAAGAAAATACGCCTAGATAATAGTACTGAATTTAATATAGGGGAATTAACCCCTTATATTAAAGAAAGAGGGATTATATTAGAACCCTCTACGCCCTATATACTAGAACAAAACGGTATAGTAGAAAGAATAAATAGGGCTATCCTAGATAAGTCTAGGACTATTATAGCAGTAAATAACTTACCTAAGTTCCTATAGGATATTATCCTTAAAGAAACTACTAAGTTATTAAATTATACTACTATAAAACGCTTAGAAAAGACCCCTATAGAGGCTTTTCTAGATTACTTTTATCCTAATAAGGATAATAAACTAGATCTATCTAATATACGTAAAATAGGCTTTAAGGTATATATATATATACCTAAAGAGAAACGTATATAATCTAATAAGTTAAATACCTATATAGAAGAAGGTATTTACTTATCTTAGGAAGGAAATAATATATATACTATATATATTCCTTTTAGGCCTTATAAGTCCTCTATAGTAAGGACTTTATATATTAAATTTATAGAAAGTACTATAAGAGAGGGAGAAAAAACTACTATTCCTTCTAGTACTTCTATAAAACCTCCTCTTAAGCCTATAACTAATATAGAGGTTAATATACCTTCTATATCTAAAGAGGATAAAGAAAAATATAAGGCCTATTCCTCTAAAGTAGAGGATATATACTATAATATTATAAATTATAGTATAATACCTATAGAGCCTACTACTATAGAACAAGCTCTAGAAGGAAAAGAGAAAGAAAAATAGCTAGAAGCTATATATAAAGAAATAGCTATAATTATCTAGTAAGGTACTTTTTAAGCTGTTAACCTAAAGGAGGCCTATAAGTCTTCTAGGGTACCTTTAATAGCCAAATAGGTCTTTAAGAAAAAGATTAATATTAATAGAAATATTGATAAATATAAGGCCAGGCTGTGTATAAGAGGATTATAATAGAAATATGGAATTAATTATTTCCAGACCTTTACTATAGGATCCAATCCAACTACTTATAGGGTCCTATTAGCTCTAGTAGCAGTATTAGACTGGGAAATCTAACAAATTGATATAGTTAGAGCTTTCCTATATAGGGATTTAGAAGAAGAGGTCTATATAGATCCTTCTAATATTCCTCTAGCTGATTTCTTTAATAAACATCCTAATTTAAATACTATAAATTAGGATAATAATAAAGAATAGCTTATTCTATTAAAAAAGGCCCTATATGGTCTAAAATAAAGTCCTAGGTAGTGGCAACTAAAGATAAAATCTATATTAAAAAATATAGGTTTTATACCTTTAAAATCAGACAAGGCCACTTATTATAACCAGGATAAAATAAATCCTACTTATATTATTACCCATGTTAATGATTTTCTTATACTTAATAAAGATATTAAGTATATAGAAGATATAAAGGGTAAAATCTCTAAATATATAGAGATATAAGACCTAGGAGAAGTTTCTAAGTTTCTAGGGCTATATATAATAAGAGATAGATCTAAAAGATCTATAACTATCTCTTAAGCCTACTATATCTAGTAACTTCTAGAAAGATTTAATCTTCTAGATATATCACCCTCTAATATTCCTATATCTCTAGGAATATTAAATACCTCTTTAGGTAACAAAGTAAAGGGTTATATACCTTCTAAGGACCTATTAAAGGATTATTAACACCTAATAGGATCCCTTATATACGCTATGTTTATAACTAGGCTAGATATAGCCTATAGTATATCTTTTACCTCTTGTTACCTATATAACCCTTTAGAATACCTATTAAAACAAGGAAAAAGTATATTAAGTTATTTAAAAGGGACTATTAACTATAATATTACCTATAAAGGTAATATTAATAGCCTTAATATACCTTATTTAATAGGTTATACTGATTCTGACTAGGCTAGTTGTAAAGAGACTAGAAAATCTACTTCTAGTTATCTCTTTACCTTATTTAGTAGTCCTATAAGCTAGAAATCTAAAAAACAGTCAACTATCTCTTTATCTACTATAGAAGCTGAATTTAATAGCTTACAGGAAGCTATTAGAGAAGCTATATAGATAAAGGGTCTATTATCTGAAATAGGGTATAATATAACCCCTATACCTATTAAAACAGATAATAACGCAGCCCTAAGCTTAGCCTATAACCTAGAATATTATTAAAGGACTAAGCATACTGTGATATATTACTACTATACCCGCTAAGAGGTTAAAAAAGGCAATATAGAAGTAGAATATATACCTACTTCTTCTATGCCTGCAGACGGCTTAATAAAACCCCTTCCTAGGGTTAAATTTCAAGAATTTGTTAAGCTTATAGGCCTATTTAATAAGGATATACCTATATAATATACCTATATTAATAGTATATTTTTCCTAATATTTTTAAGAATTTCTATTAATAAGTTATTAAATAAGATAACTTATTAATATTTGAACTCTAGGGTAACTCTTTTACCTTAGAGGTTTTTTAACCTCTATAATAGAGTAAAAGAGGGAGTGTTAGAAGTAAGAGTATTCTCTAATACTCCTATACTTCTTATCTTATATTTCCTCTATTATAGAGTTTTATATATAAGATATATATATATATATAATCTACTAAACTAGTAGATTAATATATATATTGATTACGTAAGCAGGTGATTACGTAATTACAGCCTAATGCTAGAAGATTCTATTAGGAGCAAGATTAGCTTTACTACTCCTCTCTCTAACTATCAAGGTTTTCTCTTTAAGTTAGGGTTATTTAGTTAGGGTTAAGTGCTTACGCGTCTATCTAGTTAATTTCTAAGCAGCTTACGTAAGTATGGAATATTCTAGTAAGCTGGATACAGTTATATAAGGATGGGAATCTCCTATATTCTACACTACTGTCTTTCTCTCTAAGCAAGTAATATCTATAGTAACAATCTAACTACTATACTCTCTTTATATCTTCTATCCCTTTAACCCCTTATATTTAATATATCTCTACCCCTATTATCCTATATTCTTACTTCTATAGGATATATTCTTATATAGGATATCTACTATCCTATATATCTTTACCTATTGTTCTAAGAACTTTACCTACTTAACTATAACTTTATTACTTTAAACTCTTCTTAGAAAAAGGTAGATAAAATAAGCCTTTTTAGTAATATTATTACTATTACCCTAAGTAATATTAGCTTTAATATACTAAAAGTAGTCTTTACTATAGCACTTAGTAGTATATATCTACTATTATAAAATACTATAATAAATAACTATAGTATAATATATATTATTAATAATAAGAGACTTTTAGAACCTAACTTATATATACCTTCTAGACTAAATAACTTTATAGAGGTAGGTATATCCTTACTACTAGTTAGTAGGTATAACACCTAAGTTATAAAGAATATATTAAATAGCCTAAGAGGAACTAAGTCTATAAATCTTACTTTAACTAATATAGTACTAATAGAAGGGTTTTATATTAATATAGCCTTAGAAAGCTTACTTCTTAAGGGTAGACTTTAGTATTATAAAGAGGACTATACTATACGTTTTAAACTAATAAACTATAGTAGTATAGTTATTAAACTTACCTATAAGTATAACTTAGTCTTTATATAATATAAACCTATCTATAACTACTTAAAGGTACTATAGATAGTAATTCTAAGGAGCCTAATAGGTATTATTATAGTAATAGGATAAGGATTATATAGAAGATTATACTAATAGGCTAGAGAGAGAAGTAATTTAGTACTCCTTTAGTACCTTTAGTTTAGACACCTTAGTCTAATAGTACTTTATTAGCTAGTTAGTAAGGCTTATAAAGTATATATTATAGGACTAAGTTAGTATTAATATTAGGACTATACTTTAATATATATAGTAGTAGTTATCTCTTAATCTATTTTAGAATTAAGGGTAATATGCCTATAGTATTAAGTATACTAGGATCTCTTTAACTTCCTAAAGTCCTTTACTAATATAAAATAGCTCCTACTAATATATAATAAATATACTAGCCTTATAATAGGCTTCCTATTAGTAAAAAAGACTAAGGATCTTATCTTTAAATTATTATAAATATTAGAGGTATAGGTTAGGTAGTAAAAAAACCTTATTATCTATAAGTTTTAATATAATAATAAAATAGCTCTTCTTAGCCTAAATATAAAAAGGGCTTATAAGAAGTAGTATAAATTAATTAGAATAGATGTTAAGATACTACTACTAAATATAAAAGAACTAATTAGGGCTACTAAGAGGGTAGGTTAACTAGTTATTAAGAAATTAATTAAGATACGTATAAGAGTAAACCTCCTAAAAGGGCTTTAGGATAAAATAGCCCTTACTATTATCTATATATATAGAATTAGCCTAAAAGAATTACTTAGCTAGATATTACCTATTAAGAAAGAGCTTAGTTAGTGTTGGAATGTCAATTCCTACTTAAGGCCAATTCCATCACAACCAAGTGGCAGGCCCGCTTTTTAGGTTGCTTACAGTTAGCTATAATAATACTACTAATAGTAGTAACCTAATTTACTAGTACCTTCTTTAAGGCTACTACTTTTATACTAAGGGGGACTCTTTATATATAGGTATAAGGTATACCCACTATTAGAGTATTAAAAATATATTTATATTTAGAAATATATTTTATTTTTTAAGGTTAGACTTAAGATATATATATAGTATATAATACTTATTATAGGTATTATACTTATTCTATATAGTCTAAAGTCTTATATTTATTAAACTAAACTTTTATAACTCTTATATATACTTAGAAATCTTAAAAATAAGAAATATATTTTATATTTTATATTTATTAAATATAAATATATTTTTTATTAGTACGTATTTATTAGAAGATTTATTTCCTAAGTAACCCTAACCCTAATTTTATACTTTCTTTAAGATTATTAAAAAAGATTTTCTATATAGTATATTAAAACCTTAAATCTATTTTTAGCTTAAGGTTTAAGCTAAGAAACTATAGTATATAAACTTAAGCCCTTAATAAAAAGTGTATTTAGGATGTATTTATTCTTAATACTCTACCTACTATAAAGGGATTATAAAAAGGGTATAAGGTAAAAGGACTATAAAGTACTTCCCTATAGGTACCTAAGGTATCTAGTTAGATATATACTAAATATATATAACTTATACTATATCTAGGTGCCTATACTTAAGTAAGTAATAATAATAAGGAACGTTTATTTTAATAAGAGTACTTTCTATTAACCTATAGAGAAGAAAGAAGCTCTTTAGGGCTAGTAAGTAGAGGAAGTAGTTAAAATTATCTAAGACTATATTATAGTCTTAAATAACCTCCTTTAGGCCCTTAGTATTATAAAGGCTAAAAGCCTTATATTAGATAATAATAATAATATAACTATTTTACTTATAGATAAGACTTTATAATATATAGAAACTACTAGCTTTAAGAATAAGTAAGTAGTAACTATTATAGAGGAAGCTTATAAGTATATTCCTCTAACCCCCTTAACTTTTACTAGTCCTTTAATACTTAGGGGTAGGGGTAATAATACTACTTCTATAGCTAGGTTATTAATAGTAACTAGTGTTAGTAGCTCTAAACCTCTTATATATATACCTATAATAAGGTTATTAACTATAAATTTATTTTTAACTAAGTAACTAGATGCTTTAATAACTAGCTTACTATAAAGAGTACTTAATAGGCTAAACGCTAATAGTAGGGATAAAGAAATTAAAGTATAGTCTAGAGAAAGTACTAAAGATACCCTATAAGAAGTATACCTCTTACTAGAGAATTTACCCCCCTTAGTAGAGGGGATAAAAAGGACTTAAAGTAGGTATATCTACGTATTTATAAACGTTAGTAATAAAACTATAACCTATAGATATAACCTTAAGTACTTTTTTATAACCTTTATACCTAATTAGTAGAAAGTAGAGAAAGAAAGCTAAGTAAGATATAAAACTCTATATACTACCTTTAAAGGAGTAGAGGAGAGGTTATATCTTAAATACCTAACTAAGAGGTAAGACCTTAAACTTATATAAGATAACCTTATAAACCCTCTAAAGTACTAAAGGGATATTACTAAGCTCCTACTAACTATAAGAAGAATATTCTATATAGCTATAGATATAGAGATAGAAAAGGTAAAAAGTTTTAGTATATAAGAAGTTATTCCCTATAAGCTAGTAAAAGGGTAAATCCTTCCCCTTAAATAGGTATTTACCTAAAAGTTTAATAAGAATAGTCTTCTTAACTACTATAAAGTACGTATATATATAATAGGGAATATATAGAAAGAAAATCCCTTATAGAATATATATAACTTAACGCTAATAGTAAAGGCCTTTTAGATTATTATAGCCCTTATAGTATAATTTAACCTTAAAATCTAATAATTTAATATTATAAATATATTCCTTAATATACTTATTAATAGTAATAACCTAATATATATTAACCTCCTAGAAGGGTATAGCTAATATAGGAAAGTAATATACCTACTTTAGGCCCTTTATAGGCTATATAATACTCCTCTCTTATAGTTTAAAACTTTCTTAGTAGCTTTAGGTAAGCTAAATATAGTTACTTATAATAAAGAGATCTATATCTATTAAACTATAGATAAGATAGTTATTCTTATCTTCTATATAGATAACTTTTTAGTTATCTATTATAAATAATATATATTAGTAGTAGATTAGATTATTAATAGTATTAAGAAAAGGTTTAAATTAAAAGAAGGTAAGGGAGACTACTTCCTTAGGGTATAAATTATATATAATAGAGAAGAATATAATATTTACTTACTTTAAGATTCTTATATTAAGAGAATAGTAAAGAAGTTTAATCTTACTAATAGTATACCTCTAGTAATACTACTTCCTTTAGTAGACTTTAAACTAAATAATAGGTAGGTAACTCCTAAAGAGATAAAAAGCTTTTAGGAGAAGGTTAGATTTATACTATATCTAGTAGTAATAACTAGGCTAGACGTTATATTTATATATATAAGCCTCTTAAGGTTTCTTACTAACCTAAGCTTAATTTATACTAAAGTAATTAATTACTATATTTATTACCTTTACTATATAAGGTTTCTTATATTAGTATATAGTATTCTACTATAGGTAATTACTCTTCTTATTACTAGTAATATAAGCTTTATAGATAATATAGTAATATATTATTCTTTATAGGGGTTTATTATATATTCATTTAGTAGACCTATTTAATAGAAAGTAGTATATTAGAATATAGTTATAACTTTAATAATAGAAGTAAAGCTACTCTACTTAAAACATACTATAAAGGAGGTAATAGCTCTTTAGTACCTCTTAGAGATCTTACTTTTAGTATTAATAATAATATTATAATCTACTATAATAATATATAGGTAATTTAACTTATAGTTAGTAAAAAGTAATAAATAATAATAAAACTTTACTATATTAATATTTAAAATATATAGCTTTAATAAGAGTATATAAAAAGGAGCTTTAAAGTAGTATATTTACTTATAACTAATATACCTACTAATAGGTTAATAAAGAACTTATCTAAGGTAAAGTTTAAAGACTTCTATAAGTAGCTTAATCTCTATAATATATAGTAGATAATTTAAAGTAAAAATAATAATATAAATTTATAATAATAAAAAGAAAGGAGTACTTAAGAATAACTTTTATTTAAGCCTATTACTTATAAATAACTTTTCTATCCCTCTAAACTCCTAGTATTATAATTAATAACACCTCTAGGTGTATAAAAAAATAGACTACTTAGACGCTACTTAAAATACTTATTAAGGTAATAACTAAGGGGGCTAAGGTTCTTAGAGCTAAGAAGGGACTTAATAGTATTAAGTAACTACTCCTTATAATCCTTAAAGGAAGTACTACTAGTAGAGCTACTAGTAGGTATAAAAGAAGGAGCTAAAATAGTAATAGAGACGTAAATAATAACTAAGCTAGGGAGAATAGCCTTAATAGAAATAATCTTATAGTTAGTAATAATATTTATTATTATTACCCTTTTAGGTAGTATAGTAGGTACTACCTTAACCTTATAACTATTAAGGATATTATTAATAACCTCCTTACTATATACCTTAAGCTAGTAAATAGTAGTTTAAAGCTTTTATAACTCTTACTTAATAGTTAGGAAAAAACAGAACTATAAAGAGGAAGAAAGTTACTTACTACCTTATAGTAAGGACTATTAATCTTATTATAAAGCTCTTAAGTAAAGTAGTAAAGATATAGTATAATAGGGATATAGTTACCCTTTAATCTACTAGAAAAGTAATAGAGGTATTAAGTCTTACTACTATTATAGTAGATAAGATTACTATTTCTATAAAGAGTAGATATAAGGTATAGTACGTAAGGGATCTTATGTTCCTTAGGCTAGCTCTCCTTACTCTTCTTAGGTGCTATATAGAGTATTAAAAATATATTTATATTTAGAAATATATTTTGTTTTTTAAAATTAGATTTAAAATATATATAAAGTATATAATACTTATTATAAGTATTATACTTATTCTATTTAGTCTAAAGTCTTATATTTATTAAACTAAACTTTTATAACTCTTATATATACTTAGAAATCTTAAAAATAAGAAATATATTTTATATTTTATATTTATTAAATATAAATATATTTTTTATTAGTACGTATTTATTAGAAGATTTATTTCCTAAGTAACCCTAACCCTAATTTTATACTTTCTTTAAGATTATTAAAAAAGATTTTCTATATAGTATATTAAAACCTTAAATCTATTTTTAGCTTAAGGTTTAAGCTAAGAAACTATAGTATATAAACTTAAGCCCTTAATAAAAAGTGTATTTAGGATGTATTTATTCTTAATACTCTAGTACTATATAAGGATTAGTATATATTATATAAGTAGTTAAAAGTAAAAGAAATACTTACTTTACTTATGCTTATTAGAAAATACCTTAGTAGGCTTAATAGAGGTCTTATAACCTATAGAATATTAGCTAACTAGGCTATAATAAAGAAATAGTAAGAGACTTATACTTTATAAGAGGCTTATTATCCTCCTTATTATCCTCCTTATTATCGTCCTTAGTATCCTCCTTATATCCTCCCTATTATCCTCCTTAATACTATCCTAATAATTATTCTTAGGAGTAGTAATAATAAGAGGCTTATTAACTAACGTACCTACATAGTAAGCAACACATCATAGCAAGCAACACACATCCTCCTAAATCTATCCTCTCTATCTTCAGGATAACTTTTCTCTACATACAAACATATAATCTACCTTAATTAAAAGCCGTATTATCCTTACTATCTAGGCTATTAAAAAAGACCTAAAAATATCTATATAAAGAGCTGCCTCTACCTTTAAGGTCCCTAAATTAACCCTCTACTACTAACACACTAGACGCATCACATAAGGCAAAAGACAACCTAATTTAATAAAGATAACTATATCTAAAGAGGAGGTAATTCTTAATTAAGTTATTAACCTAATTAATTAAGGGTTCCCTCTATAATAAGATAATATATAAGAAATAGCTAACTAACTCCTAAACATATATAATAAGATATATACTAGACCTTAATAGGTAGAGAACTTTATATAATATATCCCTAAATTAAAAATATAATTTTAATATTAAATTAATTATTAGAGGGCCTTAGCTAAGGATCCTATAATTATATAAGGCTAGTTTATATTTATATAAAATATAATTATAAAGTATAGGATATAGGATTATAATATCTATAACTTTAATAAGACTAGCTTCCTAATAGGAATACTATTATATACTAAGGTTATTATAACCTCTAACTATAAGGGAAGGCCTTATATAAAGTAGCCTAGTAATTATAAATAGGTTTCTATTATTTAGGGTGTATATATAAATAGCTAGGTAATACCTCTATATATTATTATAAAGGGTAAATATTACCTCCTCTCTTAGTATACTAATAGCTAATTCCTAGCTATATAGTATATCTATCTAAGTAAAAATAGATAGATAATAAATAATATTAGCCTAGATTAGTTAAATTATTTTAATTAATATAAAAAGTCTTATATAAAGGGTACTTATTACCTCTTAATCCTTAATAGCTATAATAGCTATAAATTAACTAACTTTAATAAATACTATAAGAAGGAGAATATTATTACTCTTTATATACCTCCCTATTTATTATATAAGCTTTAGCCTCTTAATATTAGGTATTTTAGCCTATTAAAGTATTTATATAGTAAGGAAATTAAGAAGATAATATAGATATAGATTTTATATATTATAAAGGATAACTTCTTTCCTACCTTTAAAGTAGTATTCTTTACCTTTATAGGTAAAAATAACATATAAGCTAGTTTTAGATAGGTAGGCCTTATACCTTTTAACCCTAAAGTAGTTATTTCTTAATTAGATTTTAAGCTAAAGACTCTAATACTATTAAACTTAAGGCTAAGTAGCTAAGGCTTTTAGGACCTAAAGATACTAACTATAGTACTAGAGGGTATATAAAGTATTACTTCCCTTAAAAGGAAGATCTAGGTATATTAAGGTAGCTTACTAATAGTAATATATAAAGTAATTAACTTTTAGGCTAAAGGTATTAATAAGTTAGCCTATAGGCTTACTATTATTAAGGCTAAGAACTATAAGCTTTATATAGGGATAGAGGTACTAAGTAAGTACTAGAGGGTAAAAAAGACTAGACTATATCTTAGAGGGTTACTTAATACTACTAAAGTAGAGGTACTATAAGGAGAAAAGAAAGGTGTTAGTACTAGGGGAGAGAATAACCCTTAGGAGGAGGGTTATATAGAAGGTACTAAACCATACATGTAATAATATAGTAATTATAGAAAGCCTAGGTATAATATATAAACCTATAAAGTAGTTTAGGATAGTAATAAGGAAGAGGGTGATTAGTAGTTTTAATTAATTTTATATGTTATAGCTGAATTTACTTATATAAAAGGTGGAAGGGTAGAGGAAAGTATGTTGCTTACTGTAATGCGTCGCTTGCTATATAGGTACATTAGAGTGTTAGTACTCTTACTAATAGTAATAGGTTTCTTACTAGTAGTCTTAGGAGAGGTACTATAGATATCTTTATTACTACTATAACTAATAAGAGGAGAATAATTAGGGCTATACTTATTATTATTATGTATAGTATTATTAAGAAAAATAGGGATAGAATCTTTAATAAGAGGATTACTAGTAATAGGTAATATAACTATATTAATTAAATCTTAAACCCTTATACTAATAGTAGTAAGGCTCTAAGTATTATTTATAAGATATTAAGGGATTAGTTATTAATAAACGTCTTAAGTATAGCACTAAGGGCTAAGAAAATAGCTACTACTATAAGGGGTAAGAAAACTATAACAAAACTTACTATTAATATTATTAGATATTATAGATTCTCTATTTTTAATAGTTAGTAATTTAAATCTCTTAGGTAGTAGAAGATATTATTAAAATTTACCTACTTTATAATATTAATAATAGGTTAAAAAAAAGAAGAAAATAATAAGCTACTAAATAAGTAGAAAAATAACTATATATATATTAACTATATTCTACTAAGTAGTTAGCTTTACCTTCTTTTTTATTCCTTCTATTTAGTTAATACTAATAAGGTAATTAATAATATAATTTTTTTAGTATATTCCTTTTATATCTTTTACTTTATTATTTATAGTATTAAAAAAGTTAACTCTATAAGGCTATTCTTATATATTCTTTATAGTAGTAATTATTCGTTTTGTTAAATAATTAGGGGGTGTGTTATAATAGCTTTAGCTATTAGTAGCTGCTTTATTATATGCTTTATTATATAACGTTTTACTTATTACTTACGTACTATATATATATATATAGATAGAGGGTCTTCTCTATTCTTATACTTAGATAGGATAAGCCTTTTAGACCTTGATTCCTTTATGCCCTACTGTGTGCTCTAACTTGTGACAGGATGACTGGCGATAGGGCTATGCTATGCCACCCCTGAGCGCATGTCTAGCTAATCGTGTGTAAACACCGAAAAGGCAAGCATTCACCAGGTTGATAAATAAGCATAAAGATAGCAGCTTTAACTTGACTGACTCCCTCGAGCTCCGGGTTCGCAACACTATTAGCTCCACCGAAATCTTGCTACCAGAGACGAGTATTTCTTCTCGAAAAGAATGTATGGAGTCAAGTGCCCCTCCGAGGACGATGTTTCTAGCCTCTGAAAGCTAGGCTCTGTAATACACGGAGTCATTATTATGAGACCTAGAAGGACTGGCAACACTCATGACTTTATTGAGTATCATGCAAAGCGAACCTAACACTAAAACAAAAGCTTATGGGTCATCCTCCTAAATTAGATGAAGCCAGTGGATATTTCAGAAGTCCTCTATTGCATTCACACACCTACCATGCATAACGTGAGTCGTCGGGTTGGAGGCCTAGATTTGCCTAGAGAGAGATCAAGAATACACCAAACTATGGTTAGAGTAGAAGATCTTTCAGACCTTAAAAGTATTGGGGATGGATTAGTTGTGCAGACTTATATCGAGGCTGGCCAGACAGGTGAAGTGGGCAGAAGTGAGTTACCTCTTGGCGTGGCTGACGGCGACATAACACATTCCCCTTGGTGGTTGTCATCAGCCTCTTTGCTCATTCGCCTATATTTCGCACCGCACAAAAATCGGAAAATGTCGTCTACGGTGCAAGCACAATATAAAGATACTGGTAACCTTTCAGGGGAGCATGCGTCCATAGAAGCAGGCCACGAAGTATATAGCCCCGCGCCCGCGCCATAGGCTGACTTGGGCATCATAAGCTGCATTGCTAGGCATGCTGTGTAATATTTGCAGATTCAATGATGCCCAATCTTTCGGCAAGGCGGACCGCTAACAAGGCAGATATGGCCGTTTGGAGTTGACATCAGCAGTAGTCGCTTCTGAAACTCAGAAGAGCACCCAAATCTCCTACTTCCTGAACATTTCAAGTAACATGGAATTTTCATTACTTGTGAATCAGGATGTTCTATTTCACCGGACTGAGAGAGAGCCTTGGTTGGAACCTAATTACGCACGCAGCGGTTGACCATCCGGCTCACATTGGTGTTCCGAATGATACGTTGGCTGACTTTGAGAAAAGGCACGATCAAGTTCCTGATGCTGAGCTAATGGGTCTTAAACAGTCTGTGTTTATCATATAGTAATGGGGCTGAGATCTGGCGGCGTTGTTTCGTTGATTGTGTGTTCTGTTCTTGTCTACCTGTTAGTATCCTTATCATTTGCCGTGGTTGGGTGGCTTCTGGTTCTTCAACTATTGAAGTGAAACGGAACATGATGCTTCAGCTATTGGATAGAGACGCATGCTCCAATTCTTTAGACCAAGGTAATTGTCTTGAGGCTATCTAAATCAATTATTTTGCGTCAAGAAGTACATTGACGCGGCGTGAGACCTACGTCGACTTCTTGTCCAGTACTCTCTCTAATTCATGATGGGCGATATATGCTATACTTGACTGGAATTGCCTCCCTTAATGTCACACAACCAGTATCTCGGTACACATTCCTAATAATTCGTTGCCTAATGTCAATTGGCAAAAGTCATGAATGACGTATCGAGTTTCACCCGCCTCTCAAGCTTAGGCTCAAGTTAATATCATATCACAGGGAACGGAGCCGCGCTGTTATTCGAGGAATCTGCCTTGAGCTGGCTCCTTGAAATAAAGGCAACAGACGTCGACACATAGCATTTGGGCTGTAGCCTAAATTATCTTACAGGTTTGGAAAACGATGGACTCTTTCTAGAGTTGGACTGTAGTTACTATGATCGACACGAAACGCCCATCCTGGCATGTCGCTGCTGATGTGACACCCAGTGCATATACTGAAGCGCCGCGGTAATCTACAGTCACTTCTGGCAGCATCGTCCTCAGGCTGGACCCAACGGCCTGTCGGATGGAGGCTCGATGTGAACCGGCACGGCGAACTCGTAGCTTGCCTTCGGGGAAGGCAGGGAATCGATCACAACGGGGTCGCCGGTGAGAGTGAAGTCAAAGGTCAAAGACTTGTCGTTGTCTAGCTCCAAAGTGTAGTCGCCCGGGAAGATGGTCAAGTTCCCCTGCGCGTCTGATCTGGCGAGCGAGCCGAGTGTCAGTTTCAATGTGAGCTGGTCGCTGTCGCCGGCCTCGATGTCGCGCGCCCGCGAGTACGACGCAAGCGACTTGTTCGGCCGCGGTGCAGGGCCGGCATTTTTGCTCGAGAGGAAAAGGAGACCGACGTAGTCAGACCTGACATTGCCCACGTTTTCGACGGTTATATTGACCGACGCGAAAGCCGAGGTGTCGGTGACGTACCCGCGAGCATTGGATTGTGCCGCGGAAATAATGCTGGAAATATCGTACGTAGGCTCTAGTGTGTCCTTCCAGGTAAAGTCGAATTTGGTGTAGTGCAGACCGAACCCGAAAGGGAAGACGGGCTCGCCGGTGTACCACTTGTAGGTCCTTCCTGGAAACGTCCCGTTTGGTCGGAGATTGATGTTGAAGATGCTGACGCTGTCGGTGTAACTGGCTGGGTACTGCGTGATTGGCAATCTGCCAGCAAAGGACACCTTGCCAACGACGAGATCATACAGGGCCAAGCCTCCGGCCTGGCCTGGCAACCCTGCCCAGAACAGGGCGTTCACGTTGGCATTCTCCACCAGGGCAGTGTCGTCGACCTGTCCGCCGCCGAACTGGGCAACGACCAGAGGCTTGCCTAGCATGGATAGTTGGCTGATGAGATCGAGTTGGTTACCGGGCCATGTGATGGACACGCGGTCAAGCGCCTCCGCCTCGATAGTGGTGTCGATTCCACCACAGAAGATGACCAGGTCAGAATCTTTGGCAGCCGCCAGTGCGTCCGCGAAGCCGCTGTCGCTGGTGCTGTTGACGTCGGTGCCCGCAGCATAGTTGACTTGCAGGCTGCTCTGCTGCGTGAAGGCCCAGAGGGGGCTCCGCACGAAGGGTGCCCTCCCATAATAGTTTCCTTGCATCTGCGTTGTGGCATTGGCGAAGGGTCCGATGAGAGCGACGGACTTGTACTCGCCGCTGGCGAGCGGAAGGACACCGTCGTTCTTGAGGAGGGTCATCCCCGCGTGGGCAGCCTGGTAGGCAACCTGCTGGGCACCGGCAGTCGACACGTCAGACCAGCCTAGCGAGCTATGGCTACTGCCATCGAAGTACCCTACGGTGAAGAGTGCCTTGTACAGGCGCGTCAGCGCCTCGTCAACGCGTTCCTGCGTGACCTGGTTGTCGGCCAAGGAGCCGTTGAGGTGGAGGTAGGAGGAACCACACTCTAGGTCTGTACCAGCAGCCATCGATACGGACGCTGCGTCCTGCTCCGTGTTGGTGAAGTTGTGCAGAAGCCACACGTCCTTCACCGCGTCGCAGTCGGACACGACGAACTGATAGTCCATGGTGAAGCCCCAGGTATCTCTGAGGACCTCCTTCAACAAGTATTCGCTGCTGCAAGACGGGATCCCGTTGACACTGTTGTAGGAGCACATGACGGTGCCGACATGGCTGTCTCGCACACAGCGTCTGAAGGCAGGCAGGTAGTAATCCTGAAGGTCTTGCTGAGTGGGATTGTAGTCATTGGCACGTCGGGCAGTTTCGATGTCGTAGGCAGCAAAATGCTTGCAAGCAGCGATGATGACCTTGTCTGTGGGATCGCCGCCCTGAAGCCCCGTGACGTAGCTTTGGACGTAGTTGGAGACAACCAGGACGTCTTCCCCTGGTGTCTCCTGGCCTCGGCCCCACCGGGGATCTCGGAACGCGTTCATGTTGGGCGTCCAGAAGTTGAAGCCTGCGTAGCCGTAGTTGCTGAAAGCGCGTCCCTCCTTGCCGATGACCTGGCCGATGGCATTGAAGAGGTCGTCGTCGAAACTTGCCGCCGTCAGAACCGGCAAGGGAAAGCTTGTGGCGTGGCCGAAAGGCTCCGAGTCATCTGCGAATAGCACGCCAGGGGAAAATCCGACCCCGTGAAGACCCTCGTTCCACCAGCCGTGGGGTGGGAGGCCCAGTGACTTGACGCCGGCGGAGGCATCGACAAGATTGCGGACCTTCTCCTCCACGCTCATATCGCCCACGAGCGACGCGACCCGGTCAGAGATACTCTTCGAAATATCGCAGACCGGGTGCTTGCAGAGCGGGTAGGTTTGGCAGGCTGGCGGGACAGGAGCGGTGGATGCATCACGGCTTCCAGGGTTTGTGATTTTATACACAGACACGCTTTCACACAGACGAAAGTCAGTCCAGAAAACGTCAGGATAGGGTTCAACATACTAGCGGGACGATCCGCACATGAGCGAAGGATCAGTGGGGCATTCCGTGTTACACATATCATCTGACGTGGCAGACGCGTCGCTCATGCTCGATCCGCACAGGCATTGACTGTTGATGCGCCTTAGTTTAGCACTTCGCTTGGCTTTCATGTCACTCGCGAAGGCGAGTCCAGGTGAGCTCACTTTCCCGAAAAGACCGCCCCATAGACAAAGCCTCGCTCTCCGCAGTAGTCGGAGCAAACTTGCGGGGTCATTGCGATGGAATACAGCTTCCCTTCGTCGAAAAAACCACCCGCGCTTTCGAAGCATCCCACGTAGTCTTTGGTGGCCGTATACGACGAGGAGCCGTCCTCGGAGCAAACGAAAGAGGCAGCCTGGGCCCCTGCTAAGAGGGAAAAGGCCGTCAAAACGGTTGGAGAAAGGGAAGCCATGGCGATCGTCAAGTCTTTGGCGCAAAAGCTCCAAACGAATGTCACGAGCAGTATATGTTGCCTTCATGCTGGCCGCTGCAAAGGTGATGAGGGTGGAAGTCGGTCGCCTTATGCATGACGGTCATTGTTGTTAACTCTGGAACTGGCCAGCTCCCGAAGATTCGCATCAAGCAACTAGAGATGAAGTGTAATTGTAGCTTTGCACTAAGACGTGTCCAGCGATACAGCTCAGACGAGGAAACCTTGCGATGAGAGTCTCGCCTACTAAAGTTTGATTGGTACATCATACGATTACCTCGTAAGTAACCTTAATAGTATGTACAGTCGCGTGCCCCCGTCGCCCGAACACCCGCTGGTAAGTCAGTTGCTCTAAATCGGCCAACGGTTGCTGGTCTGAATCAGGGACCCGGCCGAGGCAGCAGCTAGAAGAACAGCAATTCTAAAGCTGCCCAGAAGTGGGCTGATGAGACCGTCCGCCAACCGAAGGGCACGGGAGGCGATTTGGACACCATCAACCCGAGCCGGCAGGGAAGGTTAGGTTTGGCGACGTCGAATCAACTCTTCTGCCATTGGCTGTGGGGACATCTGGCCAAGGGCTCAGATATTGTCAGTTGAGGAGCGGACAGGCGAAAACCAGAGGTTTTATACGGCGCTCACCGAGCTACTTGCATGGTACTGGCAGGTCTCCCGCCCTGGGTTGTTGTGTTACGAGGCGATCGCCAACGAGTCAAGAAAGTCCCCGGACCATGCGGCTTCTCAAAGAAACTAGACGATGCATCTTCCTATATGTAATTTTTCCTCATCATGACTTATGGCCAGTCCACGAGGCAGTTCTATCGACTCATGGGGGGGGGGGGGGGGTACAGCTTCGCGAGCTTGGGCGAATCATAGGATTATTTCTCGCATCACGAGCCGTGGCTTGTAGCAGAAACAAACTACATCCAATTTATCAAACGCCAAGACACCTGAAGGAGGGAGCCAAACTCAAAAAAAGTTTCAATCAACTCATTCTTTCATGACGTGACACGGTACACGGTACCCACTAGCATGACCAACGCCCTCACCTACAAAACGAGTAGGACTGATTTAAGCTACCAACTAGGCAGGGGTTCTTCCACCTTTTTAAGTGCTCTGTATTATAACAAATATGCTCAGGGTTGTCTGTAAGATTGCTGGTGGCATGGGCCTCGAGGTTGTATCAGCATCAAATGAGTGGAATTTGCCAGGCCACTTTCGAGACCACATGTAGAGGGTGTCACAACAAGAGACTAGGGCCTTCATGAACAAAACGCACCGTCCCAGTTACGTGACGGCGCTGGGAACATTCGAACGTAAGGGAACACAATAATCGGGGCGGTTTTCACCCCCATTGCCTGGAGCATTCCAGGTTTTCGTCCTCATCAGACTCCGGAGTGAAGCGCTGCAGCTTGTTGGCATCCAAAACCTGCCCAAGACGCCCGTTACGGGAAGCGAGATGGTTTACATTGTGCTGCCCCGCGCACCATGAGATTGAGTCTGAGCATGCAGAAACCTGGTCGCTTGGCTATAGAGACGAGGTGGTCGTACTCTCCGCACGGCTCTTCAGCTCCAGCCTTGAAGACTATGTTTTACAGGTAATGCTAGAGCTGACTTTGGTTGCCGCCAACGACCATTTCGTAGACCTTTGCGCTTGGCAGAAGTGAGGCGACAAGATCTCATGGCTTTCTGGAAGAGAGGAAGGGGGGGGGGGGGGGGGGGTCGCGTGAAAGACGAAACGTTTTCCGTTCTTGCAACCAATGTCCAACTAACTGGCATCGACAGGGAATCGGCTTGCTAGATGATCTTATTACCCCTCCGGCCTGCCTGGCTTTTCCAATGCGTTCCTTGTAACCATTCAGAGATGCTTGGCCATTCCCTCTTTCCAATAGTTGCAGCAACGGTGCCATATATATATATATGCATATCTTGATGATCTGCACTGCCGGCAAAGAATCTCACGCAGTACGTACCATGACACAACACACACCTCCGGCCCCCCCTTCTAGGCTTCTACTTGCCCAGGGCCTTCTCGCGAATGAAAAAGGTCGACGCGAAAGCGAGCACCAGCAACAAGGCCACGGGGACCATGGCGCCCAGCGTCGCAACCTGGTAGCTCGCCCTCACCTCGGCGGCGACCGCCGGTGGCAGCTCACGGATGTAGTCGAGGCTCTCGCGCACCCTCTCCTCGACGCGGCGGGCCTCGTCGCCGTCGCTCAGCCGCGCGGCGAGCTGGGTCCGCAGCACCTGCTGGAGCACCGCCGAGCACACGCTGATGCCGATGCTCGACCCCAGCGACCGGAACAGGTACGAGCACGCGACGACGACCGCCGTGTCCTGCACCGCCGCGTTGGACAGCAGCGCCACCAGCGTCGTCGTGATGCCGGCGCCGCCGCCGAGCGCGAGCAGCGCCATGCTGCCAACAACGCCGGCCGAGGAGCGCGTGGTGAGGAAGGCGACCGTCGGGGCGACGGCGACCACCATCAGCCCGTACGCCAGCACCGTGAGGGTGTAGTACCGGCCGCTGCGCTTCATCCACAGTCCGGAGCTCACGCTCGCCGTGACGGAGGCGATCATGGCCGGCACCAGCGCCGCGCCCGCCTGCGTCGCCGAGGCGCCACGCACGGCCTGAAAGAAGAGCGGAAGGAAGAAGATGGAGGCGATGTGGCCGGCGATGCCGAAGAAGTTGGCCAGGTAGCACGCGAACAGCGACCGGTCGAAGATGATGTGGCCCGGCGCGAACGGGTGCGAGGCGACGCGCATCTCGACTAGGACGAAGACGGCGAAGAGGACCGGGGCCGAAGCCAGCCCCGCGACGGTGGCCCGGCTCGACCACCCGTTGTTGGAGCCCGAGTCGAGGCCGATGAGCAGGGCGACGACGGCGGCGACGAGGGTCGCGGCGCCGAGGAAGTCGATGCGGCGGACCTTCTCGCGCCAGTGGGCGTGGTCGGTCCGCGGCAGATCGAGCACGAGGTAGACGGTGACGAAGGCGAGGACGCACAGCGGGACCTGGCCAGCGAAGGACCAGCGCCAGCCGACCGTGTCGGCGAGGAGGCCGCCGAGGGGCGCGCCGGTGGAGGTGCCGGCGGCGAAGATGATGTTGAGGTAGCCCTGCCAGACGCCGCGTTCGCGAAGGGGCACGATGTCGCTGAGGAGGATGGCGACGACGCTGTTCATACCGCCGCCGCCGATGCCGGCGACGGCGCGGGCGACGCAGAGCTGAGCAAAGGACTGGGCTAGGCCGCAGCCGAGAGAGCCAAGGCCGAAGACGATGTAGGCGAAGAGGAGGCACTCCTTGCGGCCGAAGATGTCGCTGAGCTTACCGTAGAGGGGTTGGAAGCTGGTCAGGGTAATGTAGTAGCTATCGTGCGTATGTCAGTGAGGCAGGGAATGGGTAGCCCGGGGCGCCAAGCGATGCAGGTAAGGTACTCACGCCGTCGCGAGCCAGCTCGTATTCTTCAGGGCGTGCAGCTCGCTGCCGATCTTGGCGTACGTCGCGACGGTGAGCAGCTGATCGACGGCACAAAGGTAGATCTAGGGACGTCCCGGTGAGCGATCGGTCGAGCACGAAAGCTTGCTGTAGCCAGGTACAAGGGTGAAAAGGGGGGGGGGGGGGCCTACGCCAATGCCGACGGCCGGAAGGAGGATGTGCATTTTCTTGGCCATCTCCGGATTACCGTCCCGGTTATCGTTGGCATCTTCGGCCACAGCCGGGACGCTGTCGGGCGGGCCGTTCTCGAGGGTGCCGTTGCCGTTGGCCACGTCCGAGTCGGAGATGCGCAGCAGCGGCGACGTCTCCGTCGGGACGGAGGTACCGTCAGCGGAGCCAGTCATGTTCGCGGAGAATGGAGGGAGGAAGCTTCAAAGGGGGCGTCCGAGTGTTCCAGGATCAAATGGCGGGGGGGGGGGGGGGGGGATGGTTTCCCGATGCCCTTGGCGATGCAGAGAGCACAACATCGAATGCCTGATTGCGAACGGGATCCTTTTTCAAGTCGTCGCGCTGCCATTTCTCTCCGACTTTCGCATCTTCGCTGACGAGGATCGATAACCCGCCTCCTGCATACAGTAAAGCCCCGTTTCTGTCGGCACCATCATCGGACACTTGCCCGCGATAGGCCGGTCCCTTCCGTTATCGCGGTTCACGCCATTCCGGCGGACTGGCACGTGATCATGCACCTCGAACATTTGCCAGTTCGAGGAATAATAGCGTATACCTGAGTTGTGCCTGCATCACCGCAGGATTTTCTGCAGATGCAGGATACCCATTCGAGAAGAAAAAAGAAAAAAAGAAGAAAAGAAAAAAAAAACCTTATCGGCTGGCTACCGTAACATATACCCAAGAGATGATTGACAAGCGCGGGCAAACGGCAAAGTGGATATTGCAACGGCTCCAGAGGTCAAATAAGCTTGGCAGCCCGCTTCAAAAGCTCCAGATCCAGACAAACTCTGCACCTTGCGCGGCCTTTGACCGAACCTCCCCGAATTGACTCGTCGCCTCGTCAATCGATTCAGTGGTTAAGAAAGCAGGCCGAGTTCGTACACCGCAGTGAAAACGGGCGACACTAGCAAGCAGGAAAAAAGCGCCCTCCCTCTCAGTTGATGAAAAGAAATGGACGCGGAGTACAGGCGGATCGTGCAGCTCATCTTAGAAAATCCTGTCAGCGTGAAACAAACCGTCGCATTACCGCTCCATCCTCCCGTAACGAGAGCCCCAAAAGTCATTGTAATGTAAATTTGCTCTCCGCGGCGCAGTTTCCCCGTCAGGACAAGCATGCGGGCGACCTGCACCCTTACACACCAGTGATTCGGAAGGCAGTCAGTCCTCCATCAAACGGCAGCTTCATCCTGTTCGAATCAACCGCCCCGTTAGGTGAAACAGCATGGCGCAAGCGTCGCCGCTTCTCGTGCGTGAATGAGCTGCGGTGCGACTCATCACGAAGAACCGCCTCTTCATCTCTTCACCGGGTTTTTAAGATAAGATGACGGGAGAATGCAACTCGTGTTGTATCATCACGGCGTGGCGGCCATGGTGCACTGACCCTCTACAAGTAGTGTAGGTATGTCGTCCCAACTTTGTGTGCCTGCGAGACGGGAAGCGACCTTTCGTTTCGTCATCATCAAGATTCATCTTCCAAGGGGGGCCGGGCATAGAAGGCAGGGATACCTGGTAGGAGCACAGCGCACCTCTTTTTCTTACTACGTAGTCAGATGTGTCTGCAAGGACCTCTCAGCGGCCTGATTGTGAGACTCGAAAGACAAAAGAGGTCGAAGTGGCTCAAACCCGTGGTTCATGCGAGCCGCGAGGCCCCTGCTGAGCCACGCGCTCGCACCCCCCTTTGGCAAGCTGGCTGAGGCCGTTCAGTTGAGCTGGCTCTGCATCAAAACTACATACGGATGGATGTAATAGTACCGCTATTTCAGTGACTAGTGCGCATCTGCTCTCAGGGGGGCATCGATTCCATGTCAAGCCTATCGGAACTGGTCTTCAGGCTCCAGTAGACGTGTTTGAGTTTGTCTTTGCCAACCGGATTCCTGGTCAGGAAAACCGCAGGCAGGCTGACTCCTGGGCTTAGCGAGCCGCAAGGCATGAGCCCCTGTACATCACACCATAGTACACTACCGTCTGATGCTGGACTGGGATGGGAAGGTGAGATGTGACTCCCATCTGTGTCCCAACAGTGGTGGGGGCCTGTAGTGTATGTACTTGTAGTTCTGGTTGGCTTCCCTGGCGCAGATCGTTATTCGCCCGCCGCGGCTGGTTCGGGGCGCTGTAACGGCGTGAATTGACGGGCGAACGCTGGCCAGCTGCCAACACAGGTAGGTCTAGAGGATGAAAGCGTGTCAGTCAGCGAAGGAGGACGTGCAACGGGAGAAGCGGTGGTCCAGGCAATTGTGCTAGTGTACCTACGCGTGCCGCGTTGGCGTGTCAGCGCATCAAGAGGTGTTTTTGGGCGGCGGCCTCTCTTTTTCAGCTTCCATGTGAGGGTTCGCGGGCAGCAATTGGTGACTGCTGAAGCTTGGCCATCTCCAAGTCTGCAACGGGCGCATTCCGTAGCTCCCGTATCCGGCTAGGAAATACTTTGGTCAGGCCTCCAATGCAAGGCTAGCCCATGCCCGTCCGGCAGTCAGAAAAGTGGTGAGCATCAACGGTGTCAGCCAGCGCGTACTACCTAATTAATCCTGCTAGCATGGAAGATGGGCTGGCGCAAACGGCTGAGCGTAGCTAACACCCCCGATACGACGTGAACGTTGCGGCGCTCATTACGCGCGGCACGGCGGAAGATTGACGGGCACGCCGCAAACAAAGCAGAAGGTCGGAGAGAAGAAGGTCCGGACGGGAGTGGTTCGGACTGCTAAATGGTGCCGGCCCGTTGATTGCTCGGTGTCCAGTATCTGGATCGTCTGCATTAAGCACGGCACTCAGTGAATGCTATCATGCCGTCATGCTGCGGCCATCCGGACGAGAGGGAATTCGAAAGTGTTCATGTCGAACCGTCAACTTGTGGCAACAGGCAGGCAGGCAGGCAGGCAGGCAGGCAAGCAGTCCCAGCAGCGGTGACGGAGCTTACCTAGGGACCGTAGATTTAGCCCATGGTAAATCAAGATGGGAATGCTGGGTGACGAGATAAAGGGGGTATGTGTCTCTTGTCTTTCTGATTAATGTCTCACATGTAGTACCGCCGAGGCATGCAGGATTAAGATGAGCGATCGGGTTGGATCAGGAATCGCATGCATGCAATGAATGTATGGGCATCGGATGACTTGGAGTGGGGGGTGTGCTTCGTGGCTGGAGTTGTGCACTGCCAGCCAGCGATGTGCATAACGAAGTACAGTAGGTAGATACCGGTACTACGTATTGGACGTGCAGAACAACTGATGGTGTTCGACTGACAGCTAAAATCTACCGCTAGCTCGGTATGTGCGGGCATTGAGTTGTCAATGTCGATCCCACGGTTATTTGGCCCAACAGGTACTTCCGTGTGTGTGTGTGTGTGTGTGGAATAATAACGTAGGTAGTACTGCGTAAGGTAGGTAGGTAGCGGTTGACACTTTCAAACAGTCACCAGTCCTCCCCCTCCATGTTAACCCTTCACCCAGCCCAGCCCCAACAACCCCAGCACCCGAGCCAGGAAAGTTCTTGTTCCTGAATCCTGCTTGCTTTTATTGCAGGGTTGTCGATGCGATGCGCTGGGTGGGAGGGGAGGGTCGCAGAAGCCAGCCAGCTGCTCCACATATGTATGTGCGGGGCCGGTTCCAGCCTGACGGGGCCAATGACGGACATTGCGGGTGTTCATGACAGCGTAAAGCAACACGCTAAAAAAGACAGACAGCGCAGCGTGCGTACGGGAGACGGTCGAAAGCAAAGCACATGCATGCATGTATGTCTGTCTGTCTGTCTGTCTGCACAGGTACGGTACCTACGGGTTGCAAATGCTCATCAGCATCTTGCACGTACGTATGATGGAGAGAGGTGGACATGCAAAAGGTACTTTCGCTCTTAACCAGCCACATCAATGTCAGTCAGTTAGTCAGTCACCCTAGTCTACCTAGTTATCCCGTTTTCCATCCCACGAAAAGTGCCAACATCCAACGTCCAAACCTTGGTTCATCGCAGGGTTCTTCTTGACGCCGAATAACACACACCCCTCTGCCCCCCCCCCTCTCCCCATCTTCCACCTCTCTTCCATATCTCCCGGAACTCACTCACTCTCACACAAGTCAGTCATTGTTCTCCTCCCGACACCCCTTCTTCCAGCTGCTGCGTTGCTATCTAACCAAACGGAGCTCTCACACACACGCCCTTCCGGTTTCTTTTCCTGCATCCTCCTCCAATCCTTGCCTTGCGCCTCCTTAACACCACCTCTTATCCTACAGGCATCTGCTGCGGTGCACGTCGCGGATCCTCTCTCCCCTCCCACAAGACCCTTGATGCTTGCTACTTCCAGAACCGCAATGCTACCATACTGAACTCCGTGGCAAAAAGCGAGAACCTCATCGCTCCAATCATCCTGTCGGCTTCCCCTCTGCTGTCCCACGTTGTTCGAGTCCTACCGCGCCCCGCCTGCTTAGTTTCGGTGCCTTGATTTTATCGCCTCCCGGCCTCCTTGGTGATTCCCCCCAGCCGATTGGTGAGAACCGACGCGGACCAGAGCCACAACCAAAGGCAAGCCCGGCAAGGTAGCGTACGTAGCCAAGAGGAAGGGGAAGCGTGCAATCCACACCCCGAGAACAGCAGTCAGTCAGTCAGTCAGTCAGTCAGTCCACCGGCCATCCGGGGGCCTTGTCCATCATGGACTTCCTCCGCTCCCATAGCAGAAAGGGGAGATCGCGCTTCTCAAAAGCCCTACCGACCCCTCCGTCTGCCGAGATCGATCCTTCTCCCAAGTCTAAACAGCTTTCTTCGATACCTCCCCTCCCTCTCGTGCCGTCCAGGAAGCTCTTCACCATGTCGGACAAGCCGTTACCAACACCCCAGCAGTCCGCCGCCCTCAACCAGTCTCTCCCTCCTCTCCCTCCCCTCCAGACGAAAGCCTTGCCGCCAGTTCATATCGCTCGCCGACCCGTTGCGAAGCAACCCCAGACGCCCACATCTCAGCCGCAGCCAACCGTCCCCGAATACGAAGAAGACGATGACGACCACAGGCACTCGATCGGCAGTCTGCTGTCGGCGTACTCGAGGAGCTCGGGTGAATCTCTCATTATGTCTCCGGACGGAAGCACCAGCCAGAGAGACTCGGCCCCAACATATGTCTCTGATAATCAGGATGCAACCAAGGAAGCAAAAGTTTTGACGCCCCTCTCCTCATCGCCTAGAGACAATGAGCAGCGCCGCGACGCACAAAAGTTCACAACCCACAAAGGCCTGCCGCCTCACCCCGCATACCTCAACGAGCAGGGCCCACCCCCTCCAGTCAAGTCGGACAGGACCCCGACCGTCGGCAGCCCGACGAGCCCAGTGTCGAGCTCATCGCCGCAGCGACCACTATGGAGAAGGAGGTCTGTAAAGTCCGATCGTAACTTGGAGGTCCCCCAACTTCATCTGGCAATCAGTCATGGGTCGACGGCTGCTTCCCAACCAAACACTGCGCAATCTCCATACTCGGCCATATCCCCTCGCACCCAGCAGCAACAGTTCCCCCCTCGCACCACGTCGGGTTTGCCCGGCAGGAATATTAGACCCGTTGCCTCGCAAAATCAGCTTCCAGAAACACGCAACATGGGCCAAGAAGTGTCCAGGTTGAAGGATAAGGTCTCGCCGCACCTGCGCGACGGCCAGGAAGACGCAAACCGGCGACCGTCCCACAGCGACATCCCGCTCTCGCCGACTCAGCGCCTGCCCACCCCCGACTACGACAAGGGAGACGTCAAGACGCACGTTGTCGACAGCGTCGTCTCGCCCATCTCGCCCGCTTCGTCCCCCGAGCCCGCGCGCGACCAAGCAAGCAGCGAGCAGAAGCAGCCGTCCATCCCGCGCAAAGCGGTCACCGCGGGCAACTTACACTCGGCCCAGAGCCTGCCTCAGATTCGAGCGGACGGGCCCGTTACCAGAACCGAAGCTCCTCCCACCATCTCGAAAGACTTTGCAGTCAGCCCCGTCAGTCCCACAACGAAGAACCAGCTATCGCCTCGCTCCACCTCCATCCAGCAACAACAACAACAGCAGCAGCAGCAGCAGCAGCAACGACAACAACAACAACAACAGATGGGTCAACGGCAACAATCACCCCGCGAGCACGCGCCTCACGCGCCGGCGCCCGGCCCCGCTCAGGGCGACCTGCGGTCAGCCTCGCGAGACCAACGCCCCCAGCAGGAACCCGTCCAGTATCGCGAGCTTAAGGTTAAGGATCTGCCGCCCGCCGACCCGCGCGCAGCCTACTTTCCCATGCACGGCACGCAGCCCCCTAGCCCAAGCACCATCTTCAAAGCGCTGCCGGTCAAGGAGAGCATGCTCGACTGCTACGTCAAGCACCGCACCATGGACCGTACCCGCAACCGTAATTACGCCCTCACCTGCCAGACATGCGGCAAGGCCGACACGGAAGACCGCTACAAGTGCCAGTTCTGCTACGTGCGCATGTGCGGCTCCTGCCTGCAGATCTTCAACAGCAACCGCAGGGATCTCAGGAAGCTCATGGCGCACTTGGAAGGCAACCCGCACAGTGACGGCTCGCAGGAGCGTCCTGTCACAGCTGGAGGCATCGATTCGATGGTGAAGATGGCTGGGCAGAAGGCATAAAGGTTTGATGGAAGAATGTCATCGCACCCATCCCCAACAGTTTGCGGTTTGATTACGGACATGACCATTCTTCAAATTCGTTCTTGCTTGCTTTGGCATAGGGAAAGGGAATTACATGGCCATTTTTTTTTGTTCAGTTTCAGTTCGGCCTCGGATGCATCAGAGAAAAACAGCTTGCTTTATCGTGGGACTAGATAGAGAGGTCTGTTGGTTGATACCCCTTCTTTTCCCCCTCCATATACCACATTTTATGTGTTAGGAGGCCCGCTGAGGCCTGGGGGAGAGAGAGAAAAACACGCACACGAAAATTCTTTTTTGTTTTATTTGTACGATGTGAGAATACTATTTGCTCGAGGCGAGCATACGAAAACGAAGCTAGACAACGAGAGATGAGGAGGGGGTTACACTACTATGGGAACGCCCCCCCTTCCAATAAAACCACATAATTCAAAATATGGCGCGGGAGAGAGAGAATGGAGTGACTGAAGCTCGTGTATGCAACGCAGCCGTTGCGAGATTCTGAGCGACCCTTGTGCTACGGGATTAGGCCTTGAGAAATTCCAACAAGAACGTGCATGGCAAATCACGTCGTACAACGACAATAGTAGCGCGGAGGCCCCTGGCTGGCGATGGAAGAATGATTGTAACCCGCTATCCTATCGAGTCTTTCTGTTGGCTCTTGACACAAAAAAGAAAGAAAGAAAGAAACGTCCCGAGAACACCATCCCAAGACATATTGCTTTTTGTCGGGTGCACCGGAGATTATACTGTCGCGTCAAGAAGAGGGGGGCGGGTGCCATCGTTCGGCTCAGCCCGCCGCGAGCACCGGCGCTAAAGAGAACGACAAGAAAAAAAACGCACCTCCCGCCCTACAGCCCAATGACGTAGGTAGGGACGTTGCTACGATTAGCGACGCCTGAGGTACTGTCGGGCAAGCCGTCCGAACTGACCCCCCGTCCTCCCCCGCCATTAATTACATACTACCTAACCGCTAGGGTCCACAGCAATCCCCCACACACCGCAAGAACCACCCCCCTGAAATCAACATCAACATCGCGACTCGGCTTTCGCTTTCACACCCATTGTTGACCCGCTGCCACCGACCTATCTACTTACCTCACAATCTGACGATCCTTGCTTTTTTTTTTTTTTTTCTTTTTTTCTTTTTTTTAACTCTCAGTCTGCCGACGTAGTGCCCGAACACGGCGGGGCCGTATCCTCAATTGGATCCGACTGCGGATGCGAGAGGCGCACGTCGGGCATCCGCGTAACCGCCAAAACCCCATCATGTCCTCGTCCCTGGCTCGCACCCGCTCGCTGCGGAAGCCGACGCAGGGCTCCTCGACGGACCTGCCCCCGACCGGGACCGCCCCCAAGGCCGCAGCGCCCGGCTCTGACGCGACGGCGCCGACTACGACGACCTCGGCTCATCGCCCCGGCTCCCCGAGCAGACTCCCCGCGCCCCGGTCGCTCGCGGCCCCGCGCCCGACGACGCGCAGCGTTTCCGCCGCCAGCGTCACCAGCACGACGGGCAACACTGACGCTGCCGCTGCTAAGAAGAAGAAATCGAACCCCATATCCACGCTTCTTCGACGAAACGCCCCAACGGCGCCAACACGCCAGAGAGATGCACCCGCCGCCGCCGCCGCCGCAGGAGGTCCCGTCGGCTCGGGGGCCCCGTCCGCGCCGTCGTCTAGAACGAGCGCCCTCGCGGGCTTGACGAGGACGTCCTCCACCAGAGAACCCGGGCTGACGCGGACCCGGTACCCGCTCAACGCCTCGACGAGCAACCTCGGACAATACTCTTCCACTACCGTCACTACCACCACCACCACCGCCGCCGCCGCCACCAGCCCCAGGACGAGATCATCGACGACTGTGAGACCTACGACGTCGGGAGGCCTCACCACCTCGAGACCAACCAGCAGCGCTGCATCCTCGACGGCGTCGAGCCCCACAAAGGGCCACGCGCGCGCCAAGAGCGTCGCGACCCTCAACGGAAGCACCATCCTGCGGCCGCCCGGCCAGTCGTCCGCGGGCCCTGCACCGGCGAGAGCACGGCCGACGTCCCTCTACGGCGCGCCTCCCACATCGTCAACGACGGCAACGACGACGGCGACGGCAAGACCGCGCCCGCCTTCGGCGTCGGACCGCCTCTCCTCTAAACCCTCCATATCCTCCCTCTCCTCGACCACCACCACCACCGCAACGACAACGTCAACGAGGCCGACCCGCGCGGCCAGCACGTCGGTCGCCCCCAAAGCCCCCGCGAAGCCGGCCCAGCCGCCGCAACCCGCCCGCCAGCAGCGAGCCTCGCCCACCTCCCCGCCGCGGCACCACCCGCCAAGGGGCGGCGCCGCCGCCGCCGTTCCCACCACCGCGTCGCTCCGCCCGGCCTTCAACACCCTCCAGCAGCACTACTCCCCCGCCAAATCCCTCGCCCCGAAACCCCTGACGGCGACATACCTCGCTCCCCCCTCCCCCTCCAAGCTCCCCGCCAACGTCGCCCTCACCGCCGAGACGGCCCGCCTGCAGGCCGAGCTCCTCCAGCTGCACCTTCTGCACCGCGACCTGCCCCAGACCACGGCCGCCTGGCACGCCAGCGCCCGCGCCGCTCTCGCCGCCCGCCACGCCGACCTCGCCAAGTCCTCCGCCGACCTCGCCCGCCTCGAGGCCGACGCCGCCGAGCGTCTCAACGTCGCCGCCCTCCGGCGCTGGGGCCAGTCGTCGTCCCGTTCCCACTCCTCGGGCCCCCACGCCCCCGGCGCCGGTGCCACCACCACCACCGTCACCCTCGAGGACAAGATCCAGCGCCTCGACGCCCTCCTCACCTCCCTCTGGTCCCTCGACACCCCCGGCGGCAAGTACGGCCGCCTCGTCCGCGCCTTCGAGCGCTGGGCCTCCGCCCTCCCGGACCTCGAGGCCGCCCGCGCCCGCGCCGAGGACGCCGGCGACCCCTCGGCCCTGCTCGACGCCGACTCCCAGGTCCGCTACGTCGGCGGGCTCGACGCCCGCTGGAAGGACGAGGCCGCGGCGCTCGTCCGGAAGCTCGAGGGCTGGGACGCGCAGCTGCGGGAGATGGCGTACGCCGAAGAGGAGGCGGAAGTTGAAGAAGAAGAAGAAGAAGAGGCCGTCGTGGGCCGACGAGGAGGAGGAGGAGGAGGAGGAGGAGGAGGAGGAAGAGGAGGCAAGACGCGGGAGACGTCGAGTCTGAAGCGCATGCTGGACGGCTGCGGCAGCCTGGTCAGGGATATGCTTCAGGAGTTGGCCGTCATGGAGGAGATTGAAGCCGCCGCGGTGGAGAGGGAGACGGAGTGGATCAGGAGGATGAACCGCGAGGGGGACGACGGTCGCGGCAGAGAAGATACCCAGAGAGCCGGTGCTGTTTGGAGATTGGTTTGACGCAAGCTGAGCCTTGCTTGGTCAGTCCAGCAAAGTACCCATCATGAGAACGAGCGAGCGAGCGAGCGAACAAGCAGGGAAGCGTGGAATAGATAGAGACATGGTTTTCACTGTGCCATATCAAATTGATCAGGTTCAATAATGCGTGTTTATTTGCATATTTCCTTGAAACAATACAGCGCGCTCCTCCGCCGGGGATGCCACAACGTATCCCCCGGTTTCAGGCAATTCATCCTTCTCTGACCATGCTTGCCATGCTCGCTCATCCCACCCCATTACTTGTACAACCCATGCTAGCGTGCCCATGTGCAAACTCCAGTGCTCTGCAATTTCTATGCCACCCCTTCGTGACCCGCCCTTCATAGTGATGTTTCGACCTGGCTCAAGTCGCCGCCCATGGCAAACTTCCACCATGCAGCCCCTGCAACAATGGCGGCCGTGCTCGTAACCAGCATCCTACGGACAAAGTCAACCTGTCAGACGTCGTGTGGAATAAGACATGAAAAAAGGAAAGGGAAAAAATAAGATGATCGACCGCTCCACAGCTGGAATGGAAGAAAGATAAGAAGAGAGCCTTACGCCGTTCTCCTGCTGCCGAACATTCGGCTGAATAATCCACCGATCCAGTCTACAAACAGCACGCGGAAGAAAGCTTGCAGCCAGCCACCCTTGCTGTCTGTAACGCTGTGTATCGAGGAAGGAGTGCTAGGTCGTTCGACCGATGAAGCTCCGCGCTTCTTGACTTGGCCCTTGTGGCCATCATCACGACCAGTGGTCAAGGCCGAACCGCCTGGGCCAAAATCAACAGACCTTATCTGATTGTTGTCCTCGGCGTCGCTTGACTCTCCAATATGCTCGGGTGTCTCAACAAGGGCTCCCGGTCTATCTGGTTGTGTGGGAGACGACTCGTCCACTGAATGCTTGCCATTGGGCTCTCCATTGAGGTGTGGCGACTCCGACCTTACTGACTCCGAACTCTTCCTAGACTTGGCCTTGAACCCTTTCATGACGACTCCTTCGTCCTCGTCGCTCGCGGGTGATGTCAAGGCGCTTGGTGTTGGTCGTATCGCCGGACTCGGAACTCGCACCATATCGTCGTTCTCGAAGTTGGCTTCCTCGGCATTCGGCGTTTCCTTGTCCTCTTCAGCAATTGACCCCAAAGACAGGTGCGATCTGTCTGATACCATTGAGCCATGGGATCGCCTAGGCAATTCTAGCCTCTTGGCGGAAGCTGGGCTTGAGGGTCCTGACGAGAGAACGGCTTCTTCGTAGTCCTGATCAAGGCCGGCTTTTCGAGATCCAATCAAGGGAGATAGGGGTGCGCCATGAAAGGTAGTCCTATCCTCGTTAAGTCCGGTTTCGACCTTGCGCACGGCATCGATGATGCCACTGCGGTTCGAGGGCCAACGCTCCAACGTCGGATCATTCAAATCGTACTTGTCGACGTCATAATCTACGGTGCCGTGATGATCAAGTCCTTTAGAAGTGTCATCTTCGTCGTCATTTTCCGAAGCAGGCTCGTAAGGCCCCAGAGCTTCGTGAGCAAACAGAGGCGGGGGGCCGTCGTCCACGTTGTCCCTTTCTTGGAAATCCTTTCGACATGTTAGCCATGGGCGTAGTCCTTGAGCGCTTGATACTTTGGCGGTTCTCACCTTGTCAGCATCTAGTGCTTGAGCGCTATCAGCGACCTCGGCGGCGACGCTAGCAACTTGCTCAATGGGCGTCGACGAGAGACGCTGTCGCTCTTCGTCCTTCAACTGGCCCACGCCTTTGGGGAGTGGTTCAAGGCGAGTCGTATTCTCTTCGGCATCGAGCTTCGCGGCGCTGTCAGCGACCTCTGCGGCGGTGTCTGCGACTTGCTCGATTGGTGTCGATGAAAGTCGCTGCCGTTCCTGGTCCTTGAGGTGGTCTATAGCCTTGGGCTTGGGCTCGGGCTGAGCTGTCGATGAAACAGCAGCAGCGTTCGGGGTCTCCATGCTTTCGGAAGCTTTAGCAGAGTTTTGGCCGTTGTCGCCGTTCGGCTGTGTGTCCTCTTGGAGGTCCGGAGCTATCAGGAGATTGTTTCGATTTCCAGATGCGTCGGTCACTACAAGGGACCATCATGTTAGCTGTGGCCGTTGGGGAAGAGGAGAAAAGAGGAGGGTTACCTGTAGGGGCGTCCTCATTAAGAACCCACCAGTCACCCAGACCAACCCGAAATTTGTACTGGATCTGCGAGCTGGGCGGCACCTCAATGCTCTTGTGAAAGGTGTGTTCTCCGCCGTCCTCAGTGGTGAATTGCATTTCCTGGGGCTGCCATTGTGGATCTGAGAAGGAGCCGGCGATGAAGATGGGAGGCTGCGTGCCGGGTTTCTTGTATGTGATTGTTACAGAAACCATTGTGGATGCTGGTGTCCGCGGCAAGGTACCTACACCAAGGAGCTCAGCAAGTTGTCGTCACTCTGCCAACTCGATCGGACGAGCAGCGTGGAGGAAAGCGGACTTTTCTGCGGCTTTCCTTCTACCACACACACTTCAGGTCAGCGCGGGTAAGAAAACCCCCTTGAAAGGGGTACGTCTATGGAAGGGGCAGAGAAAAATGGAAGCCGGTCCCTACGAACCCGTGATGAAGGTGGCGGATTGGAAAGTGGAAAGGGAAACACGCTGACGAATGCAACTGTCTCTGGGTGACGCCTTGAACTTTGGAGAAAAAGGAAGAGGCGTTAGACGGGGTGATGATGATGGGGGAGTAAAAAGAAAAACAAGAGACGCAAACCAGTTCTTGGGGAGAGGAATCCCGGAGTGGAGTCCCCGCATCCGAGTGTTTCACGCAACGAAGAAGAGTCGGGCTATCTGTTGGTGCGCGTGAAACAGTTTTGAAGGAACGAGCCGGGTCTGTCGGGGCATAGCAAGGTGGGTGAGAAAGAGGAGGCAGAAGAAGTTACTGCAATACACAAGTCACTAGGAGCGAGAAGCTCAGATAGCAGCGTTCGAGAGGCGATGACCTTTGTTTTGGGTGTGGGGGAGGTGCAACTCAGCAAGCAGCTTACAACAGGGAAGCAGTGGCACAGTGGGGTTCATTGCATGACTACCTATCCCGTATGTGACATGTCAAACGCTGGGGTGTGTGCGTGTATGTGTTTCCCGTGTGTTCGGAGAGGAAGAAGACTGGGGAAGTGAGGAGACAGAGGTTGGGAAGGGTGAGATGGAGGAAGAAGCTCGGACAAGGTAGGTAGGTACCTGCCATCTTTGGCCAGAAAGGTGCGTAGGATATAGACTGCTAATCCATCTACACTATCTGACGGGATGCAAACTTGGGCATGTTGATGGAGTGGCCAAGGGCGGAACCTGTTTGTAGCAGCATTTGTGCACGTCTAGTAAAATGCCGTCCGTACTGGAACGAACAAAACCAAAGTGGTGTGTGTGTGTGTGTGTGTGTGTGTCGTGAGGCACGAGACAAAATTGCAGCAATTGCGGCACACCTCCCTTCGTCCCCGTCCTCGTCCCTGTCCTGTTCCTAGGTATTTCGATACGAATTTTGCTTGAGGGCAACTTTCCCCAACGCAATGCACAAGGCACGAGAGCTACTGCAACTCGTCACCGGGCATGAGTAGCGGCTATCAGCACCGTGGTCATCGTTAGGTACACCATCTCAGCAGCGTCGGCACGCCTGGTGCGTCATCATCCCTGATGCATGCTGGAGGCAGGGGAGGTCGCCGGGACATGCCCATTGGCCCTAGTAGCTCATCGTTCCCGAAGTATCGGAGACTTTCCATTGACGCACGAGCCATGAAGCTCCACCAGCCGCCGGCCCTAAGCTCGATTGTTGGCCCCCCAGCCCAGCCCAGCCCAGCCCAGCTCAGCTCAGACCTAGACGGCGCTTGTCCAGGCCTCCCCAGAGCCGTAGCTTCAGTTACCTCCATCATGCTTCGCCTGGAATGGATGGTCGACCTGATGATTCCATCCCGGATCTCTTCACCTGTCGTATGATTGCACAATGGCTTTTGCCAAGGTTGCTGTTACGTAAGCCTGACAGGCTATAGATAGCTCCACCGCACCAGATAGATAGTCAGTCAATCAATCAACTACATACACACCATACCGTACCATAACAGTTGCACTCAACGCCGACCTTTCGCCGCCACCAAGCACATCCATTGTACTACACAATGGGAAACTGCCAACGTTCAAAGCTCTGACTCTGAACCAAGAAATTGTCTTTCCACTCGGCTGCAGGTCCCCGGAAAGACAGTTACTTTTTTTTACTTTTTTTTTTTTTCGCCAAATGCCTCCCTACGCAACCTAGTTATAGTTGCTCAGCGAAGGCAAACAAACGCTGAGTGGTTACATGAGTCAAGCCCCACGATGTCTCTCCAGGCCCTTCCTAGCCGCATCTTTGCTTGCCTTCGTCTGTGAATCTGCCCGCCAGAACGATAGAGCGGGTAATCTAGCGATCAGGATGGCCAACATGCCCCAATAATGGCTTTCTGGAGCTCAATTGGCTACAGTTATCGGCGGGACATGACATTGCATAGAAGCTCAACTTTGGGATGGCGGGGCTTCCTCGTCGTCCCTGCCCCTATCCGGCAGTGAAAGCCACCGTCTGGGGCTATCCCCGCACAGAGGTCGATTCTGCCAAGGGCGGTGTGATTTGAGAGCCAATGACGTGACATTCTGATAAGGCAGGCTTATCTGACCTTCATTGTCTCTAACATGTGGTCCAGGTCTCATTTGGTTTAAACTGGCGGGAGGCTTCCAGAAAAATCCACACTTCGCAAAAAGGGAAGAAGGGAAGACAAAGAAAAAAAAAAAAAACCCCCATCATCGTCACCGCATGAATTGCAACGTGGCAGAGCCTACTGCACACCAGGGATCGCAGCTCCAACTTCCCTAGCAAACCCCTTCTTCAGAACCATAGCAATAGCAAGCACCAAACTCAGCACCTCATCCCTCCCCCCTTCTTCTGTCCGCGTCCCCGCGCCAAAGAACACGACCTCTTTCGTCTGCCATGTCTGCCCCTCCTCAGCTGATCCACATCAAGCGGAAGCGGGGCGATGAGGATGCGCCTGTTACCTATCTTCGTGCGACTCTCCCATCTCTACCTGTTCCTTTTGGGGACCACAAAGCGTACTAACAGACGACAGAGCTTGAGCCGGGATCCAAGAGGCACTTGGCCGGCAGCAGCTGGGTCTACCAGAGACGCTTGGCAAAGGTCAATGCCAGATCCGCCGCCGCCGCCGCCGCCGCCGCACAGCATGCCGCTGCCCACGTCAAGCCGGTCATCCAGACGTCCAAGCCTGGCGACGAAGTCTCCAGCTCCCGTCAGCCTCCAGCCTCAAGCATCCCCTCCGCATCGTCGAGCAATGTGCCATCCGCAGCGAACGCAGCGCCCGCCGGGCAGGCGCCAACAGCGTCAACCGCCACGGTGTCGCAGCACCCAACGAACCCCGCCGTCGAGCCGAGGCGATTCCACATGTCCAGGTCGGCAATGAGCTCCCCCGGCGGCAGCACGATATTGAAGGCCGCCGGCGGCGTCACCAAACGGGGCCGCTACGGTACCGCCGTCTTCGTGGAGCGAGGGAGAAAGAAGAGCGCACGGAGGACGCTTGACAAGCTCGAAGAGGGCAAGAAGAGCGCCGCTCTCGCGTCCGCGGACGTCGGCGTCAAAGAGGAAGATAAGCCGGCGCCCAAGAAGCCCCTCGCGAAACGTCCGCCCCGGCCCGCGGCGCCTAACGTCGACGCGGACCGCAGGCCTATGCCCAGCGCCACGCCCACACAGGACCTCGACAAGATCGCCGCCGACATGGACCAGTGGGTCCTGCACGAGATCGGGCTGAACTTGAAGTCGATGGAGCACCCGCCGGCGCCGCCGGCCGCCGCGTCGCCGTCCCGCTTCAAACCTAAGGCGCCGGTCAAGCGCTTCGCCGAGCGGCACCCCGAGTTGGCGAGGAAGCTCGACGGCGACCACGGCGACGAGGAGATGGCCGAGGCGAGCGGCGGCGACGAGGAGGAGGAGGAGACCAGCGACGACGACTACGTCATCGAGGTGTACGAGCTGGCGCACTCCAAGCCCGCGTTGGCTGAGATCCCGCCCGAGCAGATTGGCGTGCTGAGGTTCGATACGCAGGAGGACTTGGAGCTGTTTTACGGCAACGAGGATGACGACTCGGACGAGGACGACGAAGAGGACGAAAACGGTAAGTCTCCCATTCTATTATTTTCTTTCCCCCTTATCTTGAAGGGGTCGGTCTGGGGTTCTCGGTATATGCTGACGCGGCCGACAGCCGAGAACCACTACACGGCGGATTACCCCGAGGACGAGGTCGATTCCGAGGACGAGTACGACCGCCACGCCTACCTCTTCCGCAATGCCAACGCCTCGGATGAGGAGGAGTTCGACTCCCGCGACCTGGTCGAGGAGGACGACGACGACATGTACGTCATGGAGGGCGACGAGAGGCGCGACGAGGACGACGTCTTCCAGGACAAGATCCGTCGCTATATCCGCCAGCATGGCGCGCTCTGAGCCGCTGGAGGTGTACCTACTATGCGTAACTGGAAAGCACACGATTGTACAACAAAAGTAGCCTGCTCTCATGACAAAGACGGTATCTCAATCAATCAGGTGTGTGGGTGTTAATGGGTGTGGCTAAGTTTTTCCTTTCACGCAATATTCTGAAGCCGTTGGCCTATGCGGACAATATGCTGCGTGCCATTGAAATAGCCCCAGCGCTCCCAACTTCTAAGATAAGTACATGGAACCACTATCCAAGGCGCGGGTGCCTTGCAATCTGTGTCCCCTTCGCGAGTCATAGAGGGAACCCCTCGAATCCATTGCAGAAATGCCCCTCTCATGTGGCCCAGTGACCAAGCCCGATCTCCCAGAACACCGTATAGAAAGAAAAAGTTCAGAATGCTTCTGAACACAAAAATGAAAAAAAAAAAAAAAAAAAAAAACCAGCACATAAGAGGGGCTAGATGAAGTGACGCCGAGCTCATCCGTTACGAACGGAGAGAAATGGCAATGCATCCCAAGTCTAGCAACGGAAATACCGGTTGCACAGAACGCCCCCAATATAAATATATACCGACACGGCTCAAAAGACAAATTTGTATGAAAAGAGAAGAGAAAGAAGCCGGATCCATCGCTCTCTGGTGAGACTTTGTATAGACGGGCTCGTTGAGAGCGAGTCTACCGCCTCACATGATGGTGCAGGAACCGACGGTCCGGCCCCGCCGGCGACCGGCGTTGCCGCCCTCCTCTTCGTCGGCATGCAGAATTTGCGCTTCACGGGCTCTGCGTCTACGACGACGGTGACCGGCCCCCGCGGTTCCAGCCTCCTCAGTAGCCTGCATGTAGTCAGCCCATCGGCGCTCAAGGCGGTTGGCGGCGGCGAGGTCGCCCCGGAGCACACGCTTCATGTGCTCATCGACGGTCATCTGAAACTTGTAGAAGCACTTGAGGCTGACAGCTTCGGCCGAGTACGTGAACTTGCCGGTCTCGGACATAGAGGGCTTGGTCTGGGCGTTGCGGAAGAGAACCTCGCGGATGCCGGTCCAGTTGACGTTTTGGCAGTCGTAGACAACCATATGCAGGCCGACCCGCGGTTTCGGCTTCGCCGCGGTGCTCTGGGAGCGTTTGCTGACCATGTAGGCCGCCTCGGCGAGGACGAGGTCGCTGATGCGGGTGTTGTCGAGTTCCATGCTTCGGAGGCTGATGCAGTTCTTGACGACCGGGAGCACGCCGCTGTCGCCGAGGTTCTCGCAGTAGCTAATGGACAGGTGCTCTAGCCACTGCGCGCAGGGAGCCTTGGCCAGGTGCTCTGATAGGAGGCTGTTGGTGAGTTCTGCCAAGTCCTCCATTTCGAGGTGTGTCAGGTGTGGAGTGGATGCCAAGATGGGCTCCAGCGCGGCATCTGTAAGTGCGGTGCAACCCGACAGCCGCAGTCCCTGGAGATCCGGGACGTTGTACCCCAAAGCCTTCACTCCCTGCGTGGTGAGGCGGGAGCAGCGACTGAGGTCGAGGTGGCGCCATTTCCTCGGGGGCACAATGGGTAGGTCGGTAAGGATGTCGATCTCAGGGTCCTCTCCGTGGACCATGATCTTAAGCGCGCGGTCGTTGAGTTCGGCGCAGCCATTCAAGACAAGCCTTTCGAGGTTGTTTGTCTCGTAAATCGTGTCAGCTACTTCTAGATTATCGAAACCCCTAACCTCTCCGGCCCTCAGATCCTTCAGTCTGGGGCACCCTAAGAGCACTGTCTTAATACCTCGTGCGTCCATATGCACGCACCACGATACATTGAACGTCTCCAATTGGGGGCATGACTCGGCGATGATCTTGCAAGACATGTTGGTCACAGCTGTCAACCCAGTCAGGTTGAGGTTGGCGAGCTGATCGTTGCTCCTCAGCAGGCTGTGCAGCGTATTGCGTTGGAAATTGCGACATCCTTCAAGCGTAGCGTTGACTAGGTTCTTGCAGGCCTTGACGACCACCTCAGCCCGTTTGTAGTGTTCGACCTGAACACAGCCTCTAAGGTTCAAGTCCTTGATGAAAGGCCCGGCAGCAACGATGATTCTGGCCAGCGACTCGGCAGGAATGATCTGGTAGAATTCTGTAGCATCAAAGGATGTCCACAATTGGCCGTCGAAGCAGATCTTGTGGAACATTTTGCTAACACACGAAGCTCGTACAAGCTCCTTGGGTGTAAGGTAGGAGAAGATGTGCACACGGATCTCGTGAGGCATACTCTCCCAGAAGTTGAAGCCACGCTTGGGAACTGCCGGATTTGCGATTTGGATTCTGCTCGTCTTCATGTCGGACGGAAGCCCAACGGTCTGATGCCCCGGTGACTGCGACATGGGAAAGACATTGTCGACTCGTCGGATAGCTAGACGGCCGTCAATACCCATGAACTGGACGGTTTCGCTCGAGGGTGTTCCTGGAACCGAGCTCGATGCGCTGGCGCTGGCGTAGCCAGATGCTGTCAGTCCAGCGGGAAAGTAAGAGTCGCCACCAAAAGAACTTGCGGAGGTCGAAGGCCCTGCCAAGCTGACGCAGGAGACATTCCCGCGTCCGCGCTGAGGGCTGCTGTGCGATCTCGTACGGCCGGCCCTGGACAGCGAAGGTGAAGACGGTATTCGTTGCACACCACAGAGCACACGGTGTCGGCCTTTGGTCTTGGTAGCTGAAGTCGAGAGACCGGGGCCTTGTTCGTCAACTACTTCCATAGGGGTAGGCCCTGCGGGGGTCTCGGTAGGGCCGGTCATATTGTGAGATTCGACGATCTATCTTTGCGGCAAAGAAAATATGCAAAACGCCGATTTAAAGTGGGATCGAAAGACTCCGGGACTACTACGGGATAAACAGCAAACTTGAGCGCTCAAATCTGGTTTTCAGGGCTGCACAGCCTCTTCGGTATTCTCTTTCTAGGTTGTACGGCGCGGGGCAATATGAAGTTGAGCTCGAAGATGTACTTCGTAGCGCCTTATGAGGGCAAAGCGCTCGGAATAGGCGGTGGAACGAACGGCCCTAGTTCATAGTCGGCGTATTGAAGAGACGGGAGGAGTGGTTGTTCGAGACAACTCGAGAGATGGACCAGGTCTCTAGAAAAGCGGTTGAGGCATGGGGCGCAAACAATCGGGGAGAGGATGTGGTCTTGAATATTCGCTCTCTATCTCTTGGAGGGCGAGGGGCGGCAGAAGCGGAGGGGTGGGCAGGGGTTCTGTAGGATCTGCTATGAAAACGGGTGTGAGCCGGCTATCGATAATAGAGGTCAGCCGGTGCAGGTAGCGGGGAGTGGAGCCTTAGAAGGCTGGAAGAAGGGGACCTTACGGGTTAGGGCGGAGCACATGGCACACTGAAAGCTCAAGATATCATGGCCTGTTGTATGCTGGTGGCAGGTCACACGGGCGAGGGTCAGGGAAGATGGGTGGAGGGGAGAGACACGAACAAGAAGGCTACGAGTTCAGGAGATTGAAAGTGAGAAAGTGAGAAGAAAGAAGGTTGAGAATGGAAGAGGAAGAAAATGAATCGAAGATGAGAAACAGGAAGAGGGAGAAAAAAAAAAAACCACCTTGGGCAAATATTCGACCGAAGGCTACCTACCTAGGTAAGTACGTACGGGAAGCAGCAACAGAAGCTTAAAACGCGCTCTGGGCCGGATGCACAAAACGGCCCTCACACCCTCCACGGCTGCCATGCCCCTCCCCTCCCCCCCCCCCAATTCACCTATCCAGTCGGCGGAACAGGGTCCTTCCTTCTCTTCTCTTCTCGACTGGCACTGATAGTTCCCGGCCCGCCATGCACGACTCTCACCACACCCACCACACCTCCTTGGCAGTTTACGAGTCGCTTCATCACTCTGACGGTCCATGGTACAAACGCCAGACTTAGCTCTACCTCCCAATCCTCGGGGTGTACCTTGAACGACAGGATGGGTTCTGACTCTGGAGGAGGTGACCGCCGGCGCCAGAAGACTGACAAGGCTTTGACCATCACGGCTGCTTTGAGGCAAGCAAGACCTGACAAGCAAAGGGACGGGCCAAAACGGATAAGGATGGATGTATTAACTGCCAGTTTCGTCTTGCCCGCCTTTCTACACTAGTTCAACCCAAGACCTTTCTGAAGCTGGAAAGTGGCACAGCGACGGAAAGTGTCTGGAAGCATGGAGCCATCGCCTAACGCAGGCGAGAATCATAGAGGATGAGTGGGCTGGGTTCCAACCGTCTAAGGGAACGGGAGGCAAAAGAGACATGCGAAGTCGTTACCAGCGGCCGATACGCAGCAAGATACCTACCACTTGATCCACCTGATGCGGGGCCCGTGGCCCGGCGAGAAAGAGCGGGCGGGGGTGGTGGGGGAGGGGGGCGGATTTGGAAGGACGAGGGGGGTAGAAGGGTAAGTGAGGGGGCCTGCCCGGAGTGCATGCAGACTGGCTGTCTGGTACCTAAGGAACCAATCATTATGACCGCTAAACAGGAAATAATGGGTCCCTAGAGGACTGGAACCCCACTACTGGCTTCCAGTCAGATCGACGCTGACTTGACACTATTACAACCACTCACCCGCCCTTCAAGACCCTCAGACCGGCGGGAACCAGACTTGACCTGACTTGAGCACTTGTCCAAGTCACCGTCTTCTCTTTCTTCGTGGTACCATCACTGGCCTTGATCCCGCCATTTGTGCAGTCAAATGATGCAAGGTCAGGTACTAAACCATCAGGAACACACCGTGCTCGTCGACGCCGCCGGATCGTACTGCATGGCAAACTGCCCAAAACCACCGTGGAGGGCACGCCACGTCGTCGAGGAGTCGTGCTGCGCTGCGTGCAGTTGGCTAGCTCACCGCAGGGTCCTCCGCCTTCAGAAGTGTCTAAACAGGGACCTGAGCATCCCACCTGCACGTCGGATCCTGCGTGTTCCCTCAACGTTTCTCCCTCACTCTCCCCCTCTCTCTCTATCTGCCTCTCTTCTGAGGCTCGCTAGCGCACTTTGCTGGACCCTTGCTTTGCCCTCCTGTCGCTTGGGTGTGTGTTGATTTGCATCTCGGAACCGCCGCCCACTACCATCACCAGTCATTGGAGGAATTCAACTGTACCAAGAACCACTCGCTAGCCCGCTGTCACTGTAGCCGGTGCGTCGTTTCGTTGATTGCCTGCACGACTGCGGCGCCGTCTCTCGGTCTTATCGAGATATGTATGTACCTAGGTAGTTATGTGTCTGCATTGCTGCCACTTGATTCGTGGACAGATATATCAGGCGCTTTTCATCTGAAGTTTCCTACGGTGAAGGATGATGCCGGTAGTCCGCCTTAAAAAGAAGAGAGAGAAAAAAAAAAAAAGAGAGAGAGAGAAAGAAAAGCCTATTCAACCGAAACTGACGAAACAGACTAACTCAATACAGCCCGCTCTGAGCACCTCGAGGCTTGCGGGATGTGTAATTCTGCCTTGCTCTGCTAACAACTGGCCCTTGCGACGGGGTATTCGATTCCTCTCAAGGTTTCCTCTTGCCCCAGCCTTTCGGGAACGATCCGAGAGTGGCGCATGGGGAGAAAGCACGTTGGCGGTATTACGATCCGTCTTCCTTGGCCAATGCCGCAACCGAACGGCCCTTGGCTACAGAAACGAATCCCCTCAGCATCAAAACCCGAATGCGACCATTCTTGGCGGGGCCGTCTCTGCGTCCTCCGCCTTGACAAGAAGATCTGGAACAATTGAATCCGCCTTCACTTCGTTTCTGTGGCGATCTTCGCCGCACTACTTTTTTGAAGCTGCAGACACCTCCGTTCGGGTGCCCTCATGTATGTCTTCGAAATATATCTCTTCAAGACCGTAGCCGTTTGGCGGATTTTCGTCCAGATCCAGCGTGGCATTTGGTAACACGACTGTCTTCAAGCCGTTTCTCGGTGTCCCAGCCTTGTCCTCTTGATCCCCAGGGCCACCACACACAGACCGGCCCGATCGGCTGACGCTTCTCACGCCGGAGTTCGGGGGCCAAAGTATGACCACACATCAGCCGACTTGGGTAAGGGAAGATAAGGACGTAGCAAGCGGCGAGCCACGCGACACCTTTCCTCAAAACGCCCAGTCTTGGCGGATACAGACCAAACAACAGCACACATTCTGCGCCGAACGGCCTGCCCAGTATCGCATCGCGGCTTCGCGTTCGAAATGGTGTTTTCTTCAAGACGATCCCGGCCTGATCATGCTCATCTTGGGATCTCATGATCCACTTGTCTCAAACATCCCCGCGCTGTCCTGCCAAAGAGCTGTCCTTTGTGAACCACCGAAATAGTCACTGTATCCAGCTTGTCCGTTGATAGCTTTCCCGAGTCGTCGGCCTGGATGTGTCGTGATGCAGGGTTTGAGGGCACTGCCAAGCATCTTTTGACTTCCACCGTGCCTCGGTATCGAAGGCGGGCGGGCGTCCAGGAAGAGTTATGTGGGCACTTTCAGCCACGTGCCGGGACGTCTAACAGTTGGACGATAAGATAAGGGAATGCTACCTACGTTGTTCCAGATTAGGCGAATACCATAACATGCCTCGTAGAGTTCGTGGTCAGGACGGTTAGTCACATTACGAAGCCAGCCTTGAGATGTTGATATCCTGCAAAGAGCCAGGCAATGAAGCCGAGCTGACCTTGTACCGTTTTAGGCATATTTTACCCTTTGAAACCAGCAGCATGGCCGCTCTATGCTCCCGTGACCATCGGATCTGCCAGCCGCGGGGCTGCGATGGCAAGTAGACGTCCATGGCGTCAAATTGGTCGCCAACAGGCAGTCTTGGTGAACTGACCAACGTGCACGTGGTAGGCTGACATAAACTGCCGAGCAGGGTGTCGCACGAGTCGTGTGCATCGAGGCCGTCATGCTTGTGCATCTTGTTTGTAGGCCTCTACCTGCCCAATCGCCAATCCTTTTGCGTCCTGCTTCGCCTCATAGACAAAATCAAGTTCCAACGTACGTTGGCCGGGCGGCCACGGCCGAGTCGGTGTCGAGTTACCTTTCTTTTAACTCTGTAACCGCGCGCACCGAACAACATGAGGCGGTTGTAGCAAAGGGCCGAGCCCATGCTTTCCGACACCACTAGGTACACTAGGACTTCGGGCCTGATGGGCTCCTGCAACGTTGGAATTTCTGAACCCAGGCGACTTCCTAGCTAGCAAGCTATGTTGTCTTCATGGAACGGCTGTTGTCGGCAGGGGCCTGCCTCGTCGGACGGACGACAGGCATGCTGCATGTTTTGTTCGTTGAGCCGCCCGTTTGCCCCCGTCCGGTGTCCCGTCCCGTCAGGTGTGGCAGGCAACCGGTATTTACCGCAACGACGAGTTTAGCTTTGGGCGTCCATCATCAATCTCGCACCGGCATAGGGATGATGGTTGTTTGCACAGCGGCGGCCTCGGCCAGTATGTCACCCGCCGGGCTTGGCTGCGGCATTGTGACGTATCCCGGGATCTCCAGCCCCTTTTTTCTCAAGCGTGGAACCCTCCCCCCGGGGGGGGGATATCACAACCGGTGCCGCCGCTCAGCATCAACAAGAGGGCTCCACCGTTGGGCCCCGGCTGCGGAACTGACTGATTCACGTGCTGCGCATCTTTGCTCTCTCCCGTCTCGTGGCTTTCCTTCTCGACGGGGATGAAGCGGCGAGGGAGATCAATTAGCATATCATCTCCAGTGGGCTTCCATTATGTTCCTCCCTGGTATGGCCTCCCCCACTCCTCATCCCTCTTTCTCTCTCAGGCCCCAGTGCTGCGTGAGAAACCCCCCAATCAGTGTAGTGTTAGTTGCAATGGCTCCGATGCCCTGCAAGTCAAGCCTGTAACTCGTGCTGTGTGCCCACCCAGAGTTGCAGAAAGCCGCACGACGTGCAAATTTCTTGAGGGGCTTCCCTTCCTGATAGGAGAAGAGAGGGTTTTGGTGAGGCAACTGGGACACACATGTGCAGACGCAAAATGCATGGCCGGTTTTAATTCAAAGCTGTGGACAGATGTATCTCAAAATTTTCGATCACCAGAGCAGCCAGCAGAGTGGACTTTTTATTTTTATTTTTTTTATCCTTTCCCTTTCTTTCTAGGACTTCTTCCCCTCTCTTCATCTACTACTGCATCTTCCCCTCCTCTTTTCTCTCCTGTCCTCTCTTCTCTCCTCCCCTCACTTCACTTCACCAACCCATCGACGTCACCAAAGTGAGAATCGTCTCTCTCCCTCTCCCCAGCCCCAACCAAAGGTGACATTGAGCTTGTGCTGTCTCCGTCTTCCTCGTTACCAACACACCGCCGCCGCCGCCGCCGCCGTCGCCCCCCACCATCCGTGACCTGACGCCTACTGCTAACCCCCAAGCTTCCGCATTACTGTTTGGGTTTGACAAGGGGGGCACTTCCCAGCTTTTGAGGTCTCGTCCGTCGCTACCTACGGACAAGCATCTGTGGCAACACTGTGTTGTGTGTGCACTAAAGACCCGAGACTGAAACCGCCCTCCCTCCCACCTCCAGGCTTCTGTCACTTCTCAAGCCAGTCTTAGCACATCTTTGAACGATTACGGCAGACGATCCTCTCACGAGGCCAGGGGCACGTGGTAGGTTGCCAGGTGTAGAGAAGCTAGTCACTCGCCTTGCCTGGCCCTGTTTATTCGCCCAACTCTCGACACTCGCGCTTGTTAGCGGCACAACCCAGACATAGAGAGTGGGTGAGCAAGTGAGAAAAACAGGAGAGCAGAAGTAGCTGGGCTGGACAGCATTGGACTGAACACACACACAGAGAGAGAGTGTGTGTGTGTGTGTGTTTGTGTGTGTGTGTGTGTGTGTGAGAGAGAGAGAGAGAGAGAACGAGAGAACGCAAGCCAGAGGACGTCCGGTTGCGGCATTGACGCCGGCACTGACACTGACTGGTATTGGCATTGGCATTGGCATTCTTCTGGCATTGGCGCTGGCACCGAGGTGGCACTAGCACAGGACGGCGAGACGACTCACGTTCCCTTTCCTGGCCCTTCGGTGAGTCGACTCGGACCGGACTGGACCTGAACAAGGACCAGAACCAGAACCAGCTCCAAAAAAAAAAAAAAAAAAAAAAAACAAGAGGACGAGACGCTTGGCTTCGCTGGTTTGCTACGCTCTTGCTTTTGCTGTTGCGTTACCACTGCCGTTGCTGCTACTGCTGCTGCTAGCCACTCGCTGCTAACGAGCTCACGTCCACCTCACTCCCCTCCACCACCACCACCACCACCGCCAATTCCCGAACTGTTTGTTGTCGGGTCATTCCATCGATCCTTCCATTCAAGCTCTCTTCCTCTCTTTTTGGTCCCTCGCCGCGCATTTTGCTGTCTATTTGGTTTGTACAGGACGGACCACTAGCGAAAAAAGGACCGAACGTTCCTCTTTTTTTTTTCCCTTCTCCCGCCATATTCATCGGCCCAAAATACTCGCACCCTCATCCTTGTGGCAAACCTTGCTTATTGGAACCCGATCTACCTCACCTCTGACTCTCCCCCCTCCCCAACACCTCCTCGTCTTACCTACCAGGAGGTAGTGCATCTTGTGGGAGTGTTTTGCATTTGTACCTCATTGCCTATTACATTAGCTGGAACAGCCACCGTCGTACAACACCTTGCACCTCTCAGCAAGCACCACCAATTGTCGGGTACCACTCATTCGTTCTCTCTCGCCGCCGACCGCCCCAGACAATCAGAGCCGAATCACCGTTCAATACCTGCTAGACCGACCTTTCGCTTCTCGATTCGACCCCGCCGAACCCGAACCTGCATCGTCGAATCCGCATTCTGCCCGCATATTCTACCTAGGACAATTATCCGAATTGATCGCTATTCTTCTTTCCAATTATGCTACAGACGCATGGGGGACCTCACAACAATGGTACGTCTCTGGGCCACGCAAAACCCCCCTGTTTCGAATCGCCGCGGCCTCTCTGACCTAGACCTCTCTCACGGTTTGTAGGCACCGACAAACAACATGAAGAGCCTCGAGGAAGGAGTCGGACCCCGACGACCCTGCTGCAGCTCCCCAAGAACCAAAGCACAGTGAACCTCGACGACACAGCCGACAACAACGCCGCCCGCGGTCGAATGCGCTTTTCCTTCGATGCCAGCTCAGTCGTGGATGGCGGCGATGCGATGCCAAGGTTGGTCTCACTTAATGATACTCCCCGATGCGTGTTCTACCGATCCGGCAAAGCTGTTGAGTCGACAACGATTTTAACGACTGGGCTTTGCGTTGAGTAGCCGAGATAACCGTCTCGGCGACAAAACAAGGTTTTGGAGGAAGGGGCGCGCGGTGTCTATGTGGGCGCATTGTAGCCTGCAAGGGATAAAGGAATGATTCCAAGTGGGATATTCCATCGTAACATGAGGTGGTGGTTGGTGTATTCATATCTGAAAAAGCTGTCGACCGATACCTGAAGGGATTTTTTGATGAGATTTTTTTCCGGCTGGGTGGCAAGCAAATGTATGTCGCGGGTGCAAGTGCATCACCGGAACAATCACTCGGTGGCGGTTGAATCATCACATGACAATCCAAAGTCGTTCGAGGCATTGTTGCTAACAGGTCTTCTTCTAGCCATAGATCCTCCATCGTAACGGACCACGACCACGGCCTTGGTCTATCGGGACTGCGTCGCATCCGACAACAGCCCTCATCGCGAGCTCCTTCGAACCCCGCATCCAGAAGCTCCTCGATCGGCCTATCGAGGTCAACGTCCATGACAACGTTACTTGTGAACCCTCCAGGCATGCCCTTCAGCTCGCATCCTGCATCACCCAATTTTTCCGAAGACCTCTCCCGCTTCCCTTCCGAGTCATTACACTCCTTCTCCTTCGCCCACCAGTCCGAAGAATACATCCATAACCGGCAGAATGTTCTTAAGCGATCCATAGACTTTATGAAAGACAGGATGGGATGGTCCGTCTCGCCGTCAAACGTCGCACTGGCAAGCGCGCAAGCGCGAGCGACGGGCGACGTCGAGACCCAGAACATGCTAGACCTGTTGGCTAGGGCACAGCTTGTTGAGGCGGGCAATCTTCCATCCATGGACCAGTCCATCGTCGGTCCTCTGACGGGTCCCCCACAAGTTTCGGGGGAGAACCTGTTCGAAGTCAACTTCGTTCCGCGGACGTCAAGCCCCGAGCCTCTGCATTCGCCGAGCACGTCTCCTGCCACGACCCATTTCAAGGCACCATCTTGCAGAGAAGACGGTGCAAAGAAGCCGGCGCAAAATGAGACACCAAAACCACCCGTGGCCGACAACGAATCAGAAAACTCGAGCAGAACGCCGACAAACGAGAGCGGAACGACGACCAAAACATCGCCGCCGCCGTCCCGGAGACTCAGCTTGAAGCGGACACTGACGGATACGCTACCGGTCTCGGTTCATCAACAGCTCATCGACACCATGGCGCAACCGTACCTAGCAAACCAGGAGGCGGTTGCGTCCCCCACAACTCCACATCCCTTGTCCGCAACAAACATGCCAAACGCAATGGGCCCTGCTATTCATGGGCATTCTACGAGATGGGTCCCGGCAGCGCAGGCCATCTTCACGACGGAGTCCAAGCCGCCATGGACGATCATTGCAGCCAACGATCTTGCCTGTTTGGTTTTTGGTGTCACCAAGGCAGAGGTTCGGAAGATGGGCATCTTGGAGGTGGTGCAGGAGGAGCGAAGGGCTTGGTTGGAAAAGAAACTTTTGCAGATGGAGCCCGAGGATGTCATCAAAGAGGCAGAAGACATCCCAAAGACGACGGTACCTCCACCGACTCCTTCCACATCTTCGTTTCTGGGCGGACGAGGTGGAATCACCGCCCAATTACTGAGCAAGCCTAACTCGCGATCGCAGCCACCGAAAGCCGTTGCACGGAAAGCTCAAACCGTGCACAGTGGAGACCCGAACCCACCCAAACTCAGAGGAACTTCGCGGCACCAAAGCAGTCGATCTCGGGGCGTTCTCCTATGTGGAGACGTCGTTCCTATTCAAAAGCGAAACGGCGCCACTGGCTCCGCGAGTCTTTGGGTCAAAGAGAAGCGGATCGGTCTCATTTGGGTCCTTGAGGAAATCCACGAAGACGTGGCCCACATCGAACTCGACGACGAAGGCATCATCCAAAAGATCTCTGGGGCCACAGCACCGATTTGGGGCTTCGAGTCGCTGCCAAGCGGAGTCGATATTGGCAAGCTGATACCGCGCATTCCTCGGCAAGGTATCGACCCTCGCACCGGTGAGGTGGACTTTGCACAGATTGCCAGGCGTAGGTTCTTCACATGCCCGAATCCGGCCAGAGTCAACATTCCATGCACCGTCGAACAAGTTCGGGGCAAGACAGAACTACGCGTCTCGAGCTTTCCGCATATTGCAGGCATCATCGTAGTGGACCCCGAGACACTAAAAATACAGAGCTCCAACTCGGTTTTCTGCGGTGCACTGTTTGGGTACGAAAAACCCGACGGCATGGCCATTGATTCGCTGGTCCCTGATTTCGAGAAAATCCTCCACATCTTGACAGAAGAAGACGGTGTACAATTGCAGGACGGGATTGTGGTGCCAGAGCACAGTTTCCGGCGGGCCTCGGCAATCCTGGGCCTCCGGGAAAACCGTCCAGATGCTGCGGCTAGTTTCTTGCGACCGGACGGATTGCCGGGTAAACACAGGGATGGTTCGGACCTAAAGATCGATGTCCAGATGCGAGTGGTCAGAAGCGCAAAGCAATCCACGGTTATCCAGGAGACTGTTGTTGAGGACGAAGATGAGGACAAGGGCGGAGAAAACCATGACGACTCATTCTTGATTCCTCATTCTGAAATAGTGTTCGCCCTTTGGATCACCTACTCTAGGCACCTGCATGCTTCCAGGGCCAATCTAGGCGTGACGTCGGCGTCCGCCTCTGGAACGACAACTCCCTTGCATCAGCCATCACCTGGGCAGACGCCCGCACACACGCCAATTGAGATTAGTTCGGATTCCGACGAACCCAAGCCTCAAGCATCCTCGTCGACGACTACGTCGACTTTTACCAAACAACTCAAAGAAGTCGCCATGACGGCCGCTGCGAAACTGACTGGTGGACCCCGAGCCGAAAAGAAGCACGAGAAGGCACCCGTACCACAAGTGGTCGAGCCGGTGCAGCAGAAGAAGTCGATCGACGACTTCCAAATCATAGAGGACATGGGTCAGGGTGCCTACGGCCAGGTCAAACTGGCCAGGTACAAGACGACGCAGAAGAAGGTGGTTTTGAAGTACGTGACGAAGCGACGCATCCTGGTCGACACATGGACGAGGGATCGCAAGCTAGGCACAGTGCCTCTGGAGATCCACGTTCTTGACTACCTGCGACGTCCTGACTTGCGACATCCGAACATTGTCGAGATGGAATCTTTTTTTGAGGACGACGTGAATTACTACATTGAAATGGTGCCCCACGGACTGCCAGGCATGGACCTCTTCGACTACATTGAACTCCGGAGCAACATGGAAGAGGCCGAATGCCGGAGCATATTCGTCCAGGTTGCCAAAGCCATTGGTCATCTTCATACGAAAGCCCTAGTAGTCCACAGAGACATCAAGGATGAGAATGTGATCCTGGACGGCGAAGGCAACATCAAGTTGATCGATTTTGGGAGTGCAGCGTACATCAAGAACGGCCCCTTTGATGTCTTCGTGGGCACTATTGGTGAGTCGATCCGTGTTCGCTTGTATTGGGGCGATGAGAGCTGACCATGACACAGATTATGCTGCTCCGGAGGTGCTCGCAGGCAAGCCATATGGTGGCAAGGAGCAAGATGTGTGGGCGCTCGGAATTCTGCTCTACACCATCATCTACAAGGAGAACCCGTTCTACAGTATTGACGAGATCATGGACCGAGATCTGCGCGTACCGTGGACAATGAGCGACGAGAGTATTGACCTGGTACGGCGTATGCTTGACCGGGATGTGACTGCGAGATATGACATCAACCAAGTTCTGGAGCATCCTTGGTGCCAGGAGGTTGAACAGGGAAACTGAAGGAGAGAAATGATGTGATGACGAGGGAGGAAGGGACATGACACTAGGAGGCAGCTGGAGCAAGCCGGGAGCCTATCCGGGCCCACCGGAGCAAATTTGGTCAAGATACCCTAAGAGCAATCTTGAACAGCACGGCTTCCGTTCGAATCGGAGGCTGGCGTGCTTAGAGAGAGCTATGTGACACAACAAGACGTTTTCTTCTTCCCTTTTTATTTTCTTTTTCTTCTTCTAGTCCATGTGATGACTTGAGCTAGTCTTTCAACACCGGGGGATGATGGAACGAGTGTTGTCTTTTTTCGTTGTTTTTTTTTTTTTTTCCGGAGTTGGGCGGGGGAACGCATATGTCCATCGATAGGGGAGTATGGAATACAAAATAGATGTGCAATGTCGCGCTGCGCTCTTGGTCATCCTTCGTTCGTGCTGCCGAGGTCGGGGGAAAGAAAGTACGATGGCAGATCGGACGAACGGTTGAGCGGAGCTGGAAATCCGATATTCAACCCGTCAAACCCAGCTGCGCCTAGCGGTGTCGTTTTTGCGGCCCTCCTTCTCGACGCCACCGGCAATCTGGTGCAAGAGCACGCGGGTGGTTCTCCCGGCAGAAACGAACTTTCCATAATGATGTTCTCCATGGAGGAGTCGAGATACTTGGGTACGTGTTGAAGTCGACGCTCTAACGCCTCGTGTAATCACCTTGGTGATATGACGATTCACCAGCAGTGGGTGTGACATGGCTACCTAGGTACCTTGTTTAAATGATGTGACCGATGGCGCGGGGCACTGTCTCATTGGGCAGCATAGATTCCAAAGTGCCCCTCCGCCCCACTCTGGCCGTCCTTCACCTGTTGTGCCAGGCCATGCTGACAGGCTCTCTTGTACTTTGGCTTGGCCCAAGCTTCCACCAGCGCCTAGTTCCTCTCCAGCCCCCTTCAACTACCTACCTATTAAGTACACTCCGGTCGATCGCCAACCTAATCCCGTCTCGTTGCGTGTGGCTCTTCGAGTTTGAGAGTTTCCGTCTGTGATGCTACGTCGTCTTGCTTCTGTAAGCTTGGCCGTCCAAAAGGCTCCCTCAACTGAGGCCTTCTTGCTACACGATGAGAACCCTCGATGAAGCCCAGTAAGTGCGGTGCGCGTCGAATGACCACCAGCTCTGACATCATATTTCCCACCGACTAACCCAACCTCCAGGACGCGATGGGCCGAGACATTAAAGAATGCCGGGACTTTCTCCGAGTTACAGAATGCAGTCAGGTACAATGGGCCTTCGAGCCCATGCATCACGGGCTGCAGGTCGGTGTGTTGGAAGGTCAGCGTGAAGTCGAGGCCCTTGATGCTGTCTCGACACCGAGCTGACTTCCGCTTCGTAGGCATTTCTGCTCCTGCAAGACGTCGACCCCTCGGACTGGCTTCATGGGGTCTCCGAGCTGCGTAGCTACTACTCTCAACGCCGGGACCATTTCTTGAAGTTCATCAAGCACCCGGAGGAGCTGGCCAAGGTAGCCATTGACCCGCTGACCGACGACCCAGAGGTCCGTGCAGTGAATCATTTCCCCCATGCCTGATGACGTTGAGCTCACACGTTGCCGCAGTCGCCGTGGAACACTGTCCGTCAAGACGAGAGCATCAGGGCGGAAATCGCGCAGGATGTTCGTCGCCTGCCGGATGAGCCTTTCTATCACGAAGAACGGACGCAGACGTTGATCATTGACGCGCTGTTTGTCTACTGCAAGCTGCACCCTAATAGCGGCGGATATCGCCAGGGTATGCACGAGCTTCTGGCGCCGATAGCATACGTGATTAATCAAGACGCGCTTGACCGTGAAGCCATTGTGTCCAGCGGACAGCCGGCTGATGAGACGATGGTGGGTATGCTCGACTCGTCCTTCATTGAACACGACACGTTTGCGTTGTTTTCCAAACTCATGGAGAAGGCCAAGTCGTTTTACGAAGTCAAGGACTCCGTTTCAAAGGCGGCCTTAGCATCCGTGTCCAAGGATCGCGTGGAATCGTCCGCCATTGTCGAGAAGAGTAAATTCATCCACGAAGTATGCTTGGCCAAGGTTGACCCAGAGTTGGCCAACCACCTGAAAGATTATGAGATCCTGCCGCAGATTTTCTTGATGTAAGTATCTGCAATCCTCAGAAACCTCTGCCAGTACTAACAGAGCTGGTCCCTTAGCCGATGGATCCGCCTTCTTTTCGGCCGCGAATTTCCGTTCGACGATCTCCTCGTCCTTTGGGATACCCTTTTTGCCGTCGACCCTTCTCTAAGCTTGATAGACCTTATTTGTGTTGCTATGCTTCTCAGAATCCGTTGGAGTTGTAGGTTCTCGGCATGTACTTTTTCTAACTCCTCTACTCGGGCTAATTCACTGCAGTGCTCGAGGCAGACTACTCCGTCTGCTTGCAATTGCTACTCAAGTATCCCGCGCCAGATGCCCCTCATGGACCTCATACATTTGTAGACGATGCAATGTACCTGAAAACGCATCTCAGTGTCTCTGGGGGTGTCTCGCTCCTGTTGAAATACACGGGAAAGATGCCAAGCACAACACAGTCTGCAACTAGTTCGCGGCCTACGACGCCAATAAGTCAGGCATTTTCTTCTTTCAGGAACCGAACCAAAGGCGCCCAATCACCGATTCCCTCAGCAAGCAGGTTTATCCAGCAACAGGGCGGGGTGGAAGCGCTGTTCCAGGGCGCCGCAAAAAGCATGCTTGAGCGAGGCGAGAAGCTCGGTATCAACCAAGCCGTACGCGATGCCATGGGCGATATCAGAAAGAACATGCAGGGCTTGAACGAAGTACGCTATGCATCTCGCACAGCAAGACAACAACTGCTGGGAGACGACTCGGCGACCCAGGCCATTTCCGCGCTGGAGCAACGGAACAAACTCCTGGCGAATATGCTGGACGAGACGGTCACAAGTCTTAGATCTTTGGCCACCTCCAACCTTGACGACAAGGTTAAGACCCTGGAGCTCGTCGAGGTGGCAGCCGCCAAAGTCCAGTTCGTAAAGGTTTACCTAGAAGACCCAACGATCGAGGTCCCGGACTTGGAGGGCTTCACTAGCCCGCCACCCGAAGAAGTAAGAGGAGAAAACTCGATGGACGTCGACCCAGACGACAAAGCTGCCTTAGAAGCTGCTGCTGCCGCCGAAAACGTAGCAGGTGTCATATCCACGCTGACCCTGGCAGACCAAAGAAAAGCCACATTGCCAGCTTCGACATCCCCCCTCCCCGAATCGATGGATACCACACAAGATGCACCAGCAGACAAACCTGCCGAACATCCTTCAGTGACATCAAGCCCAAAGTTGGGGATTCCTCCGAGGAAACCGAAGGAACGGCCTCAGCCGCCGATTCCAACGCGGTCAACTCTTGCCCAGTCGTCCTTCTCGTGGATGCTTGAGCCAGACCAATCGGCGCAGTCCGCGTCGCCACCGCAGATGCCAAAGTCGAGCTCCGGAGGCACACACCGGAAGAAACCCTCGGGAAACATCAGCAGAGAACGGAACGCCTTTCTCTTTGGCGAGGTTGTCGCCGATTCCGACGATCACACCAAGCCAATCAAGTCTGATGACATCTTTGGGCTGCAACCCATGGAGAAGCATAAGTCTCCATTTGCATAACGATTATGAGAACATGTTGAGAGATACGATGACAAAGAATTGAGAACGTGAATAAGCCGGCAGCATGACGTTTGTAAGACTTGCTGGCGAGCAAAGAGGTCAGAGGTGTCCATAGATGAGAGAGTCGGTGTTGTCAAGACAATACACACGTACTTGCCAAGCGATTACCTTTCTCTCCCGCAACCACCTCCATGCTTTGACAATCGTTCTGAGCTTCTGTCAGTTGTCGTCGACCAAGACTTGACCGTTGACCCGCCGCCGCCGCCGCCGCCACATCCCATGGTGGGCCCATGTTCGATGGGGATCGCCTCCTTCTCGGCCCTTTCGCGCTGGCCTAGCCTAGTAAGTGCAGGCAATGACCAATGAAGCCGGGGACGGTCTCCTTTTTGGTCTAATTTCGATGGAGGCAACTGCGCTAAGGGGGTATACTTCATTGGTTCTGAAGCTCGCTTTTTTCTGGTTGAGGTTGGACGGACGCTCCACTCGAGCTAACCGCAGTTGACCGGAACCTTACTTCTGCACTTCCAACAACGATAAGGCCATGGAACCGTTGACTCGTCATTTCCAGCCGCCTCCACTCATCACACCGGCCAACACAGAACCCGCGGGAACGAATGGTCATACGCCTTGCTCTTCGCGACATGCAACCCTTCGCAGACCCGGAAGGCCAAGATCCCTCTTACCCCCCTCCCCATGGCAGTACTGAAAGTCTACAGGTCTCGAATCCCTGGTCTCCAAGGGGGGGGGGAGAGGGACATGTTGGTGCAGGATATTTGGAGAATCTATCGAGATTTGAAGCCGAGGTCCACCATCCTCGCCAGCCAAGCCCCCTTGTTAGCACGAGTTTTCCTGCAATATAGACTTGCATCTAGAGGGATAAGAGAGAAAACGGGAACCGGTTGTCAAGAGGGGGCCCAAGTCCGGAGGCAAAGGATACGTCAAAGGGCTTGTCCCCCAAACCCCAAACATCTCATCGCTCCACCCCTTCCGGTTACGTCTGCCAAACTTCGAGAACATGCACCACACTTTGAAGGCAGGTCTCTGTATTACTGCCCGAGCTTTTTTTTTTTTTTTTTTTTTTTTTTTTTTTTTTTTTTTTTTTTGCCAAAACATTCATAAATGGGATCCATCACATGAGTGAGGCCAGCAATAATCACCAATTACCAGGTGCTACATGGTTCACAGTAAGGCACAGCACGCAAACATGCACGCAAACAAGACACCCCCACCCCCTTCTCCAGGTTTCCAACTGCAACCGATATCCTTCCAACCGCATATTGGACCTTTACATTGGTTCAAACCTCTTTCCCTCTCTCTCTTGGCCCCCTCACTCGTGAAATGCGCCACCAACATCATTTAGAGTCCGACAGTCCGGTTCCTGGTCAGCTTGGGGGCGTGTGCAACGGAAGCCGAAAGGAAACCAATATTGACTCTCTGTCCACACATCCACCAAGATTCTTCATCACCGCCACCTCACGCCGACCCGCTTTACCCTCCAGGCTGCTCCCCGTCTACGCTCGCATTGACCTCTAGAACTCGACAACAATGAACCAAGATGGTGTTTCACCGTTCCTGCGTCGAGAGAAAACAACTCGTAAGCAATACGGCCCGAAATAGCCTCCTCTCCCTTACGACCTCTCGCTTGCTTAAGGCTTGCCCCCTATCAGCTGTCCAAGGTCTCCGTGTAAGTGTCATTGCCCGTCCAACCCAAGCCTCGAGGCACGATGGTCTGGTGTCTTCTTTCCATACTGTCTGCTGTGACAGAACCCAACCTGACCGCTATCATCAGTACGCTTGAGATTGCAGACAAACACCCTTCTACTGACACACCACCGCTCTCCCAAGACCGAACCGAACAGACCGCCCAAACCGCCCGCCCAGTTCTAGGACTGGACCGCCGGGCGGGGCACCTGGAGACCGGACAAGGCACAAGTTGACCCTTCCCCTTCCCAACCTGGTTGCAGGATCTGTTCACGGATCTGTAACACAAGGGCCCTGCAGTTGGTGACAGACAAGTCCACCCAACCTACAGGAGCGTACCTCACGCCACCAGTAGAACGTCAACGCGGCACATTGTTTGTGTCCTTTCTTCCCTTTGTTCATCCAACGTGGTTTCGAGGAAACAAGTCCCCCTTTTGTGTTCCCCCCTACCAACAACCCCAACAACCACAAAGGCTGCTTCGCCTGGTTTCAGTTGGACAAAGTGAGCGATGCTCCCCCTGACTTTCGCGCGCCGAGGCATGAAGGACACACAAAAGGGGGGAGGAGGGAGAGATCCAAGTGGCAATCCATCATCAAGTGCTTGTCCGAACCCCTTCCCTCCCCCCCCCCCTTCTCCACCACCAGGTCCCAAGCAAGCGGTTTCCCTTGACGTACAAGGCCTGAACATCCCGACGAGTTCTGTGGGACGACGCCGCCCATCACTTGAAAATCTGGATCCGGTAAACGCACGTCTGAGAATGGCAGCTTGCTGCATAGATTGTTCCACTGATTGCTTGGTATCCCAAGTATACTGATACCCCCCCGAGGTCCGGGGAACCTTTGAGTCGCGTCCCTCATCATCGTCGTCGCCAACACACAAAACCCTAAACCCGCTTTCGACCAGCCTCGTGGCCCCCTGATCATAACCCATTGTAAATACATAAGACTCTCTCGTATATCATTGGTCTTGTAAATAAAAGAAAAAAGACACCGTGTGAAGAAACGGCGGGGCGGGGAAAAGAGTTGACAACAAGGTCATGTTGGTAGCTGGCGAATCCCATCCCACACCACACACCACTGGCATCTCATTTTCCCACCCCCCCCCCCCCCCCTTTTTTTTTTCCCATTTCCCGTTTGAAGGTATTCGACTCCTGCCCACCCTCCCCCATCCCTTTTCCCGGGGGGAGGTTTGTAAATAAGTAAATCAATGTTCAAGTCCTTGTCGTCATTGGCATTGTTCCCCGTATACGCTGCTATATGCCCGAGTCGCCATGCTCCCTCGCCTCGTGTCGAAACCCAGTTCGTAAATGCATCTATTCGCGCCGGCGTGTCCCGGAAAAAGAAAAAAAAACTTTCTTCCCCTTGCCAAACCATTAAGAGTGTGTGACCTAACGGGATAGAAGGGATAGAGAAGCGGAAGAGAGAGAGGAAGAAAAAAGAGCACATTGAACCCCGTAACAAAAGACCAAGGGGAGAGGTGGTAGAGAGAGAGAGAGAGAAATGGCCAAGAAGAGAAGACGATTCTTGAGGGACAATTCCACCCCCCATCCTTATTGTTTGTTTGCCTGTCCCTCCCCCCAGGACCCAGCCTTGTTTGCCAGCCCAGCTTTGGTTTTCACTCCCTCCTCTCTTCGACAGAAGCGACTCCCGCCGCGCGAGAAACAAACGTCTTCTTCATCTCTTTTTGGTCATCGTACACGGATGGAACAGCTCCTTGACAACACACACACACACACACACACTGGTGCTTCTTCGGTTGATAGCCCATCCCTTTTTCGGACTTTGATGGGGAGTGGTTGTTGCGGGTTAGGGGTACTCTCTCTCTCTCTCTCTCTCTCTCTCTTGCTTGTGATTTACACGCTTAATCAAATGGTATTGAGGTGTGTGTGGGTTTCTCTTCTTCTTTTCTTTTTTTTGTGTGTGTAATCCCGAGTTTTCACCGGAGTTCCCTGTCCCCGCCTCCGTTGGCCTTTGGAATGTAGTATGACTGAATGACTCCTCTCTGAATGGTGAGGTGTAAAAAACTCCCCAAAGCTCTCAATAACAAGAGAGAGAAGAAAAGAAGAAGAGGGAAAAAAAAAAAAAAAAGGAAAAATGACAGATTCAGAAGAGGGGAAAAAAAAAAGAGGAAGAGTAAGTTTGGATATCATGAGTGGAAGTGAACCAAGAGTTAGATAGGGAAAGAAGAAAACATAAGGCTTAACAGAAAAAAGAAGGGGGGGAGGGGGGAGAATCTCAGAGACGGCTGTTCTGGATGGCCCGCCTCCTCTTTTTCCGTGCCTCCGCGGCGTCGAGCTGGGCTTGCCTTGCGCGGCCTTGCATATCTTTGTTAGCCGTTGGTCCTCCTCTAGAACGGTGTGAAGGAGAGAGCGGGGAGGAGACCATCGACTGGGGAAGAACTCACCAAGCTTTTCGTACTGCCTCTTGTGCTCTTCTGATACCCAGGGGTAGGTGATTGCGCGCTCCGGGTGCATGCCCAGCAGGCCGATCGAGTTGTTCATCTTCTTTCCCTGTTCGCGGACGTCGCACTGGAACGTCTTGGGGTTGTCGTCCTCGTCGAACACGAGCAGGTTGTTGGTGTCCGTGGCGGGGATCTGCTTGTTCTTGCGGTAGTAGACGCCCTGCAGTCCCTGCGGGCCGCGCTTGTGGCCCTTTGCAGCGTCCTCGGGGAACACGGCGGCGTACTTGGCCTCGACCTCCTTCCAGGAGAGGTGGTGGTCGACACGGAAGTAGTCGATGAAGTCGACCTGCTGGATGGTGTACTTCACGTTGCACCGGGACCCCGTGGGGGAGCGGCGGGGCCGGCGGGAGGGGCTGCAGGTGCCGTTTGGAGTCTGGAGGGCCGTCACTGGTAGCCTGTGCTGTAGGCGGCGAGGGGAGGTGAGAGCGTGCGAGTGGTGATGGTGGTGGTGGTGGTGGTGGTGGTGGGAGACGCCGGGGGTCGGGGAGGGGAGGGCATCCGGGTACGCCATCGGGGGCATTGGGATTCGGTAGGCCGGCGGGGAGGCGAGTTCGAGCCTGGGCTCCGTGAAGGATGAGGTGCCGATGGATTCGAGGCTACTCCGCCGCGGTCCTGCCGCCCCTGAGATAGAGGAGGAGGAGGAGGACGGGGGAAGGAAATTCGGGCTGGGGATGAACTCGGGCTCGAGGGGCCTGAGATCTAGCTCACGCAGGCGCGGGAGCGTAATGACGGATGCCGTGCTGCCGCCGCTGCCGTCCTTGGAGAAGGACAGTTGGGTATTGACGGAAGAGAGGTCTGGTGACCTAGGTTCAGGCGAAGAGTATTGGGAGGTGGTTGATCTCGTCATGCCTGGGGCGCTGTTGTAAGCTTCACGTCGCTCTTCATCGAATACGGTCTTCGTGAGATGCAGCCTACCTTCTGACTTGATCGAGGTAAAGCTCTGAGTAGGTGAAGGGAGCGTCGGCGACTTGATGTTGAAGGAGGCCATAGAGGCGAGTGTTGTTGCCACTTCCACCTCGTGACGCTTGCCAGGCTTCCGGTCGTTATTGCCATTACTGCTGCTGCTGATGCTGTTGCTCCGGGTGTCCACATCCATCCTGTCGTCAAAGGTGAATGACGAGAGGCTGGGAAGCACTCTCGGCACCTCGTCGTTGCGGGCCTGGTTGTAGCCCATGGGCGGCGGTAGGCGGTCCATGCTGTGCTGTTGGTGTTCTTGTAAGCTGACGAACATTTTGGTGTCTGAGGTTGGCGTTGCAGGTAGGCAAGGTGGAAAGTCGAAGACGCTCTGAAGTGAGAGAGGTGTATTGACCGGATTGGAACGTGTTCCAAGCCAAAAGAGGGCACGGGTGATGCCGGACACCTGCCGATATCTCTTTCCTATCGATGAAGAACTGCTGCAGAGGACAGATGGTTTTGTTGCGGGAGGGGCGAAGACAGGTGTATGTTAATTGGGGAGTGAAGAGATACGAAGACGAGTCATCGACAACGGGTCAGACCCTGACTATCAAGTTCCCGTCCGTGATGGATCTCTGTCTCTGTTATATCTCTTTTTTCCCTCTCCCCGGTCTGGCTATTTGTGCAGCACAGTCGGGAAAGCAATGAGCCGGGACCCTGGTTCTGAACCAGGGGGGTTGGTTCGAGAGTGATTGAGTGAGAGTGAGAGAGTGTATGAGAGAGGGAGTGAGAGAGTGTGAGAGAAAAGCTGGCTAGATTTGCGTTTACACTATAGCTCTAAAGTAAAGGCCAGGGAGATCAGGCTCCGCCTGGTGGCATTCTGACAGCGAGAAGCCGTTTCTTATTTTTCTTCGGTACTAAGGTTGGCTACGTGCAGACGCAGCCAAATGTGTAGATCCATGGCATGTACCTCCTGCAGGTCGCCCAATCTGTCAAGTATGGGCTGGCGCCGGGTGCCCCTCCTCCAGGGCCTTGATCCTGGTTCGTCATATGGGGGAGAGACCTTTGAAGGATGGGCGCTCTCTCTGTGTGTGTGTGCTTCTTTTCATCCAATTGTGCAAGTGGCTATTTCCATACATGGAAAACAGCATACACACACACACACACCCTCGATACCAACCTCACGCCACCGCCAATGAAATGGGATATGCAGCGAACAAGGTCATGGCCTGTTTGGGAATGACGGGGCATTGGCCAGGCATGCGAGACTGATGACGGGCGAGAGGCTCTGAGACGGTGGAGCGGCGTGAGGCATCGAAGGAGCGGCGCCCGCAGGTGAGGGGGGGGGGGGGGGGGGGGGGCAAGTTGAGAAGCTCGCCAGTTTGCAAGGGAGGGAGCAGGACGACTTGGGCTATTTGGCCTTCGAAATGAGGTCGCCCAATGGTCGAGACGACGGTGCATACAGAGAGTAATGAAGGGGATAGTGCGGTCTGTAGTGCGGGCAGGCCCTAGATGCTGTGTGTGTCAGCGTGAGAATGAAAAGGTGATTATGATGGGTGGGTGCAAGTGAGGTATTCGGGACATGCTGCACAGTCGATATTCTCCTCCAGGGGCGCTAGTCTCAGATCGTAGCTGCGCGTCACAACCGGTGCGTAAGGTCGTAGTCGCCCGGGGCCTTGCTGTGAGTTCCACAGTCTTCCGGACGTAACAGAGACGAGTAACGAGCGGCACGATCTCAATCGGGAGACTGGAGGTGTGGGTATATACGGTGGAGACGGACACCCACTCACACTCACATACATACACACTTAATACCCACCCAGCCAAGGGACTTTGCGAGACCAAGAAAGAGAGAGAGAGAGGGAGAGAGAGAGTGTGTGTGTGTCTGTACGTAAGTGGAGAGTAAAGAGTTATTGAGCTTGGGCAGGTTTGAGAGCAAGGCACGGCCAGGCATGGTATGTCTGCTTTGCTTTGCTTTGTATCACTCGAAGCCTCATTTGCTTGCTGTTGGGCTAACACGAGGCTGCGATTGGATCACCTCATGAGGCCACCCATCTCCCAAGCTGACTCGAAAGCGATAGTGAGGATCCGGTTGGAGGATGCATTCACTTTCCGAGATTCTGGTAGCTGTAATAATAGATAGTTGCCCTGGTCCAGTCGTCCCCCCCTCCCCTTAGACAACCCAGACATTGGCGTTTGCTCGGATTGTCGTGTGGCCATTGTCGTCGCTATTTTTCTTCGTAACCTTGGATGCCAGGCCTTACCGTTCCTGCGTATTCCGTCGCGTCTTTTCACGTGTGTTTGCGGCATGGTCAACTGCCTCGGCAGCATCACTAAATAACGTCAAGTCAAAGTCGGTGTGATTTTTCCGATGCAGAACAGGCAGGACGAGCATCCTTTCTGATCACCTGCCCCCACTCACACAGACACACAGGCACACATACCCGCCCTCAATCTCGCAGGAAATGCTCATCGTAGCATCTCAGTTGGTTGTCTGAGATGCATCTTTGATTTGGAAGAAACAGACATCGGTACCCGCTGGTGAGAGAGGGGGGGGAGAGGGTTCGATGAATGGCCGCCAGTGGATGGCCACGCGGTAGTCGTTGAGTGCAGCCGCCTTACCGCCGCCGTCTAGGGTCTGGGAAGACGGTTTGTGGGGCCGCAGTATTGTGTATAGGTAGCCTCGACCACCCACCCACCCGTTCACTCCGCTTGCGGGCTTGCGGGGACCGACTGAAGGGGGTTGCCAAAGCCTGGATGAAAAGAGAGGGTGAGTGAAAGGGCGAGAGAGAGAGGGTCGGAAAGTTGGCAAGATTGCGTACGGTCAGGTTGGTATTGACCAGGGTAGGGGTGTGTCGATATCCATAGTGCGCACAAGTGGGCGTGGCCCATATGAACATCTAGATCTTCAGCCATCGTTCGAGAGGGTAGAAATAAGAAACACATCGCCGCCGCCGTCGCCGCCGTCGATTTTGATGCCTAAAAGACGGCTGCGATAGGCGAGGAGTTTGTCGGTCTCAAGAAAATGCCTTCCAGGTGGAGAAAAGCCACTGCGATCCGGACGGACTAAAACCCGTGTCCAGCACAATGCCATAACGGTCAATCGACCTTGTTGACATGCAGATTACCCTGGCCATTCGTCTGCGAGCCCGTTACCAGCCATATCAGCATCTGGCCAACCAACTAACACTCCATATTTCTTATTCCGCAGCCAGAGAGCCTGCACCTTCCCTGTCTCGCCTCGGCTGGACTCTTCACTAGACTTTCATTCAAGCGCGCTGTCAATCTCAGGGATCCTCCTCCCTTTGTCGAAGCCACGCGACGATGCTGACCGAGTTTGAGATGCAGGGGGTTTCGCCACGATGTAGTATGGCGTTTCTTTTCCCACTTGCCTTTACCGCTCTGGCGAACTTCCGATCCAACCCAGGCGGTAGGCGCCATGGGTAGAAAGACCTTTGAGCCCCAGACGATCCATTTCAGACCCTGGCAACTGCTTGGTTCTCTTTGGACCACCCTGAATTAGATTGGCCTTATTGTTGTCCAACTTCTTGTGTTGCTGTTGTTTTCACAAACTCTGGAATCGACTGTCCCGATCGTCTCGCTCCTCTTCTGCAACACGAGCAGCAGCCCAACGCACCAGACACACGCGCATACGCCATTATTGCTGCATGTCCTTTCGATAAGCACCCTCTTTGGTCGGTACTGAAAACCTGTGTGCTTGCCGCCTATTTGGCAATGTTGGTCCCACCCCACGCAGGATGCCTCGACGCCACTCGCCGGCCGAAAACGGGTAGAGACACCAAGTCGACCGAACGTGATTCCACGAGGTGCTCTGTCGATGCCATCGCCTTCTGCCTCCTGTAAGCCAAAGGTGAAGGGAAAGAAGCTATCTCGAGGCACTTTCAGCCTCCTGGGTTGCCCAATCCTGCTCTCTGCAGATGCTGCCGTTAGATGGCCGCCTGCGTTGCGGGTACAGATTACCCCCCTCAAGTTAGATATCCGCCCTGCGTACGTATGGCCAGCCGTCGTTACTTTTCTTACGTTTCCTTTTAGAACCTGGCCATGGCCCTCGCCAGATCAATACTCGCATCAAAGATCCGAAACCCGACAAGCTCCTCAGCCGAGTTGGGGCCGTGATCGACTAAAGCATGCCGCCCGATTAAGAAATTGCCCATAGTTGGTCATCGCCTCCCGCCATGTCGTGCATTGGAGGTTGTATGTCATCGACCACCAGGCACGTCACATCACCCCTCCGCAATCGCCATCCTCTGCAGCTGGGCGAAGGCTGTACTTGCCTTTCCCTGCAGAAAGTACATGCGTGCTAGCAGTCAAAGGTTGTCATCCCCCCTCCCTCGCCGTGCACATGTCAGGGTAGACACTCGAGGCCTGGCCCATGGCAGAGCCTCTCATAAGAAGAACGGTGAGCCCGTTCCAACCCCCCTCTATCTCCTTCCGACCCGTGATTGCCTTCGTCCACCGCTCTTTTGGCATATGTGAGATGATCATGAGCTGCCATGGACTGCAGCTTGGCGAATCGATGGTGTTGCATAGTTGCGAGATGGAATATAGCGTGGCCACTCGTAACACGCCCCGTGTAAGTCCCACGATTCAACAGGAACGCTCTTCGTCGAGCGGCTGAGTCAATCAATGCGAGCCTACACCGCTAGGGAGGCCGGTGTCGAGATGGGTATCCGAAGATGATGCTGGGGTCTCGGCAAAGACACCAACTGGCCGGTTCGGAAGACGCATCGCCCCCGATCGCACCCCGCGTTGCTGCCAGATCAAAATTTCTTGCATGATTGTTGTCCAAAGCAAAGCGATGGATCAATGTCGAATCCGGCAGGCAATCAAAGGGGCCCGCTTGCCTGTCGTTTTTTGTCGTGTTCATCAAAGGGCGATCGCACGTCCGACTCGGCTTCACACGCTGGGAGAGATGTCTCTTGTGGGCATGTCCATCACATAGGTAGGCCAAGGCTGTCTTCTTCAGCAAAGCGTAGTACCAAAATCCGACCCATTCATTTCGTTGTTGGCCATTGTCCTATACGCGAATATCCACTCCCTTGAGGCCTCAGGCATGGTCCCGCCGATGGTCGAGGGTTCGCCAGCGAGCCCCATCGCAGGCCTTCTGAAAGCCAAGCCGTCAAGGGATCGAGCCGGCTGGGACACGGCAGCGGGCGAGGCGAGACGCAAGATACAAGCACGCCAATCGTCCTGCATGTGCTCATGACAAAGGATAGACATTGAACGCCAGAGATTGCCTTTACGAGATTAGGTTCTTCAGCTAGACGAGCCAATCTGGCTGGGCAAAGATCGGACAGCGAAGAAGCGAAGTTACTGTGTCAATTCCAGTCTTTGGGCGTATGTCCAGAGTATATTGGAAGACACCCAGTCAATCGAGAGCAATGGCTGAGCAGTTGAGATTAGACGATGGGACGATGAAATGGTGTGGCAGAGGTGGGATGAAATTGACAGGGGTCCTTCTGTCAGGGATTCGAGGCTAACCGCTGTGGTAACTGGCTCGCAGATTCTATACTACCTAGGCTGCGCCATAGATATGCATATGATGCATCCCGCAGCAGCTAGGCAAGTCTATCCGGCATTAGCTGCCATCGTGTATCGGCCGCAAGGACACGGGTGGTGCGGATCGGTCTCTGGCCAGGTCGGAGAAGCAGGACTTGTCGCAGCCCCCCTTCGACCCTTTTTGACCCTTTGAGCGTCCGTCAAGGAATTGGCCTTCCAGAGAATGAGGAGGGAAAAAGCAAATGCGAATGACGAAGGACGCCACCCGGTCAATAATCTCGCTTTCTTAGAGACGATGATGACCTGCAGCTCTGCGAGAAGACTCCTTGTCGGGTTTCACTTTTCCTTCCACCACCACACCGAGTGCTACTCCAGCGTCGGCCGCCTGCGATGAGTTTTCGGCCGTGGGAAAAGACTCATCTCCCGAGAACCTCCTGTAGATTGATTTGGTGTGTCAGCTTCCATCCGAACACGGCACAGCGTCTCGGCCATCTCGGGCGGCGACGGCGGTGCGAGTGGGCAAAGAAGGAAGAAAGGGTGGGTAGCCCCTCCTCCTCCTCCTCCTCCTCCCCCCCCGCCCGTGCGTGTTCCCCATTGCAATAGCGGCAAGGGTTAGGAAGAGCTGGCTGAGGGGCCTTATTGGTGAAATCAGGGCGCGGGTGCACACGCGGGTGGGAAGCGGGAATTCCATCTTACCATCCCCTCTCTTCTCCTCCGCTTAAAAAGCTGCAATCGCTGTTGAGCTCGCAAACCCACCCACCTCCAACTCCCCGACCGTTTTTCCATGAGCTGGTGTCCAGATCCGGCCCTGTTTGGTCCCATTGTCAATCCGAGGCCCGCATTGTAAGCCGATGACGTAAGAAGTCGCATCTTACCTTGGGTTCCTGACGTCTGTGCCGAGGAAGAATGTGGTCTCCTCCGGTACACACTCAAGCCGCAGGTAAAAGCTCGGAAGTCCTCCACATCAACGCTGTCAGGCATGACGCCGGTAAGCACTCGTCCGAGGGCAATGATGGAGGCGGCGTGCGAGCACAGAACAACGGCGCGCTTGCCCTCGGCGTCGCATCGCTCAATGATGGCTTGGACTGCAGCAGCAATACGGTCATGCAATTGAGCGATGGTCTCGCCGTTGCGGGCGGGAAATACGGCACTCTGGTACGTGGTATCGAGGTGAGGGAACATGGACTTGAGCACGTCGGGCGAGGCCGGAGTCGGGTGCTCGAAGGGTGCAGCACCATACCACTCACAAAGGCCATGCTCGGGGCGGATGGTGACAGCCTCAGCGTTAGCGCCAACGCCCTGTCCCGCGAGGCGGTTGAGGCGTTCCTGCTTGAGGGCGACAAAAGGCGTGATGGTCTGCAGGCAGCGGTAGTAGGGGCTGGAGTAGACGGCTTCGATTGGAGGCTCGACGGTCATTAGGTGGGCGCCCAGCTCTTTGGCCTGGTCGACGCCGTGTGCTGTCAGTTCCGGGTCCGCGGGGATTCCTGTCGGGGAGGGGATGGAAGCCGTGTAGCTGCCCGTGGACGGGTCGACAAGCCAGTTGGACCTGAACTGAGGGGCGCCAAGGCTGTTGTCAGTTTTTTTTCCGCATCAGACCAACAAACGATGCCTCCAACGTCGATGGTGCAGCGTAAGCCCTTGCTCGCCGGCCCACTGTCGAGGAGTCAGTCGAGGGGGGCTGTTTTTTCTCAACCGAGCGGACTTGGCATCCGTGGGAGGGACTCTGCAGAGGATCCTCGTTTGTTCGATCTCACCCTCGTCGTCCTCATTGGTGTCGGAAACGTCCGTCTCGGAGATGAGGCCGGATGTGACAAGACAAGACGGGATGGGGCAGGGTAGGATGGGGACTTACTCCATGGCGGGCGACGTAAATTACCTGCAATGACATGTTGGTGACGGGCAGCGCGTCGCAACCCTAGCTGAGTGGAAGGGAAGGGTAGGAGGAAGAGGAGCCGCGGAAGCAGGACAGAACAGTAAAAGATGGGTCGGGCGCTGTCGTGTTCAACCCCGGGTCGAATGGTGTGTTGGCTCTGGGATAAAATATGGACCGTGAGATGAGGCGCGAGGCGGCAAGGCAAGGCGAGGCGAGGCGAGGCGAGGCAAGTTCAGGCAGGCAGGTGGTGGTGATCAGGCTACCTAGTATCTGTAATTTGGGACGGGATGTGATGGAGAGAAGTTGAGTTGGGTCAGTCGGGCAGGGTGTGGAAGCAGCAGGGTGAGGATACTTGGATGCAGAGAAACGACAACCATGGGGGGGGGGGGGGGGGGGGGGAGGAGGGCGGGATGGACACCCAGCCCCCCTGCGAACTTAAGAGGGTTAGTTGAAGATGTCGTTCAACTAAGAGTGTCGAGCAAGAAGCCCGGGCCAGTTCCCCGTGTGCTCTGTGTTCCATCAAACCAACCTTGTCAATCCTGCCGAGGCAAATAGGATGGCAACAGTGACCTACCAGAACCCAGCAAGTCGACCGCGGGAGGCAAGCCGAGGGCAGCCGGGGGCAGGCAAGAACGGACGGGCAAAATCACCCACTGGAAGGGGAGGGAGTGAGGGCGGGTACTTTTTGGATACGTGACCAGGGGAAGTGGTCACGGTTGCTCTTGTGCACCGTGATTAATTTGCACGCTACAGATAAAGTCACTACTTACCTATAGAACAGTACTACGTACATATATGGAAACAGCAATGCAACCACTAAACCCGAGTCGGCCCACATCCTTCAGCAACTCATGGCATTAGCAGCACAGACGCGGGCTTCAGAACACCCTTGAGAATAGTCAGTCCCCCCTGTCAGCGGCCATCATCATCATCCAAGCTCACATCTCACTTATCATCTCTCCCCCCTCCCCTTACCCTGACATAATACGCTGTACATAGCTACCGCAGGACACACACACACACACACACTACTAGTGTTGCGAAAGCCTCGAGGGAATCAATGGGTGGCCAGCACACACCACCCACGTCCCGAACCGTGCCTTGAATGCTTTGTGGTGTGGACCAGGCCCTTGACCGGAACACTGCAACAGGCAGCATCCGGCAACGTCAGGCAGCATCCCATCCACCGGTCAAGGTCCCTGTCGACCTGGGAGATGCGCAGGTGATCGATCAAGCTGCAGCCCGGCTCCGAATGTGACAAGTCCATCCCTCACCGAGTTGCCGCCCAATTCTGCATCCATATCCTCGAGGGATCTAGCGGGCAGCATGGCTCACTCAATATTAGTACAGACTTGTCTTCGGCGTCAGGGCGGCAACCGGGGGGTGGGGGGACAGTACTCGAAGGGTACAAGCCGTTTCGAGACGATATGCAACTCGGCTTGAATGACAGGGTTCGAATTCTCCGTGACACCCTCCGCTACTTCTCCCCGGTGCGCCTTGCAGATACCAAGCGGGTACAGAAATACAATCGTACCATACGTCTTCCATCATGACTATCAGAAAAGCAAGCACAAAAGGGGAAAATAAAAATAAAAAACCGACAGCACACTTTGACATATAACGTCTGCGCCCGTCTTCAGCCTACGAAACACGGCGGCCGAGGCCGGACTGCCCCCTTGTACCATGCCCTGTTACCTCCCTGTCCTGTTGCCTCTCATCCCGTGATTAGTGATAGTTGAGTTCCGGGTTGGCCCTGAAATTGCATCGACACCGACACTCGGGGACCGGGCACTCGACGTGCCTTGTGAACCACTGCCTCGCATGGTCGAGATGCAGTACGTGTTCGCACTTTAGACAAAACGTTGGGAAGTTGGCCGCCATCCACACCTCCGGCTCGCCGTTGAGCTCAGGCCGGTCAGACCTCGGAACGCCCACCACCTCCAGACACACAACACACCGCGGCAGGTGGCGGCCGCAGTTCGGGCAGCTGATTCCCGCGTTGATGCTTGTCGCCATCAGGGGGTTCCTCGAATCGGGCGCCCCAACCGGCGGTCCTGACCCGGCCCCGCCTTGTCCAGCGAGCGTCGTCTCAGCATCGCAGTACACACAGCGCAGCGCGATTTGGCGGGACGGCGGCTTGATGGTGGGGCGTCCACGCTCTTCGCGCTTGCTTTTCTTCGTACTCTCCACCTCGAACTTGGTTCTTTGGAGGAAGGCCTTATGCCGTTGCAGATACGACCTGTAGGCGTTCCTCCACGCCAGGCACCGGTAATCGTCAATGTAACGTGGCGCGCATATCGACGTGACTAGCGCCGCTGTCTGGAAGTCGTTGAACTTCTCAACGTATTTGGCAAAGATGTCCACTAGCCTGTCTGTGATTCCCGTGAGAACGATGCCCTCAATGTCCCCAGTCTCCACTGCCATGATGACCTGTTCGTGGAGCCACTTGGTGAGCTGCTCGTCGTCGAAATTTCGAACTGCAACGTAAGCCCGATCAGACAGGGGCAACGACTTTTGGTTGGCGATGGCGAACCAGTCGCCCGTGGCGATCAACGACGACATCGCCCTAAGATAAGGGTCCGTTTTCGAGGCGACCGCTTCGTCGAAATCGAGCTGCTCCTTGCTAAGGTGGCTGTCGTTCCGTCCGATGAGTTGCAAAGCCAGCGAGACGAACAGCAGCTCCGGGTGGGTGACGCTCGCCGTCTTGAGGATCCGGATTGCCTCTTGCGTGTCGCCCTTGAAGAGAGCTCGGGCTGCCGCCATTGTGTGTGCCGTCGTAGGGTAATCTTGGCTGGGTTCATGCGCTGCTACCCCCCTAGCTTCGTGTGCCGCAGTGTCTCCCCAACCGCAGATGTCTAGGCACAGTTGCCTGTGAAACGGTTTCCTGGTCTGGATGCCTTCGTACTTTGGCAATCGCCGCTTTTTGCAGATGCTCCCGATGCACTTCTCCCACAAAGTTGTCTCTGGGATTGGCGACTCCTCCGGGAGCCTTGTAGAGGGCTTCCGACCTGCAGTTGTGTCAGTCACATTCCGGAGTAAAGAAACCACGTTCCACAAACCCAGGTCATCGGTCCAAATGGTGCAGACCCCCATGTAGCTGAGGTCGAGTGGCGACAGCTTCATACCTCCGTCTAGTGCCGCATCTTCCGCATCTGCACTTCGTTAGCGAATATAATAACGAACCATTCCCAACACTTACCGGCAACCCAGTCCCACATATAGCGCAGCCATGGGTCGTCAGATACCACCATGCGGTTGACATTGCAGTCAAGAAGGTACTTCTCTTTCGCGCGGAGAAGCATGACGTGATCGAGGAAGCATTGGGCCTCGGTCGACAAATCTGGGGCTTTCAGTGGTAGAGAAAGGAGCGATTCGTGCATGTGACGACAAGACAACGGCCCGTCTCGAGAGATGGACAACTGAGCGAGTGAGCTGACCGACTCCTCCATGATGATCAAGCTCTCGGCCCCGTTGGTCTCAGAGTCCTTAACCTTCTCCTTGAGCTCCGACCTCAGAGCCCGCATTCTCTCTGCCGTTGACTTGGACTTGTCAAGTGCCGGAGCGACCTTGCCCGTATTTCCCACCAGCTTGCTGCTGAGTTCAGCGGCCGAAAACTTGGACTGCAATGTCTTGTCCACAATGGACTGAACGTCAGCTTTGTTGGGGCCAAATATGGGAATGTCCGAAAGCGCTTCCTCGACAAACAACGGGCCGAGCATATCGGAGGCCTGTGATGGCTCAAACTCCATGATGTTGTGATACGGAGCTCCCTCTATATGAAGTCAGGATTCGGTCCGATAGGTGAGCTGCCCAACATACCTTCCAGTCCCCGATGGGGCGGCTGCCACGGCGTTAGCTTGTACAGGTAATCGGAGGTATACGACGGTTGCTCGAGAATCTCAAAGGTCCCGTTGGCGCGTAGGACTAAAAGGCGAGGTTGCAGCACGGGCGAGTCCAGCGTCACCCAGTCAAAAGACACAATCCGATCGTTCTTCCTGCCGCTGTTGCGGTATTGGACATCCATGTCGTGTGATTTGTGCACTTCCAGAAGCTCCGGGCTGCCCTCCAGAGACATATCGTGAGGCGTAATCTCCTTGTTCGTCTCCAAAACCTTCAGTTGACCAGACCGAGACAGCACGGCCAGGAGCCCCCGACGATCCCGGCAGTAGCGCAAGGAGCGAACGATCGAGTGCTTGCTTTCGCTCAGGGACGGGTCATCGTCTATCTCGACGACCCGGTCGAGCCTCAGGGCACCGCCCCACGGAAGGTTGTCTTCTTCCATCGCACCCAGGTAGGACGGCGAAGCAACTGGCCGGGATGTCGCGCGTCTGTCCCAGATCATAATGCCCGGCTGGTCCAGCGCGGAAGACGCGAAGTAGTTCTGGTCAGCATAATCGATGGCTAGGTTATTGTTACATTTGGTCTGGAACGTGCAGACAACGCTGCTGGGTTCTACGTCCGCAATACGTTAGTCGCTCCTCACGTTGACGTGGGCCATGGGCAAGTACCTCGTAAATCATGGATGCGCAGGCCTTGGGCCTTGATCCCAGCCACCAGGGTCTTTGGGTTGTCCTCAAAGAACTTGACGCTAGACACTGACACACTAGGTTCCAGCCGGTAAGCAGGATCCGCGAAGGCGTGCAGGTCTTTTGGGAAGCCCTTGGCGGTCTTATTCATCGCCGACAGCCGGTTGACGTCCCAAATGTGGAGGCACTGGTCCATCCGCACTCGGTCCAAGCCAACCGCGAGGAGGCCTTCGGAACTGAATGCCACCGCCTGACACGTTCTTGTCATTTTAAGGTTCAATTCGATATAGGCGTTGGAGTTGTCGTCCATCCTCAGCAGGTTGACAACGCCGGTCTGGGTGCCAACGGCCAGCAGGCCAGGCACCGTCGGCGACCAGTCGTACGTTGTGAGTGTGGGAAAGTCATCATGTTTAGAAAGCCTCGTAAAGTCGAACCGGCTTCTTTGCGCGAGTCCGTTGGGCTCATATAACTGCACGACGCGATGCTGGAGGTTGATGTGGATGAAGCTGTCGTAGCCAGGAATCTGCGACCACTTGATCAGTCCAGGCTCCGGGCGGTCCATGGCGGCCCCGCGCGCCTGAACTCTGAATATGTTTCGTGACTGGCCGTCGCGATAATTCGACTCGAATCGAAAGTTGGCGCCAATGGCTCAAGTTTGAAATAATGCCCAGCCGCTTGGAGTACCTGAGTTGAGTGGATGGGCTGCGCCTGGTGATAGGACCAAATGTAAGGAGATCAGCCGAGTATGGCAAAAGCCCAAGACTGTTTTTATACAGAAACGACCCCCGAAATGCCGGGTTCAGTGGCCTTCAGGGTTATATGAAGGTGAGGGTCGGCGCGAGTGGTCGCAGGTGTCAGTCGGGCACCGCGAATCACTGAACCTTTGGGCGGGATAGCTTCGCGACCAGGTCAATGAGCCGTTGTAATTGGGGCCTGTCATTGGCTCAGGTGGACCAGTTTCTAAGCTAGTCCCAAGATGGATAGATAAGCATAATCCGGGTGGGGTCGCTCCAGGCCGCCGATAACGATCCAAATTTTTGAAGTGCAGAACCCGCGAAACCATCGAAGGCTTACCTCTCGTATCACCCAAACCCCATCCCCATAAACGTCCACATCCCCAATCAGAACACAGTCCCGGCCCGGTCACAATCACAAAGGCAATGGGCATGAAACGAGGACACTCCGACTTGGACTCGGAAGGCGCGCAGCTGGACGACCAACGCAGCAACTCTCCGGGCTCGGAAAACGGCCAACACGACCACAAGAGGTTCAAGGCCGCCCGGAAGAAGCACAGGGCAAAGGAGGGCACGACAAACTGGAACAAGACCCGCGCGAGAGCCATTCGGAGGCTGCTGCAGAGCGGCAAGGAGCTGCCTGCCACGAAGCGCAATGAGCTGGAGCAGGAGCTCGAGGCGTTGCAGGAGAAGGTCGAGGAGCACGACTTCAAAAAGAGGCGGAGCCACATGATCCAGAAGTATCACATGGTTCGGTTCTTTGGTACGTCAAAACCCCCTTCCCAATCACGCCGCGTTGCGTGCGCCTGTGATTTTGCGGGGTACGTTCGGCTCACTGACTTGCGATGCCATTTAGAACGGAAAAAGGCTGAGAGGCTCCTCAAGCAGCTCCGCAAGAAGCTCCAGCAGACCGAAGACCCCGAAGAGAAGAAGCGCCTCGAGGCCGAGGCCCACGTGGCCGAAGTCGACGTTGCCTACGCCCGCTTCTTTCCCTTGATGGAGCGCTACGAGAGCCTGTATCCCAACAAGGACAAGAAGGGCGAGGACGGAGAACAGGAGGACGGGGACGAGGACAAGCCCGACGCCGACGCGAAGCCATTCAAGCAGCCCAAGGCACTGCAGGCCCTTCACGCCGAGCGGCCAAAGATGTGGGCCACCGTCGAGAAGATACTGCCGGAGGGCGAGGCGGCGCTATACAGGCTGCGCGACCGTAAGTCGGCGGCGGACGCGGCCCCGCACCAGAGGCAGCCCTTGCCGCAGCGGAAGCAGCGGCCGGCGCGGGCGAGGGAGGAGGATCCGTGGCTGGCGCGGTCGAAGAAGACGTGGAGCAACGCGAAGGCGAAGGACCCCAAGCAGCCGATGAACAGGAGGGAGCGCAGGGCGCAGGAGCGCAAAGCCCCGATGAAGGCCGACGAGGAGGACGACGGCACGGGGTTCTTCGAGTGAGCCTGGAAATGGGGAGAGCGGAACCGGCAGAGAGCAGGAAGAAAGCGATCAAGGGGGAAACAAAAGCATGGGCACGGTGTTGAGCGTCTCGGTTATCATTTGTATACCCTCCAAAAAGTTATCGTGGGATCGCCGTCGATGGAACAACAGTCGATGATGATTTATTATGGATCACCCCCCATCTCGCGATTGCGTGCAGGATTTCAGCAGTTCCGCAGGCACCTCCACAGCACCTCTCCTAGAATGCCGAGAGTAGAGTGCATGTCGTCCGATGTGAACACCAGTCTACCTAGCTAGGTGGATGGTTAATGGTGACAGCCATCCTGTCCATTCTCAAAAACTCAAAACAAGCTCCACCAACCCGCATGTAGAGGATGCAAGCACTCGGTTACCATCCAGCAATTGATGGTTGGCTCTAACTTCCATTCTGACCTCCAAATGATAGATGCACGAAGGCGTCACCTGGAGGCAAAGCCCGCGGCCTCCCGCATGAGCCCCAGCCAACGAGGCGGTTTGAGGGGAAGCAACCCCACCAGCATTCACACTTCTCGGTGTCGGGAACAGCCTGCACTTATTTCGCCTTTTGCTTTCATATCCTCAGCACCCTCATCGCCTCCTCGCGGATTATACGAATGCTCCTCACACGCCAGCGCAGCCCCACTACGTAACAATTGACATTTCTCTTACATCACCCGCCGCCCCTGGTCGAACATAGGGAGCCTGATCGACCGCTATGTCGGCCCCGTCGCCTACCGGCACTGCCCAGGGCGTAGACTGGGCGGCCCTTAAATCGTACATTGCGGAAAAGGAACGGTTCGAAGCCGAAAACGGCTGCCCTGCTCCACTGAGCGAGTCGGAGGCCTCGGCCATTGCCGTGCTCCTCCGCCCGGCTCCGCGATTAGACCCAGATATCGGCAGTGAAAACTGGCTCGGTCTACTGAACCGTACGTATCGGAACAATATCTTCCCCCAATCCCCTCCCCTTGTTCTCCCCATGATTTCATAACCAAGCTGGCCCTCGGCTAACACGGGGCGGAGGGGGATCTCGATTGCAGATTTCCAACAGGTCAGGAGCCAAAAGATCACGTTCGCGGATGCGTCCCGCGAGTACCCCCGCCTCGGGAAGGCCCCGGAGCTGCGCTGGGCGTGCACGGCGACCTTCACCAGCACAGGCGACGTCTTTCCTCGGCCGGGCTACGGCGTGGACGCCACCGGCGACGCGACCGTCCCAGACTTCCCGCGGAAGCAGGACGCGAAGCAGTACGCCGCCAGGGCAGCCTGCAAGTGGCTCATCGACAACGGCCATATGCTCCCCTCGGGCGATCTGCCGAAACTGTCCAAGACCTTTGCGCTGGCCGCCTCGGCCGCCGCAGCTTTCACTCCCCCGTCGACGTCTGTTCTCCCTGCCAAGAGGTCGCCGCCCAGATCGCCCCCTCTGGGGCTCGACGGCTCCTCGACTATGGCGGCGAGAAAGAAGCAGGACAGCCAACCCCCGAGAGCCTCCTCCCCCTCACGTCCTCGGCCCCTGAATAGAAATGATGGCGAGACCGGCGCGCCCGGCGTCGCGAAAAGTCCATCTCCTGATGGGGAACCAGCATCGGCCTCCACCTCGGCCTCCTCGTCCGCGACAACATCCACCGCAAGGACCCCCGCAGCCGGTGTCCCCATCGCCGAACCGCTGCCGGTGACCTCCAGCCCCTCAGAACTCTCAGCAACGCAGAGGGTCCGTGAGCTCTGCAGTCGCCTGAAGTACCCGGTACCCCATTACAGGCTCACCGAAGACACGACGGTGCCCGGGGGTGACTTTTGGAACGGCCGCGCGGACTTCAGCAACGACCTGCGCGTGCCGGAAGACCTGGGTACCGTGAATAAGGTCCTGACCAAGAAGGCAGCCAAAAACCGCATGTCCGCGAATATTCTGGCATGGCTGCTCTACGAGCAGGAAAAGAGGAACGGGATGGCCAAGACGTTCCTCGGGGGTAGTGGGTCGTGAAATCTTCCATGGCGGGCAGCGTCGATGGGTATATCAAGGAGGTATTTGCGCACTTTCACGTGCGAGGCGTATACCAATTTGACAGATTGGCTATTGGTCTTCTGTTCTGGCGTAGTATTCAAGTAGGAACACATGGGCATGGAAGGGAGGGCCACTCCGCGGACTACATTCATAACTAGTAGGATCGTCTTCAATGGACACTCCTGGAAGAAAGGCTCTCTTGGGTCAAAGATCAATGTCTACTGGCGCTGAGGGACTGATGGCAACAAGAATGGGGCCCAGATTCTATTTACACGGCATATGGCGGTCGACACGTGGGATCGCGGCGACAGTAACAAGCTATAGAACTATCGAGACAATCTAGACTCGTCAAAGCAACAAATGCTGATCAAGTTCCCGAGATGCCCCTCCAGTGAGACGCCACCTCGGTCGTCGACGAGGAGTAACCAAGCTTCCGAGATAGATATATGACTTTAGAGATTTTGTGGTTTGAACACTGGGTCACTGGTGCGAGTTCTGGCAGACCGGCACGAGGCGGTAGATTTTCTTCCACATAATAAACAAGCAATATCGACCTGGGACCAAAATGATGCCCGAGTTAGCCCCAAGATCGTGCCAGTATACGAACGCGAACCCTTTTATTCATGAGCCGATTGATCCACATAGAGGACCGCTACGGCAAGCCTGGTCGGGTGCAGACCTGGTTACGCTGACGGAATAGGAAGGCACTTCCGCGACACGGGCATCGGATGGCCTGAATTGCCAACCACAGACCGTGCTCTTCTGGCTCATCCAGACAATCCAACGCAAGGCGGACAAGTCGTGGCCAATAGCACTGTCCAGATGACACCGAGAATCATTTGTTTCGCGCCCCAAGGGCCCACTGATGTTCTTCCTGGAACGCTCCGCCCCGAGCCAAAGCGCATGCTCCTGGTTTATAGTTGCCAAGCTATCAAGAAGCTTCTGATCATCCCAGGAACCATCGCCGGAGTAGTCTAAGCTTCCGCTCCGGCGATGGCGTGCCGGTCGAGGGCCTCGGCTTCCCGCAAGCCTCGCCTCGCCGAGGGCAGCCGCGAGGCAGCAGCGCCGGGAATTCTCAGGCCAAAGTGTGGCGTCCGATCTTCCATCTGCGAGTAATAATGTGAGGGTAAGAAAGGCCTCAGTTCGTCCTATTGGCACGTAGGCCCGTCACAAATGCTAAGCCCGTGCGGCTGCGGAAACCCTTGCTTGCGGCGAGGGAACAATGCTCTTTCGACCTCAAAGGAGACTCGAGCTGGACTCCACAGTACGACGGTCGACTCCTCCGTCGTTCCCGTTGCTGACAAATTTGGGCCGAGCGTTCGAGATCAGACGATTTTCCTGTTTTTGGTGCCTGGTTCTCGACGTTGGACCATCCGTGCGCGCTGCGACAGGCTGAGATGAGGTGGCAGTTTTTCAAGCACGTCAAAGGGGCAAAACGCCGTCTTCGGAAATCCAGTGTTGGCATGGGTTGCACACCGTGTCTGCTATGCCTCTAAATGGCATCTGATGATTACTTGGCGGGTTTCAAACCCCGGTCCACGATTGCCTTTCTAGCTCTCAAAGAGTCGCTGGGCGTGAGATCAGCATCTTCGTTCAGACGATCTGTGCTTGCACCGCCCTGGTGGCTCTCATGGCAAAACAAACTTTGATCTGGCAGGAAAACTTTCATGCATCTGCCTCTGGGACTTTGACCTTTGCTCTGCTTAAGCTCGTCCCATTCTCAAGCTTAGCAGTTGTTGAGGTACACACTAATTATATTCAACAGACTGAGTGACAGGTGGGCATTTCTGTGCGCGGCTGTAGACGTCGCGACTGTTGAAATTTCACCACAAGCCACTGCTAAGATACTGATACAAGGCGGACCGGTCCCTCTTGAGGTCGCAAACGTACAATGATGGATATACAGTTGGAAAACCCACAAGCCACAACGAGTCTCACTGAATGGCTTGTGCGTCTCGAACCCTGACCGTTCATCACAGCAGTAAGCTTGGTGTTCACGGCGATGGGCGTTGCGTTTCCTGTTTAAGTGCCTGACTTGTAGTTTTTTTTGCACCTAAAGACGGTCTCGCTCCAGCGACCCTGGATCTTGCAGGCCGGGTTGAGGAGGATCTGCGCAACTAGCGTCTCCGCTCTTATGATGAACATAAGAGAAATACGACCTCTAAAGTTGACTTTCGACGAAGGTTGGTTCCGGCATGGAATTCGACAGGGTGTCAGATTCAACATCCCATCAACAGATTAAGGGGATGATGTCTGCCACTGACAACACCCCAACGAACCGAGTGCAGGAAGCGAGGGCGCCACAGCGAGATTGGGTTGCATGTTGCGATGGCGTGTGTTTCAGTCATTCTGCACGTGGGAGAGTCATGTCGCCCCTTGCGACTACATGTCCGGGGTCTACGTTCTCCAATATCCCGTACTACGGTACTACTAGAGCCCGTTCTAGTGTAGCGTGCCAATGCCATGTCTCGGATGTTGAGGCTTTGACTAAAATCTGCAGAATGACGGGTCGCCGCCATTTTTGATGTGGGTTCAGAGGAGAGGAGCTCGAGCCTCGTCCGGTATGTCGCATCGGTGCCGACTAGTCCGGAGGTCACAGAGATTCCATGGGGAGCACTGAGCGTATCTAGTCCGACGAAGCCCAGAGTATGCGGTTATGGCAGGCAGCTGTCAACCACTTAGGCCCGTTGGCTGTCGCTGTTACCATGGTCGAGCGGATCTGCGCGCACTCGGTATCCTGTGCTCGTATCCATAGGGGGCTTAATATCATTTCTCGCGTTCATGAGTGGACGCGATGCCAGGTCATGGACGACTCGTGGGCAGCCGTGGTGCGCAAACCCTTCTCTGGGCAGAGGCACCTCCTCCAGCGCCCCCTGTTTTGTTTTATTGCCGATGCGAGAGAGAAGAGAAGAAGGCTGCCGACATGTCCTGACTTGCGGCCACTGATTCCTTCCATCTCTTCTCTGGGTCAATGGTGAAGGGCGGTAGCAGCGGCATTCATTCAATATTTGAGACAGCTACGAATGCGAAAGCCCGTGACCTCTTGGGTTCCTCAAAATTGACGTCGCGCCAGCACTAAGGCGACTATCGGTGGTGGTTTGGTCAAGAAGACCTAGCGCACGACGCTGAACTGGTCGGAAAGTCACCCCCCTATTCCCAATGGGTTAACTAGACTAGTCGTCAGCCACCTCGAATCGTCAAGCTGCAAGCGACACACGCAAAGACCCCTGAGGGCGTACACTAAGCACTGCCCGACAGCAGCGCATGTCTGTTGTGGCACCTCATTTGTCCAGATTAAAGGTGCTGGCGCTCCCTGCGGCTTCTCCACCAAAACGGCCTTGGTACTGTTTGGTTTCCTCAACGGCGACGGAGACAGGGCGGAAGCTTTCTGTGGGAGAAGGCAAGCTGAAAGGACTGAGTAGGTAAACGGACCAGGAGCCGTGGCATCCAGTGACGAGGGCCCCTGTGTCTGAAATACATACTGCCCAAGGACCTCGAGGACAGATACTCGGTATGACTGTATGACAGGCGGATGGCGATCGACGAGCCGACAGTGAGAGCGGTGAGCCAGTGATTGGGTCCTTGAGCCTCTCGACGACCAGGTTCAGAGGAACATGTTTGCAGAAGAGGTGGCGGGGGTGCATCAACGGCCCCGCCTTGGGTCTCCACGGGTCCGTCTGCTGGCCTCGTCCGGGTGGTTCGTTGCGGCGTTTGTGTGGTGCATATGTGGATGTAGGTGATATCTGTTGGCATGGGTTGTCAGGTGAGAGAACCACAGCCGAGCCTCCTGGGGTATCAGTGAAGAATCGGGTTCAGTTCAAGTCCAGACGGAAAGAAGAAACATGTTTACAGGCAGATACGCACTAGGAGGTGGACTGGCACCCAGGCTGCTAGGCTGCTGTAGTATTTTGAGCTTCTGGGTATAGTTTCTTTGGAACCAGAAGGCACTTTTGGCTGGTACGATGCAAGTCGAGATGTGATTAATGCTCCGTGGGCATGTATGCGGAGATGGGTGGATGCCGGCGCCCAAACGACCAGGTAGGGAACAGGTGATGTCGAATCGAGCAACTAATTAATGGACGCACTATTTACCTGCAAAGAGGCACCATGTCTTAAATGGAGTTTTTTCTGGGAGGCGGACAGCACCGCGACCCTCAACCCACGGACGAGATATGAGGGCGGAAGGGCGGTGGCCGACGAGAGATACCTGAGGTACCCTACCTACCTTCGCTGTTCTATTTGTGCCCGTACCCTTTGAAGCTCCATTGAAGAAGCGAAGACAAGCCTTAGGAGAGTAGAGTAGAGTTGGGAGGGGAGAAGAAAAAGAACAAGACTTTCATTTCCTCCTGCGAAAGAGTGGGAAAGACGAGTCGATGATCTTCTCCTTCCTTTTTTCCTACCCGTCTTTTTTTAGTCCCCGTCTTCTCTTCTCTCCATCCTTCTCTATCCATCACTTATTCCCCGACTAACTGCATCGGGCTCAGACTTTCCCTCTCGAGGTCATCCCACCCATACATAGCACACACACCAGACGAGGGGAGACCGTTACTTCACACCCCCTCCAACCCGCACTCGTTCAGATTTATTCACGACGCTCCTTCCTCCTGTTTAATACTAATTCCCCAGGCCCTCGCTGCCCCTCTCTCTATCTCTCTATCTCTCTTCCCCTTTCCGCCCTCTCTTTCATCTATCCTTTCCTCTATATATAATTGGCTTGTCCATCACACCAAGAACACCGGCGTCCGTCACCACTCCTTGGATTTCCCCTTCTTCGATTCGATCAGTCTGACGACAGCCTCTAATACGCTCCCGTCCCCTCCCCCACGAATACTCCAATATTTCCGAGTCACTAACACGCACATATTCCCACGAATTACTCGACGACTAGCGAAGACCCTTGCGCTGAACGCTGACGTGCATACGCCTTAATACAAATCACTCAAGCATACACCTGATGGACGATCGTAACAGACGCCCGGTGCCACAAAAACCGCTAATTCATAATCGAGACCAACAACCCATTCCGACAACCACGGATTGCGCAACATCACGAACGAGGGAAACAAGATTGAGAGAAGCAAGATAGAGAAGAAGGACCTTGCAGAGTCGACAATCTGGGCATCAAGCACCAACAAGAAGAGCAACGTGCCCGGACTTGCAGCAAAAAAACTGCAGCGACGTGGAATCACCACCAAAAAAAAAACCCAAAAAAGAAAGGAAATTAAAAAGCAACCTCCTTGACAGGACGAAAAAAAATAACGATACACGTTTATCCACGAACGACTAGTTGCAGACGCACATACCGCACGGCGCCACTGGGCACCCGGGATTCAGCTTTTGGTCGGGTGGATACCTAAAAGAAAAGTGATTTAACAGTTTTGGTGGACCGGTATCAATCAGAGACAGACAACGAAAAGTGCTGTTTGCCAGTGCATGCCCAAGGAAAGGGAAGGGGAAAAAACAGAAGGGGAAAAAAAAGAGCCGACGAGCCCTGGCCAACTCATAGGCGCAGCGACCGAAGCGAACGAGAAAGCGGATCCCCGAGATTTCCTGAGTGAGAGTGCCGGTACAGGGAGACACCCACCCCCCGACGCGAACATGGCCACGGCCACAGCAGCAACAACAACAGAAGCACCAGGAGGTGGTTTCGAAGCTGCGGGCCATGCCCCGACTCTGGATCCCACATTGTCTTCTTCTGCTTCGGTATCCGCATCCGCGTCCGCGCCCGCGTCTCCTTCATCCTCATTCTCCTCACAGAGCGCCGTCGCATTCCACACCACTTCCCCCCCTCCTGCGACATCTTCAGCAAATCCGCCCTCCTCACCCTACCACGCCCATCGACTAAGCCACAACTCATCCAAACTTCCCACCTTTCGATTCGTCGACTTACACAACAAGCAGCACCCATCCCTACGCCTAGCGCTCCCTTCACTGCTGCTGCAGCACAACCCGCCCTCGCCCGTCTCGCCTAAATCCCAACCAGCCTCCAACCAAAACCACTCGGCTGCCACCGTCACTGACTCTGACGTTGGCGTTGGCATTACCACCGCTACTGACACCGCCTCTCCCACCGCCCTGCCAACAACGTCAGAATTGCAGCAACACCAGCAACCACAACACAACGCCGAATCCGACACTAACAGCCCACAACAAGACACACCGTCGTCGACTTCACTCCGACTGACCCACGATCGCCGCCCTTCCCACCGCCAACTTCACCAACTCTCACCTCGCAATCCGAGCCCCATCCGTGAATTGCCCGAGTCTCCTCACAAACTCAGTCCGCGATCCAGAGCGTCGACGTACCAGACTGCTTCCCAGCCAACCCCTGCAAACACGGCCATCTCACCACAGCGGCCTGCCTCTTACCCCGTCATCGTGCAGTCCTTCCCACCCCACGGCGACGTCTCAGAGTCCAAAACGTTGGCCCTTCCCACCAGGTTGCAAACTCGACGGGCCGCTGCATCTCGATCTCGCGAGTCAGATGCGATTGGCGTCAAGTCGCTGCTTGTAGAGACCGATCCCACGCATCCCTCTGACGCGGCCGACAGCAGTCCTCGATCCCCGGCCAACAGGACCACAAAGGACTGGGCTCAGGGCCAGCGCGAACTGCTGCTGCCAAAAACCTTGCAAAACTCAAGTCCGACAGATGAGAAACGAAGATCCGTAGCGTCGCGACCACCTGTTTCTTTCAAAGCCACTGCCGCGAGCACACCGACCACCTCGGTCCGCGTCGCTCCCATCCGCTCTTTTCGATCATCCGGGTCTCGTCGGAGTCTGGGACTCGACAGCAGTACCTCTACGATGCGGTCTTTCGACTTTGGTGATGAACTCGCTGACTCGAACCAACGCGACCGCACCTTGCGCGCACTTGAAGGCAGACGCGATGATGATTACTCGCAAATGACCCCGCCGCTATCGGCCGACGCCGACGACACTACCGGCGACGTCTTTATGAAGATTGCCAGACAGGAGCCAACCCGTCGTGGCTCTGGCGATGTTGCACTGGCGGAACAACCAAGTGCCGTAGTAAGTTTAGCCACCGTCCATGGAGTTGCGTTGTTGTTTCGGGAATCCTGTTAGCGCGATACAGATGGCCGTGCCCTACAACGGCCGCTGTCTACTCGCCATAGTATCAAGCCGTCCTCCCGTATCTTGCTTGGCTGTTTATCCCGGTCTTTTGTTGCCCTTCCCCAATCAATTCCCCGCCTGTGCCCCTCTTAGCGCACCCCCATTTCTCATGTCGGCGCCCGCCCTGGCGTCCTGGGCACCTTCGCGCAGGGTTTTGCCATGGACCGTGAGCTGACTGACGATGACCAACAGACCCGTGTTGCGAGATCTTTCCACCGCCGGCCACTGTCCGCGGCCGTCCCCTTATCATATCACCATCCGGTCTCGCCTCCCCATATCAGTCGTCGCCTTTCCGATCAGCAGGAGACTTCGAAAAAGCGTGTGCGACAATCAGAGGACGAGAGTGCCGCCGATCCAACGGCTCGCGTGCTGGCGTACCGATCGACCTTGACTCGAGACCGCCCAGCATCTAGCCATCCTGCCGAAGACCTTGGACGCGCAAAAACCTTACACTCTGCCAATCACTCGACCAGTCGCTCGACCGTCACCACGCCCCGATCCTTCACCTTCCAAGATCCGATGGGCGAGAACTCGCCATTTGCGAGGCGGCGGCCCTCGTTGACCGACAACAACACTGGATACGCCGCCCGAAACTCGGCGTATAGACAATCGAACCTACCATATGGCCAAACACGGACATACAACTCCTCACCCCTGGTCCCGAAATCGATGGAATCTCCGCGCACCGAAGCGCAACAGGATACTAACCAGGGTGTCGAAGGCACAGAATCGACAGCAACAGCTTCGACGAACGCACCCTCGACTGTATGGGATGAGTTGGACGATCTCAAGTCGAGAATCCACCGGTTGGAACTGACCGGAAAGCTACCTGCAACCTCGGGAGCAGCAATGTCTCGGGCTTCGGATGAGCGCCCGCCAACCGCCACCAATACCACCGTGTCCACTTCACCGAAACGAACCTCTGGCAGTAACCATCCTCACCAGGATGCTGTCAGCATCACATCTTCGCAGCGTGAGACCCAACAGCCCATTCTGCTCTCTGCCGTCAGCAAATCCAAGCCCTTCCTTAGCGACGAAGTAGCCCGGGCGCTCGAAGTGGCCGCCAAAGACGCTCTGGCACTCGCCAACATGATGGGTACGGCAGGTCAGCCGGGGCCCATTTCGAGCGGCGCAAGCACCATTGGCATAGGCACGAACCTGACCGATCGCCAGTTGCGACGCAAGACCGACAGCATCTGCCGGAGTCTGACGGAGCTGGTTCTGGCACTGAGCGAGGAAGCGGCCGGCAACAGGACTATCCAAGTCAACGTGCCCACCCCCAAGGAGTCGACAACTCCTTCTACCCCGACGGTCACCAAGACACTTACCAGCGGGGCTGCTCAACGACGCCAAAGTATAACATCGGAACAGCAAACACTACCGAAGCCAAGCACCAACACAGTCACCAGTCCCAGGGCTCTGTCCAAATATGAGGAGAGGCGCAGCAACATGTTGAGCTCCAGCTCGCTACCTAGCCCTAGATATGCTTTACCGCCTGGGACAATCCCAAGCACCCCAGGGGACAGCAATAAAGCGGCCCACCGGAAGTCGTCTTTGTTCATCGCCCGGCCTCGTCGTGCGGTTACCGAGGAGCCTGAAGATGGCCGGAGGTCTTCGATGCTCTTGAGAACTCGACGAGCAGGCACAGAGGAGCCGGAGGATTCGCGCGAGAGTGGCCGTCAAACCTCGTTGCTCCGGTCACGCAGGCTCACTGCTGGTGAGGACGAAGACGACGAAGCCCGATTCCGTGCTCCCTCAAGAGCTGCTACGGAGCTCACCACACCAGCTCGCGCCGTCTCCCACACCTACCACGCTCAGACTGCTTCAAACGAAGCGTCATCGCCTGCTTCTTCCGCCCTTCCTCGCAGACGGTTTGGGGTATCATCCCTCACATCGCGCCTTGTGGCACCATCTACGCCGTCGTTGGCAACACGCCGGTACTTCGAGCGCACCCCCGAACGCGAACAATTCTCCTCGACCGAAAAGCCCACCGATGAACGGCCGCAACAAGCTGTGGCGCAACCACGGCACTTCTCCCTGAACCACACGTCGCTGCTGAACCGGGCAAGCAGCATTAGCCGCAGGCCCAACCGCGACAGCACGATAACGAATTCATCGACAGCTGCACAGTCAGGTAGCTACCGATAACGTCTTAACGAATAACAATCATACGGATGAATGTATCATAGATGTTTCTTCTTTCGCTGGCGTCATTCCTGTTTGGCATATGTTATAACCGCATGGGTTCGGCGGCGGTTACCCTGTACTTGTATGACAATCGATGACGGACGGCCGGTTGATTTGCTGGGCTCGCCTTCACTTGGGAAGGCTGGAGTATTTGTATATCCAACAGCCAATGGGAAAAGGTTAACGACAGAGGCCTCGGATGCCTCTGACGAATTTTGTTAAACATGTGTGCAGTTTAATGTGACCAAGGAATCCAGAACAGATCTCGCTGGCTTGTCTGCCAGCAAGGCGAGCAGATGACCCGAAGCCCCTGAAAATGAGGTGCGTGCGTTCACACGCGACAGTTGGCTTTTGTGAAGGATGTAAGCCCGTTGCATTGTCATCCCATAACCACTTTGCTACTATATACGATGCTCCGTGCGACCGAACGTCAAGGCATGAGTTCAGAACTTTGTTTTATGTTTTTGTTGTTTGGTTCCCAAAAAGCCACCAGTGTTGACTCATCGGTGAAGTGTGACAGCTCAGGACGGGGCTTTCTTTTGGGTTGGAGAGAAAGCCGCCGACTGGATGAATTTTCGGTGGGCCTAAGCCCAACCTAACTCCAACTCATCACTCACAACTCCAACTCATCACTCACAACTCCAACTTGACACAAACGACGAATCACGACAGCTTGCGTCTCCTCACGTACGTGTAAAAACCAACACATGAAAACCGTCATCGGCTGCCTTTCGAAGCAATATAGATTTTGTTTGCTTAAGCAGGCCAGAAAACTTTGGCAACAGACCTTCTCCGTCACGCACGCCACCCCGCAACTGCTGACGGCTGTGCGAAGCTTGGCAACGCACAAGACGGCTCTTACCCAGCATCTCTCATCGCCCCGGCCGGCACAACAACTCGGGCTGCTATCGTTGTTTCTACTCCATCAGTCATCGTCTTCCGCCGTGGGACAAGACGGGATGGCTGATCAGTACGAGGGGGCCGCGGACGCGGTCGAGGACAGGACGCAGAAAAGGGGGGGGCGCAGAGGCGGAAGGGGTGGTGGAAGAGGCGGCGGCGGCGGCGGCGGGCAGCCAAGGGAGGTGTTGATTTCCAAGGCGCTTTCCAAGCTTTTGAGGCACCAGGCCGAGAATGCCGGGTTGAAGCTTGATGAGGGCGGGTATGCGCCGCTGGACAAGGTGGTGAGTGTTGGGTCCTCTGTCTTTCTACGCGGGTCATGATGGTGCTCATAGCTGGACTGGTCGGCACGGAACTGATCCCAGGAAATCTCACTGGATTAAAATCATGTGCTGGAAACGAGTTGTTTCCGCCCTCCATGCGGTGGCCCAGCTATGAAAAGAGGATGAGTCGGCATGGAGGACGGACGGCCATCCCGCTTACGCTTCATCCCTCTTCACCTCCCCACCGGGCCATGCACACCACTTGCGAGTACGTGCAGCCGCTAACACCACTGATAGCTCGCGTACAGCCCCATCCGCTCTCTCCAGGTCACCTTCGCCGACATCCAGGCCGCCGTAACGACGTCGGACAAGCAGCGCTTCGCCCTCAAGCCCAACGCCGCGACGAATCCGTCGCTGGACGAGACGTCGACAGAGCCCTCGCACTGGCTGATCCGGGCGAACCAAGGCCACAGCATCAAGGTCGACTCGGCGGGTCTCCTGACGCCTGTCACCTTGGAGGCGGGCAACGTGCCCGAGGTCGTGGTGCACGGGACGTACTTTGCCTTCTGGCGGGCCATCGAGGAGTCTGGGGGCCTGGCGAGGATGGGGCGGAACCACGTCCACTTCGCGACGGGCCTGCCGGGGGACGAACGTGGCGTCGTGAGCGGGATGCGACGGGACGCCGAGGTGCTGGTGTATGTCGACGTCGAGCGGGCGCTGCGGGAGGAGGGGATGCGGTGGTGGATCAGCGAGAACGGTGTCGTCCTGACGGAAGGGGACGATGAGGGGCGGGTGCCCACGAGGCTCTTCCGGGAGGTCCGCGCAAGGGACGAGACGTCAGGCGTCGGCGTGCTCTGGCTGGACGGTGAGAAGGTTGGGGAGCTGCCGGAGGGATTGCGGATGAGGGCGCCGCCGGGCAAGGGGCGGGGCGGCCGCGGAGGCAGAAGAGGCGGAAGGGCGTGAGCCACACACGCACACGCACGTCCAGAGATTGTGCTCTTACAAGACGTTCTTGACATGGTGAAAGGTCGGAATTTTGTGCTCGACTGTGCTGCTCAGGTTTATGGCGAAGGAATATAATGGGCAATTATATGCCTGCAACGAGAGAGTCGTCGCGACGAAGCCAGCGCGCTCCAGCCTTCCTGTCGAATCCCATTCTTTTCTTGAATATCGATCACAACCCTTTGGACAGCAGTTCGCCATTCTACCTGTATAAGGAGCCTCCTCGCTCAACGGCACATTGATGGATATGTGTGGTCAATCTTCGGGGGCTTGGTCAGGGGTAGGGCATGCCGAGTGTAGTCTCGGCGGTATGAAGGAAACCGAAGCTTTTGCCAAGATACTAGATTTGAATCAATTCAACATCTTCAGGACTTGCTTCTGGGCCAAGAAATTCATCGTTGTTCAATCATCAGGCATCTCTTCTTCTTCTTCTTCTTCTTCTTTTCCCCTACTCGGGTGGTGTTCCCCCATGACTCAACCAAGGGTAGCGAAGACCAAGAACGGCCTCCGTCATTCTGGCTGGCCTTCCTCATGCTGCCCACTTGACACACGATATGGAGAGGCACGACCGCAAGTCGAAACACCGTGAGAGACGTGGTCGGTTAAGGCACGAAGATTATACATATGGCTCTATAATCACCCCCACTATTGCCGCCCTATGCTGCCTGTAGTACTGCTCACGTGGGAGGTTTCTAGCGTCAAGGTTCCTGGCGATGACCTTACTTGACAAGCCTCATCGTGGTGTATCGAGGATGCTCGAGGCTTGAAGTCTTGAAAAATTCGAACCACGCATTTTTTTTTGTGTGTGCCGGTCCAGGCAGGCGGCGGTAGGAACATCATGGCGAAAAGGCCCCCCCCACAGGCTCGCAGGGCTGTTTGATCACCAGCCCTCTGTGTCACAACTGGCGAGGATCCTTCACAGGCTGAGAAGGACACAGCCGATGAGGGTGTGGGCTTGGTTTCCCATCACAAGGGACGCCGGACAAAAAAACAAAAACAAAAAAAAACGACACGCTGCCGGAAGAGGTGATTGGTTCTCGAAGAAGAGGGTTTCAACGCTCACGTAGATCCGTATATCTTTCTCGTCTATATCCCGCCCAAACTACGTTTAGAGTGGCAGGCAGGATGGAGCCGTCCGGCATTACCGCGCCTGTTACAAAACACAGCAACATGATTAGGAGAAGGGGGCGGACATGGCGATCTCACGCCGCCTCAGAACGCTCAGTGCGTGATCCGGTTCGGCTGCTGCGATGATCGACGGACGAGCGAGCGAGCAGATGCGGTTCGGATGGGGGACGCCTGCAGCAAACGCATGATCAAGACCACCACATCATCTGTATGTACCATGGGAACGAGCCTTACGCGGTCTTGGGGGTAGAAGGGGGGCTCTCTGTCCTTGACTCGGTCGAACCGTGAAGCGAAATCCCCCCCCCCGGCGAAGACGTGTTCGGCCGGGAACCTCTCGTCCGAGAGGCGCACATTGCGTGGTATACAATGTTGTTCTATATTCGGGTGTGGGCGCCCCACGTATCGCGTTCGCCGCTTCTATTCTAGGGCAAAGCAGTAGGTAGAGACGACGTCCTTCTTGCACCGCCTGGGCTGCTGCTTCGACGACCTGAGTAATCTACCTAGTTTGTATCTTTGGGAGAAGCACGATCCGTGGTCCGCTGGCAGCGTGTTTTGGGGAAAGGAGCTGCCGTTGTCCCTGCTCTCGCGATCGTTCACCGGGTGCTCCGAAGACGCTGGCAGCTCACCCCACGCCCCGGATAACCGGTTTGCAGCCCTCGAGAAAAGGGTTTCAGTATTCGAAACGGCGAAGGCTCACGATAATTGTGGACAGGTCCGAGTCGGGGATGCAAGTGTGAAGGCGCCCTGAAAACGGCATCCGCGGTAGCTGGCGGGCAAAGTCTTTGTGGAAACTTGACCGATTTGACGCGCTGCTGAGTGAAGAACTGTTCAAACAAAGTACCGCACTCCGACACTGAAAACATGCCAGGGCCAGTGATGACATGCTTTTTACCTTTGGGATATAAATACGCATGTTTCGAATCCAGTGAACAAACGACATGGCAGCTCGTGCTGCTAGAGCCAACCCATCAGGTGTCACCGTGGAATGTACATACTATTAATTATTCCATGTGTCGGATCTTGTTCTGAAGCAGCATGATTGAGAGGCATAGCCAGATCGGGGTTGTCGAGATAGAGTATGAGCACCAAGGCGATATCTAGAGGTGTAAAGCAGATAAACTAGTCAAGCAATAGCGGGAGTTGAGGTTCTCTTTTCTTTTTGGGCTATATATGCCCGAAAGAGAAATGGCTGCACCTACATCAGCGAGGATATGAGCCTTGTAGCCATATCTATTGAATAAAATGCGTATCCGGAAAAGTGTAGGATCCCTGTGGTCGAGACTCCGCATCGCACACCTTCTTAACTGAAGCTGTGCCTAGTATTGATAGCATATGCTAGCTATATATCGTTATATATGCGAATGGAGATGTCTTAATGGTCCAATGGCCCGAATATAGGACATGGTGTTGCTGTTGTGTTTGTACTTTTTGTCCAAACCGTATCGTGGGTGCTTGGTTCAACCGCGGATTCCTGTCCAAAGCTGTTTTAGTTCTCTCCGAAGCAGAATAAGCTTTCTGGATGAATCTTATAGCTCTTCCTAATCACTCCTCTCTCTCTGGTCCTTCCATTCAACATGGAATTCTTCACAGAATGACACTTTGTCATGGTGACACGAATCATGTATTTTAGGGAGAGGGGCTGCGTACACTAGGCTCACAAATCAGTATTAAATTACCGACGACTGGTCCATAATGGAGCGACAGAAGAAAGGACAGAAGGAACACGGGAGGTGATGTGGTCTTGATGAACGTGTATTTGGCCCGCGACCGAGATTCCCAAGCACGATACTTCCAGGGGTACAGACACCTGCGATCAAATCCAGTACAGCACAGTCGGCCAAATGCGACAAACACGGCAGTTCTCCTGGTCGTTCCAACAGGCTACGAAAACCTCCAGAACCTGAAAGGTCTCATTCTTCGTCTGCCTTGACCACCCGCGGAAAGGGAGTCCACCGACTCGCGGCGTCCAAGTGCACCCCCCTAACGGCCCAGCCCGGCGCATCAGAAACGAAAGGTAAAAAAGGCCGAGTCATGACCTGGAAAGGTGAGCCGCCTGCTGCAGTTCCATCCCCGGACTTTTCGGTTCTTTTACGCGCCCGTGGCCGTATCTTTCTCTCCCCCCTCCACCCCCTCGATCGGGGTCGGGGATCCAGGGAGGGGAAAGGGACGGAGGGACGGTGTACGGGTTGGTCGGCGCGCCGCCTCATGTCGACTTCACAAAAGGCTTCTGCTACCCTCTCCATGCTCTTTCACCCCGCTAACCTTTCTCTGCTTTAACGTCACTTCCCTGCCGCTTTCCTGCCCTTTCTCGGGATCGTCCCCCCCCCCCCCCCCCCCAATCGCACCGAGCTAGTCCTTTGTCGCAGGAAACTTTAAAAGACAAACATGATCTACTAGCCCCGAAATCTTGTCATCGCCAACGGGGAAGCCCAATAGCGATAGATACATGTCAAGAAACCGACGTCTCTTAGCGAAGCCACATACACGCACACAAAGATACTACTGCGCGCCTGGACTGTCATAGCCGCCAGCCGTTCAGTCATCCGCGGAGATGGTTTACACCCAAGAGAGATTAGTCACTAGAGGGATCCCATCAACCCCCCTTCCATCCCATCGCGGATCTCGGATAAGACCTTCCGGATACGGTATATACGTCGCCGGTCGCGGGGAAAAATAGAAATAAAATAAAATGACCAGAAGACCAGTTCGAACCTAGCGAACCGCGTATGCCGCCAGGCGCGCAACGGGACCGACTGTCTACCTAGGTGCTCTTTGCCTCACTTGGCAGACTAGGGGGGCAGGCGGCCGACGGGCAAACTAGTCATCACGTCGCCTTACCGTAATATATGAACCTAAATTCGACAAGAAAAAGAACAAAACACCGATAGCTTGCCTTTGAAGGATCAGGACGCCTCCCCCCCCCCCTTTTTTTTTTATTAACCCGAAAGCCGCCCTCTCCCCCCAAACTTTCATGAGCCGTCTTTGCAAGTAGAGTTCGCCATGCCCTAATGTCGCGACAAAGGGGAAACTAGACTGAATTGGCGTTGCCCGACGGGACAGCCCTGGCTTCCCGTGTCGCAACGAGCCCTCCCGGGTTGTAGTAGTTCAAACCATTTATGCGGGCTAGAAGACGGGAGGGGTTGGTTGGTTGGTTGGGTTGGGTTGATGATTTCGACACGGGGCATTTCTGTTCCGCCGGGAACCACGCCAAAAGATTGAGTCGTGATCGCATTGCAGGTGTCAAACCTTGGACTGGAACGAGTAAGTAGAACCAACAAGAACTTTTGCCGTGTAGTAGCACGCGTTCCCAAGACCGTGGTTTGGTGTGGTGAGAAGGTTTGAAGTAGGCGCGTCCAGGACAAGAATCTCGGGTTCCTGGGGAAAGGGGGGGGGGGGGGGGGGGAGGAAGGGATACAACGCGCAAATTGCGACCTCACACGGGCCGGTGATGAGGGGGGGGGGCTGGGACCACACAGCAGAGGAAGCGTCCGTAGCGGAAAACTGGCTCAAATTGATAATCTCCCCGGCGGCTTCTGGAGACAGAGTATCAGGCAATTAGCCGAGAGGCGAATCTGTTCGAAACGAATACTCCGCGCGCATTGTCCTACCGCCGGCACGACTGCAAGCAGTTTTCTTCGCGTACAACCTCACGTGCACAGTCGCCAAGGCGACGTCGTCGTGGGCGAAAAGATGCTGAAACGGCATGTCGCCAGTTTCGTACCTGTGCCAGGGGGGTGCTTTTGATTTCCCCAAGGGGCTACGCTACGGCTACGGGGAGGGGGGGCAGGGGCTGGAGAAAATTGGGAACCACCGTGGTGCCAGGCATCACGCGCTTTCGATCCATCCGCATCTTCAAGTTCTTCGAGAGTCGCATTCAGTGGCTTCAGCGTCATTTGATGATGTGGCCCGTGGTGGAACGATGAGGCCCTGCCTATCAACTTCCGACGCGGCGGATGTTCGAGACGTCCAGATGACGAGGCCCAGCTCGAGCCGCGACTCTAAACTAGAAGGTTTTTCATGGGGAGCTAGAGTGACTTGAGAGATCGGGCGAAGGAGATTACGTTCACATACTATGTAGTACGGATACTACGTAGTATGTACATGGTCTGTTGCATGGCTGCAAGGAGGTGCAGACAGAAAGCAGACAAGACGGGGGAAACCGTGACGCATGAAGCAGACAGCGTCCGCCTTCCAGGGCTGAACAACCACACGCGTGCTTTTACGGGGTGGTTTGATGAGACACGACATAGACGAAATGGAGGGAGAGAAGGGTCGCAACCCCGGTGTCGTCTACTCAAGGTCTCGCTAGGCGAAGCTTCTAGGCGCACCGACGACCCAGAGAGAGGGAGATGTTGACCCAGATGGCGAGCGGGTTGGTCAGTGCCCTCGTCGTCTTGCATTGCTGGGGCGACGAGGCAGCAAGTTAGCAGGTTAGGAGCAGTCCCCAGACCAGGTGTCGTCCCAAAACAGTAACAGATTGAGGCTCGGTTGAGCTGGGCCCCTTCAAATTACACACGGACTGGGATCGTGTCGTGGTTCCTAGATCCCCCCTCCTCCCCCGGCATGTGGCATGGGTTCACGGGTTTTGAGGAACTAGTTGAAGCATCGTTTGCGGACATATGAATGAATGGGGACAGGGCCGACGAGGTGTAGGTGATAGGTCGGAATCCCCTCGAATGGGAGATCGAGATCGGGTAGACATATCGTCAAGGGAGTTGATAGAGGCATCGGTTCGGCTCACGTGAACAGGTTCGCCTGATGGCCCAAGATCCTTCTCTGGTTGCAGTGTAACGTCTTGACAGGCTCAGATCTGCCGGTCAAGGCTTTGTATGTTGAAGCGGATGGCTTGGCTTTGCCAACAACTGCCTTGCGGATATTACCATTATGCGCGTGCAAAGTGCGCATACGCCAGCTAGCACAGAGGCGGCGCATGCTCATCACTCGTAATAAATTGCGGTTTATTCTAGGCACGACAGAGTCAAGACCAAATGACCGAACTCATGGCGAGCGGGAACAGCGATGAGAATTTCCATGATTTGCATCACCTTCCTTTGCGCACGGGCCGGGCAGGGAAGACATGATTACTGTGGTGCAAAGGTCTGCGAATAGGTAGGTTTAGACGGGTAAATGTCGCGAGAGTTCCTCCCGCCCGCATCATGTTTGGATGTGCAAGTAGGATCGTCCCCTCTGCCCTCATCTCCGGAAGCCTATTTGATGAGGCTCATGAGACGGGGAATTCCGAACGGGGGCAACTGACTTATGCACCTGTGCTGCACACGTAAGTATGACTATTCGTACCCATCGTCATCAGCTTGAAATTGAAGGCAGGCAAGCAGGCAGGCTGAATAGGTAGCCAGGAGTCTGGGCGCAACGGGGTGGCACAGACTGCGACAAGGGGTGTCCAGTTTAACGACATTGGAGGGTTTTGGGGCTCCATTTCCTCTTCAGGCGAAGATTCGCTCCTCTGGACTTGGGGCCGCAGTCCTTAGCAGCGCGAAAGGAGCAATAACGGCCTGCTGAATGAATAAGCAAGAGTCAGTGGCCATACGCCGAGAAAGGATTGACCTGCAAGCTAATAGTTTACCGAAAAATCGGCGCCTAAAATAGACGCGTGGACGAATAGGTAACGAACACGAAGGTCAGAGAGGAAGAATAGGTAGGCGTTTGTGCGCGTAAAGGAGGGAAAGTGGCAGAAGAGGCGAAACGGGGTGTTCCCTGCGCCAGACCGACTTTTCGGAATGGTGTCTGTATGGTTTCTCTCGGCAATTGCTCAGTTGAGTTGCGCTTGCTGATGCTCGCGGCCACCCCCCCCCCCCCCCCCCCCCAAAAAAAGAAAAAAAAAAAGAAAAAAAAAAAGAAGAAAAAACAACAACAACAACAACAACAACCGCTTGTCTGAGAAACTTCTTTCCTTCCTCTTCCCTTCAGGACCCCAGACTGTGCCCCACTTCCTGTGATGCCATAGTGCTGCTCTTGTTTGCCTTTTGATGTAGTTATAACTTTGCCTGTCAGCTCATCGCAATTTCAAAAAAACCACCTGGTAGGAAAATATGCGAGGATGCGGCAAATGCGATGATGAGACTAGTGTGATCCTCAAACCGTCTGTTTCTCCTTCCTTCCGTTCCGTGCCCCCTTGGAGGCCGTGTCTGGTATCGTGTCTGTGGCTTGCGAATCCCGCTGAAGGAACGCGGCAGGAGATCGTTCATGATGATCTTCTGTTGTTCACACTGTGATGGTTGGCGATGGCGTACGGGCTCTGCACAGTGTGACAGTGTTCAGCGACCTGTCTTGATCCAGGCATGTCCCCACCCACGCAGCTTTCCAATCGTGGCTGCGTGCGGGAGATTAGGAGCATCGGGCCCCTGCTTGCCTTTGGTCAAAATTTGAAGCTATGCTATTCCTCGACATCTTGGCAATTTCTGAAACAGCGGGACCCCCTTGAATGGTCACGATGGACCCACAAAACAAGTCCGGAAAAGAACGAGTGGCAGCGACGACCGAACCGACTTCCGGCTTGTTTTTGAAAGAGGGGGCAAGAAAAGGGAAGGGGCTGTCGCAGCGAAACGGGGGAGGGTGGAGGGTTCGCCGCCGTCTTTGTCCAGATGGTACCGCTTGCCGGGCGCGCAGCCTGCTTCGTCAAAAGAAACAAATCAGGGTTCATGCGACGATCGAACAAAGGAGGCTCTGCCGGGCCTTGCCTGGGGAGGCAGAGGATTGTATCAGGCACCCGAGCGCACTCCTTTCTCGTCCCCTCCATTGTACATTCCATGCGTTCTCGGTCAACATCAACGTCGTCGTCGTCGTCGTCGTCGTCGTCGTCGTCGTCTTTTTTTCCTTTTTTCTTATAAAGGATACAGAGGATGACGGTGGTGTTCGTTCCCTCCCCGGCGGTGTGTGTGGAGATTGAGGCAGAGACATGGGACGAATCGGTGGGTTATCCATCTCTATACAGGGAAATTGACGAACGGTGAGAGTTAGTGCAGCGAGCGCATATACGAGCAGCAACTGTTTTATTGGTCCCAAATCCGGTAGAGAGACAATATCCATCATCATGGTCGCCGCTCGTTAGGTCAAGGTATCATCTAGGAAGGAGAAACCCACGATACAAGCAGCCCCATGCCTCGGCATATCTCTTATCAAGGTGGCAGGGGCTTTGCTAAGAGCAGGGTCTGAAGGATGTCTCTGCTTGTCAAATGGAGTCCCCGCCCTGGCTTACGTGGTACATGGTAATGGTACGGTGCAGAACAGTGGACAAACGAGCCCTACGCCGCCGTCCAGTAAACTATGGAATACTGCCTTTCTTTAGGGTGTGGCTTTTTCCATCCTGTCTCTGCTCCTGGCATGCCACGAGGCCCCGCGGTGGAAATTCGGCTCTCAAAATGAGCTACCTGGTGCTTACCTACAGAAACAGCAAAGCGAAAAATCACTTGTGAACCTTGAGCCCTGGGACGGTGCCCGATGACCCGTCAGCTTAGCATCGCGGATCCCAGGTTGACAGATTGGAGACGGCCGACCGTTGGGGTTTCCGAGACGGGGACTCCCCATCCTCGGTCGGCCGCCGACATACTTTATGGGGTCTGCGCCACATTGCGGGCAAACCGGCGGCGGGTTCCGTGGTCCAGTCCAGTATTACTGAGTGGCCCAAGCCTGAAGTCGGACCTGTGCCTGTTGTCTCGTCCTTTGTTTGGGACAGATGGAGATGCAGTGGCAGGCATAGAGGACACTTTAGATCGGATCCCTGGTCCTCTCCATACCAATCCTACCGAAACGGTCAGCATGATGAATGCAATCATCGTATGCCAATATTTCCAACAACTCAAACCCACGGAATTGCCGCTCCCTCGATCCATGGCCACTCGGGGCAGCGCAATGGGCACTGCAGATGCGGGGGGAACGAATGCCAGCCTGACCGAGAAGTTGGTTCAAGTGTTTATTTGCGATGGGTACGGTAAGAGTTTATTCGTCGTAGCTTTGTCTGCTCAGAGTGGAATTGTATGTTGGAAGCGTTTGTGCGGCGTTCAGTAACAATGTATTTGGCGGCTGGTACCGAGCCACGGAGAAAGTGGCGATGGCTGCTTCCACGACGGTGGCTCAAACCGAAACCAGTGGTTGGTTCGTTGGCTGTGTGGATTGCCGCATCTAGAGGACAAGACAACACGCGTAGCAGGCAGGCCTGTCAGCGCGTGCCTATCACCAGCCCGCCGACGGGAAGGAAGGGGCTCGATTCGGAAACATTCTTGTTCTAGACTTTGCTCAAGGGAGGGGAAGAGGGCTCGGCGGGCAGCTAAAGAAGTGGCTGGCTGGCCCCTTGATGCCGGGGTAGGTAGTTACGTTGGTGGACTTTGTGGGTGTTTGTATTCGAACCATTGACGCCTTTAGGGACGGACTCGCAGCAGATAAAAAAACCAGACATTTCGGCAAAGTCATCTTGGGCTTGCGACATGCTTCTGTGGAGTCTGAAAATGGTGGAATGATGAAATGATCGGCAACTGATATTTCGAGAGATTGGCTGAACTGACTCTACGACGAACCCGCGAACCCGCGAGCCCGGCCGAAGGAAGGGATTGTACGTCGGACGCTCTCCGAGACATTCTTACTGGACGATCTCTCGTGCTTTCGCAGCAGGGAACGGTTGTGGACTGGAATGCTGTGATTTCACCAGGTCTAGCAACTAAAAAAAAAAAAAAAAAAAAAAAAAAAGGGCAGCCAGCACCAAAGTCTCGGTATTATGTTTGCAAGGATGGAACCGGTAAGAAGCACACTAAGTAGAGAGGAGGGACAGAAATAAAAAAGCACAGGACGCCAGGAGGTGCCTCCATGCCTGGGAGGCACATCAGCGTCAGACAGGCTGGGACATTCGGAAACACTGGGGCCAAGAGCAAGAGATCCAACAGCCGAGACGAGGCGATCGAGGCTAGGACAACCACATTTTCTGTTTGTCGGAGAGCCTGCAGACAACGGCCGAGGGTGAACAGAAATCAAGCTCAGGGCGATGAATGAGTCGCAAGGCTTGTAAGCTGACACTCGAGCAACTAACTAGGAGCTTACGCCTGACAGGCCTTGTCATTTTACTTACTTCCTTCTCGGCCCGCCAATACTACGGAAACCAGTTGGTGTCCGAGTGTCGCGCATATGTTTGTAATGGATGTGACCCTGTGCGCTGGTGATGTTGGTTGTTTATGACGGCACACTGCACACGACACGGCGAACACTACACACGCTGCACACAAGTGAGTAGTGCCTCTAATCCTTCGCTAGAGCAACAAAAGCCAGGCTGGCAACGCTCGAGAGGCGAATCCTGGACCGCAATGGTGCATCTTTCTGCGACAGGAGGAAAAGAGAAATGGGAACGACGTAGGCGGCCCCTGGCAGCAGGTAGTAGATCCATTCTGAAAGACGCAGCAGCACGGCTCAGTGGCGAGAAGGGACCGCAAAGTGGAAACGACGGATTATATCTGCAGGAGTAGTGCTGCATAGCCTCTTCTCAGCTAGAAACCCCTCTCTCCCTCCCTCCCCCATCTGTGATCAACCGGGCGCGTGATTCCGTGAGTGCCAATTTGGAAACGACTTTTAGGTGTGCAGACAGGCTTAGCAGGATGAGAACAAGAAGGCCTCTTTTGCAGCGCAAAGTTGGTACCTCAGAGAACGGACGCCATGGGCCAAAGAAAGCCATCAAAAATTAAATGAATCCATCCTGCCTGCACACGGGCAAGCCAAAACAGCTCTAGCGAAGCTCTCATTGGTTTAGAATTGGCGCCGACGGGATGCAAGGCGCAAGCACTACCACACACACACGAAGACAACCTGGGATGGGAGGGGGGGCAGCGGAGTGGAACCGCGGACTTTTTGCTATTAATAGTCCCCTGGTCATCTTTCCCAAAACACGCTCCAGTCACGATGCAAGCCCACACAACTCCCTTCCTTTCATGGATCACTCACACTAGCTTGGCAAGGGGAAGGGGTATAGAGTGAGAGAAAGAGAGAGAGAGAGAGAAAAAAGAAGAAGAAGAAACCCCACTCTTTGGTCTCTCTTCTCCATAGCGAGGCTCCTGCCCCCACTTGCACTGGCCCTTGACTTACTCTCACTCGCAGCCGGTATTATGTGATGTGATAGTACCTGTAGAGCTGATGAGGAGTCTCGGGAGCAAAAGAGAGAGCGAGCGAAGTCAACGGTCCAGTCAGCTTCGTCCATTCGCATCTGTCGGCGGCAGCGCTGATGTGCGGCGGCAAGAGCACACGCCCCGGCGCCTCCCCCCCCCCCACCGGCAATGGCATCAGAACAGCACTTCGCCGATGCCAGTCCAGGCTGTTCTTTCGCTTCCATGTCGCTTATTCTCTGCATGCTGCAGGTATCAGGGCAGGCTCGCTCATCGCAGACAGATGATTCAAGGTGACCGGTCCAAGCACACGAGACGGCTCGTACGTGAGCATGGCCACTTATTACCTCAACAACTGACTGATTGCCTGCCTGTCTGGTCGACTAAAGGCTCCTTGGGAGCAGTCAGTCAACCCTCCCACCCCCCCTTCCAATGCCGCAATGCCGCAGCTCTAAAACAACAACAAATGAATACAAGGACGGGCGTCAGTCCAAGTTCTCTTCAATGGCGGCGGCTTAGTGTGGCAATACACTTTTGGTTACCCTTCCCCCTCCTCCTTATCCCCGCCAGGCAAAGGCACAATGGTATATGTGTTGTGCAGATGAAGCCGTGAACGAGATTGCACTAGCAATTCCCACCCACTAGGTAGCTAGCTACCTAGGCAGGTAGCAGCCCTCACAAGATGGTTTGTGATATGATTGTTGTTGTCGTTGTTATCGTCGTCTTAGTAGTCTATGCTGCTGCTACTCGAGCCCAATGTCGTGCGCAAGAATCACTAGTGAGCGTGGTGGTATGTGAGCCATGTAGTAGCTGTAGGAGCTGTAGCAGTAGTGATGCTATTCATGGTGTGTGACCCGTGGGAACTGGGATGTAGAGGAATGATACGTTCCCCGTGCCCTGGGTACATACACATACCTGGGTAGGTGAACTGCTACATATGGTGTACGTACCGCACGCACTGCCTTACTTAAACGGATAATCTCAGACAAGGATGGGGAGACAGAGGGGAAGAGAGGGTACGTACCTCTTGTTCCCTGTCTCGCGCCGTACTGCGTTACCGTGGGCTGTCCCAGGTTCTTGCGGTAGCCACTAGCAGCTCAGTAAAGGACCCCTGCCCTGGTCGCCCCCAGTGCCTCACGCCCTTAGCCAGCCCTGGGAACCCTTCCATCATCCGTGGTCCTTGCCTTTGACCAGCATCTGTCTCTCCTCAGGCTCAGGCCCAAACCCAGCCCACCCGCTTCCATTTTCGACGAGGGCAGCAGTCATTCTCCAGTCGCTTGCGTGCAGTGCCACCCCGTACCATCACCCGGCACCAGCAACCAGACACCAGCAACCGGCATCCGCACCGGGCAGCGTCCCCCCTCCCCTCCTAGGTATCCCCCGAAATCCCAAACCAACCCATCCAATCCTTTTCACTCCTGGTGCTGCCGCTGCCGCCGCAACTCTTGCTGTCGCTGTCGCTGTCCTATTGCTGTTAGTGCTGCCAGTTTGCCCCGTCCGCCTCCAAGGCCCTGTCGGCTCCTCTCTCGAACCCTTCCCACCTTAGGTAGTCCATTCAACCACCTCATCATACATTCTTCTACCACCTCTTTTCCCACTCCCCCCCCCCCCCCCCCGTTCCTCAATTCCCACCACCCCCTCTCTGATTCTCTACACCTACCTCACTTACCTTTACCGCCAACCCTCGATTCTGGTCCGGCCCTCTCTCCCCAACCGGTAAAGCATCCTTTACCTCCTTCACCTTTCTCCTCTCACACTTCTCTTACCCGCCGTCTCATTCCAGTCCATGTATCTGTATTAACCAGACGGTGCCACATCTCTGTTTTCCGCCTACAGCATGTGCTAACCCCAAGCCGTCGCTTCCGTCCTGACTAGTCATTTGTTTTCTCTCTTCTCCATTCTCTTCAACCACTACCAACCACTTACTCTCTACTACTCTTGCTCTTCTACTTATCTACTGGCTTCTCGACCTTCACACGACGACTTGAACTCTTGCCGCACTCACACCAAAGAGACCCGTCCTATACGAACAGTCCTCCTACCATCTCGTCAACTCGAGCTATTCTTGTCGCGACACTGGTCACCGGCTTACTGTAACGAGTACGAGGCAGACTACGAAGACGAGGGACCACCATTCGGCCCTGCCGAGACCTGGACCACGAAACCCCGCCGACGACGAGGAGCAACAACATCGACGGGATTCAGCAGCGCTGTCCTCCGATCTAATCCAATCGCCCGCGTCCTTTCCCTTTTTTCGACGACACCAGCCGCGGCTCCCGCCCCTTCAACCACCCCCCGCCGCAACCATTTTCTTAACTATTACGCCCACGCTGCCCCCCTCGGCTTATACAGTCTCGTCGTCGCCCGAGACTGCCGCCAACAATACCTTTCCCTCGCGCAAGAGAAGAGAGAGAGAGAAGGGATTCGGGCAGCCCATTCCAAAGGTGCACAGAACCATGCCGTCAGCAGCAGCGAGACGGATCTACGAAGATCAAATCCCCTCCTTCATGTCAGTCTTCGACCTTGACGCAGAGACCATCGCCGCCCAGGAAACAGTCACCCTCGTCGACCCCAAGTTGATGGAGATGGAGGCTACCGGAAAGCCCTTGGATAACCCCATCCACCACCTGCGGCCCTCAATGCCGTCAGATCCCACCCACAAGCACCACGACAGCACCTCCACACAAGCCTCCGAGTCTGCAGAGTCGTCGCCCACGACGACGCTCTCAACAAGCGACTGCTCTCCACTGTCAGACCCGTCTCCATCGTCTTCCCCGGACTCTCCCGTGAACCTGATACCCCTCAATTCTTTCCCTGCGACGTCCTTCGGCGGTCTTTCACCCATGTCTGCGATGAACACTTTCACTGCTGCAGAAACTACGAGCTTCGGCCGACCCATGACTTCTCCCTCGCCGCGCCGCCCAAAGAACATGAAGGGCCTGTCGATCCAGCCGCCGTTCGCGAGTAACTCGGTCGCGACGCTCGTCTCTGAACCGGCCTCGCCTTCCTTCATCAAGCCTACCATCCCGGCAATGAAGCGCAAGCCCAGCCAGCTGAGCCTTAACACCAAAACGTCGGACCTCGTCATGCGGAACACCCTGGAGGTCCCCGGTACGCCTGGCATGCCACCCATGCTTCAAAGGCGCGCATTGAAGCATTCGACCTCGTCTCCCCACATGTTGCCTTCGCTGAAAAGTGCGACGTTTGGCCCCCCTGGCGGAATGGCCTTCCCCAAGGTTTTGGAAAGGAACGAGTCGGGTCTTTCAGAGTTTCTGAGGCCGACAAAGACGGGCGTCGGGTCTTCGTTCGACACGACAATTGTCGAGGAGGAGTCTCCAATCAAGACGCAGCTCGCGAGCCGCGCTGCTCTTGACTTTGAACCGTTCCACGAGATCGAAAACAACGAGGATCAAAAGACACCCGGGTACCCAGACGGCCCTATTGCCATTTACGAAGACAATGTCTACCTTTACCTGGAACCGACAGCGGAGGAGGCTTCTAAGTTCGACACCGTCATCAACGTTGCGCGTGAGGTCAACAATCCGTTTGCGTTCTTGCCAAAGCCGGACGAGCCCATGTCGGATTCTCCTATAGCCAGCCCCATCCCCGACACTGCCTTGTCAAACGCGAGTTTCTCCACGGCTTTTGAGTTTCCTACCCTCGAGAGAACGGAAACACCCACGACACCCAAGGGCACCTCATCCTCCATCCATCGCCCAGAGTACATTCACATGCCCTGGGACCACAACACAGATATCGCGCAGGATCTAATGCATCTCTGTGAAACGATCGACGCGAGAACGAAGGAAGGCAAGAGGGTCCTCGTTCACTGCCAACAAGGCGCAAGCCGATCTGCCAGTCTCATTATTGCGTACGGCATGTATCGGAATCCTGATCTTAGCGTTAACGACGCCTATTACGCAGCTCAAGGCAAGAGCAAATGGATCAGCCCCAACATGAAGCTCATGTACTGCTTGCAGGACTTCCAGAAGCAGGTCTCTAAGAAGAAGGGACCGCCAGGGTCAGCTTTCCGCCCTCGAGCTGGACGCAGCCCCACAAAGCACCGTTTAACACTTTCCGTCGACGCCGCCATGGACGTTGCACCCAAGGAGCCTTTGACAGCTCCTCTACCAGGAGAGCAGGAAGGTAGCTCAGGGAACGCGAGCCCAAAGAAGAGCAGCCCTACCCGTGGCAGAGGACATTCGACACCTGGCAGTCGTCCAATTTCCCCCGGACCATCATCGGCACCGTCAAGCTTTTCCTGGTCAGAGAACGAGTCGAACCCTATCAAGATTGCCACCTTCGATGTTGACCGTTTACTTCCGTCCAAGTCTGAACGGCCTGTTTCAGGCCTGGCACCATCGTCATCGTTCCTGGCCAAACCGCCGCCCTCGCCTGGCTTCGGAGCCCATCGATTCGGCCCATCAGCCGGCTTTGGTTTCTCCAGTTTGAATCTTGGCCCGTCAATGAGTCACGGCATGGAGACAGAGAAAACCGCCCGCAAGGAGTTACCTCTCACAATGATTGGCGCGAGGCCCAATGATGCGGCACTCATGTCGCCTAGAGCAGAGGCGATGACGAAAAACCCATTGCACGACTCCTGCACCGAATTCCCAGGGATGCAATTTGTGGAAGTTCCGCCAACCCCAAATGAAGGTCTGTTCTCGCCTAGGCAAACAATGTTTCCTCGAGACCCTTTCCACCCTTTCGGACGTCCCGCCCAGGTTGCCGATCCGCGAAGCCCACCTACAAGAGGTGAAACGCCAATTGTGAGGTCTATTGACGAGCTGCTATGACCGCAGTCAGGACGGTTTACAACCTCACTTGGCAATTAGCGCCAATTTCCCGGTGATCGGACTATTTTGGCGACACTGGATCGAACTCGGGCTTTTATGACTCTTTGCCCGCGGCACGGACCAGTCAATACGAGTGTTTTGCAACAACACGAGACCTTGTACGAGACTTGCGATCGATCGGAGCACGAGAAAGCGACTCTAAACATGCGCATGCTCGCTGAGCCAAAGAATTGCATCTCCGCATTCTACTTGTATGTTCGAACGGCACCTGCAAGTATTGCATCACTCTGGGCAAAAAGGCCGGACAAGCAACATGATGGAAAGCACATTTGCAAACACCGCCGACGGTCCCAACGAGACGTGCATCCACCCCATCTACTTCGTCGAGCACAAGAAGCATCATAAGCTTATCGATCACCAAACCGGCATTTCTTTTGTCATTTTCAAGCCTCTTTTTTTTTTTTTTTTTTTTTCTCTTTCCAGAGCGCAGCGAGTGGCGAGCTGGCGAATGATGTCGCCACGCGAGCACTTTGCAAACAAACGTACTTTACAACCATAAACCGAAATGTGTAATTTAGAAGCGCATCTTCCAGGCGCGAATATTGGAACGGAAAGGTGGGAAGCAAACCCTCAGTATTTGGACATGGACGGGCAAGGAAACGGGAGTTCGGCCATCTTTGCATCCTGCAATCGTTTTCAGATGCGCCAACGTTTAGGACCAGGGAGTTTAGGGACCGCCGGGGGGATTCGGTACAAAAGTTCCTCCCGAGACCCTTTCTCAAGGGGACCGGGTCGCTTGGAGAGATAACAGTTGCCGACGTCGGCTTTTCCCCATACCCCATCAAAAAGGACACCAGCATAGTTTAGTTTAGTTTATTTTTTTTTCTTTCCTTTTTTCTTGTGCTTGAGTTTAGGGGTTTCCGCGGGTCTATCTACGGATGACTTTCCGCAAACGCATATGGAGTCCAAGGGAATGTGGCAAAGGACGGGACGAGAGGATACCATGAATCCATGGCCGGAGGAAAAGGGAGAGAGAGGTAGATGATTTGAAAACCACAATGAGAAGAAGCCACATTTAGTGTGTCAAACCTGTTGCTCCTTGTGTCCCACGTGATTGTGTCATGATGGTGAAAAGGGTTGAACTCGCGGTCACGTTGCGGGATGGCATCATCGACGACCTGGATGGTCATGTTTGACAGGTTCAGCAAAACATGCAATCCCTAAGAAATTCCATCCCTACGTGAGATTCCCCGGCAACCGCCGAACCCAGGATGCCCCCCCGCGAACTGAAACCCCAGGCTTGTTCGGCCTGGTGAGAGAACGGCGGAAGGTGCGCCGTGCTGCCTGCCGCCTTGCCGGCCGGTTAATGTTTTCTTCCACGGGATAGACAGAGAGAGAGAATAATCGCCTCTTCTGGGTCAGGGTACCCAAGGGCGACAAGGTGATGGGGAAAAGAGGAGCCGCAGTAAGGGACGGAATTCCCCCGCCCCTCATCCTGTCGCCACGACAGCTGGGAGGAGCTTCGGCATCGTCAACGGGCCAAAAACGTCACAGAGGGGGAGGGAGAAAGAGAGAAAGAGAGAAAGAGAAGAGACGGTGGTTGAGGGAAAGGGGGAGCATGTGGAGGCAGAAGACGGGACCCCTTACATCGAGAAGGGGGAACACCCAGCCCCCTCCCCCCGGCGGACTAATCTCCCTGCTGCTCTCTGATAACTTTCTCACCAGATGGCAGATGAAAAGCCATCGCCTGGGGCCGGGTAGAGAGACGAGTTGCCTCGTAGACTCCGTTTGTGAAGGAGCGCGTTTGTGAGTGTGCATGTATTGTGTATGGACGTATGTACATGTAAATAAATCTATAATCAGTATACGAATGAGAAACGAAAATCATGGGCCGCGCTGTGCAAGACTAACAACTGGCCGTGTCGGACAACTACATGTGTTTTTTTTTCTGGATATCTCAACATATAACTCGATGCAATGAAAAGACAAGACGTATATCGCTCCCTCTAGCATGGGTAGAGAACCCCTGCTCTTCTCTGATTGTGCTATAATCTGTTCTTGCTGTTTCTCTGGGAAAATAGAATAGAATTAAGGTCAACGGTAAGGGATCTCGCGAGCACATGACGTAACATGGAACGCCAAGCGGTAGCCCTCGAGAGGAGGAGCGAGCACCCTCACAGGGGCTGGACGAGACCTGGTGCGCGGAGCACTGTAATGCTCCAGACAAGTGAGAAGTGACAGATAACGGAGACGGAGGCGTGCTCGTATTGTCACGCCTTCCTCCCCCGCTCACTGCGTCTTGCCGGCGGCTGCGGCGCTCTTTGCAGCCTCCTTGGCCTTCTTCTCCTTAGTCGCGATCTGAGCCTCAGCGCCGATGGCGCCGAAGACGAGGGAGACGCCAAGCCACTGCATACTGGTGAGACTGTGGCCGAAGGCGAAGACGGAGAGGGCCATGGTGACCATCTTGCGGGTGACGGTAACAGTGACGAGAAGGACGGACGAGAAGGTTGAGAGGGTGTAAACTGAGACATGTGTTAGCGGTATGACATGAAAACCACAAGGAAGCAGGATATATGGCTGGCCGAAAAAGACAGGGAGCTTAAGACGTACAGATGAAGACTTGGCCGACGGCGCCGCACGCCGCGAAGCCGAGGACATCCCACCACACGGCGGGGTACCGCGCCATGAAGCTCAGGGCGGCCTTGAGCTCGCCCGCGCTTCCGGCGACGTCCATGCCGAGGTACTCGCCCAGCCCCGTGTGCACCAGCCAGGGGCTCAGGATCAGGTATCCCAGCGTGACAGCGGTGCTCATGAGGTTGTTGGCACACATCATCTGCGGGCCGGTATAACCCTTGAAGGTGCTGAAGATATAGTCCTGAGTGGTGTTGGTGAGGCCGTCGAACAACAGGTTGATGGACAGCAGGAGCATGCCCCACGGCATGTTCGCATCCGGGTTGACGACCGACTTCTTCTTCTTGCTGCCCGAGTGCAGCGTAAAGACGGCGACACCCGCCGTGACGCCCGCGACGACGAGGTACTTATAAAGCGGGTAGCGCTTGCCGAAGAGAGTGGTGTGGAGGAGCATGACGGGGACGAGCTTGCAGGACTTGGCGAGGAGGAAAGTGATGTAGTCAATGTGCGAGAGGGAGGCGTAGCCGAAGGGCGAGGCGAGGGAAGAAGTCACGGCGACGAGGGCGAGGGGCAGGACAATGCTGCGCGAGGGGAAGATGGGCGGCAGGGAGGCGGCACCGCGCGAGGAGAACCAGAGGTAGAGGAAGCCCGTCGTCGCCGCGAAGAGGGACTGGATCGTGTTGAGGAAGACGGGGTACTTGAACACCTCGGGCTTGGAGGCCGGGCCGTAGGGCGTCGTCGTGAGCTTCTCTTGGAGGTAGGCCCACGTCAAGCTGCGCGCGGTCCGGTGTCAGTTACGTCGCGAAGCCTTCTTGAACATGTGCGGGTGGTTACACGGGGGAAAGGGGGTAGCAGGATGAGCGACGTACAACGAGGCGTAAATACCGCCCACGGCAACCAGAACTTGCAGTGCGCCGGCCTCCTTCCCCTCAACGGGCCCGGCGACCTTGCCGCTGGACTTTGTCGAGATCGTTGTCGTCGTAGCTACGTTGCCGTGGCTGGGCGTCCGCGTAAGGGTGTCGGCCTTGCTGAAGTACTCGGACGACGTCTGCCGACGGATGGGAGTGGCCTGCTTTGAGCACGCCATTATTATTTGAGGTCGGCGCGCCTTATGTTCTATCTCGTTTCGTCTCGTGCGTCGGGTCGACTTGCGTTGGGGGGCAAACTTGGTAAACGTGTCGTGGTGCGCAACTCGGTTGGTGGGCGCGCAACGTATGGCTGGGAAAGGAGCGACAGATCGTCGTGGCCCAAAGCGGATCGAAGTCTGGGGAGGGCGAAAAGAAAAAGACCAGAGAGAGAACAGAAGAGAAAATCAAAAGGCCCCGATATTCGAGATCAGAGCCGCTCCTGGAAATAAAGACGAATACGAAGACTACGAACACAAAAAATGATTGCTGATGGATTCTTCGACTCGAAGATCCGGCTGGGGCAGATGACAGGTTGGCTTCATGCCAAAATTAAAATAAGGTGGAGAGCTTACCTACTACCTCCCCCCAACCAAGGCTCCCTCTCTTCAGGGTCCCCCTCCACTGCTTGCTTGCTTGCGGCCGCCCTAACCTTATCAGGAACCACCCAGCCCGGTGTCTCCTCTCCGGATCGGCATCGCGCACAGGTATCCATAACCCCGCCTGGCATTGGCCAATCATGAAAGGATCGCATTTTGACCCTAGAAGAGGGAGGGACAAGACTTGCTTTGGCCTATCTGCCAGATCTCCATTCTAGTCTGACCGACGGAATAACGTCTCCATGGTTCCTACTGCAAGGAAGATCAGAACGGTGGAAGGTATATATCTATCTGCCTATATTGTGTCAGCCAACAAGCCTTGCCAGAGCTTGCCCATCACCGAGCGAAGGCGCCATGCCGTCGTCCACTGTCCAAATCACCTCTACGTCAGAAAGTTTCGCAGGAAGTCGATGCATCACACTGGAGCCTTGGAACGTTGGTTTATTGAGCGGCCTTGCTCAATGAGTTTTCATCTGCCTACTTATGGTTTGGGCGTACTATCTAAATTCCCCTGGCGTCGGAAAGCCAATACCAGAAGCAAGAGTTCCATAGCCCAAGACCAGCAGAGGTATATAGGCCGCTGGAGGTGTTTTCGGATCTGTCGGGGTGTAGGGATAGGGTAGCATTCGAGAGTAGGATGTGGAATGAGTTGTAGGCCGATGTCATTAAAAGTGCTCCGAAGCTGCAACTCTGCTTCAAAGAGGTATCCGCGTGAAGTAATCATAAGTCGTGCCGTATGTTCAGTTCCGGAAGGCTGAATACAAGAATCCCTGTCCGTAGACCCGGGGGTATCTTTTGCCTGCCCAAACGTAGACCGGAGGACCACCCTCCCAAAAAGCAACTTGTGTGCGCAACATTTCAAAGCGAAAGTTGAGGACCAGCTTGGTGACTGATATCGTTGCGCGCATGTCTGGGTAATCCGTCGACCCAGAAATTTTGAAGGAACAAGAAAAGCAAAGGGGAAAAAAGTGTTTCGTTGTGTCCGTTCCAGAGATGAGGTGTGAAGAATCGCCACACTCCCATCTCAGATATTAAGCCTTGCGGCTAAAATTCTGCAATGTCCAGCGTCTGGAATTAGATGTCGAACCATGGAAGGGACGAAAAGTCGAACACTTTCTACTCGGGAGAAGTAGCAGTCTGACGGCGCATCTTCTCTGCCTCGAGGTTCTCGTACAAGAGGAACAGGGCAGACTCGTTGGCCTTGGCCGTTCCCATGATCGTGAACATGCGCTCGCCGGTATCATCATGAGGAGCCTAGAAAAGTCAGTCGGCGTGGACATGAATGCAGGGAGTTGAATCATATTTACCTTCGCAATGGAAATGCGCGCACCAGAAGTTTTGCGGATCTCCGAAATTTTGCTGCCGGCGCGGCCAATGATGCAACCAACCATGTCGGCAGGAATGCTGATGTTTTGGGTCTGGAGCTCCTCGCCGTTCTCATCGTGGGTGGGAGGGCCACGGGAAGCGGCGTCCGAATCAGATCGACGGCCATAGGGACGGCCACCGCCGCCGTTGTTGCTAGTGTTGCTGGCGCTGAAGTCGGCACCGTTGCCGGTACGCATGACACGCGGCGCAGAGTAGTCGCTGGGGCGGCCGCCGCCGGAAGAGTAAGTCGGGTTCGAGCCACTGCCAGCAGTCGAGGTGGTGCCAGGCTGGGTGCGAACGACCGGGTTATACAGGACGGTTCCGGTGCCCCTCTGCCAGTCATCGACGAGACACTTGCAGATTTCCCAAATGGCCCCCTTGATGCCCTCGGGAGTACCCTGAACCTCGACAATGCGCTCTGTCGACTGGGGAAGCATCTCCTTCTGAGCGACCATACGGACACCCGAGACGTCCTGAATGTGCTTGATCTTCAGTCCCTGACGGCCAATGATGGTTCCCATTTGGTTGTGGGAGATAAGAAGCTTGATGGCTTGGGATAACGGTTAGCTATATTTGCCAGGCAACATTGCTGTTAAGGGAGACATACGGTGGGTGCCGTTGTTCTGGACAACGCCGCCCATACCCATGGAGGGCGCTCCATCGAGAAGGGCGCGGGCAACAATGGCGTAGGCCTCGGAGATGGACTGGCAGCCGCCAGTGATGGTGAGGACGCGGTCATGGACGCCCTGGACCACCTTGCTGACGCCAGCCTTGACACCGGTCTCATCGCGAAGATCAGCGACGTTCTTGCCGGCCTTGCCAATGATGACACCAGCCTCCTTGGAGGAGACGATGGCTCTCAGAGTAAGCTGTGCCTGAGCATACTCCTCGTCCGTGCGGGGCGCGGGCTCGCCATCGGGGCCGAGCCTGACCTCGTCATCCATCTTCAGCTGATCGAGGGAGCCAACAAGGTCGTTGCCATTGGGGGACATGTGCTCAGTAGACATGTTGACTGATTCGGGTTCGAAGTGGTTATGGTTGAAGGTAGAAGCTGGGGAACCTAAGGAACAAGGTTAGCTAGCTGTGACACGTCGTCATGATTGAAATAATTGTTTGGAAGAAAAGCGGAAGCAAATATGGAGGGGAATGTGCAAGTGTAAAGATGAAGATTTCGTAGAAGTTGTGTATGCAGCCACAATTTTAAAACAAGAAAACGGCAGGAAGACGTGTCTATACACCGTGCCTAGATAGGATTAATGTAGAAACAGCCCTAACTGCCTTGTGTCCAATGTTCAGATTGAATTGGTACAGTTCGTGCAATGCGCGCTAGGGTAGTAAGTGTAGGAGAGCATACAATGCGCTTTTAATGTGCGCGCATTCAATAGGGAGTTGTAGGGTGATGGTAGTTTATTACCTTAATGTTTCCTAAGTTTCAAGCAGGAAGGCACAGGTCTTGCTCGAGTAATGACTACTGAGGGAGGTAGTCGAGAAAGGTTGTGGAAGATGTGAAAATCGGCTGTTAGGCGCGATTAAGTAGTCGTCAGTAAGTGAAACCAAGGACTGGTTGTTAGAATCTCCAAACGGCAGGTTTGTTTGATTTGTGAAGCGATGCGGCGCGCGGATGGTGCAGGCCAGGTGCGCGCGGGGGAGGTTGTAGATTGAAGTGGGTGGTGGACCACGGAAGGTTGGTTGATGGAGGGGTAGAGGAGGGGATGGGGGTAAAGTAGAGGAGTCTCAGCGGAGGAGAGGGAGATGCGACGGATGGGAGAGGTGAAGAGAGAGGGAGAGAGGATAAGGCGGAAGTGAGGTTTTCTGGGTGAGTTGGGTGAGGTGAAGAGGTGAAGAGTTGGGGGGGTCGGGGAGAAGTGAGGTCGTGGAGTAGACGTGGAGAGTGAGGTGAAGAGGTGAAGGACGAAAAGAAGAGTGGGAGGTGAAAATGGGAGGAGAAAAGTCGGTAGGTAATTGTAAAAGGGACGGGCAGGAATAGGAAAGTGCGCCTCAGTGTTTTTTTCTTTTTTTTCCTGTCTGGCTTTTGGCTGCCGGGCTGGGGCGGGGAAGCAAAGGTACAGGGTACTTACTGAAATGGAGTGTGACAGAAGAAAAGCTAGGTATCAACTTAGGTGTAAGATGTATGCGATGTAGTTGATAACGGTAGGTAAGTAGGTACCTAAGGGGTGGCTAACTTGCTTGATGCTTATGGTGGTAGTGCGCTGTACTTAGATAGTTGGTTAGTAGTTGCTTGTACTGTGGTTGAGTGTGGTGTGGTGTAGTGTGGGGAAGGGAGAGAGCAGCTCTGCCGCATGTTAAAATACCTCCTATAGAGAGGCCATGAATGGGATGGAAAGACTGTGTGATGCTGCAGAAGGTACGGGGAAGCAGCAATTCACTGCGGAGGGAGGGGGACTTCACTAGGACGGAACGATAGTGAAGCACTTTAGACGCTTGCCTCACCACTCTCAATCACTTCAACGGTAGCTACTCAGCGTTCCGCCCTGCAGCAACAGATTACATGTATCTGTTTCGCGTAGTCTTGCTTAGGCAGTACATTCATAGGCGCTAGGGCCATCACCTTCGCAAGTGGCCCTGTGCACATGCTTTCTGAGCTATATTCTAACTGTAGGTTAGATAGTGTACGTACACGGCACCTCTCCCTGTACCCCTCCACACAACACGGAGCTGCTTCCTACCCACCGGGTGAGCTCATTTCTCCTCTTGAGAGAGACCCCAAATTACCTACCTACCTAGGTAGGTATTGCACCGACCTACTCACATACCTAGCTATGATCGAGGTGAAGACGGGAGCCGGGACGATGAGACACCAATTGCTGCACCTAAGCTTCCTCGAACCTGTCGTTTCCCAGAGTGTGTCAATCACCCACTGCCCCGAGACCTCCCCGAAATCAAGGCGTAAACCTCCCTCCATCTTACCCCGTTTGCACCTTATGGTGGGCGATAAACTCTGGGTAGGACCCTCCAAGCAACCACTTGGACTACAGCACATTTCTGCCCTCGTTATTCCATAGCTCCCTCGGACTGGTTCCCGCGAGCCCACCCGACAGGGAAGAAGCATTCGCGGGCGTCTCGAATCGTCGCTCATTCCAGGGTTGACTCCTTCAGTTCAATGCGCATAACTAGTCTCATCGGGATCTGATGGTGCCTGAATACCCGGCCGCATCGGGGCTTTTGTTGGCAAGTGTACTGGCGGATACCTAGGACAAGTATCCAAATGAACTGGTAGTCATATCTGCCCGACTTGCGACGTGCAGCATGCGAATAGACGGGCTCTGCCGGCCTTTGAATACAAGCAGACAGTCACGTCCCGTTCGCATTCGCAGCTGCATCCCAAACACGAAAACCCATTGCAGGCTCGAGACGCAGCCCATCGAGCATCCCAAGCTCCAGTCCTCATCCTCCTAGCGGTCCGTGGCTTATGTACGGTGTACCTATGCCACATCACCATCGGATCGGACGTCTTAATCAATCAGGGGAGCTTCGTCGCTCCACTCGTCACGTTGCTTGCATGCGTCACAGTGTTGAGCCAGCGCGGGTGCCGGGTACACACACACATAAAATGCTTGGCTCCCGTCAACTTTGCCATGTTGATAGCGAGCTGGGCGGCTGCCGATCGGTGCGGCCGACAGACAGTCTGGCGAAACGATAACCGACAGGGCCAGCTTCTCCTTTATCACTGTCTCACAAGAAGCCGTCTATCAACTGCAAAATGGCATATTTATAAATCCCATGGCAGTCCGTGTTGTGTGTATGGATCGGATAGTAAGTAGGCTTGCTCGAAGACGCCCAATTGCCTCAGTCTTCGCATTTGACATACTGATTTTCGACAGGCCACTGTTGCAACACACGAAAGAGTGCTCTACTTTGTCACGCAGTGTTGCAGCACCTCTTGCTGTCCGGATTGCGCGGGTAATACGATCGCACAATCTGACAGGGACGGTTGCAACCTGCTCCTCCTCTTCCAGCTCCCTGCTAAGCGGCCGCCCCATACGATGCCGTACTTATCATCTCACTAGGTAGTCTCCGGCCATCCGTCGCAGCTCCTCCAGTCCCGAAAGCACGATGCAAATGAGCCGGCCTACGAGTAGTATTCGAGACAATCCATTCCTTACAAACATTCCGGATTGGCCAGCTCAAGGTAACCACCCCCTAACGGTGGGGTTTATGCATGCCGACAAAGGCTCCACGAGAACGCTGCCTCTCTAGCAACCCTCACGGAGCGTCTGCGTTGCAGTAGTCTCGTCACTAATGCCCGTCCCGTTGTCTCTCATTCGGCGAGCCTCCGCCTACCCCGGCCCAGGTGCACCTTGTAACGCTGGATCGCCTACTAAGAGAGACTCGCAGCGGTATGTTGACGGCTCTTCTATTGACCAGTGGCTGCCCCTGAATGCTTTCTCGAAATGCCTCTCGTCATGTGATACTTGTCGGGGCAGTAAGCTCGTGGATTCCCTGGCACGCGACACTTGGAGCAGCCGGGATACCCTATGTGTTATAGGCGACGTCGGGGAAGAGATGTGCGCGTAATAGTCAATCAGAGTTAGCAAGCGCCAGCACGCCCGAAGCAACACGAGGCAGCACTCCCATTCACGACAGGATGATTGCTCCATCGGGCAGGAACCATCCGATCCGTTTGAGGCTAAGCAAGAGATGGAACGTCTCATTACGACGACGCTCTTCTCAACTTACGGTGTATCCACAGAGTGAAGGGGGTGGTACATGAAGCTCTGACTGCAAAAGGATAAATCGAAGCTATTGGTGTACCGTTACTTAACCTAAATGCCCAGTCGTCGGGGGATTTGCCGCCCGATATATGCAAAGAAAGGCACTCCAGGTATCATGTATGTTCACTATGTACAAATTTGTATCGTTCTCCCGCCTCTACCGCAACACGGCCCTTCAACTCCCGTCACCTCTGCCGCAGTTGCCTCTCGTGCTCAAGCCAAAAGTTCTTGCAGGCCCGGTGACCCCAGTGCTCGACCCACCACTCACCAAAGCTGTCTTCAACGTCAAAGTCGACCCTGCTCACCCGCTCGTCGCGCTTCAGACCACAGATGACACACGGCTTGGGCGCCGTCGGTACAACCTTGGCCGTTGAAACGGGGATCATCTCGTTGATCTCGGGTACGCGGAGTTGGTCGTGCGACGTCTTGACCGTCGAGTTCGCCGCCGCGACCGCGGACCGCAGCCGGCCGACGTGCTCCCTCCATACGCCCACGACATCGGCCGCCTCGCGATCCTCGCGCGCCGCCTGTGCCTTGTCGACGCCCGCAAGCTTCATGCCCTTAGCCCCGGCGGCGGAGATGGCCATGCCCTGGGCGAGGAACTTGTCGCGGTGCCAGCGGAGCTTGCGGCCGGCAATGATACGAGCAGCGACCGTGGCGAGGAGGAGATACGCGCGGAGGAAGGTCACGGTGCCTGGGTCCGAGAGGATGCGCTTTCTAATGGGCGCCGCCATCTGGCCCGTGGGCTTGAAGAGGGATGAGTTTGCGAGGTCAAGGAGTTGAGGAAAGATGGAGAGGAGGACAGAGGGAGGGGGAATGTTGATAGGCGGCGGCGCGTCATCGCTGGCTTCGGGGGCTTCTGAGGTTGGCCCTGGCTTGACTTTAGGTTTTGGGGCGGGTTTCTTGGTGGTTACTGGGGAGGGGACTACCGGCTTGACGCCGTCAACTGCGTCCCAGTCCCAGCTTTCTGGAGGTTTAGCGGAGTCGATGGCTGAGGGCTCGTCTTCAGGGAAGTCTTCAAAATCTGGCCAGTCTTCCTCATCCTCCTGCGGCTTCCGGAGGTTGGTAGTAGTAGACGACCTCTTCGTGGGGCCCGCGGATGGCTTCTTTGATGATGTCTGCCCGAAAGATGGCCAAGCCGTAACAGGTGTGGAAGAATTGGGATGGTCGTTCTTCTTCTCTTCCTTTGGGAAGTCCGCAGAGGTTGGCGTGGTGAGTCCCAATCCCGGAAAGGGGTTGCGCTCTTGGAAGGACGGTGATTTGGGGGCTTGGGGATACGGTGAGGTAGGAGCGGCGAGGTTCAATGAAGCTAGCTGCGGCTTCTTCGACGGAGGCTGATAAACCGGGATGGGATCGTCGTCGAGGGAGAGCAAGTCCACGGATGGCGGAGGCTGTGATGCCTGTGGTGGTTGCCGTTGCGCTGGTCTTGAATCCGGCGTCGGGCTCGTGTTCGCGCCGGGAAAGGGGGTCTGTACAGTTTCAAAGTCGCCAAACTCATCATCATCTTCCTCATCATCGTCATTTCCGTCCTGGAGTTCAAAATCTTCCGCGTCAAATAAAACATTCGGGTCAGACTGCTTAGTCGGCTTTAGGTTTGGCTTCCTCTGTGACCCGTACATTTGGCCAGAGAATCCAGGGCCCGGCTGCGGCTTTACAGAGGACGCCTGGAACGGAAAGCCCGGGCTGCCCGGTGGCTTGGTACTCGTCGTCTTCCATGCAAGCCCAGAACTAGCTTGTCCATCGGGCTGTTGCCAGGACAGCCCCGGGCTAGGTTGCACATTCGCCTGTATCCATGAGAGTTCTGGGTTAGGGGCGGGCTTGTGGTTCGGCGAGGGGAGCCCCGGACTTGGGATCGGCGACAGACCCGAGCTACGAGGCATGTCCACAACGTTGATGAGATTGTTCGATATGAGATCGAACGTCGAGGCGCGCGCGATTCGGTTCCGCGGTGGTGGTGACGACCTGGCTTTGTTTGTCTGCGGGGGCAACACGAATGATTGCTGGGTGGGCGTGGGCTCCGCGACCTCAAAATCGCCCCATCCATCGTCGTCGTCGATAGCTTGTTGCGTCTGCTTAGGCTGCTGCGTGAGCGCCGCGGACGTGAAGCCCGATGAGACTGAGCTGAGGTCACCCCATCCTCCGTTGCTACCACTTCCAGCACCGCCTGGTTGCTGCGTCTCAAAGTTGGGCCATGGTTGGGTTTGCTGAGCCGGCGACGCCGTGGCTGCAGGCACGTTGGTAGTGAAGGAGGCAAAGTCAAACAGGTCCGTCGACGATGCTGTGACCTGCTGCGGGCGTTGTTGCTGCTGTTTTTGCTGCGACTGGCTCTGCTGGTCCCCCGCTTGCTGTTGTTGCGGCGGAGGGCTCTGGTAGAAGCTGTCGAGGTCCAAGAGATCGGCGCTCATTGCTTCGGGTCCCTGTTTTTCTTTCTCACCTGGGGATGCACATGCTTATGACTTGGAGTTCTACTGGCGAAGTGTGCCTTCTAGGACTTGTATCCCAGGTGTGAGGAAAATAAAGCAGCGGGGCAGGGAAGGAGAGAATAGGTTGAAGCCTGGCGGGCGACGACGGGAACAAAGGATGCTCGGATAGAGACAGCTGACCTTTCTGAACCGGACCGGGCTTAATTAATCAGAAAAAGGAATCGCCCCCTCAATAACGGTGGTAAATGAGGCTGAAAGATTGACCAAGGGGAGGGAGGTTCCACAGGCCTGGAATCGAGACTTGAGCTGAATTGCGGGATTGGGAGGAGGGGACGGACGGGACGTCAAGGCTTAAAAAAGCTCGGGTAGTTCCTTGCAGAGCGCCACAGCCACAGCGATACGTGCAATGATCCTGGGCCCAAAACATACCTACCTACACGCGAGTCCGCCTGTCTGGGGCTGGAAAAGATCAGACAACCCAGCCCTGCAAGAACGATGCGTTGTCCTCGTTGGTAGCTTTCTTTCACTTAACGACCATGTTACTAGAAACGAATGCATTCGGCTCATTGCGATGTAACTTCAATACCAAGTGAAGTTACCTCGTCAGTACATGGAAAACATGCACTGTGGACGTACCTGAAGCTGATTTAAATCCATTTCGTTCAGCAATCCTTGAGGCTATACAAGTACAAGAGTGTGGGCAAGTCTGACTGATCATTACTGAGTCCACTTAACGCCGGCTACCATGATCTAGACTGTGTTGAAGCCAGGATGCACGACCCCGAACGTGGCGCTCCCAGAGGTCGGCACGGAGCTTAGGCCACACCGACTGCGTGGGGGGGTCAGCGCAGAAATCTCCAAACCGGGCTCTAAAATTTCGGGGGCCAGGGGGAATCTCGCTCCTCCCAACAGCTCCAGCTTCAGCATTAGCCACAACTCCCACGCGTATGCCCATCATGTCTTCGAGGACAATGGCATCGCTGTGCCTCAAATGTCAACTGTCATTACGGCCTCACTCCTTCCCCCGGCTGACGACTTCGCCATGGTTCACGCAAAACGCCGGCTACCGTTCGGTGGCGAAAGAAAAACCATCGCGAATGGTTCTCTCCGACAACGTCGCAAACCCCCGAAATCGAGATGCCCGCCCGCCGAAACGACTAGTCGAGGGGCCATTTGGTGGCATGAACCAGAAGTTTGCGAGAGTTCCCGAGGCGCCGCGCCGCACCGCCTCGCGACCGACCAACGCGAAAGCGCCATCGGGTAGGCCCAGTAGAGGAGGCAATTCCCAGACTTCGTCCGACCCCAGGAAAGCGTTGAAGATGCAGCGGTCTCTTGCCGGTGTTTCGTACGGGAAAAGGAACGCATTGAAAGAGAAGATGCAGGAATACGAGTCTTTTGACCAGTTCAACCTCCTCCCTGCTGTGAAGACCGCCATCAACGAGGATCTCCTGCGGGGAATGGTGGACATCAAGCCGACTCCTGTCCAGCGGCTTGCGATTCCGGCAATGCTAGGCCAGACCAGCGCGTTCAAAGTCAGGGGCGAAAATAGGCAAGACTTTCTGCTTGCAGCTGAGACGGGTTCCGGCAAGACCCTGGCGTACCTATTGCCCGCTGTCAACGCCATGAAGATTGCTGAGGAGGCGAATCCTGAAATCCAGGCTTACAAGAAGCGACTTGAGGAGGAGAGGGCTAGAGAGAGGACCTCCAAGTCGAAGAAGACCTCTACCTTTGACGAGCCTCACCCTACCATGGCAAGACCTCGTGTCATTGTCCTGGTTCCTTCAGCAGAGCTCGTCGACCAGGTGGGCAAAGTTGCCAAGACGCTATCCCACGCTGTCAAATTCAAGTCGGAAAAGCTCTCGGCCAATCTAAGCGCTACCGTTATTCAGCGTAATCTATACTCGCCGCGCGGTGTCGACATGGTCATTACTACGCCTCACCTCCTGGCCTCGATCGCAGATTCCGACCCTAATGTTCTCTCTCAAGTTAGCCACTTGATTGTCGACGAGGCGGACTCCCTATTTGACAGAAGCTTCGCGCCCGTTACCACAGCCATCATAGACAGGGCGATGCCGTCGCTTCAGCAGTTCATCCTCTGTTCGGCGACCATCCCCAAGAGACTGGACAACTATCTCGCAAACAACTTCCCCAATATGACCCGCATCACAACGCCGAATCTTCACGCCATTCCGAGAAGAGTCCAGCTCGGCGTCATTGACGTTGTCAAGGACCCTTACCGCAACAATAAGAACCTGGCCTGCGCGGACGCCATCTACACGATTGGCCGCGAGGCATCCAAGCACGAGGGCCCTATTCAGGGCGAGATTGACGTCCGTCGCATCATGGTCTTCGTCAACGAGCGCGAGAAGACGACCGAGGTGGCCGAATATCTCCAGTCCAAGGGTATCGATGCCGTCGCGCTGAACAGAGACACGGCCGAGAACCGCCAGTCCGAGATGCTCAACTCTTTCACTTCGGCGGAACCACTGCGCTCCGTATCGTCAGAATTCCCCGTCACCGGCAAGCGGTCGCTGCCCAACACCAAGGTGATTGTCGCCACCGACCTGGCATCTAGAGGCATTGACACGCTTGCCGTGCGACACGTCATTCTGTACGATGTCCCGCACACCACCATCGATTTCATCCATCGCCTAGGCAGGGCTGGGCGCATGGGACGTCGTGGAAGAGGTATCGTGCTTGTTGGAAAGGACGACAAGAAGGACGTCGTTGCCGAGGTCAAAGAGAGCATGTTCATGGGTCAAGCTCTCATATAAAGTGCTTCTCGGCATGGATGAGAGACAATACTGTACAACACATGTAAAAAACACCATGTATACCAAAAATGATAGAAGCAAGGTTCGAGGATGGGATTATGCACATATACCTGAGGTGGAGGGTTGCACTGGCGGATTCAAGGTCCCAACTCCTAACGAAATATGGGTTTTTTCTTTCGTAAATAATAACTTCGAACCTGCAGGCCCCAACACTTCCTATGGACTATTTACCGTAGCTGCTCAAGAGACATGATACATGCGAATGCTGCTTTGACCGTCAGCCAGCCTGCGTTTGTATGAGGGTGTGGCTAGTGTTGCTGAGGCGCTAGCTCCCCATCAGCTTTCAATTTGGGTGGGTGGGCCGCGACCCGGCTCGAGCAAGGTTCGAGCTCGCGACGCGTCCCGCACAGGCGTTTCCTTTCCACACCACATCAAAATATCACTAGACTCCGCTATCCCATCCTTATCTTGGAGTGAACCCTCAGCTTAACGTGAACCACGCCAAGCTATCCTTCGATACCCAAGCTACATAGACCATTCGGACGTTGAGCCAGGTTCACCAACGACAAATCAAAGCCATGCCGAGGCCCAAACGAGCGCGTCGCGCGCCACCCGCTCCAGTCGCCGCCGCGGCACCGGAGGAAAAGTCGAGCCCCGCGCCCGCCTCGGGCAGCGATATCTACAGCCACAGCGATCGCGAACATTCGGTCATCCGTAAAGAGCTCGAAAAGGAGGATAGAGGCGCGTCGTCTCGCCTCACGAGGCGCGCATCTGCGCGTGTGAGCCGAAACGCCAGTTTGCGCCAGAAGCAGGCGTTGGAGGAGTCGGTCCACGCAGTTGACGAGGCCATGAGTAGGCTGGAGGACGAGCTAGACACAACATCTTCTAAGGCGAAGAAGGACAGTGAAAAGAGGCAGAAGTCCGAGTTCTCGCTTGAGCTGGAGTTCAGCAGAAAGACGCGCGCGACACCGGTACAGAACCGGAGGGATACGACGGGGCTGGATTTGGACGACGAAATGTTTGAGGGGCTCGACACCACTATTGGCGATGATGACGACAACGACAATGCCGCTGCGCCGCCGAGTGCGCCACGTTCAGACATCTCAACGTTCAGTGTCAGTCACTTTAGGCGCCGGGGCCGCGCGCCGAGTATCAGTATCAACAGGGACGACGCGCCCATCAGGCCAAGCAGTCGCGGCGTCGGCAGTACCCCTGGCATCAGCTCGACGTTCAACATCGGGCTGTTCAAGCGCCGGCAGAGGGAACCGAGTATCTTGGGTACGGCCCAAAAGGAACGTGCGCAGCGGCCGATCGAGCTATCGTCCGGCCCGGATTCTGATGATGAAGAGGGCGACGACGGTTTCGAGCCCGAGGCCGAGTCTACTCCTTTTCGGAACCGGCGTAGAACACAACCGCTGGCAGCGGAGCCTGAATCGGAGTCTCAACAGATTCTTGCTCCAGACTCACAGCCCGCACAGAAGGACGCGGCGCCCTCTTCCAGCACAGCATCGCGCAAACGCAAAAGTACAGACAGCTACGCAGAGACCGACCGACCAGGAAAGGCATCACGGACCGAACCTGAACCTGAGCTTGAGCCTGAGCCCGTGCCTGATCTGGGGGATGGCGATAGCGACTCGGAGCTTTCAGACCTGCCCTCACCGATTCTTACGCCCACGCGGCCTTCCGCGTTTCCCCAGCCGACAACGCCAAATCAGGATGAGATCATGGCACCTCCCGAGAGCAGCGACTCTGATGGCAGCGAGGGGATTTGGCCCGACATTCACACCCTCGCCAAGCAGCGCCGCCGTCGTGCCTCGCCGGTTACGCCGACGCGAGACGGCAACGTCTCGGACGCTTCTTCGCCGCCTTCCCTCACGCACTCCCCCAACTTCCCGGCGACGAGGAACAAGTCCCGGCAGAAGAAGCAGAGCGGGTCTCCCAAGGTTACAACAGCGGATCTCACCGGGCTGTTGCCCCGCAGACGCCACAAAAAGGCCCGAGACCCTTACAACGTGGATGACACGGAGGAGGAAGAGATCGACACCTCGAACCTCGCGGAGCACGACGACGAGCTCTCCTACGTTGACTCGCGTACTCGTTCCCGGCGTGCAAAGGCAGCCCCTCACGACCGCGGCACGGCGAATCGGCCGGCCTCCCGCGGCGCCAAGGCAATCGCGTCAGCAGAAAAGCCGAGAGCGGCGACGCGTTCATCGACGCGTACGTACAGCCGCCGTCTGTCGGACAAGGAGAATGAGGCCGGGGGAGAAACGGCAGAGGGAGAGGCAGAGGCCGGGGCCGAGGGCGACAGCTTCGCCCCCGTTCGGGATGACGTCTTGGAAAGTCAGGACAGTAGCGACCCGGCCCGCAGCGCTGACGAGCTGAAGAAGGCGGCGCGCAAGTTCAAGGAAGTGGATCGTTGGGAGCTCGAGTTTGAGGAGGTGACGGAGCCCTCATCGCCGAACGGGGATGCGCGGTGAAGAGGACGTGAGGTGGCAAAGTTCTTTTCAAAGGTCATTTTTCCCCCACGGGGGAAAAAGAAAAAGCGGGAGGGCGAAAGTCGCAAAAGGGCGTGGGTATGGGCGGAACTGTTATGTTTTTTGTTTTGCTCGTGTTGCTTGATGTGAAGAATACCGCGCACCGACGCTGTTAGAGTTCTCTGCGTGGTCGAGGCGTGGCACCTGAAGCATACACTACACGATTGCTTTTGCTGGAGATTTGGGCGTTCTGATATGTGTTTCGTCGATACCGTCCTCTTCAACGGAGAGACCGTGGCAATCAGTTATAGGAACGAAGTACGTTATTCAGCGAATCCAATAATGATGTCTTTCACATGATGCTTGCAGTATCTGTTTATGCGTACATGAACAAATTTCTTGATTCTTCCTGCAGATGTATTTTGATACCCTACCACGGCCGTAAACTTTTTCCCCGATGCCCGAAACGCCTGAATCTACATCCCTCGCCCTGAACGCCGGTCACTCGTTGAAAGGCGAAACAAACCCGTGAAGTAAACAATTGACAAAAGGTGGTGAGAATGTGTTTCATTGCTTTAGAGAAACGCTCTGCACCGTCTGCTCGACCGTCGGCAGCAGGTTGTAGAGCAGGTTCGGGTCCCGCAACGCGATAGTGATGTCATCCGGCAACCTGCCCTCCATGAACAAAGACTGTACACCCCTCGTCAGCAATTTCATCCGTTAGACCCGAAGCTTGCGAGACTTACCCGCTTGACGCTGTCGAAGCTGTCCTCCTTGGCCGTGTACTCCCGGATGACCTCGTCCGTTTCGAAGTCGACGTACACCCTCGTGTCCCGGATGCGCACGACGACGTTGTCGAGGCGCATGAACAGACGGCAAAGCAGCAACATGCGCTTCTCATGGACGCGGACCTTGACGCTGACGATGGAGATGCCGTTGTCGTCGAGCTCGCTCTCGAAGAGCACCACGTCGTCAAAGAAGAGAATCGGGTCCCGGCGCTTGAGCAGCTCGAGTGGGATCTGCCGCGTTGTCGTCGTCTCCAACTTCTGGCCCTGGGCGTCGGGCTCCTGCAGGGTGCCGCGGTACTCGGTCGAGTAGGACCAGTCGTACGGCTTGACGACCTCCTTGATCCCCGCGCTCGTCTTTTCCCTACTCGACGACCAGTCCCGGGCGTAGGCGACCTTGAGCATCTTTTTGTCCGTCTTGTCGACGGCGTCGAGTGCGTCGTAAGCGTTGAAGGAGACGGACCAGCCCGTGGGCAAGTGAGAGACGGAGACGAGGTTGTCGCCGAAGATCATCTCGGGGACTGGGATGCCGAGGGAGGCTGTCATCTCGTCTATGGGGCCCGCCTTGGAGATGGGGAGCTTGCGAGAGGCAATGCGGAAGTTGCGCTGGGTGTGGGTTGTCGTGGCCGCGGCGAGGGCAGAGGGGGTAGGGAATGGCTCGTTGAGGGAGGTTATGTGGTTCATGCTGGGCGCTGTGGGTGTCGATTTGGGAAGGTTCAGTGTAAATTCGGAGGGCTCGCTGCAAAAGAGTTGCGGCGGGAGTCGTGGGATAGTGGCTCGGAACTGTTGATGTGGAGAAGAGGTTTTGGTGTAACGCAGCTCGGATCGGAGGTTTGGCAGTTGTGTCGAAGCTCTCTATTTGGGGGAGCACCAGGGAATGATGGTGGGGGTTGGCGGGGAATAAAGACCAAGATCCCTGCTTCTCTCGGTGAGGGGAGGGGATCCAACGTCACTCCAATGTCTCCAACAAGCTCACCGAGTCCCCGAGAATTCCCGAGTTCGCACTTCTCTTGCACTCCTACAGGGACTCAGCGAGTTCCTTGATGAATTCGGGGCCGAACCAGCTTTCTAATTCATTCACATAATTATTCATGTGCAGTTCGTGCGGGACTGTCACGTCCCCGGGCTCGATTTGCCCATGGATTGCCTCGTGTTCTGCAATATGGTGCACAAGCCATTGAATCGACTTATCCGCCCGCTTGTGCTCTTGCTCACCTGGCTCTTCTTCGATTTTGTCGAATCTGTCCTGGACCAAGAGACTAAATGCTTCTCTTGGAATATCTGGAGGCTTGAAATACAACTTGGCAAAGAATTGGTGCTGTTCCTCGGTCGCATAGTGCCTCAACAGTTTCTCGGCAACTCGGAAAGCACTGTTTAGTAGCATCCGTTGATATCTTTGCTCCCCGTCATCTTCCTCGTCATCTTTCTTGATATTGGCCTTGATGTACCTGCTCATGGCTGTGTTGGCCCGTTGGACGGCTGACTTGAGCGGATTGAAGCCGTCCTTGTCGAGATCCTGCCTTATAGCGTAGAACATCTCGAGCACGGCGATGCCGTAGTCCCAGCGGCACACCAGCAGCCCGAGGAGGCTGCCAACGCTCGTGCAGTAAAGCGCCTCGAGATCATGGTCCTGGAGAAGCCCAAAGTGCCACAACAGCACGTCTGCTGCGACGTTGCCCCACATCCTCTCGAGCGGTGCGCACTCATGCCGCATGCCCTTGTGGTACCAGAAGAGATGCCACGCGAACCGCCAGCTGAGGTAGCGGATATACGGGGGTGTCAAACCGGACATCGACCTTGCCGCGTTTTTCAGCTTGTCCTGCCAGTTAGGGTTTACGGAATATCCCTCTGCCGGCGGGTATCGAAGCCCCAACCACTCCCTGTCTGTCTTGTATACGCCGGGAAGCGACTTGAACTCTTTCCAGGTCCTGATATACTTGGAAGTTCTCAAAGCAAGGCAACTGCCGTCGTTGTAGCCCGGGCATAGCTTGGGAGACGCCCGTATCGTGATCGTCTCTAGCTCCCCTTTACAGGATCCTTCGACGCTCCTTGCAGATGCCGCGTATTGGCCTTGGACCTGGTGCAGCCTGAGAAGCCATTGGTTGGAGACTGGTAACTCGATGCGTCTATCGCATCTATCACATCTGACGCACATTGCTCTGTGACACCCCACAATTCTGGCGTTTTTTCTCAAAGGTTCCAAACGCGATTGCGAACATCTGGAGGTGGTCGGCGGGTTCGATTGTTCTGACTCCATCATGCGTTCAAAGTCGGGCTGGATGATATCGTTTGCCCCAGTTTCCGTGTTGTAGGTCTGAAAACTATCTTGGCTGCAAGAATCAGCAGCCGTTTGAAGGTATTTGTGATGATTCTTGTTTGTATTTTTTCGAGGTCTTACTTCCCATAAGGGGGTCGGCTGGGTGGTAAGTTAATATGCATTTGTGGGCGGTCACCGGAGATAGGTCTGAGCAGCTTGTTCCACACTTTTCACTTCAAGAATATGACAAGCTTTTTGAGCTGACGCCATGAAACTTAATCTTACACGTAAGGACTCAGATTAAGCGAAGTTGTAAAGAGAGTATACTGTCTCTTGAGACCAATGTGGAGGCCAGTGAAATGCTGGCTCATAACAATTTGTCGTCAATATTGACACGATGCCTCGTTCGTATAGTCGTGCGGTCAACAAGAGATACCAGAGCACAGCTTCAGGGGAAACAGGCTTCTTCGTCTCGACACATCGGAGAAAGCGAAACATGGTTGACGTTATACTCGGTTCAATCCATGCCACCATACGCGGCTATCCAGGTGCTTTCTCCATTCTGAGTCCAGTCTTTCAGTCATCGGGAATTATCTCCTCAAGCAACGAACAACAATGGTAGAACAGAGACCTTATAAGAAGTCGATGAAATTTTGTCATTTTTTTTAGAGTGGTCCAGGATGGATAAACTGTCGATCACAACGTACAGTCGATGAAACGATACGTAAGCTCTGTGAACCGGAAGTATCTCATGAGCCACAGCCGCTGCAGCCACAACGGTGACAGTAATGTTACGTGCCCGACTTGGACCTAGAACTTCCATCCAAGCCCAAACCTAAATTCCGTTCCCAGACGTTGTTATGATTGACATAATACGTTGGCAATCGAGTTGGTTGGTCCTGCCTACGTGTACGAAATTCAATAGGTAGGCAAGTGTAGAACAACAGGTTGACCGACAATTACCATGGGTCTCATAGGCACTGTAGTCAGTAGCGAGGGTTGGCAGAGATTCCGAGTTGGATCAACATTGAGTGTACGTCTATGAGCTCCAAGACACGGACTTTGAGCAGAAGGAGCATAAACAGCGTCCATGATGCATCCGTTGCTTGTCTGGCTATGTGCGTTGCATACGGGCATGAAAAAGAGTGCATCCTGCAACCCAGACCGCTCATCGGCCGTAAAACCACGGGCCTAATTCATTTTGGTCACCCATTGACAGAGGGCATGACTTGAAACGGGGCCGGAAAGGATCGACTCAATCTAGGAGCTGTCGGTTAGATCCTGGACGAACAAGGAAAAGGGAGATGTTAACGTCAGACCAAGCTGACAGCAGCTAAGACAAGGCGGTTGTCCCAAGCCGGGGGAACCATCAGCTGGTGTGGAAAGTGGGGGGCAGGAGAATTGCACGGTTGCTGTACCTGAAAACAGCGGGGCGGGTCGCTGCCCTGCTGTTGCAGTGTGCCCGTCTCCCTGGCAACCGTCCTCACCCTCGTTGTTTAGCTCCCACAGCGGCTCGTACATCGTTAGTCGTTCGAAACCTTTCTTAATAAACCTGACGACCAACTCCAGGTTTCCCTTAAACCCAGACAACCCTCTCAGTGCACTCATTTCTAACCGGCAGGGAACACTCGATTTAGTTGTATAACTTCTCCAACACACTTGGCATCAATGGCTACCCGAACGTTGGAGTCGCGCTTTGAGCGCATGTCAGTGAACGACGAGAATGAGCCTGTTGAAAGCAGCAAGCTCTACTCCAAGAACCAGGTTCGTGCCTCTCGTCGGTGTAATTGCATCATCCGACAACACCGTCGCTGACACAAGGCGTACAGTCTTTGGTCAAGACATCACAGCTCTCCCAGGGCTCGAGCAGACCAAACCTCGTAAAGGTCGCACTCCAGTCCCAGAGCACAAACGCCGTCGCCTCGGTAACGCTGCCGTCGCAGTCCGCACAACGGCTTGCGAAAAACCCTGCTTCACCCACGAGAAGGCCCCTGCCTTCGTCGTCGTCGGTGTCGTCGAGGACGTCCGATGAAGTCGTCGAGATCGAGCGCAAGTCGACCATCTCCCTCATCGTCGAGCCCTCGACGCCCAAAGTCTTTCACCTCGGCATGTTCGAGATCGGCCGGCCCTTGGGCAAGGGAAAGTTCGGCCGTGTGTATCTCGCGAGGGAACGCACGAGCGGCTTCATCTGCGCCCTCAAGGTCCTGCACAAGAACGAGCTCCAGCAAGGCCGCGTTGAGAAGCAGGTCCGCCGCGAGATCGAGATCCAGAGCAATCTGCGCCACCCCAACATCCTTCAGCTGTACGGACACTTCCATGACAGCAAGCGCGTCTTCCTCATCCTTGAGTTTGCCGGCAAGGGCGAGCTGTACAAGCACCTCCGTAAGGAGAGCCGCTTCCCCGAGTGGAAGTCGGCGCAGTACATTGCCCAGATGGCCTCGGCTCTACGCTACCTGCACCGCAAGCACGTCATCCACAGGGATATCAAGCCCGAGAACATCCTCATGGGCATCCACGGCGAGATCAAGATTTCTGATTTTGGCTGGAGCGTCCACGCCCCCAACAACCGCCGCAACACAATGTGCGGTACCCTCGACTACCTGCCGCCCGAAATGATTAAGCCTGGCAGCTCGGATAACTACTACAACGAAAAGGTTGACCTGTGGAGTTTAGGCGTTCTCACATACGAGTTCCTCGTGGGCGAGGCACCCTTCGAGGACACGCCCGTGATGACGCAAAGGAGGATCGCCCGGGCTGATATGACGGTGCCATCGTTTGTCAGTCCCGAGGCCAAGGACCTGATTAAGAAGGTGAGTCAACATCACACGTGCTGCTTTCGCCAATGCCATGTACTGACGTCGATGCCCAGTTGCTCGTTCTCGACCCCGAAAAGAGAATACCCCTCGAGCAGGTCCAAACCCACCCGTGGATCGTTAAGCACTGTGTCAAGGGCGAGAGAGCCGCCAACCGCGAGAAGAGCACCTAATTTATGACCCTTATGATTCATGCATCACATACCATCAAGGCATAATGGCCCTTGTATGATTAACGGCGTTTCTTCTTTGCGGGATCCAGGCGGGCTCTGATCTACGGCTTGGGGTTTTGGGGGAGTGGTTTTTTTTTTTTTTTTTTCAATTGCATCACGGGAGTTGGGTTCTCTCTAATGCCAGTCGTTTTTAAAGCATCGAGAGACAAAGCCAGAGAAGCATAGCCATTCATTGTCAAAACATTGCCGTAGTTGGGTGTCTTGCTTCCTGTGGGAAGAAATATAGTACATCCAGTTTCGAGGGGTATTATACACACGCACACACGCTCGTCTCCCGAGCCAATCCACCACTATCCTGTCTGTTTCCTCTACCGTTCCCTCATCTGTAAACCTCGTCAAAGGGCCGTGTGTCGTTGAAGCACGACTCCCAGACCTGGTTCACCACCTTGGTGGCCTGCACGTCATCTTTGCACCTCGGCCGGTTGAGGACGGACTGGATGGCGCGCTTCCGCACGCAGTCCTGGAACTGCTGCGATAAGCTCCAGTTGCCGCGCGTGAAGGCCTCCCTCGTCCACCTGCACTCGCCACTGAGCATTGATGCTCGGATCTGTTTCTCGCACGTCAGTATTTCCGTCGTCGCTATTCATCATCCCGTTCCCCCGTGAGAACCTACCTCTGTACACGCCGCATGCTTCAGGTCCAAGTCACCCATCCAGTCGACCTTCCACCGCAGGTGATCCCATGCGTGCACCATCTCGTGGGACAGTGTGTCCTCGAGGTGCTTCCGGTCCCTCACCTCATTGGCGCAGATGAGGATGCCGTGCGCGGGGCTAAAGCCGCCGGATTGGCGGTGAACCTCGCCATCCTCGGTCAGCCGGGCGGGACACCGCCTGCAGAGGATGTTGGACGAGTCCAGGTTGCCGTTGAGGGCAGCGATCTTCTCGTTGAGGAAGCGCACAGTCGGGGAGAAGGCGAGGAGCCAGTCGCGGTGCTCCTCGCAGCGCTTGCAGTCGCGCTCCTCGTTGGCGCGGTAGCGGGCCTCGCGGTAATGGAACTGGCCCTCGGGGGTCATGCGGCCGGCGAGCACCTTGAAGTAGTTCACCCACCATTTGGTCTGCGGGTCGAAGCCGGTGCGGGCGGGGTCGTTGCGAAGCTCGCGTGGCGGTTGCCGTTGCGCGGTCGGCACTGTTGATGCTGAGGACGCAGCCGTCGTCGTCGTCGAGACGGCCTCGGGAGACGCCGCCGGCGTCGGTTTGTCGTCGAGAATCGTCATCTTAGCAGGCTATCTGAGTGATGTGATGGACCGAGTCGTTAAGTATCGGCGCTCGACAGCGTTGGTGATGGCCAGGGTGGAGGTTGTGAATGGGAGATGGGAGATCGGGGAAATTTTGGCCGCTATCGATAAGGCCAGCGGTGTTGCGTTGCGGGCCGATGTTCAGCATGAAGTGCCAGTTCAGTGGGCCATTGACAAGTGTCCAGCAATCTCACCACTCTCAGTTTGGTAGGAAAAGCACCTCAGGCTATGTTGTCCATATATTATGATTGTACCACTTTGTTTTTCATTTCAGGAATGGTTTTTATTATGGCCAGCATCGGGACAGATCCGTTGCCTCGCAACTTGAGGTCAACTGTTTCCCGACTTACGACTCTAGGTAGGTAGGTAGTAGATATACCTTAGATACGCATTGAACGCACCCCTGGAAGTTGGCTTAGATGCAGGCTGCAAATGCGCGCCATTGCTGTAGTTCGACTTGGTGAAATACTGGGCCATCGATTCTTCAAACCCTTGCGGCATACAGCATGTCTAGAGGATGACTGGCAAGGATGGGAACAACATGGAGCGCACATCGAAAGGCATCATTGTACAGTACAGTACCTACCTGGATTCTGACATGGACCGCTTTGCCCCAGGTTTTAAGGAAGGGCACCCGCCCAATCACAGGCTCCTCCCAGCTTCACTCCCGGGCTCTCTCCCGCCTGTCTCTGTCACACCGGACGATCCCGATGTCGGGCCATCCGGCAGGGTTTTTTTTTTCTCTTACCGATCCAGTCATCCAGCGCCGCGCCAGACAAAGCGCGACAACACGACAAAAGGGCGCACAACCACTACCTAGTCCCGACCAGGGGCCTTGAACATTACCACCCTCTTCGTCCCCTAGTCCCACATTTCGACGACAACTGGCTGGTCTGAGTCCTGGCAATGGCGGAAGAGAGTGGTCCAACGTGTAAGAGGATCCAGTATTTTCCACTCCAACGTAATGTGCCTGATGCCGCCGTTGGGCGTCTTTTCGGTCTCTTATTTCTTGGTGCCATTCATGCCATTGATCGTAGCTATCTTGAGCGTTATGGAATGGTGCAAGCTGTAAAGAAAAGGAACTTGTCACTAACTTCGAGGATCATCAATTGCAGATATGAAGCAGCACCGTGAAGGCCGGAAACCCCTAACGGTGGTGCTGAAGCTAGGTGAGTCGTCCGGAAACAATTTCGCAGTGATTCGTATTGACTTCTTCCACAGGTACCAGCTCCATTGTTGACGAGAAGACTCATCAGCCCCTGCTATCTATTCTCAGTCTTATTGTCGAAACGGCGGTGAAGTTGAGAAAAGATGGTCATAGGGTGGTCATCGTCTCATCCGGTGCCATTGGTGTCGGTCTTCTTCGGATGGAAATGGATAGGCGGCCGAAGCACCTGTCGACGTTGCAGGTTGGTCTGATTCTGCAACCCCGATCTCAAAAGAGATGTTACTGAAAGACCGCAGGCGTTAGCAGCCATCGGCCAATGCAGACTCATCAGTTTATGGGATGACTTGTTCAGCCATTTCAGACAGCCTGTCGCCCAGATCCTACTCACGCGGAACGACATAGCAGATGTAAGTCATGCTGATGAGGCCGAACGATGGGAAATGCCTGACCCAGCTTTAGCGGACCCGGTATCTCAATGCTCAAAATACGTTCAACGAGCTTCTCGACATGGGCGTCATCCCCATTGTCAACGAGAACGATACCTTGGCGGTGTCGGAAATCAAGTTCGGCGACAACGACACGCTCTCTGCCATCGCCGCTGGCATGGTCCACGCCGACATGCTTTTCCTCATGACCGACGTGGATTGTCTCTATGACAAGAATCCCAGAACACATCCCGACGCCCAGGCTATCGAGGTGGTTGAAGACATTTCCAGTATCCAAGCGGATGGTAAGCCAAGATAAACTCAAACTTCCACCCCCTTGAATCTAGGATTGAGAGACAGCTCTCTCAGATAAACGCAGCGAAGCTGACACACCCGAACAGTCTCGACAGCCGGCTCCTCCCTCGGTACCGGCGGCATGATGACCAAGATCGTGGCCGCAAGGCTAGCAACATCCGCAGGCGTGACCACCGTAATCACTCGCTCCTCCAACCCGGGCAACATCGTCCAGATAGTGCGCTACATCCAGGCCCAGCAAAAGTCCTCTCCTCACCTGGATGCCACTGCCATCCACGATGGCGAAGACCACGACACCGACCACGACCACGCCGAAGACCCCCTGTCCCAGTCCACTGCCTCCCTGCTCCTCGACCAGACCGTCGAGAAGCCCCCGTTGCACACCCGCTTCCTCCCCTCAGCGGAGCCGATCCGCGACCGCCACTTCTGGCTCATCCACGGCCTTAAGCCCCACGGCACGCTGTACATCGACGCAGGCGCCCACAGCGCTCTGCTCCGCAAAGCCGGTCTGCTTCCTGCCGGCGTGCTCGATGTTGAGGGCAACTTTGCGCAGCAGGAGGCCGTCCGTCTCGTTGTCGTGGACCGCCTGCACGGCTCGAGCGCGGGCCAGAACGGTAAGCCGTGGAGCGGGACGCCTGTCGAGGTCGGTCGTGCGCTGGTCAACTACGCCGCTCCCGAGATCATGCGCATCAAGGGCCACCAGAGCTCAGACATCGGGGGCCTGCTGGGGTACGCCGACAGCGAGTACGTGGCGGAAAGGCAGCACATCCGTATCTTCAGCCGCGAGAGTCGGCCGGTGACGCCGAGCATCGAGAAGGCCAAGGAGCAGATTGTCGAGGAGGTGATTTCGGGCATCACCGGGTACGAGCAGAAGACATGAGAGGCGGAGAAGGGCAACGATGGCCGGGGTAAGGGGGCACGTCTGCATGTGTGATGAATCAAAAAGCAATATTTCCAGAATTCAGAGGCGCATTCTATAAACGAACACTAGATGCCGGCTTTTTTTTTTTAGACCTGTTGCCTTTCCCAAAAACTATAACAGGGCTGTCACACACAAAGAACCCGCGACAGAACCATACACGTCACTTGCGCCTTACTCATCGATGGAACTGCAAAAGCTCGGCATATATCCTCCAGGTGATTGCATATTACTAGTTGAGGGGGAGAAAAATGACCGAAAGAACAAGACTGCTGATGACCAACAAGAAACGCCGTCAAAATGCCCCGCCGTGTCTTCTGACTCTCTTTTTGGGTTGAAACCGAAAACGCCATTCCAAAGATGTTTAAACACATGTCCAAGAAGCCGAAGGGGATGGGGAGAAAGCGGCACTCCGGCCTCACCCTTTTTCACACCACGATCCCTTTTCCTTCATGAAAAGGAAGAAGAAAAGCAAAATCCAATTAACCGGCAAAGAGGGTATCTTCGTCACGCAGGTACTCGCCACAGTCGGACTGCCTGAAGCACACGACACCCGTGGGGTCGAGACGACGCGCCTCGGCCGTCGAGCGGGCGGTGACGCCGAAGCCGAGGGGCTTGTCGTCCATGGAGAAGACGATGACTCCCTGGTGCTCCGGGCAGTCTTCGGACCAGCGGCCAACGTGAGCCTTGACGATATTGCCGCCGTACAGGAAGGGCATCTCGCCGTTGGGCTGTCGCAGAGGATTACAGTTAGCCCTACCGTCCTCGGATAGACTCGTGCTGGACGATAGCTTACCTTGACCCAGATCTTGTATCTTGCGTGCTCGCTGAGGATTGGGAGTGCGGTGATGTGCAGGCGGAACTTGCCCGTCTTTGTGAATTTGCCTGGCCCATAGGTCAGCGACACGACTCTTAATGGAGTGAGGGAGGAGGCCGTGCGGTCGTGCGCGCGAAGACGTACCTAGACAGATGCCGATACTGAGAAGCTTATCGCGGGCGATACTGGTCGCGAGGTTGGCGACGGAGAGGCGGACGTAGTAGACACGGTCACGGATCATGCGGAAGACGTAGCGGTCCGGCTCGGGGCCGTTGTCGAGCGGGGCGATGAGGTTCTTCAGCGAGCTGCCCATGTAGCTGGCCAGCTTGTTGAAGAGGGTCTCGGTCTCCTTTTCGGTAAGGGGACGCATGATGGACTTCCAGTATCTTTATTTTTCTTTCTGGTTGGTGGTGGTGAGAAAAGAAGGGCGGCTTTCTTGAGAAAACTTGCAAGCGCTACCGTACCGAGAGTGGGATGCAGAGGGTGTGCATCGCGATGCGAAAAGGTTGGAGTAGCGGCAGAAACCCAAAAAATTTCGGGCGGTCTGAGGGGCAGCCAGGCTTACCATTGGTTGAGCTGGCATGACTCCACTAAAAAGTTCTCGATGGTCCCTCTTTCTGCGGCTGGTCTCGCAGGGTCCCCATCCAATTCGTCCGTGCATCGAGAAATCTTCCATTCAGCGAGCAAGCGACGAGCATTGAGGGCTAGCCAAAACGGAACAATCTCACTTATCTGTGCCAAACAGATTCGATCGACGACATATCCCCATACTCTTCTTCAAGATGTCCTCCAGAGCCACCAAACGCCGCAGGCTCACACCACCCCCCGAAGACGAGCACGACGCCGCCGGCAAGGGCTCCAAGAAGATCCAAAAGTCTTTCTTTAAGAGCGCCGCCGGCTGGAACCTAGAGCAGGACTACGAGAACCGTCCGCGCAAGGGAAAGAAGGAAAAAAAGGACAGCAACCGGCTGCCCATCAAGACGGCCGACGGCCGCCTTGAACAGTTCCAGTCTCTCGAAGGCGACAACAGAGACGATGACGCCGCCTCGGTCGAGAGCGACGGCGAATGGCTCGAGGGTCGCGAAGATGAAGACGCCACTGCCGAAGCGGCCGCCGAACGGCTGCGTCAGGACCGCAGGAAGGAGGAGGAGGAGTCGAACCTGCCGGAGCCCGTCCAGATTCATCAGGCCAAGGAGGAGCTCGCCAAGATCGCGATGGCGCTGAACGAGGACCCGGAGGAGAACGTCGGAGCGTTCAAGGCCCTCGCCAAGATCGGCCAGTCGCGCATCCAGGCCATCCAGAAGCTCACACTGGCCACCCAGCTCGCTGTCTACAAGGATGTCATCCCGGGCTACCGCATCCGGCCTGTCGCCGAAGATGCTCCCGTCGAGAAGCTTTCCAAGGAGGTCCGCAAACTGCGTGCCTTTGAGCAGGCCCTCGTGTCCGGATATCAGGGGTACGTCAAGGAGCTGGCCAAGTGGGCAAAGGCCGACATCCCAGCCACACGCAAAACGGGGCAGAGCATCTCGAGCGTCGCCATCGCGTGCGCCTGCACGCTTGTCAATGCGGTGCCGCATTTTAACTTCCGCAACGACCTCCTCAAGATTCTCATTAGCAAGCTCTCAAAACGTAAGATCGACGCCGACTACGTGAAATGTCGCCGTTCGCTCGAGACGCTCTTCATCGAGGACGAGGAGGGCCGCCCCTCGATGGAGGCAGTGTCGTTGTTGGCCAAGATGATGAAGGCCCGCGGCTTCGCCGTCGACGAGAGCGTGCCGAACCTGTTCCTTCACCTGCGCTTGCTGTCCGAGTTCGCCGGCAAGGCGTCACAGGACCGTGTTGACCGGGAGCACGACCCGAGCGCGCCGCCGCCGCAATCCCGCAAGAGCTTCAAGAAGGAGTTCCGTACCAAGAAGGAGCGTAAGATGCTCAAGGAGCAAAAGGCCATCGAGAAGGACATGCAGCAGGCTGATGCCCTCGTCAGCCACGAGGAGCGCGAGCGCATGCAGTCCGAGACGCTCAAGCTCGTCTTCGCGTCCTACTTCCGCATCCTGAAGATGCGCGTGCCGCATCTCATGGGCGCCGTCCTCGAGGGCCTGGCCAAATACGCCCACCTCATCAACCAGGACTTCTTCGGCGATCTGTTAGAGGCTCTCAAGGACCTCATCCGCCACGCTCAGGAGGACGCCGAAGGTAACTCCGAAGGAGTCGACGGCGAGGAAACTCAAGAGGCAGACGCCACCGATGACGACGACGGCCCGTCCCGCAACACCACCCGCGAGGCCCTCCTCTGCACCGTGACGGCCTTCGCTCTCCTCGCGGGCCAGGACGCGCACAACTCCCGCGCCCAGCTGCACCTCGACCTCTCCTACTTCGTCACCCACCTCTTCACCTCGCTCCCCTCGCTCTGCATGAACCCGGACCTCGAGTTGACATCCAAGTCCCTCCACATCCGGCCAGCGGCCGCCGCGGCGACGCGCGACAACCGCGTGAACCTCCAGACCACCACCGTCCTGCTCCTGCGCTGCCTGACGGCTGTCCTCCTGCCCGCGTACCAGATACGTTCGGTTCCGCCCTTGCGGCTAGCGGCCTTCTCCAAGCAGCTCATGTCAGCCGCCCTGCACCTGCCCGACAAGTCGGCCCAGGCGGTGCTGGCACTGATGCAGGACGTCTCGCACACGCACGGCAAGAAGATTGCGTCACTGTGGCGCACCGAGGAGAGGAAGGGCGACGGCACCTACAACGCGCTGAGCGAGAGCGTCGAGGGCAGCAATCCGTTCGCGACGACGGTATGGGAGGGCGAGCTGCTGCGGAGGCACTTCTCGCCCAAGGTGCGGGAGGGCGTCAAGCTATTAGAAAAGGAGATCAGTAACGCGTAAAGAGTAACTCAGACACCGCATAGAAGGAGTTGGGAAATCAAAATACTGGCGGTGCTGTCTACTGCCTATCTATTGGCCGTATAGCGTTGAATCTTCTTGAAGAGCATGCTGCGTGATGTCGTGATGTCGTTCAGGGACATGTACCTAGTCTGCAAGTTCGTGGTTCGGGGCACAGGATATCGATAGATAAGGTCAACTGTTTTTGTTCGTTTTTTTTTATTGGCTATCTAGACCTCGGGCGATCGCTTTACTATTTGGCAACACATTTAGCAACGCATCAGGTCCCTATAGCGCTGGGGGTAATGCCGCATGGGCTGCTGGTACTCCTTTGCGTCCCAACCCCGCCCTCATCTTTCATATCCCAATCTTCCACAGTCTTGTCGGTCATCTACGATGGCCGAACGTTAATACCGAAAAGGCATCATATCAGGGGTTAGTCCCTGTTCGGAAGCTTCCGGAGGCCGTGCCGTTACAAGAAGACATCGTGAAGTGAGCCAGCCAATGAAGACATTTTGTTGAATCTCATCCTGATCAAGGCCTTGAAATGTAGCCACAACTTTTCGTCTGTGCCAATCGAAGGGCAACGTGTTTCGAAGTACCACTGCAAGGAAAGTTGGCCCACCAGTGTCTGGTCGACGACTCAGCGGCTCCATGACTAACACAGGCGAACCAAGCCTGTGCTTTCTCCAGGGGAGTCTAATCAGCCCAGATCGAAGACATGATGCCTCTTCTTCCCCCAGACCGTTTCTGGGGCTGAGGCGATGTTTGCTGAATTGAGGGAGTGGCGTGGCGCGGTTCCTCCCAAACAGTAACACTAAGGCCATTATCCTCGTCATTTACAGTGGCAGGGTTCGCTCCAAAGTACAGCGGGTACTTCATCTTGGTTTTCAGCAGAACGGGGCAATCGTGATTGGAGTGATCGTGAAGAATGACGTTGACCGCAAATCTGTTGCGAGCTGCGGTGGACATGTCAGAGATATCGACATCGCCGTCTACGTCGGTGTTGTATTTGGAAGCTGCCAGGCCAATAACCGGGTGGCTTCTCTTGCAACAGTTGCAACTGGTTTCATCTACCAAGGAATTGCTGCTCTCGTTGTTTTCGGTTTCCCGATTCTGGTCCTGTGAGATGGCACTCTTGACGTCGTCTGACTTCGATATAGCCACTGACTGGATATGAGGACAATTGTCATTCAGCCGGTATCCATGAGCCTTAACCTGCTGCGGATCCGGGAGCTCCAATCCTGTCTCAAGCTGTTGCAAGGCCCAAAGCAAGGTACCAAACTTTGGCTGCTGGGGGAGTTGAAGTTTGCTGCCGGTTGTGTTGGCGGTCTTTTGAGTCTCGTCTTTGGTAGGATCCGTCTCAAGGAGCCGGGGGATCTGTCCATCATACGCAGCCGCAGTGATACAGACTGGCTGCTGCCCCTGGAGTATATCAGAAGCTCGGGCGCTCATGTCGGTGTCGACAACTGAGCCCTGACCACTGCCTTCATCCTGTGTACCAACAGCTGCTGGGCTCTCGCTGGACCATATGCTCTTGCCAAGGCCATTGCACTTCGGTGCCGAAGTAGCCTTCTCAAAAGGGCCATCTGAAGCTTTTGGCTTCTCCCGATGCGTCTTGTTGATGGCTGAAGATGTGTGGCTCTGAGTCTGGGTAGTTACACGCACCGGCTCCTCCAGAATGCTTTGAGCCTGCGCAACGGCAACGTCAGTAGTAACCTCCGAAGCCGATGTATTGGATCCAAGAGTTGCATTGACATTGGGTACTGATTTGACTGGAAGAGGCTGAGACTGGCTGCTGTTGGTAAGCCAACTGGCAAGCTTGGGGTCGACTGGAACCGGGATAATGGCCTCCTTGGTAGAGGCAGGAATAGGCTTTGCAGGTCTGTTTTGGTCTGTATTCTGACCACCAAGCCAGCCAGCAAGGGTTGGGTTGATTCGAGTAGGGTTTTTATTGACATTAACCACAGAAAGGGCCGAGCGGGGGTTCGTTGGCATAGGACGGGCTGGCTCGATTAGCAAAGAGCGCAATGCAATATCTTGGAACATGACATACTCATCGGTGTGCGAGAGAACTCGGATCGAGGGGTGTTCAAGCATCGTCCAGCTCCAACACCATAGGTGCTACCTCCACTCCTCAGGCCGTCTCTGTCACCTCCTCGAGCACCGCCGCGACGCCGGGAATTGACTCCCGACTTGAACTCCTGTGCCAGATTTCTGGCCGCTTCCATCTGAGCGGTCCTGTCCATCTTTTTGATGACTTGAACGGTTGTCGTGGTGGTTTTTTCTGTGCCAGTTCTCTATGCATTGGTGTTAGATTCAATATCGTGGTATGATGTTGTTGGTGAAGTGCCATAGGTACCGGTTGAACTGAACACATAGAAGGGGCAAGGCTGACATGTAGAGGTAGCAGAAGGCAGTGACGATGCAAACAAGAAATAGACCATGCTTGAGAAGCACCGAGAACAAAAACAGAAGTTGACATGGGGCAGATTGAACAATTGGGATGTAACTTACTGTTTGCTCTCTCTCGTCAGGTAAAACTCATAGAAGGAGCTGCGGAGTGGTTGAATAAATTTCAGAAATCTTGCCTCAAGCGTCGGGGGGAGTATGAAAATTGTGGAAGATACCAACCTCCAATGATATAGATGAGACGAAATGGAGCGTTTGGGAAAGAGGTGCTGAAGAAGAGGTGGATTAAAGGCGAACAGGTCACAGACAAGTCGAGTGGGAAAAGAGGGGAAGTAAAAGAGAAGAGTGCCTATGGAAAGAATGGTTTCCTAAGCAACTAATTGGCAAATTGACTCGTGTACTTAGGAAAGTGCATATGAGGTAGACTTCCGAAACAAATTAGGCTGGTGTTGAATAGAAAGGAGAAGGACGGGAAAGAGCAAAGCAGCACATTCCTTCCCACCTGCCCTAGGATTGTCTATATCAACCTGATCCAATAAGTGGAGGACTGACACCAAGCGAATAAGCTGGCGTGAGACAGAAAAAGGCAAGTGGTTAAAGACCTTAGAGGCCCAAAAAGGTCTTTGTTAGACTTGCACATAGGGATATTCAATAGCAAGGATATGTATGATATAAGTGTATGACACCCATAAGCTTATGCACATACTTTTGCTCTTGGAAGCAATATGTGAAATGCGAAACATATAGGATTGATAAATAAAAGACAAGGGAGTGTGTAGTAGGCAAATAGGGCAAAAGAGCAAGAAATCCAACAATTGGGTGGTGTCCACGAAGGAGATCGGCCATGGAGCGCTTCATGTTAAACAAAACCAGCTAGAGGGTTGAAGAGTTGCTTCTCCACTTGGTGCTTCTTAGAAGAATACACCCTGGTAGGGGTATATATCGTTGTTCTATCCTTCATAAGCTATTGAAGCCTGCCCAAAAGTTGTCACTTCTCCTGTCCCGAGGACAAATGAACATGCCAGCGGAAATCAAGCCTTGCCACCCTTCTTCACTGGCACCATCTTCTCATCAATCTTTAACTGTGTAGGACGATACACGGCTTCCTCGGCCTCTTCAAGCCACGCCACTCGCACGGGCGAGACGTGCTGCTGGACGTACTCGACCAGGGCCCTGGACATGGGGGCATCAACCCGGACCCCAACAGACGAAACCCTCGGAATGCCGAGACAAGCGCTAAGCTTCTCGGCGCATGGCTTCGAGTAGCCCACAAGCCGCGTCGGAGGAGCAGCTGGCGAGCTCTTGGAGGCAACGGCGACCATTTGGGGCAGTTGGCAGTTGAAGGCGGACGACTGCCCTGAGCGAGCGACAAATACAACGGAATAGGGAGTGGGTGAGCTTGCCAAGGTGTTATTATCGCTGAAGGCTTCCGAGGGTTGCTGTCCTGCTGCAAGCCTTTCTAGGTTACGAGTGATACTTGTGAGACCGACGTCAACGAAAGAGGCGAGGTCAGGCTTGGGTGCACGCTCGCGCTTGGTCGGTTCCTTCGAGGCTATCCCGTCATCTTTCCTCTTCCTCTTGGCCGCTCGCTTGCCTTCTGAGGGTTTGACATGCCTCTGACGATGTTGGCCCAGAGGAGACAAAAGGCTGTATTTCATGTCAGTGAGCCCAGAGGTCTTGACGAGAAAGAGGCTTATCAGGTGGCACAGGAAAGGTCAACAAATACCTGCAGAGTAATTCTAGAATTGCGTCTTGGTCTTCAGGAGTAATCTCTGGCCTGGCGTCCATTAGCATGAGCGAGCACGAGTATATTTGGGAGCAAGAATATCATACCATTGTGTTGCCGAGAAGGGGGTGTCGACCGAGTACACCAACTTCTTCCGTAGTTGCGCGGTCATGATGTAAGTAGGTTCTGAGGAACCACAAAGTGTGTGTCTGTTCTCTCCCAGCGGCAAGACAAGGACGGTGTCCTATGATTCAACACCTGTCCGGCAGGAAGCTGGTGGTAGTGGGGATTGAGATTCAGAGTGTATGGCGAACCCTTGATCGTTCCCGTGAAAAGCCAAGGAAGGGTAGGGCTGCGGAATACGGAGAATGACCAATGCCAAGAAGATGTAAGTTGCGCTTCGTAATGTCGAGCTCCAGGGCAATAGTAGGTGTTCCAATCAGATGGCACAGTTTGGATTAAAGCATCATCAATGCTGGTGTGTGTCAATCGCACGCAATGAAAGGCAAAAATTGTCAGTCAGAAACGACGGATTGAGCTAATTGGACTTAGCGGCCGGTAGCCCGATAAGCGAGATGGACGGGTGGCACTAGCGCCACATGAGACCATCGGAGGGGAAACGAGACGAACAGACATGAGAGCTTCAGATCAACGAAGGATTTTGACAATGATATCAGAACGCCGAGGATAACATGAGGATACAGACACACATTGCGCAGTCGGAAAGTAAGATCTTGTTGTTATTTAAAAGAGCTACGCGATCTGTCACAGCGTTGCACTCCGGTCGGTGTTCTCGCTGGAAGTCAGCCCCAGCAAACATAGAAACAAGGGCGTTGGGGTCGTGGTATGTACATCGTACATCGTACCTGTCGCTATCTACCTAGGTACGCAGCAGGGACAAGGGCCACAGAGAATGCCGGCCCCGCATGAGCTCCAAGTCTCTCGGGGAGCACGGACAGCTGCGGGATGAAGAGCCGGGTCGACCAAGGTGCGCCGAGAGGCCGAGTGCAACGTTGAGTATTACCTACAGAGGTATTAATGGACGGGACACCGTTGGTGGGTAGCTAGATCCAAATCGTCATCTGGTCGAGTACGAAGTAGAGGTGAATGAGAGAGAACCGAAGCGTTGATCGAAAGGTTGGCTCGAGCAGTCGTTGACATCGAGTTACACAAGGTACTCGGGATGGGCAGGGAAGAGGACTGGGCGAACATGCGTCTCTCTGGTTTTGCTGCTTGCCTGAGATTGACCGTTCCTCAATCGAGCAGTTTATCCTGTCGTGACCCCATCAGACGCTAGCAATTCATGACACCACTGACTCCCAGGCTGGCTTTGCTGCCTAGAGGTAGGCAAGTCAAGGCCGCAGCTGGAGCCACAGATTTTAGCTTTGGGTCGTTTCTGGCGGCGATCACGACCAAGTCCCAAAGGTGTTTTGCAGACCATATCTATCCCCTGTGTTTCGTTTGGCCAACCACGGCTACGAGCGCGAGCACATCCGCCACCTTGGAGGAACAAACCAACCAAACAAAACTCTTAGATTTTTGGTATCAGGCGGTAGTGCATGGCAGCTGCTCGTCATCTGCCGCTTTCTTCCCCGGAATACGAACCAGAGCCATGCATCTCGTCAAAGAAAACCAGCATCCCTAGGTACAGAAGGGAGTCAAAGCCTCCTTGTTCAAATAATACAAGAGTGAACAGTTTTGACTTGTCGAAATATTACCTCATCGCATCCTGTGGTAAGAGCAGCACCAAGACACTGAATAGGTGATTGAAGAGAAAACCGAGGCAACTGACGTAATTTGGACTCACACAGAACTGTGAGTCCTCCATTTCTTTTTTCGTTTTTGGTCGTCGACCAAACGTGACGCGCCTTCCTTCTTCAACCTCTCACTTCACCTGCAGGTACCTTCTCGCCTGCCTTGCTCAGTCGCCCCAGAACCACCCCGTCCCCACCTTCGGTGTTCACCCTCTTGAGCCACCAACACCAACCACATCGACTTCACACGACACCGTCACCCCGCACCAGTCAGCTCGAGCGTGCCTTAATTATCGTCCAAAAGCTTCTGGCAGCATCAACCGCTTGCCGACGGAAGCTGTCCCCTAATCGGAGGCTCAGAAAGGTGCAGTAACCTTTTATTCTCTCGATGCCTGGAATGGCATGCTTTTAATCAGAACCGACAGCAATCTAATTTTTCTCCTTTTCTTCTCCCCTTCCAGGCCTCTTTCTGATATTTCATTCATGGAAAGCCGTTCCCGCGCCCGGGCCTTTCCATAATAGCAACTTGCTGATAAGCTAAGGCAAGGTAAGCTCAGAGCTCCATCGCCCACCACCACCACCACCACCACAAAAAAAAAGTACTTCTCATACCTTGGTCGTTTACATACCCACCACACCCAAAACCGAGCAACAGAAAGTACTCATTCCCGTCTTTCCCGACCCTTCAGGTAAGGTATTACCTCATCATACCTCCCCCCCATCAGCCCGTCTCCAAACAGACGAGCAGCCATCCGCCCCCCTCCCCCTCCAAACTACAGCTCCCAGCTATAGTGGATTCACCTTGTTCACGTCTACGCCCGCACTGCACCGCGTCTCCTGCGAGCACCGAAAAGACCGACGTGCAACCCCTGCTCCCCCCCCCCCCCCCCCCCCCCCCCCCCAAAAAGCCCACTTTAACACGCCTTTCTTTTGCCTTGTTGGACCTCAGCCTGCACCTCGCTATCGTCACCGTCACCTCGACATCTTAGCTTCTCAATCTTTTTTCCCCATCCTCCCTTCTACTTCGAGGGACGGAAATACTGCGAAGCCTCGTCGCTGGTTCTCATCCACGTCAGAAATTAGCACATCATTACTGCCCACGTACTTTACCATCGGCTTCGATCATCACTACGGACAGGGGAAAAAAAACCACATGCTAATTTTGGCCAGCTGCTGCCGAGTCGTCTCTCGCGCCCGAGTGACGTCTCTGGAGCTCCAGGACCCGCGTTGCAACACCTCATTGCACCAGCCAGATGGACCAGCCTACAGGATCCTCGGAAGCAGAACGCGCGGTCTCTTCAGAGCCTAGCTCAACGAGACCGAACCCTTTTACTGAAGGCGACGATTCTTCAAGGAAACGGCGCCGAACCTCGATGTCTGGTGGCTCCCGGAGCCTCTCTGTGGAAACCACAAAGTCGGACCGCGACACTTCGAGCTCCTCCAACGCACACCACGCCGACGACGCTGCCACACAAGACTCTGCCATGAAAATAGACACCAGTCCCTCCACGCCGCAGACGCCAGAGCGGCATTCGACTGCACCAGAGCCCCCAACCGAGCCTCCCTCGAGCCGCGTCACGATCAACCTGCGTAATACTGCCCAGCACGAGCCTCTGTCCTCATCCCCTGTCTCCCCGTCGCCGCAGACATTGCCAAGCCGGTCGACCGAACCGTCACAGGGGTCCAAGAAGAGTCTGGAAGACTTGGAGGAAGTTGACATGGTTCAAGTTCCCATTGAGATCACAGACACCCCGCCTTCTTCCTCTTCAAGCCCGCAGAGTCCCGACGTGGAAGTGGTTGCCATACCTGATGACGATCAGGATGCCCCGTTCGACGAGGAGGTCGGCATCATTCGTGAGGATGCAGCATCCTTTGATCCGACACCCGATTTCCCATATCATGATGCACACGAGTCGTTACCGGAAACAGTTGGAAAACTGGTTAACTACCTCTCTTCTCGTAAGTCTAACTTGCTCTGGTGAATGGATCTAGCGGGGTCCTGACTGGGTACAGAAGCGCCGCCAGATGAGGGTGTTTTGGAATCTCTGCGATCTTGGACGAACCAGTACACAAAATACGTCGGTATCGTGGGGGCGAGGGCGGCCTATGAGTCCCAAGTGGCTTATCATTCATTCTGGCACATGTTTCCAGAGATTGCATGGGTGTTGTCAAACAGAAAGTGAGTACAGAGCTCGCCCCGCTAAAGAAGAAAATCGAAAGAGAATTACTTACACTGCTCTCACAGACAACCCGTCTCGGCGGAAAGCCGGCAGATCATCGCCGACTTCTTCATCACCTACTCCAGAATGGCGGCTTACTTCGTTGAATTCGATTTCATCACTGCTCAGGCATTCCAGATATCTTCAGATGACGAGCCCCGCCAACCAGAGTTCCTTCTTTACCGGTTTTTACAGCCACTTACATCGTTCGTTAGAAGAGAACATAACCGAATCCAGAACGGTCAACTACATGAAGAAGAGATGCTTGGTACAGAGATGATGAACACATTCCAGTCGGGAACCGGGAGTATCAAAGGGTTGATCAAACTCGTCCAGATGCATGTAAGCAACGCGTCGAAGTACCAGCATCTGATGGATGTGCTTTCGCCCATCTGCAACGTTGCGGCTCTCATCCTCCAGAAGACCATTCAAGGTGTCCATCCTGATATCCCTTCTTCGAGCTTGGAAACCGCGAAAAGTCGCTTGGCGGACGGCCACGCCTTGTACTACCTGGTTGCAGATGCCTTGCACAGAACGATTGAAAACAAGGTGACGCAACTTTCGAACGAAATGACGCAAGGTCTTGTCACTTCTCTATCGGATATCCTCAAAATGTCCTTGGGCAGCGATCATAGAATGGCTACAGAGCGGCTCAAAGCACACCGGCAAGCACATCCTGACCTGCCCCATCGATTCACGCCGGAGGCCATCTCCACAGAATGGCGATTGGGCGTGTTTGGGAAGCTGATCACGTCAAGCCAGATGCAGCTGCGTGTTATGGCAGCCTCGACCATGTGTCATGATCTGGTCACATGCTGGAAAAGGTACAATGACAACGAAGACGAAGACTGCAAACTCTTTTTGAATTACGTGGCTGAATACCTCCTTGGGACCAAGCTGGTTGACTACATCTTGGGGCCAACCTGTCATCCCGAGATCACCGTCGAGAGCGGCAACATTGTGGGCTTCTTGGTGGTCACGCGCTTCTATCGCAGCGAGCAAACCGACTTGCTCTGGCAGACAATCACGACCACGCAGGATCCACGTGTGTCGGAAGCCCTGATTCGCATGACAACGACTATCGTCAACCTGTTCCACAAAGAGGAGCTGCTGTACTTGTGCGAAAAGCTGCAAAGCTTACCGATAGATAACTTCACCCCACCCGTGCGAGGCCTTTGCGAGAACAGCCTCAGAGCGCTCCAGACTAAGATTCAGCTTGCGGGAGAGACCCAGAGTGTTCTGCCGTTGAGCATCTGCATCCGGCTTCTGCGGGAGTCTTCGGTATACGTTTCGGATTCGGCTGTTGCTCATCCTGATGTTCACCACTTTGCTTTGAACAAACTGAGAGAGCTCGTAAGAGACGGTATTGAGCCTGAAATCCGTAGAGAAATCTATCACGACTGCATCAAGGACATAACCTCGAAAACGCCCACGACATTGGGAACCCTGTCGTGCCTTTCGGTGGCTTTGCGACCCGCTGTGTCTTCAGAATTGCGCGTGCTGACGACGGAACACAACCTGACCCTGTTGCTGGTGGACGAGCTCGAGCATGCGATCAGGCAAGGCAAGCAAGCTGGCATCCGAAGGATTATTGGCGGAACCTTCAACCATCCTCGCAGAGACCTTATTTCCAACATTCTGGTCCACGAGCCCTCCACAATCACATCGGACCTTGGGCCGCGCTTATGGGACATGCTCGTTGGTCATGGCGCCGCCTGCCAGGACGATCGGGACGATGGATGGAAGATCTTCAACGCCACCCCAAAGACGGTCCACGGAAACCCATTCCTTTCGGTCTGCTTTAGTGAGTATCTGCCCAGACTCCCTCGCGATTGCCTCTGCGGAGGTGCTCTGGAGTTTGTAAGGAACGCGGTGCTCCCTCGCGTCAACGAGATCAACGACATCATCTTGGATGATGGTGAAAGTCTGGCGCAGAGTGGGGTCGAGCAACTCTGGCGTATGATTCTTGATGCTGAGGATACCACAATCGTGGCCAAGGAGACGACACTCGTAGATGCCGCGATCCAGACGCTGGTGGGCGACATTTATGTCGACAGTGAATCCATTTTGGCGTATCCACACCACAGGGCTTGTCAGGTTCACTTGGGGCTTGTAGCCCGCTGTCTCAAGCAAATGGAAGACTCGGCGAAGAGGCTAGAGGCTATCAACGACGGCACCCGAAGCGGTGAAGATGAGCCCATGGTTATTGTGCCAACTGAAGAACAGACGCTGGAACAGGAACGCATTTTCATACGATCACTTGCGGTTCTTCGGCATTTTTTGAATGCACACCAGGCCAAGGCTCATTTCTCTGCACCCGACCTTCGCGCTCTGACGCCTGGCTCGCCAAGCGTGGCCGAAGGTGAGCCTGCCGAGCTCAAGTTCCAGTCTTTCGATGGCAACACGCAGACGGACATCATGCCCCTCGAGGTTGGAAGACAGAATACTGCTGCATCTTTACTGGCGAGCATTCGCCAAGCGACTGGCTTCGACAACTATCGGATCTACTACCGGGGTCACCCCTTCGCTCCCAACGAAAGCGATGTCTGTCGGTCCCTCGAAGAACTGAAAATCCACGACGGCCTAATCCTGGTCAAACGGGAGGAGACTGGCACAGCCATGGCATCTAGGATCAAGCCAGGAGCCTCCCTTCTGGAGATTGAGATTCTGGGCCACTTCGAACAACTATGGAACTACTTGAGTATGCAGGAAGTCATTGCCGCAGAGGTATGCATCTTTATGTTTTTGCATCAAGTGCTATCAAGCTGACATCACCGCAGATTCATTCCTTCCTTGTCAAGTTACCTGCTGATGCCCACATGCTAGCTGCCTTCGACTCACCAGACACCTCGTATCAGCAGATTTTCCCTTTAGGGCAGCCTTTCAAGTCACTGTATGCCCTATACGCCATGACGGAGTATATCGCCACAGCTGGTCGTCGGTTAAGAGAAGTGGAGTCATCTATATCTGATGCAGATGATGCCAGAGTTGGGACATACATCGAAGCGCTAGTCCGAGTGAGAGCCTTGGTTGTGGCGGCAATTTCTGACCGTGACATTCTCGGAGGCTGTGCTTCGGAAGCTCTAAAGAATCGCTTAACGTTCAACTTGATGAACGTGTACGGACTGACTTTCAAAGGTAATATCCGACAGCCTCTTGATCATAAACCTTCTGACACTGTCACAGATCCTGATCTTGTTGGAATCGAGATTCTGCCCAGGCCTGTGGCCATAGCACCCGCGGACCGCCTCATTGAAATCATCTGGTCGGCAATCACCGCGCAAGACCACACTAGCCTCATTCCCCTGATCGCCTCAACATTCTCTGCAGTGCTTCGCAGTGCTTCCGTCGACACTGCTTTCTGGGCATCCTTGAAAGCTGTGCCAAGTCTCGAGGAGTTGTTGGGAGTTTTGCTTCTGGATGAACCTTCCGAGGCAATCCGTGCTAACATTGCCAAGCTCCTAGAGGAAAGGGTCATCTCTCCTGACGAGTATGTCCATCTGGCTGACAGTGGTTCGCCTTCTTCTGACGCACCCGACAGGTCTTCTCCGAACACTATCTCGCTGTGCGAATTTCTCTGGCCGATACTTCACCGGCTTATCCCAAAGGCGGCGAAATGTCCAAAGCAATGCAGGCAAGTTTTTGGACTGTCTCTGTCGCTTTTGCGCGAGATGGCTTTCGAAGATGCCGCCATCGTTGATATCCCTGCTCTGGCAAGCGATTGCGGGGGGCTTCTTCTCGAGCACGAATCATCGGAAGTGAGTAACACTGCCATTGTTTGTCAGAACCTCTCTGCTAATAAGCCCAAGCAACTGGGCCATATTGGATGCAAAGACGCTGTAGCCGACGGCTTGGTGAAGCTTTTGCAAAGTTGCCTGAATGAAGGTTCCGATGTGGATCTGGAGAGCAGCCTTCCAGCGTAAGTCAGCCAAAGGCCAAAACGACCGAGGCGCGCAGTGCTGACTTGTCGCAGAAACCTTGGGAAAAAGCTCTTCTGGAAACACTTGTTCCCTCCTCCCGGACATCGCGGCTTGAGTTCAAGTCGATCTTGTCTCCTGTCGACCGAAACCAGATCGATTCTATGCAAAATCATCTTTGACCTAGTCAGAGACCGGGATCCCGAGTTTCAAGTTATGCTCGAGGACCTTGAAAAGCTAGTGCCGTTCGACGAGTTTGACATTGGTATGCCTCCCCCCAGACTGTCACTACTTGTCACAATGACTTACGCTACGATGAAGACCCGTACCTTTACGAACTACAGCCTCAGTTCGACCGAATGTCTGCCGTGAGAGCGCCATGCGGGTATACCGGACTTCGCAACCTGTCCAACACATGTTATCTCAACTCGCTGTTTACCCAGCTCTTCATGAACACAGGGTTTCGCCAATTTATGATGAATGCTCGCGTTCCAAGCCAGACCAACACGCATGCGCTGCTCAGAGAAACCCGGAAGCTGTTTGCATTTATGCAAGAAAGTTCTCGGAAATTTATTGACCCCAGCTTGCTTGTGGGTTCGATCAAGACGTACGAGGAGACAATTATCGATGTGCACAACCAGATGGACGTTGACGAGTTCTACAACCTGCTTTTCGATCGCTGGGAAGGACAGCTCTCGACGGCGGATGATAGAAAGGCCTTGAGGTCCTTCTATGGTGGTCAACTTGTTCAGCAGGTTGCTTCCAAGGAATGCGATCATATCTCCGAGCGACTTGAGCCATTCTCGGCCATTCAGTGCGACATCAAGGGCAAGAGCACGCTTCAGGATAGTCTCCAGGCTTACGTTGACGGCGAAATCATGGAAGGAGACAACAAGTATAAGTGTTCGAACTGCGACCGACACGTGGATGCTGTCAAGAGAGCTTGTTTGAAGGACATTCCAGACAACCTGATCTTCCATCTCAAACGGTTTGATTTCAATCTCCGGACTCTGATGCGAAGCAAGATCAACGATCACTTCTCGTTTCCCACCAAAATTGACATGCGCCCATACACCATCGACCATTTGGGATCTCCTTCTGACTCTGGCGAAGAGGACATCTTCGAGCTGGTCGGCGTCCTCGTTCACGCAGGAACGGCAGAGTCTGGCCACTATTACTCGTACATTCGAGAGCGGCCGACTGCGGCCTCCTCGGAAACATGGTTTGAGTTCAACGACGACATCGTTTCCCCCTGGGATCCAGCAAAAATGGAAGAGTCGACTTTTGGAGGTACGGATGGTTCTGCGGAGACTGGCATTTCCTACGACAAGACGTATAGCGCATACATGCTTTTCTACCAACGGTCCTCGGTCCTAAGAGCGGAGCAGGAGAAGTTGCAGCGTCTCTCGCTGACTACTCCACTGAAAATGGACGTGCCCGCCGAGGTTGCCGACCACATCAATGGTGAGAACGCCGTCCTACTTCGACGGCATTGCCTCTACGACCCGAGTCACTCGAAGTTTGTACTCCGGATGTTCCAGCATGCAAAGATGCGCAATGGTGGCCAGTGCTCGAGCACGCACATTATCGAGCAACACGCCATGTACATGCTTCTCGGCCACCTCGACCAGGTTGCCTCCCGGACCAAAGATCTCCCCTATTTCGAGCTATTCCGAGATGAGATTGAGCATGCCGTCGTCAACTGTGCTAAGTGCGCCGTGGACTTCTTCGATTACTTTCAAGAGAGGCATGAGGCTTTCCGGCAGCTTCTTCAGAGGAACCCGGATTGCAACGTCAGATACGCGATCGGAATCCTGTTCATCACAGCCTTGCGACAGATCAAGACCTACAAGCCCGAGGTCTGGGGATTGTCCCAGGCAGACATGGTCGAGGATCCTGTCATGATGCAAGTTGTGCAAATGTTCGACACACTTTGGAGTAACTTCCACGCTAACATCCGGTCGTGGCCCGAAGTCTTCCAAACCATCCTGGCCTTCGCACAGTTGGGCCCGCTGGAGACGGCCGTGCTTATGTCGGAAGACTGGTTCTTCAAAGTCTTGCGCATCGTCTTCGCCGACACCAACATGGACCTTCCCAACAACTACGCCCGCATGCTGACCAACGTCATCCGCCGGATGAACAATACACGCTCCACTTCGTATGAGATGATTATCCAGCTCATTGACCACTTCATGGACGCCTTGGAGGACGTTATAGATATTCATACTATCGTGGAAACACACGACATGCGTCTGGAGATCTACATGGAGCATCAGGCACCTAAGCTGTCTTGGACGCCTGACGAAGTGAATGTTCTTGCTCACGAATGGAACAAAGGAGCAGGCAGCACTTTTGTGAAGAAGTTAATCGACCTCGATCAGGAGCACACCTACACAGCGTCCATCATCAAGCGGATGATTCACCTGAACCACGACATGAACCAAAAAGTATTCCTAGCTATCAAGAGCATGATTACAGGCCAAGTGGTGCAGTATTTAATGACGCCCTACATCAGAGCCGCCGTGCTATTCTCCGAGGAAAGTAGCAATGCAGCCTGCGTCCAGGCATTGTTTAGGCACATTGCCTATCAGTGCAGAAACCTGCAAAACACGGACGGTAAAGCCTTTCTTGACTTTTTCAGGCTCGCCTACGTCAGCCTGCAGAACGAACGAGACGAGGTCAGGGCCGCCCGTTACCCTCTATACATGGAGCATGTTCCCCTATGGGCACCCTCGCTGCTGGGCTATTACGACGCAGAGGTGCGGCGGGGGGCGGAGGAATTCTTGTTTGTGTGGCTTGCAAGCCATGAAGCGGTCGAGGACAACGATGAAGGTATGGCGACTGTTTTAAACGCCGTGGCTCGGAGGCTTGCTATGAACTGCCTCGTCTACCTTCGAGAGCACGTTGTGCAGAGGCGCGCCCAAGTGGCCAAGCAGTCCACCGAGTCCCTACTTGCCGTGATTGCTAAGTGCGAGCCCTTCTTTTCAAGTGGGGCGGGAGTCAACGGGATGGGGCTCATCTTGTACGAAGACTTCCAAGACCTCTACCGCTGTAAGTCACGAATGGACCAACCCCGGCTGGTCGGCTGCTAACATGTGACCTAGCTGTCATTGAACCGCTGCGACGCATGACAGTGGAAGAATTGGAGGATGAGGGTTCCGGTATGTCCCCAGGACTCTATAGTGACACGGACACCCTCGGCTCAGAACCATGATGGCTGACTGGAACGGCGGTCAAGACTGGGAGAACTCATGTGGATCCTCGGAGCAGCTGGAGAGCCTTGCAGATATCAGCATGCAGGCGGCTGGGGACCTGCCAGAGTCCGACCTTCAGTGACAAGAAGCCAGCACATATACATGCTTTTGATGAATTAAATGACTACGACATAACTTGAAGACGTTTTCGTCGAGCGACATGGTCGGAAACAGTCCGACCACGCAAGGAGTCTGGGAGATGAGGAGTCTTCGTTTGGGACGAATTTCGGGATTTGCAGCACAAAGCGCTATACAGGGTGATGAGGGCTTGCATTTCAGTGGCGTGTCGGCGTTTTACGGACCCAAGGATGGGTAAAAGTTTTCCTGTGTCTCAACGAGGATAGCAACGGGCAAGGGCGTGGAGTACGATGGTCTGATTTCCAGCCAGCCAGCTCTTGGTCGTAAAGAGTGGCCATTTGATGGTGGCTGACATGCCACGTACGGCCAGTAGCAGACCGTTCCTGTTGCGTTAAAGGTGTGATGGGGTATGAGGTCTATGTTGGGCCCCAGACCACGAGCGATACTCTCGCACGTGGGTCTACATAGCAAGATAGAATTGTAAGGCTTATTTTTGGTACACCTAGAAACAAGTGAAAGGGGAAAAAAGGCATCGTAGGAGTGAGCATAGACTCGTGAGTATGGGTGAATGTCACCATGCCACACCATTTGGCAGCTTAACTAGCGAGTGACTAGCGGGCAAGTGAACAAGTGGACAAAAGGAATGTGATGGCATGCAGAGTTTGTCAACACTCAACAGCAATGGGGTGACTATTCCATTATTAGGTTTCTTTGGACGGCTCAGGGTATCAGAGTACAAAAAAAAAGAACCCACGACAGTGCGCAGGAGGAGATTAGAGTGGTAAAAAGGCATTTGTGTTCCGTGGTGGTAACCCGCCATTTTTGCTAACCGCCGAGATGGAGTTCCTAAGGTAGTAGTCGGTCAACCCGACCAGGGTAGTTAACAGCCGCTGCCGAATAGGGAAAGTCTGGGGTGGAAGGACTCACAAAGGGTGGTGGCCTTCAGGGTGGGGTACCTATATTACGTCCCTTAACGATCACGAATGCCACCTCGCATAGGTATGCATGTATCACACGCGGGGAAATTGTCTTGAGCTTCGCCGCCCCCTCCCCCCTCCCCCCTCCCCCTCCCTCCTCACCTTATCTTCTTGTTAAGTCCGAGAGGGGAAAAAGGGAAGGGGAAAGCAGAATTACGCAATGGAAGGATCTGCGGTGCGCTTACTCTGGCCTGACGCTTTGAAGGTTGCATTTGCAGTTGCAGAGGGACGTGTGCGAAAAATAGAAATCATGACAGAAACCCATGCGGCTGAATGTTCAAGAAACGGCTGGACTTGGCTTGGCTGGGCTGACTGGCTAGTCTTTGTTTTGGGGCAGCCACAGGTGGGTTCGGGAATGTCGAGGCCGCAAGCACGGGAAACAAAACAGGTAAAAAAAAACAGTCGAGGGAGGGAAGACCGGAGTGGTTTCTTGAGAGGATAAATGAGGTCACGGCGATGGGCGGAATCAAGTTACCCCCGGGGGAATGATGCAATCGCGGTCATGACTGCAGCACCACATGTCAGTGAGAAGTGCCTCTTCCTCTCATCTGAAGTTGTGTAACGGGATGGCATCTGGCGTTATTCCATACAGGGTCAGAGACGGAAGCCGGGGGGAGGCCGGGTCCCTCGGGGGGTGTACAGTGAGCTGTGTGGCCCGAGTACGGGGATGATAGGCGGTGTGCTCTCGGGGCGTGGGGCCGGAACTCGACAGGAAAGACCGGCGGCGAAAAGGGAAGGAGAAGGAAGGTGTAGGTGAAACAGGTGTCCTCGGCCACGCGGTCGCGTACGCTGTCCGTGATGCCGTGGATCAATTGCCGCCAGCCGTTCCCGAGGGTAGGCGGCGATGTTTACTACAGCTACAGGTTCACCTTGTATACCAACCGGGCCGATGTGGGAGGACGACGTTTGCCGGTCCGTGGCGAAACATGAAGCTGGCCATGATCGGCGGAGGGTGGAAGCAAGTCGAAAGAAAGATTTGATAAGCAGCGTGACTGTATGACGCAATTTCGGTAGTTGATGAGTGGCCCTGGCGGCGGGAGCCCGTGGGTGAGAGGCATGAGGGGGAAAGCCAGGGTTTTTGACGGCCGGATAATTGGACAGTCTGACGGTTTCATGTGGCCGCGATCAAGAAGGGGCTGTTGGGACGAAGCAGGCCGTGCACGCGGGCTTGGGACGGGATGAGTGAGCGGACGCGACGGGCTCGGGTCCCCCCAACATCGGCTAGCACTTCCTCTGGATTCAAATGCACGACGTCGAGGTGCTTCTTGGCTTCCGGTGTACCGCCATGTTGGGAGGGAGCCAGGGTTGACAGGTCAGGTCTGGGCCCCAAGATCGATCTCTTGATCCGCCATGGCGAGTTGACATGTTCACCGGCCCTGCTGACTGGTGGTTAGTGAGAAAGTGTTTGAGCCAAGGATGGGATGGAGTTGAGCCTCTCCAGTTCGTGGAGCCTGACATCGCAAAGTTACCAGAGTGACTAAGAGAAGGGGGGACAGGGAAGCCAAGACAACCAAGCCTTCTGCAACGAATTGAGAAAAGTTTACTTCTTGGTGTTGGTTTAGGCGAGGGACGTGCTTCCTTCCTTTGTTTTCTTTTCCCTTTGTCCATTGTCTTGTTCTGGGGTCTATTGTGTTGGTTTCTTTCTTCCATTTTCCCTGTCCGATTCATGCCCTTCTCTTTGTTGCTTGACTACCTACCCAGTCCAATGTACGTAGTAGATGAAATGATGGCTATATTCGACTATTGTTGCAAGGCGAGTCCTGCCAAGCTGCTTGGCACCGTTTCCAGTAGCCCTCGCAGCTGACTGACTGACTGATAGACTCTTGATCTTTTCTTGGCCGTTGGGTTAGGTATAATGGTGGTGGTCGTTAAAGCGACTCGAGTTGAGTAAATTCTTGGCCTCTGCCCCCCCACCACATCACTTACGGCACGGTGGGCGCGGGAGCCGCCAAGTCCTACGACAAGTTACGGGCTGCAAGGGGGCTACGCAATTTATCTCGAACGGACAGCTCGAAGCGACAAGAGATATATGATGTATGTCCCGTGCGGGAAGCCGGTGAGAGAAAGCTCCCTTGGGCAAATTGATGAGCTGTGTCGCGACGCGTTGTGGTGGTGAGAGTGGCTTTGCGTACCAGTCGCCCCACGTCTTTTCATTTTCCCCGTGGCCCCAGCGCCGAGCGGGAACATCTGCGACGACCGTGACGGCCAACCTTTCAGGTAAATTAGGCGACGCCGCCCACGCGAAGGCTTAGCCATAGGTACGGATACTTAGTCAGTATGGTATACATGGTAACCACTTCCCGCGGCATAACGGTCCCAAGGAAGTGAATCTGCGATAAAGAGGCAAAGACAGAAAGAAAGAGAAAAAGAGAGGGAGAGAAGAGAAAGTAAAAATGGGCTCCGCTCGAGTAGGTATGGGAATTGTCTGCTCCTACTCGTTCATTGTTTTGCGAGACCACCGGCCTTGGAAGCTTTCTATCTAGAAGCCTTGTTGCGATTGAGTCTCTTTGTTTTGAGTCGCACCTCCCCCGTTAGATAGAGAGGTGGCTCCACGGGTTCGACACCCGCGAGTTTGCAGTCACCGCCGCTGGGGGATGCGGGCCAAGTACTGAGCCTCTCCCTCTCTCTTTTGCTTCGTTCTTGGTGACATCCGGTCGGCGCGTTGATGAAGGAATGCTGCAGGAGCAGGCATCATTCTATTTTTGCGACACTGGCGAGAACGGCGGGCCCGGTACCGCCCCACACTATGCAGGTAACACCCTTGCTCGGCACGCGCCCTCACTTCTGTCGACGGGCGATCTCGAAGCAGATCCCCGCGGACGCTTCAGCAGCGTCTGATTGGCCCGACCCTGGCTGACGGTCATCGGCTTCGACACTGAAAATAGCATCGTAGCCGCCCAGAATGCGCTACTGCACGTACGAAGAGAGGGCAGAAATCTACGATTGGCCACCATGCTGTTCCCAAGTGTTTGTTTTCTGTGGAGTTGGAGAAACAAACCTACCTAACTACCTGAATAGTATGCGCTTCCTAGGTGAGATTTTGGGCAGGAACAACAAATACACGAGAAAGGAATCGCAAGTGGTGCCAGAGAGTCCCCTTCCCAGCTCCATTTCTTTTTTTTAGACACGGGAAGTGGACTACCGTGTGATTGGAGTACAGATTAGATTCCTGTCCTGGGCTGGAAATAGGAAGTGGCCTCGTCTAGCTTACTTGCTCTCCATGACATTGGCTATGCTACCGCGTGCCTAGGTAGGTAGACACTCTACGTCGCGCAGCTCATGATACGTGGCAGTGGTTCGCTTAGGGAGAAAAGACCCATTCAATATCGAGATGCCCGCCATGCCCAACGACGACAGAGGGAGGAGGGAGTGACGAACAGCACCGTCCGCGTGGCCGTTGTTGGCGGCATGTTTGATGATGGGCTGAGATAGATGACAGGCGAAGCCAGCTTTGGCTTCTTTCTCGCTCTCCCCACGTTCCTTGGCGGTGCCTGCCGCTTCTTGGTCTCTACATCATGTGCGACGCCCAGTGAGCTGTCGTCGTCGTCGTCACGGACTTCATACCCTCCTCCCCGCTCGAGTTACAAAGCGGTCGAATCAGGCGGGAAACCGAGGTAGATCATGAAACAAAAGCTCGCCTGGCCATCCCGTCCTGCTGAAGTCGCCTTGCCTCGCCATCCTACCTTAGCCCGCGCATATACTCTGTACATACCTGTACAAACACAACTCGCGCGGCCGCCATTCGCTTGCTCGCTCACACCACCAAGAATTAAGCCGTAGCGACCGTGCGTCCCATCGCACATGTCATCTAAAAGAGACGGGTTTCGTCTTTTTTGGCAAAGGTTCTAGTAATACACCGTGGGTACATCATCAGCAAAGGTAAAGTTTTCCCTTGTCAGACGCGTCAACGCCCAGCGAACCCTTATTTTTATCCGGCCTCTCTTATTCTCCTTTCGCAAGTCCCTCGTGTCCCTTTTTGTAATGCCCCCCTCCCTTTTGTTGCATGGTTACCTTGGGCAGGAGGCAGGGGTACGTGGTGTACATCATCGAGCACACCCACCACAACCCCGGTCTGATAATGTGCCTATGGTGGGTAATAGCTGCGGGGGCACCATGTGTGGGGCCAACGCCGAAGCCTCTCGCTCACACCGTCCGCGGTAGATAGCTGCTTTCCCTTTTGGACGCTGCCCGAAAAGACCATGTAGCACCAAAAGAAAGAAAAGATACCCCCATAAGGCTGTTTTGAGTTGCATCGCCATCTTAATGACGAGGTGACCGCCAAGGGTTCCTGCATCTAAATGACTCTTGTTTCGGATTTTTTGGGGTGGAGGGTGGTTTCCTTGCATTCAAGCCTCCTTCATGTCGATATAACATCGCCGCCTCTCCCACCCCTCCCCCGACGACCTCTACCACTCAGAGCTTACCTATCGACAAGTTCAGCAGCAGCAGTTGTGTTCCGGTATCGACAACCCCAGACGAAGCCTGGCGCTCAGTGTCAATTCTTTTAGTATTTTTTATAACTTTCTATCGACCTGGCGTCATCACTTTGGGGCTTATCACACAGTCCTTCCCGGGAAACGTTCCCCGCCCCAACTTCTATTCTACCCAGACTACCCACCAAAAACCGCACAATGGCGCTCAAGAGCCGCATCTCGTCGCCCCTGGAGGCCGGCACCTCCATTCTTGACGTTCAAAACCTGCCGCCCCATCTTAATGAGGCCCTGGAGTACGCCTCCAAGCGCCTTGCCAGGAAGTCCATTCACGTCACCCTTGTCGTTGCCCGGCGCGAGTACCAGCTTCCCACCCTCCTCCCTTCCTCTTCGGCCTCTTCGTCTTCCGCCCTCTCCTCTCCAGCCATGTCGCCGCCCACCTCGTCCTCCAGCAACTCCTCCTTCTCGGCCTCGCGCTTCAACTTCAAGAAGCTTGTCAGGTCCAACACGGGCTCTAGCATCTCCTCTACCTCCTCCGCCTCCTCCACCGGCAGCGCCGCCTCCGCCTCCGCCCCCGACACCTTCGTCTTCACGCCCTCGTTCCTCATGGACACCAACGGCCCGCGGCTACGCTGGCCCTTGTCGCCGGACATCCCCCTCTCGCCCCCGCCCATGACGCCCAGCACCGCTTCCTCCACGATCACCGATGCCTCTGGCCCAATGTCGCCAAACCCCTTTGGTATCCGCCTCATCCATGCCGACCTGCTCACCGACAAGCAGGAGCGGACGCTGAGGCAGACCATTGAGCGGGCCGAGAAGAAGTTCCGTATCGGGTAAGTCTCTTTCTGCCCCTCATCACCACACATACAAGAACCCGCACTAACACGCACCCTCAGAACTGAATGGCTCCCACCCGTCGTTGATGGCTCTGCGTGCGGCGTGACGAGCAACCTCATCCGCCGCTCCATCGTGCAGAACGAGGTCCTCTTCGCCTCAGACGGCCTCACCCTCGTCTCCCTTGACCGCCTGTACACCTTCAAGGCCGCCCTCTCCAGCTACTCCCGCACCGACGCGCCCCTCAGGCTCGAGGACGCCGTCAACGAGCTCCGCAGGCTGATCCTCTCGCGCGCGGGCCGCAAGGTCTCCAAGTCTGAACTGCTCCGCTCCTACGACTGGCTCGGCGTCACCGACGTCGCCCTCAATGACGTCGACAAGATGTACCGCAGGGCCTACGGCGGGCCCGACCGCGTGGGCGCCATCGAGGGTGTCGGCTCCGTCGAGCAGGTGGAGCGTACCGTAAGGGAGCTCGAGAGGGAGGTCGACAACACCTTGGCCGCCGCCGTGAACACCATCCGCATCGCCAAGCCGCCCTCACCCAAGGGCCCCGCGCTGCGGGTGCTGACCAGCTTTGACAACAAGCCGCTGTCACCACCGCGCGAGGTCAGGGCCGGTGAGGTCTCTGACGAGGAGGAAGAGGACCTCACCGCCCGTCCAGAGCGCCGGCCGCCCGTGTCTGTGTGGAGCCCCGTCTCCATCGCCGAGGTCCTCCACGACGACAGGCAGCAGACGGGTCCGGTGACGCCTAACGCGTACGACGACATCTCCCCCATCACACGGGGCGAATGGGGCTTCCTTATGGGACCCAGTGGCGCTGGAGTCGGCCGCACCGCCCCAGTCATGACTTGCTAAGCGTGCTTTTTTTTTCTTTTTCTTTTTTTCGTCTTTGGGGCCCTCCCGATATCCGATTTTTTCTTCTCTCTTCTTGTCCCAGATGCCGAGAAAGACATTTGGGGACGGCTTGGTGGACAGTATTCGGTGTATATAAGATAGTCTTTTGGTCTTTTTCTTCTTCCAAGTGTGTATCACGACTTTCATGAGTACAAGATTTTTTTTTGGGGGGGGGGCCTAGACAACAACGATGCGCAAGCATCGACCATCATGTACACTACCAAACATCATGAAAAAAGAAATTCCAAAATAGATGTTTCACATCAACCTGGGTATCATTCGTGGCATGTCTTCTCTCGTCTTGCCTGCCTACCATCCGTACCGGCTCGACGCCTCCTTCCTATTGCTCTTGCCCTTGGCGAAGCTTTCCTCAAGGGCCTCGCGCTGGTTCTGCACCTGGTTGACGAGCTGCCGCAGGTTGTGCTTGCCCGGCGCGATGGACCTCACGGGGTTGTGAATCTGCTGCTGACCCGAGGCCCTCAGCTCCTCATTGTGCTGGTACTCCTTGTCCATGTTGAAGTTGATGACCCGCGACGCCGTTTGCGGGGCGCCCACTCCGCCACCCTTTTTTCGGCCAAAGAGCTCGCGCCGCGCCGCGGCCGAGAGGTTGAGGTCGTCGGCGATGGTGTCGAGCGAGTTGGCGGCGTCGGGCGCTGTCGTCGGGGCCGACCAGTCGGGCTGCGCCGCGTAGTCCGCGTAGCCGTTGTCCGTCGGCTGCTCCGTCGCAAAGAGCGGCTCGTATGCGCCACTGGCAGGTACCGCGTCCGGCGGCGCGGCCGCGGTGTCATCGTCGGTTTCTATGGAGAAGAGGGACACGTTCGTCCGTGCTGGCGCTGGCGCTGGCGCTGGCGTGTCCTTGGCTTCCAATCCTCTCTCTGCTGTAGGTGTCGCTTTGGGCGCTGCTGCAGAGCCGGAGACCAGGGTCTTCTTCTTTGGTTTCCGGGCCACGGAGAGGGGCTTGAACATCATCGGCTTCCCGACCAGCTTGACTTCGTCCGCCGGTGTCATCCCCTCTGGTATCGTCGGTTGCGCCTGAGCCTTGGGGGCGGGCAAGCTCATGCCGCCGCCGCTCGTACCCGACAATCCCTCCCCGTCTCCACATCCTATGTCCCTGCTGAATCCAGGCTCCGCGCCGGTCTTGAGCTGGAATACCGGCCGCGACGAGCTGCTGTTGCTGCTTTTCGCCGGGGCAGCCTTCGCGGCGTTCTTGGGTGCGGGGAGGAAGGAGTTGAAGCCGCTGAACAGGCCGCTCTTCCCAGTGCGCGCGCGTTTCGCTGGAGGCTCATCACTCGAGGGTTTCGGATCTTCGGTCTGTGTCGACGGCAGGTTGACGATAATCCTGCCTGGGTTCGATCGGTCAACGACTTTCTGGAACGGCTTCTTTCCTGTGGTGGACGCGGGCTTCGCGGGGGTCGGCTTGGGAGGCGCCTCGTCTTCCGACCCTGAAGAATCTGGATAGTCTACCAAGCCCATCGTTGCTTTTGGTTGTACGTTGCCGTTTGTCGATTGTAGATGAAGTTGGACAAAATGCGAAAAGTGACTTGCGAGATCAACAAGGTGCCCCCGAATGTCTAGAGCGCACCGCCACATCACAAGGCTGGTATGGGGCCGTGCGTCATATAGGCGCACGAGCCATCTCCTCGGTGCTGCTGTTTCACAAGGCTGAGAGGGTTGACTGTTGCCGACACATCTTGTAGTTACCCCTCGGCGACTTCCTCTTTCAACATTGCACAGCATTCTTCCTTTTGCGATCTAGCGAGCTGTGCTCGCAATTATGTTCTTTTCTAGACTGCGGGTGTGGTTTCTTTGATCTGATTCCATTTGGGATGCTCTGCGATTGAACGCCTCCCTTCAACCCCAATGACCGGAAGCAAACCCGCCCACAATGTCGGTTATCCAGAACGAAGAGTAGGTGGGATCCGTACCTGGAAACCTTGTACGCCTGCTGATAGTGACTTTCCAGGCTGGTCGCATACCAGCTGCGCTGCGGCTATCTTACCGAAATCGCTGATGGAGTGGGCGAGCGACTGATCACCCTCAATGAGGGGTTCATGAACTCATCGGCTTTCAAAGCGGTTGCTTGGCAGGCGAATCCTGACCTTGTCAAACGATGCTACTCTCCACCGATACCGACCGCGATTGCTTCCGAATACTTCCAAGCCCCGAGACAAACCGGAGTAACCCTTGAAGATGAACCAGATGAAACCGGAATGTTGACCGGTGGAGGCACCGATACCATCGGTCCAGGCCTGGCTACAAGGAGAAGAAGACGTCGCGAAACGCTCGAGGACGATGATAGTAGTGATCTCAGCGACGAGAGCGATGATGACGACGCGGGACAACGGGCGGCGCAGCAGATCAAGTTCGCCAAAATGCCCGTCCGGGCAAGGGCCGGTTCCAGCCCTATTCAGTCGTCGCAGATCAAGCAATCGCCGGCCATGTCTCCCCGCGCAGCCCACAGCGCCCGTCGAGGCTCTCAGTCTGCGCTAGAAGTGGTCAAAGAGAGGGCTCGGAGAGACACGGTCACGAGTAGCGAGGTATCTTCCGAGAATGAGTTCGACGCCTCTGGTTTCCATAAGCAGAGAGAGGCTGCGAGAGCTGCTGCCAAGTCTGTGAAGCTCCAGACTAAGATCATAGAAGAGCCTGGTCTCGGTATCAAGCGGGCTGGCACTGAATTGCTGCCAGAGGAGGAAGAGGACGATTCCGATGGGTCGGACATGTCCGGTGCCTACATTGAGAGCATCGACTCGGCCTCGATCTTGGACGCCGTCGAGAACCCAGAACCACTCCCTCACAAGCAAGTTGTCGGAACGCCGCCTCGAGAGTTTACGAGGACGTCTACCATCCGCAAGTCACAGGCGCCGCCCCGCATCTTGCAGGCATTGCCGCCGCCTCGTCCGATGAGCACCATCCGGCCGATGAGCATGATCCAGCCCAAGAGTTTGCTGTCTGCTGCACTCAGAGCAAGAAAGACCAAGCCCAAGGTGCCGTTTGAGAGTTTTGCGGCCCTATCCGGCCAGGGCGAGAACAACCCCATCGCCGTTCGGATCTATCCCGCGTTCTCTGATAACCCCGCGAAACCGTTCGAAGTCCCCATCCGGCGCATGGTACATCACGGCGAAGGCGGTGATCGGCCTGTGACAGTCGCGGACCTCATCGGCCTCGCGCTCTGGAGATACAACGAGGAGAAACGCCAGCCGCCCATTCCTGCTGACAAATCCAACATCAACTGGTTTACTCTCAGAATGGTCGAGGAGGACGGCGAAGTCGACGATGACTTCCCGCCGTTTGAGCGGAACAAGGCGCTGACATCCTTTACCACGGCAAACAACCGAGCTGCCGGAAGAATGCGCGCCAATTCCAAGACATACGACAATTTTGGCCTGGTCCAGGCAACTCAGTCCGAGTTCAACGAGAACCAGAGCATCACGCCGCAGGAGGAAGAAGAAGCGGCCGAAGAGGCCGACGAAGACTTGACACCGCGCAACACACCGCAGCCAAACCTGAACTCGTTCCTTCCCGTCGCTGCAGAACCTCGCCCTAACCCCGTCACGAATACTACATATAGTCAACAGCATAGTATGTTCGCTGACGCACCTCAGGCGCCGGCAGCGGCACCCAACACGAGCCGGGGTCAACAAAAGCTACTCCGGGTGCATCTCCACTCAACGGACGTGGCTCCCGGGCAACTGGTCACGCTCGACACGACAACGGAAACGTACATGGCCGAGGTCCTTGACATGGTGTGTCGTAAGAGACAACTGGATAAGGCCAATCACGTTCTCAAGATGCCCGGCGGAGGCCCTGTGATTCTGCTCGACACAAAGGTCGCGGCAATCGGCAGCTTGTCCGATCTGGAGTTGCATCGGCGCCGCTTCGCCACGGACGGCCCACTCGCCATGACTGGGTCGCCGAGCAGTGCTTCGCCAAAGCTCCTTCCCTTTGTAGACGGCCAGCCGGGTCGCAAAGCCAAGAAGCCACACATCATGGGAAGCCACCCGTTGGCTCAGGAGGCCATCAAGCAGGCGGAGTTCACGAGCGCGTATCACAAGTCGTGGGTGGTCTGGCGCCTGCGTACGGTGCGGATGATCACACAGTCCGAGAAGCGGTTCGAGATTGACGGGGAGTATGTGCACATCAAGCCAACAACGAGGGACTCGAAGACGACGACGGCGCACATCTCTCAGGTGATTGGATGCAAGGTCTCGAGCAAGCATCCGAACCAGTTCAAGGTCAGTACACGTACGGATTGCCGAGCGGGATTCCGCGTCAGGGCCTTAGCTGACAGATCGCCTATTAGCTCTTCATATACAAGGACACGGAGAGTAAGCGCTATGATTTCGAAGCGAAATCGGTCGAAGAGGCGCATGAGATCGTCAACGAGCTCAAGAAGGGGGTTGCTCAGGTTATGGGCTGAGCATTCTATCCCCCATGGCATTGCGCATGGTTCGGCGGACGGCCATCATGAAGGAGCCGTCTGGTACCCGCCACAGATGCAGGTAGGCGGGCTGCGCCACGCATCATCACCGCTACACAGGAAGAAGTGCCCCTCGAATCATTGATGACGTTCCAGTTGAACTGCTGAACGGCGACCTACTCAACTTCGCTGACCAGCACGGGATTTGGTTGGACAGAACGCACCCGACCCGCCTGCCTTTGTGCTGGCAGAGGATTACGCGTCACCATCAAAGGCACCCCTTGCTGCTTAATTTAGCAGGGCAGTGGCTTGCTACGCCTTCATGACGGAAGGGGGATAGCTATTATGTAATACCCACCGACGCCTGCGTACACCTGTACAATGGGGGTGGGCCCACGACGGGGTCACGCACCAAAAAGCACGCACACGAGGGGGTAGGATTGCCGAGGTGTGGGGTACATGTCCAATTAAGGTTCGCATCCTAGCTTCTGCGTCATGCAGATCAACGCGATGGGAGCCGCGGGCCGGGACACTTGGCGCCGCGGTCGCGCTCCTTCTGATTCGCCCTCGGCGCAAGGCTAGGCGACAGGAGGTTTGGGGGCTTGCTTCGTTGTGCCAGGGAAAGGAGATGAGGCAGGGAGATGACCTGATGGATGGGCGAGAAGTTAATGGGGCGAGATTGCTGGTATAGAATACCTACACGAAGCTGACCCAGCTTCAGCTACGCACCTCTCTGCCCCCTTCCAGCCGAGAGAGCTCAGAAGAGCCAGCCTAGGCAATCAATCAATTGACAAAACAATGGAGAATCCGAGCTTTCTGAAACGAATGAATAGGATGTAAGCTGCATCATGGCTGACTTTGCCGCATCCGAAACCCGTCTCGACTCCGCGGGCCTTGCATGGGAGAAGAGGACGCGTACAGCAGAGCGTACGGATACCTATTGTCATGCCGTGACACCAGTGTAATGCACCAAACCCGCCTTTGGAGCCGCCTGTTGCGGTGGCTTCCATCTGCCCCGACCGTCTCGTTCGATTACATCGTCCATCCCTGATGGAATCAACCGAGATGGAGAGTTCTCTACCTAAGATTTGCTGCCCACCAACTTGTTGTACTGAGGAACTGGTACAAGGCATCCCCCCGCAAGGTCGCACAGGTACACAATTATCCATACACAGTTGGAAAAACCCCACATAGGTATCATGCTCCACCGCCTTGGTGTACACTACTCTGTTCAGTGGGACGCTGGAAAGGGGGGGGGGGGGGGGGGGGATGTGATGGTCAACAGCGCTGGTCTGCCCGTTCGTAAGCATTTACATGTGCACCTCACTCCCACGCGCCCCAAAGAGGGGAAGGGTCAGAGTCGCACAGCATATTTCGCGACAGCAGGCGGGCGGAACACGGGGATTCCCTCCCCTTCCCCCAAGGCTCATGGCATTCCTTCCAGCAGGTCTTGGTGAAACATACCCCTACAAGCCCTGTATGTCAGACACTTCTAGAGCTTCCCTACGGAAGGAAAACAGGAATTCGGAGCTGGGTGCCTTGGGAAAGGTTTTTCCTTGGTATTGTCACCCCCCCCCCCCCCCCCCCCCCCCCCTCTCCTTCGCTTACAGGATTGCGTTTCCTTGCCCGGCGCTGCATAGGCCTTACCCTGATGATGGTGAGAGGGGACCGCGGCACTCCGAAACGAACGGCGTGCTTGACAACGTTGGGCCGTCAGTGACGCAATCTCCCTGGGAGGGGGCTGGGTTTCGGAAACAAAAATGACTGAATCCGATAAAAACTGATGCATAAATAGATAGTAATGAATCGAAATAAATAAACAATAAGCCAAGATGCTTAACTCCAAGGCTCTTGTCCGTTCGGGCTTTTGCTCGCTGACCGGTAGGTACTCCACTCCGTACACATAAAGTCCCGATCTATCAGCCGGCGCAAAGGTGCAGAGTCGACTACGACGACGAAAGCGCTACCGCTCGCTCCACCCATCCGTGCTGCCCGACTCGTCTGATGTGATGCAGGACGGTTCAGCCGATGTCAGAAGAAAAGGCACTTTTGGAGAAGAGGGGCACGCCAAAGTGAAAAGTCATCATTCGCCTAGCATTGGCAGTCCGACGGCAGACCCAGCCAAGCGGCAAGGAACGACCTCTGGACTTTGCGGGGTGCTGGAACTAGGGGGAAAAAAAAGTCGAGACATTTTCTATTGCGTTCGTCGGGTCCAGCCCACCCCTCTTTTTTCTCACGTTGGCAGCATGACCACTTGCGCGGCACGGGTGCGTATCAAGCAACGGCAGCAAGAGGTTCCATTTCCCCTTCCCACACACTCTCTCTCTTTTGCGTTTATCCCGCGGGGTCTTGAAGGGATTCCGCCTGCCACTAACGATAAGCCCGGCGAGCGACGATGAAAGAATTCGTTGTGGGGTTTTTTTTTTTTTTTTTCATTAATTACCAAATGATTTGAGAAGGACGAGGGAAGAGTATGGACAGGGGGCATTCCGTCCGGGCCGAGGCCATTTCCCCCTCTGTCACACGCTACGTCATAGCATACAAGTACCTAGCCAACAAGGGGCTCGAGCCTCTGCAGCTTTTCCGTCGTTCTGATCTAGGTATCCTATCTAGTCAGGTCCGACAAATGCCAAGGGCGACGGGCAATCAATCGAGGCCAATTTGCCCGGTGCCTTATTAGAAAGCAAACTGGTGCGGCTGCTTTGACCTGCCGGCCGTCAGTGCATCAAGATTCCAGGCACCGGTGGAGGGGGGAAACAATAGTTCCCTTTACAGGGCCAGGAGGTGGGAAAGTTTGCTCGTCTATCAGCTGTCAGCAAGCAAAGAAACAGACAAGCAGGCGGGGACACTTTGGGATGAGCCATTTGAGTTGGCGCTGGCAGGCGGCGTTCGGGTGGTGAGTGATTGACGGGGCAAAAAAGGGGGCTTCCCTCAAGCTGCACCAGCTACATGCCTAATGTATCTAGCTGGAAGGCCCTTAGCAAAGCAATACAGAATTGTCGGCGGCGACTCGAGATCCCTCGCAGGAGCCCGATTACCATGACAACTTTGTCCGGTCGAGATACGCAGGTAACCGACAGCTCACTTCTTTTTCTCGTCTCCTCCTTCCGCCCTCCTTGCTTCCCCGTGACACCATCCTGCCCAGCAATCAATGCCGTTTCTCCCGTTTGTGTGTGTGTGCCTCGGATTGCTTGGGGATACGTACCCCCAGAACAGCTTCAGAACACGGTGCGCCGGGAGGATGAGAAGCTCTGGCGAATCAAGTTGCCCCCTAATCTCTCCACCTCCTGTCGATCTGCTCGACTCCGCCGCCCCAGTCCTTGGTCATGGTGTCATTGGCCCCGTTCAAGTGTCTTTTTTACCCGTCTTCACTCCGGCATAGCAATACCGTATCCTCTGGTTAAACTGACATTCCACTTTATTTCAGGCTAACGATAATAGGTAAGGTGATTACCAGAAAGAGCCAGTAAAGCAGCATCAGATGCTAACAGAAGTATTTAATAGGTCAACCTAAATAAAGGTGGAATGTCAGTTTAACCAGAGGATACGGTACACGTAGCGGTACCAGCCAAGTACTGTGTACACCATATGCTCTAATTTGTTTTTAAATGACATGATGCCCGCTTTGTTTGTTGAACGAGCGAGCCCCGCCCTTTGGTCTCCCGTCAATGCACTGTCGCCTGGACCGGGTAATTTCTTCTATTCATTAGGTCTGCTACACATACCATTTGCGTGGATACCATAGTTGATGTGGATGACAACTTCTCTCCTCACCGCGCCAATACCATGTACCCGCGTGGCTTGCGAGCTGTGGGCTGCGAGCTGCGAGCCTCCCTGTTGTTGCTATCTTGGGAAACAGCCGGCTATTCAGGTGCCAGGCCCTGTGCCTTTCCCTTCCCCTTTGTGAATTCCTCCCTCTGGAACAACGTTAGCCACGCTGCGCGGGCACCAACGCTAGAGTGGCGTTGGTATGTATGTGCGTGTCTCGCCTTGCTGTGCACCGTTCAGCTAGCACCAGTTCAGCAGTTCAGTTACGTTACGCAAGGGAGATTCCTCAAACGGGGCTGGATTAGTCCCGTTTGGTCATCCTTGGCGCTTCTTTCCGTTTGGGGGGGGGAGATGGCGGACGTGTCGGCTTTCGTCATCAACCGATTCGAGATGTCGCCTCTTCCAATGATCGGATTCCTCGACGGAACAGCTCCGCCGATTCTCGCATCGGGAAGACAGGAGTGTGGTCATGCTGGGACGGACCACGACGTACAATATACACGTACGTATTTAGTATGTACACAGACACTGCTCTCGCTCATGGCCCAAGTGGGAAACTTGTCTTCTTCCCCCATATTGACGGGCATAATGCTTGCTTGCTGTTTTTTTTTTTTTTTTGGCTGCAGCTTACCAAGACGCACTACGTACATCCCCGAGTCTAAACCACCAGGTTCGCAGGCAAACGCGCAGCGCGACGGGTTATGCCCTCCAGGAGGACTGTAGTGTAATACCTCCTTTCTGCCACCAGTCTTAGACAAGACGCAGGAGGGATGGAACAGCGGACTGCTGTAGAGGAGCGAGCTTCCGAAAGGACCCTTCGAAGTGTGCCAGCTCCAAATCCGTACATTGTACCGGCATTTAGCAGCTGGGGAGCCCAGTCGAGAGGCCCCAAGTTACCGTGGGGATGACGTGAGGAGGTGGGTCTCTCTTGTCTCTCTCGCTGTTTCTCTCTGGCTTCGCCCTCCTCTCCGTCCTACGCTTCGTCCGATGTACACCGCACACTGCTCCAAGTATCGAGCCAGGGTCCCCAGGATACCATACGTGGTCCGTCCGTACCATCTGAGTCTCGGAGCGCCACCCGCGGTCCGCTAGACTAGCAAAGCCCCAAGCCCCAAGCCCCAAGCCCCAAGCCCCTTCTCCTCCTCACCAGTCTTGGGCGTGTATCCGTATGTTCGCCTCCCCCAAGCTGGCGAGGTGAGGCACAGGGTGTGGGTGGGGCGTGTGGAGGTGAATGAGGAGGAATCTCATCATGGACGACATACCGTACCACTCACCTCACCATAACCACGCCAAGTCTACCCCGTAGTGTACGGCTGCCGCCCAGGACTGCGAAGGATTACGTAGTGGCGCGATCGCCTTTCTCAGACAGGAGAGGGAGGAGGAGGGGGGCGTGGGTGAATGAATCGAAGCGAGAGGCAGAAGCAGTGTCTTGACCTTTTGCTGAACGATGCTCACCGTGGAATATATAATAAGACCGTTTCCATCAGCTCTCTCGACAACTGGGCCCATTCCATCCACTTCATAATCCATCTCAACCGTCTTCAGTACCCGTCAACCCTTTGAACCAGTCTTCAACCAGCTTAATAACATTAACATTTTTAACCTACCAACCCTAAAACCAAGGTCAAGATGCGTTTCACCGCTGCCACCGTCTTCGCCCTCGTCTCCTTGGCTGCCGTAAGTTGACAATCCCGACTCTTATGAGCTCTTCCACTGCTCCATACTGACCCCTTCAAAGGCCCAGGAGACCACCACCACCCCCGCCGTCCCCGGCGCCTCTGAAATCAGCTCCATCATCGGCTCTGTCACCAGTGCCATCGCCTCTGAGGCATCCGGCATCGCGAGCAGCATCTCCGGCGCCGCCTCCTCCGCCGCCGCCGATGCCTCGTCCGCTGTCGGCGCCATCACTTCCTCCGCTGCTGCTGCGCAGAGCTCCCTGCGCGCCGACCTCAGCTCCGCCACCGACGCTTCCGCTTCTGCCAGCATCTCCTCCGAGATTGCCGCCGAGTCCAGTGCTGTCGAGTCCAGGATCTCCTCCGCCACCGCCGCCGCCGGCACCACTACCGCCTCTGATGCTGCTGCCGGCGCCCAACAGACCGCCGCCGTCGCTCTCGGTGCCCTCTTCGGCGGTGTCGCCATCGCTGCCAACTTTTAGAACAAGAACCGGTTTCATGCAGTCACACACTAATCGTCACGTACCCTTTGGTGAAAAAAAAAAGTGAACGTCACTCGGTGGGTGGCGGGGGACTCGGTACGCAGCATTGTTTTGGGATTTTTGAGATTATCAGAGATATCATGATGTAATACTTGTACGAATTGTACTCCAGCGAATAAGATATCAACCCATACGTTTTTTTCCAGAAGACAAACAAACCCTGTGTGCCTTCAAGCCTTTTTTGGGTTTGTTGCCTAGTTTTGTCGCGAGTATGATGTAATGTCAGGCTGGCGAATCAAGATTACACTGAGGCGGTTGCAGTCACACGCGCCTTGGCCGCCTCCAATAGTTTGCATCAGCACAATTGCCCGGTGCCAATGTTGTCAGTTAGGCCACAATGGCTGCATCGTGATCCACGCAGCCACCGTGGTGCACCTAGCTGGGCAGTCCCGGCGGCGCGGCAGGTCACGCTTGTGTCCTGTGCTAGTGCTCGTATCCTCAGCTACGCGTCTCTCCTGAGCGCAGGCGCCTTAGCCCCCACCGCTTGGACAGGAAGAGAGATGATGTGATCCATCTCCAATCATCCTGACCGTGTGTGGCACCAACCTCTCTCTCCCATTTGCTTCGGCCAGTGTTTCACCGCACAAAAAGAAATGGGGTACATACAGGCGTATGGGACCATGGCCACCTCCACGTATACCCAAGAAAGCCTCAAAGCCTTTCGTGATTTAATCCCTTTTGGTTGCGCCATAAATAAGTGGTGATCGAAGGATGTAGCCCAGTATTTGCTACGCCTTCGACCGGGTATCTGCCCATAACTTGTCGATGATTTGGAAAATGGCCGTAATGTCCTTCATGATCACCTCGTCCACTTGCCCCCCAAGCTTCTGCTGCATCTTGTCCGGATGCCACCGCACACGCTCCTCGCGTAGCTTTGCGGCGAGCTCCTTCTCACCAATGTCCTCCACTGCCAACCCATTGACGATGAACCGCCTGACCTCGTTTTCGTTGATATCCTTGCGCCTTCCACTTTCCACGGGCCACGGTATCTTTTCCGCATCGTTGGCCCATTCCGACCAGGCTTGTGCGTACTCTTCCCAGAGCTGCTTCCAAATCCTTTTCCGGCGGCGCTCCTCCCCGCGACGGAGGCTCCGTTCCATGTCTTCTTGCAGCTTTTGATTCATCTTCTCCTCTTCGCGTTTGCGTTTCCGTGCCTCCTCTCGGCGGGCCCTCTCTTCGATCAAGCCCTGATGCGTCTTCTCCCACATTTTCTGCCTGACGTGCTGGGCGTATTCTTCGTCAGTCATGCGCTCCAGCTCGCCGCCTGGGCCGGGGCGCTCGTTGGGGTAAATATGTATGGGCTGTCCGTAGACGCCTTGCCAGTAGTCTGCGCCCTCGTCGTCCGCCATCGCATCGAACAAGGACTCACGAAACGCGGCATCTGGGTCGAGTGCCTGTGGTTCGTAAGGGTTTGGTGGCGTTGGGGATCTCGATCGTCTGCGATGTCGCCGACGGCGGTGATGGCGGTGATGCGAGGAACGGTATTCGTCATCGTCGCGGTCGCGATGTGATCTGGTTGACTTGGAGTGTTTCGACTTAAGACGGATGCGCGATGATCTAGGCCGTAGGTCTGCGCCGTCATCTGCTGTCGCATGTTCTTCTGCTGTCGACTCTGTCGTGCCGGGTGAGTTGCGCTTCTTGGTCCGGGACGCCTCATCATGACGCTCCTCCGGGTTGACGGAAGAAAGAATGTGCCGCCGTCGCGGGGAAGCTGGTGGGCTCGTCATGACGAGATGCCATCGGCGCGCGCTGTCTAGCGAAAATGAGGATTTGCCGTTATCTTCTTCGTCAAATGTTGGCTTGAGAGATGTAGTCGGATAAAGGTTCTGCTAGGGAGATGCTTGCCGGAGGGATGACCCCGGGTTGACGTCGTTGCTGCTTATCTTATCGTGTGCGGCGCTGAAGGTTTTCCGTTTGCGGGTCTTGGCATATCTACCACGTGCCTGGGTCATTTCCTCACAGGATGCGAGATAAGGTTGAAACTAGCAGCTAACCAACCTAGATAGGTAACCCCATTCCAAAGGCATGTACCCGACGACTCTACCTACTTATCTTGAGGCTCAACCGACCATAACGTCGTCTGATAAGTTGCACACACGACGCATGAGGGGAGCTAGCCACGGTGTTTTGTACTGATAAGAAGCCGGATGCTATTTACGTGCCCCTCACGATGTACCTTGTTGAAGGCAAAGCAATTCTGGGCTTAGAGTATGGTTCAGCTCCAACATCATACAAGGCCACGAGAAAGCCAGACACAGGTCCAGGGAGGCATTAATCAGGATGTTGAAGTTGGCCTGTTGGTGAGTTTCGACGGCGTAATATTTTTCGCCAACAGACCAACCCGTTTTGATGCAAATCGTTGCATACAGCAACGGAAAGGATTGCCATGGACGGGTACACCCTTCGTATCCCAGTCATCGCTTTTCACTGGCATCCCTACCTCGACTTTTTGTACAAGGCTTACAATGGTTGATATCTTGCCAACGTGATATGGGTTGACCGTAAATATGGGAACACGGCGGTCCTCTTGATGGTGCGTGCCTGCTTTCCTTTTGCCGAACTGTACAGTCGCGCGTGGTGTTCATTGCTGGGCGCTAACAGAACGAGGGCGGTGGTGAAGGAGCAGTCAAATTTGTTGCTGGAAAGTGCGCGTTTCGTCGGTCTGGTGACGAAAACGGCAACTCTCCGTTGGGGCAAGGCATGCAGAGGAGGTAGCGGTAGCTGTATCAATGTCAGTATCAGTACCTATGTATTGGTCCGGAGTGGAACAAGTGAGAAGCCTTCACTCTGATCACCCCCGCTGTGGACATATCGATAGCTCTACCAGCGCCATTTTTGTAAGCGTTCGGGCGCCTTCGCGCATTGGTTGAGACAAAGACTACGCTTTGTGGATTGGTTTGATCTGGCAGACAGCTAACAGGTGGTTGGAGACTAACGCGAAGGCCTCTATCAAAACTCAAGAATAACCACTTTCCTCCCTACCTAAGGAGCTAGACTTCAAGAGACCTATCTGCCCCAGACAGATACATCAGAACAACAACTTGAACACGGACAACAACTATAGACCAACGACAGCAGAGATACTAGCTCGACTGAGATGCCAGCCCAGCGCAAGCTACGACACAGACGAGATAGCAGCACAGCTAGACCAAACGCATCAGGCAGCATAGACACCAGGCGTCGCTTCGCCCCGGAAGGTTCGACAGAGGGCCCTATCCCAATATTTCGGCTTCAGACGTATATCGTGTGGGAACAGAGACATACGGCAGCCTGAAGCAGCTGTGATCTTGCTGTCGACCCTGCATAATGCATATGTTTATGCCAATAAGAGTTGATGATGGTTGGTTGGTTTTGGTACTGTTTCCTACACGATTCAACCACTGTGTGTGTCAGACGATGCAAGTTTACGTTTTCCATAATTTTCCCTATTGCTCGAATAGCATGCTCTTTTGCCCACTCATGGTCTCATACTTCAGCATCACATTATTCGTCATATCCCTACGACTTGCCATTGGCTATGCGGTCTTGATATCGTTCTCGGGGATGGGGAACTTTGCATGTCTTTCTTTCTCATCCCCTGTGGGTTAAACGGCCAACAAAGGCTAGTTTGCATCTCCCCTCTTAACGACGAGTTGTGACCGGCTTTTCGGCACATTCGTAGCCCTCTGAAGCATGTCTTCCCCCACTTCCTAGAGAAATATATGGTGTTACCGAACATATGGTTCAGTCCGTGCGGCGGCTGCTTGGAGTTGGAGTAGACTTCCCTGCTCTCATCTCGAACAGCTCGATGAGGTTGCTGCGGGGGAAATAGAAATGAGTGCTCGATAAAACGACACTAGGGTCGTCCGGAGATGCCCCGCTTACTTGCTTGGATGAAAGGAGAACAATGCGTGGCTGGCCATGCTACGCCTTGCACAGACAGTTCGGTCTCACGCGCTGGGAACTGGAGGCATATGAGGTAGTCTCCGTCTGCTATCCATTGCAGGGATTCCAAGTGACCAAGGAGGCAGTTCAGGAGCCTGTGGAATGGCATTAAACACAAATCGCTGCAAGGAGGCTCTGTAGCATTCCTATCTGAGCGGGAGCATGTCCCCCAAACCACGACAGACATTTGTCTCCCGAGAACTTACGGCTCTGTGGCCTTCGTTTTCGTGAAGACGGCGAGCATCTGCATGGAATAGACATAGCTATGGGTGTGCCATTACTCTCAAGACACCTATCAGGTCGAAACTTTTACGATCCTTGTCTCCTGGTTAAGTGTTTATACCGTACAGATATAATGCTGTAGTATTCGTAAGCTGTGAAGAGCGGCGCATTTTGGTCCACATTACGGCCGCCGGGAATTTCATGGCCGATCTCAAGTCCAAGAATATAGAACTGCGTCATTTTGCGTACCATTCCATTGCACTTCACAAAGATGATATGCTCGGCTGACAACTCAGTTGGCCGCCTACTTTGGCTGGGTGGCGTCTCCCCCCCCCCCCCCCCACCCCCCCCCCCCCGAGAGTAGAGAGCGATAGGGTTCTGGTTCTCTGATGACTGATGTTGATCTTGGCGAGGAGACCGACTACCCCGGTGGAGCACAGCATGAGTCGTCGAGGAGAATCGAGAAGTGCCGTAGTTCTCTTAGTGCACCAACCTTGATCATTCAGTGGGCGGTTCTCTAATCGACCCGTTGCCACCCCACGGTCGGGTAGGAAGCAGGCAATACTGGCACAGGCCTCGGGGACCCTGGTTCAACAAGGGTCGTTCAATTTTTTCTTAAAGGGGTACATGGATTACCCGGATGAATAGGCAAAGAAGGTCCGGTTATAGATGAGCAGTGTAATAACGGATCCAAAATCGCCTGATGCGCAAAGGTTTGTCAGCGAAGCCTCCTCCATAGTTGATGAAATACATGTGCGAGGGGACAATGGCAGTTTCATCCGCCTCGGCATGGACTCGTCTCGATTTTTTTCGTATGCCGGAAAGTGGAACGTATTGATACGGCGGTGTCTTTCGATTCGTCGAGGCGTGCGGTTCCCCTGGGCTAGGCGCGACCCGCTGCCCAGTACATGAAACTTGCGGCTCGCCTCCTGGCTTTCTCCTGCACCATCTACGGCTCCATCCAGCATTTTTCTTTCACCCTTAGACGTCCGACCAAAAATGCCGGCCCTTTGGAAAGTCCGAGGAAAGGGGAGGAAGTCTGAGGGAGGGAGCTCCTCTTTCTTCGCACAGCCCCAGTTTGTTTTCGCCCCTTTCTTTGCGTGTCGCTGTGTTTCCGACAATGCTTTCTGCTCATCCCCGCTTGGAGCTCGACTACCGACGCAGACGTGCAGAGCTCCGCTGTGCTGATGGGATGGCAACTTTACCAAGCGGTACACTACAACCTTTCAGTTGGCGATGGATACAGTTGGTCCAAATATTGCATCTTTGACTTGCGACTATACCTAATGGAGAGCTTAGGTTACCGTGCGCTCCAACCATAGATAAGCCGCTTAGGTGGGATATCACACGTGTAGTCAGGGGAGGATGCAATATCGACTACCTAATCGGGATGGGAGTGGAGAAGTACGGGTAGGCCCCATTTGTTTGGGTATGTGTTCCGTGATGGCCGTGCAGCCGCCGTCCCACATACTCCGTTTCCGGGTTGGGACACAGGTAAGGTATGTGTAAAATGTATGAATCCGCCGCAATTGGGGTGAGAGCCGGGGATGAGTATCCATCCTTAGATTTCAGATTTCAGGTAGGTCGATTATATAGTGCCAAGCCCTCGTCCAAATGTCAAGACGGGAGGTTTCCTCCGGCCTGTTTCCCTCCTCGTTCACTGCTTCTTAGCGCTCAAGTTCTCTCCCTCTCTCTAGGCCTACGCGCCGCCTCCCGCCAAGTTGTTTCTCTAAATTCTCTGCATAGGTTGGCGATACCTGGGCCAATATTAAGGACCCCTACCGTATAGGTAGGCGCGCGAGTGGGTCTTTAGATGGAGATGTCGGCCGGGATCTAGTTCAAAAAAGACAGTCCGGGGCGCCTCCGATCGGCCGGATCCCTCTATCTGGCAAGTGGTTCGCGGCTTGCCAATACCACGGCTTATATAGGTGCCAGGGACGAGTTGAAGGGGGTTACCACATCGACGAGGGATGAGGCGGCGCAGTCGACGCCGGGATGTAGGAGCCTCGTATTCCGGTTTGTCGTTCTCGTCGGTGACAATATATGATTGATGAACGCCGTGCTGCCAGCGTCTTTTGCACTCGGGCCAAGGTCTTCCTCCCCTCCATCTGCAGTTGCCGCCGTTGTAGCAAAGGTAATCCCTCGTTCTGCCTTTCGCTACTGTCCTTCGTTTGATTCTCACCAGGCGCTGCATTCCAATCCTTCACCAACCCACTCTCGTTGCGTCGTGTGTTCTAAGCTTTTTATTTTTGTCTCCTCTTTGCTGCCCTCATTCCTTTTCGGCTATTAGCCTGTATCCGTACTGTAATACCTTAATCCTTTCCACATCCACCATGCGCTCCATTGCATCGACCCTCTCCTTGCTGGCCGTCGGGGCTATCCAGGGCGCATTGGCCTTGGACGCCGCTGGGTGGCGCAACCAGAGCATCTACCAAGTCCTCACCGACCGCTTCGCCACGTCTGATGGCTCGTCCCCCTCATGCGACACGACCAAGGGCGTGTACTGCGGCGGCACATGGAAGGGCATCACTAAGAACCTGGACTACATCCAGAACCTGGGCGCCACCGCCGTCTGGATCTCGCCCGTCGTCAAGAACGTCGAAGGAAACATCCCCGGGGCCGGCGAGGCCTACCACGGCTTCTGGACCCAGGACCTCTACTCCATCAACACGCATTTCGGCACCGAGGCTGACCTGAAGGAGCTCTCCGACGCCCTCCACGCCCGCGGCATGTACCTGATGGTCGACGTCGCCCCCAACCACTCGGGTCTCAACGACAAGCCCGGCGATTACTCCAAGTATATCCCCTTCAACAAGCCCGAGTACTACCACAAGCAGTGCGGTATCAACTGGAACAGCATCCCGTCCATTCAGCTCTGCTGGCTCGAGGGTCTGCCCGACCTTCGTACAGAGGATGCTTACGTCCGCAAAGTCCATGCCGACTGGATCAAGGACCTCGTCGCCAAGTACAACATCGACGGCCTCCGCCTCGACACGGCCCTCGAGATCGAGCCCGAGTTCTGGACCGAGGGAGGCTTCAGAGACGCTGCCGGCGTCTTCCTCCTGGGCGAGATCAGCACCGAGGACTTTAACGTGCTGGTCCCCTACCAGAAGGTCATGGACGGTTACATGGACTACAGTGCATACCACTGGTTCGCCAACGCCTTTAAGAAGGTCGACGGCGACCTGTCGGTGGTGTACAAGGGAACCAACCAGATGGCGAGCATGGCCAGCCTCGACCCGACGATCCTGGGCTCCTTTGCCGAGAATCACGACCAGGTCCGCTTCCCCAACCTGAACAACGACATGGCGCTGGCCAAGAACATGTACGCACTCACCATGCTCCGCGACGGCATCCCCATCGTATACTACGGACAGGAACAGCACTACAGCGGCGGCGCCACGCCTAACCAGCGCGAGGCCCTCTGGCTGGGCGGCTATGATATCCACGCGCCGCTGTACGGCTGGATCCAGCAGACGAACAAGATTCGGGTGCACGCCGCCCAGGCCAATCCCAACTTCCTGACCAAGGACCGGATACAGGCGGTCTTCTCTTACTACAGCAAGGACAGCAGCCGCGTCATCGCCTTCCGTAAGGGCCAGCTGTTCTCCATGTACACCAACGGCGGCGTCAACGCCAAGAACAACGTCATGTTCGCCATCGCCCGCAACGTCCACGAGTTTCCCATCGGCGCCGAGGTCATCGATGTCTTGAACTGCGAGTCCTTCAAGGTCGCCGACAAAGGACGCCTCTGGGTGCAGATGCCCGCCGGGGGCCTGCCCCGTGTCTTCCTGCCCAAGGAGCAGACCGCCGGTCTTTGCCACGACATCAGAGCGCCCCTGACGAGCGCCACCGTCAAGGTTGGCGTGGACAAGAACACCGGGTACGTCAGCAAGCGGTCGCTGCCGTACGTGACGACGATCCTGGAATAGGTGTAGCGTGATGTGGTATTGTGTAATTTTTACGGATGGATAGCGAAAATATGGCGCAGCGGAATTATGCCGGCATGAGACGTGTCTGAAGAGACACGACGCTTAGATATGCACATGTCAGTATGTTTTGGACACAAAGGGTTGCATATGTAATACTATAATGTATAAATAAATAATGCCAAATATATAAGTGTACGTGTAATAAGTGCAGCCTTGCCTCTCTCTACGTGCATTGCAAAGCTCCTCAATTCGAGGTCGGTTCGCAGCATCACTCGCGGCACGAGGGTAGACTGACATGCTCCCAAAGTGGACGATGGTGCTTATTTGGCAGATTCAGGACTACTATGGCAGCCTCGACGGGGAACTACGCATACCTAGACTATAAATTAGCCTCATTATCGAGGGATATCAGATCATGAGTTGCTAGGGTTGAAAGCCCAATCCATTGCAATACATTCAAGGCATCAAGACAGGTTAGATAGATTACTGGTCGAGCTCCAGCTCGAGCAACGGCATCGGATGGCCCGTAACGTCTGTGCGCTGGCATCTTGTTGGGCAGACATTGATGGTGTTTTCCAGGCAGTCACATTTCAACATTCAGTACCGGGCGGCCTCGAACTTCGTAAAGCCGCAGCTCGTCTCGAGATGGGGCGCGAAGCCGGCTGCCGAGGTCCGGTTCACCCCGCAAGACGACGGCAAAACGGGCACTGCATGTTTGACCCGAGGTTGACGCTGGATTTCGGATGCTGCTGGTAATCGGAGTCAGGAAGAGGGGCTGAGGGGGCGGGAGCAGGGAAATGGGAATGGAATCGCCGTCGCAGAGAGTGTCGTGCAAGGCATGATGACTCGATGCGGATTTGTTTGATGCAACAAGGTGTGGGGCTGGTTTGGTTTGGTTGCGATGGGTGGACAGATGAGCGAGGTGTCATGATGCACGTGGAGGTAGGAGCCCGTCTGACAAAATAGAAGGGGTTTCACAAAAGCTTAAATGGAGTGAGTGTACGGGGGCAATTCAAAGAAGCAATTTTGCATTGGGGGGACATCCATCCCCCTTGTGGTGTGTTTCTTGTCTCAGGTCTGGATCTTCTTCAGAGCTCAGATGTGCGTTTGATAAGCTGTTCGAGATAAGAGACCGGACCATGGGGCTGCCCGAGCTGTATTTCAATTCATTGTCCAGTATCCGCCCTAACCGCATGGCGAAAAAGGTGTGTGCGTATGTGAGTATCTGGTGCTGTTGCTGCTGTTATACAAACATGATACAGGTAATTACCTACTAAGGGAGTGCAGTCAGTGCCTTCCTTGGCCAACGACGACTCAAGGCCCACAAGGGTACGCGGCAAAGATGGATGCATGCATGGTCCGGGTTTGGGATACCCGAGCCTCCCAACGTCTTATCTGAGATGCAAGACGCTGACACGCGCGTAACTATTGTTTCTAGTGTACAGTATCTGCAGGGAACATGTGCCCAGCACTTCCGGTAGTCGCGGACCGGTAGATACCTACCTAGGTAGTGCCCGTATCGGAGTTAGCGGACATGTAATTGAGTGTATTGAGAAAGAAAAAAGAAAAAAAGCCGAATGCGGAACCAGCGTCCTCAATGCAGGTCGTCATAGCTCCCCACTTTTCCCCGAGAGCTAAACTGCGGTGAGCCCTGTGGTTGGGTCAGTTGTCGCTGGCTGCAGCGTGGTCCCTCTCCGGGGCGAACCCGATCGAACGTCGTTTTCCACAGCGTCCAAACACACTCTGAGCGAAGCTGACAAACCACGCAGAGCCAGCAGCAGCAGCGTCACGTCGCACACCCCCGATCCGGGACGAGAAGCCTCCACCACACCTTTCGGTCTTCCATTTCGCGGAACGTCGCATGCACTCTGCTCCGATCTGGTCGGCTCTCACAAAACCTTTTTTTTTTTTTTCCCTCTCCCACCACGACAATCACGATTGAGTCAACCTCCGTATCGCGACGTCCTTTTCTTTGTAACATCTATACCTTGAATACATCAGACCGATCGCCATAACCTACCCAAGACCACACTCCCGTGAGACGTCCCCTACCGCCACCGAGACCCGTTCTCCTGTCTAGTATGCGTTGACAGGCGGGTTTGGGGAAACCGCAGAGAGCAATTCGCCATGGACTATTCCGACTACTCGCCGCAGCGCGTCTTGCACACGGGGTCCTTCACCGGATTTCACCGCTTGGGGAAGCTCGGCAGCAATTACCTTTCTGCCACTGCAAGCTACAAGCAGCCGCTATGCGGTAACGAGGAGGGTTGGGGCCCATTGAGTCCCATCCGGTATGACTTTACACCTTGCTTCATCGATGTCTGGATAGCTTCCGTGGCCGTCTTTGGCGTCATCTTTGGATCTTTCGCTATAGTTTGGCTCCTCCGGCGCAAGAAGCCCACCAACGCTCCCAAGGATTGGCACTTTTGGGTTAAGCAAGTAAGTGCCCCTGTCTGCCGTGCCCTCTCCCGCCGCAACTCTGTTCTGACAAGCCGCCTCTGCAGACGCTTCTCGGACTCATCATCGCCGATGTCGCAGTACAGCTTGGTATACAGATAAACAGCTACCCCGGTATCTGGTTCGGCGACTTCAGGTTCTGGACGACCGCGGCCACCATCCTCTCTCTTGCCGTAGTTTTCGCCATACAATGGATTGAGCACGCCCGCCTGCGCAATGCCAACGGCGTTGTCTTGTTCTACTGGCTCTTCCTTCTCATCGCCTACGCCGTCAAGTTCCGCTCCCTCATCTCGCAGCAGCTTTACGACACGAGCCCGGCATACTTCATCACTTATACCCTGAGCTTCGGCCTGTCCATCGCCGAGTTTCTGATCGAGTGGCTGTGGCCGAGGAAGATCAGCGCATACGAGGCTTTGATCGACGAGGAAGAATGTCCGATTGAATACGCCACCGTGTTTTCCCTGTTAACCTTTTCGTGGATGACCCCCCTGATGCGCTACGGATACAAGCAGTATCTGACCGAGGATGACCTCTGGGGGCTTGCCAAGAAGGACCAGACCAAGAGCACTGGGGAGGCCTTCAACCGAGCGTGGGAGTACGAGCTGAAGCACCACAAGAATCCGTCTTTGTGGCTCGCCATGTTCCGTGCCTATGGTGGTCCGTACGCGGTAGCCGCCCTCTTCAAAATCGTCAATGACGTCACGCAGTATATCCAGCCGCAGCTTCTCAAGTACCTCATTGCTTTCGTGCGCTCTCGGGACGACCCTAGCGAGAAGGATCAGCCTGTAATCCAGGGCGCTGCCATTGCTTTGGCCATGTTTGCGATTGCCGTCTTGCAGACCTCCATGATTGTGAGTCCGAAGCCTCGCGCCAAAGTAGCCCAACGTCAGCCACACTAACACTTGGTAGCATCAATATTTCCAGCTTGCTTTCGTCACCGGCATGCGTATCAAGGGCGGCCTGGCATCTGCTATTTACAAAAAGTCCATGAGGCTGTCCAATGAGGGCCGCGCTTCCAAGTCAACCGGCGATATCGTGAACTACATGGCGGTTGACGCGCAACGTCTGCAGGACCTGACCCAATTTGCCCAGCAAGTGTGGTCCGCCCCTTTCCAGATCATGATTTGCATGGTGTCTCTCTACCAACTTGTCGGCTGGTCTATGCTCGCCGGCATCGGCGTTATGATCATCATGATGCCTGCGCATGGTTTCATTGCCAGGATCATGAGGAACCTGCAGAAGGAGCAGATGAAAAACAAGGATAAGAGGAGCCGTCTGATCAACGAGATCATCAACAATATGAAGAGCATCAAACTCTACGCCTGGGGCGCTGCTTTCATGAACAAGCTCAACTATGTCCGCAATGACCTCGAACTCAAGAACCTGCGCAAGATTGGAGCGACACAGGCCTTTGCCAACTTCACGTGGAGCACTGCGCCTTTCTTTGTTTCTTGTTCGACCTTTGCGGTGTTTGTCTTGACTCAGGACAAGCCCTTGACGGCAGACATTGTTTTCCCCGCCCTTAGTAAGTTCTCTCGGTGCGCCTGTGACCGTGCCCAGTACTGATAATCGTTCTTCTAGCCCTCTTCAACTTGCTCACGTTTCCCCTGGCTGTTCTCCCCATGGTCATCACCTCTATCGTCGAGGCTAGTGTCGCCGTTGGTCGCTTGACCTCTTTCCTGACCGCCGAAGAGATCCAACCTGATGCAATCACGGTCAAGCCGGCGCCTGAGGAGATGGGAGAGGAGACCGTCATTATCCGAGATGGGTCCTTCTCCTGGAATCGCCACGAGGACAAGGAGGCCCTCAGGGACATTGACTTCACTGCCTACAAGGGAGAGTTGTCTTGCATTGTCGGACGTGTTGGCTCTGGCAAGTCTTCGTTTTTGCAGTGCATTCTGGGCGACCTCTGGAAAGTCAAGGGATTGGTGGAAGTCCACGGAACTACGGCCTATGTCGCTCAGGGCTCCTGGATCTTGAACGCCACGGTCAAGGAAAACATCATTTTCGGCTACCGCTATGATCCCGATTTCTACGAAAAGACTGTCAGAGCTTGCGCTCTCGTCGCTGACTTTGCTCAACTCCCCGATGGCGATGAGACTGTTGTAGGTGAGAGAGGTATCTCGTTAAGTGGTGGCCAGAAGGCGCGTGTGGCCTTGGCCCGTGCCGTCTATGCCAGGGCGGACATCTACCTTTTGGACGACGTCCTCTCGGCCGTCGACTCCCACGTAGGGCGACACATCATCGAGAACGTCCTAGGCCCTAGAGGTCTGCTGAGCACCAAGACCCGAATCCTCGCGACCAACGCCATCGCCGTGCTCACACAGGCCAGTTACATCACCATGATCAGGAATGGCGAGATTGTCGAGCGTGGAACCTACAAACAGCTCGTGGCTATGAAGGGCATGGTGAACGATCTCATCAAGACTGCCGGACAAGAATCGGATCCGTCCTCCTCTGCTAGCTCGAGCGGTTCCAGCAGCGAGACCTCGACCGTTATCGAGGTCGAGGGTAGCAGCCAAGAGAAGACAGAGTTGGAAGAGGCCCAAGAGCAGCTCCTGGAAACGGAGCCGATCAAAACGGCCGCCTCCATGAAGAACAAGAAGCGGTCTTCGAGCATGGCCACCCTGCGGCGCGCTAGTACCGCCAGTTTCAGGGGTCCCCGTGGCAAGCTTACTGACGAAGAAGTTGCTGGCAGCAAGTCCAAGCAGACCAAGGAGCACGTTGAGCAAGGAAAGGTCAAGTGGAACGTCTACTTTGAATACGCCAAGAACAGCAACATTGTTGCTGTCGCATTCTATATGATCGCCCTGTTGGCCTCCCAGACGGCCCAAATTAGTGGTTCAGCGTGGCTCAAGACGTGGTCCGATGCAAACCAAAGATCAGGTGGCAACCTGAACGTGGGCTACTATATCGGCATCTACTTCGCCTTCGGCATTGGTTCCTCGCTTCTGACGGTCCTTCAGACGCTCATCCTGTGGATCTTTTGCTCCATTGAGGCGTCGAGAAAGCTGCACGAGAGGATGGCCAACGCCATCTTCAGGTCTCCCATGTCCTTCTTCGACACCACGCCGACGGGTCGCATCCTCAACCGGTTTTCCAGTGACATCTACAGGGTCGATGAGGTCCTTGCCAGAACTTTCAACATGCTCTTCGTCAATGCTGCACGTTCCGGCTTCACCCTGGCGATCATTTCCGTCACGACGCCTCCTTTCACCGCGTTCATCATCCCCATCACCCTCATCTACTACTGGATCCAGCGATACTACCTTCGCACCTCTCGCGAGCTCAAGAGACTCGACAGTGTCACCAAGAGTCCCATCTACGCCCACTTCCAGGAGTCTCTCGGGGGTATCTCGACGATCCGGGCTTACCGCCAGCAGCAAAGATTCGAGCTCGAGAACGAGTGGCGTGTTGATGCCAACCTCAAAGCCTACTTCCCGTCCATCAGCGCGAACCGTTGGCTGGCTGTCCGCCTTGAGTTCATCGGTGCACTGGTCATTTTCACGGCTGCGGGGGGCATCGTCGCCACAGTTGCGAGCGGTAAGCCCGTGGACCCGGGCATGGTCGGTCTCGCTATGTCTTATGCGTTGCAGATTACGACGTCGCTCAACTGGATCGTACGCCAGACGGTCGAGGTGGAGACCAACATCGTGTCGGTCGAGCGTGTTCTTGAATATGCCCGTCTGCCCAGCGAGGCACCGGAGATTATTAAGAGCAACAGGCCGCCCGTCGCCTGGCCATCCAAAGGTTCTCTCGAGCTGAAGAACTACAGCACCCGCTACCGCGAGGGCTTGGACAACGTGTTGAAGAACATCAACTTGGACATCAAGTCGCATGAGAAGATTGGCGTCGTCGGTCGCACGGGAGCGGGCAAGTCCTCGCTGACCTTGGCGCTCTTCCGCATCATCGAGCCGACTGCTGGCCACATCAGCATCGACCAGATCAACACTTCCTCTATCGGACTGCTGGACCTGCGTAGAAGACTGGCCATCATCCCACAGGACGCCGCCCTGTTCGAGGGTACAGTCCGGGACAACTTGGACCCCGCCAACGTGCATGATGACACGGAGCTCTGGAGCGTGTTGGGTAAGTCATACAGGACGAGCGGTCATGCCCTCGCCGACCAATCGTGGCGACTCCCCCCGCCCACACCCTCATCAAGATGGGTGTCTCTAGCCCCTCTATGGATAGATGGTTAAAGCTAATGCGCGGTGCTATTACAGAACACGCCCGGTTGAAGGACCACGTATCGAGCATGGAAGGCGGCCTAGACGCAAAGGTCCATGAAGGAGGTGAGTCGCCGCATTTTTCCTCTTCGCTTCTTGTCGGCTTTACCACCCGGGTCATCATCCTACATCAATGTCTACGGCTGCTTGCAGTGGTATATTGGAAGCCCAAGTCGTTGCATCAGACTTGAGCGACCGGGTGGGCGCCATCTTTCCCATGCACCCATCTCCACATTGAGAGTCCCCTGCATGATCTTCCACGCATGCAGTGGACGCCTCGTGCTAGCTCAACCCATCCTACGCCCTTGCCCCAACGATCCCATCCTCACTCGTTCTGCCACAAAGCCCCCGACTCGGACAGTTGTTAGGCTGCATAACCGGATTGCTGACTTGTTGATTTTCTTCACGCCGCAGGTTCCAACCTCTCGCAGGGTCAGCGGCAGCTCGTGTCGCTCGCTCGTGCGCTACTGACGCCGTCCAACATCCTCGTTCTGGACGAGGCGACGGCGGCTGTCGACGTCGAGACGGATGCCATGCTGCAGGCGACGTTGCGGTCGCCGCTGTTCGCGAACCGCACCATCATCACGGTCGCGCATCGCATCAACACCATCCTCGACAGCGACCGCGTCGTTGTGCTGGACAAGGGCGAGGTGGTGGAGTTTGACAAACCTCAGGAGCTTATCAAGAAGCAGGGCGTCTTTTACGGGTTGGTCAAGCAGGCCGGCCTTGATACCTCGGATTCGTCACAGTAGTGTGTACCGATAAGACGGTTGGTCGGACGGCGGCAGGCGCCAGAAGAAGCCTGTGCAACTCAACAAGACCTTGAAGGGAATAGTCTTGGTAGTAGCGACGGGGGATGAGGCAAAAGAGAAAACGGAAGAGCACGTGTGTGATTGTGTAACCACACCACGTTTGCTTCCTCTTGGAAACTAGAATGCACAGGCTGCGAGCGAGTCCTGGGAAAAAGAGGGTGTGCTCCTTGGGTGAGATGGCGTGGATTTGTAGATGAGAAAAGGAAAGTGCATACACCGGCATCGTTTGTAGAACTACCCGCAAGGACCTTGAAACTATTGTAGATCTACATCCGCCATACATCTGCGCCATGGTGAAGAGTGAGGAAGAACGGCCGGCTCGGCGCTGAGGAAGTCGGGATGCTGTCTGACGGCGACGACATTGAAACCCTGTCCGTGGGCCAACGTGTGGTGTGCTGCCACCATGAACGTCGTGATGCCGTCGCCTCTCGACCTGGTCTTTTTCATATTTGTCCGCCTTCGCATTACCACCTCTACCACCCTGCTTTCTCTTTTGTATCGCAGTTCCTCATGTTAGGCGAAAAATCCGGTTGGGAAACCCCCCCGAAAGCCGTGTGTGTGGCTGCCGCTGAACCCCACACCGTTCGTATTTCCCAAGAAGCGGGTCGTCGGGTCCCCGGTGCGCACACCCTCTTTGAGTCCCTTCCTCCCTCCCTGTGCGCGCGTGCACGCCCCCTACTCCTTCTTTTCTCCTCGTCCTTGTTTTCCTTGGGTGGATGGCTGGGCTAGACCGGGGGGTTGAGGGTTGGGCAGAAGCGGCTGCCAAAGGCTTACCGTGGGGCGGGGTTAGCGGGCTGCTGGGTGAGACGGAATGACGGGGACGGCTTCGGGGGGATGAGGGCGGACGGTGCTCGTTGAACGAGAGGTTGGGGCGTTTGACGGGTGGATGGCTGTGATACCGAAGGCGGTATGCGGGCCATACGAAGTACAGCACCTCCTTCCATCTTAGTGGTACGGACAGCAAGTTGCCTTGGCTGCTGAAAGGCGTAGAATCCGTGATGCATCATTAACGTACCCGTTGTATCCCCTCAAGGGTGAATCAGTCACAGACTGCTCCTGCGGCGCAAAATGCGAAGCTGGGATAGTTGCTCCATGAAGCCTTCAGTGTAAGATATATCGCCGGAGCAGAAACTTGGACACTGTTTTGCGGATGTGCGACATGTCAAACTCTGCGTTTCTCCTTGCCCTCCCGCAGCATTACACCTCCCGGAGAAGAAAAAAAATCCTATTTAGAACCTGTCGGTATCTCTTGTGCTTCCGGAAACATACAATGGCTTTCAAATGTACTAAAAAATCCGACCATGCACTTGCCTCTTGGGCCAGAGAGACTCTCCACCTCTCGTGCATCTCGACGCCTCGGCGAGTTCGCCCTGTGTCTGGATATTTTAGATATTACGGGAGCTGGATGATGCATTCATGTGCTCGACGTCCTGTCATTTTTCTGCCAAAAAAGCACAACAAGCCTCGACAGTCTTCTCTATGGCCAGAGCCCTCAACAGAACTGGTTTCTCCAACGAACAGAGGAGAACACTTGGATGTAAGCTAGCGGTCATATATATGCATAAATGAAAACGAATACAAAAGTGGCATGCTGGAATTATGAGCTTCAAAGAGGTCGGGTTCCGAGCAAAGTCTTCGCCAGATTGAAAAGCAGCCAAGCACTGCTTTGGAACTGGTGCTACGCAAGAGGTTCAGCTCCGTTCTCAAAACCGGTCACCACATAGCAATCCCTTAACAATGACACTCGATAGTTCGAGAACATTGCAAGAGGCGAGCAATGGGGAAATAGCGTTCCCAAGTAAAGCACGCTACGTACAGGCCGCCCCTATTCTGGCGGAAAGGGGCTAGAGCTCGCGGCATGATGGCCTCGAGCTGCTCCAAGTTATAGCTAGGCGCCGTATTAAAAGACAACCGTACCCGTTGTTGCCCGATGGGCCAACTTTGACTTGGAGACCTTGCACCCGTCTGCTGTGTCGAAAGGCAGCGTTTTATCTCCGGGCGAAAGGCCAACACTTGTCAGGTCCTGACCGGGACACGAGCGGCAATCCGACCCATGATCAGCGGGGGGAAGGCAACATGCCATTGGGGCTCTCCGGAACGGATAAAAGCTTCCTACGCTTTTGTATCGACTCGTGGACGCCCTGGAGACTCTTGCCAGCGCGCCGAGATCCCTCACCGGCTGTTACCAGTCTCCTGTCTCGGAGGCAGAGAGACGAGTCATCCGTCACATCTTGCGCGTAGCGTCCGGAGCTCGTGATATCCTTCAATGTCTCCGAAAAATAACCACGGCAGGCCGCTGGGTTTCTCTGTTCTATCATTCGTGGGCTCCAAGTGGTTAAATATCATGGACATCGAGCACGGCAAACCGGCAGCATGTGCATCCACGAAGCATGCTCACGTTCGTTTCCTGAGGAGGACCAGTGACACCTCCGCCGTAACGGACCGTCCATGTCGCACTTTCGTACCACGTTCGACGTCGGCGTCTGTTACAACCTGTAAACAAAAGTGAGTGCAATAACGACATGGTCCAGGACAGGTACTCCCATCAGGGTCGAGGTCGCCTGCCGCTCGAATCTGGGCTCGCCAACACCACCAACAACCAGCGGCAAAGGTCAATGAATAACCACATAGCAATCAGGTACATCGAGCGCACCCGCTTCGCGAGATACGGACACGCTCACCACTGGGCATTTGTTCGCCCAGTCGAGGGGAGGAGCGCCCATAACCATCGCTTCGAGACGGCCCCCCGGCTGTCGTCCGTCCACGAGGTCCACGTCTCCGAGGTTGGCCGGGCTCGAGACGGATCACCGCCGACACACGGAGGAGAACCTCCGGACTCCGCGGCGAAACCTACAAAGCCGAGGCGAACACGGCCTCGGCACGGCTCAACGGCAAATCATAATGTTCTTTGCTCCCCTTCAAGCCCCCTATTCCTCGCCTTCAACCACAACTCTAGGATATAAATCGGGATCGTGGGGTGGGATACATCGTCGACCGCCGCTCGGCAGCAGCATGAAATGCTCCGGAACACGCTCGAGGAGAAGGCCAGGGGTGATCGAGAGGTTTGCGTTCGTCTACGTCACCCGTTGAGGTGGGGGGCGGTGGAGGGAAGGGATGCTCGCAATCGGATCGTGGCTACACGGCCAGGGGCGCTCTCGTCGAGAGGAAAAGGCAAGGTCGGTAGTTCTATGATCAAAACATCGAGCCCCGTTGCAGGATGGGCTGCCGCTGGCATGGTGTTTACAACAAGGCAGAAACATCCAAGGCGTGAACCAGCTTATGTGGTTCATGGCCGGAGCACGGAATCGCCCGGAATAGGAACCGTTCACGGAGACAATGATCTGACGGGGAAGCCATTTTGAGTCGTCCACCATCGCCCGTGGGGGTAAGGTAATCACTTCAAGAACATAACGGTCAAAGTTTACAGCGACAGGCATACGGAATCAGGTCATACACTTGAGAAATCAGCAGGAGTTTGTTGCGACGACTCTTTTCGTTACCACCAGCACACCTCCGTCCCCCACTACTCCCTGCCCAGGTGGCTCGGGAGCAGCCCCCCAAAGGCTCGCGGAGACACACAGCAGGCGGGATGATGGCGTTTTGCGGGCATATGAATCCACAAGAACCAGACTAGAGAACAGGAATCAAGGGTAAAGGGGCTCCGAATCGGAGCGCGAGGTCGCCTCGGCGGCTGCACGCAACACCGTAGCAGTTCGATCGCGGGAGGCTGCCAGTGCATATACACCGCGTCGGGAGCGGCGAATCACCTCATGCCGGTGCGGGATAAAAAAACTTCTTTTCAATAACTTGCGTCTTGCTTCGAGATACAAGGCCTGTCCAAAACCAGACCTCACTGGGTGGTGGTTAACGTTCTGGAGATGGGATTGCGTGTGTGGGTGGCAGCCAAAGGGGGCCGGACACCAAATCCGGAGGGGCATCCTAAGCACTCAAAGTTTTCATCTTAGCTTTTTCATCCTGAATGTGGTTAGCCAGTGCGTCCCATACACCCCGTCATGACTTGACTCTCGCGAGGACCGGCGACGTCCAGGATCGATGCTGGAAGCAGAGCCTTTTGACAGACCGGGCCGAGGCGGCCATGCCTAACCCAATGCACCGTCCGTACTTGACATTGGATGCTCATGATAAGCCACTGATTTCGGTGTCTGGAAGCCACATTCAGCGTGTCTTGAGCAATCTTGAGCCGTCCAAAGAGATTGAGCAGATCAACAGTGGGGTTCCAATATCGTCCGTACGGTGGCAAGCCCCCGTCGAGCTCACCTGGCTCGCCGTGGAAGATTGGGAATAAAGATCACCAAAAAGAATGGTCTGATGCACTATTATGGGTGTCCATCCAAAGGATCCTCGACCCCCTTTCAACGTCCACCCTTGGAGAGGGAGGCACTCTTCTTCTTGGGCCCCTTTTTCGTACCTCTTTGGTGGGGACGCTTGCATGTATGGTCATTTGTGACAAACTTTTGGAACGCGTCGGGCTACCAGCTAAAATGCACCGCGAACCAAACCTCAGCAGTTAATTGCCAACGCTTCGTGGTGGTCCGGAGGGGTTTGAACGAAGCAGGGAGGCAAGAGATAAGCAACCGTGTACAGACCATGATCATCGGCAATGTCTTGCTTACCAAGAAGCGTCAGAGACAACCTATCCTAGACAGCGTCTTTATCAAGCGCTCTTGAAGAGTTGTGCTTTTGAAGAACCGACTCAGGCCGAGTGGTGGAACGCGAGTGAAAACGACGTATCACTAACTGGGTGGGTGGAGGAACCAAACTCTGACATGGTATACCGTGGGTATATTATTGAACAGTCATGGGCGCGCAATAAAGCCCCGGGAATGCCAGAGCGTTTCCTGGCCGCACGGGCGGTCGAATAAGAGTTGGCGGCGGTCACCTGAGCTGCGGTGCCCCCCGTCGATGTCGTGCAACCCAGCAGAGTGTCGGCCGCCTCCTATGTACCTCCATGAGACAGAGGGTGCTGGTATAAAGACATGGCAAGAGCCAAGGAATATCGTGTCTTTGTCTGACCGACGGTCGAAAACACTCCCCAAAAAACATTGTCTCCCATTTCGGCGCCAACGAAACTGACTCGAAGCCACCTTGCGAGAAGATCCGAACAATCGGTTCAGCTGAACCTCCGCCTTTGACTGTTACATTAAGGATTGTTGTGGGCATTGACGCGGAAAGCAGCTTGACCTCAACCCCAAATTTCGATGCTTGACGCAAGTATCCCAATTACGGACTACAAGGGGCTGAAACTGTTGTCCGTGCCGTATTGCGATCCCAGCCCACAATGGATCACAAGGCACGCGATGCCTTTCATCCTAGTTCGCCCACTTGTGCTGGTGAATGAGCGTAAGCGGTCCAGAATTTGGACGAGCTCCACGCAGAGAAGTCATCACCAGCGGTGGCAAAACGTCGGCGCCGTGCAGCAATCACATTGAAAATCAAACAGAATATCCACATTGATAGGGCGGGTGGACAGCGCCATTCGTCTCCGAATGGTCTTCTCCATGGCTCGAATGTTTGGTGGCCGAAACAGTATGTATGACTACAGCCGCAGTCCTGAGGAAAGATGAAGTTGTTCTTGGCAGTGACGACGTTTTATGGGTATTTGGCGAGAGAGGGAGAGAGATTCAACATCCATGGGTGATGGGGGGTTCTGCTACTCGTGAGACATAGGAGACGAACATCAACACTAGCGGTGCCGCATTGAGATGGGGGTGGATTTTCGTACCTCTTGCTCGGTATGGCGACCCATCCTGGGCCATGCCATTCGGCCCCGAGACATTTCGACCGGGATGGAGATGACAGGAGAGGAATTGTGGCGAGGAATACCCGGGATTTGAGGGGCAAAATGGGCTCTTGTCCCCTTTCTCATGGTCCGTGAGGCACAACAGGCTTTCAGGGCTGCACCGCGGAATTTATGTCAGGGGCACAGGTGGCTCGCGAGTCTTCTCGTTACCAGTGTTACGGTAAATGAGCTTACACAGGTTATCGACGGCTGCGGCGCATCAGATACAGACCATAGCGATGTACGTACGGCGGAAAAGTCTGGATTTTGAAGACGGGCTGGAGTTTAACAGTCATCACGCTAGAGGAACGTTCCGGGACATTGATGTTGAAATAGGGTTGGAAGTATAAAATCTCTCTCCAAAAAACCAAGATAAGACTGACGTGTCGAGTTGATATGGCAGAATGAAGCCAACGTTGAATCCGGCATTCCACACATCTCTCAGTGGCAAACACGTTTCCGGAAATAGATGCGGCAACACAGACGTTAAGCTAACCCTCCATTGACCCCAGGCGATGCTGCACCAAGCCAATATTGAACGGGCAGTATTGACTCTAACCCTATAGCAAACAGTCAGGTAGGCAGATGTGCATTGACGCATCGGGTGCGGCCGCCATCCGTCAAGTGGTCTGCGCGGCCGTCCGGAAAAAGACAGTGGTGGAGATGGCTCCAACTGTAGGGTGACTTGAGCTGTCAGACCGGTTATAAGTGGAGAGTTCTGCCGAGACTCCAACATTATGTTCAAGGTTTCTCCAGGGTTCCCTGGTGCCCTCCCTGGTCGCCCAACCGGCGCTGAGAGGGTGAGCGGCTTGAAATGGCCGCTTTGGCCTTGACGGCATTGGGGCGCCTATCACCCATGTGGAGACGACGAATCACGGCCTGAAGGGCAGGGAAGCCATCGATAGCGCTGCGAATGAGGTTGATCAGATACAAAGCCCCATTCTCCCAGCTCTAGGGTTACAACGTACAAATGGCTGGAGCGATCAAAGCCGAACAACGAGTGTGTGAGGTTCAGTTGACCGAACTGTGCGAGGATTTGGAAGGATGCTCCCAGTGCACCCCTTGTCGACGCCTGTCACAAGGCCCTTGCGCCGTCACCACCGCCGCTCTTGCTCGCCGGATTCGCAGACGTGTAGTAGGGTAGAGTAGAGGCTGGGGTCCCAAGGGCGCATGTTTGCGTCAGTGTGCTTCTTGGCCTTCGGTAATAGCCCGGCCGAAGTATCGGAAACATGCCTATCCAACATTGCAAATGGGCAGAGCAACGCCAACAGCAGGTAGGAGGTGCCTGCTTAGGGCTTATGACAGGCAACGGAGAACGAAGCCAGGCGGTAGCTGGTGTAACCCTCCCCCACCTCTTGTGTGCCGTTTTCTGGTAGACCAACACCGAGACGACAATTGTCCCAAGGGGTTGGTAGAGTATCTTCTTCACGCTTGCCACTATCTGCAGACGGAACGACGGAATGTGATCAGAGAGGTCGCCATGTGCATACGTCTCCACTAGGCGTTCTCAATAGCTCGACATGGAAATGCTAGTCTGCTTACGACAAAACTGCATGACCTCTGGTTGCACGAGGCTGGGACACGGTCGTCAGCCATATTTGGTTGAGCTTTCTCGGCAAAGCGAGCGGCGCACTTGCGGTATCGAGACATGGCCAGTTGTTTTGCCAAAGGCATTGCGATTCCGGAATCGAGGGTCCCGAAGGCGCATAGATGTAGAGCAGTCCTTTTTTTTAAGCGCCACTTTGTGCGAGACAGCTCGCTTGGGTCTCTCAGGATGTGTGCGTCGACGGGAAAGCACCTCTTTGCCAAAAGGATGAAGTAGCGTTGTTCCTATGCGGCCTAACATGCTTCAAAGTGGCTGCTGTGGCCGAGGATGCAGTGGTCATCGACTTGGGTAAGCGAGGAATACGATAGTTACGCACTCCTCGGTTGAGTAGGTGCCGTGGGTGAGCCACAAAAAAAAGGGCAAAAACAAAACAGATGGCTGTTGAGTTGTTTGCTTTTTCCTCTGATGGTAGGCTGTAGCGGCAGGGTTTCGTGTTTTGCTCTGAGACGTCGAGTTTTCCCACTAACCATGTTAGCTCAGACATGCATGCCTTTCTTTGGCTACGGTAGCCGGGATTCCTATGGTTGGCTGACGAAGGCCGCGGCTGGTGTTTGTAGGCCGCATAGCAAGCAAGTGTGGTGGTCTCGCAGCGTGCATAGAGGCACTGCGAGACCAGCTTTAGCGTGGTGGGGTCCCAGGTTCGCCCGAGCCGGCACTTTTAGATCGATAGGATGTGACGATATCTTGCTTTTGCACTATCGCTCGAGACGAGCCGGTGGAATATGTGACAGAGTCGGACGACTGAAGGGTTTAGGTTCTTGGTGGACCGTCCGATGGTCCCCTCCCCCTTTAAAAAAAAAAGGAGGCGCTGCGATTACCGAGAGTCGTTTACACTCCCATTTTTGACTAAAACGAGGCTTGGGTTGGCCTAATTACTAGAATCCCCGATGAGCAACGCTGTTGGATTAAGAGGCATTTCCCAGACGAGCTCGGTTCTGCATACGAGCGTGTGCGGCCAGTTGTGTGACCTGGCTTTAACTAGATGGGCCAAGAGACGAAACGGCATCAACGTCTCTCACGAGCAAAAGGTCGATGGCTATGTCTGCCGTACCACCGGCGGAGGACCGTATTTCCTTGGTGTAAAAGGTAGGTACGGCGTTGCGCATCGTCATGATGGTGATGGGCATGGCCGATTCATGATAAGATCGTCTCTTGTGCGAGGGAATTTTCGGACGAAAATGAGGGGGTTTGGATGATGCACCGTTGGTTGCAGTAAAAGACTTTGTTTGTTTGTTAGCCTGGGTAACCATGAGGACGTGGGCACATAGTTTTGATTAAGGTCAATCCAGACGAAACCCACAAGCAAAGAAAGCCAAACACTGGAATTGTCTTGGCTACGAAGTTGCTAATGGCAGGTGCGTCCCAAAAGATGACCTATTCTGGCCTATCACGTATCAGCAAGTCACAGTTGAGAACTAAGGTACCGATACAAGCCTCTCAAAGTCGCCCAGGTACACAATGGTCGCAGGCCACAGTTGAGAAGGACAGGAAAGGGAGGAGGAGGAGGGGGAGGAGAGAGGGGGAGTGATTGGCTTGCCAGCCATGGTTTTGGCAACTCTCTCCCTGCAGAAAGCTAACCTGACTTGGTTGGCTGCATTAGGTAAGGAAGGAAAAGGAGACAAATGGTATCACGCACGTAGGTAGGTACTGTATAATATCTACTACGGTATCAGGCCAAAGTTTAACCCCATTGTCAGGTAAATGTGGCCGTGCTTCTTTGATTATCTCAGCAGCTGGTACTTTGAGGTTCTTGTGCACATCCAGCACGAATCTAGCCAGTGAGAGTCTCTACCCATGTGGGTCATAACTCCACACTACCTGTTAGGGAGTTTTTACTTACCCATCATACCATAGTACTTCGGTACCTTGGACCCTGCGGAAGCTATGACATCCATTCATTTAAAGAGTTGGGGGTCCACGGGAGGGAGCGCTACAAAAGCTGCGCAGTGGGTTGTAGTGTTCCGTCTGAGGGCTCATCTCATGCCGAGCCCTGCCGTACTCAGAAAAGCCAACGTCTTCTAGGTCATTCATTGTCTTCACCTTATCCGTACAGGCATCAGGCAATTAGCCAGCCTGGTTCTCGGAACAGGCGTTCAAAATATCAGATCACTTCCCCACGACAGGAATCGAATTTGACCCGTGGGAACCAGGACAGAGATTTAGCCCCCCTTCCACTTCTCTCACTGTTGTCCAACTCCCGACCAGACAGAAATTAACATCCGTCTGCACATCAAGACGGACTAGAGTGGTGTAAACTATATATTAAACCTCAACATCGCGTCGCTTCGACCAATAGTCGGCAATGCCGGCGTATTGATCACCAGGCCGTTCCATGGACACCGACAACTTTGTAGCTAATCCGCCCCTACTGCCGTGGTGGGCCGGGCCGGAAGCTTCAGCATAAGCAATAATTGTCGAAGTTTAACGCCTCGGTCTCGACGTATCACAGCGACAAAGACCAGGAAAACGAGATACCCGAAGGGTCCAATCCTCCGATCTGGCATGACACAGCCCTCTGCATGCTTCGAGCTGGCGTCGATGCGATGGAGTCCTCAGTTGGATGCAGGGAGCGGGCACATTCTCGACAGACGCATGAGCAGACAGATAGATTGAGACTCGCCAGCCAGCCAGCCAGGATGCATCAAACACCCATCTTGCACGACCTTGTCGCTGGAATTGGCCGATGTACCTACCCTAGTGTATGTATGAATGCGTGGCGTTCTTGCCTTGGTATACTGACCCGTTGGCTATGCGGCGCATGTACTTAGTTGGTTTGAAGTCGAGATTCACAGAGCTCTCGGTCGAGCACCCACACCCTCTAGGATAGGCCGGAGTTCGTGCCCATAGTGTGCAACCCCTTACTGTATGTAGTACATTCGGCCGGGCAGCAGGGCGGCTCCATTGATGTCGATAGCCGTTGGCGTCGTGTCGTGACGTTCCTCCACAACCCCCAGTTCGTCCACTTTTGGGGGAGTTTGGCCGCTCGTCGGCGTCCCTGAGCCTGACATGATGTGGTTGCGCATGGCTTTCGGACGAGGGAGGGAGAGATGCAGATAGCTCATCCCAGCAAAGTGACATGGACAGCATGACGGGACTGTGATAGTGCTAGTTGGATGCAGGTAGACACCTGGGTACCTAAGTAAGTGGTATATGTACCCAAGTAACTAGGTGTGTGGTGTACGGATACACTACACTACATACCTAGTGCAAGTGTTATTCCTTTTCCGGCGAGTGGAGAAAGTACGGCGGCCGCACCAATTCGCCCAGAACGTGGTCGCAGAGAAGATGCTGTACAGAGTACGTACCGGACGAGCCCACTTACCCTTACCTACCTAGGTGCCTAGGTAGCTGGGTACTTACCTGACAACTAAGATGTCCAGGTGGGTAGGTACCGAGGTTGGTACCTGAGCAAGGCATATGATGAGTAGGTGACCTTGGGTACCTGTCTGACGCGACGTTGACGGTCATCCTGACTGACCTCCCCGTCGTCCCGTCCTTTCTTCCCCCAACTCGATCCCCGCCTTTTTGTCCACCCGAGCTCATGATCGTCCGAGCAGTTCCTCTCTCGACTCACACCACACTCCTGCTGTTCCCTCCGATCGATAATCCATCCATCACGCTGTACTTTTTCGTCTGCCCACACACACCCTGTCGCGGGCGTCTCTTCCGTGGGCAGCCGTCCCTGGGCGGGCAGTTCTTTTCTTTGCATGCACGACCCGTGAGTGCATCGAATGAATGATTGCGCCTTTACCCACAAACACGATCGGGCCATGGCCGCCGGCTACTTTGTGGAAACTCGGTGCCTCCAGCGGAACGCCTGCCTGCACCACTCACCCCACCTTGTCGATACTACACTGCTACTCTGTTCCACCAACGCTTTTCTTGTTCCCTGGGCCGCGCATACCAGTCCAGAATTCTACACTACAGAGTACATCCATTGTCTTGGGGGCGGGCCTCTCAAAAGGTCTAGTCCACCGTTCGCCTCCTACCATCTTCCTTGTCTCTGAAGAGGAAGCAAACATGCATTTCTCGGCTTCCAACGTTTATAGCATTCCTCCGTCTGCAGACCATCCGTCAGGTTTCTCAACACTGGAGTGAAGCCGTTGAGCACCCCTTCCACTCTTCTCCACAACGAACCGAATCTCGTCCACCTTTCTTATTGCTTGTCCTGAGTGGACCGGCATGGTTCGGGCCCCCGATGGACGGTAGTAGTAGTCTGTTGGCGAATCGCCATCTTCCGCTTTCGGTGCGTCGATTGCTAAGGCCTGCCTTGGGTGTTTGCCATTGATTGCATCCCCCTCGCTCTGCCGGAAGCTGACATACCTCACTCAGGTAACGCTACGAGTACATTGAGGTCCAGCCTGGATCCTACGCCTCCAGCATGCGAGGGGACGCCAGGGCAAAACGCCCACAGGCTCAACCCCCGACCCCGCTATGCCTGGCTCTGATTCTCCGACGGCAGGCTTCATCCCATCTTGCGGCCCCAGCTTCACAACCTGCCTTGACCGTCCGCTGACGACTCGCCATCGTTTGTGGCCAACGCAAGGCACTGGGTCATGGCAAACTAGCAGTTGGCCTCCATCAACCCTTTGCAGCTTTGTCTAGACAGACCTTCAAGTACTTGGAATAGCGGAGGAAGTCGTCTGGATGGACATCTGCTCTTTCAATCCGCACCTGACAGCGACGAATTAAAATCATTTCCCGCCCTGTCTATGGGGCACCGGGTCCCCATCGAAAATTTGTTTGTTTGCCCGCCCACGTACTAACTTCCGCGCCGTACCGCCTCCCGCAGCTCGCCCTGAACTATCAAAAAAAAAAAAAAACGAAAGGCAGGCCGACAACGAGGGAATCGCATGGCGGCCTTTGCTCAGGTACCCAGGCCCTTATCCTGAACCCGTCCGGAAGCAAGGGAGGGGGAGGCCTGTCTCCTGCTCACCAAGAATGAACCACGCTCAAAGTTACAGAGACACGAAGTCCCCGCTCTGATACAGTGAGCTCACCTGAACTTCAGCAAGCCTTTTGACCAACCATGACAATTCCGCTCTTAACCCCCCACCTCGACTCATCTTGCGGCTGGCTAGGTGGCGGTAACTCAACAACCGCGGGTGCTCTCATCTGCAAACCTGTTCAGAGTGCCAGGAATCGGACACTAGCGGCCAGCTGGTCATTTAGCAGGTTTTCGCTATGCACTTGCATGATGTACGTGTAGTTAACCAGACAAGGGCCGAGTGAGAGAACTTTTCTTCTGTCCGTGCTCTCCTTGAATTTGCTGCAAACCCAACCCTGCGCCCTGTATTCTAAAATCCGGCAAGCTTTTGTGTTTCATTGATCTTGAGCCAGACACGACGGACCGCTGTGTATTTCCTGGCTCCAGCTCACAATTTATCCTTCAAGAGCCCGCCAGTCAACGCAATCGAAAAGTCTAAGACAGGACAGTACAAATGTCGCTACGTTGACGACTGCAACCCACAACGGTCCCTCCCAGGCGCCATGCTGTCCAACACCGAGATACGGGTATCCGAGGAGCGCCCACACGTGCCCCAAGGAGTATTTCAAGGCGTTCCCAAATCACAGCAGCCATGGTGAGAAGAAGAAATAAAAAAAAGTACACCCGGCTTGAACATGATGCAATCAGCGACTATATTACAACCAGTCATGTACTTATGGAGACCCTTGTGACTGGCGAGGCTCTTGCCGACCGATGCGCCGTTCAGCCCGGTCCACCGTTGTCTCACCTCCACCCCCTGCTCGTCGACATGGGGTCTCTCCCACACCCTCATGCAACCCACACAAATTATTCTTTCCAGCACCTCCGAGCTCCTAGAAGGGTGTTTGACAGTTCAAAGGCGACAAGGAGGGTGGAAAACCCGCGGCGTAAGCACCTGCTGAACTATCTATCTAGCAACTGGGTGCACCGGTACTCGGTATGCCCACTGCACCAGATATTCGCATCAACCGACCTCTGAGTCCAACGTAGTCACTTTGCTCTCTAAAAGAAAGAAAGAAAAAATAAGTTCATCAAAATAACAGATACGAGACGACAAGCTGTTGAAGATACTAAGGATGAGTGGAAACATGAGTTGTGAAGATGATCAGAGCCTTCAGATTGCGGGCCTCGTTGCAGCACTGCTCACTCTTGGGAAGAGCGACTAGGGCCAAGAGGATCGCCCGCCCTCTACAAATCTCGCAAGTGATAGCAGCACATGGTGGACTCTTTTCGGGAGATGGCTAGGGATCCCTCTGTTTGACCTTGCAGGGCCGTATTGGGTCTGGTACAGGCTATGTATATGCAAAGTTGCGGGCAGTCTTTGCTCTGTACTATACTCTGATGACCTCGTCTATCCACAGTAGCACAAATACGACAAGATAACCTGGGGGCTGCCTTGGGAGTTGTGGATGTGGCCGGCCACCTGCAGGTCACATATTGGATCTGCGAGCTTGGTGGTGGTGTATGGAATTATCCAACGCCCTCTCCCTCTCTCTCCCTCCTGACGGACACCTGCCACATGTTATCAGGATTGCGGACCAGGGAGGGCACTCGAATAGGTACTTTCGAGTTTTTCCCCTCGCACAGCTTCACAAGTACCACGACTACAATTCACACCCACCCCCCCCCCCCCCCCCCCCCCCCCCCCCCCCCCAAAGGCATGCCTGGCAAACCCTTTTTTATTTTTATATTATTATTATTTATTTTATTCCTTTTCCCTCTCCTTCCCCACTGTCGTCGGTCTCGCGTCGGACGACCTGTGTGCTGTCCTGCTTTAGGCGTGTGCGTCTACCCGTTTTTTTCAACCCAGCTGCACTTCAATCTAGCATTCACACGGACGACCTCGTTACTCATGCCGCTTGTTTGTGCCTGGACTCCTACCAACCATCCAGCCGAAGCCTGAAGGAGGGTAGAAAGCTCCCCTTGCCTAGACTAGGGGTCTCTTTTGGGCCGTCGACTTCCCGCTTCTCGGCTCGTTCTTGTTTCCACACTTTCGGATGCTGGTCTTGCTGCCCTCGACCTCAAGTCCGCTGGTCTCACGGTTCACCCCCTCCCTTCCCTTGCGGGACACTACTTCGCACTCGCACTCCCCAGCTAGCTGCCACATACCACGGCAAATCGAGATACACTAAGAAGCCCTAAGTCGGAACATTACGAAAGAAAGTACAAGCTCAACTCGCCCTCGCCTCGCAGGCCTATCCTTCCTCCACCTCAGCCCGCGAGCCTTGGCCTCATCTAGGACCGTCACCCTTCAACCTCTGGTTATTGGCTCTTTCTCTTTGATTTCTCTTCCAGAGGCAGCCGTGTCCGTCGTCCTCTTGGCTGAGATCACAAACGCGTCTTGTTGGCTGTTCGCTTAATTCCTCACTTCTCTCTCTTTCTCTCTCTTTCTCTCCCTCTCTCCCTCTCTCTTTGCTGGTCTACACATTATCTCCGAGACATTTGCGTGGAGAGTTGCGTTCTAAGACAAATCGCGAACCAGTGGAGAGGCTTCTCCCCCCCGATGTCTCGAGACATCTTGGAAACAAAGAGGACTTTGAGGTTCTTTCCGGCGCCCAGTTTCGCGAGCTGATAGATCTGTTTCGACCGCCCCCAATCCTGCCGTCTCTGCCGACTCCCTTCCCAAATACCAGCAACGTCCCCTGGCTGGTCACCACCCGTCGTCTTCTTTGTCGCGTCTGTCACTTGGACCGTCAATTTCATCTGTTCAGCCGCGGCACAACACTTAGCAATTTCTCATTCTGCGTTTGAAAAGCCATTCGCTCCGCCAACCACCGACAATATCAGGCGATATTCCGCTTTCTATTTTATGAGCCCTATCAACACGTTGTGATACGTTCTGGCCCTAATCCGCCAGACGCTCTTCAAACCGGCTGTGGAATATTTAGCCAGCACTTCCTTAACAGGTATCGGGACAAGTCAAGCTCTCTGCTGCATCCACCCTCGCACGAGATCCGGCACGCCTTTGTCAATTCTTGACGACCTAAATCGTGCTAAGGGTTGAGCATCCTCGCTGGCCACTTCTTACTGGTGTTCCTTGCCTGGGCATTGCTCGGTCGCATTGATATCTGACTCTAATGCTCCTTTCCTGCACATATATTTCTGCTGCATGACAATCATCTCAGTAAAGTCTCAACCTTTCAGCGTTATGTAGGATACTCGACACTAGATATCAAACAAGCCATTATTTTCTAACCTTCGAATAGTAACACGCCGTATCCGGCTACTCATCTTTTGGATTCAGCCCGCAGCGTTACACGCTTTACCAACCATCGCTTACGATAACTTCTATAGTCTTGCCCGAACAACGCCTCAGATCTTCCACCTCAGTAAACTGGATGCAAGTTTCTTACCGGTCTAACTAACTGCTGCGCCCCTTCTGCCACCGTCATGGTCCGCGACTTTCCTCGGGAGCCATACCCCCGGCAATGGCATTCGGAGCGGTTTCCTATTGACCCTCCACCCCCCGACGATGGCCGATACCACGAGTCTCGTGACGCTCGCAGACCCCCAATTGTGAGTCCACGCAATCCTTTTCAAGCTACCATCGGTTGTTGACGAGGTCAGGACATCGAGAAGGCTCTGCGAGATCATTGCAATATCCCGGCCAAGAAGTTCTTCATGGTAGCTGTCTTGGATGACGGGTCCACTGAAGTTTTTGGTAACACGGGAGAGAGACATCACCCAAATGGGTACAGCAAGTTCTTCAACTTGAAGAACTTCGTTCGTCATGTCAACTACGCTAGCCACGTCAGTGGTGTACGTCCTGGTACATATCACACCGTATCCGCCACAAACCGATCACCTTCTGACACGTGTATAGTTGCCATTCCTCTGCACGATGATTCCGAATTCAGCCATCTTGAAGGCGATGGCTACCACCAGAATTTCGGCAGTTATGGGCACCGCACGCCAGATCGTCGCCGACTAGGCGGCGATGTGTTCGACGAGGATAGCGGCTACAAGACACGCAAAAGACACCGAGCAGGAATAGCAGCCGGTTACCGAAGAGCTGCCAACGACGAGGACGATGTTGCGATTGTGGTCACATCCAATACGAAGAAAACCCTCAAGGTGGGCGACCAAAAGGAGGTGTGGAATCTGTACGAACAACGATTCAAGAACTGTCAACAAACGGCCTGCAAGCTTATCGCCAAGGCTTGGGTCAAGGTTGTCGAGCCTAAAAAACAAACGAATCACCCGTACACTGGCCAGGACGAAAAGGCCCCAGACTGGTGGCCGAAGCCATGGGGTCCTACAAAGGAAGAGAAAGTCAGACACAAGGAGCCTGATCATCTCTACAAACGAGGTACGATGGCATGATAAAGCCCGAGGATCCAGTTCATGTACTGACAAGCGGTCCAGAGCGAGTTCATCTCTTGTGTCACATCCTTCGAATGATTGTGGAGCCCCCTGAGAAGCAGCACCCGGCCATCCGTAAGATGAATCTGAACGTGCAGAAGCTAGAGGACGCTACCACAGAGGCAATGTCGGCTTTCTTCTCAGACAAGGAAAACAAGCTGAACGCGAAGAAAAAGCCATACCTCGACGAGATTTTTAAAGTGGCTAAAGCGGAGGAGAGGTATAAGAATGGCGAAATCGGTGAGCGCCCTCGGTTCTTCCCAATGAGCTTCAAGCTAACGAACGGTAGACGCCGATACGCAGGTCTTCGTCATGTCCGAAGACAAGTTCCCCGAGAACTACCCATCCGACAACGAGGACAATGGTTTCGTGAAGGAGGAGGACGAGCACCCCTCCATCAATTCGAGCGCGTCACCATCGAAGACCGGAGCAGCGCACGACCTCTTGCACACGTCCAGCGGCGACCACAGCCCAGCAGGGCCTCTACACGGGGGCGCCTACATGAACGAGATGCCAATGCGAAATCAACAGTACTCGGCCCAGATGATGTCCTCAAACATTCAACCCGAACACCATTTCGTTGAGAACAACAATATTCACCCGCCCGGCATGCCGCTGCAAGAACTTGTGCCGGCATCTCATGACCCTCATCGACGATCTTCCATGTATGCATCTCCCACGGAATATTCCAACGCCGCCTCCGCAGGAATGTACACGCAAACATGGCAAGGAGGAACAGCTGCTCCTGGTGGCAACTCCGTTTATTCGTTTACTCCTCAGCAGCCGGGGCCTGCACAGGGTCATTTTGCGAACCCGAGCGTCCCAATGTCTCAGAACCAGTATATGCCCACGCCGTACGATAACATATCCCGTGGCGGTTTTGATTCTGTCTTTCGGCCCGTGAGTGCCAGCCAGACTCCTGTGCAAAACTCTCAGGGGTTTCCGGGTTATCTACCTGCTGATACACGAGGGATTCCGGGCCCAGGAGGAAAAACAGAACCGCTTGCCCGAGGGCAGATGCATTGAATGAGGCGAAGTAGGAACCAGTTGTCGTCCTGCTTTGCCTGTGGTTAGGCGCCGGCACCAGAATTATGGCTATAATGCGGAAATTCACTGGACAACGAATGTACGGGCCTCGTAAGACGAGGTAAACGAAACGGCCGCGTTTTCCATGGCGACCCCCATCACGATATCCTGGCACTGTTGTATACGAAGCCTCCCTTCCAGCCCGAGACCAGTCCAAAGCTACCAGGTCTACACTGGGACGTCAAAAAAGAGATATGGAAATATGTGCAGCCCGGATGTTTTTTACTTTTACTTTTTATTTTTTCTACCATTTAGTGTCTATGTCGCCGCTGCCTGACCGATCATCTCGCGAGCGGCATCTCGGTTTTTCTATTATCTGCGGGTCTAAAAGCAGCAACACTTGACATCGAACGCATACCAGAGCGCAACAACCAGCGACAGCAGTTCTGGGATAATGGATATCGGAACAATGCGAACGGCGGGAGCTTGTGATTTCAACACCAGGTCGGGCTGCTTCCACCAGGACGGTCGACGGGCCTGATGCATGGAGTTTCTGTTTTCCAGGGGAGTCGAGACGGATATGAGGGTGGCACAATTTACGTCGTCATGAACAATACGTTTGTTTCACTTTGTCTTTTCCAAGCTCTGCCTTGCCCAATCATCAGCGAACACGAATGGGCTCACTAGCGGTCATTGCCATATGCCGGACGATTGTTTCCTTTTTTTTTTCCCTTTTTTTCCTTTTGCGGCGGTACTGCTGGCCTTGGGTGTTCCAGCCCTTTATGAACTTCATATCAGTGGAGGCGATTGAATCGCAAACAGGAGGGACGGGGTTATGTGCAGAGGTATCGCTAGAGGAAGGAAACATGCCCTAAAGAAGAAAAGAAAAGAAGAAAAAAAAAATTCCCCCGACAAAAAGATTCGGGCTGGGAAAGGAAGGTCTGGCATGATGTTATGACGAAGTTTTCCTGTAGTTTGTTTGGAGCTTTTTTTTTTTTTTTTCGAGGACTATTTCGCCTTGAGAGCCCTCTGAGGTTCGTCCTTGGATGTTCTTTTACGAATGCCAGCTATAGATAGGTGCTTAATGAACGGCAGTCTACTCGCAATGTTCCCCTGTCCTTCCGCATGGTCTTCTTTGAGGTGTGTCGTTGATATTACCTTGGGCACTACCGCGCGCGTGTGTCCTTCTTTGTTATCCGGTCTAGCGTGTGTGTGTGTGTGTGTCTGTGTATCTATGTCTCGGAGAGCCGTTAGCCTCGTTGGACCCCAGCGTCGATAATGAGGCTCTTCGGCTGGTCCGAGGCTAGGCTGAATTTAGCATGAGGTTACGACTACTGGAAAAAAAAAACCCCCCGTGTATGGGAGAGGGGGGAGGGTGTTTGCATTCCAGCTTCGCCAATCGGTGGGCTTCCAATGGCTCAACCGCATGAAATATGACGAGTAAACAAACAGTGGGTTTTCCACTGCATCGTGGGGGGGGTCAAGGGGACCGGTGGTCAGGGGTGGCAAAAACTGGGTGTGAGAAGTAAGGAACGTCAGGAAAGGAGGAGAGGCAGGAAAGGGGGGGGGGGGGGGGGGGGGGGAGGGGAGTGGCTTTGTTTTGCACGCGCACGACCGGGCAGATCTGACAGGTAACGAACGAAGCAGGAACAGACGCAAGAGGAGGGGGAAGACGATGTTGGTTGGAGTTTTGGGCAGTACATACTGTACGTAGTACGGATACACTGCTACAAAGTATGTAGGATCGTTCTGCGACCCTGGTACATCTAGGTCCCGCTTTCCTGGGTAGGGGGAAACAGAATAGGTGACTCGTCGGATATGATTTCTCTTCCCACGGGGGGTACGTAGAGATTGGGGGGGAGGGGAGTGTGTTGGAAAGAATGACGCGGAGGCCCGGCAAGGCCGCAAGGGCCGGTCGAGTCGTGAACTCTCATCTTCGGGGCATGAGGGAAGGGGAAATGGGGGGGGAGGGGGAATGATACCCCGGTCACCGGCGCCCCGCATACCGGTCAAGAAGTGGAGTCGCCGGGCGTCCAGTCACCGGCGGCGGTGTGCCACACCTCGCACCTTATTCCAAGGTTTGTCGAATCTCTCCCTTCCCCTTTTATCTCCTATCCGTCCTTTTCGTGATTTTCCCTCCAAACAACCTTATTTTTGGACCCGTGAAGATCACACGCCCCTCCATTCCATACTCGTTGTTGTTCGGACATCTGACCTCTCTCTCTCCCCCCCCTGCTGCGTCACGTTTCCTGCTTTCCTGACAGATGATGTGTTGTGTGGGCTTTCTTTTTCCTTGGTTTCCTGGTAATATATGATGAGGAGAAGGGTTGCAGAGGAGGCTACTGGCACGTCCCGAGTTAACTCCCGCTGCAGAGCGTTCCCATTTACCCTCCCTCCTTCCTCCTTTCCACCTGTTCCACCCTTGGAAGTTCGCATACACCCCCTCCACTCACACTTACTCACACAGGTATGTATGCGTTTTGGTTGCTTCCTGGAGAGTAAATAGAGAGGCAACAGCAGGGGAGAGGTGTTTGGATGGTGCGCAGGGATTCATGGTAGGAATGCATGTATAGGTACTCCCTCGCTGCTAGCCCACCATCAGCCCTGGCCGTATTCTTGGGAAGGGATTCTATTACGGATGACAACGGGAAGTCGAGTTTGTACCGCCAGCGACTGCCACCCAACCACACCCAGTCGGTTTGGCTTACATTGGAAAAGAGTCATTGTTGCTTCTCTGGTGACGCGATGGATGTTATGATTCAGAGACCATTTCAGGGGCTCTACGACCGGACGGAAACCTATGGCGACGGGGACGAGTCTGCGGGAACGGATACTGATCTGGTGGATGAGAGAGTACCTCGAGGTTGGAGCCGCGCTGAACAGGTGAACCTTAAAGTCACATCATTTGGAGACGGTAGTCCGGATTTCCTCCCCACGCCCATATTCTTTTTCCTCCCTATTTAAAATAACAGACCATCTAGTGACCTAGAATCAGGCTAAGACGCAGTAAGACGAGTCTGTACACGTCCCGGGGCGTCGCTGTTCCTCGCACCTCCCACTGTGGTCGTACGAGCAAACAACACAGCCGCCAGTCAGCCCCGACTCCCTGACAAAACCACAAAGCAAAGAAGAGAAAAGAAAAGGGCGCAATGCTTGCCTGTGTTGCTGCAGCAAGTACCGACGCCACATGGCCTCGCCACCCTCCCTGTTTCGGACTCGGATGCCGGAATCCTGCTGCTCGAACCAGCCCAGGCTTCCATACCAACGTCGATACCTATACGCCCGAGAGGCGTTGACCCCGTGTGCATGCACGCCATTCCGACCCCTTCCACCCACTCGACCGTCCTTGACACACCATCTGCGGACGCGTACTTCGTGGCTGGTGCCGAAGTGGCGGAGGTGCAGAGGCCTCGGTCACCCGTTGATGATTTTGCGAATTGAGGGTCAGAAGGAGAAGAGATGTGAGTGTAAACTGTATCGTCACGCCAATGCGTAAGAGGGTATGAGCTGCAGAGAAAACACAAAGTTGAGCTTGCCTATTGGAGTTTCCGTTGCGGCCGGAAAGGTGTTTCCCCCGTGCTTGTGCCGGCCTTGCGAACGATGCAGTCTATCGGGAACAAACGGTGGTGCATTATGTTGGCTTGCGTCGACGATGGCACATCCTACCTTCTATATGAGCGGAGCAGCACGCCACACGTTTAGTGGACACGGGCAATATGCCGTGATGGGCTTTTTTTTGCAATACAATACAAAAGGGGGTTGCTGTGTTGTTACCTAGTAACGCAGTGAATCACTATCAAGCACAGGGATTGCAGACCTCGTCATCTTCTCTTTCTGGCCCTTGATAAATTTCGGTTAGACGCATAGGTAGACAAGCCCATCTTAGCATTTGCTTGGCTCTATTTGCTCCTTAATCTCAAGGAAATGTTGAACAAGTATGGGGAGATACCGAATATGGCACGGAATTTGCTTACTTACCTAATTCACCTCCTAAAATTCCACGGCCTCATTTCATCATGTTAGATACCGCTCTAAGTAATCCCTCTGGAGTTCAGCTTTACTTTACGGCTTTGTTGATGGATGAATCTATAAAGTCCGTCGTCAACTTTGGTACTGTGTTACTGGCATGCATTTGGACTTTCCTCCTAGCTTGGATGCACCCGCATAAGCCCCTCGGTAGAATGAAGTCACACCCAAGCCAATACATGACAGATATACACAATACACATTCACCAAAAATTGCTGCCATGTCGGAGCTTAAATCGTGAGAAGGAGTGTTCAGTTCTGGACACACATAAGCACATCAAAGGCTTCGGAACCACCACTATTGCTATCCGTGTTCTCAGACCCCTGTGCCCTTTTGCCCTACAAGGGTGTCGTCTATTATTATATGTCAAAAAGAAACCGGCCATACGAACCTCGTATCCTCGAGCATATTTCCACTGTCTGGTGGATGTATGAGAGACAAAAGCTTGCCCCGTTGACGTCGGCAATCGCAACAACTAGAAACAATGACCGGATATTGTGGGTCTCTTCACCTTAGTGAGGTCCAGATCGTGGAACGTATCTGCCTCTTCCAGCACCTCCATGTTTCTGCTATTATGCTTTAATCGATAGCGGTCGAATTCTCTTCAACTGGATGTCATATCTAACCAGAGCTCCACCCCCTTGAGGCGCAAGTGCGAAGTTCACACCTATGCAATATGTCGTCCTGTTGCTCCATCTGTGCTCCTCGCCTCTGAAAGGTCAACAGACCGTAATGGTCACTTAGGCATTTCACTTGAATACTGGCTCCGTCCAGAGTTCAGAATGTCGGGTGCAGAGAGCCTCGTATACTCCCCAGTACGTTAACATGGCCGGTATCTACCGACTTCCAAAAGTTCTAAATAATGGCTCTCATGCCTGCCCTAGGCGGCTACCTCGGGGATGCCGGACACGTCGCTCGACTGAGCAGGTGTCTATGCAATAACACTCTCTTCTAATGTTGTCGTGATGCGAGACAAGCAGGCGCCCTGATACAGCATAGCAGGCAAAGTGCCAGACGGCCAACGACCGTAATTGACTCCGTTCGCTAATTACAAAGCCCGCACGCTCCTGTTAACCTTGATGTCAGTCAGCATAGACAGATCAGCTCAACATATGACGGGCACATTCACAGCAGACACGGCGAGACGACTACTGTGGCCAACATCCATATGTCATTCGTCGTTTAGTAATGAGCACGCCCAAAGGTCAAACCATTATCAGACAGCACCCTAGACATGGGCAGATTGTGTCCACGGAAGACCAAAATTTCTGCAACGCCGAAACCAATCCTACCACCTGATGGAAATAAAACGGGAGCCAACGAGCACGGCTGATTATAAACTATAGTGTATTTGCAACCACAGGAACCGTGCTTGGTAATCCGAGTAAAAAAAAACAAGAAACAAAAGCAGCTTATTGCTGACTGGGGGGTATAAAATGAAAAGAAAGGTGAAAGACCGGTTTCAACCAAAGCCTTAACCTAGTTTCGGTAGGCCGCTGGCGTCGATGCTGACGTCAGTAACGCTACGTTGGCGCAGGGAACCTGTTGTAACGCTGCAGTGCTGAGGGCCGGGGTCTAAGGTCGACAAGGGGGAACACAGTGATAAACATCCATCTCGCTGACGGGCAACCCGTCCGGGATCACAGCTTGGCCCCTACCAGCCGTACAAGAAGGGTCTTGGGCTTGAACTGGGACCTCCTAAGTCGTCGAAGCCGGTTCCTCCTTGTTCGCCTGAGGGTATGAAAGACCCGCGTTCTGGGCAACGCGCTTCCAAGTCTCCAACTCCTTGTAGAGACGTTCGCATTCTTGCTTGAGTTTGTCGTTGGAAGCACTGAGCTCTGCTATAGCTTGTTCCGTAAGCAACTTTTCAAGGGTCCACTTCTCAATGTTTTGCGTTTCGTTCTCTTTGAGTTGGTTGATGAACGTGACGGCGCGCTGGAGGATTGATCCTTTGTTCTTCTCGCAGTTAGGAACAATCTTGGCCAACTCATTGATGCCTTCGTTGATGGTCTCCCGACGACGACGCTCCACTGGTCAAATCAGTATGCACATCTATGAGTACAGCGCGTAAGAATACTTACCCTCTTTGTGATTATCCTTACGCATCTTGTGCCATTCCTCAGAGCCAACATCCGGTTTCTTAGCGGGAGTACCCGCCGATCCGGATGAGTATCGATGCTGAGGTTGCGGGGGCTGATGCTGCTGATGCTGATGTTGCGGGGGCTGATGCTGCTGATGCTGATGTTGCTGAAGAGCTTGGTGGCTTTGATGGGCTTGCTGTTGCTGGACAGCCTGGACGCCATTCGTAGGCTGAGGTACAGCAGGGAGGGCAGGCAGCCCGTCCGGCGGACTCAGATCGGCGTGACCAAAGGTATGGTCTTGGCCATGGTTCGGCTCATTACTTGTCTGAGCGGCGAACTGCTCCTCCGTGGTAGGTGGCACATGAAGAGTAGGATACATAGATCCTAGCGCCGCGGCGGCGGTGCTGGAGGCGTTGGCCGGATCAGCCGCTTCCGAGTGCTCAGCGGCAGCAGCTTGCTGGAGAGCGCTGAAGTCGGCCACGTTGACGCCGTTAGCAGCGGCAGCATGAGCAGCTTCGACAGCGTTCTCAATGAAGGCTGCGGTGTCGGCGTCCGAGAGTCCAGCGCTGGCTCGCTTAGCCCGGCCAGGACTGTTGGACTCTGACATGTCATCGCGCTTCCGCTTTTGACCAGGAGAGGGCGAACCCGCTAGCTCAGAGAGGTCTGGGTGATCGACCATGACGTCTGCCATTGTTGCGATGATGGAGCTTTGCTGTTCAATTGAAAAGGGTTGGGTGTGAGAGAGGAAGCGCGGCACTGCGTCTTCGACAGTTCACTGACCTTCAAGATCAGCACAATTCGAAGCCACGAGCATCAATCACGGAACTGGGAGGATAATCAGCATCCGAGTAAGGTGAATGAGCCCACAGAATGAGCACGAAGGACAGAGAGGATTAAGTGAGGAAAGTTAAGGATGAGGTGCATTGCTACCTTAGCGGAAGACAACACGTTCAGATGGTCAATCTCGAAAAAGCGATTTGCTTGTGTGAGGCAGGATGGCATGAGCACTTGCTCTTGACATGCGCGTCCATTTTCCTGGCAAATCATGTAGCATGCTTGCCATTAAGGAATGACCTGACAGGCAACGTCGCGATATGTGCTCGACGAAGGCAGCATTTCAGGAAATGGCGCAATGAGCAAAAACGAGGAGGCATTAAAAACCCTGCCTTGCGTCGCTGTACAGTACGACTGAAATGGAAAACGATAGGGAAGATCGTCAGAAAAATGGGACAGGTCGCATACCTTCAGATCATGTGCTTTGCGGCGTGGCCTGGGCGGTGAGTGCCAGATCACGGGTTTTGCTGGAGTTCACGTGTTCGGCGTGATCAAACTCGTGATATCGCGCGGCAGCGGGTAGCTAGCTGGGGGGGGGGGCGCGGGCGGACCTCGTCGGATGGAGCCCGTCCAGTTATAAGCAGTTGAGGGTCGAGTGGTGGAAGATACAACGAAAAACGCGTCGAATTTCTTCACAAATCGCGAATCTTGAGAATTGCCACAGCCTGGGCGAAGGCTTGCGTTTATTCTTATTAGTTCCTGAGGACTGAAAGGGGGCCCGGTTGAGTTGGCTCGTTGGTTTGGGGGAGCGGCGGGAAGCTCTGGTCACGCGGCAAAGGAAGAGGGTGAACACGTGCAAAGTGGGTGAGGCTGGAGATAAATACGCTTGAGGGTGAGGGACTCTCTTGGCCTGAGGCAGGAAGTGTATAAAGCCAATCAGGGGCTGGGAAGCCACACCCCCAGGCTTCTGGCCGCTACTGGTGCCTCCTTCCCCGAGTGCCCCGATCCAATCCCCGTTCTGCAGAGGGGCACCTGCTACAATAGCATCCCACGCCAGAAATGCGAGTGTTGCTTGTTACGCCTTATCGATTAATGTGTGAAAGAGCCCATGCCTCACGTTAGCGATAGACAACAATCTCAAACAGCAGCAGGGGTAGCTTTCCACCCACTCGAGCTCCTCTGCCTTAGCCTCAGCGATTCAAGAAGCTCGTTGCACCCACCCGCCAACTCTGCGACTGCAAATACCGAGCCTTACCAATCATCTGATGCCCTCGTTGGCTGGCAGCATGAATCACTTGACTGATGGGCTGTGAGACATTCCACTTTCCATTCGAGCGCAACAGATACGCCGGCTCCATAGTAGTCCCGAGAACTGTTGCTGGTAGTCACGGCTTGCCAGGTTGTTGTCCCACTCTCGTGTTGCACCCGCTTACCAACTTCTCACAATGAGCGAGTGACATACAGCTGAGGGGAGGGAAGCAAGAGGACGTGCCTGGGTGGGGGGTACCGTGGTTGCTCCAGATCCTCTGGGTCGGATACGCAGGATGAACCGAGCCACAGATGTGGCTCGTGTACCAGAACAGCCCCAGTGGTCATTGGCCAGTGGGTCCGTCATCATGGGGGACCAGAGGACGTGCCGAGCCCTTTTGATAGCATAGCAAGTATCGAGACTGCTCAACGGACTTTAGCTCAGCAAAACGCAAGAGTAATATTACAAGCTTCTTTGAGTGGAATTATGGCTACGTTCGAGCTTCCAATTAGTTGGTTATAACGTAAGCAGATTCTATCCGAAATCATCTTGACGACGGAGCGACTTCGGCCCCGCCACACCGGGCCGCATAACGTCAACTGCTGTTAGTGGCCGTATCTGTGCATCTGTGCTTCAACCTCCTAGCCGCGGGTTTCCAACAATCTCTCAAGCCAGCCACACCGACAAGGCCAGCCTTCGCGAACCCCTCCTTCGAGGACCACGCGCCGCTGTGAACCGTCAAGTGGTACCAGCAACCCATTGTCACGTCCGGAATAGTTGCCAATATGGGCGACCACGAGCACTCCACGATAAAACATCAGGATCATCTCCTCCTCGTACGTCGGTCACTGTGCCACAAGCTAGCTCGAAGTCCAGCACTAACCCCCATTCCAACCGATAGGACCAACCCCTCCTTCGCCTCCCGTACGAACTCCTTCGCAAAAACTTTCGATCCGCTCATTTTACCGTCGAAAAGGACTCGACTGCCGTCAAGACCCTTCTCAAGGAGACCGCCACGGCCTCGGTCAACGGCCGCGCATCCCCCGACGATGTCCTCCGCAACCTTGATACCATGATCGCCCGTATGCGCGGCGTCAAGCGTAAGCTCACAGCCCATGCCGAAGAGGAGGCCCGCCTCACCCGTCAGGCCGGCGCTCGCATCTCGCACCTTGGCGACCTCTACAACATGCACTCGGTCGACGACGTAAAGTACGAGGCCTGGAGCCGCGCACGCCTCGACCGTCTGCTCGTCGACTACCTGCTTCGCCAGGGCTACAACGAAAGTGCCCAGGCACTTACCGCTGAGCGTAACATGGATGACCTGGTCGACGTCGAGACCTTTGTGCATATGAGCCGCATTCAGGAATCACTTAGAAACGGGAGCGTTGTCGAGGCGCTGGCTTGGTGTCAGGACAACAAGAAGGAGCTCCGCAAGATGGATGTACGTCTTGCCACCCGCCCCATTCTTGAGTTGAGACTGACCACATTTATAACAGAGCAACCTTGAGTTCATGCTCCGCTTCCAACAGTACATCGAGCTCGTCCGCACTCAATCCCAACCCAAACTGCTCGAGGCCATCGCGCACGCGAAGAAGTACCTTGTCCCGTTCAAGTCGACGTATCCAGACGAGCTTCGCAAGGCCTTTGGACTCCTTGCCTATCCTCCCACAGCTGCTAATGCCGTGTACTCGGACCTATACAGCCAAGACCGCTGGAATGCCCTCGCGGAACTCTTCACTCGCACCCACAACAATCTCCTCGCCCTTCCTTCTTATCCTCTCCTGCACATTGCTCTCTCGTCGGGTCTTTCTGCCCTCAAGACGCCCGCCTGCCATTCCTTGAACTCGTCGCACGTCGCGGCAGACGCCAACACTGCCACCAATGCGTCGGCTACCGCCGGCACGCAGTCCGTCTGCCCGATATGCTCGACGGAACTCAACGACCTCGCCCGTAACGTCCCTTACGCGCATCACACCAAGAGTTACGTAGAGCACGACCTACTGCTGTTGCCGAATAGCCGAGCGTATGGCAAGGAGCGCCTCGAAGAGTACGCCAAGAAGTCCGGCTTGCCACCAGACCAGGTCAAGGATTTGCGCACTGGTGAAGTCTACCCCATGGACAAGCTCAAGAAGGTCTTCATCACGTGATTCTGTAGCGGAAGTTCGAGGGCTTCAGCCCTTCTGTGTGCTCGACCAGCGTCAAGACTCGGTGCCGGTGTCGTCTCTTTTCCCAGCGCCGCTGCACACCAGATTGTCAATATTGCTTTATGTCAGCGTTTATAGGTTGTTTTGTGGAGTTTTCAGGCGCAACACGGGGAAACGATATCGGGAGGGAGATCAAGGATACGACTCATCCACAAAGAGCACACCATCATCTCAGAGGAGAAGAAGAAGAAATAGTTGAATACCAATCTTCAAAATGTTCCTCTTATCTGCTGATTATGGCGCGTTTGCCCTATCTTTCACCCTTTGCACCCATCACAGTGGCAGCACCGGGACTTGGGGAAAGCCACTGACGGTTTCGCCGAGCAGAAGTCCTGCACTCCAGCGATCTCACTTGCCATTATGCAAGAGCGTGGGATCAGTCGCTCGATTACAATAGACCGAGAGACTCCGATCTAGCCAAACATACTCCCCCTCGTTCGAGATTCTAAAAGACCCCGCCTGGCTCCTCGGACGGATCACTAGGGCTGTGGTTCAGAATGCCGATTCTGCGAGGGCGCCCCCCTTCGTCCCTGCCTCGTTAACCCTTATTCATAGGCCGAGGACCACGAGAAACCTACCGAAGCGACAGCATTAATCATCATAGTCGCTCTAGACCCCGATAAGCGGTCTAGTATCCAGTATCCAGTACATGAATATTACACCGTTCTTCTTCCGCCGGTCCTGCAGGCTTTTCCCTGTATGCCCCTATATCCCTTCATTGAACAACTCCCTCCTCCCCCTCTTGAACGGGTGTATTTGCACGTTTCCCGTAGTAGCGATCGTCTTCCTCAACACATGTGACCATCACCGTGAAGGCCGTCGGAGGTGAGGAGATGCGCAACAGGGGCAGACATCGCTCAAGACCGGGGAGTGGCTGCGAACGTACTCTGTGGTTTCGTCTCAAGCAATGGCCGGCCCACCGGACGCACCACCCCAGCAGAGCCTCGCAATTCATTAGGGAGGCCTGCTCACATGTTTTCTCGTGCCCGCCTGCCGCCCGCGCCAAGGCGCCCGTCGTTGGCCGAGATTCTGAGGAGGCAGAAACGTCAAGCTGGAAGCTACATCCTGGCTGGATGCTGCATGATGGAGCGCCACCTCGAGGCCACAAGTATCCCACGGATGTGCGTGTGGTCTTGGTGGTGTGTTTTGGTATCATGAGAGTCGGGGCGATAATATATAGCAAACAGTCGCCTTGGTCGGGGGACTCCTGGGGCCCCAAATCCTCAAGCCCCTTATCAGCGCCGTCTTCATCTATCGTGGGGTGAGCCATGGAGTGTGAGCATGTCTCTGAGAAGGGAATCACTTTTTGGACAAGAGGAGAAGCGGAGGATGCCAAATTTGCTGACGGTGGGATTATGTGCTCCGCGGTTCGTGTTTTGAATGGTTCACTTCATGAGATACTCGACTGAATGCCCGGCCTATATCTAAGTGAACAAGAGACATTAATTTCATATCGTCTAATAAATAATGCTTCCCACCAAAAGTAAACCGGGAATGGAAGGCCTATATCGCCGCAGATGTATGCCCAATGGCATACCAAAAAGTCTATGTGTCCCGGAAACACCCCGTTGCCAAAGAACTCCGTCTAAAAGTCACCATTTTATGATACCCATAGGCTATGTTCATCGTGGAAAAGAGTAGAATGAAACGTGACCGCGAAAATGTGGCCGGGCTTAGAAGGTAAACTTCATCAAGGCCGGGTTCAGAAGCACGGGCAGCGCAAAGTGCGACACAACGGAGACGCCCAGGGGAAAGAGGGTCGCAAAGCTTTGAATCTGCCACAGGGGAGGGAAGACGTAGTACCCGCAGATCATGAGGGCTGTCACGGAAAAGGTGTAGATGAAGGTGCCGGCAAAGTTCTTGATGATCTTAGGAATCTCCTCGATGAAATTGCAGTCCTCGGCCTCCTTGGCCGTAGCGCCCCACTGGATGTTGATCTCGAAGAAATGGCAAAGGAGAGCCTTGGAGACGTGGAGTGAGATGCCGCCGAGGAAGATAGAAAAGATTGGCATCCACTTCATGTTGTTCCATACTGCAGAGGGACATTAATTTAGCAAGCACTCTTTCCATTAGTGGGAAGCATGGAGGGCGGTATAAAACTTACTGGCTCCGATGAGGGACTGGTGGCCCAATCTATACCGGAGGATGCCCAGGGCGACGTTGCCGCAGAAAGGGAACACGATGACGATGGAAAAGTAAGTGGCGAAGGAGTCGAGATAGTACTTGTCGTACACGCCATTAAACCATCCGGTGATGAAGTAGTTGGCCAGGGTCAGGAGCCACGACGCACCGATAGCGTAGTACGTTCCAATGTAGGCCAGGATCGTCAACTTCCTGAAGAAGGCAATGTTGGAGGTCACGAATCTGCGGAAGAGGGGCGTGAAGGGGCCGCGAGTGGGCCAGAAGCGGAGGGGATGGAAGAGCAGCTCGTTACAGCCGTAAGCGTACTTTTCCCAGCGAGCCAATTCGTCGTAGACCGTTAGGGACACTCCTTCCTGGAAGCCGTCGCCGGTGTAGGCGCCGTATCGGATGGTGTAACCGGCTGACTGCAGACGCAAAGCCATGTCGAAATCCTCGGAGACATGTGACTCGGACCAGTACTTCTCGTAGCCATCCTCATCGTCAAAGTAGGAAGCAGCATCTTGGAGAGCGGTCCAGCGGAGCACAGCGTTGTGGCCAACGAAAGGTGCAATGTCACCATTGGCAACGTTGAAGGTGATCATGGTGTAAATCATTTCCGTGAACCAGGTCACACTGTGTGAGTGTCAGTATCAAAACCCCCTGAGTGGGAGGTGGAACAACTTACGCCTTCTCGAAGAACGAGTCGGTGACGTTCATGACACCAGAGGTGTACTGAAGGATGGCCACCTCAGGAGAAGCCTCCATTTCGCTGACAGCATCCAGCAAGCAGTCACGAGGGACACGGGTGTCAGAGTCGATAAGAAGAATGTAGTCGCCGATTCGGATGTTGCCACCAGCCCAGGTTCGGCCGTCGGACTCGTCAATAACCTCCGCCAAGGCTTCGTCGTAAACTTTGTCTTCGCTTTCCTGGTTCCAGCCGCTGCCACGGTTGATCTGCTTGAGTTTCTCTTCAAGCTTGTTACTTGTCATCAAGGCGTAGTTCATGTTGGAGGCCTTCTTGAATCTGCCTCTGCGGAGGAAGGGCGTCTCGGCGGGGTCCTCGGGCTTGGGATTATGGCCAGGGCGAGCGACCCATCCCATGCTGTGCTCGTCGTAGAACTCCCTGCGGGCAGCAGCTCCCTCGGGGTCGATGAGCTGCATGCCGTCGTCATTGACCAAGATGTTGGCAGTGCCGCCCTGCATCTCGTAGGTCGAGATCGCCGCTTTGAGTGACAGAACGGTAGGCTTGATGACGGCGTTCAGGCCTTCCTTGTAAACGGGCATCTGAATGGTCACATGGGGGAGCTGGGCTCGGTACGGGCTGAGACGACGAGGACGTTTGCCGGAGTAGTTTGAGGAGTTGGCGTGGACCGCGGAGATGGGGCCGAAGACTTGGAAGATGATGCCCGAAATGGAGATGAAGAAGAACTAAACAGTATGTTAGTCAATTGTCTTCCAGGGGCTAGGAATATTGATCAACTCACCAAGCTGATGAAGACAGTGACCGGTGCCATTGCCAACAACCCCAACCGCGTGTATTCGCCGTCGACTGCAATCTCCAGAGCCAGACTTCTCCAACCGAGACCCAAGCACGTGAAGCTGAGGCCGATGGCCAACGCCACAAGGGCAGAGCTCATCACCCGAGTTGGCCGTGCCTCGGTTTTGAGAGCCTCCTCAAGCGCTCCAGGCGAGAATTCCTCAACGTTGACTCCGGGTTGCTTCTCGTTCTTCTCATCGGCCTCTTCCTCAGCGGGGTCGCTTCGCCAAATGTGAGCAATGATCATCTGCTCTATTCTCTCTACACGCTCGTGGAGTTTGTTCGCGTCATCGTCCCAGACAACCAGAACAGGGGGGTCCAGGATAAAGGCTGCGAAGTGATGCTTTTGGCACCGGGGCAGGTCCGTCATCCTCGAAAGGACCTGCAGCTGCAGGCCTTCAGATAGAGGGATTGAGGCCATCTGTTCTCCAGAATTCAAGAAGCCGTGGACGATAGATTGAATTACGGGTGTGTTGACAGTCATGGCACACTGGTCTGGTCAGTACCGATCTTGATTCCGCGATGATGGTTCCACTTACGCTGACGTTGAGCTGGCTGATCATGTCGAAGAACCCATTCGGGATAGTAGCCAGCTGAGGAGGGGCGCAGACATAGTCGTTGCGGCCCCTCTTGACGACGCAACCCTCTCCGAGATTCCAGGCCGAAGCGTACATCTTCCGGAGCTGGTCCTGGTACAAACTGTGTACCGTGACTTCGGCCTTGAGATCATGGATGCTGCTGGCATGCTTGTCCCTCATTCCCGCCGTGAGCGCCAAGCTCACTGTCGATTGCCGGGCGGACGTCCTGTTGCTGTAGTTGCGGTAGGGACCTGGTTTCTCGGGCTGTGGTGTCGGCGAGGGAGCCGGCGATTGGACTGTGTTGGTTTTCGAAGTTTCGGTCGCAGCCTTGCCCGTCGCCTCATCAGACGCGGAATAGGATTTGAAAGCCTTCATCTTGTAGGAGCTGTGAAACGAACGAACCACAAGTTGGTCAATCCACTTCCAGCCTTGAGATGAAGAGGGAACGTTGGTGAGTACCGTAAGCGAATGTGTTGCTAGCAAAGGGAATCATTACCCAGGAGACGGGGAACCGGTCCAAGTTATGTGTTAGAGGGTCACGGTAGAGAGACTTCACAAGCGCAGAGGGCCATCGGCTCTGGGACAAAGACCAGTCATGCCGCATACACGGAGGCACAGGAGAGGCGAAAGTAACATTACCTGGTCTAATTGGCCACGCCATAACGACCTAGACTGCCATGGGCGCTCCCGCCGCGGCATTGAGAAGATGACGGTCCCGGATCGTACCAGGGATAAGCAGCGGCTGACAATGCCATCACTCGAGGCCCATCACACAAACATGGGTTTCCACAGGCTAGCAGTTTAGCTGGGGACTGGTGACAAGTGGCATTGTTCCTGGTCCCATCCGTAGGAAGTTGGCCGCCACCCGTGCGCTGGGCAGGAAATGGATGGGCAGGTACAAAGGAGGAAAGAGGCTTCACCATCGTGAGGTGGTAGCGTTGGTCAAAGGCGACAAAGGGCAGCCGAGGCCTTATCGCGCAAACGATGTCTCCCCAAGCGTTGCATGGCCAAGCCGTTAGGCTGGAAATAAAGCGTACCTAGAACCCCTGCGAGGCCACAAGCATGCTAAATACTAGTCCATCGGCGTTCCCCTGATGGTCGAACGCCAGCAGTCAGTGAGAGTGTCCCCATCATTATGATACCGACACTGATTAAGCGAACGGCCCGTATTGACTAGACTGCGCGCGAGGTCTGCTCATCAAAACCTGAGACATTGAAGCGGGACGAAAGTGCGCTTTACTTGAAGTGCTTCCGTCCAGGTCGGGCTGCCTAGGGCAGAAGACGGTTGAAAAAGATGCAACGTCTGTCTCTGACGACGGATAAGGCACCAGCATAACAATGTACAGTGGGGGAGATACACGAGACCATGGACAACCGAGTGCAGGAAGCGCGGGTGCAGTCCTGACTTAGTGCGGTCTAGTTTAGCCACACTCCTACGGCTTGAGGATGTGTTTGCAAAGCAAAGAATACCACTAGTATCTATGGGCAGCCGAGAGGGGAGTAGGTTTCGTTGCGATTATTTCCGTTCCGAGTATGGGCTTGCCGCGAATCAAGCCTTGGGAAGGTCTTGGGCCACTGAAAAGTCGACTGGTTCGCGTGGCTTGAGCTGACCAGTTTAGATATAACGCTAATCGGCATACGGTACACGAGCTCAGGATCATTGTCCTTTGTGCGCCAAGAGGCTTGCTTTCTTCCCAAAGCCCTGGTGACGGCGAGGCCTGGCAAGGGTTTCCGAGGCCCCGGTAGGTTTGACTCGTCTGTCGGCTGGCTCATGTACCCGGTGTCAGCACGTTGGGGTCTGCAGTGCAGGAGTATCTTGGTGTTTGTGGAATACATCGGGATTCGGCCTGCAAAGTCTCTATGCAGTTTGTTTACTTTGCTTCTCGGGCGATGGGGAAGGGGCCCGAGGGTGATTGGCTCGTATGACAAGAGATGTTCGGCGCCAATGGTGCTTCGACTTCAGTTTTGAGTCCGCAGCTGACGTACTCCGTACTTTCGCTTTGGCACTAACTGCGGTGGTGAAGGTGGAGCCTGAGGAAACAATGATCTAAACTGTGAAACCCGTGCTGCAAGGTAGAGCTTGTCGCCTTTGCAATCCCGAAGAGGGTCGTTCTCCGGTGGTGCAGGTGTGTGAGGGTATTCGATAGTCGCATGCCAACTGTTTGCATCTCAGCTTTGGAACACTGGCACGATAGCGGCGGCCTCATGATTTGTCGTCTGAGGGACATGCATAGGAGCTGCCGACTAGGTAGGTAGAGAAAGTTGGGGCGCAGGAAGGGATGGCTGCCGTCATCCCAAGTTTGGTAGACGGAAAAGATAAGATGAGTTTGGTAAAGTGGCTTGCTGAATCTCTGACATGGGCTGGGCGGCCTCGTACGCGCAGGGGGGGAGGGAACGAGTCGAGCGTCGAAGAAACGAAGGTGGTGATGCAGATTACAAGTTGCAGCAGGTAGTTACGAATGACGGCAGATCCCACTTGGCAACATCCCCCCCCCCCCCCACCCCCCGGTTATGGTTAGGTGGTTGGTAGATCGTGCCTTTGTTCCTTCCCCGGCATCCTTATCCTTCCTGAACCGTTCCCGCTGATAATGTACCTACCTTGCACTTACTTGCATAATACCTGTAACAAAAAAGGCATTAGGTACGTACTTGATGTGACAATGCAAAGCAACGTGCACTGTCCACTATTTGCTTATTCACATCAGTCCCACTTCTGTTGGTACAAGTCACCAGACATGCCCTTGCTGGTATCCGTACAATCACATCCAAAATCGTATTCCACCCGGGGGAACCAAGCCCACCTCCCACCTCGCATCTTGACAACCATATCGCCCGCCCGCACCGCACCGCACCGCACCGCACCACACCGCTCCCGCTGCTTACCTGTGTGTGTGCGTGCGTGCACGTACTAAGCTGTCGACACCATTCCACTGCCTCACATTCCCGTCATCGTGGCCGAGCCCGAGTTTAATGCGCCGAAAGCTTGACTTCGACCCTCCTGGTGTGTTACGCAGAGAGTGTTGGACCAAGACCTGATCCCACCCATCTTTCCCGATAGTAGCGCGGCTTCTTGGCCCTCGGAATGCCCCCGAGCTGCGCCAAACCCTAGTCGGGTCGTCGAAATCGCCCTCGGCCAAAATACCCGTACTCCTTCTCCATGGACGACTTACCTATGCATCAGGCTACGGTCATTGCGCCACTGCAGGCTTCTGAAACGCTAGCAAGTCCGTGCCCGGCCCAATAAACAATAGCAGTGAGATGGAAGCTCAATGTTGTTGCTGTTGTCATTGTCGCTGTTGTTCATGAACGCCGCCTCTATTCACTCATTCGACAGCTACCGCGCTAAGCTTCTGAGTCAGCATGTTGCTGGACTTGTCAACCGTCATTATCGTACATCTTGGTACTAAGGCACCCAACGACCAGGCCTTGCTTAGTCAACAGGTCCTGCATCTCAACTCTCTCGGCATCCAATCGGAGTTGGCCGGCCCATCTGCATTTATGTTATCAAATATTGACTGACAGCCGTGTTTGCCAATAAGTTTCAGTCAGCTTTCAGCAGACTTTACCTGTTTGTTGACCCCTGTGCCTACCTATGCGGATCTCGTTTCCCACTATTGCCTTCCCGCAGATAATGTCCCCGGCCGCACCCTGGAGCTAGCTGCCTTCGGTCGAGCTGGTTCGCTGTGCAACGAAAGACCGACATGGCGGCAAGAATGCAAGGGTTTCAGCTCGTAATTCTCTTGTGCAGCAGGCATCCTGCCTACCTGGCCTGCCGGTATTGGTTCATACCTATCTGCCTCAGCGAGAAAGAAGGCGCCTCTGTGAAGCCGGAGATAGGCGGCTGCCCATCGTCATAAAATTTCTGCTGGTGGTTGGTCCAGACGCTGACCCAGCCACAGTGCTGCTAGATGCCGCTTGTCCCGGTCTCGACCTTTCAAAGTCCCCCGAATGATTTCCCTCTTTGAGAAGAAACCCTCAAGCACACCCTCTCAGTTAGTTAGTCCCAGAACGATTGAAGCACTGCAGCTCGGAGGAAATCCCGCACAATCCTATCGTGAGAGCGATGTCCAATACCTACGCCTCTCTCGCGGGCCCATGCAAGCGAAGACCAGCATGAAGGCGCTAACTGCCCGAGGACTCAGGAGGCTGCCCGTCCAGCTGCTGTCACAGTACTAGGCCCTCTTCTCCTCCGGTCAACTGGTCTAGATTGTCACTTGCGCATACCTAATCGTATCGATAACCGCAACACGCACGCAAGACCCATGTTGCATTGGCCCGTATTCACATCATGCAATAATCTAGATTTGGCCTTGGTCGACCTCCCGATCGAGTAAACGGTGCGAGTAAGGTAAACAAAAATGGACTTTTGCGCCACGGGCTGTCGATATCTGACGAAGGGGTTTTTCCAACTCCCCCATCTCGACCCTGTAGGTACATCAGACCAAAAGGCAGATGAGCGTTCTCGTTTGTGACGAAAGCGTGAAACCCCGCCATTGCTGGTCAACGCCAGCTGAAAGATGGCCAGGTGTGAGGATTCCACAAAGCGCAAAGGAGCTTCAGGGGGAGCGAGATTGGCCCCTGACTAAAAAGTCTACTTTTCGGTGCCAAGGCTTCAGCCGTCAGCCGTCCACATGCCATCCACCAGAATGGCGCGGACACGGACCTTTGCCACGCACCGATTACCTGCGCTATCGAAACCCGACGGCGACCCCTCAATCAAAGTGTGCAAACTGTTATCTGCCAGCCAAGCCACGAGGCAAGATAGAGAGCCTTGCCCGAGACTCTGGAACACTGTCGCGGGAACCTCAGACTAGTCTTTGCCAAGGCCATGCTCGGCCAGGTTGGTGAAGAACCCCGGTCTCACTTTCTGTCTATCCTCTGTCTCATCACCCCAGTTCCATCTTCGTCGCCACTAATGCTCTTTATAGACGTCTGGTGAGATGGCCACTCGGCTCGTCGGCTTTCATATGGCTGTTCCTCGCCTTTTCAATCAACTTTGGTCTCCTTCATTGTACATCACCTCTATGTCTGCCAAGTGACAATCTCCGGGTTCATGGAAGGTCCCATGGATTTTCATTGGAACAGGCACAGTGATAAGCTTCGTCTGGGTATAGCAACCGGCCTTGCTAATGTCTCAGACAGGCAACCTCGGTTTCCGAGCCCAGTTCACCAACTAGCACTCGAAACAGTGGAACGGGACGGCCCGGAAGAAAAGCGGTTGCGTTCGATGACATTTATTCTGACGCTGAACTTCACAAGCGACCCTTCCTCTTAAGCAGACAGGGACTTCGCTGGTTGAGGCACGGGAAACGGTGGTGTTGATCTTGCTTACCCGCTATATTCATGTAAGAGCCGGCCAGCCTCTGAAGTTCACTCCTAGTTACAAAGCATTTGCAAACACGGAACCGGCCCTCTATTTCGTTAGAGCGATTTTCTTCATCTCCTCAAAGTTGGGAAGTCCCAGTCCTGTCACGGGATCCCATCCTTGCGTGCTATTCCACGTTGCGAAGGGGATGACGCCGGCTCCCTCCACAGGCTTGCCTGACTGCAGATCAATACCGCTGCATCCCTTTGAGCCGCCCGCGGTTACGTCCGTCAGTCCCTTGAAGCCCCTCTTGTAGAGCCACGGGTTCAGGAAGCCCATGGTCGGCTGACCCGCACGGATCCGGGCGTCGTTGAGAAGCCCGACCAAACCGGCAACCAACGGGCAGGCAGCCGAAGTGCCGCCCGAACCGACGAGATTGTTGGCGTTGATGACGGCGAACGGAGGGCTGGCAGAATGTGCCGAGATATCGGGGAACCCCCGGCCGCTGAAGTTGGTGAACGGCTGGTAATAGGCCTTCGTGTCGGCCGAGATGCCGCTCTGAAGGTACTGTCTCACGGCGTCCTCCTGGTACCACGCTTGCTCGAAGTAGTTGCTGAAGCCGCTGCCGGACGCGACCCACGCGACCTCCGGGCCGAACGCCTGCGTGCCGCCCACGGCGGTGATGTATGGGCACGAAGCGGGAAACTGCGGCGTGAACTGGACAGTGTTGCTGCCGTCATTGGCGCGGCACGGCGCGCCGACGCCCGTATCGCCGCTGGACTCGAGCATGGTGACGCCGCGCAGGCCCATCATGCCGATGAGGTTGCATACGCGCGTGGCAAACTCGATGGGCACGGTCTGCTCGTCGTCGCCGTACGATATGGAGAGCACCTGCGGGATCTTTTCATTCTCCTGCGTCATCATGAACTGGTAGAAGTCGAGGAACGGCTCGTTCTGGTTGTCCGCCTGGGTCGGGCTACGCAGGTTGGGATCCAGGGGCCCCGAGCCGCCAGTGATGTACTGCATGATCGGCAGAGACTTGACCGTGGCGGCGATGACCTGGGCGTCGAGGTTTGCCTCGCCGATGTCGCCCGCGGGGTCCTGGTGATCCAGCCCGCCGTTGATGAGGACGCTGGTGAAGTTCTGGCTCGGCAGTTGGAACCTCTCCAGGAAGGCTGTGAGGTCGTCCTGGCGGGCCGACTGGTTGAGGAAGCTGGCGAAGCCGACGCGGCTGCCCGCCGCCGGGTCGGCCTGGTAGGCGCCGTAGTTGTAGGCCTGCTCGAAGCAGGCTGGCGTGAAGACCCTGGAGCAGTTGGTAGGGACGCCAGGCCCGGGGGCCTGTCTGCGGACGAAAGGCGCGGGCGTGGCCGGTAGTATAGCGTCGGTGATGGCCGGGTTCGACCTCATGGTTCCAAAGTAGGTCGTGGGCGTGACGAGCTCGATGTGCTCCGCCATGGCGTCCGGGACGGAGTATTCCTTGGTGCGCAGCTTCATGGTGCCCTGAACGTCGTAGTAGGCAAAGCTCGCGCCGAGCATCCTGTTTGCGGTGGCGACGTCGGTCGCGAAATTGACGAAGCGGTCGCCGTCCGTGTACGAGACATCGCTAACGTTTTCCTTGGCCAGCCAGGTCTGCACGGCGGCGACAGAGGCCTCGGCCGGCTTGAACATGTCGTTGACTTGGGCCGCCGTCAGGTACTTCCCGTAGTTGGGGCTGTCCGGGTCCGAGATGTCCCGGAGGGTCGGTTCTAGCTTGTCAATGTTTTGCAGCTTCATACCAATCTGGAGCCTGATCTGCTGGTCGTCGGCAGCCATCTTCACCACCTGGACGCCTCGGGCAATGTTCGCGGCCCTGGACATGAGGCGGGCGTCGACGACGGGCGAAAAGGCCGCCAGGGCGACGAAGGCTATGAGAAGGGACATTTTGTCTGGACCGCCTGAGCTACACTAAACTCGGAAGGAGGCTGAAGAGGGTACCAAGCACACAGGTCGTTCGCGGGTCTTGGAGGTGCCAACGTGATTAGTCCCTGAGGAAGAGCTAGACAGCCTAGCTATGAAAAGAATAAAGAAGAGAAGCGCATGCGGGGTAGAGAACAAGATGCATGGGGCGGGAGGAAAGGGATAGATTGGGTCGGTGAGGTCATGAGTTGAGAGGGGCAGGGACTTGACCTTACGGGTGTAGCCGTCCGATGATCACGACTTCAAACAAGCATCAAGTCTGTTGCTCTCACCGCACAGGGGGTCTGCTTCCCTCGGGCACCGGTAACTCAACAGAGGAACAAGTACAAGGCTCCCTGGTAAGGTTGCCAGGTACACTTTTCATTGACTACACACTGTCTAGGTACACTGTTTGGAGAGCATAAACCATATACCTAGGAGAAAGCGCTCTTACACTGTGGTTATGATTGCCGAGAGGGAACCTAAGGAAAAGCTCAGAACTCAGTTAGGTACCTACACTATAGATGTGATCCTGCGGCGTGGCCTGTGGGTACCTCCAGCCGGATTCGAACCGACTCCCCTCAGTGTTGGCTCGAGCGACTCAACCCCTTTGCCAGCATAGGTAGGGCATCGGCAGTTGGCACTTTCGTGGTCAGCCTCGCAGCGTACAAATCGCTTAGGGTGGGCCCTTGTCCCAAGTCGATTCCGTGTTTTGGTTAATGAGGAAGCAAATGATGACTACATGGGTTGAATCTGGCTACTTAGGGGAAACTACTGTCTCTTCTCTTGCCTTAAGAAAGCAAGAAAGGACAGTGTTAAAACCATTATTTCTTTTCCATTATGTGATGCAGATGGAATTTGACAAGTATTGTATAAGAGTAGTCTCTCCTAAATAGTTTACGCTCTATAAGCAATTTTGTATATCTAGTTATTATATATCTACTCTTTGTTAAGCTTGAGCGACCTTACAAGGGAATTCCTTGAATAAGTACCTTCTTTATTACATGATTTCAAACAAGGCTAGTACAAACCCACACTTATGCACGTCGGGACGTTTCAAAGCTTGAACCCTGCCCGCCACGCCCTGACACAGATCTCCCAGCGAGCGGGGAAGCGGCAAACAAACCAGAGAAACGCCAAGGTCTATTTCGACGAAGAATCCCCGTTTCCCCTGCTCATCCTCGCCTCGTGTTCCCGAGAAGCACTTTGTTCTTGGTAGTTGCAAGCTCGGGGGAGCGTGCCGGGAAAACATGTGCAGAAAGAAAGAAGGGGGAGGGAGAAGAGAAAGAAAAAAGAAAAAAAAGAAAAAAAAAAAAAGGGGGGGGGGGGTGGTTATTGAAACATATTTCTCATTCTGAAACGACGGCTTGGAAACAAAACTGTGACGTCTGTCGTATTTGAGCAAGAACAACTATTGAACAGAATCTGTAGAATATCCAAGAAAAAGAAGAAAAAAGAAAACCAGGGTTGGCGAATCCAGAAGCTTAACCATCCTAATAAGAAATAATGCACGAGTCATTCATGCATGGCCCAAACCGTGTCGCATTTTAGTTTCGTGGACCATATTAGAGTGTCGCTTCATGGACGGCTTATGGTATTCCCTCTGTTGAAACATCTTGGCTCGACAACAGACGGCGGGCAATAGCAACTGCTAGGTTCTTTGGAGGCCGAACAACGTAGAATGATATATTCCTTGGCAAATGGATTGGTCTTTTTTGCTCGGTGCTTGCTTGACATCGCCGCTGGCAGTGTCATTGGTGATCCAAGGACGATTTTACGAATCCGTGTCGCCCTCGAGTTTAGTTCCTGAGACTTACCGTACACAGCTCACAGCAATACACAATCAGCCTAGGTCTTCGCGATGTTTACTCATTAGGCCCCTTCAGAACTAGGTTAAAGTATATCAATCAACTTCGTTCGCGTACAGACTTTGACCCAACCCTTTCCCTAATTACCCCTCCATCAAGCCCGGTCTTTGTTCCGCAGACCCCATAGCAGCATTCCGTCTAGGAGTTAAGAAACTGCTTCACCTTTAACCCCACGAAGTGTGGTAAAACATGAATGAAGCTCTTAAACTACAATGGACTGATGCTTCCGGCAAACCAAGTTGGAGTCTCCAAGAAGCAAAGTACTATGAAACTGACACAACACCAAAAAAACGCTTGCGCCCCTACGACAGCCCGTCTGTGCGTCTCGAAATCGTCGCCGTGGCGATGAACTCGAACTGATTGACCGGAGGCACATAAGGCGCAATGGGTGGAACGGGATGGGCTTCTGGAATGGCGATATTGACCAGGGCTTTCCTCCCGTCGTAAGGTGGTTTGAAATACCTGTGGCATTTTTGATAAGTTGAGCAGTGCGCCTTGACCATGAAGAAAGGGACTATCTCACCGCGTATCTTTGTACAAATGGCTGACATAGAGTTCGAACCTCGAAGCCGACCGGAATTCTGCAACCCTGAAATGGAATGCGTTCGAGCCACCGTTCCAGCAGAGGACGCCGGTACTGGGGTAACTGTTGTTCTTGCCGTGGTTCGGCGTGATGCCGTCCCATTCCCACGCCGCACCGCAGTGTGCGCCGTTGACTTCCACGACGCCTTCCGTGTTGGGGTCATAAAGATCGACTACGCCAGTTGAGCGTCAGCGTTGCGCAGGCCACCGCGTATCACGAGGGGCTAAATAGTTTGAAGAGACAATTGATCTCACACTTGAGGGTGCAGGTGTACAGTTCGTTTCTTTCTTTCCTGCGGCAGACAGACTCAAGATTGCTGAGGGTCATGTTTAGCCAGGGATACTTGAATTGGGAAACATCTTGAGTTTCCAACGTCGGCAATGTTACCACAAGAGAGATGAGAGACAGCATTGAAGCCAACCTTAGAAGCCTCATACTGTTAACGAATGGTTATGATAGCAGATCTTATCAAAATTTGATGAAGACACGGATCTGACTCCTGCTCATACGATCTCGACCTAGTCTGGGGCATTAACAGGGAACAACGTCTCTGTCTTCTAGTATCCTTTATATTTTCTGGAAGGACACTTGATATCAGTTACTAGGCATCTGTCAACGGCAGCGGTAGCGTGCCATTTGTCTATGATGCCCTGGGGCGGTAATCCACTAAAGCAAAGCAGCATGCGGGCAACCGGCGACGTTCTCATGCGGCCCGGTGCAAGAAGCCGTGGTTGTGCGCAGCTGTACGCCAATGCCGTCGCTGAGTATACGAGGAATTGTCTACGGTCGAATCAGGTAGGCAGCATTGCCAAGACATGGCCGGTGCGAGGAAGCTGAAATCAGGGGAGGGTACCTGCTGGGGCATGGACTAATGTTCCTCGGAGATTGTTGTGCTGCCGCAGATCATGGCTTTGACACCTTGAGAACTGATCGTGATATGTCATACAGGATGTGAAAGGCTTTGAACAAGAGTAACTGACGTTAGTTCCGGGCGAAGGTAAGAGGATGACAGCCCTCCATTACCGCCCACTCTGAGGCTGCTCAGAACAAGGTGGCGGAATTCCACAGGCTATACAGACAAACCTTGGCACAAATGAGACCCAGAAATCGGTAAGGTCGAACATGTAGCACCTTTCGCCGACTAGTTAGTCTGCGCCTGTCGGCATGACTGGCGGTTATGTCATTGGCCAATGGATACGACTGATTGCCCATGCCATGGATTTGCTGAAGCCTGAATGAACCAAGCGGGCCTTCTCATATCTCACGACGCATCAGACGATGTCGTTGTAGGAGAACTCAACAATTTGAGTCCAGGGTATGCAAAAGCTGGACACAGGTGAGTCTTTTCGTGCAACCCGGAACGGCACATTGCCTTTCTACTCTGGCGGTGCAACCTCAATGGCCCGATGGGAGGCGTACCGTAAAATTATTTGTTTGCTCGAAAGCGCCGCTAGTAATATTGACTGGACCAGAAGTAAAAAAGCACTGGCTCCCATAAAGAAGCATATCCAGTTTCCTGGATTGCACCAGGTGGGATGATCACTGCAGCCATCCAGCGGACGATGCTGCACTTTTGAACTAAAAAGACCAAGCGGGGAAGCTGAGGTTGTCTCGTGTTTGATAGCGTTGTAAGTATGTATGCCGTAATCGGCCAAGTATAACGGCCGGCCTCGTGACCAGCTCACCATGCTGTGCCGTGAATAGATGGGAAGGAGGTTGGCTGTATCCATACGCGTGTACCTATGTCCTGATGATTTCATTTTAGTGACTGAAGGCAGCGGGCAGGCGGTGAGCAGCTGCTCCTGATATTCAATCATTCTACAAGGCTAACGCAGACTCTGCATATGATGTATATGTTGTCGATCTCCGAGGTGAGCCCGTTCAGAGCAGTACGATTTTCGCCGGCATGGTTCTCGATTGGTTCGTCGGCCTCATCATATCACAAATCACCATGTCCCACGGAGCGAGATTTACTCCGAAGGTCATTCAAGAAGCTTCAACCACACACACCGCTCTTACAAAAGACCATCAATCCTGCCATTCAAGCCCTGTTCCAGGAGATCACAGTAGATGTCTAGCTGCTCCATATAACGAGCTCCTGAAATGCCTGGGAGACACAACAAAGGAACAAGAACTTCTGTCACCGGTCACGGGAGCTGGGCATCGACTTTTGACCCAAAGCTCTTCCTATGATGTCCGGACGCTATATAACCTTGTGAAGGCATAGGCCAATCCGTCTAACTATTCTAAAGAACAGGCCTATCTGAGACTGCATTTATGGGCGGTGGTAAAATACCTAGTGGGCTGGGGTTCTGCAATACAATGGGTCGACATATACCAAGCCCAGAGTGACTAGCACTTCGATCACAGGTACTTCATGAATATTGGCAGAGCCAGTGAGTATCAATTTTCAAGTGAGCATGCAATAGTTGTTGGTGAGCGTTCTCAGAAAAGTTCCTATGATAAGAAATCATGCTGGTCCCTCTGGGGCGAGGCCGCTTTCCCAACATTCGTCACAGTCGATATCCATATCTTAGCGAGGCTTTCGAAGCATTTTGTGGCAACCATAAAAATAAGATGCTGACAGACAGTTGTTACATACACTGCTTAATGAACCATCTCAATTCTACGTATGCTGGAATAATGACGAGGGATTGGTCTCATAATACCAATACAACCATTCAGGACCAGTTAGCGGGCAAACAACACCAAGTGTTTATATTCTCGTACAGGTGTTGATACTTCTAAATAGCACAATAGGGGGGCATCCAAGTCGTTTCCTGCGTTAGTACAGGATAAGTCTCTGAAAGGTAAACAGGTAAAGGGGTCTTAGGCGGCGGGGCAATGGTTCAGCAAACATTGAAACCGAGATGCCGTGATGCGAATCCAATATTTCAGCTGCCAGTAGTACAATATTGGGGATACACCACAGGAAGGAAAAGAAAACGGAAAGGTTAGACACAATTCATCAGGCCATAACATGCAGGATCTACTTGCCAACTGTATGTATTATATGCACACCCGTATGTAGAAGAGACTGTTGCAGGGGCCGACATGCTGCGCTTTGTCTGGCTCCTGCCAAATGAGTAATATATGTGGATTTGATTCTGGTGAACCCATTCGTCTCAAGGTTCTGATAAGAAATCAACAAGAATAATGGTTGCCGCTTCAGAACACTTTCTCAAGATGCACTGCAGGCAGACACGCACGCTTTCACTTCTTCCTCTCTATATCAGGATTCATCTTGTCAACCATTTAAGCAGTGGTAAGTAACTCAGGCCTAGGTTTCCCCGGTGCCAGTTAGCAAGTTACATATGTTGCGAAGACCAACTACATCTGGCCAGAGACCAAGAGGCACAGGGCCGCCCCATGTGCCTGTCTTTCCAGATATATCACTAGCGCTTCTTCTTCTGACCTCGCCTAAGCCCATTAATGATTTCTTATAAGCGGCTGCATTGGTATGCGTCTTGGAGTTTTTTTTTTTCTTCCTACAGAAATCTTGCGGATCTCGACTGCTGGTAATTTCTGCTTTCCCGGAGAAAGAGCGCAGCAAAAACGTGCCTGCTTTGCAAACACCCGGGCTTAACCATCCGAATACGCCTGCTACCTTTTCCTTGCACTGTCCTGGGAAAGTCATCTAACATCCATGAACACAGATCCCGCTCTTCTCTTCCATAACATGAGACAGGACCGTTTCTTGCTCCTCTGACGAAAAGGCAGTGACGCACCCTGCCCCGTCATTACTATGGTGCTTCACGATTCTTTCCATCTCTTTGACTCTCTTCCAGCCAAGATTCGACGTGCTATATGGATCGAAGTACTGTCGAAGGCAAGAGTCATCAGGATCATCGGACCTCACCGCGATTCCACTAACCAACCGCTCTGCATGGGCGTCCATACCGGCCCAACTATACCGTCCACCGCCATGGCGTGCTTCGAAGCATACGATACCCTCAAAGAGGCATTCCCATGCCTGGCCGTCCCCCAACACAACAGTCGCCGTCGTGTCTGGGCGTTCCCAGAAGACTGCATCATCTTCCTGGACGGCTGCGACGCTGTTCAGATCGACAGCCTCACCCTGCCCCAGATTCCGAGCTATACAGCACATATCACCCGCATCACCCAGGTCGCCATCAACCTACAAGCCGATTTCTGGAGGTTCGCTTTCTTCTCCATGGGCCGGATATCCAGCATTTGCCCGAATCTCCGAAAGATACTCCTCATACATAACGGCAGTACTGCATCGGACGGGAAAATACGAGCTATCATCACAACCGCAATGGCCCGAGACGGCGGCAGCAGCCTCCCAGGCTACAAGCTACAGATCCCATCCGAAATCCTGATCAAGATATTGAAGTCACATGATTGTCACTTCCCCAAATGGCCTCAGAATCCGGAGCTTCTTATTTTAACGACAGTTGCGAATAACGGGCCGAGGTTGACTTCAGGTTCGCGGCCATTGCCGCCATTCACACGGTACACTGGTTGGTTCTCCAAATTACAAATACCCTTCGACTACTCAGAGCAATATGCCGATTGACAAACAGAAGACCGCAGTTCCCAATAAGATGACCCAAGAACTCTTGCCTGGCGGGAACACGGAGAATGCCGTTGTGAGTACCTAGGGATCTCGATGATCAAGAGCCTCCGGAGCCGCTCAGTAGCCACTGATAACGGGCCCGAGCGGGACGGGACGGTGAGTCCCCACCCATGGGAGATTTCTCTGTCGGAGTTGCCGACTCTTAGTGCATCGGGTACTATGTTCTAGAGCATTGCTGATTCGTGATAGGGCCTGACCTTATGCCCAGTTGACCAGAGGGCCTTGATTGCTATCTTTTGCAGGGGGAAAACGGACGCAAGCTTTAATTTGGGGAGGATGAACTCCGGGTCGTGCGCCGGGTTTGGCCGTAAGGGCAAGCATCGATAGCCTCAGAAGAGCCAATGCCAGTTTGATTTCATGAGTTCAAGACGGATATGGCTTAGGTAGGTAGCGGGCATGGAAATATGCTTCGTGTTGCAATCTTGATTTTGAATACCACCGGCGTGCAAGATAAGGCAACAAACCAGTCGACATGCCGGTGCTATCGGACACCGCCGTTGTTCTCACACCTACAACTGTCAGCCTCGCATCAAGCATGGGCCAGCCGTCAACGTCCTGGAGGGTAACCGTCGAAACAAGATATTGTGATGCACAAAGACACTCGCTTCTCGTCATGTGAGCCGCGAAAGGAAGGGTTGGTTCAATAGGGAGGATGCCTGCACGGTGAGCACCGAAGCCAGACGACGCATAAATACCCGACGCGTAGATCATTCGTCTCGACGTCACGTCAACTCCAAGAAGCCAGTTCTGCCTGCCTCGGAGGCGCACTTCCATGTTACAGACACATAATTTCGCAGCATGAGCATGAAGCTGATCTCTGATCCCGTTTAGAGAGTAAATATGCAGGAGTTGAACGGGCTTGTGGTGTGGTTGAGGTGTTGATGGTGAGACCTTCGTCGCAAGGGGGCTTGGGCGCCACTCCTTCCAGGTAGGTGTTCCCCGCTGCTTAGGTGAGCTGAGGGGGTCCGTCTCTGATCGTCCCGGACCGAGAGCTGATACGGCGGCTCCCATTTTCCATCCATGAGATTTTAACAGAGTTTTGGCCCGCTCCTTTACCTTGGTTTTTCTTTGCTATTAATAGCACCAGGTGCCCACGCCAAGCTGACTTTTCGCCCAAGAGGAAGGTAAAGGGTCCGCACCCTTCTCCACCCAGCAGACCCCTGTGAGCACCGGATCGATTGGATACATTATGTAGAAGCATGAATGCGTTGCCTAATGACAGACGGTCTGATGGCTCGGATGGCAGAAAGTATACTCCAGCTCCAAAAACGCGTCTGGTAGGATGGCATTCAACGTTTAGAAGAAACCAACTCCATTTAACGAGAGGATCGTCTGCTAATAGATGTGGGTACTCTGGAAAGGACCACATGAAGCTCCAATGACCCCGGCAGGGAAATCGCGTTTGTGGACTCTGTCCCAAGCCGTTGCAACCGTCATCTCTTACGACCCAATCCAAATGACACACCATGACTCACTCATGCCGGTTGGCCACGGACTCAACGTCGTACGCAGCTTGCCAACCTGACGAGCCTTTGACCGAGCTTACGGTTGGCCCTGGCCGTTGCCTCGGCGGTGAGCTATTGGGAGCTTCTTTCTCCAAGGGGAGCCCCACCGGAGCTCTCTCTAGGGCCGAGATTTATTGGCATAGTTACTAAGATAGTAGCTAAGCTTCTTGAGTTGATTGAGGTTTGAAGAAAGGGAGTGGAAAAGGCTTGATAACTGCTGCGATATATGCTGGGAATAGCGTTCGTGAGCGTGGATGCACCGGCGCCGGTCAAAGCCACTCGTGTGCTTTGTAAGAATGAACCAAGAGCCACCCGGCATGGCCTTAAATATGCCTTGCTCTTTGCTGGAGACATGCTTGGGTGATGCCACGCAAAGCCATTGTAACGTGTAAGCTGTCCCTGACTGATGCGGGGCAGAATCGTGAGGTGGGGAAGCCATCAGACTTGCGCCGAGAACGTGGTGAACTAGGAGAGCTCCCCACCGAGTAATTAACCAGAGGGGGCGAGCATATGAATAGCAAAGTATCAACCCTGGCACTCTGGAGTCTCTCCGACAAGGTTCTTTTTAGGGCTGAGCTATTGAGCTGTGCGAGTTTAGGGGGAGGGGTGATTGAGGTAACTGATGGCCCCCTCGTAATACTGTTTTCCCTTGGACAATGTCGTCATGTCCGTTCAATTTTCAAAACCAACAGCGGCAACATGACAGCCTGAGATGCGACAGAGTATTGATTGGCAGGGAGTCGCATGATCCGTGGTTCGCTCAGAGATCGAACGGCCGCAAAAAGGCGTATATATTCGGCATCGATGGGGGGACGCTCCATGCCAGATACAGTTATTGCTCATGGTCGCCCTGCCTGCCCTCCACTCTCTGCCCGCTCTGCCAGCTCGCGCAATGTGCTACTATGTCCTGTACCTGTAGTTCGGGGCCCCGTCTCAGTCGCAGTTCGCGCCTCAGTCAGTCGGTGATTTTTTTGCTCTTTTTCGACGACGACGACGACCGGGGATGAAAGCCAGTAGTGGGTTGGGTAAGGGCCTTGCTGGGAGGCCTGGGGGTGGTGGTACCATAACAGCCCTCCCCCCGATAGAGATGGCAACGGAAGCCGAAACGAGGGTATGGCTGCCGGAGGACGTCGTCGTCACCGTCGTCGTCGTCATTGATGGCGAGAGCAGATGGGCTGGTGGATGAAGTCTGTTTATCACTCTGATGCTGACCCTAACCCCTGGTGTCATGGTGTTCAAGCCCGGGCCCTCATCTCATGGCTATTTTTCATCCAGCAGAGGCGTTGCTGGTGCTGACTGTTGGCATTCAATGGGTGGCTTGTCTTGCTTCCCGCAGGCCCCGAAGGAACCATGTAATAAATCATCCTCGCAGAGACCGAGACAATCATGTTTGAGAGACAAAGATGGATGCATGATATGCACGCACCGCCATCGACAAATCTCTCCGAAGGGTTTTCTTCAAGCTTCCCGTCCGAGATTTCGCCCCGTGAAGTATCCCATGTTAGCACCCAGTCGGTAGTGGCGAGAAGGGCCGCCGGTGAGAAGGCAATTGATCAGCCCTATCCTAGCGTGGCTTTCCAACACGACGCCATTCGGCTCTTTCTCTCTCTCACCTTCACACATTAGTATGATTACCTCCCCGCTTCCACATTCCGCCCCATTTTACCGAGTCTCGTTAAGTTTGCCTTTGACACCCACAACTGTCCACTAGCGAAACCGCATCTCCCGTTTGTTGTCGACACGTTGTTCGTCCCTCGTCCGTCATCGCCGTCCCAGCTATCGGTGCAGAGGAAGTACATTTGCCATTCTGCCTGCCTGTTGCTGAGAGCGCCTTAGACGTCCATCACTGGCGACGCTGATCGGAACCAGTCTGTGTTTCACTAAACGACCCAGATCCCTCTCCGCGGCAGCGGAAGGGTGTCGCCCATTCCCTCCCCTGAGGGTTGAGTCTTAACCGCTGTTCGTCTGAACAGAGGCGCCGTCCACGAGTTAGAAGAGCCAGCCGGAGACGAGCAACAACGGCAAGACAGGACCAGATAAGCACCTCATTCCACCACCAGCCCCCTTTGGCCTGCTATCGCTGTTCGAGAATGGTATAGCGCTGCACCCCAGGATTGGTCGGGCAGAACGACAGCCACTGGCAAACGAATCAAGCCATTGGCACCACCCTAGCAGCAAGCCATCAGCGACTCCAGCTGGACTCCAGCTTAGCACGACTTCGGATTTGACTTGTGCACAGCCCCCAAGGAAGCCCCCTCCAGGCAACCCCAGACCTAGCACGGCATCCGCTTTCTGCAGCTTGGATAGCCAATCCGAACCCATCAGTCTGGTCTCCTGCCTGTTGTTCAACTGGTGCTTCTTCCTGGCGGGCATCTGCACACGTACGTTGGATTGAACTTGGGTGAGAAAGTGGACAGACAGACAGGGTCGCGGACGCATCCGCAGACGCGCAAAAATAGGAACAGGGGACCAGCAGGGCAGGCTGATCAATCTCTCGCCCTGTCATCATCTTGCTTCCTCTTCTTGCCGCTCGTTGTTGCTGTTGCCGTTGCTTTCCCGTTATTCTCAACCTCGGACTCCCCACCGACAAGAGAAGAGCTTGATCGACACTGACTGATTTGAGCTGAAGCGAAACTTGTCCTGCTCCCCGGAGCCCAGCAAGCTGCGCGTTCGGTCTTGTGTGTGCCTCTCTGCTACTCAGTACCAGGTCACTCGCGGGCTGTGCCGTTCAGTAGGCCGAGTAGGTAGCCAAAGAGAGTTACCAGGCTATTCTTGCTTGTCCTCTTTCTATTTCCCGGCCTCGCCGGCTTGCTTGCTGCACACACACGACGTCAGTCTAGTCAGTACCGCAAAATCACCCCAAACAAGAAACACAAGAGGGTCAAAAGAAAAAGGGAGAAAAAAACCCCCCCCTCCCAGGTTGCCCTGACTTCCTTTACCTGGAGTTGCGGCGACTGTGTACGACGATATCGCAGTTATAATGCCCACTTTCGGTCGCATTGGACGGCACCACAACCGTTCGCAGCAAGCACTTGTTGATCCGGGCGGAGAGGTTGCTGGCCCAGCACCTTCACATTCTACTGCTACTATACCTGCGCCGCCGCCTTCAGGGTCTGCTGCCTCCGGTCCTGGTGCTCCCTCCTCCTCTTCGTCTCACCCTTACCCTCACTCTGCACCCGCGCCCGTCTCGAGTGCAATCACAACCAACGCCGCCGCCGCCGTCGCTAATAATCAGATTACCCCCCATTCAGCCTCGTCGACTGCCTTCAGCTCCAGCGAATCCTTCGACATCCACCAAAACCACCTGGCCCATCAACATCAACACCAACAACCACAACTTCAACACCTCCAGCAGCAACAACAGCCAAACCTTCCACAGCAGGGTCAGCAGGGTCCACCTGCACCGCCCCACGAGTATCCTCCCACCTCAACCTCCGCCGCCGCCGCTGCTGCCTCACGCAACTCTCTCTTGTTGCAGCACCAGAACCCGCCCATTGTCGACTTACGCCAAAGGAGTCAGCAGGATTTTGCCGATCCCGTCTCCCGCTCACAGTCACAACGCTACCAGTCCGCTGTGGCCCCTTACCCCAACAACGACCAATTCACCACTGCTGCATCCAGCTCCGTCGACAATCTGAGAGCATCCGGCAACAACACCTCTCCTGCCCCCCCCCGAAGTCCAGCGACATCGCCTGTTCCGCCACCCGTCCCGGAGAAGCGCTCTGCGCGAAGGCTGCTCAAGAATATCTTGGGCGGATCGGGCCGCGACCACCACAACACCCCGCCTCCCCAACCTACCCCGCCAAGTTCCTACGATAACACTGCTGGCCTTGCTCGCCGACCATCTAAAAGAGTGAGCAATCCACCAAGAACTGCCTTGTCCCAGCAGCCTTCGCAGCTGTCTGTGGACCATCAATCTGCCGACTGGCCACTCCCGGGTCCTCACCAACAACCTTCCCAGTTGCAGGGCGTTGGCGAAACCGAGGATCACCGCTTGGCACAAGACTCTAACAAAGATTCCCGTCTGCAGAATCCGGAACCCAACCGTAACTCCGTCCGCTACGTGCCGGCCGACTTCGAGAATACACCTTACGAAGACTCCGTGTACGGAGACAAGCAGACGCAGCAGGTGCCCGGCTTGCAAGAGCAGCACCAACTCGGTCATCAGGTTACTTACGATTCCTCGTCGCAGCAGCATCACCAACAGTATTCCCAACAGCAAAACGCCCAATACCAAGCCGGGCCGCCTGCCATCTATACTAGCCATTTGGGTGCCGGCTCGCATCAAAATTCTGAGACCGTCTCCCAATTGTCGCATGAGTCGCCTGTCACTGATTCAGACGCTCGCTCGGCAAACGTCCAGTCCACTCAAAACTCCCCTGCAGTGAGATACTCTGTGCATACCACCGACAGCCCTCAGCCTCCAACACTTCCTCCTTCCCAGCAGGGAACATCTCAGCCTCAGCAGCAAAATATGGCACCCCCCTCTGGAGGTCCTCCCCCAATCCGGCGGTCGCAAGAGACAGAAAAGACACTGCGCAGCCAGGTCGACGCACCTTCAGGCCCGCCGCCGAGCTATAGACAAAACCCGTCCATGCCTCCTGCTGCTGGCGGCGCCGCTGCCGCTTTCCGGCCTGGTGGCGCTCAAGAAGCGCGCCAGTTTGAGGGAGCGTCAGGGGAGCAGGGCCGAAATAGCCCCCAGCCCACCAACCCCGATCGCGATGGCGCGGACCCCGACAAGTTTAAGGAGCTCTGTAAGGCGTACGCTGGCCTCGCATCGACAGTATGCTAACAGCTTTCAGTGACTAAGTATAAGAATGTGAAGCGCCTGTACTTTGACGGCAAGGCGCAGATCGACAATCTCAACTCTCAGATCGAGCAACTGCAGAATGCGCTTGCGAATCAGCGCATGTCCCAATCGCGCACCGCTCTTGACGACAGCGAATACATTACGAGATTCAACCGTCTCAACGGTGCCATTAACAACCTATCATTCAACATTCGGAAGGACTGGCGTACAATACCTCAGTGGCTGGACATGTTTGTCAGTATTGATGCGCTCAAGACCGGAAAGCAGGAGATGACGGCAGTTGGCCGCGCCGTCATCACAAGATGGATTGTAGAAGAAATCTTCAACAAGTGTTTCCATCCGGGTCTCAACTTCGAGCTCAGCCGACACTTGAAGGAAATTGAGCTTAACATACGACGCTTCTCCTACACGATGACCAGCCAGGAAGAGTTCGACGCCCTGACGAACAAGGTTGTCAGCTGGCGGATGGCTACACTGGAGGGTCTTCAGCGGGTTCTGAATTCGCCGGAAAGTGCCGACAACCGAGCGGACTTCACCCGCATGTGCACGTCCAAGCTCACGGCAACCCTGTTCCAGTACATGACAGACCCCCCACCCGCCGGTGTTGACGGTAGTGCATCCATGATCGTGGAGTTGGCTGTCGGCATCGCAGCCAACCTTCCACTAGAAAGCAGAGACGTTGCCATCAACTACCCACTGCCCGGAGACCCCGTCCAATCCAACATCATGGACGTGGAAAAGACCCCGCTCCCGCCCTTGGATACCCCTAAACCCGAGGGTGAGGCGGAGGGTGATGAGGGAGACAAGGACAAGAACGGCAAACCCCAGCGGGTCGAGAAGACCAAGAGCGGTATGTTTACTACCATACTTGGCGGTGGACCGCACGCCGGTCGCAAGGGCAGCACTGCGTCGTCAATTGTGCCCACAAGTACTGATGCTGCCCCTCCCTCAGCTCTCCCACCAAAAGACAGCAACACCGTGCGGCTTGCAGGCTTCCCAGCCGTGGAAGTCCGGGGTCGCCAGGTTCTCGTGAAGGCAACTGTATGGACAATTTGAAAGTGCTTAGGATGACGAATAGACAACAAAGGGTTATATGTCTAAGGACGCGGCAACAGTTCGTGTATAGGAGCAGCATCCTGGATGGTGGTATTGCATTTGAGGGTTCGGGTGGCAAGAGGCAAGTGTGGGTTGAGCGATCATATTGGGACGAAAGGGGACTGGATTCAACCACCTACACCTGAAAGATACACCTGAAAGAGGTGACATTCACGACTGAAGACTCACAATCATACCAAAGAGACATGCTTGGATGCTTGGATTCTCTTTGGGGAAAAGAAGAGGACCTTAGTAGTTGCCAAGGTACCTGGACACTTTCTCTCTCTCTCTCTCGCCATTCTTTACATTGTCCACTGTGCGCCCCCTCTTCCTTTCAAGTGCTGCCAAGGTATCCGCATCGCACTTCGGGTTTGAGACTTGACTCCCCCTTGGGCTCGATCAATACGCAAGAGGCACCGTCGAACGGACACTGCCGCGCTTGTCAGCCTCCAGTCCTGTTGTCAGAATCGTGGATCGAAACACATACCCTATTGTAGTCGGCCGGGCAAACCTGGGCATTTCGGCCCGGTAAATTGCACTTGTTACTCATCTGCGTGCAGCTCTGCGGCGTCGCAGTCAGCCATCCACACACACCCGTCTGCCTTTGGGTTCCAGTCGGACTTACACCTCTGATCCTGTTCTCATCCTGGCCAGACGACTGCCGCGCTGTGAGGAGGGCTTCGCGGTCGAGCACGCTTGCCGAGACGGTGCCGCTCACACTGAGGGCCGCGAGGAGGACGACCTGAAGGGTGTGCATGAAGCCGGTCTCGTCCTCGTCCTGTACTACGGCACACAATATGCCTCAAGCTCTTGGATCACTGAGTCCGTCAATCACAGTCTTCGAGAGAAGGGCTCGGCTTCTGTTGATGCGAGGGGATTTGGTAATGATACTGGTGGTTGATAAGCGAGTGTGGTGCTGCGCGAGTCTGGTCAACCTTCACAAGGATGCTTCTGGGGAAGCGAGAGGACAGGAGAGGAAGAGATGGGGAGCAGAGGCGTGCGCGTGGGCTAGCTATACAGACAACTCCGACTCCAGACGAAACGTCACCCATCCCCTTAGCCGTGCTCCTACGCCTTTGGGATTGAACAAGAGACAATGCCCTCATGTGCGCTGGGGAACCTGAACATGTCATTGCTCACTGGCCACCAGTCGTACGGAAAAGGAGTTTCATCACACAAACCATCTTGGCCCTCCTCTTCCTGCCGGGTACGCGCTCATCTATCAACGCTATTGTCGAAACGGTTCCGCAATGCATAGGAGCGGAGGCAGGGCTCGTGTGGGTGCAGTAGCTTGTCTTGCGTGGTTCGTACGCACGCCCAGGTAGCGACGGACGTCAATGCTCATGAACACCAACCCCCCTCTCTTGGCTGTCCGAAATCACACGGTCAACTGCCACTCTTACGTAAGACCTTGGGCCGGTGGTCGTCCTCCTGTTATTATACGTGAAATAAGCCCTCCATGGCCGAGCTCACCCTCGTCTCCCGTCGTCATGTCATGTCACGTCACGTTGCACCGTCATCATCTCTTCTCCGACTTACACACTGACAACGGTGGAGTGGTAGCCGTTGACCCCTCGTCCATTTGCAGCCAGGTACAGATACCTTGCCCTGGGCACTGAGAGTGGGGTCGGTCCCCTTGCTGTGCCTCCTCACCGCCTTCCTACTTCGAGTGGCATTGGCAAAACACCCCGCCAAACCTGCCCGCGATGGCATCAAAAATTTGGGACATTGGAGATGTGTGCGGGGGTGAACAAGACGATTTACGGCCAACCGGAAAGACTACGCTTGATTATTTGAAGCCAGAAATTACCAAAGAAACGCATTCTGTAATCAGCGGCTGAAAACACGCTCATCATGGCTTCCAAGCCCGCTCATCTGGAGCCCTCCAAGCTCGGTACAAGGGAATAGTCCGTCTACAGCCCCCCCTCCCTTTGCATTCGGTGCCTCAGGGGTGCATTGCAAGCCAAATCTGGCCCTTTAATATTCCCGCAACTGACACAACAGACCGAACAGCTGGTCTAACCTCTACACCACCGAACTTACGAACAACGCCGCCAACCCAGACGACCGCGGCACCGTCTGGTTCGACGACTCGGACGCCGAGTCCAAGCTCCTGACCTACCTCGAGGACCTTACGGAGTCCGCCCCCTTCGACCACTCCATCCGCCAGTCCGACGCCTCTTTCCTCGACCTCGGCTGCGGCAACGGCTCCCTCCTCTTCGCCCTCCGCGACGAAGGCTGGGCCGGCCGCGCCCTGGGCGTCGACTACGCACCACAGAGCGTCGAGCTCGCCCGGCGCATCGCCGTCCAAAGGCAAGCCTCTTCCTCGTCCTCCCTCGACCAGAACAGCGAGAACATGCCGGACGCGGTGGACGGCGAGGAGGATGATGAGGCCAAGGAGCCCGAGTTCCAGGAGTGGGATGTTCTCAACGGCCCCTGGCAGACGGTCCTCAACGGCGCACAGGCCCAGGGCTGGGATGTCGTCCTCGACAAGGGCACCTTTGACGCCATCTGTCTCAGTGATGAAAAGGACGCCCTCGGCCGGCGTATCTGCGAGGGCTACCGTGGCCGCGCGCTCCGCCTCGTCCGGCCAGGCGGCCTGCTCCTCATCACGAGCTGCAACTGGACCGAGGAGGAACTGAGGGCTTGGTTCGAGGGCCCGGCCAACGAGGGTGATGCCGGACGTTTCGTTGCCGTCGGAAAGGTGGACTATCCCAGCTTCACGTTCGGCGGCGCCAAGGGCCAGACCATTAGCAGCTTGTGCTTCCAGAGACAGACATAGGCCGGCTCATCACGATGCCACGAGTTGGACGAATGAGCAGTTCGTGAAGATACTCGAATCCACTGGTATGACGCGGCTGTAAGCACATATTATGGCTTTAGTCAATGCTCCCCGTTGTTGCGTCGTCTTCCCGCTTCCGACAGCTGCTGGTGTATCATACATTGCGTTTCTCTCAGGTAGGAATGTCGGAGGCTGCGCCTACACTTTTATCCATCCTCCAATATCCTCCCTCAACCCAGCGTGTAACCTATGCTCTAGGACCGCCCCTTTCGCCAAGCCCAAACCATCTGAAGATGCGCACACACCGTTGTCTCTCCTTCTCTCTCTCTCTCTCTCTCTCTCTCTCTCTCTCTATTGTGCCTGTTTCTTTTCTTTCCCGCAAAACCTTATAGGCGAGCCAAAGTACCACAAAAGACCGCCATGTGCTGGTCGATGCATTCAAGGGAGGAATATTGGTACGGCGCGGGTAAAAAGATTGGGAATTGCTTCATTACGTTTCTCATCTATGGTGATGTGTTCATAGGCTCGCCAGTGGAAGGTCCAGAAACGCTGTTCGCGGACGTTGTGGCGAAGTACCGCACGTCGACATCGTCATCCTTTTGCAGCTTCTCCAACTTGGGGATAACGCGCGTCTGAATCAGCTCCATGCCTCTTGGGGATGCGGTGAAGGTGTTGCCCTCCTTCTCCAACGAGTAAATTGTGCCCTCTTCCGGCAGGCGGCGCAGAACGTCAATCAGAACGCCGTACGTCTTGGCAACGTTGAAGCGGATATTGGGGATCTCGTCATCAACGAGCTTGTCCAGCATCGGGAGAATCTTGTCAGCGATGACGTCAAGGCTCACGACCGAAGCGAGAGTCTGTGACTTGTTAGCACACTTGACATGACGCGAATGCTTTGCAGTAAAAGTGAGTCACTCACGGTGATGGCGAAGGCGGTCGTCATTCGGTAGAGGTAGTTGGGGTGGTTGCCCATAGCCATGACCTTGGGAATGATCGCCTCGCTTGCCCATTCAACACCAAATACCTCGGTGAGCTTCTTCAAGTTATGCGTCGCAGCCTCACGGATCGAGAAAACCGTGTCGCCCAGCCAACTCATGCATAAGTTGCTGAGCTTCTCATCAAAGAACTTGACTCCAAGCTGGCTTGCAAGAAGAGGGATGTACTCGATAATGGCCAGTCTCACTCGCCACTGCTTATCCTCAGCAAGCTGGACGATTGCAGGGAGGAGTGACTGTGATAGTAGATCGATACCGATGACTGTGGATGATTAGCCATGCGCCTCCGCTGAAACAGAACTCACATACCCTGGTTAACCAGTTCCAGCTTAGAAATGATGTGAAGGCGGACTTCGGGAAACTCGTCCTTGAGCATCTGCAAGAACATGGGCAGCAGGTGGTCGATGGTCCTATTGAGATGTCAGTCATGTCCTTTCACTCCAGGAGCCAGGGCACCTACTCTTGCTTGCCCAGAATGGGAGCAAGACCGCTAATCTGAGTTCCTAGAGCAGCTCTGACGTGCTGAGAGGTGTCCGATACAAGGTCCTCGACGCTGCTCATAATGTCGTTCAAGAGAACGGTTCGGTCAACCAGGGCACAGAACCCAGGTATTTGTCCAGCAATAGCAGTCCGGACCTCTGCCTCGTTGTCCTTGAGAAGCTTGACGAAAGACGGCACCAGATCTCTTGAAACAACCTCCTCATCGACGGCCTTGGAAATCTAGACGCGTATTAGCGTGAAGTCATTACCCGTAGGAGGACCCCGACCAACCTTCTCGAACCTGTCGGCGATCATGTACCGGACCCTCCAGCTCTTATCCTCGATCAGGTTGCGCAGGGAGGTGAGCAGCACGCCGTGGCTCGACTGCTGCTCCTTGGGCACGACTTCGGCGATGGAAATGAGAATCTCGACGGTGAGGAGACGAACGCTGTCCTGGTCATCTTGAGCGAGGTGCTGGAAAAGGGGTATCATCTCCTCGACAACAATAGCAGCCGGCATTTCCTTGACGAACTTGGCGAGGTTGGTGGCGGCTTGGCGTCTGACCATGGGCGTCTCATCGTGAACAAGCTGGCCGAACTGCTTCCGAAGCTCTTCTTGAACAGGCGGGGACACCTTCTTGTAGGGCGTTGTGAAAAGGCCACAGCCAGACACTTTGGAGGTGAACCAGTCCGCTTTTGACAGTCGGATAGTCAAGGGGATGAAGTATTCTTCGACTTGCTGGGAGGAGAGCTCCTCGCAGATCTTGTTGAGGGACTCGACGGCCTGCTCAGGTTAGGCGACGTGACTTGGGCGGGTGGAGCACAGGGCAATAGCTACCTTGTCCCGCACGACGGGCTCCTCGATCGCAGCGAGGTTCTCGAGGGGGGAGAGGAGGACATGGCCCCATTGGGGACCTCCAACGTACTCGATGAAGTTGCCCAGCTCGCCGCTGAGAGCGACCAGTACCTCGTCCTCATCCTCGACGGACTCTGGTAGTTTGTTTAGATATTAGCTCAAATAGGATGGGATGCGCGACACATACCGTCGAGGAAGGGAATCAATTCCTCTCGCGTGCGCTCGGCGCCCAAGGCGAGGGCGATAGTGGAGAGGCGGTGGATGGCATTGAGACGCAGAAGAACATCGTCATGCTGGGTTTGACAGGTTAGCAATGCAGTGTGCGCCGGGGGATGGGAGGCTGGCATCGGGGCTGAGCAGACAGTCACCGCCATACCTTTAGCTCATCGATGAGGACGGCGATGGGGTAAAGCTCGTCCTGCGTATTCGGCGCGTCTGCCATGGCGAGCGAGAAAGTACAGGCGCGTCTATCGATGGAGGGTTCGGACTTCAGGAGAGTCGACGTCTAGGTTTGGAGCGATCGGAGTGGATCGCGTGCGAGTGATGCAATGTGTTGGTTGAGGGCGAGCGGCGGTCGTTGTGGGATGGGGTGGGCGGGCTCTAAAATCTGAGACGATGCAACCGGGGTGGATGGTAATTACTATCAGGAGTTTGCGGGCATGCACACCACGCCACTATCCGACGGCGGGTTGGCGACAAGTACGATTTGGTTGTCGTGGTGAGAAGAGAGGGTTCGTGTCGTGTGGTAGTTGGCGGAGGAGAAATGTGGTGTTGATTTGAGATAGGTAGCGGCAGCACAAGGCATGGAGAGGGAAGTTTGACGCTTCTGAGGTCGACTTTCGCTTCTGCTTCTGCTTCTGTCCCACTCGGCCAGACTGGGCTACGCTAACGCACCTGAATTAGAAGAGGCGTCAGTGTGGTGACGGGGAACAGCAAGCAGTCCAGGGCGTCTAGGAGCCCTGTATCTGTGACCAGATGAGCCGCCTTAGGTAAGGCTACTAAGGTACGTATTGAGTCTTCTTTAGGCGGTAGGTGCAGTAAGGCAGGGGTGCAGGGAGATATAGCGTTGTGCTCATTAAGATGAGTTGTGAGGGGCTGCTGCCTCTGAGAGGTTTTGCTAGCACTGACGTATATATCTCTCTCTCCCTGCGACGGACGTATGTACTATTATTTAGGGTAGGTAGGTACTTGCTCTATACCTTAACATGCTCTTCTTTGGCAGGATGAGAAGAAACGCAACGCCTTTAGCTGCCTGCATGTAGGATGATGCACTATATGTGTTTTTTCTAGACATATTCCTTCCGGCCCTTGGATGGCAAATGTCCCCGATGACCAGCTGAGGGAGGGGTCATTTAGGATGCAGCTAAGGCACCTAAAACAATCTACCCAACCAAGAAGATGACCACAAAGACCTACATGATCATGAGCATTCCCCAAGCTTGTTTAAAGCTATGAGATAATGACGTAGGAATTCCAAGCGCATTGATGCATCGAAGAAGTCACCTATCACTCTCACAAATAGTACGGGAGCTATAAGCTGTCAAGCATCAAACCTTAACATCAAAGACAGCTAGGTATTGCTATCTATCCCGACTTCGCCTGTTGACGACGAGTCCGGTAGGTAGCAGCTCTGTGCTGCGCTGCTCCCCGTCCTGGTTTCGCCTGGCACGGGCCACTGGAGTGACATCGGACCCTGGAAAATTGAGACGCCGAGTCCTGCCGCCGCTTTTGCTACCCCTCAACCCCGCAGCCCCTCAATGTCAAACAGAGACGGATGGCAGTGGGTGGCCAGAATGACTCTTAGCAGCCAGTAAAAGCAGCGAGTTCATCCCGCCTGTGAACCCCCCCATGTGTGCTGTTGCTTCACCTCCGAATATCCCCAAAATTTCTGTGACTCAAGGCCATATTAGGAGAAGGAAAGTGACCATTGCCCGATTCTCTCCTGCTCTTGACGACCGCCGGACCTCTGTATCCTCGAGAGAATCTCGCCAATCCTCACCATGCCTACCATATCCGTCAACAAGTACGATTTGTACAAGGCCCTGGGCCGAAAGTAAGTTGCGCCGCAGTCGCACCCACTGCACCGCCTCCCAAACACACATATCACGACCCCGCCATCCGGAAATGTCCCTTTTGCTAACGACCACGCAGCTTCACAACCCAGGAATTTGAAGACCTCTGCTTCGAATTCGGCATCGAGCTCGACGAGGACACCGAAAATGACGAGCGACCGATTGTCAATGGCGTGCAGGAGCCGCCCCAGCTCAAAATCGAGATCCCCGCCAACCGATACGACATGTTATGCTTCGAGGGAATAGCGCTCATGCTCAATATCTTCAGAGGAAGCGTCGCTGCCCCAAACTACAAGGTCGTCGAGCCCAAGCATCCCGAGACCCAGGTCATCACCGTCGCTCAAGACACTGGCAAGATCCGGCCCCTTGTCGCCGGCGCCATCCTCCGCAACATCAAGTTCACCCAAGAAAGCTACGACTCCTTCATCGGTCTCCAGGACAAGCTGCACATGAACCTGGCGAGACAAAGAACACTGGTGGCTATTGGAACCCACGACCTCGATACGATACAAGGCCCTTTTACATATGAGGCCTTGCCGCCCAGGGACATCAAGTTCAAGCCCCTGAACCAGACCAAGGAGATGAACGGCGAGGAGCTGATGCAGTTCTACGAGGGCGACAAGCACCTCGGCAAGTACTTGCACATCATTAAGGACTCGCCCGTCTATCCTGTCATCTACGATAAGAACCGTGTTGTCTGCTCTCTGCCGCCCATCATCAACGGTGACCACTCCAAGATCACCGTCGACACCAAGAACGTTTTCATTGAGATGACGGCCACCGACGCCACCAAGCTGGATATCGTCTGCGACATGATGGTCACCATGTTCTCGCAGTACTGCTCCGAGCCCTTCACTGTCGAGCCCGTCAAGATCGTCTCCGAGCACAACGGCGCCTCAAGAACGACACCCACCTTGGCGCCACGCAACATCGACGTCGAGATCGACTACCTCAATGCCTGCACTGGTCTCAACGAGTCGCCCGACACCTTATGCAAGCTTCTTACCAAGATGGCCTACATCGCCAAGCCTTCCACCAAGGACAACAACCTCTTGAACGTGACTATCCCCGTCACTCGTGCCGACGTGCTCCATCAGTGCGACGTAATGGAGGACCTGGCTATCTGCTACGGATACAACAACCTTCCAAGATCTTCTCCTAACAAGAGCGCAACCATTGGTGCTCCTCTCATGATCAACAAGCTTGCCGATATTGTCCGGACAGAGGCCGCCATGTCCGGCTGGAGCGAAGTCATGCCCCTCATCCTTTGCAGCCACGACGAGAACTTCGGTTGGCTCAACCGAAAAGATGACGGCAAGACCGCTGTCAAGCTTGCCAACCCTAAGACTGCCGAGTACCAGGTTGTCCGGACATCCCTAGTCCCCGGTCTCCTCAAGACTATCCGCGAGAACAAGAAGCACAGTGTACCCATTAAAATTTTCGAGTCTGCCGATGTCGTCTTCAAGGATGAGACCCTGGAGCGTAAGGCTCGCAATGAGCGTCACTTCGCTGCCGCCTGGTATGGGAAGACCAGCGGCTTCGAGGTCGTTCACGGCCTCCTCGACCGCATCCTCCTGATGCTCCGTACCGCCTTCCTCACCCATGACGAGGGTCTGACAGCTGGCAAGAGCGTCGACTTCAAGGTCGTCGAAAACCCCAGCAAGCCCGACGGCTACTGGATCGAGGAGATCGACGAGGCTACCTTCTTCCCTGGCCACGCGGCTGCCATCTACCTGCGCCTCGGCGGTAAGGAGGCGCGCATCGGCGAGTTCGGCATTCTGCACCCCACTGTCCTGGAGAAGTTTGACTTGAGGTACGTTTCCGAGTCTTGCTCTCTGAATCGTAGAATACTAACTTGTGCACAGATACCCCGTGAGCACTCTCGAGATCAACCTCGAGGTCTTCTTGTAGTGATGAGCATGATGGGAAATGAACATGACGAATGCTTCGGGTCGTTTAAAATCATGAAATGAGAAAAAGGAGACTCAGCTTGGCGCCGGGTGATTGGACATAGACTTCTTCGGATCAGATTAGCCCGATCCGATGCCCGACGAAGCAATAGACATACAAAAAAAACAAAAAATTTGATTAAATAAATTGGTTCCCTTCAGTGGACATTACTGAAGGGTGGGCCAACAATTGATGCCACCCCATATAGACATAGGCATGCACTAATCCTTGACAAGCATCACTGATGAACCAAGAAGCTGTTGCTTGAGAACTGATTAGAATTACGGAACTGAGAGTACAGGGAGTTCGAAATCCAAGCGGACATATGGAACGGATCCCCAACGTCTCTGCCTCCTCCCCCGCCCCCCTCTCGTTTGTCTCCATTTCACACAAGCCGCTCAATCCACGCCAGAATTTTCTTTTGATTCCGAATTCTTTCCATCTGAATCACCATGTATGAAGCCGTTTCCGTTCGTCCCGTTTCGTTGCGTCTTGGAAGCCCCCTTTATCGCTCTTGGATGCAAGTTGTCTTCTACTCCTGCCCACCTGACGCCAGAAGGAAACTGCGCAGATGCCGATTTCGGCATAAGCAACGTTGGGAAGCGAGCAGGTAGGGGGAAAAGGCGAGGTGCGGCGAAGAGTAAAAGAAAAACAAAAAAAGTCGTAGTACAAGTACAGAAACTTCATCGCGTTGTCATTATGGAGCCGTGAAACACTCCACGCGGATTCCCAAACCCATTTTTGCCCAAACCATCCGTTCGTTTTTTTGTAATTGTGAGGTGGAAAAAAAGAATCGAGTCCCGCCAAACTCCCGAATTGCTGAACTAGGTTGTGAACCGCTTATCCATCGGGCCACACTGCTAACAGGAGCTCAGAGACCTGCCGTTCTCAGCAGAAGAGAGGTCCTCTGTACTCGAGCCCACGACGACGAAGAGACCGCCGTTGGTGATCTCACACGTCGCGACGCGCTCAATGGATTGGACTGAAGAGGGGTCAGAACATTCATTATCGCCGAGCCCTCTCTTAGCGACGTCATTAGTAAAATGCGATGCGTCAGAACAGGTATCGTTGGCTGGCGTATCCTCGCTCAAGACGCTATTCATGCTGGTCAAGCTGGCCATGCCGAAGTTTACTATCGCTCTGGTTCCCCACGCCCAGACTGATTCGTCATCCCAGTCACTCATTGTATAACTCGGGCCACCCCAATTCTTCTGGCAGAAGAGCTCAGCGTCGAGCATTATGGTCTCGTCCGTTACTTCGATTGTGTACGGCGCTTCGTGCATTCGTTCGAACATGACGCCCTATGTCATCTCACGGAGCTCTTGCTCGGTACGGCTTGTAACCCTCGAATTGGAGGCGGGACTAGCGTTGCGTCCGCCGAGGTTGGTGAGCATGCCGCTGACGTTTTTGCCGATGTTCAGGCCGGCAATGCCCTCTCTCAAAGCGCTGAAGGCATTTGAGTTCTCGGCCGATACACTGCGGTGCAAAGGGGGTGCCTGTCGCTCTTGTCGATTAGGGGTAAGTGTTGTGTGTGCTGTCTCCACGGCTGCCAGAACGGACTGACTGGTGGGCAGAGCCGGCGGCGGCTTGGGGCTCGATGCTCCTTGAGGTGGGGTGCCAGGCTGGCTGTCTGCGTACGATTCCTCGGTAGACGGCTGGAAATTGGCCAGCGCCGAAGCTCTGTTGACTGCGGCGGCCGCCACAGCGTTCAGCTGCGAATTCATCTCCTCGTCGGTACGATTAAAGAGCTGATGCCACCAGCGAATGTCATCAAGGTTGGGCTTGATAATACGGCCACGGTCCTTAGCGTACTCGTCGATGGTGGGGTCGTAATCCTTGTTGGTGAACTCCGCCCTCCGGGACAAAAAGTAATCCCACACCGAAGCTGTTCGCTCGGACGCTCTGGCTTCGGTTCTCTGCTTCTCGGAGTTGTAAAGAAATGTACCGTACTGGCAAGAATAGAGATGGTAAATCAGACGACGAAGGAATCGCTCGTTGAACTCGAATTTGGTTGGGTTCTGGCGGAAAAGCTGATACACGCAGTCCAGAAACTGGTGGAAGACGGGACTGATCATTTTCGGAACGGTGGCCTCGTCCTTAGCGACCTTTCCCGTCGAACCTTCGGCGGCAGCCTCAAGGTCAGCCGCGTCCTCCTTGTTGGGGTTGAAGAACTGCCTGGCGCCATTGAAGAGGTTCTGGAAGGCATCATCACGGCCATCGTTGTCGCCGGGCTGAACTGTCGAGCCGGCCATGGCATCCTTCTGGACAGTAAACCAGCTCTCGTGGTTCAAATGGCCAGATCGGAGCCTAAACATGTGGCCAAACGACACCCAGTCCTTCTCGACCAGGACGATGAAACCCTCAATAGTCCGGTAGTAAGGGTCCAACAGAATCTGCGCAAGGGCGCTTAGCTGACTGGTTCTGTCCCACCCGTCGGAGCAGTGAATCAAGACATGAGAGTGATTAAACCACACTTGCCGGGCAACGATATCAGCTCCGTTCAGGACGGCTTGCGTGTGTCTCAGCCAGCCAGTTGAAGCCAAGGCATTCTGGTCCGGGGACAAGGGAGAGATATCGGCGTCTTTGAGGCAATCTACGACCTTGGCTAGCGAGCTCCTCATGACGTGGATATTTTCGATATTCATGAATGCCTTTTTGGCGCCAGGGTATCTATCCATAGGCTCAGATCCCATGCCTTGAACTTGATTGACCATAGCGTTCACAGTAGGTCTTGCATCGACAATCATGTTGGCTTGCTGGGCGCCATAGATGAGTCGCTTGCCCTTCTCGTCATACATCTTGGGCTCTGCATCTGCAATAGCCTGCTCCTCCAGCCTGGCTTGCTCCGAGAGCTCTGACTCATCCAACGAGTTCTTCTCAGACGTGTCTGACTGGCTCCGGCGGGGAGGCTGGTCCCTGTCGATGCTGGTCCGGGGTACGGTCGGGGCGAACGAGGCCATGACGAGCTTCTCATCCTGTATATTGTTCTTTCTGGTGATTCCCGACAAAGGCTGGGCACTGCGGGTGATGGTGCAGTTATTGGCGGGGTGGATATAGCTAAGCACCGGGATTCTGTGCCGCGATCGGTACTCCTTGGCGTACTTGAGAACATTGTCAGAGATGGAAGAGGGAACCACTAGAGTAGCGGGGTAGGTGTCGCAAAAGGTGTAGTCCTTATTGATGTTGGTGATCCTCCATCCCTTATCTGCTGACTTCTCGCTGATGCCCTGGCGGCGGAACTCAGCTTTGGGATCATAGATCTTCCAGCCATTAACCTGTCTCTCGGCCTTGGAGCCCTTATGGCTGAAAGCAAAGAGGTTCTCGATAGTGCCAAGCTTGCAGGTCCTGAGCTTCACGAACTCAAAGACATCCCGGGCAACATTGCTATCTTCAAACGTGAAGGTAACAAAGATGAAGTCGCGACAGCGGATTCGGATGGAGCTATGGATGCCGTGGTTCGGAGGCATGAGTCGGAGGGTGCAGTGCGAAAGGATGGGGTAGGTAATCCATGATTCTCGGTTTTTGGGAGGATGCTGACTGTTGTTATCCTTGTTCTGGTCCTTGGGGGGAGGCGGCGGTGCGCAGAAGACGAGGTGGAAATCGGTGAGTCGCAGAGTGCCAACCGAGGTAAGGCCTCCGTTGATGCACTGAACGTTTTGGACTACCTATATTTCGGGACGCAACGCAGTCAGCTTTGATTCTTTCCTTTCTCCGTGCTGCCAGTGAACATAAAGAGAGAACATGTGTGACTTGCCTTCCTGGTCTCCATGGTGAAGTCCTATTGAAGATGCTACTTCTTTGAGCTACTACAGCATGGCCGTGTGCGGAAGATCCGGGGGGGTTGAAGGTTTGTAGATAGAGAGATTCACTCGAAGGAGAGCAGCAGAAACGCCGCGCAACTTCAGTGAAGAGAAAATAAGAAAAAGGGGATGGAATGGGGGAAGACGACAAGGGAAAGTCAATATAACCGCGTAGAGTTGGAAGTTAGAGAGATTGCGTAGGGTAAGGTTTGGAAGGTGAGTTAAGGTAGCGTAGGGAGATGGTTGGCAGGTCAGTCAGTGGTCAGCGGTCCAGCAGTTTAGCTGGCGCTTGTGGTTGTCGCAGTGCGGGCAGGCGCGAAGGAGCAGCAAAAGCAGGAGGGGACAGCTGATCCTAGTCTCCACTAAATAGCTTAGCGCGGGGCCGAGAGCAGAGAGCCCGACGTCACGGCTTCTAAAGAGTATTTGGCAATGGAATGCCAGGGTCTTTGTATTCAAAAATGGATGCAAAAATCCGCCCTCGGAGGCTGGTTGTCTACGGCCTGGTTTGGAAGAAATTAACCTCGTAGGGTTGGTAGACATCCTTTCTGATTTGCATTTGGAGGGGGAAAAAAAGTAAGTAAACTGTATCTCGTTTCCTAAGAGAGTATCAGTTTAGCTTAGGCATTTCTTCACTGTTGAGCAAAGGGTTGGGTGATGAACCGCAGCTTGGTCTCAATCTTGAATTGCAAAATACTACCTCACAGCTTCAGCTGGGGCCTGTGACCGACTTCCCCTTACTGTCGTGGCCTGGGATTAACAACACAACCAGGACCCTCCCACTCCAACAAGCTGCCCCCCTTGAAACCCCACCTCCGGCAAACGGAGCTCTATGTCCCGATTCCCGACAACCAGCCAGGCTAGGTAGCCACCACGCGAAACGTCAGCAGCAAGAGGTACGTATCTCTGACGACCATATGCGCCTCACGGTCGGCTGGCAGGTCACTCCAGCTGGCACGCGGTGGAGAACCCTCAACCTGATTGTCTGATAAGGCCGGCACAGACCACCAAGTCCCCTTATCGCCTACCTCCTAGGGCACACAGAATTGCAATTTGGAAATCTGGCGGCACTGGACGACTGGCGAAGCGGACTACCTAAACAACCTCACTTCTCAACCCTCTCACCCGCCCCCGACCGCGAACGAACCGTCGACAACCTCCAACAACCCGTCCCAACTATCCCACCTCTTCTTTTATCGACAACCGGGCAAAGAAGTCAAGATGGCTGTTCCAGGCACTCAGATGTAAGCCTTTTCCCTTCCTCCTATCTTGCGAAGAAAAAAAAAGTTTCACCCCCGCCGCCGCCGCTGCGAAACATTTCACGATCTCGAAGGGGGAAGAAGGCAAAGACAACAAGAAGATGGCAGCGCACAAAGGAGATTGCTGCAATGGATCGCTAACCAATTCTCTCCCCCCAACAGCTCCAAGCGCAGAAAGTTCGTCGCCGATGGCGTCTTCTACGCTGAGCTCAACGAGTTCTTCCAGCGCGAGCTGGCCGAGGAGGGCTACTCCGGTGTCGAGGTCCGCGTCACCCCTACGGTAACCGACATCATTATCCGCGCCACCCACACCCAGGAAGTCCTCGGCGAGCAGGGACGCCGCATCCGCGAGCTCACCTCCCTCATCCAGAAGCGCTTCAAGTTCCCCGAGAACTCCGTCTCCCTCTACGCAGCCAAGGTCCAGAACCGCGGTCTTTCCGCCGTCGCTCAGTGCGAGTCCCTCCGCTACAAGCTCCTCAACGGTCTCGCCGTCCGTCGTGCCTGCTACGGTGTCCTGCGCTTCATCATGGAGTCCGGCGCCAAGGGTTGCGAGGTTGTCGTCTCTGGCAAGCTCCGCGCCGCCCGTGCCAAGTCCATGAAGTTCACCGACGGCTTCATGATCCACTCCGGTCAGCCCGCTAAGGACTTCATCGACTCCGCCACCCGTCACGTCCTCCTCCGCCAGGGTGTCCTTGGTATCAAGGTCAAGATCATGCGCGGCTCCGACCCCGAGGGCAAGGCTGGTCCCCAGAAGACCCTCCCCGATGCCGTCTCCATCCTCGAGCCCAAGGAGGAGCAGTCCGTCGTCCAGCCCATGTCCCAGGACTACGGCGCCAAGGCCGCCCAGGCCCAGGCCGCCGCTGAGGCGCAACAAGCGGAGCAGGCCCAGGAGGGCGGCGAGGAGGCCGAGGCTCAGTCGTAGGACGCTGCCAAGCCGCAGGTTTCTTCTCGTGTCGTCGTCGAGGAGACTGCTGAGTCTGGCGCCGACCCCGCCGGCTGGTAAAGGACGTCAGTGGGGGAAGGGAAAAAAAAAACTTTTGGTCTGCTTTCCGCTAGCTTCTTAGTCTCTATTGTCTATTTTCCCAAAAACAGAATACCAGACAGACTTGGAGATCATAAAAGTGGGAGTGTTCGCGCGAACCAGGCACAAAAAAAGTTATCGGGAGGACGGGGGTGGAATACTACTACTCAGGCGTCTTGATCAACATTTGCATCACTCTGCGAAAGGGGGAATTCGGATAGTTGCGACCGGCTTGTAATGGTAGAACAAACCATGAAATGAGCAAATGAAATCATTCAAGTAAACGGTTTTGCTATTGCTCGGTTCGTCCAGGTGGCGGACGCCCGGCGTACGTGACCGACGGATCAGGTATAAAGGCCTCCCCAGACCGCGTTCACAATCGAGGTCGTAACGGGTTCATGATGCTCTCAATTCGCCAAGCTCTTGGCCCCGGTCCTTCGTCTATGATGCTTGAATGCGTCTGGACAATGAACAAAAAATGGTAGTCTCTAGGCAAATGGGGGTATGCCTTTTGAAGTCACGCCATGCCCCGTCGCCTCCCTAATCGTACAATGGGTGCCTTCGCACGTGGTGCCTTGGAACCCCCGATAAACGCCCACCCCTCCCCCCAGGTGATCCATCCCGTGCCGGTGATACTCCTCGTGCCGTGGCAGAAGCGAAATAGTGTGAGAAGGTTGATGGTTCTGGTTTCCTGGTGCTTTTCCCTTTCCCTCGCTTGGGGTGCGCCTGCACCTTTCCCGTAGGTCTTTGCCTCTTTCATGAATCCGATCATATCGTGGAGAACTTCTCAAGTCATATGGCTGTGAAGAAAAATGTACAATACTGCCCCCATATCGGGCACCTAATAAGAAATGCTGCGAGGAAAAAGAAAGAAAAAGACAACTGCCGCCTCATCGTCTGTATACCCATAACTAGAGAATAGACGGTCCCACTGCACCCACTCATCTGTTGGACCTCTGGTTCTGGAGCTCGATTGTCTCATTGTATGACTTCGAGTGGCCGTTAGCGGATCCGTTCGCTCCCCGGTGAGCATTGTCGTCGTCACTTTCCTCGGCTAGATCGGTGAGACCGAACTCGGCACCGGCCTCCTCGTCGTAGGCCCTCATCAAGCCAGTCGTGTCACCGTGGCGGCTACCAATGCTCATTCGGTGGGGATCTTGGCTCCTGCGGGCCTGCATACTCAGGCGGGTTTGGATGGTGGAGATCATGTCTGTGCCGGTAGCATCGTCGCCACCACGGCCAGCAATCAGCTTGTGTCCGTTCGGGTCGGATCTTGAGAGGTTCAACAGGTAGACACCAGTAAAGGTCACGAGGAAGCCGCAAAGAAGTGATATCGTATTGACCGTGTCGGTGGTGTTGAAGCCGCCAAACAGAATGAAGGAGGCACAAAGGGTCGCCGTCGTGAAGGTTACGTAGTAAAGGGGATTTACACTACATCATGTCCCGTTAGCGCAGTCCGAAGAGCGCATCATGGAACAGCTATACTCACATGTTTGTGGGGAACTGAGCAAGTGCCTTGTTAAAGTAGTTCATTTGCGTCAGGATGCAAACGGTCGTCAGGATCATAAAGACGTAGGTTGAGGGGTGGCTGAACTGGTTGTTTCCGGCGAACGTGAGCTTTAGTGCGATTCCGAAAGCCTTGACTGACATGACCGAAATTGAGCCGACCGTCGAGCAGATGGAGAGGTAGATGATAGGGTTCTTCCGTCCGTGAACCGGCGCGACCTTGTAAATCATGAAGACAGCGAAAGCGGTGACGGCAAATGCATACAGCAAGAAGCCTGGCATGGCGTTAGCTGTCGATCGCGTCAGGTTCTACCGCATGAGTTGCAGACTTACCAGGCTGGATGGCGTAATGCAGAATCTGGTCAATGGTCTGGATGTCTTCATCTGGGGGCGCATGAAGAACAATAATAACGGCGCCGATGAGACAGATTGCACTTCCCAGGCGGCCCAGGACACCAAGCTCTTCCTTCAAGAAGTATGATCCCAGAACGGCTCCGATCAGGACAGACAAGGCTCCGAGAGGGGTGACAAGAATGGCGGGCGCGAAGGCGTACGCGGCAAAGTTGCAGATTTCCCCAAGGACCACTGAACACCTGTTAGCGGCTCGTTGCCATCAGTCGAGGGGCTGGACTGTTGCAAACTCACGGGTCGAAATTCCAGCCCACCACACCGGGCTCTTGAGGTACACGTAGCCGTCGCCTTCGAAGCCGTGACGTTCTTCCGCTTGCATAAGACCCTAGGGTGGAGGATTAGCTTCCAAACTTGATAAGACACAATCGTCGTTGCCAGGGCGGCCTCGACATTCGGAAGCCGAGTACCTTTTTCGTCACAACGAAGCTGATACCTGCAAGGCGGCACAATCAGTGGTGGTTCTTGAGTGTCTTTTAGAAAGTGTATGCGTACCAATGGCTAAACTGGACGCCATGGCGAGGCCGAGGCCAATGTATCTGCGCGAGGTTGATTGTCAGCTAACTAAAGCCCCGGGATCAGGTGGAAATGGTGGCAACTGTATGGCGACCAGCATGGTCGGCCAGGTCGCAAACGTACTTCTCGTCTAGCATCATCTTGCCGAAAGTGAGTGCGCCGACTGCGACAAAGGTGGGAAAGAGTGACGGTGTTTGTTAGGCGGGTGCGCGCCGTGGCGAGGCGGTCGCTGTAGGGAATGTCGTATCCCGTGAAGGGAAGCTTGCGAGGCTCGCGCCGGGCGAGGTAGAGCGATTGGAGGGATGGCCGGACCTTGTCAGCAGCGACACATGGGAATATGGGCCCTGAAGACTCTGGTGGCGGTAGCTGTAAAAGCTGGGATCGAAAGCGATGACAGTCGTGAGGTGACGGCCGTCGTCGTCTTCGCCGTCGTGGTCGTCGAGTCCGAGAATCGGGGTCTGGAGTGAGGTCGAGGAAGTCGTAGTTGTGTGCGAGTGTCGGGGTCGAGAAAGGTGGGTTGGCGCGAATGGGAGGCCGAAAGGGGAGGGAGGGCGTTTCGTGGGATTTTGCAGACAAAACTGCAAAGGTGGTACGTAGCGGATAGACCACAGATGGGGGTACCTCTCCAAGTTTATTCGTGCGATAGTACTGCGTCCAACCGACAGCAAGGCGAGAAACGGGCGAGGCAAGGCAAAGCGAAGATGTAGGTAGTTGTGATTTTGGTACTTGCTGGGAATGGTGCAGTAGATAGTAGCAGAGAAAGTGGTTTACGTAGTGGGTAGGAGCGTGGTGGAGGAATGCTAGCCGGCCAGATAGGGACAGGTTTGAGTTTCAGAGCCCCCCTGGGCAGAGGGTTGTAGAGGCGCCCTTTCAGGTCTGGAAATTCACCTGCCAAGTAGTTTGCTCTGGAAATAGGTCATGTACATATGTACGTGTACGACGAGGGTACGCGTTCTCTATTCGTGTTGCCCTTCTTTTTTTTTTTTTTCTTTCCCCTTTCGACTGCTGAACAGCAAAAGTGAACAGAGCCAGGTTCCGGACAAATAAATTCCAACAAACTGTTCCTGGAAACACGGACGGGAACTTGGTCGCAGCGCCAGACTTGTTGAGCGTAGGTGGGCCCACCGTACCTGTACCTCGTACCTGTAACTGGTACCTGTATTAAGTATCGTCCTGGCTGGAGGGTCGAGAGGGGCTGAAGCCGACCGGACGGGGAACAGAGCGCTGGGGAAGGAAAGGGAAAGAGAGAGAGCTGGCCAGACTGTCCACTTTGGAGGGGAACAAAGTACAAAGTACACTAGGTACCTACCAACTGCTTAGCCTGCTGGGGCTGGGCTGGCGAGGTTGTGTGGTGTGTGTGGGCAATGGATATGATGATGTGAGGTGGTGGCATGGTCTGGTCTCGTGTAGCAGGAGTGCAACGGGGACTGAAAGCGCTGCACAATTTCTGGAGGTAAGACTGTGCAGGTCAGACACGGACAGGCACTGCAGACGGTGGGCGGCGATGGCGGGATTAGTGGGATGGAACGTTCCTCGCATGCGATTTGGGACAAAAGGTGATTCCTGACACAGCCAGTTCTGCAGGGACGTCAAGCCAAGCCTCTTGGGCTTTCGAAACCTTTTCGATTTTTTCCCTCTCGTTTCGTCTGTGCCATGAAGTTTTTTTTTTTTTCCCGCTGCACAAGGTAAAAAGAAGAAGGGAAAGGGGGGGCGTTAGGATTTTGTATTCGTTCCATCTATCTATCGTAAGCCTCTTCGCGTGATCTTGAGCGTTCTGCCCTGTGTTACCCAAGAGCGATGGCGCCGACGCTGAGGTCATCACAGAGGTAGGGAGCTCGGAACAGCACCTAGACTAACGCAACTCGACTCAACTTCCGACAGGGGTGACGGCGCGTAAGGGGACTTGATGTGGGAGGTTCCGCTGTTCTCTCCGCAGGAGGGCCACAGTTTGCCATCGCTCTTCTGAACTCCTGAAGTATCAGATTGGCCAGTCTTGAGAATTTGGGGGGGGGGGGCGGCTTGAGGCCGTGACATTGAACTTATGACACGAAAGAAAAAAAAAGAAAGAAAAAAAAAACCTGGGCCGCGTACGTCAGGATCTGGATGTGCAATCCGCCTGTTGAGGACAGCGAACACACATGCTAGTCATGGCTTACTATGTAGCCAGATTCCCTGCCCCTTCAAGGAAAGCAGGGAACACACACACACACACACACACACAGCAGACGGAGCTCTAGTCAGTGCTCTTCCCCCCTTCCCCCTGTTAATCTCCATTGTAAGATCCGATCCTACAGAGAGGGAAATCGGTATTTCTATTTTTCTCTCACAGCCCATGTGGGGGTCCCGTTGAAACCGGTTCATTTCGAAATGACACTGGCCGAACGAACCCGCTGGCCTCAGTAAAAGACCAAACACAGCCACGTTTGTGCATTTTTAGTGCGAGTCGTCCGCTTCACCGACATAGGCCACCACAGGAGCCAGTGGCTGCCGAGGACTCTATGCCGTACCCTGGGCAATTTTCCCTTGTGGCCTGGGTAATATTGCCATGGCAGAGGAATGTAAAGGCGCCGTTTTATGCTGTAAAGTCGTAATTCATTACCAACGCTTTTCCTAGGTACCCACCGCCGCTCCAAAACGCGATCACGTCCCCTTAGCACGCCTCGTGCGCTGTGCACCCTTGTCCAGTTTTCTCCAGCAGACCCTCTCCCCGGATCTCTCATCCTGTTCGGGCGGGTTGCAAACAGCCTGCCAACAACTGTCATTGCCGAGGGTCTCGCACAGCAGACCTGTACTATAAAGCGCCCCTTACTCGGCCTTCCATTGTGGAGGGAGAAGAAACCAATAAACTACCTGGCGATGAGCGAGTGACAGCAGGGCCGCATATCGGTGAACGGTCGTCGTCGAAACAAAAACCTGCCATCGGTTTGTTCCTCATTGGGGAGGAGTATGATTGAGAAACTAATACATGGAAAAGGGAGTACGCAGGGATTCCCGCGCCATGCTTAACCCAAAGGCAAAACGGTCAACAACTCGGGAAAACTCTACTACTATATCAGCAGCCCTGTGGTTGGCAGCACGGGCTCGTTCTCCACCGCATACTTAAACCTTGGGCTCGCAAACTTCCATTACTGGCAGTTCGTTGAAGATGTTGCGTCCGTCCTTCGGACCTTCCACCAGCCTACACCGCAGGGTGAAAGAGTCCGAGCTTCGAATAAACCTTTTCCTCGCAGGGCTCCCTGATTGTCCCGGAATACATCGTCATGTCGCTAATCTGCGTTCCTGGTCTGTTGTGTCCATGAACCATAAGCGGTTCACCATCAGATGAAAAAAAGGGGAAAAAAGACAGGAATAAAGTGCGATGGATTGCGTCCTAGGTAAAATCTTGCAACATGCATGCACCATGCAATCGTCTCATCCGGCACCGTATGATCAGACCGCGTCCCAAATCCACTGCCGTCAATGGCATCTCAGCACGATCCCTCATAATATCAAACAGAATCTGTTTGATGGCTGCTGTTGGCCATCATCCTATTAGGCTCGATGAGCCTTCGTTTCACGTGATACAACCACAAATAAGCCGAGGCTTAGAGGGATGGTTCACTTCCAGCAGGATGAATCGAGGAACGACATATCGACTTCAGCTCTGCTGCAAATCAATGAACAAAATAAGTATTTTCATTAGGCAAGCTGTTTTTCTCGTATGCTGTTTCCTTAAAGGACTCTGTACATCAGCTTGGTGAAATATGGCACCCTTAATCGCCTCCTTCCGAGCAAGAGCTCATCTGAATCAGAGGCGGTCGGTCATCACAACTAGATACCCTGATGGCATCTAGCCGCTGATCACCTCCGCGTCTTTTCGCAGGAAGACTTCATACTTCACCTGGCTGAGCAGGCCTCCATGGCACCATATTCATGCCTTTTCCCGAAACGATTTGGTGTACAAAAAACATTAACCGAGTCGGTGGGTCTGTCCCATTGCTTTTCACCCCCGGTATACGCCAAAATCCCACCAAAATTGCAAGAGAATAGTCGGGGTATCGAGAAGATTCAGGGGGAAAACTGTATCAGGACTATGTTGTCCATTCAGTTCACCAGGTCGCCGCCTGGTTAGTAGTTGATGAATGTAAAAGCTGCAAGTCAGTACGAAGTTCAATATCAGAAGCCTACCTTGAGTGGGCAATTGTGGTGATCAAAGCGGGACACTGTGATGATCGTATAGGACACCATGCTGAGTAACAGGCTCGTAGTCGTAGGCTTGCCCCGTGGGATTCGAGTTCGCCAAGATGACCAGCAATTCGGTCCGAGGTCCCGCAGACCTAGAAAACATCTGCGTCGGTGGAAAAGCCATAAAAGGGGTTAGTTGTAAGGGTGTTTGAAGCTCAAGACCGACGACGCTTGACGTCTAAGGCATGGTTAGTCCGGTACATCCTGTGTTTTTTTTATAGGCATGAGTCCTACCTTTCTGAGATTCATCATCCAGCATGTCGTCCACATCCGATCTCTGGCGTTTGCCAGAAATCGAAGGAGACTTCGCAACATCATCGTCTTGACCAGGGAACTCCCTCCAATCAATTTCTGCCAGTTCGTCGTCCTCGCCATCGACCTCGGCGCCGTCGATTTCGTTTTCGGGCAGGTCGGCATTGAGATCAAGCTCATTATCGAACGAGGCCTCCTCGTCGCCATTCATAGTCGATGTGGCACTGGTATTGGGGGTTACCTTGTCTTCTGGATTCACGTCGACACCTTCGGCAATCTGGTTCAGGCTGTGCGTGATATCCTCGTCTTCTGGAAAGGCATAGGCGTCCTCAACAGTGTTGAACGCATCAGCTTCTTCCGCATCCCACACGAGTGGGTTAGATGCATCGACTTCTGGAGCTTGAATTATGTTGTCAGCGTCTGTGGTTGAAGAAAAAGCCATGCTGACATTAGAATGAGAATGCAAGTGGCGGAGGGCTATCCGGGTATGGGGTCCAGTGTGCAACTCAAGATACGAATGACTACGTTGAAACTGCGTTTGTCGTTGGGCAGAATGCCGGGTCATCTGCACTAACGATTCGTATCGAGAGTCATCTTCCTCCGCCATTTGTGCCCCCGGAAAGGTTGAACTACAAGTGGTGCAAAGGCAAGAACCGGGGTGAAAACAAGGAGTTGATAGGAAACAATCGGCATTACCATTTTCTCCGTGGTGGTCGGGTTGCTGGTCCTCCATGTCTACCACGCCGACGTCTTCAGCGGTGTCAACATCCACAGCAACGGAGGACTCATCCATGGGGGCAGCCTCGTTGTTGACCATGGTCGCCTCGGCATCGACATCTTCTACAACGCTCGCCTCTGGCTGGACAGAATCTTCGTTAAGAGCGTCTTGCGACTCTGCATCGTCATCTCCAGTAATCCCATCGTCAATGTCGCCATACTCGTTGATGTCCTCGTTCGTCTCCACGGTTTCACCCTGGGTCTCGTCTTCGTTTCGGTCACCATGTTCGCTCTCGCGAGGGGACTGTGGCCACGTAGCAGCATCGGCATTGTCTTCTTCTCCAATCAGGTCATCCTCGTCATCCAAGATTTCAGGAGCTTCACTGTGCGCCCTGGATGCGAAATAGAAGCTGATTTCATCGAGGCCTTTGCCATTGTAGGCATCATCGACCAGCGAAAGCCATCGCTTCTTGCAGTTGGGCCGGGTAGATAGATACGCGTAGAGGGGTTTCGACGCGTTAGGGTTCTGGTTCTTGACCAGTGAATCAAACACAGAGATAATCTGGCCCAAGGTTATATCGGAAAATACATCTGGCTGGCTGGACTTCGGGCTGGTCAGTAAAGGTTTCGTTTCCAGAGGATGGAAGCTTACTTCAGCAAACTCAAGTCCGAGCTCGTCGATCTGGAACACAAGCTCATCAAACGGACCGAGTTCATTGGCGAGCTCTCGACGGAAGCCTGCCAATACTCCTTCCATCTTGCAGTGCAAAAGAGACAGGTCATGGAAAAAGCATTCCTTGCCCTCGCTATCTGGTGAGCTGTAGAAGAAAGGATAGTCGATACCTTTGTACGAGACTGTGATTACGGGGATATTCATGTCCCCGTTGGGTGACGTTTCTGCCGAAACTGACGATCGCGCATCGGCAAGCACGTCATCATCATACACCACATGCTCGTGGTCCGATGTGGCTTCCTCTGACACCATGTGGTCGGTAGCGTTGGCAACTTGGCCATCGTATTGCTCTTCGGCGACATCACCATCAGTGGCAGCAATGTTGCTTTCGACCTCCTGCTCAACCTGAGAATTGTGATCTTCGCCCATGGAATGGTCCTCGGCGCCTTGTTCGCTAGGGGCATTGTGAAGGCTCTCCTGAATGGTATCAAGACGTTCGAGCTGGGCGTCACTGACGTCTGCCGAGGCATCGACAGCTGAATCGCCGTTCTCGGGATCGGGGTCACCTATCCCGTTCACATCATCCGCCTCCGAACCTTGGGTTTCGGCGACTTGCCCTCTTTCAGAGGCAGGGTCAACGTCGACAACAGCAACGGTTTCAAGCTCTGTGTCGAGGTTGCCAAAGGCGTTGGGGGCACTCTCGAGTGATTGGTCAATCTCGTAGCCCTCCACTTCACCATGTTCAAAAGATCCCTCGTTTAGATTTGCAGCATCTTGTGCGACCTGGTCTACGTCGCCAACCAACTGCCAGTCATCGTTGTCAGCCTTGATGGGACTATCGTCTTGGTCCGCATCTTGTTCATTGCCGGGACCATCCTCCCAGCTGATTTCGTTCTCGTTGATATAAGCTCCTTCAGCCTCCTTGTCATTGACAATATTGAGGTTTTCAGTCTCGTTGAAGTAATCGCCCTCAGCTTCCGTAGCGTCCATCTGATGGGCGGCTTCAGAGTCGACTATGGTGTCAAATTCTGCACCTTCACCCTTCGACTTTGTATCGGCAACCACGGATATCGTCTCAATGTCAGCGTCGACCTGCACGTCGATAGCTTGGGTTTGATGGTCTGACTCTGCACGCAGCGTCTCTCCTATCTCCGACCTGTCTGGGTCAAACTGAGCGTTGGACAAAAATGAGTTGTTATTGGAGTCTTTGGCTGTGACGGCAGGTACTGCCAAGTCGTCTTCAGAGTAGTCGATGTACTCCTCGTGTTGCTGAGCCTCGAGGCTCGGAGGCGGAGCTGCTTCGGTTGCCATCCCCTCTAGTTCTGATAAATCAGAAATAACAGCTTTTGAAGGAAAGCAGCTGCGAGTTTCGTCTGGAAATCAGGATGATCGGCGGTTCGGTTAAGTACTTCAGGTATCGTAGATCCGGATGTCCGCCCAACGAAGCTAGCGAAATCCAGTTGGTTGAGAGGTATCGGCTGGATGTTACTGTGAATGTGTTTGTGCCCTGGTAGTACGGGCCTTTGGCGTGATGTTCGTTAAAAGAGTTGTCTTGAGGAGGCATGCCCTGGAAAATGGTGGGAATGGTAGGACAAAGAGTTGAAAGTTGGCAAAGCGAAGCCAGGCAGGGCAAACCAGGTGGAGTTGGATAAGGCGCGTTGGGAATTTAAAAAAGGCCCAGGTGCCACCCCTCTACGTTTCGTAAGCGCAGCTAGACGCGCCTTCTGGAGGTAACTTCCACCTTACTCCTTTTGGTTTAGTTCCAGCCGCTGTACGTATAGTTGAAAGTGGTCCGTGCACTGGCCAGATTCACACATTCGGACCTCAATATTCGAGCTACCCAGGTGGTTCCCCTTTGGCCTGGGCCTCGAAGTCGAGTTGCGACAGCCTATCTACATATTCAATTCGCCCGTAACACTGTCACAACACCCCATCCAAAAATGGTGAGGCGCCTTTTCGCTATACGTTTTTGTTGTGAACTGTAGATAGAAGACGCTGACTTGAAAAGGTTGTCCTCGCAGCGTCAATTTGTACCCGTGGCGGGAAAGCTGTCCTCTCCCGCCAGTTCAGGGAGATGCCACGATCCCGCATCGAAGCTCTCCTCGCATCGTTTCCGAAGCTCGCCGATAGTGGTACTCAGCATACGACTGTCGAACAAGATAACGTACGCTTTGTTTACCAGCCGCTGGACGAGCTCTACATGGTGCTTATTACCAACCGTCAATCCAACATCCTTCAAGACATCGACTCCCTGCACCTGTTCGCACAGGTTGTCACCAGCACATGCAAGACCCTCGATGAAAGGGAGATCCTGAAGAATGCATACGAGCTTCTAAGCGCCTTCGACGAGCTCGTCACCCTCGGATACCGCGAGAACTTGACCATCAGCCAGATCAAGACCTTCCTCGAGATGGAGAGTCACGAAGAACGAATCCAGGAGATCATCGCAAGAGTCCGTCACTCTACTCTTCGGTGTTATCAGACGCTTCACACTGACATCTGCTACAGAACAAGGAGTTGGAGGCGACAGAGGAGCGCAAGCGAAAGGCCAAACAGCTGGAAATGCAGCGCAAGGATTCGGCTCGAGCCGGCCGCGTCGGCGGTGGCATGCCCAGAACGCCCGTATACCCGACTTACACTCCTCCTACCCGCCCGACGCCAACGGATACGTACGACTCGTACGAAGCTGAGAAGAACAAGACCTTCAACAAGTGAGTTGCTATGTGGTACCAGGACGTGACGAGTCGGCTGACATGTGCAGACTGAACGCTCCGAAGGGCAAGGGTATGCAACTGGGCAAGAAATCCAAGACCACAGACATGTTCGAGCGTGTTCGAGGCGAGATGGGCGCCGAGGTGGATGATACGCCCCTTATCACTCCATCTCCTGCCCATGCTCCCGAGCCTGCAGCAGAGCCCCGCGTCTCCTCTACGCTTGACCGTGACGCTATCCATGTCGTGGTCAACGAGGCCATCAGTGCCAAGCTGTCGAGAGAGGGAGCCATCAACTCACTTGCGATAGTTGGTGATCTGAGCCTCCGCATCTCCGACCCTACCTTGACGAAGGTCAAATTGAACCTAACGGCCAACGCGTCTCACGGCGCCCAGTTCCGAACGCATCCCAACGTCGACAAGAACCTCTTCAACAACTCCAAGGTTATTCAGATGAGCAACACTGCTCGCGGCTTCCCCACCAACCAGTCAGTGGGCGTGCTGCGCTGGAGGGCGACTGCCAAGGCAGATGATACCAGCGCGTGTCCCATTACGTTCACAGTTTGGATCAACAAGGATGCGGACAAGTACAACATGACGGTCGAATACGAACTGACGGGCGGCGACACACTCCAGGACGTCGGTGTGATTATCCCCTACCAGGTCAGCGAGCCAGTTGTCTCGAGTTTCGATGCCTCGTACGAGGTCTCCGGAGATTCTCTGGAGTGGAACATCGGAACAGTGTCAGACGAAAACCCCACGGGATCGTTCGAGTTTGAGGCCGAAACCAACGATGAGAATGACTTCTTCCCCATGACGGTCAGATTCTCAAAGACATCTCCTTGCATTGATGTCGATGTAAGTTGCAGCCCATGAAACACGGTGAATGTCACAAACGCTAATGTGTATACCTAGGTCTCCACGGTTTCACTGCTTGAAGAGGATGAGGAAGTGACTTTCTCGAAGGAGGTGAAGTCGAATGCAGACAACTTCTTGATTGAATAGAAAGCCGAGCTCCATTACTTAGCTAAGGTACCTTAGATTGAGATGGGACTTGTTAGGGGGTTGCATTGTTGAGCGCAACCCAGGAGTTTCCGAGCAGCGGGTTTAACTTGCAATGTCGAGAAATGGCCATTGTAATTGGCTGCATGAAATGAAACGTATCTTAGAGAGAAACAGGGCGCGAAGGCACCTGCAAAAGAAGCTGTTTACTGTAGCTGTTGTTGCCAACCCACCCTCATGCGCCGTCATTTTTTGTCTATCTATCCACTTTCCCTGCGCTTCCAGGGACGCTGAGCAGGCCTGTAGTGGGCCACGGGAACGAACACTTGCCCCATTTCCAGCGACACACGCGCTGCTATAGGCACTGACGGGTGATGTGATTGGGGTTCCACAAAACACAAGCCTGAAGACGTACGTACATACATGCTGGTACCTGCCCTGAGGTAGGGTACTTTGCCGTGCAAGAAGGCAGCAGTTGCAAACCTCAAAAAGGCAGTCGGCACTCAAAACATTTACCCTGAGCATGATCGTTATCGTCGGAGCAGCGGATTGAATTAACCACTTCACGTCTCAATTGGCTGTTAATTGGTCTGAGCCTGGTTCTGCATTGCTTACTACCTTCGCCTAGGTAGGTAGGTAGACGGCTTCCTTTAGGGGATCAGCTATGGTCTCTCGAACAAGCATCATTCGCACAACATCACGAATAGCTTCGTTTTCTCGCGATGGCTAAAATCATATCCCTACGCTCCTACAGCGAGACCAGATTCGACCACCGGGTTACCGATGGGTTCCCCTGCAGCAACCCGGCTGTTGATTTGTCCGTCAGCTGGGACGCGACAGGGAAGAATCTTCTGATATACCGACCTAGGGAACAGGTCGTGTCCAAAATCCATCAATTCGCGAAACCTGGCCAGCAAACACCCCAACCCCAAGCCGTGAGATGGAAACCGGACGGTAAGGTCGTGTATGCAACACCTGCTGGGCCCTTTTTGACTGACTCGGTGATAGGTCAATTCCTCGCTGTGGGCTGGAGTGACGGCTACGTGAGGTTGATGGGCTTGGAGAACAACAAGGCTGCACACCATATCCGTGTTTGCGGGGATGACACAACCCCCGACATCACTCACATTGGCTGGTCACGCAACATTGTAGGCAAGACAAGATCTCGATACCAGAAGACGCCGTCTCAGCCATGGCAGAAACTCATGTCGGAGGAGCTCGAACTACCGGCGGGACATGATCCACTGGATTTTCCGCGAGAACTGACCTTCTTAGAGGTAGACTCAGCATTGCCCAAGATCAGCCCTCTGCCTAGCTCGAGTGCTGGAGCAGGGTGCGTCAACTTCCCCAATTGTTCCCTTCTTGTGGCTGACTGCGATCCCAGCGAAGATGGTTTGGTTTTTACGTTGCGGACAGGCATCGAGTACCTTTTCCAACCTTTTAACAACGAGGACAGTGACCAAATCTTCGTCATGCTCGTGGGCACGAGCGACGGCCACCTTCATCTCAGCATCTATGACTCTTTTGTTATTGGCGACTTCCGATATACCCTCCCAAGCTCAATGTATAGGCCGGGTGTCCTCCAGCTAGTCCAGCATGCTTCTCATCCTGAGGTGTCAACGCATGCTCTTCTCCTGAAACCCTCATCCGACAACGACCAGGCATTGTATCTTGTCCCTATGGACCTGCCTTTTATTCCTTCGTCGCCGATTAACATCTCTCTTTTGGCGTCCAAACTCACTACACTGCAAAAGTTGCTACGGTATGTGAAGCAGACGCAACTACACATGCAGGTGGAATACAAGAACACGAGGGAGCTACCCTCCAAGTTCTTGCGTAGTGTAGAGGGGGAGTTGGAACAAGTTTCCCATGGCCCGACAAATATTGTTCAGGCCTTGTTCCATACAGCTATCACTGGTCACGCGTACGAACCTGTACGTGAGTGGCTCGTCGATAGCCTAGCTGAGCGTGTAAGTTCATGGTATTGCTATTGCTGAGCTTGCAGATTCGGCAGCTAAAATGGTTATGCAGGGTCATAAGCGATGGGATAAGGCTGTTGTATCTGGCCTCGAAAACTTGCGAGGTCTGATACACGAGAACATGCTGCCCGCACTGGAGAGATGCGCCATCATTCTTAGCCGCCTACGTGGGCTAGCCCAGTTCTACGATTCAAGGGACGACATCGGCTTCACTGTTGCGCAAATTTCTCGTGCAATGGACATCGTTTCTTGCCTTAAATTGGTTGGCCACAAAATCTTGCTGAACGCCATGGAAGAACTCGATCTCTTCAATGCCTTCTCCACTTGGATGCGATTCCAGATCGACCGTCTCGCTGCCCCAAGCTCAGCAAGTGAGGAGCTAACCGAAAAGGAAGCCACCATGGAGAATAGTAAGGTCCTGGTGTACGTTCAACGGTACCTGATGGAGAGCCCCATGGCCGTGTTCTTGGACGAAGTGTCCAAAGAAGACTACTCGACCAACTGGGAGCGAGCCGAGAGCGGAGCATCGATGCTTGATGAATTGGACACGCAGCTCAGTCGTTGTGAAGAAGGACAGGCTTATTTAAAAGCCTTCCCGAATGTCAGCTTTCTCGTAGATTATCTCACTACTCGCGCGAACGTAATCTTCAAAGATATTGCCGAAGCACAGAAGAGAAGTGTTCGCTTCGGACAGCCGACAAAGATTGCCTTAAGCCGCAAGATTGCTAGGTTCGATTCGATAATGTGCCCAGAAAAAAACGAGGTTCGTCTGATACTGTGAAAAACCACGATGACTTGCTAACGTGCTATACAGGAAGAGATTGACGGACTTACCTTCACAGCTGTGGTCGAAGAGGGTCGTGACCAGGGCGGTAGGTGATTTTTCTTGACGTCCGCCTGAAAATTATGCAAACAGTCGTACAGTTTTCATCTTCCGCACATCCATCCACATCATCAACGGCATCAGCAGCAACGTAACCACCACGATTGCAGCTCTGTCTGTAGACGATGGCAAGATTGTCGACCTCAAGTTCCTGAACAGCAGTACGCTGGTTATGCTTGTATGCATGCAAGGTACGTCGGATTCAGAAATCTTTTGGCCCAGTGACTCCCTTTACTAAATCCTCACAGGCAAATCTGCCAACATTGTTACGATCCCCGTCCAGTCACCCAGCATTACATACACTCCCTACCAAGAGGGAAACCTACCCACGACGCAGGCTTTTTCTCAGCAGTTACAGGGCGAAGTAACCACAATCACACTTCCCGAGGACCCGGCTTTCGCGCCGGTACGCATGGACGTCCAGGACGCCTCCAATGCGCGCGGCGAAGTCCCCGCCCGCGTTTGTGTTCTAGGTGCTAACCGGACCACCTACAAGGTCTTCAGCCTCGGGTCTGATCTAAACGAGACGCAACTGCCTGAACCGGCGACACCCAGGGCGGTACATGGCGCTTAGAAGACGCTTGTGCCCCTGACGCCGGGAAACATGTTCAAGGTGCCGCCAAAGCGCTTCACGCCGCGCGGCAAGAAGCGTATGGGTATGCTAGAGGTTCAAGAGTTGGAAGGGGCGGCGGTTGACGAATTATTCCATACACTGCAGCCGCATGCATCTGGTAGATACGGACGGTAATCAAGCGTGGGCAGACGGGTCAGACCACGAGAGCGCGAGCGAGAGACATAAAGAGATCAAGGTACTTTGATGGTCTTTCGCAAGAAAAAGAAGAAAAGCTTATTGTACAGCACGAGCCAAAGACATGCGGAAAGTCTCCTTTTGATTATAATCAGATACCTACGCTCCCCAAGTTCCCCCTACTTGCCATGCCATCCCCTTTAGACATCCTTACTTGCGCGACTTTGTAATCTCAAAGAACTCGGTGACGCCCTGAACGACGGCCTCAACGTTCATATTGACGAGGGGCATGCGGTCGTATGAATCCTCCTTCATGATGGCCACAAGGGCGAGATAGCGGTCGACCTCGCGCAGCATGATGGGCCGCTGCGAGTCGTGCAGGACCATGCAACTCTCGGCCCAGTTGCAGGCGACCTGGTCCTCGACCTTTGCGTTCCACGGCTCGGCCTCAAGGCGCTTGCGTTGGCCGTCGGAGCGCGGCCAGGAGCCGTAGACCTCGGTGATGTCGATGATAACGTCGATGTAGTCGGAGCAGATCTCGTACGAGGCCATGTCGGCCGTAGCCGAGTCGGTGGCGATATAGATCTTGGAGAGCACGTCGAAGAGGTAAGCCTTCTCGAACCGGCACGTGCGGCAGAGGTTAGTGAGCATAGCCTCGAGGGTACCGAGCTGGGGTATGAGCTTCTGGATGACTTTAGAGAAGGCTTCAAAGATGGAGTGGTTGTAGATGGACGTCAGATGGAAGGTGACGGGAGCGTTCTCGAAGCCGTGGTCCGAGAGCTCGTCCTGGATTCGGATGGTGATGTCGCGCTGAATATCGAGCTTATAGTCGTCCGAGAGGCCGTCGACCTTGTGGATGAAGACCTCGATGTTGATGTTTGGGTAGAACCGCTGAAGGTTGAGGACCGTCGCATTGAGCCGCGACACGGCCTCGAGGTAGTCGTCCTGCGCGTCAATGACCCAGATAAGGGCGCCGATCTCCCCGAAAATGGCGTCCATGTCGAAGTTTGGGTTCTCGAAGAAGTCGATCTGGCCGGGGAAATCCCAGACCTGGTAGTCCATGAACGATCTTGGCGACGGATGTCAGTGGATGGTTCTGCAAGATTGGACGATACGAATTGCTTCTCACGCCATGGAGTCTTTTTGAATGCGAGCCGTCGACTCGAGGAACAACGTCTCATTGGGTGGTAACTTGTGAAACACCACGCTCGATATTGAAGACTTGCCACTCCTGTTCATCGGTCAGTGTCGGGCTCAGACGGAGAAGAACAAGATGTGAGGGGGCGTCGGTTCATACCTTCTTTGGCCCATCAGAAGAAGTCTGGGTTTGCCCTTTCCGGGAGGTCCCGGAAGTACCTCCATCGGCTTGCTCGCATCTGTCGATGGGACTCCTTGATCCTGATCGTAGACACGCTGAAGAGTTAGCCTTGCCGGGCTCTGACGACCGTTGGCGCGAAAAGCAGTAGTGTGAACAGAAAGACCCAGGCCTTCAACCGCTTGGGATAACACTGAATCAATTGAAGGGTGTGACGGCTCCATCCCGAGAACCATGATATGTCGCTCTAGCAGACGTCCGCAATCTTCGCCAATTCGTCACACGGCAACAGCGTAGCCTTGAGTCTTAACAGCTTTCGTCAGATGTGGCCTCGTCAAATCTCCTCGTCGCGAAATGTCTTGTGTTTGCTGGTATCTTAGAAATGTCGGTGCCATAGACCAGGGGCCTCGATGTTTGCATAGGTTCTCGGACGGGTAGACCGCGTCTCAAGGCTGACGACGGTCCGTGACGGGATGTCCGGAGACCCCCCAGACCTGTAGGATTGTTTGCCCGAATATCTCCGTTCAGACACTATGACGGGAACGCTGTCATCTACTCGCTTGCAGTGCCCCCAGAAGTTGTCGCTGGAACAATTGCCTTGGCACAGTTTCCATCGAATACGACCGCCTCTAACGCGTACGCCCAGGATCAGAAAATCTGGCGGCAGGCCTGCATCTTCACAAGGAGGGTCCCGTAGCTTGTCGCAAACCGCTCGAGCAATGGCTTGAGGCAACCCTGGGCATGCTGTTCTTTCTTCTGCGGATCTCACCGTCGTACAGACAACACATCATCCATGACACCGTGACTCGGCCTCCCACTTCATCTTCCGGAAACTATGACTCGACCCTGTAGGGGGAGCAGACGCACCAGCCCAACCGGGCTGTAGTTGGATGAACCCCAGCTATGACTGCAGGCGTGACGCAGGATGATGCGGGACTTTGCAAGCTGACGATTTCCCATGAGGTGTTTCGAGCCGCCTCAACGGCTCGTATGTGTTTGGCCGACAGCTGTAGTTGATGCTTGCTTACTCAGTCAAGCTGAGGATTGGTTTGACATTTCCGGTTTGGAAAAGGTCTTAAACACCGTGGACCGAAAGGCTCTCTCGTCTTTTACCGCTTGGACGATGTGATACGCAGAAAAAGATGAAGTGAACGCGGCGGCTCAAGAGTAACGAGGACTGAGAGAAAGAAAAAGAGAACAGAAGCAAAAGTCAAAATCTTACCTCCATCTTCCGCGCAGTGATTTCTCCTCCGTCCCCTTCCTGTTGCTGTGAATGAAGCGCTCCTCGTGTTCGCTGCGCCTGCCCAGAAGCTGCCGAAGCCGATTGTCCGTTCACCTTGACCCGCAGCAGCGACGAACAAGGGAACTCGGGCTGTTCTCGTGTCAAGACGCTGGCAAACAACAACGGATAATGTATTGCGATGTGTTTCGGAATCCTTCCAGCCCTCCGAAGATGAACGAGAAAGAAAGACAATAGGCTGTGCGCTCAACTCGTGTCTGCCGGTTAGTGGTGCTTACGTTGAGTTCCAGCATATCATAGTGCCAATGTCGAGGTGGCCGTACTCTGTATTGCGGATCAAAGCTGTGGAGCGACGAGACACGCGACGGGGATTTGAAGCAATTGGTAGTTGGGCACGGGGAACAATGACGGTACAGTGCGATAAGATAAGAATTTGGACACCCACCTGCGAAAGGAGTGATCAGACAAGCTGATAATGTCCCCTCCATGTCCACCCGAGAGTACCGTGCGCTTCTGGCCTGTGCACATCTAACCTGACAATAGATCTGTCTTATCTAACCTGATAATAGGTAATACTAACTAAGAAAAGAAAAGGGCCATAAGACAGAAAATTTACAAAAGGGATGGTCTTAGCCTATCCCGACCTAGAGCGCAGCAGAGGAAGCAGGGTGAGATAGACTATTCTAACCCTCCCTAGCGGAGCCGTTTTGGATATAAAACTATAAAAAAAAAAAAAAAAAAAGGGGGTATAATAGAGAATTAAACCTACAATATTTAGGATAGTAAGTATACTATATGCCACTAAGCTATACGTACTAAGAAGAACAAAATTCCTAGTTTAACGTACCCGCATAGCGAGCGACGCATCAGGGCGAGCGACGCACCTTAAGAAAAGTGGGGTATTTCTAGGTGGACTGCACGCAAAAGTGCTGTTATGTAATTGTTAGACCTCCTTAGCAATTATGTAACAGTACTTTTGCGTGCAGTCCACCTAGAAATACCCCACTTTTCTTAAGGTGCGTCGCTCGCCCTGATGCGTCGCTCGCTATGCGGGTACGTTAACTTAAGTTTATATAGTATCTATGCGTGCACGTATTACTAATTACCCTATTGATAAGCTCACTGATAGGCTAAAACGCACGGTACTCTCAGCTGGACATGGGGGGGACATTATCAGCTTATGTGTGAAAGACCGATTTTAATTAAGCGAGTTCGTCTTGCATGTCCACCCCAGCCTCACAGCACTTGAAGCTTACTTGCTTATGCGAGTGACTCTCACCCTTGCCGCATTTCAATACCGACTGAGGCGTACTTTTATTCTCCATTCCTTTCTTTTTGTGGGTTTTGAGGTTTTACCGTCCGGCGCCCTACTTTGAATAACTTACCACCCGAAAGGGTCGATACGAGCAGATTGCCCTACCAATTGCCGCACCTTCACCGTTAATAGCCAATAGAACAGTGGCAGTGAAATTATTCAAATGCCAGCTTAATGTCATGATTGAGGCCAGCCGAGGAGACTACGAATATCAGTTCTTCCCAGCAGCCATACTTCCAGCATTAGAGATTCCCGATACGATTACAAGAGGAATAGCGTCCCTATACATTGGCTTCCGGGCCACCTGCCCAGGCGGGTGGTTATGCATAACTCCATTTCCCCTTTTTAATCGATGCAGCGTTTTGGTTGCTTACAGCCTCTCCAGTTACAATTTGACCACTGCTTCAAAAACGAATAGCGAGTGCAATACAAAAGAAATATGTCTAGGAAGCTGAACGTGAAAGTGTTGTTTACGATGATACAGCGGCGCTCCTGGGGGAACGAGAAAATAGCGATGAGACGAAGTTGCTCTTGCGCTTGGCCGCTTTGTTCTTCATGTATGCCCCGGAGGTGGTAAGGGGAGCCTTCTCAACTTCATTGATAGGTGTCTCCTTCTCGTCGGTGCTGCTGCTGCTTACGGCGTGAGACTCTGGGATAGGAGGGACGGGGGGCGCGTCCGTGGCGCTGTGCGGAGGGGTAAGCTCCTGGTAGGTTGACCTGGCAGGATCCTTTCGTGGAGAAACGACAGTTTCCTTACGGAAATCGAACACTGAACCCTTCCTAGTTCCGACAATGGATCCGTGACGGAATGCCGACATGGACTGTGAGGCTATCAACACTACCCCTTCCTCTCCTGACGCTCCTCAGCGGGGCCTACCTTGGTACCGAGACTCTTGCGGTTGCGAGCGCGGCGTTCAGCAATAGTCTCCTCCTCTTCGCCAGTTACATCCGAAATCTGAGAGGCAGTGGTCTTGCCATTGACAGCCATGCAATCAGCAGGCACCTCAACGAACTTGACATATCCGCGAGCTGGCGGGACGCCGAGGGCTTCTTGAAGATGCTTCTGTAGCAAAGCCGAGTTCCTCTTGTTTTTGGCCATACCAACCTCAAGGGGAAGCGCATGAATGGACATCGTGTACGCTGGTTCGAAGGTACCTCCGAATAGCATGCAGGCTCCATGCTGCAGATTGACCACGATCGAAGACACCGGTCGCTGATATCTAATCGACAGCTGGTAGGAAAAGTCCGTAATGAAGCTGAACTCGTCGTTGATCTGCGCAAGGAGTCAGCCTCGGCTGCCAGCTGTGGCCGGAGTGCTACAACGTACAATCACATTGGTGCGCAAGTCGGCCATCACGATGGCCTCGCTGAAGACGCGGTCTTTGGTAAGGTTGGACTCTCTGTCGCCCTGAAACGCCTCTTCATAGTACGAGCTCCTACGCTTCGCCATATCGGCAGGTGTCTTGGACTTTCGGTTGTTGCGAGGGTCGCCCGGGAGAGTGTGGTGCACGTCTCTCGTCAGGCCACCATCCCCCTCGATGATGGGGGTGGGAGCAGTTGAGGGACGACGGCTCATCTTTCTTTCAGCAAAGGAGATACCACCGGCATGCGAAAGCCGTTTGTTTTCGGGGGTCTTCGGTGTATGGGATGTAGTCTTCTCGCTGATGGTGATGGACGAGGTGGCGTTGGACTCTTCCTTCGGGAGGGGGGAAGAAGGCGGAGAAACGGGGTCAGCCATGTTTGCGACCGTGTCCGAGGGCCGAAGCTAAGATAAATGCGATTTTCGATGGTTCTATAAGTGTTTGGTTGGGAACGGCGGCTTTACTAGTAGCGGCCGTGTTAGTCTCCATCTCCGCGCAGAACTCTCTTAGCTTGACACGTAACGGAATGGACACCGACTAAAATCACCGAGTGGGAGCGGCAAATTGGCGTGGTCCTATTGATTAGAGACCGCTTGTACTTGGCGCAGCGTTCAGCTGTCAAGAATGGAGAGGTGTAGATAGGTCGTGCGCCCCAACGCACGGAGTTTCTCGTACTCGAGCCGCCCAGGATTCATGGAAGAGAAAATAGACGCTGAAAAAGGTGAAGGAGGCAAACGTCCGTTGATTCAAAGGTCCAGCCAGTAAGATGCCGACTCGCGAATCTTCCAAATGTGAAAGCTGCAGGAAGGAGCAGGAGCCAGATTCAACAGATTGGCGACATGAGGAACTGTTATATGAGCCGAGTATAGCTCATGCTAGAAGCTGGTTGCCGGTCCAAGGGGCTACAAGGACGCGAGTCGCTGGGTGGGAACCGGTGCAAAGGCGATTAGCCACCAGCAACGCAAGAACATGGTTGAAAACGGAAAGAGCCAAGACCAGATGCGAACACCGCGCCTTTCTTCCTGCTCGACGGGCGCGGTTTCATTGCGGGACTGGCCGATCAGAACGAACGGAAAGAGAAAAGATGGAGAAAGAACGCGGGCTGGACCGGACCGAACTGGACTGAACGGAGCTGTTCTGAACCCGCGTCTTTTTTGCCAACTTCTCGAGGCATGGTTTTTGTTACTCGATTGTCTGTGCTTGGACTGAGTGCCTGTTGCTGGTTGCTTGTGGCCGTGAGGTCTCTTGTCGAGAGTGGCACACGACATGAGCAAACCCACAATCATCCTATTTTGTCTTCATTCCTACCTTGCCTTGACCTCGCTTTCGCTTTGCCATATTTTCACTGCGGCCCTACGTTCGCATCAGGAGAGATTGTCTGGGATTCCGCATCCTTCCCGCAGCCGCCAGTGCCAGGGCAAGCATAGATTGGGAGACCCCGTCGATGATAGCTTAAAGAACGGACGACAGGGTCCAAAGCCTGAAGACAGCTTTGGAATGCGGGCCAGCCCGACTCAGTTTGCAGTTCCCTCAGCGATGCCTGAGATATCCGTCTGGAGAGGGGGGGGGATGGACAAGACCAAGGCCGCATGGCAAGCTGCAGGCAGCTGCTCGGCCAGCCGCATTACGGACGGAGCTATGCTCCGGCGACGCTGGCAGGCTAACATTGTTTGCTTAGGTTCGCGTGGGCTGTGGAGGTTGTCTGCTCCTCCCGTAACCCTTTGATCTTTCTGGCAAGGGTAAACACCGATACACCAATTCGTGCCTACCCTCTTCTGGTGCATCTGCTTGCGCCGTCGGCTGGACAAGAGTTGGAGCAGCTGCTAAAGAAAAATGAGGTAGCCATTACATTGGAGACTGTTGTATGGGTATCGGGCCAAGAGTTCATGCAGCCGGAGTAGGCAAAGATGGGGCGGGAAGCCCATGTTTCCGGGGAGTTCGAGCATGGGAAATGTGCATAAGCTATCTGGCTGTGGATGATAAGGCAGGGTGGGTACATTACCAAGGTTATAGTAAATTAGTAACTAGATGATGGCTTCACGAGGGGCGCGCTAGGGAAAAGATACACGGCCAACAGAGCCAAAAGGCGAGGTCAGAGCGGTGTTCAGTCAATGGGTAATAATAGTATCCAGACCAATCAATCCTTCAATTTTTGTGTTGGCGTGCTGCAGCCCCTGGCACTCGTAGCTGCCCGCCTACCTGTAGGCACCTGAAGTGTCGCCACCTAGTGGTGCATCTGGACTGGCGCTTCGGCTCGCGAGGTCTGTACGGGGGTACCAACCTCTAATTAATCAGTGGCTTGAAGGCGTTCCACTGACCGTGACGATTGGAGGACGCAGCGCACCGACAGATCCTTGAAGATGGCTTGTCAGGGGTCCAGTCTTATCAAGGTGGCGGCGAGTCGAACTTCCAATCATCGCTTTCGTCGATCCACTGAACAGTCGGCCTGGAGACTCGAACATACACTGTGCCTAGCGCTATAAATAACGGCCAATACTTGATGAAGCGGAAGGTAGCCAGAAGCCTCTGTGTTACCAACTAAGTTGGTCGGAAGTTCGAATTGCTCAAAACGATGCGTACGATGTGTCAATAGGTTGATGATCGAAGTGCTGTATAAGGTTTCTCGATGTTGAGATGATCTGCACACCCTTTCCTGGAGCTACATCCACCACCGCCGTGCCCGCAAGCAGCCAAGATCGAGAGCTGCTGAATTCACTAGTTCGTTTTCTTAGGTGTGCGTCGGCGGAGACTGGAGTGGTCGCTTGCGCAGCTACGATGCCATTAGGGGCTACATGCCTCTCTGTGTTTCGACCTTCGTGAGAGCCGGATCCGGTATCTGGTGCAAGCCACATTTTGGGTGAGCGATGAAGGAAGGTGTCATGATGGCGAAAGCAAACGTATTCTGAATTGACAGCGACATCGTCATCAACCCAATGGTGTCGCCGCTACTTCTAGACGGCGATAAGAATCCCCCATTAAAAAGTACGAATACATATACAGTTATAAACACGCAGCAGGCATGAGGCCGTTCATACCCTACATCTCCTATTGGCCCTGGTGAGAGCACAACGTCCGTTTCCGGCGTCGCTCTCTTCACTCGATCAGACTAGTGGACACCGGCCAGGTGACATATACGTCCCCATCCCTTCCCAGGCCGCTCTCATCAGTGTTGTTGTCCCTCGATATCGTGGACTGACGACGGTACAGGGCTGCCGGACTTGCGCTGTTGCTCGACCACCCTGCTGGACCTGCTGACGTTCCTTTGAAGGATCATCTGGTATGCCCCGGCTCCCAAGATGATAGCCTCGACTGGGATCAGCAAAATGGACAGGTAGAGGCCGGCCTTGCTTTGTTTGCAAAGAGTGCCAAAGTGCGGCCGTGTCATCATCACGACCGAAGACCATCGGCAGCTCCAGCTCTGGAGGGTATCGACAGTGATCGATGCGTTGATGCTGTAAAAGAAGGACATGGCGATGATTGACGCAATCAGCCCCACTGCCGGGGCCGCCACTGTCAGCGAGTTGTGAATGAGGGTTTGGCCACGCAGCTGGTTGGTGTTAGTCTTGGCCTGTTGAGCACGACATCCAGCCCCCAAGGAACTCTTGACTGACTGATTTAACTCGGCTAAAGAGCAGAGAGATTATGTTGGCAATGATGAGAATCGAGCTCCCCACAACCAGAGCCACTGTTGGCCGCAGGTCGAAGGCGTCTGGCCATAATGGAAGCAAGTAGTGGGCGGGCACGTGAGTGGCATCGTAGACTGCCAGGGCATCTGCCGAGACGCCAAGAATCGTGATGCTCGCAAGAAGAGCTAGAGCAGTCAGGCCGACCCTCGCTGCGTCAACAGCTTTCAGGACGCGTGCTTGAGATGAGATGTGAATCTCCTCGACATCGATCTCAAAGTCTGAGGTACGGGAGACGTTCTTGGGTTCGGAAGACATGGCGGCTAGGACAAGAAAAAGGCAGTATTGTTCAATTACGAAGAGAAGATAAAAATCGGTGAATGTGAAGACGTGTTCCCGAGGAAAGGAAAAGGACCTAGGAAATAGACAAGAGAACAAATCTTGCACTGCGTATTGGTTTCTTGCATCGCAAACTGACGAAAAGGGGATTCTAGAGCATACAAATAAATACAGGATACAATAGGTACTGAGATACGCGCCGAGCGCCCTTGTCCGGGGAAAGAGATGTCTAAATTTACCGTGACGAGCGTTGCGCCAATGCAAGATAGCCGCGCTTGCGACATCTCGGAGCACTGAGGTTGGAGATGGACGGGGCCCCTGGAGAGCCGGCAGGCTTCAGATTGGTCAAGAGCCCGCAGATGCTGGTCGTCGTCGTGGTCATCCCCGGCGCTTAGAAGCAACTGGCCATTTACGAGACCAATGAGCCGGCGCGATTGGCCCTTAGATAAACTAGTCCATGGACGCTCACTCGCCAGCCAGAAAAAGGTCGCGCGAATCGAGGCCCGCTGCAAGTCAGCAAGACGCTTGATAGTCACGTTCCTTAGTTGCCGCTGTCGAGCTCACGTCAAGCGGCATGCATGGTGATGGGATGAAAGGAAGTTCCCGGCAAATCGGGGACGAAGAGCCCAGTTGATTAGGTAGGTACGGATACTGTAAGTGTATATTACACTTCTTCGGCAGCATAACTTGCCCGACTTACAATTCTCTTGTTTCAACTTCTGCAGCAGCTGAATATCTACAATCTATTATTGAGCGAAGCGCTCACTATACGTAGGCATATCCCTCACTAGTGAATATAATAGAACAGCGTAGCTCATTTACCCAAAGAACCATCCGGCCCCATTTTTCTTAGTAGCTTTCCCTTGGGGGGGGGGGTTTATTATTATAAATAAAAAAAAGACATTCCCGCCTTCCGAGCACTTCAAGCAACTGCGACACGTACGGACGGACACGGTAATTATTAACGTACGGGCACGGAATTGTTGCCATCCGGGACGAGACATGACGAGAACAGAACTATTTGTGATAGGCACGACGACGCCGTCCGCCCAATTTACTTCCGAACGGGGCTGGATTTACATGAGCTCTCCCGTCTCCATGAGTGTGTCTCATACCTGAACTGCGACATGCAGCACACGCGCAGCCAATGACGCTTTTGCCTTCCCAGAACCGTAAGTATGATTCCTCATCACTGAGGACGTCTGAAGCGACAGGGATTCAGCTCCCCCCCTTGTTCAATGGGTCAGGTAATCTAGCAAGCAATTTGCACAGCATTCGTGACAGGCCTGCAGATGAGGCTGCTAATGGCTTGCAGCCAGCTTTGGTGCCCCATGCTAAGAACTATTAAAACCTCCAGGCCTTACTCAACAGTTGGGCCTGTCTAGTCAGAAATGACATCAAACAAAAGACGTTTGGATTGGTTCGGTTACTTGGCAGTAGTGATACGGTCTACCTTTAGCTCAATCTCTATCATCACCTAGAGGCTAGGTCGGCCTGCTGCTTCTTGGCGTTTACCAGAAGAAGCATTTGTGCCTGTCGGGTAGGGCCGACTGCTCTACGTATTAGAGTCTCCTGCCTTACGAAGTACCATTAGTATGGAACCTCAGTGTCCAGCCAAATTGGCAGAGTAGCGACCGCTGACCCTGACGACGACTCGAGGAGGTCGCCAGAAAATCAACGAAATAGTGGCTTGGCCCTCGACTTCCACCAGTTGTGGCATGTCTACCAGGTCATGCTCAGCATAGGAAACACCGACGGTGTCCAACATTGTTGGCTATGGCGACAGTATCCAGCCAGACGTGCAACAGTGCTCGCATTTCGGCAGCCAGAGACTGTGGGGTCGATAGTTTGTCTATCAACTGAACAACTGACAGGTCGGTGGTCTCACTCATGGTTTCGCAATGGTCGCGTGGAGATTCACTGTGGTACCGCTTCCAGGCCTATCTCTCCGCGCTGAGTGTTCCAGATGCTCGGATTGAGTCCAGTTGCACATATCACGGCCTATTGCATCTGGAGAGCCAGGCATCCATGTCCGTGCAAGGGGGGTGAGGGGGAGAATATCGATTTCTTGCGCCTCTGCCAAAAGCCGTGTTGGTCATTGGGGGGAATTAACCGGGCGGAGGTTTCTTAGCCGCGTCGGCTACTCCAAGAAAGTTATATTGACCATCCTGAGAGCCAGGCGAACACGCACTTCGACTTCAGCTGAGGTTATCCAGCGACGGATATGTCAAAGAGCCACCCGAATCTCGTGGTTCATCGGGGAGGTCCCAGTTCAACACACAGACGGTCGGTCATAAGCAGCTTGCAGCGCCCACCGAGACATGCCATGTCCCGACCCCTGACCCCTGGTTCAGCCCATCCCGCTGGAACCAGCCGGGCAGGCACCCATCAATCACCCTTTGGATTGATGACACTGGGGGCCTGGTTTAAGGTACCCATCTACGGCCGGGTCGCCTTTTGCGGCTCGCTTCTTTTGATACCCGGGAAGCCAGAGAAGGTAACGATTGGGTAGTTCATCACGTCTCCCTGTTCCAATATGCCCTTCATGCCTATCCTCAACTCCTTCATATATGCTTGCCGAGCTTGGCCAATCGAAATCCGCATTATGCTCGCCCCCAGTACCACTTCTGCAGATCAGCGCTGAATAAACCATCCAGAAAGGTCTCGGCCTGTATGGACCCCCCCGTACTCTTGCATTGACCATAGAGGTCCCTACTTCGTATGTTCTGCTCTCTCTTGAGGTTGATAAGAAAGCCTGGTTCCATGGGCATCTCGAACGCCCAATTGAGGGGCGTCTCGACTGCCACTGAATCGATACTTCTGCAACCTTGAGCTTTGTCCTGCATACTGATACCCATCCTCCCTTGAATCCGGCATCCCGCTCTCGAGCATAGTTGGTGAGGTCCAAGGTCGTCTAACCAGAAGTGGAAAAAATGACATCCGACGAAAATGAGTCCCCCCGGTCGCCCCGACCCAAGGACTCGGGCTCTCGGCCGCCACACTTTCTTCCCTGATACCTGACGCTAGCATGCATCGGACTTGAGTGAGGGGCGTGGCCACCAGAGCGGTAGTCATGATTCACGACATACTGTATAACCACTACAGCTATGCGGACAATCTCTGGCTACTGGTCTGGCTGTGAAAGGGGAGCTGGGGCTGTGTATTTGTCAAAGAAGTCAAATGATGTCTCGGGTCGTGTTGGGGGGGGGGGGGAGGGGATGCGGGCTAGCAGGCATGCCCTTCGTTCTTTGTCGTCCTTTGCCTGGGATGGCACTGAGAGCCGGGACGTCGCGGCGATATAACTACTCATGCCCGCCAAAACCGTCCTCGACTTTCATCACCCTGTGCTGGCCCTATAACACACCACACTATTCGCTTCGGGCCCCTTTTGACACTTCATCAAGTCGAGGTCGCAGACCACCAGTCTTGCGCCGCGTCCCCGAGCCTACAGACCATGTCACCAATCACAACGACTCCCGTGTCAAGCAGACAAACGGATGACGGCGCCGCGCAGGCTACACAACCTCGGGCCTGGCGCAATTTCGTACGTCTAGCTCCGTCGATCTCCCGTATAGTCCATCCTCGACCAGCCCCAGTTGACCGAAGCCATCACAGCATCTCTTCCCCAGACTGCCCATGGAGCTCCGCCTCAAGATTTGGAACTTCAACCTCCCACCGCCGCGGGTTGTCCCCATCAGGTGCGGCGCCAAGTCCCTCACCTTTGCCTCTTCGGCCGAACCCCCGCGACCCTCGACGAGCGGGTGCACCTCGTACGCCGCCGTCCCCGTCAACCTCCACGTCTGCCGGGAATCCCGACACGAGGCACTGGCCTCATACCGCCTGAGCTTCGGCATGGCGCGCAACCCGGGCCAGGTCCTTTTCGACAATGCGCACGACGTCCTCTACTTTGGCGCGCGCGACGGCTACATGGCCTCGGGGGCCCAGTTCTTCACTGTCATGACTCTGTGCGACCCCGCGGACCTCGCCGGCGTGCGCCATCTCGCCATCAACGATTCCATCTTCTGGATTGACGGGGTATACCAGTCCATGAGCGCCGCGAGCCTGACGGCCGAGTTTCTCAAGCACGTCCGCCTACGCATGCCGCGTCTCGAGCGGCTTGTGTTCGTGCCCCGCGACGAGAACCCCGTCTATGACGACCAGATCGAGCTAGTGCCGGCGAACCCACGCGGCAGGCTGGAGGAGCGAATGGCGAGGCAGATGGAGGCCGCCATGCAGACCGTTTGCGACGCCTTCCCGGATTGGAAGCCACCGCGCTGGTGTATAATGGCGCTGGGGACGGTGCACCAGGGGACGCAAGAAAAGAAGGGATTCGCCCCATCGATACCGGATCAAGCCCCGGGCTGCTTTGTGCCTTGTTCTGTGCAAAGCGATAAAATGACGGCTTCTGACTCCTCCGCGGCTAGAAGCGGGTGCTTTCCGTAGGTGTAGGCACCGAATACGACTCAACGGGCTGGTCAAATTGCATTTCAAAGATACCCTCAGGATACGTCGGCGTTAGAAGGATATGTGGAATGTTGGGGTTTCTACCACGGGCATTTGTAGCTATAGGCCATGTACACTATCGACAAAAGGCAAGCAGTCTATCCAAAATATCATGTGCAAGACATCCTAGGGCTCACGGACGATGTTGTCCCCCTCGCTCTATCCCAACCCAACTGCCGATGCTTTGCGTCCCCGGTGTGTAAATTCTCTCGATTTGACGCAACGGGGAGATATTGCTTTTGACACCGTACCTGTGTAACGAAAACAGTGCTGAGACTGATTGACCAACTAAGCACCAGGCACGATATCCCTGCTTCATCAGTAACGGTAATCAGCTCGATGAAAAAAGACCCCGGTTCAACTTGCGCTCTATGTCGTGTCTTCTTTTAAACCCCTGCCGCACATCCTTAACTCGAGCTACATGTGTCGTCCCTCGTCATCATCCTGTGCATTAGCGCTGGCCGTCCTACGCTACCGAAAGAGGTTTGCCGTCACTGTTGGGTCTAGCGACAGGTGACACTTACCCACCTTACAGCACTGTCATGACACGCTCTTTGTCGACTTATTTGGATGGCCTAGTATGAAAGATCCCATAGCGGGGGTGCGGGAACCCTTAGAAAATCATGGCTGTTTTTGTCTGTTGCACTCGGATTCGCCACGACAGGATTACAACGTTGCAACAGTTGTGGTAAAGGGATATTACAAGATTGCGTGAGCCGGACTTTGCGGTCTGCCGTAAAAAGGGGCCCAGGAACGAATGATAAGTCCATGTCCTCGAAAAAATATACCTTGGAAAGGGGCAAGGAGCAATTAGGACTTCCTCGTTGCTGTTTTCCTCTGGAACGCCTTCTCCCTGAGATATCTGGGCCTGCGAGGGCGCCACAAACCACGTCCTGATTTACCGTATTCGCGGTTACTCACCAAAAACTAGGTATTTTCAACACGGTGGCGACATTCCCTCCACCATGATCCTGGTGGTGTTGAAGGTTTCAGATTTGCTGCCGGCTATACGCAGGCCTGGGTCTACATTACTCGTCACTAACACAATGCTAGCAATGGCGGTGGCTGCTAATACTCACCAACTTGACATCTCTATTGTGCGAGATCTGACGTGATGGTCCTGCCTTGGTTGCAGCACAGCTCAGTCTCTGTCACAAGGGAATGGAGTCTGCCACCATACAGCAGCACGGCAAACTTCGCCCCTGAATTACATGATTAAAGCATGCTGGCCACACCAAGCCGACTTGAGGTCGCCGCAACCCCAGATGCAAAAAGTGCCAAGGGCCGTCGAGTGGTAATGAGATTGCGTTTTCGTCTAGGTAGAAATCATACATTGTCCTAAAATCATGCTCTAGCTTATAATATCGGTTCCTGATCGTCTGCTGGACTAATCCCCTCCTCGTGTCCATCGCCCCTTAGCAGGCCTCTCTGCTCGCCGCCACCGTCCTCTCTCGTGAGACCGGTCTCGACGCCCATATCTCTCGACAGCCCGCTGGTCCGACGCGTCTCGTCCGCGCCGTTGAGGACGTACCAGACATCCTTCTTCGTTAGGAGACCCTGTAGGGCGCCGCGGTCGCTGAATAGGACGTACCGCAGGCCGAGCTTCTGGAAGTAACTAACAACCAAGTGTAGATTGGAGCGTGACGCCATGGTAATGGGCGTCTGGTCCATCCACGGCCGGAGATCGAGCGTGGTGCGCGGGTCCGCAAGGGGCTGATGGGAGAAGAAAGCCTCCGTCTCCAGCGGAAGGGATCTCGGTGGCTGAGAACACATCTGCAAGTTGTAAATAAGCTCTGCTCGTGAGATGTATCCTAGCAGCAGAGCTTCGCGAGGGTCCGAAATAACGGGAAAGCCCCGATAAGGGTGCATGTCGAGAATGTTCTTGAGACTGCCAATAGTGTGTCCCGTGGCTGTAAGCACGACTAGATCCTCGATACGAGTCATGATCTGGGAGGCGGGGATGTCTGGTATGACCATTTCCTCGCTATTGTCCAGAAACGGGTACTCATTGAAGTGAATCCAGGCCTCGTAAATACCCTTGCGCGAGAACGCGTCCCCTACCCACTTCGATATCATGACAGCAATCATAATGGGAAGGACATATGTCAAAGCTCCGGTCAGCTCGAACATGATAACCACAATCGAAACCGTCATACGAGTGACTCCAGCAAGAGTAGCCGCTGCCCCAATGATGGCATACGTCCCTGGAGTCACACATGGGACGTCTGGTTCGCAGGCAGCAAATGGGAAAAACGAAGGGTGGTTTGCCACCCAAATCTCCATGATGATACCCACCGCCCGGCCTGTGAGTGCACCGATGGCCATAGAGGGTAGGATGATGCCCGCAGGCAGCTGAAGGCCAAAGGTAATGGTGGCCAGGCAGAAACCGAGAATGGCCCCGAAAATCAAAAGCACAATGGTTGGTGCCGATGCAGCCCCTGTCTTACATAGACCGATCTCGTCCTCGACATACTTGGAGCATTCGACGAACAAGTTCGACACAAGCTCTGAAGCTTGAAACTTCATATAGTGGTTTGGGTAGTTGATGAGTGCCGTAAGAAGGGCAATCGCAGCGACCTGAGTGATCGGTCCTGGTAGCCACGGCGTATTCTTCTTCCATCGGGCTACGGCCATGTTGGCTTTGATGAAGAGCCCACCATAGATTCCCTGTCATGTCGTTAGCGAAGTACGAGAAGGAGGCGAAAGCTACTTACACCCAGAATGCCGAGCAGGATGAAGGGGATTAGTTCAAAGCCATGCCAGCCAGTGCTGAATTTCACTTGATACATGACGAGCTGACCCGTTCGGAAGGGGTCAAACGCCTGGAGCACCACAGCTGCCGTCATGGCACAGACGAAACTTTGCCACATGGTTTTGTCTGGGAAATAGTAAGAGAGTTGCTAGTAACCAATTAGCCCAAGTTACCGAGGCACATGGACGCTACACACTTCAAGACTGAACAAGACACCTCCGATTGGAGATCCAAAAGCAACAGAGATACCGGAGGCGGCTGCCGCAGACAACACCTCTCGCTTTCGGGCTATTGAAATTTTAGTGATGGACGTATAGTGACCTGTAAGACCTGCTTACCCTCGTTGTCATTGATGTTCGAGAAGGGTTTGATAAATAGGTTGGCGCAGCAGCAGGCAACGTGTACCAGAGGTCCCTCTTTGCCTAGCCACATGCCAGATCCAACAGCGAGGCACTAGAACGGTCAGTCGATCTGCCCAAATGGTGAGAGTCACAAAATCGTACCAAACCCAGCGACTTTGTGATCAGAGTCCAGCTGCCAAGAAACCTGCGAATGATGAAGCCACCCAGCACCGTCTTGATCTCGGGTATACCGCTATGCTTAGCATACATCGCATACTCCTCTACCAATATGGCTGCCGCTAATGCCAGAACAACCTTCAGAAGAATCAGATCGTGACGATACGCAGTGGGAGCGCAACCCTTACCGAGAAAATGAGGAAGAAAAAGTACTCTATAAACCATTTACCACCAGCCGACGAAATCCCCAAGGCCTTGGCCCAGGGTGTCCAGCCAGCGCACTTAGAAAGCTCCTGATAGCCCCAGCAGCAGAAATTCTTGTTTAAATAGAATGCGCCGCCTTCCGGGCCGCTCGCGCAGTAGCCTGTCTTCAGGTCGCCAAGCCAGTCTGTCGTGATGTCGATGCCAGCGGCAACGGTTCCAACGGCCATACCAGTCAGTATCAGAATGACCCAGATCTCACTGGCATCCAGTAGCTGCTTGAGCAACCCGAGGAGGCCATGCGCGCTCGAGTGGAGGACGCGAAGACGTTGGCGCTCCTTTGTGTATTCAAAGATCCAATCGATGGCCGTCAAATCCTCGTATCGCACTCTTCTTCCGGGTCCCTCGACGTACCAGTCCAATGAAGCGCCATATTTCGTGCTTTGATTTGCAGTACCTTGCTCGTCTGCTCTCCGAGGTGGTCGATTGGGGTCTTGGGTCGGTGTTCGAGCTCGCGGCGAAGAGTGAGGGGACGCTGTGCCCGGTCGTGAGCTGGTGAAGGCAGATAAAAAACGTCCTGACGCCGATGAAACGGTCTGTTTCTGTTTGCGCTTGAACGACAAGGGTTCTTCGAGGTTGTCGTGGGTCGGGTCTTCGATCAGGACATCGGCGACGTCTTCATCGTCGCTCCAAAAGTCAAGTTCGTCGCGATCGGTGGGGTCGCTGCCGTTGCCGTTGTTCAGCGGGCGTGATGAAGATGAGGCGGACGAATCATTGTGTACAGGACCGGCCATGATGCGAATCTGACGACAATGACTCCCAGTGTCCTCAGAAGATGGCCGTCCCGTTGTCGTTCTCTTAAATGGGCGGAAACGTTATCATCTCGAACCGTACCTGTTCGGTCACAAGCCGCGTGTGGCTGACTCGGCGAGGGAGCTCGGACCTTCTTGCGAGCCGATATGGGGCTGATGCGACGCTGGGAGCAAGTGGCCGAGAGCAGGGGTCTTGATGGAGCGCATCTGACGGTGGAGGGGCCTGCCACGATCTGGGTCTCCAGTATCTTCTATCCGGGGCAATTTTTTATGGCAGCGTCATTTCATCCGGTCTTGGCTTCTCAAATCTTGTCTAGGCACCAGGCTTTGACAAGCTATAATCCATGCGTTTCTTCCAATCTTTCAAAGACAGAGAACAACGTTTTAAAGCCAATATAGCAAGTGTTTTCTTGAGAACTGGTGAACCCAAGTGCAGTTTACCCCAAAAAACGACACACCTGAAGCTCAACTTACACACATCTTCGTCCATTTCACATGACCATCAAGCCGGCATAGCCCGATCCCCAGCTGAGACCTACTGCAAAATCTCAAAACCATGTCGGAAGAAGCATCATCGAGGTCGAACGGCCCTCAGGCCCCTGACCCGACACAGGCAACCCAACAAATCGCATCCTTCGATCAGATCCAGAGTATGTTGACAGCCACAGACGACACCTCGCGATTTGTTGGCTTAGCTCTGTTGAAAACCTTGCTCGACAACTCTGAAGAGCTGCGTAATGACGCCGATACCGTTTCTGCTCTCTGGGAGTCCATCTCTCCAAAGTTCCTGGATCGCCTGGTGAGGACAGGGTCTTCGGTCCAGTCAACCCAAAAGGACGCAAAGAACATGGTGGACCTCGCAGTGTCGGTAATACATACCTTCGCCTCGCTCCTGCCGGATCAGTCAAAGAGAGACAAGAGGCTCGTCGGGAGGCTGCCTCTCCTAGTCTCTAGCTTACTTAAGAGGTGCGTTGCAAGAATTCATTACATAACTTCGCCACTGACACATGAAAGCTCAGAGGAAACCTCTCAACTGATCGTTCAGACGATACTCACCCTCGTTGCATTTCCAGAAGGCGCCAAGTTCTTCTTCGAGATTGAGGATGTCAGCCCCTTGGTCGAAATTGCGCCAAACAACCCATCGGCCCTCGAGGTTTTCGCGTTTTCTTGGATTAACTGCATGGACCTGATACAGGATAGAACGGCTTTGAAAACGAAGATAGATGGAACAGTACAGGCCCTTGTTTCGACCTTTAACGGCACCGACGGCGTCACTCTTCTCGAGTTCCTTGGCAAATTTCTCCGAAATGCAGACCCCAAGGTAATTCGTCTCCTCGAGATGATACAGGCAGCTGACTCACACTTGAATAGGCCCTCCCGTCGAGCCCAAAGTGGGTCAAACCGGCCGTTGACTTCATCAAGAAGCTCCTCACCAGCAGGCCTACGCCACAGGCCAGGAATGCCTACACAATCGCTGCTGCATCGTTGCTCGAGGTTTACCCGGCCGAAACCTCGAAGCTTCTCTTCACCAGCGACGCAAAAGAAGATAAGCCGTTCTCGCACCTGTTCATTACCCTACTCCTCACCGATACAAGAGCGACCCTGCCGCGATTGCTGGAGATGCTCAATGACCCTGCATATCCTGCCATTGCACAGCGATTGGGGTCAGCGTTCGATATCACCACCCGGTTTGTTGGATATCTCGTGAGCAGTCTTGATGATGAGATGTCATTGTCGTCAAACATGATTATGCCCGCCGACTTTCTGCTCAAGATCCGCCGGGTCATTGCAGAAGCCATGTCTCTCACCATCGAGTTCCTACGAGACAGATGGGACGCGTCTGTGGCAGGAACTTTTGGGTTGCACCCTGATGCGCGGACGAAGGAGACGGATACTACCATGGGCAAGAGGCTGACAATTTCGTGGGAGTCAAAGAAGGACAACATCCACGAGGACCCCCTGATCCTCGCAGCCATCAGAGCCTTGTCGCTTTGGCTTCGCGAGGACGACAACGACCTCTTGAGAAAGGAGGCGGCCGGCTTGACGGATATGCTCATTGACCTCTACAAAGCGAGTTCCCCAACACGACTCGACTTCCGCTCCCCGATTCTGGTAGGCCTGGAGGGCATCCTGGTCGAAAAGGCAGGCCTCGAGGAATTCACCACGCACAATGGCTGGGACGCTCTAACCCGGGATCTCCTGGCCATACTGCAGCGCACGTCGACGGTAAGTGACGAGAACGAGGCCGCGCGCGCCATCGAGATCGTCCGCATCCTGTTGCCCATCGTCGAAAGCGAGGAGACCGGCTCGCGGGAGGAGTGGATGGATCTCGTCACCTCGGTGGCCGCCTGGGACGTGCCGGAGGTCGGGCAGCCGCTCCTCGTGCAGGAGGCCCAGGTTGCGGTCCTCCAGCTTACGACTACTCTGCTCGTCGGCGCGCCGGAGGGGATGAAGAGGCGATACGTCCACTCCACCAGTGCCATCCTCGGCATCGCTGCGCGGTTGGAGAGGCATGTCCGCGCGGACCACCCGTTGAGAGAGTCTCTGGTCGACGTGTTGCAAACCCTAGGTAGTTTCCACTAGTTGACGAAATAACTTGCCAACCCAAATTAGCGTTGCTGTCTGCTGCCATCCCAGTCGCCATTCGGTTTGCCATAGACTCAGAACACTCGCTCTTGGATTAACTATTCACTTGGCCCATCTTTGGATTGCCACCGGTCGTTTTGTGGTCCGGAGCCTGCCGGTTGATCAACATGACGGAAGAGGTAAAAGGGGAACGTCAAGACCAGCGCCGAGTTCCAGCTGGTTGTCTTCCATCTATTTATCCAGCCAATCGACAGGGAGTCACCTCCATCCCCATAAGAAAAGCCTTGGCTTGCTGGATGTAGAACGACCCAACGAACTGTCAATTCCCGCGGCGCATCTGATCCGCATCCAGGGCGCGCAGGCTAAGGGAGGTGAGGGAGGGGTAAAGGAAAGCACCTGGGCTCAGACTGCTCGATATGCATAATGAACGCCTTCCAAGTTCACCAAGGCCTATGTGAATATACTAGACTTCGAGGGATGGTTCGGTGAATGGGCATGCCACATCATGCACGTGGCTACGGCGGCATGTGACTCATCCATGTAGTTTGGAAACGTGGGATCCATTGTGCTGGAGGCAAGGCGTCTGTCTGTCTCCGAGTGCTTTGCAGTCGCGAGGTCAATCCAAGGGCAGGCAAGAGGACTGTGGCACGACGACGCTGGCCGGCCCGAGATGTACTCAGCTCACCATGTCCAATTCGTTATATCCATATAGCCGGCGAGAATGCGTCGGCTCCAGGGCCAGACAAGCATTTCACCACACGACACAGCAAGCGGGCCTCCAATTTTCGACTTCATGGGGCAACGACTGATTGTAGATGCAAACCAAGATTTGCTTGCATTTGTTTGTCCAGGGAAACCGATGCCTTTCCTGAACCACGCTCTAATAGACATGCATCGGACAATACCGCTACGGAAAGCCAGCACTGCCTCACCCCTGCTACAACATCCACCCTCTTCCTCCCTGGACCTGTCCTGTAACTGTGCCTGCGCCCTTTCTGTCCATTCCACGTTGGCCACAGATCGTGAGTGCCATGTTCCAGGCCGGCCATGCTCTGGTATCTGCTGCTATGTTCGACCACTATCATATGCATGAAAGGGTGTGCCAAATTTTGTGTGGTAGTATCCTCCCCGTGCTCTGGGACAGGGGAAAAAAAGCCCAAAACCACTTTGCTGAAGCGGCGATAAAATTATAGATGAGAACAAAAAAGATGAAAATAGAAGCAAGAATCAAGAAAGGAATGAGAAGTGAGAAGACGTGAGATGCAATTACAACGATTAGCCAATCTTTCTCCTATGTTCCTGTCGCATTGCGTGCCGGGGGCAGTAAACTGTCCACTGTTCTAGTTGGCAACCTCCTCCTCAACCCACTGGTTCAAGCCGCCCTGGATAGCCAGGCCATAGCCAGCACCCATGCCGCCAAAGCTCGCTTGGTACTGGTGGCCGCGACGCTCTCCTTCGTGACTCGAGGGCGCGCCATTATTGTCAAACCCGGGGTTTAGCGCAGGCAGGCTGACCGCGCGGTTGTGCTGACCACGGTTGTTACCAGGAGCCAGAAGACCGCCGATAGTGGTGGGACCAGGACCGGATGCGCTTTGGGGGTAGCCGTTCGAGATGCTCGCGGATTGCTGGTGGCCCGAGATGGGGCCCTGCGACTGCATGTCAATGGATATCTCACTGGGAGACGACTGTGCGGTGCCGAACAAAGCTTGGGAGTGTACAGCAAGCTGCTGGTGCTGTTGCTGTTGCTGCTGCTGAGCTTGCTGAGAGACATGGTTCAGATACATCGTCAGGGGGTGGTTGTTCGAGTTGAATAAGGTTGCCGACTGCTGGGGCGTGTTGCCGTTGGTCGGGGAGCCCGAGTTTTGAGAACCATTAGGGGGAGGCGACGAAACGCCATCAGTGCGAGGAGATTGAGCCTGCTGCTGGAGCTGACGGGGCGCGTTTCCGCAACGGTCCTTGCCAAAGTTGACCTTGAATTTCTTGTACTCGTCCTTGCTTCGCACAGCCTCGATAGCCTTGATGGCATTGGCAATGTTGGTGAAGTTGACAAACGCGCAGCTCTTTTCCCTCAGGGTGTTGACCAGCTCAATTTCGCCGTACTCGGAGAAGTCCTGTTTCAGTCGCTCCTCAGTCCATGTCTCATCCAGGTTGCCAATGTAGACATTGCGCGAGGCACCTCCGCTAACAGCGAGGGCAATGGCGGGCGGGAGAGCGCCGGAGTGCTTTCCCCAGCCAATCTTCAGTCTGCGGTTGTGGATCATCAAACCCTGCAGGTTGCTGAGAGCGTAGAAGGAGGCGGCAGCGGTTGGGTCAATGAAAGTGACAAAGCAGATGTGCTTGTCAGGGATGTAGCGGATGTGGTGAAGAAGACCACCGCGGACAACGTTACAAATTTCCTCGATCGTCGTCTCAGGGTGAATGTTGCCCAAGTAGATGGTACGGTTTCCAAGGTTGTTGATGCCACCAGCGGTGGTCGCGACGGCGGCCGCGGCGACAGATTGCTGGGCCAGGGCGTTGGAGATGACGTCGCGGTCTGCACCGGTGAGCATGTGCGCATAGCCAGGCGCGATTCCAAGGTATTGAGCAGCGTTCTGCTGCTGCGTTTTCGAAACGTAAGCACATCGGTCCTTGCCGTAGTAAACGCGGCGAGGGGCCTGCCACTTCGGCTCTTGCGGAAGTTGAGAAACCGCCTTGATCGCATTAGCGATAGACAAGAAGTGAATGAAGGCAATGCTCTTCTCGCGAACGAGCTTGACAGTGTCAATAGCACCAAATTTCCCTAGGTCCTCGCGGAGCTCCTCCTCAGTAATGTCCTCTGGAAGGTTACCCAGGTACACGTTGCGCGAAGCGCCCGACTGCTGAACAGCCAGAGCCACCGAGGTGGGAACCTGTGAAGGCTTGCCCCAGCCCACCTTGATATCCTGGCCCTTGATGCAGAGCTTTTTCAAGATGGCATCAGAGTGGAAGTGTGTAGCGGAGCTGGCGTCCAGAAAAGAGATGAAAGCACAGTTCTTGTCGGGAAGAAGACGAACGGACTCAATTTGGCCGCTACGGACGTGGCCCAAGATCTCCTCAGCCGACGTGTCAGGGGGGATGTTACCGAGGTAGACAGTACGGCTGGTGCCAGTAACCATGCCCGGGCCCATGGAAACGGGTGAGCTAGGTTGCATGGGAATCTGCATGCTGTTGAAGCTGCCGCCGGTCGGTGATTGAGGCTGGAAGAACTGAGGAGCACCATAGGTCGAGGGAGAGACCATGGCCTGGTACTGCTGGGGAGACATGCTCTGCTGGATGGGGCTCTGCAGGCCGTTCTGGTGGGGGTGCTGCTGCTGGCTCTGCTGCTGTGCCTGCTGGAAGCTCTGGAGGTTCTGGAACTGGGGGCTAGCAAAAGCGGCGGGAGTTCCAGGCTGGAAAGGGCTTCCAAGTAGCAGCTGGGAGGGGAGAAGAGGCGTGAACTGCATGTCGAAGCCGGTGCCAGGAGTGGCCATGTCGGCAGCCGAGGGAGGCGCCTGCTGGTGGTGGTTCAGGGGTTGGGTGTTGATGGTGGGAATGTTTCCGCGGCGAGGGTGCCTGTCGGCGAAGCCAGAGATGTTGGAAGTGAAGGCTCCGTGAGAGAAGCCAGTTTCGCTGTTGGAAGGCTTGGAAGCGTGGCCGAAACGGTTCCCAGGAGCATTGGGGCCGCCCTGGCCAACGGGTCCTTGAATTTCCTGCATCCCGAGAAGATGCGGAGGGACAAGGTTGTCCCGACCGATTTGGGATAGAACCGCCGTTTTGAAAGATTAGACGTGCCCTGAGGAGGCACGAAGAATCGGAGATGGGCGCGTTGGAATGCTACGGGACTCTGGGAGCGCCGCAGTTTCAACGTGTGATTGGACGGGCGTCAAATCCGATCAAGGGACAGGCAAATAATGTCGGAGCCCAAGACACGCGTGGAGCAAGGCGGATCTCGTTGGTGAACCAAGCTATGGACTGGCCGTTTGCTGAAGTTGGTGGCGAAGGGGTCCTCGAGCCAAAATTGAGCAAAGTGAATTATACGGTCGACGCAACAAATGCTGTCCAGAACGAAGAGCTCTTCAAGGCAACGATACTGTCGGAAGCCGGATAGCGGATAGTCGAAGGAGCAAGTTGCAATTCATGCAAGTCGATATTGAGCTGCCGCCTGGCGAGCGAGCATCCAAGGTTCGGATCGATTGGGTACTGAGATCGGCGGCGGGACGAATCACTTCTTGCAGGCAGACCAGAAGATGGTCAAAGAATTATAGACGAAGGATATACGGGCAACGAATGTGGAAGCCAAGGTGAAGGATTGGTCAATACGGCAACGACAGAAACGATCGCATAGGCCAGAGGGAGTCGGCAGCGGCGACGGGCGGTTTGGCTGCAAGGATAAAGAATAGAAGATGAAGAATAAGGATGAGAGCGGGCGGATAGGAGGAAGGGGTTGTAGATGGGAGGTATGAGGTGGTGGGAGGTGAAGAGGAGAAGAAGAGGTCAAGTCGAGAAGGGGTTAGAAGTCGGATGGTGGAGTAGAGGAATAGGAGGAGGGAGAGAGAAGCAAGGTTAGGTAACAAGAATAAGAGCAGGGGCGAGGGCCAGGAAGAGAAGGAGAGAAGAAAGAAGGAAGGGTTTGAAAGCTCAGGGAAGCGAGAGTGAGAGGAAGTGAGAGGAGCACGTCGAAGTGGACGAAGGGGAGTAAGGGAAAGGGAAAGGGAAAGGAAGGGGAAAAAAAAAAAAAAAAAAAGAGGTGAGCGAAGGCAGGAAAGCGGAGTGAGGAGGAGTATAGGTTAGGTGAGGTAAGGGTAGTAAGGAGAAAGGGCGGGCGGCGGATGGTGGAAGGAAGGAGAGTGGACGGGGGGTTCGTGTAGGCGGTAGATTGCCCGAAAGGGTCAAAAAAGTAGAATTGGCTGCGCTAAGTTTAATGAGATTGACCAGGGATTACGGCAGGAGAATCCACTTTCGAGAGCCCACGGGCACCACCGCCGCCCACACTCGCCATCCACAGCAGGGAGAGACTGGACGCTGTGAGCCCGGGGGGATGGGTCATGGACCTGGACATGGACATGGAGGAGTTGTGTAGGTAGTAGTATGCGGGTGTGGGTGTGTGTGTGTGTGTGTGTGTGTGTGTGTGTGTGTGTGTGTGTGTGTGTGTGTGTGTGTGTGTGTGTGTGTGTGTGTGTGTGTGTGTGTGTGTGTGTGTATGTGTATGTGTTTTCTATTCAGGTATCCTTTTCGTTAGCTATAGCAACAAATCCACAGCCCGTTGTTTGCAGACAGTCGCGATGAGAGGAGAGAGAAGCAAGAAAGTCGAAAGGGATATGAATCAATGCTTTGGTCTCTCATCATGACCCCGGCCGAGTCCATGATTGAGGAGGGTGGATGCAATGCCAAGTGGATGGTGGACATGTTCATGTGCTTTGTGCCTTTATGATGTGTGCTATGATTAAACCATCAGAGGTGCATCTGCTCCCTTCCCGTTGGACTGCGCGGCTTGGATGATTTGCAACTTGGCTTCTGCTTCGCTCTGTCCGTCTTTTGGTTCTCAGCTGAGCCCAGAGCACCCTCTGGCCCATCCGCCCACCCATCACGAGTCCACCATGACAGGAACCTGGCCCCGTCCGTCCGTGTGGGCAGGCGCATGTCTCTCTACCCCCTCCCTAACCCGAGAAACTATGTCAACCTGAAAGTAAGGCGGTATCCAGGTAGGATGATTGGGTCTGAGTGTGACCTGCAAATGTCTATTCTACACTATGTGGTTGGAAACGAAAATAGTGGTATTTGACGGACCGTCCGTCTATCTGTCTCTTGCCTGTCGTCTCCTTGATCGCCCGTATCGAGTGGTTGTTGTGTACAAGTCCTTAGCTACCTAGGTAGGTCGGTAGGTAGGTAATAGCACCAACGGCCCCCCTTTTTCTGCAACTTGCATGAGATAGCCCCCTTTCTGATATTTTGCATTAGAAATTACACGTTAAAGATACTTTCAACGGCGTGATGGCCCCTTCTGGGCGCTTTGCATGGTTGTAGTCTAGACGTGAGAAGAGGGAAAGAAAGGGGGTGCGCCTTCGCAGTACGGTGGGCCAATGAGACGAGTCATCTTAGCTTGAAGTACCTTTGCAACTGACAGTGGGGGACGTGGATGAGCTTGCTGTACATTGGCGGCGAAGAAGGGGGGAGGGGAGGGGCGGAACGGCAACGCAACGGGGGACACATTAGGTAGGTATGTTAGCGGTACTGGCTGGAACTGTGCTTACCTAGGCACCTAATTTGGTAGGTAGCTCACACATACTCGACATTCTGGAGGATCGTTACGGGGCTAGTACCTGGGCCACCTGCCTACCAAGGTACCTAAGCGGTTGTCGGTACGTACCGGACATCACAGCATCTTCCTGGCTTTTCAGGGTCGATCTGCACAAATGATAGAAGTTAGCCCAAGATACATCCATACATTGACGCCTACCCACCCACCTACCTACCTATTGTGCATAACACTAGGCACTCTGGAGAGTAAAACCCCGATCTTCAGGGCGCCTTGAGTGAAAATACTCACCCTCTGCAGGTCAGACCTGCAGAGAACAACGCACCGACAACTGTCAGATCCAGCCAGCCGCCTGCATCTCGCCAGCAATGGTTCCATGCAAAGAAAACAAGTGTTGCACTCGCTGCAGCAACGGGCGCCAGAAGGGAAGAGCTGAGGCGCCCAAGTAGGTAGAGAGGACACATGACACAGACAGACCCAACGAATCCATCCAACACGTAGCCGTCCCGTCCCTGACTTGTTTGTTCTTTTCGAGCCCCCGAGACTGATTGAGGCTCGAGGAAGTTGCAAACCACCGGTAACCGGCTGCCGTCTTCTTCTGGTCAGGAGCGCGGCGGGTAAGGCCAGCCACCACCAACATCGACCGTCACGGTACTACTTTAGCGTCCGACATGCCGCTATCCGCCTCTTTCTGTCTCTCGCCGGGGCTTCTTCTGCCGGTTCATGACGGCGGAGTGAACAACGAGATATGCTCGTTCTCTCTCTTATTTGTTCGCTCGTTATTTATTTCTGTAGAGCAATGTAGAGTGTGGTAGCTCTCCCTCTCTGAGCCAGAAACGGGTTTCCTCGCTTCATCAGACCCGGCTTATGCCATCTTACCCAGGTAGGTAGGCTGAGCACTGTAGTAAAAGTACGCAACTTCGGTATTGCCGACAGTTGTCGACTTTTTGCTCCATCCTGACGTGGCGAACCTAGAAGGCTGCTGCCATGTCTTCAATCAATCCGTCAACCAACTGCCAGATCTTCATCTCCTATTCCGACCCGTCCTCGCCCCCGTCCGTTGGCATCAATGCAACACCCCGATTTCTTAGTCCTGACTATCCACATGAACAGCCTTCTCGTCCAACCCCTGCCTGGTCCCCTTTTTCGACCCCTTCCTTCCATTCTGCTCACCCACTTTCAACATTCAATGGAAGAGAGCCTCGCTTCGGTTCTCACCTACTTAAACAGTAGAGTCAATATACCATCTGCTCCAGTCATTTGCTGCATAATGTTCATCGAACCTAGTCTAGGTGCCCTGACAGTTCTGTATCCTCAAGGCCGATGCTGGAACTCATGGGCAAAACCGTCTCATAGTTCCGACTTATGCAGATACAAAGGACAGAGCGTGAGAGGTTCTTGCACATCCAAGAGGCGGATATTGCATAGACCCCGGCGGGAGGGGGAGGTGGGGGGGGGGGTAATATTATACAGGTACTCCGCGAGCAGATTCCTTCCCCTGTTCATTTCCCTTTTACCCCCGATCCTACCACAACAGTGCAGCACACTGCCGCTGAGCGGTACGTCTCATATGTCGCGACGCCTTTGTGCGGCTCTCCTGGAACCTGGCCTCTTCCAGCCAGTCATCCCTGCCTTTCCTCTCTTTGCCTAGGACCTGGCCTAACCAGGGGAAGGTACCGCCTGTTCTGGCTTGGCTTGTGTCCTTCTGATTACACGTGTAGTCTCCCCGATCCATCCTCCAAGGGCTCATTGAGGTACGAATACAAGGTGTAGCTCTCGTAGGTGATCACCAGGTACACCATAGTAACTACACACTTTCTAGATACACTGTAATATTTAGAGGCGTAAAACCTCTCGATTAGAAGAGAAACAGTATATACACTATGCGCTTTGATGCTTGACAATAGGAAGGATACACTGTGAGATTCACGCTCTTTCTCGTACCTTTCCCAAGTGTAAGAGAAGAAAAGTGGTGTCCCTAGCGGGATTCGAACCGACTTCAAGGGTTCCTTATCCTCCCTGCCGAACTCTGTGGTACATGGACAGTCGCTTTTGCCAGAATAACTACCTAGGTACCTATCTGTTCTTGCACATGCTCCACCACTTCAGCACAGGCGTGAGCATGAGCACATACTCCTTTGCTCCTCCAGTTTGCACTTTGTTCTTTACGACTGACATTTGTACTACTCTATTGCGAAATGATGAGCCTCTCGGACATACTTAATCCCTCGGACGGCTGTTGACTAATCCGCTATGTGGGTTTGACTATGACCTTGATGTATCTGTGTTGCTCTACTCAAGGACCGTGTCCGATCACAACGCTCTACTATTACCATCGGATCTGGGCGGCAGCATCCTACATGCCATCGTTGCATGCCCCTGGACCAACCTGTTGCTCTCCTTTACGCTCAGTCGGCTTCCCCATATCGAATGCATCGGCCCCTCACTATATACGTACAAGCTCCCTGTCACGCAAGAAATCTGACGAAGGATTGTGAAATTAAACCACCTGTACCTCCAGACCCTCACCTTGTTCATCGCTTTCTCGCTTCGCCGCATCTCACAAGGCTGACATGGCACAGTCTGGCTTCACGTCTCGAATGGCCCAAAATCATGGTTATCGTGCCCCTCTTGCTCAATAGGGCCTGCCACCTTAACCCCCGCGGCATGTTTCGGAGAGTGAACCCGAGGGACTACTCTGCCAGGACTGTTTGACACAAACGGTGGCCATTCCTCGGCTCGTCCTGCAGCGCCACACTGGTCACGGTACACGAGACCACCCACGCCAATGCCAGCGGCTCTGCTGTCGGGAATAGCCTCCTTATTCGACCAGGGGGTTGCTGCTGTTCCTTGCAATGCCACTGCTGCATCCGTGTCCCAAGATGTCAAGGCATACCGCCCCCAAGCCTCCACAGCTGTCGAGCTATTCGGATGAAACACGGGCTGCAAGGAGCCTGGGTTCGTCAAAAACAACCCCAGGCTGCCATAGGAGCGTTGGGTCAACAAGACAACCACGTCGAATGAAATGTTCCAACATGGCTTGCACCGTCGTCTGTGGCTAAGCCATCGTCAACTTACTCCCATCGATCAAATGTCTTACAATCAAGTTCGACTTGGGTCGGCAATAGTATACACTAAGAGAAGAAGCCGAACCCTGACCTCGAAACTCCTTGGCAACAAGCGTTGCCAAGGAGCGGTCGGATGCTGAACCATCTCGCTGACCGGAACCGCACGCGATCGTTCTTGACCACCCCACCGCTCCCTGGTGGGTGCGTCATTATTTACTTGCCTCACTTGGAAACCAACCATCGCTGCCATACGACCGTGGGATAACCCGCCATGCCGTTAGTTGAGGCATCGCAGCGCCGTCGGCATCGTCTACACTGTCACGCTTTCGACGGTATCCAAGACTTGTCAAACACGGGGTTGCAATCCACACCTGCGGTGTTAAGCGACGAGCTATAAAAATAAAATAAAAATCGACCTAGGTTCTGTGCCTTACATAGCCGCGATGTGCGTCGTAACACCCACGGATGTGGCCAGTACGGCTAGACTAGAATCCAGAGCACAACGGTCATGGCCTGGAATGGAAGTCGGAGCCCCTCGCTACGTACCGCCCACTATTATTGCCCCCAGCAAACGATATGCCGCGCCCAATCCGTGACGGTGCATTGGGCCCGCCTTGCATTAAGTCATTCCTCATCCAATCGATTCTTACATCGGCTCATCAACAGACCACAGCATCTCTCTCTCTCTCTCTCTCTCTCTCTCTTCGACCTGGCGAGAATGCGTACATTTTCCGGGCAAGCCCCTGGTCATAGACAACTCACGTCACGCCGTTGAAAGGGCGTGGAATTTTCCCTTTAGTCAAGACCCTGACTACCTACTAACCAGCCGCTTTCAATTGGCTCAACCAACTCCGCGAGGGTTGGAGTTTGAGCCTCTCACATGTGGGTGCAGTACATGCGTTACCTACTATTCCTGCTACGTTGATGTCTCCTTGGACATGGTTTGAAAAATCTCATCAATCAACCTTGAACGTGAGTCCCGACGGCACCGGTCTCTGCATTGGGCACCTACAGTAAGGTTTTCCCCGCCATCTGATCAGTTGACTGCATCCTGGTGAATCACTGCACAGTAACGCAGCCCCGCCGCTCGCTCAGTCCTCTCGTGCCTCCAGCAATCGCTGGCCGTTCTTTCCGTCCCCGGGAATAGTCGAGGGGTTGCACCTTGCATGAGTCCTCATGTACGATGGTGAGCCACAACTTCGGGCTGAGTTATCCCTCGGACGGGGTCGACGAGTGTGTTTGTGATACCCCAAAAGGCAAATAGGCTTCGTCCGCAACACGGGCACTGACACCACCTTTGTGATGGAGATGGCGAAGGTAGACGGGCCATCGTCAGTTCCGTTCCGAAGCCTCATTGGTTCTCGTCTCGCAAAACACTAAGAGTTCAACCGCCAACTCGCAAGGCGCCCTTCCTCCTTGGGCTTGGATGGGGGAAAGTGTCATCAAACAGATATGGTCCGAGATGGAGGGCGCCAAGACATTCTAGAACGAGGTCTGATGTGGACGTTCAAAACGTAAGATCAGCCGAGTAAGCAGGAGCTGAAGCTTTCCTGGCAGACTCCGAACCAGGGCTGCAACTCGGACGGCTAGTCGGCCCAATTGGCAGCTTTCCTCGCCAACGCCTGTTCGGTCAAAGACGGGGTCCCGGTCCGCTGAGCATCAGATAACACTACTTGGCGCGAACTTACCAGCCCACCACGGACTCACTCCGTGCCCGCCAACGGCCACTGGCATACGAATCCGCCATAGGAATGACACAAACCACGACATGGCTGCCGTTCTAGGTTGTAAACATCTATTCCATGTGCTTGGTCCAGGTTGCGCTCATTGTTTCAACCCCCCTCCCCCTTTTTTTTTTTTTTTTCCCCTTGGCTTTGACGTCTCAACGGCTAGATATCAAGAGCGCAAGTCCCGCACATCCTTCATGGATACACCTTCGGGAGGGGTGTGTGCCTCCGCAATGCTGTCGGTACCCAAACATATGCTACCCGGCCGAGACCGGCTCCGACTAAGCTTTTTGGAAAGCGTTGTTAGAAGTGGAGCCTATTGGCGCCTCGTCTTCCCTCTCATCGATGCTCCTTTTCACCCGGACTGGCTAAATGATTCTCGTTTCCCAGAGTCAGCAACTCTGATGGGGATGAGTTGAATTCCGTAACTCCTATCTAGGACCCCCGACCCGTCTCTGATACCCTCGCAGCAAACCGCTGCCAGAACCATTGCAAAGCCCCTGAAAACCCTGAATGATCTCGCTCATGCCTCGCCGTAGCGTTTCCAATACACGCCGGACGATTTTTTTTTGTTTCCCTCTATCCAGCAACACGAATTCTTCACATCAACGGCCACCTCTTCAAGGCTTGCAGCGTCCCATGTAGCGGGGGTACAGGCACGTTGTGCGAACGGTGTGCTGGTTGGCCAGCCAGGCCAGGAAACGCTCGAGTCCGAGACCGTAACCGCCGTGGGGGGAGGTACCGTACCTGGAAAGGAGACATCGTCAGCAACGGTCACAAGTCGGTTGAGGAGGAAGGGGAAACTCACTTTCTCTGATCTGTGTACCAGTAGTAGTCCTTGGACGGGATACCCTCTCTGTCGTAGGCGGCCATGAGCTCCTCGTAGCCCTCCATTCTCATGGAACCGCCAACGATCTCTCCGACGCCGGGCATGAGGCAGTCGACGCTCTCGGTGACGCGCGGGTCGTTGGGGTCCTTCTTCATATAGAAAGCCTTGATCTCGGTAGGGAAGTGGGTGAGAAAGATGGGCTTGTTGATGGCATCGGTCATCTTGCGCTCAGCAGCCTCAGCGATGTCGTCGCCAAATTTGTGGGGCTCGCCGTCCTCGTTGAGGATGGGGGGGTCCTGGGCGTTGAGCCAGTCGATGGCATCGGTGTACTTCATGCGCATGAAGGGACGGACGGGCTTCTTGAAGTCAGGGTTGAGCTCCTTGATGAAGGCAGCGATTTCTTCGTCGGCCAAGACGTTGTCGATAACGCGGCACATGACCTCCTCAAGATGCTCGAGCAGGTCGGGGAACTCGATGAAGTCGAGCTCGGCCTCGACATGGGTGTACTCGGAAAGATGTCTGCGGGTCAAGCTGCGCTCGGCACGGAAGGACTTCTCGATACAGTAGACGCTGCCAAGGCTGGGCAGGACGGTCTCGAGGTACAGCTGAGAGGACTGGGTGAGGTAGGCAGCCTCGTCGTAGTAGGGGACGGAGAAGAGCGTGGCACCACCCTCCACCTGGGTCTGGACTAGAGCCGGGGGCGAGACCTTTGTAATCTTAAGGTCTTTGTAGGTCTTGCAGAAGGCCCACTCGACGGCAGCGCGGATCTTCATGATGGCAGAGGCGTTGTCGCCACGGAGGACCAGGTGACGGTTGTCCAGCATCTGAGAGTCCCACTGGTTCTGCAGCAGCGAGACCTTGTTGGTAATGGCATCCTCGTCTGTGGGCGAGGTGCCAATAACCTTGTAGTAGTCGACGTGGAGTTCGCGGTTGTCGGGGGCGGTCTGGCCCTCGGGGACCTTCTTCAGCTCGCCATACACCCAGAGGGAGGTGCCCTGGGCGAAGGTGAGGGCATCGTATGTCTTGGTCAGATCGCCGGCCTGGAGCACGCACTGGAGGTGGCCATAGCCATCTACCAAAGTGAGGAAGGTGGCCTGCTTCTGAGCACGCAGCCTGTGGATGCGTCCGGCAATCTTGACGCGGTCACCCTTCTTATCACCCTCGCCGAGCTGGACGTTCTTCTCGCCAATGGTGATACGTTTCGCCGTGGGAAGCGACTCATCCTCCTTGATGATGACCTGTTTGGCGGCCTCAAGGGCCTGCTGGCGAGCCTTCTTCAGCTCCTCCTCCTTGGCCTCGATCTGGGCCTGCTTTGCCAGCTTCTTGCGATGGGCGTCGAGGGCGGACTGGGCCTTCTTCACGGCACTCTTTGCGGGCTCCTTCCACTCGAGGCGCGCGGCCTCGTCGTCACCCGTCTTCGAGGCGCGGGTGAGAAACTGACGCGACGCGACGGAGTCATTGTTGGCGATGTATGCAGCGGCAAGCGACTTGAAAGGGGAGGACTCAGTGCCCGCAGTCGTGGGCTCGTCAGCGCCGGCATCGGTGTCGACGTAAACCTTGTCGTCGGACTTGAGGCGCTCGGCCAATTCCTGAACGGCGGCCATTTTTTGTCCTTTGTGCGGGCTTTCCCAATGTGTGGAAACAACAAGATCCGACACGGGTGGAAGAACACGGTGTTTGTTGACTCAGTGGCGGTGGTGGTGATATTGCGGAGGGGAAATTTTTGGGCCAGTTTGGATGGCGGGGTAAATTATTCGAAGATTGGGTTGGTGGGAGGGGTGGGGGGAAGGGTGACCTTAGAGGCCGGGTATCTGGGAAATGGTGACTGCTGTGTGAGTCACTGAGAGACAGAGAGCACTGAAAGGGTCTCCAACAGATGAAGTACCTACAGCGGGGGAGGATAAATATGACAAAGAACAAAAGAAGGATTCGAGTTTTTTTTTTTTGATTTTTTCAACTGATCTGATTTCGGGGACGACGCTCCCTCTTTTTGAACAAGCCAGCTAGCTAATAGCTGTCGGGCGTGTGAGTCACCTTGGAACTGTTTGGGGCTTGTTACAAGTGACAGCCAATTTGTGCAACCCCCTTGATACAAACGACACTCGATACACTTAGATGCCGGCCGCGGCGCTCAGTCGCCTGCCCACGAAGGCGCAAGGGGGCGCTGCCCCAGAGACCACCGGCCGGTTGGCTGGCCGGGTTTGCCAATTGAGCATTACAATTGCTCAGAGATAAGGACCTAGGTAGGGAAGCTCGGGCCCGCCCATTGCTTAAACCACATTACCCTTACCAGGAACCCGCCTTAGCCCCCCCGGGTCGCTCCGAAGATAGGAGAGAGAGATAGAGAGTTTCGGGACAGGTGACGGGAGAGAGGAGAGAAAACTGCGGTGAGACCTTCTAAGGAGGAGGTCCTGTGCCGCCCAAGGCGGTGAGTTGCAAGACGTTCTTGAGGTTGAGGAGGGGTACCCGTTTGGAATAACCCTTGTTGGGTCTATTGCTCCCTACCTAGCCTGCTATGTACTTTCTGTATCTCACCCGCCTAGTTTACGTGGTAAGCATCTTGAAAAGGGGAGGGAGAGGGTGCCGTTGGCCGGCAGGGCTTGATTTGGCGAGGGACCTTGATCTATATACATGGCGACGAGAGGACGGACAAAGTGTACGAGGCGGAGGGGCGCCCGTAGCCGGGCGCGGTCGATGTCTAACGCCGGGTGCCATCCCCGGCGGTCCTGTTTCCGTTGGGACACCTCCGTCGGCGCGCTGCTCTCCACCCCCCTCCCTTCGAGGAGGACGCGGTCCGTCATGTTTAGAGGCGCAGCTCTGAGAGATGTCTTGTTACTCAACACGGAACCACCCCCCCCCCGCCCCCCTTCCAACAATGTTAGGCAACCAGCCGATTCATCTTTATGTCCATGGAAACGAGCCCGTGGCTGATGTTTTCATTTTTTTCTTCCTTGTGTGTTTTGAGTCTGATGATTACGTGAGGCGACTCGTTAGAGGAGAGAGCGACTAACTGCCACCCCGACATGCCTGGCAATCAAGAAAGGAGACCACCGAGCAAGGGACCGGATACGCATGTTTACCGGCTTTTGAAATTTTGTTGAGAGCGTCATTCGTACCGTTGGCCACTTCCCCGGCCTTTTTGAACGTCAGAAAGTCCTGCGTCCTTACCATCTTCACTTCAAGAACAACCCAGCCATTACGCCAACCTCAGGGAGACCGAGTCCTCTTCCAAGTTCTTCACTGAAGCCCTCATTCCTTCCCAAGACTCGTCTTCACAGCTCGTCCTTCTCCTCCTCTACAGCAACAGCAGCAGCAACCTTGCCCTCCTTGCCCTCCTTGCCCATCCCCTCGAGCCCCTTCTTTACCATCGAGCTGAGGATCTCGTACACGACCTGCGCAGCCGCCAGCGCCGTCTCCTCCCCGGCGTTCTGGTACGCCGGCGACACCTCCACCACGTCCGCGCCGACCAGGTTAAGCCCCTCGATGCCCCGCAGGATGCGGATCAGCTCGCGCGTCGTCCAGCCGCCGGGCTCGGGCGTGCCAGTGCCGGGCGCGAAGGCCGGGTCCAGCACGTCGATATCGACCGACAGGTACACCGGGTCCTCGGTACCGAGGGTTTCCATGATGGACCGGACCACGCCAGCCGTGCCGATATCGTCAATATCATCGGCGGCGATACGCACCCAGTTCTGCGCCGCGTCGTCCTCGTGGTCGGCGAAGTCGGTGCCCGAGAGCCGCGTGCGCAGGCCTGCGTGTACCGACGGCCGCGACGACGCGTTGGACAGCAAGCCCTCGTTGCCGGCCATCCAGAACATGGAACCATGGTTGAATTGCGTTGAGGCCCAGTACGACGGGTACTTGGCCGGGTGCCAGGTGTCCAGGTGAGCTGCGCCATTGTCAGCCATCCACTCGTCGTCTCCCCCCTCCCCGGCCAAACTTCGTTTATCTCTCTCCCTTCTTGCGTCTCTCATGGTACAATACCCCGGTGAAATACGTTACTCACCGTCGAAATGCAGCACGCGAAGCGGTGCCCCGTAGGCCTCCTTCAATGCTCTCAGCGCCGGCAGCGCCAGGCTGTGGTCGCCGCCCAGCGTGATCAGCTTGGGCCGGCTCACCGATGACGACACGGGCTGCCGCGCGCCGAGCTCCTTGAACGCCGCCGACATCTGCTCGAGGGCGACGACGTTGTCCATAGGCGTCACGGGGATGTCGCCGCAGTCGAGGATCGTCGCCCAGTTGGCGTAGGGGTTGATGCTGGCGCGCGGGTTGAAGCCGCGGAACGACGTCTGCCTGCTCGAGGCCTGGCGAATGGCGCGAGGTCCGAAGCGGGCGCCTGGGGTCGACGTTAGTCATTAAACTGACGCCTTCTTGTAGCTACGGCGAAGAAAGAAACATGAGAGCACATGTCCGGTGTGAGAAATGGGGAGATGCTGCTGAGCGTTTGAGATTCGAGGGAGGTGAACAGGCCTGACTCACCTGGTCTATAACTGACGGCCGTGTCAAAGGGAGCGCCAATTATGGCGATGTCGTACAGCTCGGACGGCGTCGTCAGACACTTTGCGTGCTTGAGGTGAGCGAAGGAGCCGATACCCGTAAAGCCTATACGCCGATGAGCCCGAGTCGCCCTCCCACACTATCTCGCCCATGGTGATGACCAACCCCACTACACACATCCATTAGCCTCATGCTCCTTATCGGCTTCAGAATAGATAGGCCGACGAGACTCACCTCGAAACCCCATTTCGCCTCCAACTCGTCCAGTTCGGCTTTGGTCCACTCCTTGCCGTCGTCGCCGTGGCCGCCGCAGCCCGCGGCTAAGAGTGCCGACGAACAGCCCAGCAGCAGCGATGTTAACCTCATGGTGTTGCTTGTATATGACCTGCCCGTACGGTTCTCCGTGATGGTCGTCGTCGGACGTGGAGTCAATCACGGAAGTACTGTACAAAATTCGAGCAAGATAAGGGATGGTAAGAGAAACCAGAAACTCGAGTTAGGAATCAATATCAGAGAAGCGGCGTGACGGCTTTTTGAAAAGCAACAACAGACCGGGCCAAGCACATCGGAAACCGGAAAGCGCAAAGAACGTCGACCGGGCCGGGCCAATCCAGCCTACCGCATGCCCTGTCGACTGATTGTCCTGAACCGCCTCCCAAACCATGTCCTTCGGGACTCTCCGACCTCTCCGTTAGATGGCTCTCTTTGCCTGCCCGCGCCTGTCATTGGCCAACACGAGGGACGCTCCGTCTCCTTGTCAAGTGGCTTTACGTACGTGTATACGGTTATCGGATGCCATCAAGCTTCTGGGGGACGCCTGCGGAGAACGTCCGGCGGGGGAGTGGGCGGCCATAAGATCCAGTCGATAACGGTTAACGAATCTTCGTCTGAAAAGATAGCAAGCCCCACCAATGCCGGTATACTGAGTAAGGGAATAAATTGTCATCGAATGCATGAGCACTGTGTCCAGCCAGGATACCGGTGACATTTAGGGAAGAGGGGAAGGGGGGGAAGGCTCGAATCGGGCAGAAACAACGAACGCGGGGTGGTGCAACGGCCGCCGCCGAGTGGGGCAGTGGCTAAACGGGGTCCGATTTCCTCCCGGCGCGAGCTGCTGCGCTTCGTAGCTCGGAATATTGCATTCAATTGAGGCCTACTGCCCGCTTATCCATAAACACTGGAGTAATGAGTTGGAGGCGTGCGCTGGTATGTACATATACAGTGCGTCTCAAATGCCCCATTCCAATCTCGAACCTGTATAATCCCAGCGAACACCCAACCCAGGGAGCCAAAGGTAGTCAGTGTCTGGAAGCTCACTTATCGGTATATCTCCCCATCTCCCCCCCCGCTCCACTCGTTAAACTTCAGGAAACATGAGAGGTCCCCTAGTGTTCACGACGCGCGGGAGACCTGTCCGGGGCGGAGGGGGGAGAACTCTGCCCGAAGACAGGACACGGATTAATAAGAGAAAAAGAGCGAAATAGAAAGAACAAGGCAATTCCGTGGCGCCCCCGGTAAATAGCGATCGAATGCCTCACCTGTCGTGTCGGCCTGTGAAGTTCCTTAACCCTGTCTCGCATTGATGGCCCCAATTCCGGCGGGTGGATGAAGCCGGGCGCGCCAGAGGTCGCGACGTCATTCTTGTCATGCGCCGTGTCCTCCGCCCCTTGTTCAGCCATCCATCCCCTCCCCCTCCTAACGATACATACCTCCCCCAACTCCTCCAACTCCCCCAACTCCCTTAGTATCCTGTCGCTGCTGCGGCGGCTGCCCAACGGGGCCTGTTGAGTGCCAGCTGCCTTGAGGGCGGGCTATGGAGAGTGATAGGTTGAGATGGCCCCTGCGCGCGCGCTCCTCCTGTTAGCGGGACTTGGGGGAGACGACAGACAAGAGGGAACCTGCAGCGTCAGGCACCCTGAGTAGATGGAACGAGACCAAGAATAGCGCCATGCTTTACTCGAAACCTACGGCTCATCGTCCTTTGCTTACCGCGTCCCTTTCCCCGCACCCTGCGAGCTGCGACGAAAGTGAAGAAAATGTTACCGTCTATTGGCGCGAGCAGCATGCAACTGATGACTGGCAATGCTGCTGGTCCGACATTAGAGTATTCACTCTGTACGGTTCATATAATACTGACGGCCTGCGGGTGACGACTTCAACAAGGCAATGCCGCTCTTAAGCCAGCTGATGGATGCACTTGTCATGGAGGCCTGCCTGACTAATCATTATGTCAGGAGTATAGCCGGAGCGATAGGGAGAACGTAAGACGATATCAAAGGTCAGCACGAGAAAAAAATAAAGGCCATCGATTTAAAGTGCACTCCAATCGCCAAACTGTCCTATCGAAATATTCCTGCCTGCGTGATGAATTTACCCATCCCTAAATGTAGAAAGAAGCAAGAGAACCACCATGATCCGGGCCACAGCAAAGAGTAGTCGGAGTGAGAGAGAAGGGTTAAGGTCTTGGTGAATGAGGTGAGGAGTAAAAAGGGACAGAGACAGAGAGGACTTGGGAATTGGTGAACGAAATATGGAAGGGGAAATACAGCCCGTCGTCTTGCCCATTTCCCTGTTCCTTGCAAGCCTGCCCCCCCTTCTGATGACGAGATGCCTAGAAGCCCTGACTGCCGGGCAGATGATCAATCCAAATTCTCGCTGTCGATTAACCAGGTAGCCCCAATCCATTATTTCGCGAGGGGTGGCCGTTCCTGGTCGGTCCAATGTTGCGGTTAATCAAGGCCCAGCGTGTCCTATGCCATGCGCGCTGCAAAAAAAAACCAAACAAAAAAAAAGTTGCAAAGTGCCATTCCGAGCCGGAAAACCGGAACCGTTTTGCGCGCGCACTTGAGTGGCAAAGGGAAAAGGCCCAAGCCTGGTTCTTGGCGTTTCCGCTCGCCGCCAGATCCAGAGCTGGGCAGGGCGGGAGGAAAGCAATACGTCAAGGGTCCTACGATCAGAGGATAAGACACTTGTGTGATTTCTTCTTCGGAGCAGGAGGCTCCAAAGCCGCAACGATCGCCTGAGGGCGAGTGTCAGTTTTTAGTTTCTCACACAGCGGGAAGAGGGAACGAGATGGAGCTTAGCAATCCATACCTCATCAAAGACATCCTTCAGCTTGTACTGCGTCAGAGCACTGCACTCGACGTACTTGACCGCACCCAAGTCCTTTGCCATCCGCTCGCCATCCTCTTTCCTTACGGGAGACATCTTTTGCTTAGAAAGCTTCTCGCGAACGCTGGGGTCCTCGCGCAAATCCACCTGGGTGCCGACGATCAGGCAAGGGACGCCGGGGCAGTGGTGATGTACCTCGGGAAACCACTTCTCGCGGACGTTCTCGAACGAGGCGGGTGATGTGACGCTGAAGCAGACGAGGAAGACATCGGTTTGGGGGTACGAAAGAGGGCGAAGTCTATCGTAATCTTCCTGTCCGGCAGTATCAAAGAGTCCCAGAGTATAAGGCTCGTCACCGATCCTGCGGAGGAGAAATTGTTCGTCAGCAAAAAAAGAAGAAAAAAAAGAGAGAGAAAAAAAGGCCTATGAATGATCATCCCAGCTACCATCATCTCGAACGTGGTTTTCCTCCGAACCCGTCTTGTCCATCCATCCGTTCATCCATTGAAGGCCTCTTGGAAGACACTCGAGACTCGGTACTGATGTTCAAATGTGCTGGAGGGACTCACATAACAGTGACGGCATAGTTATCGAAAACGGTCGGAACATATTCGGAGGGGAACTTGTTCGTCGTGTAGCTGATGAGGAGACATGTCTTTCCGACCGCACCGTCGCCGACGACAACACACCTAGAAAGGGGGAATCAGTCTCGTTGTCGAATGAAGTTTTGGATGACATGCGCGCTTTGATGACCCCATCCCCCCTGGGCGGATCGCCAAGTGAAGTAAGGATGGGCAACCGCGCAGAACGCCCTCCTTCCTCGACTACCCAAGCAGCACGAGAGCAGTCGATTGCAACAGCGAAGAGATGAGCAGCATCGAGACCAGCCAGATAGGCAGTCTATGGAGGCGAAGGGCAAGGGCGGCGAGCATAGGAAACGGGGTGGAGAGGAGGGAAGGAGGGCGAGGGCAAAGGCGAAAAGAGAGCGGTTCAGGAAGTACGCACTTGATAGTAGCGACCACCATTGTCTAGATCAGTGATGCTCCTGAGCAGGAGCAGAGACCTATGGGAAAGAAAATGATTAAGACTGGTCTCGCAGTCTCTCCCTTATCGCGCGGCGCGTCGTGTCGAAGTGTCTCGTCTTGTCGAGGTCGGGTCGGAGTCGGAAGTGATTTCCAGCGCTGGGACAGGCGTGGGTGGTTTTGGGGGGTTGGAGTGGCAGCGAGAGTGGTGAATGGTAGTTGGAATGTTAGTGGTGGTGGTTGCCCGTCGCTGCAGGGCGGGAAAGATGGACGGTGGAGACGTGGGACGTGAATGTGGACGTAGGCGTCGACTGGGCGGAAGAAGGGGACGGGGGTGGGGGAGAATAAAGGCGTGGATTGGGTGCAGTAACAGAGCAGGGTGTGCGGTCCAGTCGTATGTGTGGGTGGTCGCGGGCAGGCGAAGGTAGGAGGAGGAGGTGGTAGTGGTCGAGGAAGAGGAGGACTACCTGGTAGATGAGAGCAGATACGGCGAAGTAAAAGGTCGGTCGGTAAGGGTAAGGCGAGACAGGGGAGTAACGAGTGAGAAAGAGGCGACGATGCGACGGGGGAGGGGGCCCAGCCAGGGACGACAAGGAAGGGTCACAAGTAGATGTCGGGGATTTATTTTTTAGGAGCGATGGCGTCGGCCGTGGTCTCGACGCACGTAAGAGCAAACACAGGAAAGTGGAAACAGGGTAAAGGAATACGGGTACTAGAAGGGGGGAAGGGTGGCAGTAAGTTGTGGCAGTAATATAGCAGTCAGTACCTTGCGGGATTCCTGTCGAATTGAGCAGTAGGTAGATAGGCAGCCTGAAGATGCGAAGGTAAGAGCTGAGGCAGACAGTAGGGGCAAGAGCAGGCCGCAATTTGGGGGGCACAAAAAAAAAAAAAAAACCAATTTAGATTGAGTGTCAGTCGGTGTCAGTGTCCGTCAGTGTGGAAGGGGTAGGAATGGTAGTCAACCGTCGGCGATGGAAGGATGCAGGAAGACAACCTTGCACAGGGTAGATATCAACGCTTTCTCCCTACCCCTTTGTCCGGTCCTGCTCCCAAGCTCAAAAGAATAAAAAATAAAATTGAAAAATCAAGAGGGAGAGAGAGAGAGAGAGAGAGAGAGAGAATAGTTTCCTATTGGATTTGCTTTGATTAAACCTAGGGAAAGGTATTTGCTCATCCTTTGGTCCTCTGGTCTCTTTCCAAGTACCTGCCCATAAGTCACACGTTTTTAGTCTTTTTTTTTCTCGAGGCTGAATGGACCTAAGTTGGATAAAGAGAACACCTATGTTGCTGGAAGCCAAAGTTCAGCAGCGCTGCAGCAAGCGCCCTGGGCCGATTGTATATGTGGTACCAAGATGATGGGTAGGAGGATTCTATCAGAAATACTGACCTCGGGGTACTTTACGGACACCAGGCAGAGGGGGTAATCTGATAAAAAAGGGGACAGGGACGGGTCCCTCGCGCCTGATCAATGAGCAAGCAACGAAGACAGGCAAGGAAAGGAATGGAGAGTCTCCCGTTGTCTCGCCTTTTCCTCCTCGGAGTGGTTCGTTGGTGGTGATGGCGGCAGCTCCAAGTCTCTGGTTCCCAGGCTGTCCACCTCCCTTCTGTTAGTTCGGTGTTTGCATTGAATGCTGACTGATATCTGCAGAGGATTGGGGTTGGCGCTGTACCTCAGTGCTGTCGTTCAGTGTTCCAAAATGGATGGGATGGCGCCTCATGGGTTGTCCTCGGGCTCCTTAACACAGTCCGGCGCAGTGTTGGCCGAAGAACATGGCCTAACCCGGAAGGTCGCCATGTCCCAGCCATGTCCTCTTGGTCGCAAAAGAGAGAAGAAGCCCACCCGTGGCTCTCCAACTCTCTGTGGCGCCGTATCTCAATGCAAGAAGGTGCCTGCCGGACCATGAAAGGCCCACGGCGGCGGTAGGAAGAATGGTGCTGCTCTCCGGTTGAGCTCCCATCCGCCCAAGCCCGACTGGCTTACCTGGGCGTGAATTCATAACTCTCCAGGGGTAAGGGGGTACGTAGATTGCCAGTGCAATGCCCTTGTTTGGTTATCACAGTTCCAATTGACCTGTCCCGTCTCCTATCTTGCTATCTTTCCACTAATAGCAGAAGAGAATGGGGCGCAGCACGGACATAGGACGCAAGCAGCCGACCGGCGCTGCCAGCAAAACTTGTCCTTGAGATGGAGAAGTGCGTTTGGCACTGGTGCGGATGGCGGTGCTGACGCGCTGATGTGCGCTCCTCATCCCAAGGAGCCAAACTCGGTGTGTTGCCAGAAAACCTAAACGGACTAACCGCTGGCCAGGATGATGCACTGGACAAAAAGCCATGGGGGCTCCAGGCTTGTGGCCCCTCCCCCCTCGCTCAGGATCGGACGCGGGGCAATGGTAGTGTAAACTATTGTGGGCATGGGACTTGGTTCTTCACCGCTCTCGCTGGCCACTGTTTTCCCTTCATCTTTAAATCCCGTAAGAAAGGTGGGTGGAGTCATCGTCCCTTGTTCTTGGTCAAGAGGCATCCGCTGGCTTAGACTTTTGAGTCTGAGATCTTGGGCCAACAGCCATCGTGGTGCCTCTGCTGAAGCCGGTCGTGATGCAATCAATGACGAGAGACAGTAGCAGTCGCCAGCAAAGGTGCTGTCAATGCTTCCTTTGTTGGTGTGCCGAGCGAGGTCGCGTCCAAATGACCCTCGTCGCTGCGCAGATTGGGGGGACCTTCGGGGCCTGAGGCGCCTTCAACCACCCCCCGCCCCTTACCTACCGCCTGAGGTGCAAGCAAGGTACCCTAAGTAGAAGTATCTAGGTATCTACTCACCTAGGTACCTAGGTAGGTACGTATATATCAATCTGCTGGGAAGGGGAACCTAAGGTGCCTCCCTCCCTCCTTACCAACTTATCTTGCCGTGTCCTCCTGTTGAATGAGCAAGCAAGACCGGAGGCATCTATCCACGTACATCCATCCGGATTGCCTCTTTGCTTCCTGGTGCACGCAGCACCACTGTCGGCCTCTTATGGCTCGCGCCTGTCACCCTCCTGTCGACAATGGCCAACCTTAGATCAGCGTGAAAATCGTTGCAAGATATTTGCATATGGTTTCCACAGATTTCATCGGACATATACGTGTGTATTATACATGTCCTTCCGCAGATATGAGATTGGATACATCCATGCTGCTAACCTATCAATACTGCCTAATGCACTTCCAAGCATGGGTTTTCATGGGTCGATGGCGGGCATCAGCTCAGATTTGTCCGGCAAACTTTCTTCACCAACCTTCTGTCACTTCTTGTCCTTTCACGTAATCATCAATCATCCTACGGTTTCCGCCCTACCTATAGCATTATTAAATACCAAGTTGGACCACCAATGGCTGCGCTCCCCCGCCACTTGTAGCATGCAGCGGCTGACTATCAAGGCAGGAGGAGGATGAGCGCCGCATCTAGACTGACTAGTAATCCATTCTCTTCTTCAAGGAAGTTGGCGACCCTGCGCTTCGCACTCTGGCCTCTAGTCCATCAACTCCATGCCTTCAGCCGACGCTGCCTACCATGAATTAGATACATTGCAACAGCGTGCGATGGTTGTCCTCGGGTAAATCACCACTTTTATTATCGCAAAAGGGCACAGGATTAACATTCCTTACAACCTCTTTTTCCCACCTTGTTCCATACCTCGACGCTGGTTCACTGCTACCTACTGAGCAAGGCAAGTGCCATAACTTGGCTGCTTACCGAGTCGTGACGATCAGGTCTAGCATGCTTTGGAGTGCCAGTGCGCTGAGTCGGTCATCTAACGAACGGGTTGTTCGGCAAGCATCTCTTTGTCCCTGGCTCGGCCCATGGTCTCGAACCAAGACGATCGACACTGACACGCCATTATCCACCGGTCACTTGCGGCATACGGTGCCCGCGAAATCCCACCTGCTATGCAATTTTCATGTTGCTGCCCGTCTTCTTGCATCCGTCTCTGCCTTCGTGCTGTCGTGACGGAAATCGAGACAACTGTAAGATAGACGGGGAATGGTCTGGGGTCAGGCAATGTCTTCCAAGTCATATGGACAATACTTCTGTGTGCAGGGAGCAAGCCTGGAAGGGGCCAGCCACTTTTTTCAATGCTTCCATCCATTCATGACTTCGGTACTTCACAGCATGGCCCGACCTGCATATCACCTCGCATCATGCTGCCGTCTTTATGGTTTTCGACCATCATTCGGACTACCAAATGTGAGCCGAGTTCTTCGCTTGCCTTTTAGCCATATCTTCAATCCTGTCTGTCGTCAACACCAAGGATCCTATGTGGTCGAAAACGGGGATCGCCGACATAGGAGCCGCCCCCCTGTTCGTGCTCGATGGCCGTTGACGACGGGAAATAAGTCTTGACGGGTAATCTGATCCTTTCTTGAGTCCTTGCGATGTCTGTGGTTTTCATTGACTGACATATCATTATCGAACGGCATCCTTCCCTGCTGGCCCAGCCGTCACCGTTCCCGTCAATATCGAAGCTGAAACGTGAAGCCATGCCAAAATCGTCGCCTGGGCTATGAGGGAATTACAGAGAACCGACCTAACGGCTCCCTGGTGTAGCTCTATGACAAGGCAAAATAAACCTTCAAAGGGAAGTGAGCTGGACGATCTCGCCATTCTTTGTTCCCCCATACGGGTTTGCTGCCAGCCCTCGACATTGCCTCAATCTTTGTGCAATTCGCAGGACCGCCGCCGTTGCATTGCGTTCTATTTCTACGTTGTTTGCGCGGCCGCTTTCCTTTGTAGGAGTCAGTCTTGGCGTGGGATATTACCCGCTCGGAAATGACTTAGATGGAGCTTTTGACATGTCGAAGAGTCGCACTTGGAAATTGCTCTAATTGCGCTGATTGCTTCGCAGACTTGCAGCTCCCGCGGTTGGTGGGCAGGTATGATCAAAGTACTGATACTAAGCATCATTGGTTTTCAAGCTGAGTTTCTACGGCGTCTCGAGAGATACAAGTTCCACTACCGCAGCCGCAGACTCGGGTCTTGGAATTCACTAGCTCAGGGCCACCCCTGCATACCATCCCCTCTGTGCAGATCATCACCTAAGCCACATAAATCCCTTGTGTTTCTGAGGCTTACGGCTGATTATCGACTTCATGCATAGCCTTACGGAGCTCACCTTTTCTCGCCCAGAGTCAGTCAGACAACCTCCGCTCCGCAACCTTGACGACGATAACAATCGCACGTGCCGGCTTCATCACACAGTACATCAGCCACAGCAAACAAAAGCCACTGACCGATCTGCACATTGGCCACATCAAACGCTGCGCACCAGCCACACTACTCCCGGCTACCTCTGATTAACACAACACGTAGTCCTATGCCTCCGCGAACATGGAGACGGACCACGTCGACAGCCTGCTGGAGCGCTACCTCGTCCTGCTGGATGAGTACACGACCCTGCGCGAGCGACTCGGCAAGGTCCAGGCTAGCATGTATCAAAACATCGCACGAGCCAATTTCTCTGCAGATAGGGGCATCCGATACGGCCCCGACTACTACGACGAGCGCATGCGGGCTTCGAGGGTCCTCGATATTTCTGCAGATGACAGAGGTGTCCCCCACTTCGAGATTGCCAAGCCTGCAGATGCCATGACGCTGTCAAAGACAGCGGACATGGAGGCGGAGGTGGAGACCTGTGAGGCTCGGGGCCAAAAGGTTATAGGGCGGGCGCCTGGTGGCGTTGATGAGGCTCTGCATGATGAGTCCGAGACAACGTCTGCTGATCGGTTCAAGGATGAGAACGGGGCAGAGAAGGAAGAAAGGACGTCGAAGCATAGGAACAAGAGCAACGACCCCCTCCGGTGGTTCGGCATCCTGGCGCCGTTGCCTCTGCGCCAGGCGCAGACGCTCTCGGTTCAGGCTGTTCAAGACATCATTCCACAGCTGGCATCGGTGGATGCCGAGATGAAGGACATGGAGATCAAAGTCCGACGGGCGCGGAAGAGACGAGCCAAGGCGGAAGCCGCGTTGAAGAAGAGTGAAGCGGAAGAGATCCCCGAGACAAATCAACGCGACTTGCAAGCCCCGGTGACGGCCTCCGAATCGACGTGATTTTCATTTCCTTTTATCAACACCGCACAGGCTGTCAAGGGTCGCATGACTCTCTTTCGGGAAGCATTTGAGGATGTTCGAGCCCCGGCAGGTCTAGGATGTGCCCAGGCAGCGGCTTCCGAGCCGGATTATAGCACAGCATTCAGAAGCGTATCCTGCATCTCCCTATCAGCTCAATTTCTTTTGGAGCGCGTGGGCTGTGTCCACTTTCATGCCGGCTTTTGGCCGCCTGCATCTTGCACGCATTTCGCAGTTTACATAATGGCACGATCATATTATGGTAGCTGAGCAGGAAGGATAGCACGCGAGGCGCCGTGCTCATAAAAGCCGGGTTCTCTGCACTTAAGATGACAGGTCAAGAGATCCTTTATATCATTCCCCCCTGAGCTACCTTGATAGTTATAAGACGAGGCCAACTTCACGTTGCCTGTCTTACGTCTCCCGAGTTGAGTGAACCAGTGGAGACAACACCTATGATCACATGAAGTGCGTTACATCGGGGGAAACGCCACTCGTGCGCTCTCGAGATTACATAGCACCGGCCGTTTGACTCCATGTTTTACAATAAGACATATTCGGCCTCTCTCGTAACACGTCCACCTTACTGCGTTGAGTATTGGACATGATAGTTACACCTTTTTTCTTAAAAAAAAAAAAAAAGCCTCTGCTACTATAATTGTGTACCTGTGCGACATCAAAAAGGAGTGACTGGATCCAAGTACCTAGTAACACGCCCTCCGCCAGCTCTGGAAGCTACAGTAATAGTTGACGGAAACCATAGGGGGGGGGATTAGTCTTTTTGTCTGTGAATTATTGAAGCTTCGAGTATGTGACGTCGTTGAAGCTCAGGAGCAATGAGGAATGAAAAGATGAGAATAGGGGCCGCGATTCCTTGGAGCTGGACGGCCCTTAGGTTCCGCATGGAAGGCTGCGGCAGCTGGTCGTGCACGAGAATTGTATATTGGAGCGGTCTCCTTCAGTCTGGTCAGAGAAGGCAAACTCGATGCTGTAGAGCTCGTCCTTAACTTTGTCTTCCCCCTCGAATCTTACCTGACAATTATCCTACTTATTGAAGACAGTTCAGACCAAATATGGTATGGACATCGCGCAATGGATGCAATAGTCTACCTCTTTCACTAATGCTAGAAGGGCGGATTGTTTAGATTAGCTCTGGAGATTTCAAGTGGCGGCACGACCTAGCCACTTAACGAACCCTCCTACCCTCACCCTCCCCAACTCCGTTGCTGTTTGTATGCGATGTGGTTTCGTGTGTCGTGAATGCAGAAGAAAAATTTCCTTGCCCGGTTGATTACCTGTGTCAAAGTATTTCGTCGCCGTCAGGCCATAGTATACAGGTTGGACACGTTTCGTTCCGAGTTACCCACACATCAACATTATTGTTACCATGAACCAGTCGAAACATAGGTGAGTCAGGAAGTAGGTCAGATGTCATGAGACAGAGTATAAAAAACGCTGGCCCAAGTGATTGCAGCCAAGAGAGGAAGGTCGGTAATGGGCTCGTGACAATCGATACGACGACAGGTCGTCTTCCCCATCGTCGTGACTGGAGCCGAATTCGAGCTGGAGTTGCCAGCTACAGCTGAGACTCAATAGACGCTCCCATCACGTTCATCCTTGCCAGGAGCCTAAAAGTTCGATCCTGTCCAGATCATCGAAGAAATACCGACTCCAGGGATGACGATGAGAACGTGCCATGGCAGACGTTGCATTGGGTCCAAACAAGATGAGATGCACCAAGTATTATGAAACAAGAGACGGTTCGAGAATTAGTAAAAGGGGGCAGGCTCCATAGCCACGCGCTCCCCTTGTTTACACATACGATACAATCCATGAACAACCCATGAAGAGCACCCGAGGGTCATCCACATTCACTGTGAGTTCGCTGCGAAGATTGTGAATGACACGGCCTCTCCCACTGTGGCCCCACCTCACCCACCGCAGGACCCGGGGGGCAGGAGCTTGGACCGTCCACTCGTTTCCATCCAATTAGAAATTAGACTTCGGCGCGCAATGTAAACAAACGAGAAGCCCCTCCAACGATCCCCGTCGCGCTCTACGTACCTACCTACCTACCTTACCGAAACGAACCCCATCCGCTCACGCTTGACATCATCAACCTCTCGTCCTTCAACCCAAAGGTCTCGCTGGATCGACCTCGCTCGTCTTGCTTCTTCGCTCTCTTTCGATATTTTGGCATTCCAGCAAACGACGCTGATAACGCTCCTTACCAGCCATCAATCACAATGTCGCCGCCCCGTCGTCGCTCGGCCCGTTTGGCCAGCGCCAACACGCCAAAGGTGAGGAAGCTCTTTGACCGCTTGCGTAAACAAAAATAAACAGTAACTCGCGGACCCCGACTAACATTTTATTATTTATTTCTAGGCCAAGGCCAAATCTACTCTTGCCGCCGTCTCTGAACGCGACGAAACCCCTCCCTCCCGAGAGGTGGCGAACTCTCTCAATGCTCTCGTTGTTCCCAATCACGACCCTGCAACGCCCTCGTCCACAAACATCAAGGCGCCATTATCGGAAATGCACCCAAGCAAAGTGCATCCCACCGTCGCACCTCCCTCAGCTACTTGGCTTGGCTTCAGAGACATGAAGCCCTCCGACAAGAACGCCGACCTCCAGACGACGCCATCCAAGACTACCGGCGTGCCTGAGTCTCCCTTTACCTTCCGCGTTGCGCAGCCTACCCGTGATACCGGCTTGAGCAACGATGCTCAGCAGATGATGAACGAACTGCGCGAGGAGGCCGCCAAAATCAAAATGGAGCTGCTCGCCAAGCGCGAGCTGGAGAGAGAGGATGAAGAAATCAACGGGCGCAGAATTGCCAAGGCCCGGGGCAAGTCGGGTCGCTTCAGTGCTGCCCACATGGCCGAGTTCAAGAAGATGGATTCTATCGAAGGCCATCCCTCATCTTTCCGGGTTCAACCTAGCCGAGTCACGCCACTCAAGAGCTCCTTGAAGCGGACACAATCTAAGGCTAACCTCGATGACACTCCCACTCAAGCAAAGTCTAGCTTGAAACGGTCTGTTTCGAAGGTCAATGTGGATGACACTCCCACGCATCCGAAGTCAAGTATCAAGAGGTCCCCTTCAAAGGCAAACCTCGAAGACACACCGACCCACCCGAAGTCAATTCTTAAGCAGCCTTCCAAGATCAACTTAGGCGTGCCTGGCACGTCTACTCAGCAGAAAGCAAGTCTCAAGCGGTCTCCCTCCAAGGCCAATCTAGACGACACGGACTCAAGCGACTCCAAGAACGCTCCATTTAGTTCTCGGCCCAAGGCTCGCCTCTTCGCCCTCATTGAGCCTCCCGCTTCCGTCAAGCGTGTGCGGCAACGTTTTGAGGACGATGCCTCTTCAGCTCGACCTGTTTCCCGCGATGGCAGCTCTCTTCCGCGCCCCAAGTCGAGCGGAAACGACGCCCCTACTGGTCTTCGATCTCAACCGAGCCTGGCATCCCTGACGAGCCCTACCGCTTCTTCGCTGGCCCGCACCGCCGGCAGCAGAATGCCCCTTCCCGGCACGCTGACTAAGTCAGCCAGCAAGCCCGACTTGGGAATTCTCAGAAAGTCGCCCTCGAAGCCCGATCTTGGAGGCCTTAGAAAGTCGCCTTCCAAGACTGAACTAGGTGGTCTCACAAAGTCTTTCACGACCAGCAGCCTCACTGCGTTTGAGAAGACGGCCGAGCTGAAACGCCGGATTGTGAGCCCAGGTCGATTTCAAATGGTCAAGTCGATCCTGCGCGGCGGCAAGGGAGTGTTGGACCAGACGAAGAGCGCCATTCCCCAGCCAGCTTCTGGTGCGTCGCAAGCCTCTGCACCTCAAGTGGTGGACAAAAAGCCTCTGCACGCCGCTCCGTTCACCACTCCGCGAAGGAAATTGTTCAAGAGGGTTGACTTCACTCCGGATACTGATCGGACCGCCGCCACTGCTGCTCCCAATACAGTCGCGCACCGGGCTTTTGCCAGCATAACTCCCGTCCGCAAGCAGGCGGAGGTTCAGTATCCAAGCCTTGACGCCATGCTCAGCAACGTCACCCAGCGAAAGGAGGACGATGGTCTCTATCCGGAGCTAAATGTCGACAGCCCGTCTGAGAAGGCGAGCGAGAAGACCGCCGATAAGGCGACCGAGAGCAGCAACGAGCTGCCTCCGACTATTCCTGGCACGTTCACCTTCCGCAGCGACCATACCATTCGGTTTGGTAGCGCCTCGCCCACTGGCTTTGGATCGTCTGCTGGACAGGCTAGCCTGCGGCATGTCCGGGCCTCGCTGGACATGCCGGGCAGTTTCCCGACCGGCACCGAATTCGCCGCGAACAAGGAAAATAGGTCCCCCATGCAGCTGCTCGCCGGCAAGCCCCACGGCATGCCCAACAAGAAGCGTGCTCGGGCCCGTGAAGAAGAGGGAGACCTTGAGGAGAATCCAGCTGCGAGAGCCAGTAAGAGACGCAAGGCTGAGGATGTTCCCGAGGGCGATGCCCTCCTTGCTCCCAGACTGATGGGAGCGACCCCCCGTACTGTGGGCAAAAAGCCTCAGGGTTCTCGGGCTGCCCCGTCGCCTAGCCCCATGAAGCGCAGCGGCATGAGTTTAAGCCGTCTTAACATGCTCGCGAAACCGAAGATGCGACGCTGAACATTCCACGAATGATTTTTGAGATCATGATGAAGCCACCCATTGTTTTGGGATGCTGAGTTTTGGTGTCAACCTGTATTATATGACGACAAATGCGAATATCTGGAGGGTGGAACACATACTGTTAGTTACATCTGACAACTGATGGCTATTGGCAGTATGGGCACCCAGGGGTATACGACCGGCGTAACTAGGATGTTTTGCTTCGAAGGAAGGATTGGGTAGGCTGTGCCATGGAGGTTACGTGGGGAGAAAGAAGTATGGCCTCGGCATTGTTCATGTTTCATTCTGTACCATACCTATCGACTGGAGTTGGCAAAGGGTTTGTCTTGTTTATCTATGCATTGGTCATGGTTTACCTTGGCTGAGTTTTCGGGTCTACAAAAGTTGTACACACTCTTACAACACAATGGTATTACGATATGAGCTGATCTGATATTCCCAGTCAAGTCATGTCGGTTGAAGAGCGGCAGTCGCGGGGATGTACCTTGCAGGCAGGGTCGATTCGTTCGTTTTCTCGAAGCAGCTGCCATCGTCAGGAGCTAAACCGACCCTGCCTTGCGCCATAACAAACACTTCTCTTCTCGTCAGCATCCTAATGTCCGCTTCATCTTGATTTTACCCGCATATAATTTGTTTGCGGCAGCACGATACGTGCCTTCTCTTGCACGACATGGCCCCACGTGCTTCAATCCCATTTACCTGTACATTCTGCTACCAGACGTCTGAGGACCCTCCTCACGTCATTGGCCACGAGGCACGCTTGACATGCTCGGCCTGCCACGCGGCGCTCATCGACCTCGCCATCTGCTGGGTCTGTGGAGAGATTGTCTACCGTGGCGATGAGTGTGTCAGCCTCGGCTAGTGCTTCTGGCACCGCTCGTATTACGGGTGTCTGTTCTACGGGAGCAAACTGGTGCATCGTGGCATGCCGTTGATGGAGCTCTTCGACGAGGGCCACAATGCCGATGGGGAGGGGTGCAGTACCACGACGCAACGGGTTGCCGGGACGGCTGGCAAGGGGCGCATGATGGAGGTAGAAATACCGCCACTGTGTGCTGCTTGTTATCTGGGTACGGAGGGAGAGGACGTGGTGCAGAAGGGGCTGGGGAGGGTTGAGAGGGCAGACGGTGGGTTGAGTCGGGCGAGATGGAATGCTGGCGAGGGCAGGGTAGGACACCTGAGAAGGGCCCCAGCGGTGAGTCGTCCGGGAAAGGAGAATGAGCTTTGATTGACCCGGTCACAGTCCATTCGAAAACTGAGCAGGGACTCTTCTTCTCTCCGTCGAGCGGGAGACGGCTCGCACGACTCGGCCAGGGAGCACCTAGCAACACCACTTGTCGAGTCCACGATATACGTCTCCATCAACGATCCCATAGGCCAGCCTGCCTTCCGGCCGAGTCCGACGAAGCCCATACCGATATGGATGCAGCCATTCCGCGGGGTTGTACAATTGGAGGAGCAATGGCAGGGAGCTAGCATTCCCCCTCGGTACTCAGCTGGGTTCGCGCAGACACTGGCCACGCCAACGTCGGCAACTTCAATATTGGGGTCAGCGGGATCATTCGAATTAACCAATCGACCTGCTACAGCCGTCCATCCTTCATCACCTCTGCAAACCCCACCTGGCTCTTCTTCGGTCTGGACGCCTCCCGAGATCAGACGTGCGCCACCCCTCTCCTGGGTGAGCAACGAGCCCCTCAAGCGCCCTTCGTCCCGCATAGCTTCCCATCTCGAACGCCTCGAGAAGTCGGGCACGACGACGTCGTCGGGTTACGTCACGCCACCGGAGACGCCCTCGGAACAGATAATGCGGTACAAGACCCCGCCACCGCAGCTCCGCCGCACCAGGCCCCAAAGCCCGCTAGCCCCGGCCCGCATCCCACAGCGCAGCGTCGTCAGTCGAACACCACCGCCCCAGTCATCCGAGTACCTGGAGCGGTACAATCCAATCCGATCACCATCCCCGCGACTACGGACCTTGCAGCCAGTCATGGTTGCTCCTAGACGAGCGAGCCGTGGAGCTGGCCAGGAATTGTCACGGGAGATGGCAAGCATGATGAGCCAAAGTAGCAGTAGCCATGGACAGAACAAAAGCACACACAGGCTACTCTCCGACGGGGCGGATTCGCCTCAGGAGTTGGGCAAGAAGAAGAACATGCAAGCTCTTCGAAAGTTGTTCGGTGGGAAGTGATGGGTTTCGAGGTCCTGAACAAAGTACTTCAGAGATATCCTTAGCACTAGCAGTAATGTAAAATGTGGAGCATTCTAGTAGAACGCTTAGTCGCCGATTGGGCTCCTAATGCTATCTTTTGCTGACGATGTATAACTCTGGTAAAGAGCCGAGCACGAACTACCGGCGAGTTATGCAGAAGGGGGGTTTATAAGTGAGCTTCTTTCATTTGAAAAAGCCGGGGTGTCGAGACATGATGGCCGCGGCGCCACGGACCACTGGCCTGGACCCCGACCCCGGCGCAGCGGCACTTACCCCTGCAGGCACCTACCCCACACCTACGTTCGAGGTGCCCGTAGCAGGCTAATCCCGCCAATACTGCCAACTTCGAACCTGCCATCGACAAGACCGCAGTCTCATTCCTCACGTCGCAACTCGACCTTAACAGCAACCCCAGTCGCGAGTCGCCCGCGAGATACAGCTCACCCGCATTCGCCCTTTCCAAGCCTCGAAAGCACCACGATAAAGACAAGAAAAGCACTAAATCAACCTCTCAAGATGGCACCACTCGACAAACCAACTCCCGAAGAGCTGGAGCGTACGCATTCGCTTGTTTCTACTACGCCCTTTCCCCTGCGCTGACCTCTCCCCTTCACAGAGCAACTCAAGGATACGATCCAGGATCTCTACCAGATCATGGTGCAAGTTACGACTTACAACGCGACGCCCTCCAACCCCTCGGGCCCGGCGCTCGCTGAGTCCGCCCAGGCGCTATCCCAGTCCCTGCAGCGCGTGCACATGACGGCCGTCGCCGGCGCGCCTCCATCGCCCGACCTGCCCGGCGCCCTCCCCAAGATCCCGCCCGAGCTCGTGCAGTACGTTGAGAACGGCCGCAACCCGGATATCTACACGCGCGAGTTCGTCGAGCTCGTCCGCCGCGGCAACCAGCTCATGCGCGGTAAGATGGGCGCCTTTGCCCGCTTCCGCGACGTCCTTGCCGACCACATCGAGCGCGGCATGCCCGAGCTGCGCGACGACGTCGCACGGGTCCTGGAGAGCACAAAGGTCACCGGGAGTGGGAGACCTGGGGCGGCGGAGTGAGCTGGGGCGAGGGGGCGGCTTCACCGGTTTCCGTGTATTGGCCAAAGAAAACGGATACGGTTGGCTGTAATGCAGAATCATTTTGAGATTTGGGGGCATCGATATGGCTATGGAGCAGATGAAAGGGGGGTGCGAAGTGTACGACCCGAGGATGGTGGGCATGCCCAGGAAGCAGGGAGCGAATAATTTGATACCCAGGGCCATGTGTAGAACATGGCACAACAAAAAGCGTGAGAACAGTATTGAGGAACGACTCAGAACAAGATTGACTGGTGTGGCGTCCTCAACCATGAGACGCTTGCGACTCTATCCATTATCAAGTGTCAATTATGCCCAACCTCGTGACTAGAAAAACAACCCCCTTGCATTTGATGATATGCAAAGACGCTCCTTTCCGTCCCACTTCTTTCTGCTCTTCTCTCTTTCCATTTCCATTGAGTTTGGGGGGTTTACATGATTGAGCCGTAACTCTCCCTCTCTTTCTTTCTACCATACGGTAAAGCGGTGAAAACGAAAAAGAAAAAAAGAAAAAAAAAACATAAAGACGGTCTCGATGCCTGGTGAAACGCCGCCGATATCTCGGTATGTGTGTGTGTGTGACTCTTCTGTGCGTCATAGTCTATCCCGAAAAAAGAAAACATCTCCCGAATGCCAAGGTCCGCAATCGAAAGTTCACTCCCCGCCGCGGAGCCGTGTGCCCAGCTTCCGGGCCCCTATGATGAAAATGTACACGAATCCCACAGCTGCTACTGCCAGTACAAGGAGCTGCGCGGGTACGAGGACCAGGGCGGCCACGATCCAGACTCCATACCGGCGGATCTTGTCCACAAGTCGGTCGCTTTCATCTCGGCGCCGCTTCGTGTGGCTCTTCCTCGATTCATGGGCGAACGAGCCGCCCATCTTGCGTCCCGGCTCGGCGGGCTCGTTGTAGTTTGCTGCTTCATCTTCCTCCGACTCGGATTGTCAAGTCGAAAAGTTGAAGCCGCGACCGCCAAAGCCGGCGCCGCCTTGGCGCGGACGACCGCCTCCATCGGCGAAGTTAAAATGTGCGCCGCCCCCACCAGGGAAACCGCCGCCGCCGAAGCCGCCACCACCACCGAATCCGCCGCCACCGCCGCCACCCATCATGTTAAATAGGATCTCGGGGTCGATGCCGCCGTGCATGCCGCCCATACCGCCCATACCACCCATACCACCACCGCCACTGAACATATCAGACGGGTCGATGAGGTCTTCGCCACTGTCATAGCGAGCACGCTTCCTGTAAGTTGGTTAGTGAGAGTTGTTCCTCTTTACCGATTATTTGACTTACTGAGGGTCGCTCAGATTCTCATAAGCTTCTCCGATGTCCTTGAAGCGCTCGGCAGCCTGCTCATCATTGGGATTCTTGTCCGGGTGGTGGATAATGGCGAGCTTGCGGTAGGCCTTCTTGATCTGGTTGTCGTCGGCGTCTTTCTCGACACCAAGGATCTTGTAGTAGTCCTTGCGCTGGCTCTTTTTGAATTCGAGCTCGGCCTTGCGCACCTCCTTGGGGATGGTACGGTCCTCAGGGTCGAGCTCTTGAATCGACTTCCACTCCCGCACAGCATCCTCCCACTTGCCTGCCTGGCCAAGAGCGTTGGCCTTGGTCTTCCGGGCCTTGAGGTACGTTGAGTCCAGGCTGATGGCGCGCTCGCAGTCGGCAATGGCGTCGTCGTACTCCTTCAACTTGATCCTGCACAGCGCTCTGTTCTGCAGGATCTTGGAGTTAGTGCCGCGGTTGGCCGGGTCGACCTCGAGCGCAGCGCTGTACTTGTCGATGGCGGACTGCCAGCGGCCCATCTTGTAGTCGGAGTTGCCCTCCTCCTTCATACGATCGAGCTTCTGGACAATTCTAAGGTACTTGACCGCATCCTTCATATCGGGGTCGCAGCTAATGGCCTTACGGAAATGGCTGACGGCCTTGTCGTTCTCACCCTGGGCATACAGGGCGCGGCCACGAAGCACCAGAGCCTCAGGGTCCTGGCTGTTATTCCGGAGCAGGGCCATGGCGAGGTTTTGCGCCTCGCCGAGCGCGTTGACGCTACCCATCTTAAGGTATGCCTCGCCTCGCATGAGCTGCCACTTGCGGGGCCTGGAAGCACCGAAGCCTAAGTGACGCTCCGCCTGGTCAAGGGCATGGAGAACCATTGAGCCAGCGGTTCCATCACGGAGAGCGCTCTGGGCGGCGGTAACGTGCTTGAGCATCTCCTTGGCCGAAGCCTGGTCTTTGGCGGAGGGGGGAGGGTTGATGCGGCCGAAAACAAGCAGAGCCTCTTGGGGCTGGCCCAAGCTAGTGTAGATGCGGGCAAGTCGGAGAAGAATCTTGGGGTTCTCGGGGTCCAGGTCAGCAGCCCGGGTACAGTCCTCGAGGGCGTACTCGTACTGGGTATTGGACATATAGGCGGCAGCACGATTGCTCAGGTAAGTGGCCGAATCGGGGACCAACTCGATCGCTGTAATGGGCTTGTTAACTCGCGGTCTCGTCGATTTCGCAACCAACAATAAGACATACCCTTGGAGTACTGGAGAATGGCATTCTTATAGTCCTTGTCCTTGAAGAACTTGTTGCCCGCAGCCTTGTAAGCCTCGGCCTCGTCCTCGGTCGTGGGGACTGGGCTGGAAGGGTTCGACTTATGAGGGGGCGGCGCCGGAGCATCGCCATCACCATTGACATTGGTGTTGATGCTATTCAGCTTGGGGGTAGATGGGGAAGTCTGCGCAGGAGATTGTTGGGGTGCCGCAGCAGGAGCCGCAGCAGGCGACGACGGCGCTGCGCTCGACTCACGGTCGATGTCCATTGCGTTACCACTCATGGCTGACAAGGCAGACAGTCTCTTTGCACGCTCTTCAGGAGGGAGGTTGAGAGGGTGGGAATCAAGGTCGATTTTGTTACTCCTGCGTGATCCGGGATCGGTAGGGTGGCGTCCGAAGGTGCGGGATGTGCGCGACGACTTTGTCTCCCGAGGGCCTGGGGATGCGGGCTGGGAGGATTTTTTGGTGGGGGACTTTGTCGGCGATTTGGTGGGGGATCGGGGCTTGGTGGGCGACTTCGTAGGAGAAGAAGCCTCAGAGGAGGGGAAGTAACTCGAATCTTGGTTGTGGTCGTCGTCGTCCTGGCCTTGCTTCTTGGACGATTTCTTTGCGAAGAGCTTCATTGATAAAGCAAGTCGCCCTCTGAGGGGAGCCAAAGAATGCGCAGGCTTATTTTTTTGTTGGTTAATTAGGTAAGTAACCTCGATGCAAGGTTATGCTTGTGCGACGGATTCCCCAAAGCGCATTAACGGGCCTAGTGAAGGGGGGTAGACAAGAAAAAAAAAGGCGGCTTTTTTTTTAATTTTTTACCTGGGCTCAGGTGAGCTGGTGGAAGGCAGGTAGTGAGTGGCACCTTGCTTGACTCGTCTTGCCGGAATGCGGGAGTGAGCCTGGTGCAGTATACTCAAAGAAGTCCAAGAATACAAAGGCGAAGGGGAGAGGAGTATGTGTGCGAGAGAGAAAGAAGGAGCAGAGGGTGGCTGGGCGGCTCTCGGGAGGCGAGAGTTATGAAATGTAAGGTGAGGGCTGATGAAGAGTGAGGAGAGGAAGCCCGGCTACTACTGCGAAGAGGAGGCTCGACCAGAGGAAACACAGCCCATCAGAGTGGGCACTGGATGGGAGATGCAGCTGGCAGGATGCTTGAGAGCGAGAGGCCAGAGTATCCACAGTAGGTTAAGGCAGATTGATGCGAGAGCTGTCGTGTACCGACAAGCAGTGAAGCAGCAAGCCGAGCTAGAAAAGAGAACAAGCAAGCAGGTAGGTGAGCAGGCGGGAAAGGAAGTCGGTGGCAGACTTCAGATGTGAATTGCACAAAGTTGTTGCTCTTCTGCTCCAGCCATTTTCTCGGTGGCCCAAGGCAGGAAATACCAAAATTAAACACAAACAACAAGCGAGGCGAGTGAGAGCCTTGCTGCTCGGCCGGGGGGCAGGCACCTCTCGACGATTGATCAGCTGTGCACAATTTTCCCCGTCTCTCTTATTGCTTTTCCCACCTACCTACTACACCAAGCCTAGGACTGCGGCCAACGGGGAAGACGGAGACTGGGTGTCTGGGTGACTAGACAAGGCCCTGGATGGTGCCCATGTACTAAACTGGGCGTGCGTTATGTGCAAGATGTGCCATCCAGCCTATACGCGGGCAGGGCCTGCAGAAATGTACAATGTATATGCCTAAGAGCTGGCCCAAGACAACCTCGCCAGAGGAATACATCGTGTGTGTGTGTGTGTGTGTGTGCGTGTGTGTCCAGCAATGGGGGCGCTGGGCATGTCCCACGGGAACTCTCATTGGCAGGACGAGCGAGAAGTCATCAGTAGCATCACCAATGGCCATTGAACCAGCCAGGCATGGTATCAAGTACATGCAGAGGCGCCTGTGCCAACGTCCGCGTCTGATGTAACGAGGACCACTTCGAGTTGCCCGCTCACACTATCACCCCCACAAGAAGCTTGTCCAAACGGCCCAGTCCCGTCTCTCGACAACTACTAGCAGCCGACGAGGAGCCAATGGCAACCCCCAAGTCGCAATTTGTTTACCACAATGCCCGCCGAGTGGTGGATGGACGACAAGATCGTCGGACGGCTGCCACTGGTCGTGGTTCCAAGTTGTCTCGTCTCCTAGCCACCTGTTATTTTTCGTCTTTTTTTTTTTTTTCCTTTCTGGATTTGCTTTGGTTTTCTCGGTGGCAAACTGTGCACCACGCGCGGTGGATGTACCAGGGAGATGTCAGATGGGCCTACCGGTTTACGGTTCATGGTACTGGACCTGAACTTGGACCAGGATGATGGGTGCACTCCTGGTAGGCAAGAGAGGAGCTCGACACATGTTCAGCCTCCGTTTAGAGGGTCTTCAGCTCCAGACCCCAGAGCATAATGGCGTCAAGGCACCGACAGGGGACCAAATTAGTCAAGGTCAAGACTTTACTGATGGAGGCTAGTGAGACTTGATGAAATGGTTCGGCTGTGAATATAGGAAGTGTCTAAAAGACGGTTTCTCCAGAAACCCCGTGCTAAGAGACGGGCACATTGGAAATTTACGTTTCCCAACTGTCAGAATGACAAATGCCCAAAAACCCAATTCCTGCCGCAGTCCACTGTCAGGCAACGGCTAAAATGTCCAATTGACTTATCGAGGCGTTTGCAACAAACGGCTACTGCCTTGTCCCGTGCACTACAACCCAGCGGGCCGGTTCGAGAAGGTTCGGTGGGTCCCCGTCCAGGACCCTACAATTCCAGCCAATCATATCCGATTTCTACCCGTAGTCACCCTACTTGGGGACCGCCGAACCGCCCGGCGTTTGTGTTGCTATCTGATGCCACTCAGCCCAAGCCACTGCCTGCGCCGTGTTCCAGGAGGAGAGAGGAGAAAAGTCCTTTTTTTTTTTTTTTTTTTTTTTTGTAACCAAAGACAGCACTCAGAGGAGGGCAACAGTGGTACCAGTGGTAACCAACCGACCCATGTCCTAGTCCACAACCGCCCGCCCCTTGAAATATGTATGCTGCACTGCGGGTGCGAATGCAGGCTGCAGGCGCTGAAGGGAGGGAGAGGGGAAGGGTGGCCCTGGTCGATTTGCAGCTCCCAGCCTCCTGCTAATCGCGCTCATGGCATCACCATGCCGTCTTTTTGCTCACTCAGTGCCTTCTTTTTTGACAAAAGGCCATATGAGATCCAGGGATACGGCGGGGCCCAAACGCTTTTCTCGAGTACGGAGTAAACTTACATATATGCAAGTTGGAATCAAGCACGGATGCAGAAAAGACGCATAGCTTATTTCCCCAACCTTTCGCATTACCCAAAAAGGGTTAACATTGGGGTTCAGAATACGGGCTCGACCTCGAAACGCCGTACCCATGAGATCTCGGCCCTCCGAGTCTGCCGTCCCTCAATTGTATCATCACATGGCTTTGGCGGGAGCGAGCTGCCGCTGCTACCCAGCGCCAAACAGATTATCTTGGCACAGAATCCGTAATGCTGTGAAACCGAACCGGAATTATACCTGACACCACCACAATCCAACGTCCTTGCTATGAATAAAAGTACAATCATGTCTGAATGTGCTCGTCAAGTCTCGTTTCCGTTTCATTGTGCTCGTTACCCTTGCGGCACTCGTATCCATATGCGACGCTTGCATATGTCGTCAGACCTCATTTCTCTCGCTGCCTCGTTTACTTGCTCAAGTCAACTTTAATCCTCCGATCCCTCGGCAGATGCCGCCTCTGACGCCGTGTTGGTCCCCATGATGGAGTTGACAAAGTCCTGATATCTAAAGACCTCGCGGCGATTGCCCAACCCGCCTTGCATGTGGCGGTTGAACGCCCTCCTGCCTGTGAATCCCTCAATCACCTTTTCGACCTCGGCCTCCGTCAACGGCCGCTCGCCGGGTTCTGGCGCCGTGCGGAGCAGTGCATCTCGCAGCTCAGCGAGGTCGATCTGCCCGCTATCGTCATCGTCGAATGCAGAAAATGCCGAGAGGAGCTCGGATTGGGGCGATAACGATGCTAGCATCGTGGCTAGAGAGTTGAGGAAGGCGGCCATCGTCATCGTCTGCGCGGTTGACGGAGGGAAGAACTGTGACACATCGGATGCGCTGGACGGGAGGCCTAGAGATGCGTTAGATCAGTCACGTCCGGATCATTGGCGCATTGACCTCCTTACCTAGTTGGCTTAGCATGTCCGCTACGTCTTCTCTGTTGATGACTCCGTCACTGTCGCGATCCAAAATCTCGAAACCTTCCCGGAGCTGTCTGACTTGAGCAGGTTGCAGATGCGAGAGCGCATTTCCGTGGCTTATCGCCTTCTTCAAACCCGGTCGGAGAGGCTGTGGCGAGGCCATTGTGGTATCGGCAGTCGGCGTTCGTACCCGAGGTGTCCGACTTTCGGCCGTCTCTGTCGGTGTGGTTGGATTGCCAAATCGTCCGTTGTTGGTTGCATAGGATGCCTTTGTCGGCGATCCAAAGGGCGTCACTTGGGTCGAGGGCTGTCGCACTGCTGATGGTGATGCTGGAGATTCGGGTCTTCTAAACGGAGAGCTACGAGGAGAGCCATGAGGCCCTAGTGGGGAAGGTTTGTAGCCAGCGGGCATTGCCTGTTGTGGGTTCTTCAGGTCAAAATTCATGCGTCTCCCGAGAGATTTTGATGATCCGCGCTCGAGTTGGGCCCTAGCCTACCATATCGAAGGGAGATTTGGGCGGGAACAGATGTGGGCGGGAAAGAGGGAATGCCTTGCTCTGGATCTATGATGCCGCACGCCCGCTTGGCACCAAAGTAAACAATGCGAGAAAATATGGGGCAGTCAAGGCAGTGGTGGTGGGAGTGCGGGAACGGGGCGATGACAATGAAGAAAAAGAAATAATGGGTCAAAACAGGAGCTGTTTGTCGTTTTCAGATTCTTTTTCTCGAAAGGAAGAGCAAAAAGAGCCTTCTATGTTGGACTCAAATTGGTGTTGCAGTGCATTGTGTGGAAAGGCACTGATTCAAAAGACAAGACAATAACGGCTCGGGTGGCTGAAAGTAAACAGAGGCGCCTTCTCCATGACAACGACAGCCTTGCATCATCATGCCGTCCGTGCACGATGACAGCTGGGAAGTGGTGTATGCAGTGGCTGGTGGCTGGTGACCTGGGATAGCATGTACCTGACATGTGCAAGGTGCCAAAGCATTTTTGCTTAGCCACAGGGGTTTCATGTAAGGACCCCAGGCGCTAAGCAGGAATTTAGGTTAGGTGCGACAACTTGGGGGCACTTATTTCTCGATAGGGGAAAACAGGGAGGACAAGGAAGGCGGGGAGGGGAGGAACGTGGAAAAGGGGTGGTAGAGCGGGACCAAGGGATCAAGGGATCAAAAAAAAAAGGGGGGGGGGGGGGGGGGGGGGGGGGGACATTGGGGGCTGCCGAGTACGACAAAAGACAAGAGAAAAAAAAAAGAAAAAAAAAGGGCTCAGCAAAAGGAGAGGTGCACACTATTGAAGGAAGGGCAATTCAAAAGAGATACTTAGGGACGCCTGGAATCAAAGATCGACATTGCTTTGCATGTTTTGACTAATTAATCGAGGACACCGCCTAACTTACTCATGGAGACAGATGCCAGCCCGCACTGTCAAACACGTGTTGGTTTGCCCTGTCCATCTCTCTGAACTGTGTGTCTTTGAGCAGACCGACTGACAGCATAGCCTAGCGCGACTAGTACTTAGTTAACTTTCACCTGGCTGGTCCTTGCTCTCCGAGGTACGCGCTGAAGAGTTCTGAATCTGAATCTATCCGTAACTACCAATTGCTCTGCATAATTGTCACCGCTCACTATGCCCGAGCGATACGCGGAAGACCAGCAGAAGGGGGGAAAGGGGAGGAGGGGGGCAACCAACCATAGATTGGAATCGTGGCATTCCTCCTGGGGCAGACCTCCCTCCATCTCAATCCGACGCCCTGTTTGGCCGAAGGAGTGCGTATACCTTGCTTCGATGCTCCTTATTATTCAAGCATTATTCGAGCCGACGAGGGGGCTTGGTTTGGGTTGAATTGCACAATCTAAAATCAATAAAATGTGAGAGAAGAAGAAGTATCGTGCCAGAGGCCATCCCTGTCAGGAGTTATGGGCAGTTTGGAACTCAAGGCCGTAGGGAAACAATGTAGGTACCACAATGATCGGAGGCCCGGAAGAGCAGAGACGAAGACCAAATCACACGTCGTAGCAGGTTGTGTCTCGGTGATTTACTCTTCCACGCACTGACGCCTTTTAGTTCGTTTGGAACAGGATATTCCTTCTTTCGTGACCACCTCTAATTCCCGAGGGGCGATCCTGTTTTCGCTCGTTGACAGAGATTGGGCGCTGTCAGTCAGTAGCCTGCATCTGACGTTTCGAAGAGCGCATTCGGCAATCGTCTGAGAACGCCTCCTCACGCTCCTATACTACCCTGGACCCGAAGACGGACGCTTGTGCATACCTTACCTCTGGATGCCGCTCCGGAACGGGTTTGCGCACCCACGGCCAACCAATTAGTGTACGTACTGCATATACCGCCGCGTTCCTCCCTCGTACCCATTTCATCGACCTGTCGCCGCCCTCCCTATCTCGCATCCCGCACCCCCTGGACCAACGCCTTGCACTTGGCTTCTCCCAGGACTTTGCCTGACGACGACTAACATCCTTCACGATTCCCGACGACAATCGAGATTCACCGCAAACCTCACGTCTTCTGCGTCGTATTGTTCATGTCGCATCCTCGCCTTCGGACGTCTCTGGCCCTGAGCCGCTAACCAACCTTACTTGCTGTACCTCCCCGAACGGACCCCCTCGACTGTATCCGATTTTGGATGGCTCTGGCTACCGACAGCTTGCGTAACGCTTCGAACCCCTCGAACCTCTCATACACCCATCTGATCGCCTCCGCAATTAAAACACTCTTTCTTCAGCATGGCTTCAACACAAACCGCGTTGCCATTCCTCACGCGTAATTATTCCACCACCCAAACCCAGTATCCCCCACCCAACGGCCCCTGGCCCAGTCGTCGGACGTCGCTTTCCAGTTTCCCAGCGTCGAGATCCCCTTCGTCAATGTCTAACACGTCTCGCCCGTCACGATCCCCTCAGCCACCTCCCATTGTCGAGACGGATCGCTCTTCAAACCCGAGCTCAAAGTCCAAGACGCCGTCGACCGGCGTGTCGTCACAACACTCATCTCTTTCCGCCCCAAGGCGCTACAATCCCGATGCGCATCCTCCTCGTAAGCTGCGCTCACAGTACCCGCGTGGGTCCACCGAGAACCATGTCGAATACATTTTGGTCGCTTCCTTCGATATCGACCGTGGCCCAGTAATGGAGCACCAATATCCCGTCTCCATCACCGGCGACGAGCACATGCTGGCGGAGCTCATGCTACCCGATCAGGCCCACGTTCGGAATCAGGATTGGACCATTTTCTTTCTGCACAAGGATACGAGCCAGGAAGAGGAGGACGAGGAACGCAAAGCCAAGGAGGCCAGGAAGAAGAGGAGGAGACGCCTGCGCAACCGAGCTGCTGGAATTATTGACGAAGATGATGGCAGCGAGGACTTGGACGAGGAAGAGGGGAGGCTGGATGATTTGGACGAGTACGATGATTCCGAGTCGGACGATGGCGAACCCGAAGGAGGGGAAGGGCCGCCTCTAATCTATGTGTTGAATCTGGTCAACACAAAACAGGACAAGACGGTCAAGAGAGGCGCTGTGGTAAAGGCCATGGCAATCTGCACCAGGCATCCGTTCCTGCATATATACAAGGCAAGCAGACATCACCTCGCACCTTTGCCCCTTGCTCTGTTCACTAACATGTTCCAGCCCCTTTTACTGCTGGCTCTGGACGAATACTTTAAGGCACCGGTTCCGGAGACGTTGGCCTTGCTATACGATGCCGTCAACTCCATGGATCTGTCTCTCATGCCAAAACTCAGCCTGCTTGAGAGGCATTTGTTGTTAGCCAGTGACAACAAAGACTTGTTTGTGGAGAAGTTTGAACAAATGATTCAAATGCGGATAGCCGAGGACCGTGGTGAACACCTCGCCGATTTTTCCCTTGATTCGGGTCGAGATTCGCAAAAGCTACCTGGCGTTTCCAGAGCAGGGACAAAAGCTCATATAGAGGGGTCATCACAATACTCGGTGCCCCGCGATACACACGAGTTCGAAAGCAAAGTCATGTACAAGGGCATCCCGATTCCGATCAAGGTTCCTGTTGCCGTCATGCCGGAAACCGTGGGCGACTTTTCTTTGATCAAACTCATCCAGAAATTTTCTGAGCCGCAGGGCAAAGCGCCACAGCCCTTCCCCCTTCACGCACAGTTGACGACAAACGGCCCGAATACGCACCCAATCATTGTGCTGGTCAACGCATTACTGACGCAAAAGCGGGTGATCTTCCTGGGGCACAATATGCCTTCGGGCGAGGTTGCGGAGGCGGTCTTGGCGGCATGCGCCTTGGCATCCGGCGGCACACTCAGGGGCTTCACCCGGCATGCGTTCCCGTATACCGACCTGACAAAGATTGATGATCTCCTCAACGTGCCTGGTTTTATTGCTGGTGTCACGAATCCGACGTTCGAACTGCACCCCGAATGGTGGGACGTCTTGTGCGACCTGCCTACGGGACGAGTCAAGATCAGTAGCAAGATTGACCCTGCACCCGTAACGGAGGGGATGGTCTACTTCCAACAACAGAACCCATCATATGCTGGACTCGTTGGAGGCACCTCCAAGGTTGCAGCCGAGAGCGATCTCACCGGAGACGTGGCGTTCATGCAAGACATCCTAAGGAGCATAGCGGCCAGGCATGGTGAGAGGGTGATCCGCGCCAAGTGGCGAGACTGGGTAATCAGGTTCACGCGAATTGCAGCTGCTTTCGAAGAGAGTGTGTATGGCGCTAGTGCACTTTACTTTGGTGGTGATGAGCTCGAAAAGGGGCCTGTAGGGGTCAACGGGCACGGCTACGTGTGGCCCAACGAGCAGGCAAAATCCAAGGAGCTGGCAGGCAATGTGACGAGAATCGAAGGATGGCGAAATACAAGGAGCTACTACAGCTTCATACAGGTAAGCACGCACCATGAACTGACTGGCGCTGGATTTCTCCAACTGACAGGCTCAGGACCTCGCACTCATGTACACGATAAAGCCGCTCAAAGGTCTGGACCTGCACCACATGCATGATCGACTTCGGACGCAGAGGTTGAACCCGATACAAAGCAAAGAAATCTACATGGCGTTCTCCAAATACGTTCACTCTTACGACGAGATTTGTCTCCTTCTGAGCGTAGCGCCCGAATCGCACGCCGGCTTGTTCTACATCGCCCTTGGTCTCTTTCATAAGGACCGCGAAGTGCGCGCCAAGACGGCCGACTTGCTGGAACGCATTGGCGAGCACGAGGCGGGTCAGCATTGGTGGAAGGCACTCAGCCGTTTCGAGAAACTGGCGTACAACCGCATCCGCAAGGAGATGGATATGGAGATGAGACTCAAGCTCGAAAAGGAGGGCGTGAGTCCCGAGGTGGAGAAACGGGTCAGCTAGGCGCTTTCACACACTGGTTCGGTTGCAATCTTCTAGATACCCTCTACGATGACGGGCGGTCTCTATACCCGGCACTGGCGTTTCTGCTCAGTACTCATATCACGCGCAACGTGGAATGCGCAAAAAGGGAAGGGGCTGTTGCTTTTGGGTTTGCACATCACGAAGGTCATGATGGGAATGGGTGGATTATCGTTGATTTTTCTCAATTTCAAGAATCTCAGCAGCAGCAGCAGCATACTCGTAGAAAAGGAAAAAGGAGGAAATAAACCACTAAATTTCGACTATGCGCAACACGCGAGACTCTGTTTACATAACTTCCATGGTATCCGTCCCCTTCAGCTTCGACATCAAGCCATTGCTATCCACCACCAACGACAATGACGTCAATATTGTTATTTACTTTGTTTATAGCCTATTGCTCCGCCCTTGGAGTCAGGCGGTAGGGTTACCGAGACCCAGGTGCTTGGCGGCGTGGTCTACGTGGTCCTTGGCGAAGGACGCCATGAAGAAGTAGGAGTGGTCGTAGCCCTGTGATTGTCAGCATCTCCCGTCCCGCTGGGTACCCGAGATCGTGGGTCCGACTCACGTAGTGGTATCTCAGGGTCAGGCCCTCGATGTTCTTCTCCTTGACGACCTTTTCAAAGTTCTCGGGCAGCAGCTGCTTCTGGATATAGAAGTTGTCACCAAGACCCTGTACTTGGTCAGCATTATCGCGTTCTCAAGTCACATCTCGCACCCGGGAAAGAGTAGTCAACATACGACATCAATGAGGGCGTTCAGGGGGCCGTAGCTCCAGTTCTTGACGAGCTCGGTCGAGTCGTGCTTGGCCCACTCGGCACGGTCGTCGCCGAGGTAGCCGGTGAAGGCCTTCTGGCCCCAGGGACACTGGGAGGGGTTGGCGATGGGCGCGAAGGCGCTGACGCTACGGTACATGCCGGGGTGGCGCAGGTAGAGCGACAGGGCGCCGTGGCCGCCCATAGAGTGGCCGGTGATGGAGATTCGGGATCGGTCGAGCTTACCGGCAAACTCTCGGAAGAGCATCTCGGGCAGCTCCTTTGTGATGTAGGTCTCCATGCGGTAGTTCTGGCGGAAAGGCTCGCGGGTGGCGTCTACGTAGAAGGAGGCAGCCTCGCCAAAGTCCCAGGAGTCGCGCTCACCCGGCAGGTCGAGGCCGCGCGGGGAGGTGTCAGGGTAGACGATGGCGACGCCGCGTACCGAGGCCTGGGCCTGGAAGAAGCCTTTTTCGGTGCAGTTGTCCGGGGTGCAGGTCAGGCCGGAGAGGTAGAAGAGGACGGGGACGGCGCGGGTGGTGCACTGAGGAGGGAGGTAGAGGTTCACGGCCATGTCGGTGCCGGTGGTGGAGGACTTGTGGGAGAGCTTGAGGAGCTGGCCCCCGAAGTTGGTAATGGATGCTTTGGTCTGGAACCCGGCGGCGGCGGCCATTGTTGCGGTTGTTTTTAGGGGGTATCACTTGTGAGAAGGGGGTATAATGCTTTCAATTCAAGGAGAAGCGCAAGCAAGAGATGGGGAAAAAGCGAAGATGACGAGGAGGATGGCAATGTAAGAAGAAGAGGAGGGAGGACAGGTTAGAATTGAGCAGAGATGAGGAGGAGGGCCAGGTATCAGGGAGGGCGGCATCCGATGAGTCTAATAAGTAAAATACCGAGTTAAGTCCATTGAGATCAGATCGGAGAAGTGGAGGAAGGAGGGACATGACGGCCTTGGCTTTTGGATGGATGGACTGTATCTTTTCCTGCCCCCGTCCCCCCGTCTCGATTCTGCCATTGACCGTTGCCCCTCGTCGTGTTGATGCCAGTTTTACCCCACCATGCACCGTCCTGCAGGGATGGAGAGAGCAACCCCTCCTCGAGAGTCTCGTTCAGCAAGGTATCTTCTGAGGGAATGATGAACCGGGGGGCGTGTAACATGCCAAAGGTGGTAAACTTACCCGGCAAGTAATCGCAAGGTCCAGTTCATGTTTGTAATGCCGTTCGAAGTGGGGGGTTGGTGCTCGATGGAAAGAGGTCCTTTCACTCATGCTACAACAGACCCCGCATTGTCACGCCGGACCGGCGAAGCTGGAAGCTAAGAGGGAGAGCTTGGAGCTTCCTGTCCCTTGGCCTGGTGAGATGGGGGGTGCGTCATCGGCATGAGGGGAGCACAGCACCACCGCATTGTACCACACCGCACTAGCAGCCTAGGATATGTCCGCTGTAGGCAGCTTCGGTACCGACTGGACCAGGCCTACAGCTCCCTTCCTGGCTGACTTTTTGAGTAAACCCAACTCAACCTCCCAGACCACACACTTCATGCCAGACATTATGCGATAGAGAGGACTTGTCTTTCCGTCTCTTCACCAGCCCCAGCTACATTCTGCCCTTTTCCCCTCCATTCCTCTGCTCCCATCCTGCGAACATCCTTGGTCAAGAGACCAGAGCGCGGAAAGTTTAAGCCCCGACCCAAGGCATTGAAACTTAGGCCGTGGTGTGGTGTAATTCGTCGTCGTCGAGGCACTGGTCAACACGCGAGCTATCTTACGCGTCCCAAAAACGGTCGATAAGCAAAAAGGATGCGAGGAGCATGCTTCAATGGTTTGCAAGTCGCAAATCTCGGTTTACTGAAGCTTGACGTGATGTCACGTTGGCGAATCCCACCAAGCTGAAGTTGTGGCGCCGCCGATTCAACAATGTCTCATGCCATTAGAACGCAAGGACATAAATATGTCAGCGCAGTGTCAAACTCTGCACCAGGAGCGGCAAGACGTCCTGTTGGCCGCTTGGCAGTGAGACCAGCCGCTGCAAGGAGTTCCGCCGTCACTGAGCGCATATCTGCATCAGAGAGGCTCATGCTGTCTTGTCACAAAAGCAACCGTTGTGATAGACCTTGAGAGGCCCGAGAGCCCTGAGCCCGTCCGTTCGCAATTTTCACGACAGCCAGAGGAAGCGAGGCAAACGCCGCAAAGATCTTGAGCGACAAACCAGATCGAGACAGCGATTTGGTACAGGTTCGGACGAGCAATGGCGCGGCCATGGGTGGCACGTGGTGTGGGTGACACTCATGGCAAGAAGAGACGAGAACTTCTTTGCTTCGCCCTGGAGAGGACTCTCCGGAAACAAGGCGCCAGTGCATCTCGAGAATGACGAGGTGCGCGACCGCAAGATGCGATGATCGACTCGAGTCTGACCCGAATCACGATCACGAACGTGAACGACAGGGCCCGCGTCTATTTGGGAAGCTTCCCTGAGGCCGTCCAATGCTTCCAGCATATAGCTGCCGCTACCAGTTTAGCCTCCTGACAGAAGTAAACGCTGTTGGTGTTGTAGACAAGCAGAGCTGTTGGAATCATCATTCGGGTTGCCAAGAAGCGCAGATTGATTCCATTGCGAAACAACCCTGAGAGCGCTGGAATCAATGAAGCATGAAGCATGAAGTTGTCGAGAAACGTGGACTGTGTCCCACCAGCGGTGGATGCGTCAGGCTCGAGTTCCGCACGGTCTTCCTTCGAGGTGACGAACCGAACAACAAGGGGGCGTCACTCGGGCGGTTGGCCGCAGTGGGACACCTCCGTGTATTTGTCCATAACGGAAAGAATGTCATGCCCGGGCAATCGGCTTGCCCGGCTCCCCACGGTTCTGGGTTGTTCCCTGCGGAATCGGGGATACAGAGAGCCATCCGCGCACGACGGCGAACCGTATATTGGCATGAAGTATCTCAGTAGGCGGTTGGGGAACGTCGACGCCGCCACCACACCAGAAGAGACCCCGCAACGCTCACAAGTCCGTTACCCACGGCCTTACTTTGATCTCGACGTTGGGAGACAACGACTGGCTCGTGACTTGAGTCGTTGTTCAAGTCTACCATTCGACTGGTTTTCTTGCTCGCCTCAAGCTTTCATACAGCTTCGCGACTGAGCTATTCCTTGCCAAAAGAGGTTCATGCTGTTTGAAACTGTGCTTGCTGATACAGAAGCCATGGTCCTTCAGCAAACCATCACACAGAAGGATGCTCACTGTTCGTTTAACGGGCTCAAACGCTATAGCGAGGCGATGCCTAACCATCGAAGCTTACCACATAGCAGATGCAGCCACTGAGGTTGCTCCAACAAGCTAAGCATACTCCTTTAGTCTACTGCATATACATAGCAGAACGGCCCATTGATCATATGTCCCCACTACTTACCTTGGGGCAATTCCGGTACCTAGTGGCCCTACGGCCATCCCGTCGTCAAGCTTCATCTCTGAGCTAGGCGATTGGTTCGTGGGCATATTCGTGCCGAAGACGGTGTAGATGCACAGGTCAGCATCCAGTCATCGGTCACTGCTGCCCCCGAGGAAGAAAAGGACTAGATGCTGCCAACGGGACAAAACAGCAGCTCTGACGTGGCGTTTCGCCCAGTCTAGGTTCTGCCCGCTCCAATACCCATTCTCACTTGTCATGGGACAAACAGCCTTTCACTTACATGCGAGGATATGAGCAATGGAGCATGTAGTTCTTGGACGAATGGCTGCAGCAGACACAAGTCGAATTTCAATCAACAGAAGAGGGGATGAGGTGCGGTTGCGTCTCACGCTGAGAAGGTACTCTTTATGATCTGAAAATCCAATCTTTCCTTTCTTTTTGCCTAGAAACAAAAAACGCCACGCTTAATGCAAAATCGACGTACAATACACTGCCTTTTAAGTGTATCGGTTTTTTTTTTGGGGGGGGGGGCGGTAATGGGCTGTTATCCTTCAAAATCTTCCTGCGCAGCAAAAGTAATATGAGCAGGCTCGGGAGAGGAGAAAACGGATTTGGAGGACTCGGCTCAGGGGGCAGATCTGACTACTCTTCAGGCAACGACAAATAGGAGATGGGTATAAGGTGCCTTGCATCTAGTCGCGTTTTTGTGCATGTCTCTCCTTGCCCCGTAAGTGACGAAAGCCAGTTGTGTCCCTTTTTATTGGAGAAGCTCCTCGCAAGTCCAATCCTCGTAGCTGTGCGCGCAGTTAGCATGCGGCCATAAAACCCGACCGTCAAGTCCACGCTCAATTTGCGTGGACGGAAAAAGTTCAGCACTTACTATCCATCAGGCATGTACCGACGCACGATTAGAGGGATCTTCTTCTCTCGGAGCTCCTTGATCGCGATTTGAAGAGGATCCGTCTCTCCTTCCAGGTCCACCAACACCGGCGCATTCATACTAAATATCTGTATTAGCCTCTTTGATCGTGCGTGGATGACGATGAGCATCGCGCGTGGCACGTGGCAGGCAGGGGCTCCTTTGTCGTACCTAATTTGAAGTGCGCGCGTTCCAAGAATGCGGGCACGCTCGTACTTGGTCATGTATGGCGTTGTAGTCCGCTGGTCATCGGGAATCTTCTTGTCGCGGTGCGACTTCTCGTTTCCTTTGCCCGCGTTCGCCGCAGCCGATGGGTCTCCCGACACAACCACGTTATCGGCATCCTCATCACCCTCGGCCCGCCCGACATCTTCGTCATCAACGGGTACCTCAGGGTCCCAGTAGTCGGCCGCCTCGTCTTCGTACATGGGCTCGTCGCTGGTTGATCAGGTTAGAGTGGCGCTGGCGAGATGCAAGATTCGTCTACGTACCCTCCGCCAACATCGTCGTCGCCAAAGTCGGACATCTTGGAGTGTCAATTGACGGGGTGATGGCTGAGAAATGGCGGTGCGATCAGTTGCTGGGGTATGGATGCTGGTCTTGTCGCGTAACTGAGAGGTTGTCGCGGGGGGAAAGCCAGAGTGCCTCTACTGGGCCAGCCGTGAAAAATTATTGACGAGGCTGCGATTGAACAGTGTTCCTCGGGTGGGTCCGTGCTATCGTTATCCAGCCAGCAGCGGAAAGCTTGTCCCGGACCGAGTCGCACCCCGGCCCCTCCTTCTGTGGCTGGTACAGCGCACAAAATTTTGTCTGACCGCCCAGGATCGTGCAATTTCTGCCAGGAATAAGTTCACCAGCGACCCTCAAACTCCAGAAGACGAACTTTCCTCCCCGTTATTGAGGAAGGCAATGCTCTTCCCAATTCGCCTGCCATGACCAAGAGGAAGGCCCAAGATGCCGCTGCTGCTTCGGGCCCCAAAAGGTCCAAGGTAGAGAGTTTGGAAGACACTGGTTGGTGATACCTGAGCTCCGCGCAGCGATGTATCCCGCTAACACGATATACCACAGCCCCCAGCGACGATGACTACGATGATACCGCCAGCAACTCCGGCTCGACCGCGAATGCAGAGGTAGAGTCCGTTCAGACCGGTCAAACCTCCCTCACAACTCGCTCACGAAAATTTCCCTCCGATCTCAAAACGATTCCCTGCACCTACCCGGACTGCAACAAGACCTTCAACCGGCCGGCCCGTCTGGCCGCTCACCTCCGCTCCCACACGGACGACCGGCCCTTCAAGTGCACATACCCCGGCTGCGACAAAGATTACCGCGAAGAGAAGCACCTCCGCCAGCACGTCAAGGGCTCCCACACCCAGGAACGGGCCTATACCTGCACCCACGAGGGCTGCGGCAAGTCCTTCCTCACGGCGACCCGCTTGCGCCGCCACCAGGACGTCCACGCCGGTCAGGAGCGCTTCCGGTGCCGCGACTTCCCTCCCTGCAGCCAGAGCTTCCGCAAGCACAACACCCTTCAGCGGCATATCCGCTCCGAACACCTTGGTGCTCACGCCTACCCGTGCACAGTGTCCGGCTGCGGCGCAGGTTTTGACTCCCAGGGTGCGCTACGCAATCACACACGCCGCGAGCACAGCGAGCCTCAGTTCTGGTGCGAGGAATGCGGTAATGACGACAACACCAGGGTCGGGTTCACGACCCTCGCGCTGCTGCAAGCGCACATCCGCAAAGAGCACCTTAACTGCATATTTTGTGAGTTCAAGTGTACAGGGCAGTGGGAACTGGAGCGGCATGTTGAGATGCGCCACTCTGGCATCCCCGTTGACGCGCGCAAGACTATCCCCTGCTCGTGGGAGGGCTGTGAAAAGAAGTTCACAAAGAAACACAACCTTACGGTGCACATCCGCACGGCGCATGAGGGTTTCCGCTTCATCTGCGGCGAGGTCGACGTTCGTGGCTCCCCCGACCTCGAGAGCTGGTCGAACGAGCAGGGCTGCGGCGGAGGCTTCGTCACCAAAGCGAACCTCGAGGACCACATCCGCTACGTCCACCTGGGCTTCGAACGCCCCTTGCCGAACCAGAAAGCCCCCAACATCATCGACGACATCGCCGGCACGAAGCGGACCGTCCTCTGCACCATGCCGGGGTGTACGGCACGCTTCGTCCGCCACCACGATCTCCAGATCCACCTTGAGCAGCACCCCCCGCCCTCCCCAACTACTCCGCATATGGACCAGATCGAGGCCGCCATACTCAGCCTGGCGGACGACCCTGACGCCAACGGCGCGCCCTTTGACGGGGACCGCGAGATGCCGGAGCTGCCGCTGTACGGCATCATCCCCGGCGTGACTGACTTGGCGGGCGACGGCGTCGGCGGCGACGTTCCCGGTACGAACCACGACTTCTGGATCGGCGCGGCCGATGAATTCGGCACGCCGCCGCAGACGTGGCAGGAGGAAGAGGCGGCCATGCGCGCCCTCATCGACGAGGACTTTTCGCAATTCGTCGACCCGGCGCTCGGAACCACGGCCTAAAAGGTGACGGCGGAGCCCGGCCGTTACAGAATAAGAAACAGTTCGTGCGATGCTTTTTTATTTTATTTACCTAACGGCAGTAATGATACCCGGCCACACTGAAGGCCACGACACGTACAACTTGCTAGATAAAAATAAGGGGGCCACCAAAAGTTGTTGCTTTCATCAACCAAAATGTAGATAATTATCAGTGTGAGCTACGAAAAGTCGTTTAACGCTCGATTGCATCACGTCACTCTCGTTTGTTTCTCGATAATAGGATGTTTTCCAATTTTGTTCAATGCTCGTATCTATAATGTCGCGCGAGTGGCGTACTGTGCGGTTGACAAGTAATGCAACCTACCTAGTCAGGCCAATGCTCGCAAAGTCGTTAAGATGATACGTCCATCCAGTCTAAACCGATTGAAGCCCTTCAAGTCGTGAACACGTACAGTGGTATAACTTTATATATCCCCATTGTGCCTTGCCCTGCCTGTGCCGATTCCTGATAACATGCTCATCAAATCTGAGTGCAGAAAAAAGATGATCCTAAACGCCGATGAGAGGAATTTTAAAGCTTGTGTCTTGAAACGCAGCACTGTGTCCCTGGAGAAGTCATGCCATGCCATTAATGCGTAGAGGCGATGGCGCCGGTGATGCCTAGCAGAGCCATGCCCACGAATCCGAAAAAGATGCAAAGGTTCCGGTTGTGGTTCAGGCTAAGCGCTTCAACGAACAGCTGTAGACCGACGCTCACCATGATACCAGCCGTGATGGCGAACATGCAGGCGTACGCGACGGCGGTGGGAGTGAGGTTGGTGTGCTTGGCAAGCTTCAACCACAAAACGGCGATGCCCGCGCCAAGGGGCTGGCTGAAGCCGCCCAGCACGGCGGCCCAGACCATGGCCTTTAGGCGACTCCCGAGCGCCATGTACAACGGCAGCGCCATGGCAAAGCCCTCGGTGATGTTGTGCACGAACAGGGCCATGAAGACATTGAAGCCCAGCGAGGGGTTGGCATGATTCGTCGCGTAGGTGATAAAGCCCTCAGGGAATTTGTGCAGCGCGATAGCAATCGAGGTCTGCAGGCCAAGTGAGAGGAAGGCGTTGGTCGGGACGTGGTGGTGATGCTGGGCCTCGACATCTTCGTCCATGTGCTCAGCACCACCGTATACGTTGTGGCCATGGTCGGGGTGATCTTGGTCGTGGCCATGTCCATGGTGATCCATATCATGGTGTTCTGACAGAGGCTCTATTGACGTCGCACGGCTAGTTTGCACTTTCCCGCTGATGTGAGAGTCGCATGAGGAACCGCCCTCCTCCAAGTCGTCCAGGTCGGCGTGGCTGTGAGCATAGAAGCTCCCCGTGCTCGTTCTAAGCGTGGTCGGATGTCTTGGAGCAGTCGCCGATCGGTTGCTCAAGTGCTTGAAGCACTCCTGCCCGCAGGGGTCAGTATATCCAAAACACGGTCCCTCCTCATCGCAGTTGGTTTTTGTGTCTTTGACGAAGGACATGACCCGCTGTTGGACTTGGGCCATGGACGGTCGTCTATCGACGGTAGGGCCACGGCTCCGCGAGGTCCGGGCCGGGGTAGAATGCGCGGTGTTGACGCTCAGGTTTCTACTTGAAGCTGGACGCTTAGCTACAAGCGGGGCGCCGTTTTCTTGCGGCACCCCTCCGTTAAGCAAAGGAGTGGACTCGGTGGCATGGCCATTCTTTGCGACCGTTTCGAGAAGCGGGCGGCGAGATGATCGGCGGCTCGAAGTGTGCAGAGACGTCTTTCTGCTTTGACTGCGCGACCGAACATCACTCTCGCTGTGGTCGTGCGTGTGGTCGCAATCAACAACATGCGACGGCATGTACTGGTGCAGCAGGCGTGAAATGACTTGGATGCCGACGAACCCTCCAATAAAGCAGGCCATCATAAGGAATCCTGCCAGCTGGTCTTGAAACCCATCATCTTTCAGATACTTTTTTGCAGACGGCAGCATGCTGTTCAAAGCCGAGTAAAGCTGATGCGCACAATGCCACTGTCAGTCAATATTCTCCATAATGTACGTCATCGCAGAGGTCTTGGGGCCCGACTGACCATGACTCCGAAACTCAGGCTTAGTGAGCAGGCCAAAAAGCCATTGCTGTTTTGTATCCTGAAGTTGCGCCTCCCAGGAATGTAGCGTACAAGTAGATCGACGCAAATGATAGAAGCGCCAACGACGCAGGCTATCATGGAACGAAAATGTCAGCGGCAGCTCACTGATCAGCACGTCGAAGCACAACACAGCATAGGACGGCGGATCACCCACCCATTCCGCTCACGATACTCATGATCCAACCCCTGGTGTCGTTGTCGACATCCGTCGCCTCCATGATGAGCAGCTCGGCCCCGGCGCCTCCAATCAATGCCTGTAGGTGGGCTCAGCGCTCAGCGCATATGAGGGGCAGATAGTGAATCCGCCGTTTCTTGGAAGCGGATTTATTCTATTGAATTAGATTGTCGAGTGTCGTCTGCGGGTCCCAGTAAGCTGGGTAACGGTAACGGTATCTGTGTGGCTGCCTCTCGTTCTGCAGAAGTGGGCGACCACTGACGTAGTACAAGCGCGCAAGAGACGCGCACGGGTGGTGAATGGCTTATTGGAGATGCAGGAAGTGGCGAGATCGGATGAGGGTATCAAGGTGTCAGGTAGATTTTGAGGGGCGTTGCGATGTTTTCGTCACAGATCCGAGCGGGAGGGACGAGGAGTTGAGCGGAGAGGGCGAAGGTGTAGGATATGAAGAGTATAGGTAATGAATAATGGGTGTTGTTTTGTTGCTGAGAAAGCAGTGATGTCGATGGCTACTAACAAAAGGGAACTAAACTAGGTAGCAGATGGGAACGCTGTGACCACTCAGGGATGCCGACGCCGTAAGCTTTCCAGCCAGCGTTGAAGTGGGTTCGGAAGAGAGCTAAGTTTGGCGCTGTAGACTGAGCTGCTGCGTTGTTCTGCGCGAAATAGGCTGGGGACCAGGGCCTTGTTTTATTCATGGACCTGGTCTGGAAAAATGGCGGATCGAATTTTGAGAACCTTGATGGCCAAATGACAGGACTCGCCCCATCCGAGGTCTCACACCCAGACATTGTCCGTTTCCCTTTCATTTTCACTCGCATGATTGATAAATCTTTCCCTTTCGGCACCGATCACTTTTTGGTTGAATCTAAGGAACCGTCCTGTAGCTTGCCGTCTGACCCTCTCCGAAAGCAACCCACCTTTCGATACTGGCTGTGCGGCTCATTCTAACATGGGAATATTACGCCAGCGGTTTATCCATGGGCAACCCGGATTCTGTTATTTATTGTTTATCCCGCAAAAGTCACAGCCAAAGGAACGCTGAAAAAATGGCAACGTTGTCCGTCCGCCTCTTGTGCGGATGCTATCCGCGCCAGATTCCAAGTCAAGTCAAGGCATGTGGTTGACAGCACACCGATTAATCAAGGAGAGGCTTGGTTAGAGGACCCGGATGGGCTGGGCACCCTAGGTAGTACAGGTAGGTAGGTACTCACTCAAGCCCCGTGATCTCTGCTATGTGCGCCAACTGTTTGATGCATGCCGCTTGAAGCGTCTAACCAGGGGATGTTTGGCCCTCACACACGCAAAAGGCGATTTTGCATCTTGTTGAAATGACATGGCTGTTTGTTCATTTGTTGTCATATTATTCCATGCTTGTTGCAAGTCGACTGGGATGCTTCGGGTAAAGAAAGTTTTTCGTGCCGCAGGGTTATCGGGAGGCTGCGAATCGGGGACTGGGGGTTGGTCATCCGACCGCCGTCACCTCACTTCTGATCCCCCCCACTACTAGTAGGCCCATCATCGGTGAGAGAACACACCGACAGCAGCCAGCCCAAGGTGAGCCGCCTTAGCGCGCCAGCCTTACCGCGGAGCAGTTCCTGCACCCGAAATCCTTCCACCCCACCGTTGAACATCTCGTATCGGCAAATGCTCGGGGAAAGGAAGCTTTAGTCCCCTGTTATAGGACCGCCAGCTGTCCTATTCCGATCAAGTCCCTGGAGATCACTTAGCAGGCCGGCCGCGGCTGCCCGTTGCCCAAATTTTTCCAGCTCCGAAGCACAGCTGACACCCACCACACCACCGTCACCACATGTCCATTACTCCCGTGGTCAGAACAGTGTCATTATCGCCAGGCGCCTGATATTGGCAACTCTCCCGTTCCCTCCCTCTTTCTCGTGTCCACCAAAACCAACACCATCAACAAAAAGGTCGGCCGTGCGCTGCCCAAATCCACCGTCGCCATGTCCAAAACCACATCTCTCGCCCTCATCGCAGCTATAAGCGCGGGAGGCGGTGCCGCGCTCACAGCAACAATGTACTCGCTCCGCTCCCAGAAGCAACCTGCCCCCTCGACAACCAACGCAAGCCCTCCTTTGACCTCCCCGTCCGTCCCGGTGCCCGGCACCCAAGTCTTCACCAACCCCAACGCGCCGCTCCCTCCTGCGGTCGCCGCGCCATCCCCGCCACTGCCCGGCTCTGTCTCTGGCAGCTTCGTAGACCCGGCCGGCCTCTTCGAATACGGTTTTCCCGGCCCCGTCGCCGACCTTGCGCAGCGCCCCGCCCTCATATCGAGCTACGACCGCCGCACACGCAACCCGCATTGGGTCATCGAGCACATTACCCCGGCCTCCCTCGCCCAGCGTGGCGGCGACCGCAAACACAGCGCCTTCGTCGAGGACACCTCCATCCCCGAAAAGTTCCAGGCCAAGCTCAAGGACTACTTCCGCAGCGGTTACGACCGCGGTCACCAGGTCCCCGCCGCCGACTGCAAGTGGTCTCAGAAGGCCATGGACGACACCTTTTACCTCTCCAACATGTGCCCCCAAGTCGGCGACGGCTTCAACCGCGACTACTGGGCGCACTTTGAAGACTTCTGCCGCCGCCTGACCACCCGCTACCCCTCCGTGCGCATCGTCACCGGTCCGCTCTACCTGCCCAAGCGCGACCCCGTCGACGGCAAGTGGTACACAAAGTACGAGGTCATCGGCAATCCGCCCAACGTCGCCGTGCCCACGCACTTTTACAAGGTCATCTTCGCCGAGGACGGCAAGGCAGGCGGTAACGTCGCCATCGGCGCCTTCGTCATGCCCAACGCGCCTATTCCCAACGAGAAGCCCCTCTCCGATTTTGAGATGCCCCTCGAGGCCGTCGAGCGCGCCGCCGGCGTCGAGTTCGCGTCCAAGCTTGCGCCCCAGCGCCGCAAGAGGCTCTGCGCCGAGGCATCGTGCGCCATCGTCGTCAAGGAGTACGCCGACAGGCAGAAGGCATTCAACAAGGGAGGATCGCAGTCCCGGAGCCCGAGTCCGTAAAGCTGGAATATTGCGAGGGAAAAGGACGGAAAGGGTTGGGACTGCAACAGAGCATGGCATTTAGTTCCAATCATTATATCCCTTTTTTCCTTCCCTCTTTTTTTTTTTCTCTCTCCTTACTTTTTCTGTAGCGGACATTTAGCATGGCAAGGCAGGGCTTCTTCTTTCCTTTCTGTACTATCACTGTACCTCTAGGGAGCAATCATAAGAGGCTGGTCGCATCACGATTGCATTAGAAGAGACGAAGCAATAAGCGGGAGATCTTCCCAGCAACGACACAAATGTATATTAGTTGGCCACTGCTGAATAGACGTTTAAGCGGCGGGCTGTCGCCCCATACGTAACAGAGTGCAAGAGGAAGGGCTCATCCATATTTCTAATCGTATCTGACTTGTTTTGTTTTCCATCATCTAACGCCAGGGTATCAACCCGTTGCCCAGCCGAAGTCAATATCATACATGGATTATCAGGGCAGCGTGACGAGGCGCTGCTGGCTCCCGAAGTTCCCCTTCCTCCCCTCAGGGTTCCCGTTCGTTTTCCTCTTACCACTGAGGCGTTCCTAACGCGACCTGGTGTAGTTGCCCCGTCGCTGTTCCGCCTTGAGGCTCTCCTCCTGACTAGGCAGCGGAGCTCTCCTACCGCCACGCCCGTCAGACTCATATTGGAGATTCGCAGGTGGCGGCATGGGCATAGGCGGAAAGCCCGGGGGCGGCACAAAGTTAGGTGGTGGTACCAAGCCTGGGGGTGCGAAGCCACCTGGAGGCGGTGGAGGGAGAGTGCCTCCAGCCTTCTGGATCATCTCGGCGATCTTAGCGAGATCCGCGGGGTTGCTGGGGTCGACGCCACCGGGCAAGGGGATTGGCGGCGGCGGCGCGCCGTTTAGGCCGGGAAGCGGGAAAGGAAGAGGCGGAGGAGGCGCTCCGCCGTTGGCACCGACTCCGGGTAATATGGGCGGCGGTGGCACAGGACCACCAGCACCGTTCTGTGGCATGGAAAGACCAGGTAGCCCAGGCAAACCCGGAAGGCCGGGGAAGCCAGGTACCATGGGCTGCTTAAGAGGCATCTTCTGGTCGACAAGGCCGTCCATTTCGTCCTCCATCTCCTGTTCTTCTTCCTCTTGCCGCTGGCGACGACCACCCCGGCGGTCCCAGGTTCCGTTTGCTTCGGCAGCCGCCTCGCCAACGTGGTAGCGGTCCTGGAAAACATCGGTATCGCCGGGACGCTTCCGGGACCAGAATCTGGTAATACGATCGTTGGAACCGGAGGCCAGGATATGGCCAAGAGGGTGCCAATCCAGAGACCAAATGGCGAAGTCGTGAGCGTACGGGACCTTGTGCGCGGGGTATATTGTCTGCGCTGTGGTTGTCGAGGGATCGGAGCTGTCATACGGCGCCACAGAGCTGGCATGGCCGGCTGGGGTGTTTGGCTCGTCCAGGATGTAGTGATACAGGGAGCCATCGTGGCCGCCAGTGGTCAGCAGGTTTGAGTGGACTGGATGCCAGGCAATGGTCGATATATCCTTTTCGTGCCCCTTAAGCAAGCAGATATCGCGCATCATTCGGAGATCGAAGACTCGGGCAGTCTGGTCTCGTGCTGACGTCGCGAGGCAGTCGCCTTGCACCTTCTCGAACAAGGTTTTTGTGATTGTGTTCTTGTGTCCGTGGAGGGTAGTCAGACAACGGCCGGTTCTGGGGTCCCACAGCTTTACTAAATGGTCTTTAGAGCCCGATACCAACAATCCCTTGGTCGGATGCCAATCGCAGCTCTTGGCATCCCAGCCGTGGCCCTTCAGTATTGACTCCTCTGCTCCTCCCGCAAAGTCAAAAATCTTCAAAGTCGAGTCGTCGCAAGCAGTGACGAACTTGGAGTCGTTAGGGCTGAAAGCGAGATCTCTGACAGGATCGTTGTGCGCAGCGATACTTTGGAGGTTGTTGAAGTTGGGCTGCCAGTACTTGACGCATCCATCGTGATCGGCCGAGATAAGCCAGTCGTCGTTGTGGGAGTAGGCCAGCGCTCTGATGGCAGAGTCGTGAGCCTGCATAATCGTCTCAAAGTTGAATCCTGTGCCGTTCCATAATGTGAACTCTCCGCTGCTGGAAGCGGTCAAAAGGCGGCGGCCTTCTGGTGTCCATCGGACGACGTTGATGGGATGCTTGATCTTGTTGAGTGACGAGTGGAGGTGCTTCACTGGAATTGTGTCGCCAGGATCTGTTTTCCTCGCGGCAGGAGGTATGAACTGTGAGACTGTTAGTGCCAAAAGCCACACACGGTAAGAGCGTAGGAAATTCGCTGACAACTTACGTCAACGATGAAGCTAGCACTCGGTCGCTCGATTTCTCCGGTGTATGCATCGCCATCCAGGGGTGACCGATGGCGCATCCAGTTGGCGACAGTTGACCCGTAGTCAGTGACAGGACCTAGAAGATGTTAGCCATATGCCCTCTTTAATGCCTGCTGACCAGTGTCTTGAATCTCGAGGTGACTCCATTGTAAACCCTGATGTTCCCAGCCTTTCATGAAGCAGCAGAACAAATGTCATCACATTCGGCAATTTCTCATGAGGCTGGTATGACAAAACAATGCGTTACTCACGTCGACCTCGAGCTCTCACAAATCCGCCATCACCGTCTCCGCCTGGCCCTCTCCTATCATGGTGATCCCCTCGAGGATCGTACGCCATCTTTATACTGTCATGAGCGAGTCTCAGATCAGCTGGGTATCACGGAAGTGCGTATCCTTGTTTATACTGATGGTATGAAACTCGCGGATTGAATAATTGCAGTTTGGCGTTGTAGGTGAGGCAGCTTCCAATTGTTCAGTCCACGAGGCTGGTTGGTCGCCAATCACAGCGAAAATGAGCACGACGTGTGCACGAGCCATACCCGATTCTCTCTAGGTCACCTGACCGGCCAGAAGAACGTCCCCGTTGGGGAGGCAGGAGCTACCTGTCTAGGTACCTAGCTCAATTAGCTGATGCACTTTGAGGGGCTCCACGGCTCTTATCTGGATTTCTTATCAGGGCCAACAAGGGCTCAGCTCCCAAATTTCCTTCCGCCAAAAATATCCCACGACGTTTAGAATGAGGTGATAATTACGGAAAGGTGCGGTCTGATAACCCCAGTCACGTTTCCCACCCGAGAAATCCTCTTTTCCCCTTGACAATTTACATGTGATTGAGTTCAAGCCACGACTCCCTCTTCATTTTCTTCCTCGCAATGCTTTACGCCCCACGAACCCCCGTGTCCACCACTCAGAGATGTCACCGGGGATCGCCGTCACTCCGTGGAACCATAAAGACCCTTGGCGTGCATGCATGCGCTTTTCTCTCCGGGCCTCAACTACCTTGGCGTCAGAGTTAGTATACTACGTAGTAAGATTTGTTTTGATTCTTGGTGGGCTGCTTAACTGCAGAGCTGGCTGCACTACTCTACCCCCAACGAGCCGCCAGCCGAATTAGATCAGACCAACCCAGACAGACGGGCAGACAGACAGACAGACAGCTCCGGCGGCCCTGACATTCTCAAGGTCCCCCCTTCCAATCTCCAGGGCCGTGCCATCCTCTAGCTCCTCTAGGTATCGCACTGCTCACCTTCCCGTCTAGTTCTTCTTCTGTTTTGTTTTGCTGTCTTGCATATTTGTGTCTCTAATTATTCTCTTGCCTCGCGTCTCTTTGTAAACCGCCCCCATCTGCATTCTTGTCGTCAGCGCGCCTCCTCTTCCATCATTCCTCCACGTTAACGAACGGATCCCCACGCTTCGAGGGCCGGTGGCGTTGGCCTAGCTCCCTCCACCTGTTTTACCCTCTGCCCCCCTTGTGCCTTGACGTACCCCCTACTTTGCTTTCCTCCCCTCGATCATTGCCCCTCTCTTCGTAAAAGGTACGGTCCGGCAAAGGTCACTGCGCTCAATCGCCCGATTCATCCAAAATAAAATAGCTTCTCTTAGCTATCAGAGAGCTTAGTTCGGAACCACTTCGCCATCCGCCGTCCCTTGGAAACACTGGTTAGAATCCAATTAGTTCCGTTTCCTCCTGCCCCGGCCGGGCGTGGTGTCTTGCACACTTGGTCCGATCGATACCTTATCGCGCTTGCCACCTCTCACTTGCATTGCATATACATACTAGCTATACCTTCCTTACCTATCTATCCAGCTTTTCTCACTTTTTTTTTTCCCCTTTCACCCATTTGTTCCCCTCATCATCCACCACAGACACTTTTCTTTACTCACCCTCATACATTCTTGCCGGGAACCCAATTGCTTTCAGGACGGCCTGCCCGCCATGAATACGGCTACGGTGACGAGCCTTGAGAGCTCAACCACCGCCTCATCCCTCCGCAACACACACAATGGCAGCGCCAATCACAAGGAAGCTGCCGAGTCAACCACTCCCGAAAAGCACCGCACGCCCGAGGAACTGAGGAGAGCAGTCCAGCGGAAGTACCGACACGTCGCTGCCGTTCACCACAGATCGCGCCCTTCCACCTTGAGCCATGATTCTAATGCTGCTCCGAGTTTCATCGGCTTCAGGAACTTGATGGTAATCGTACTAGGTATGGTTGAACCGGCATCCGGCGGCTGCTGCGCGGTTGGGCTTACGGTGTGTAGTTGTCGGTAATCTTCGTCTGATGATGGAGAATATCCAAAAGGTAGGCAGCTGTTGACATTCCGAACATGATCCCACGTTATTAATCGTTTGTAGTATGGAGTGTTGATTTGTGTTCGCTGCCACGATTTTCGTCGGCAAGATATCGCGTTGGGCTTGGGCTTATACCTACTCATCCCCTGCCATCTGTTTGCCGCATACTTGATCGAATTAGCTGCCGCTCAGCAAGCAAGGGGCTTGCGAGCCAAATCAAAGGATGGAGCCGCAAGTCCGACACACGACCAGCGCTCACGATTCGAGTCCACCTGGAAGGTCATCGCTTGGATCCACACCGTCAACGTCACACTTGCTCTGGCTGTGACGTCCTACGTCGTGTACTTCCACATTCATCACCCCCTGATCGGTACCTTAACCGAGCTTCACGCCCTAATCGTCTGGCTCAAGACGGCATCCTACGCCTTCACAAACCGAGACCTGCGACATGCCTACTTGCACCCTGTCAAGGGTGAGCTCGCAGCCATGCCTGACATCTATCAGCAGTGCCCCTACCCGCAGAATATCACGATGCACAACCTGGCCTACTTCTGGTGGGCACCGACGCTGGTCTACCAGCCGGCGTACCCGAGAACGGATAAGATCAGATGGTTGTTTGTCGCTAAGCGCATGGCGGAGGTGTTTGGTCTGGGCGTTTTCATCTGGTTCGCGAGTGCCCAGTACGCTGCACCGGTCTTGATCAACTCCCTCGACAAGATCGCGTCCCTGGATGTCCCCAAGATCCTTGAGCGGCTGATGAAACTTTCAACCATCTCCTTGGTCATCTGGCTCGCCGGTTTCTTTGCTCTGTTCCAGTCTTTCCTCAATGCACTTGCTGAGGTGACTCGTTTTGGCGACCGGTGCTTCTACGAGGACTGGTGGAATAGTGAGAGTCTGGGTGCGTACTGGCGTCTGTGGAACAAGCCTGTCTACCAGTACTTTAAGCGTCACGTCTACTCGCCCTTGATTGGCCGAGGATGGAGTCCCCGGGCTGCCCAGCTGGCCGTCTTCTTCGCCTCGGCGGTGCTCCATGAGGTACTTGTCGGCATCCCGACTCACAACATTATTGGTACGCCACCTTCTACAATACTGCAGTGCGGTACAGTGCATTTGCTAACAAACACCAGGTGTTGCTTTCGCTGGCATGTTCTTGCAGCTCCCTCTGATCGCCATCACCACCCCTCTCGAAAAAATGCAGACGCCGACGGGCCGCATGCTAGGCAACTGCATATTCTGGATCTCTTTCACTATTCTTGGACAGCCGTTTGCTGCTCTGATGTACTTTTACGCCTGGCAGGCCAAATATGGCAGTGTGAGCAGGCAGATAGCGTGGTCGACCGCACCAAGCTCGTAATGAACGTAATTTGTAACAGGCATAGTGTTGCCTGTTGTATTGTGTACCTGTCTACCTTTATTATAGAAGCAGAATAAAAACAGGAATGGCGCTTTTCAACATCATATTCAGTTGTATAGTACACTTAGGGCACGGTCTCCTGCGACGTATGTGCAGTGATGCTAACCGCAGAAGGGGATCATGATACCGACACGCTTGCGATAGTCGACGTAGTCCTGGCCAAAGAACCTCACCAGCAGGTCCTCCTCGTGACGTATCCTCTTGGAGAAGAAATACCACAGCACACCCGCATAGGCGACGAGGGAGAGCAGGTTCCCCATGACCAGCTGGGTGCCGATGGCCCACCAGAAGAAACCAAAGTAGGACGGGTGCCGGAACCAGCCGTAGACGCCGCTCGTCACGAGGGTGTGCGACTCGGCACGGTAGTGCTGGATTGTGTGGTTGAAGCTCTGCCCCGCCGTGACCATAGCTAGCGAGCGGACCGCCTGGCCCCCAACCACCAACGCTAGCCCGACTGCGAGCAGGACAGGCCTCAAGCCGAAGGGGGCCCAGACGGCGCCCGGGAAGACGAGGTTTGTGAGGAGGCACTCGGCGAAGGCGGTGGCGTGGGCGATCGCGTAGGCGGGCCAGTTGGCGGTGAGAAGGAAGGCGTGGACGGTGGCCTGGGGCGTGTTGTAGGCTGCCGTAGTCCAGAACTCGAGGAAATGGAAGAGAGAGAGGGCGGCGAGGAAGAAGGGGAGACGCCAGAGCGGGGAGGAGGTCGAGGTGAGGAGAACGAAGGTCAGGAGGAGACCGGTCAGGTAAGCTGCGCCGAGGCAGAAAGCACGGAGAGCGATACCGGCAAGGGACTTAGGCTGACGGGGGTAGTATTCTTTGCCGGGTACGGGAGGGTCAGCGGGACGGGCGTCGCTGGGAGACACGTTAGTCATGAGTGAGGGGAAACCGTGTCAGAAGCGCTGTTATGAGGATGAGATGGTGCGGGAGATGACCTTGAGAAGAGGGGTTGTCCCATGGTGACAGGCTAGAAGGCTCGAGGGCTGAGAGTCAAAGGAGGAGTTTCATGGGCTTGCATGAGGGGATCGCGATGGCGGGGCTCGTGGTGTTGAGGGGCAGGAGCGAGTGAAGGGACCCCGCGAAGGGGGCTTCCGCTGCGGTGGCCACGCTTCGTGAGGGGCGACATCCGGGGCGGAAACAGGGAATCGATAGGGAACCAGGTTGGACTTTTGACAGAGTCCGGACCGAAGGGAATGGAGGGCAAGGGAGGAGAGGCTTGGCAGGGCTGAGCTGATTCGGAGGGCAAGGACAGGACAACAACTTACACCCGGCGGAAAGTCGACATCGTAGCGGCGGCGGGAATCTATGATCCGATGTTGTCCTGAAAGCTTGGCCAAGCGAGCCACTTGGGAGTAGTGGGTCCAGTTTTTTCCTGATTTTTTTTTTGGCGGCCGCGGGATGCGGTTAGGGCGGGCAGGACGGAAACGTGAACCCGTAATCGAGTTCTCGGTCTGAGCCTCAAACGACGAAAAAGGACAGACAGACAAGACAGGGGAAGGGGGGGTAAGGGAGCGACGTCAGGAAAAAGTCGTGTGCCGGCGGCTCTAGCTCCCAAGTACCGGCATTCCAATGCCAACTGCGTTGCACAGACGGACGTTGGGACGAGAGGGTTAAGGGAAAGCTTGGCAACACTGACCCAACTCTGGCCGCCTTTCTAATCAAAGCGCAAGGCGATACGACCGAACAGGGTGAGTAATTCGGCCACCAGAGTACGACGCGTAAGAACACTTCGGATGCGAGTAAGAGTCCCTGCGAGCGTGGCCTCCCTGCAAAGAGTCCGTTGGCGTGGAGTATTCGTCGTCGGTTCCGAAGACGCGGCTGCGTGGGGAGAACGGAGAACAAAAGAGGGAGGAGAGCGGGAACCGATCATATGTAAAAAAGCAATCCGAAAAAGGAAACAAGAGCAAAAGAAGGCGGTCCAGAGTTGCCGTGTGGGCTCTGTGGAGAGTACCCGATTTTGTTTTAATTCTCCTTTCGCAGATCCCCCACTTCGGCCCCAATGCGATTCTGATTAATCTGAACAGAAGGGAAGGGTAAAGGAGAGGGTGTGTCTGAGTGAGAGCGAATTAGTCCCTAATGGTGAATACAGACAACACACTTCTCTTCTCGCTACACAAGCACACATTTGGAGGGGAGGGACGAAGGCATAGTCCAGCAGTCGAACGCGGGTAAGGCCAAGCGTGAGCGCGGGCCGAGTTAGGGGGGGCGGGTGACGCAAGTGCGTGGAGCAGCTGCCCACCCCCCGTCGTCGTCGTCGACTTGCTCGGCCCCGAGATTCGAGGTGATGCGCTTTGGTCTGCTGTCGTCTTCGGTGGAGGGGGGGCAGCAGCAGCACCACCACCAAAACGCTAACGACGAGCTGTCAGTTTACCCTTGAATTCCTCGGCTTCACCGACAACTTTTGCTCTCCTTAGCTTTTTCCTTCCCTACATGTTCTTTCTTTCCAAATCGCTCAATTGGTCACTTGACGTCTCTTCTTCAGGGCTAGGCGGCGAAATAAACTACCAAGCCCTAGCCTGAGAGCGGCCGGCATTGACATCCGAGATCGTTTACGCTATTCAGCCCATACAGTACCTCTGCGTCAGGGCATCCCCGTTGCCCATTGGAGCGTGTCATTTACAAAAAGTCTTGGGGACCTGCTCCAAACGTCCCTTGCCTTTGCTCCTCGCTTTCTCGTAAAAACCACCGTGGCTCGCCGCTCGTTTTCATCACTCCCTGTCCCTCAGCGAAACTCGCTATCAGTGAGACCCCACTCGTGCCGTCCCGACCATGAGATACACGCATATGCACCACGCGCAGACGCAGACGGGCTGTTCAGGCACCCGGCAGCCGACCATGAACACCCACTCTATTGACAAAGAGGAGAACCGAAGGCGCATGAGGGACGGCGAGCTCTACTGGGCTTTCACCCCGGATCTCATTGCGGACCGGAAACGGTGCAAGACGGCATGCGACAAGCTCAACGCCGCCGGTGATGTGAGCCGCCGCACACTTGTTGGCCTGTGGAAAGAGTAAGTTTACCTCTTAGTTGTTTCCATTCAAGACTTCCTGGGTACTTGAATAACCCCTGCCACTGTGGGATTTGATTGCTCTGTCCTGAAGAATATGGGCCTAACTCGGATTACCAGCATCAACTGCGACACGGTTCCTCTTCCTCCACTACGCGGCCGCCGGGACGAGGATAGTGCCCTGCTCGAGAACTACCCGTGGATCGAAACCCCTATAAAGATGGATTACGGCTACAACGTAAAGTTCGTACAACCCATTGTTCCACACGCAGTCAAATCGGAGGTCTTCGTGGTCTCTCCGCCTCTAACCATAAAACAGGCTCGGCGAAAACGTGTACATCGGCTCCAACAGTACGTGGGTAGACACCTGCCTCATCACGGTGGGGTCGCGCACCATCATCGGCCCCAACTGCTGCTTCTACAGCGGCGAGCACCCGCTGGACCCCTCCCTGCGCAATGGCACCCGTGGACCAGAGAGCGGGAAGCCCATCACTATCGGCGACGACTGTTACTTGGGTGGCAATGTTATTGTGCTGCCCGGCGTCACCATCGGGCGCGGCGTGACCGTTGGTGCAGGGAGCGTCGTGACGAAGGACGTGCCGGACTATGTGTGCGTCGCCGGCAATCCGGCGCGGATAATCAAGAAGATCGTGCCGTCAGACACCGTGTCGACGCCGGTGTTGTCGGCCAACTTTAATTACACCTCTACTATGTAGTAATATTATTTCATTTCTCTTCGCAGGCGTATATAATTGGTCGACTCATAGACCACCCTGTATGGTGAAGGACGCGATGATGAGGACCAGGACGTTAATGACGCCCCAGAGCAGCGGGATCCAGGTTGACATGGAGAAGAATCCGGCGTTGTAGACCGCACCGAGGCTATATAGAAACACAAAGGTCAGCCCCTGCTTTGTCATCCACCTCCTGGAGGTCCCTAGAAGCGACTTACATGAGGCCAACGACGCTGCCGGCAACCAGTGCTTGTACGCCGGACATGATGAGGTACAGAAGCGGAACGGCCCAGAGATATGTCAGCGACCCACGCTTATTGGTGTGCATGGCGATGGTGATGGCTGCAGCGCCGAGGTGCACGACGGCGTAGATGATGGTGGTCCATAGCACGGTGAAGCGCCAAATGTCGCCGATGTGAAAGAGGCTCCAGCGATGATCTTCTGTCAAGTCCCTAAGCTGCCAGTTGATGCTGGGGAACGAGGGCGTATTGTAGTTTTCGGGCGGGTAGTTGCGTGCCCTTTGTGCCATTGCAGCGGTCCGTCTATGTAGTAGGTAGGTTGGTTAGAAGGGAGAGACGTCGGCTTGAGATGTCGTTGACACCCGCGGCTGGTGGCTGGGTAGGTAGGTGGATGTCACTACTGTAGTAGTCACTGGGGCTGAGCTCGCCGAAGTAAGTACCTAGGTTGGCAGCTGTGGAACTTTGTTATATGCATCTGGTGCATATAACAGGGGATACTGATATTTCGCCTTATATATATGTATATATAGACGATAAGCGTGTATGCAATTATCAGTAGTCTTTTTTTTTTCTTTTTACCCAAGGCTCAACATCACTTACAGCTGTGGAAGCGCCAATCATATATGTATTTTTCCAGCTTGTAGATCGGTGCCTCATATAACGCGATTACCTTCACATGGGATTTAGTCTTCTTTTTTACCATTAACTATATATTTTGGTTGCTCTTGAATGACGGAAGTACTCACGGAGCCTGGTTGCAATGATGTGATTCAGCGTTAACAAACCAAGCGAGGCGACTAGCCACGACACCGGATGACACGGTCCTGGGCATACTGAACTCCATTGTCAGGGTATCATGTCTCATAGAACTGGAGAGGACACACGGTAGCCTTTTGGGGGCTTCTGCTTCGGGATCTACTCCTCAATTTAGAGGGATTTGTCGGAGAAGTAGAACTGCAAAACAAATAGCTGTCACGTTGATGTTGTGAGGGCAAAGGAGAGAGGGGCCCCAACTGCCATTTACCAAGGCAAGCGCGTTCCTCTACTCACGAAAAGGGACATCGCTACTCGGCCCTGACTCTCTCATACCCATGCCCAGCCCCATTCCAGTCTTGTCTTCATGCTTTCATTTCAGCCTACAAGCATCAATAAATCATGCGTTTCGACAGAGGATCCACATCCGCTCTGGTGCGAATCTAAACCAGTAGGATTACGCCCTCCCCCGCGTCTCACAAGTTAGCGTAAGGATCAGTAGAAAACACATTGAAAACAATTCAATCAGCTCAGTTGGCCATTCAGTTGATCATTCAGCTAAACATACCTGAATCAGTGCTTTGACCAATAAAGATGCCAATATCTATTCAACCATGACGTCTATATAGCTGAACGTGTTTCCATTTAATTAAACTCTTATCACATTTTTGAACGGTTCAGTAGGGGCTGTTTATGTAGTGTGTTAGCGGTGGTTGTTGTTGTTGGCCGGGCCTGTCGATCTTCAGGTGTTGTGGGAGGTACCTACGGAGTACCTAGGTACCGACCTAGGCTAGCTCGTCAGGGATGGCGCAACTCCTGGGAAAGCTTGGGGGTGTGGCTGTAAGCCTGTTTTCAGGTGCCTCGGTAAATCAACCGACGGAGACATCCTGCCATCTCAATCATAGCCACTGCACCACAACTGCCCGTCATCCGTCCTGGAACCGACTCGATCCCTTGGGCTTGCCGCTCACGATTCCTCGTGCATCAACAATTGCCAAACGACGTGCCCGCACAGCGCACGATGCCCGCCGACCGGCTCCTCAACACAGTCTTGCAGCTGTATCAGAACGTCCACGATGATCGCAAGACGGACCAGATCGTCGGCTCGACCGTGAATCTCCTCACTACTCTCTCGAACCCGCTGAACCTTGGGGTCCTTACCTCACAGCTGCTTATCGCGCCGGCCATCTGGCACCGCCGTGAGGGCCTTCGGACGAGCCTGCGCATCATCTCCGTCTACAATAGCGCTGCGATCCGGGTGCGCCAGAATGAGCTGGATAATGCAAAAATCATGATCCCAAACGCTCTGCGGCAGGGCGGCGGGCTCAGCTGCGATACGTGGGTCAGGGCCGTAGTCAAGGGCGCCGACGACCGGTCCAATAGGTGGCAACATCTGCTGGTCTTAACGGGTATCCTGATGGGCATGGAAGGCAACGATAGAAAGTCGCTGTCGCGTGGTCTGAGGAATACGCTTGAGGAGGCAGTCGTGACGGCCGCGAATCTGGCGTTGGAGAGCCAGGATGGGTCGTTTGCTTCGGCGTCGATTGTGCTTGCGCTCAACTACGCCTTCCCGTTCCTCTCAGGCCTCCATCAGAGCGCGATTAATTGCAATGCGCTTCTACCTATTGCTGTGCTGGCTATCACAGGGGAGGACGGCTTTCAAGACGGGCGGTTCCTGGAGGACATCAGGAAAGATGTCAAGCAACACGGCCAGATGGTCGAGTGGGCCCCGAATACCCCCTCATTTCAGCTATTGCAGTCAATCGAGCGCAAACCGCTGATGGGCGGTATGGGGCCCTTGTCGAGGCTGGCAGCCTTTGCCGTCACCAACGCAACGGACTCTGCCATCGTCCTCGAGGCCCAGGACTGCCTCCTTGAGTTTTCGCAGAAACTGTTTCAGCAGTGGCAGCGCAATCCGTTATCAACAGTGGACGCCGCCGAAGAGACGGCACGGCTGGAGCCCAACACGCTGGAGGCTACCTGGCCGATTTTGTGGGGGACGCTGAAGAAGACGATGTACGCGACAGTCGCTGTTATGCAGGCCATCATTGGACGCAGCCTTCTCGACCCTCGCATGAGGAGCGACGCCGTGGCTCCCCAAGTCGCCACCAAATTATTGCACACGCTACGGTTCTTGTTCTTCGTCTCGTCGAGGCACGGAGCCGGCGCGTTCCAGGCATACACATTCACCTATCTCACATCCCTAGACATATTGGCACGCTTTGGGGACGCGTGTGTATCCTTCCTAAGCGAGACGAAGCCTCCTCATGCGGGAGCAGTGCCCCCTAGCCCGTTAGACCGGACACTGGACCTCTTTCATATGAATGTATCGGAGCACCTACCCCTCAACATGCCCACCGAGGCCTGTGACAACCTCATTGTCCAGCCAGCAACCGCCTATCTCACTCACACCGGCACAATGACGGCGACCATGGTCGAACTGTTTGAGGCTGCTCACAGCGCCGTGCTTTCAGTGTTGTCTTGCCCACATAACGGCCCCTTAACCGTTGGTCTTGTGCCGTTCTATATCGATGCTCTTTTTGCTTCCTTCCCTTTACAAATATCATCGCGACAATTCCGGGTGGCTTTTAAGACAGTCATGCAGATCGTCTCTCCGCCATTCCCGATCTCGCTCACGGAGCCCCAGCTGTCTGAGACATTGCTCGAGATGGTGCGCTTCAAGACCATGGGCGCGAGCACCACTCTCTTGCCTCAGACGCAAGACGTTATTGCGCAAAGCGAGAAGGGCCTCATGCCACAACAAGAGCCCCTCTCCGAGCAGAGCTCGCTCGTCCTGACGCTCATCGACTCGCTGCCCTTCCTGCCGTTGCCGCTTGTGGAGGAATGGATGACATTGACCGCGCAGGCAATGAATGGGATTTCCGACCCCGTGATGCGTCAGCCTGTCAAGGACCGCTTCTGGGAGGTTCTGGTCAGCGGCGAGATGGATGTCGAAAGGGCCACGATTGGCGTTGCATGGTGGACCACCAAGGGTGGACGGGAGTTGGTTCTGGGGCGGGATGTGCAGCAGATCCCCATGATGAGTGGTGCAATCATGGATGAGAGCAAGTCGAGTCGATTATGAGAGGTAGAGAAGGGGAGGTGAGATGAGCTGTAGCATGTGCTTATATTGCATATTTCAAGCGAGTATTAAATGATGAATGATGTTGAATACAACCAAAAATACAAAAAAACCAAAAAAAAAAAAAAACGGGGAGGCTCGAACCCTGGCCCTTGAGAGCGACCTACCTAAGCCAAGGAAGATAACAGACAGTACCTCCTTGACCCCTCGGCCAACTAGCTTTTTCCGCCGCAGGGAGGCTCAACGCACTCGCGCACGCGGGGCCGATCGCGTGGTGGGGCCGGGAGACGGGACGGTATCCACAAGTTCGACCCGACAACACCAGACCAAGTCCCACCATAGACGGCACAGCACCAAGAAGTACATCTGGACACACGCGGGGACCCATACGAACGACGTGTATAGCGTGGTGGCCACATGTCGGGAATTCAGGAGAAACTACAAAAAAAGAAAGGCTTCGCTGGAACATACAGGAACATGAACTCACCTCCGCCGCACTCAGCGCTGGATCTGGCCCCGTTGCCTCAAGCCATCCCTTCGAAAACTGAGGCCGTTGTTGAATAATTCGGAGGAATTTTATAACCAAGTACCCCCTTCTCTTCTTGTGGGCTGGTTATGACTGTTAGAAAGTGCACAGCTGCCAAACAAAATCAAACCAAAAAGTCCGCTGATAGCGACAGTTGCTGTTGGCACCTTCTTGGGTTGATAATGGGTGAAGAGCATGCAGTTTTCATAGAGACATCGCGTTATATTTCATTTAAGTATCTGGGATTCTTGTAGTGGTCTTATTCAGTGCTTGAGCTTGCTATATTGAGCTATCGCGATGTTTTCGTCATGCTGTTGCTGCATATGCATCGACCTCGTGATCTCCTCTGCCACACGCTTCTCGCTTCACCAGTGTGGATTTAGTGATTTCCCACCATCAAATCTGTTCCTCTATACCAACCGCTAGACAGTCTGTTAAGTTAGAACACATATCATGAGGGGCACTCCAACGAGGATAAAAAGAAAGACTCACTGGGCTATCGTGGACTCCTCGGCACTGGGTTTTCCTTCCCTTATCGTGAACAGCACGGCCGGCCACCGTACCAAGCCCGCAACTGCTGCACCAGTCGCATAAGGCTGTTGTAGTCGGGGAGGTACTCAGGGTCCTGGTAGAATCGGTCAGGGTCCGGCATGAGGGGATCATTAGCAGCGCGAATGATGGTGGGCATGATGGCCTGGATCAGCGGCTTGTCCGCTTCGCGTACACCGCCGATCTTCGCGTAAAGGAGGCGCTTGAGAGCGGCCTTGTACTTGTGGGCGATTTGCGGGGGCGGATTGATGAGCAGCGGGTTGATCACCTCGACAGGGCCGGAGGCGCGGAGTTTGGCTTTCATCTTTGGGTTTGACGTGCGTTGGTTCAAGATGAGAAGTTGGGCGGGTGGTAACAAGAGGCGAGGGGCTCGGTCGTCGTTTTTAGTCGACCTAAGGATGGTATCTAGAGTGTATTTGAGAAGTGTCTTTGAGACGGGAGGCAGAGGCTTTGTTTGTGGAAGTTTCCCGAACGGGAAAGTGCCTATCACCTGGTATCCAGGCAAGGCAGTCGCGAAAAGTACGTTTCACAGCGCTCCTTCCCTCCTCCTTTCACATGCCCTTTATTTCGTAGCTTAAATCTGGTAGCTTTTGAGTTGCTGTAGTTCAACCAACTCGTACGGTGACGTTAAGGGCATATATTTGATATCGATGTATCAGAACGAGTAATAATAGTCAGGAAGGGTGACGAGCAGATTAACAAGTCTACCTTGCCACCAATGTGTCTCTGAGACAGAAGAAACCCCTCGGCAACAAATTCTCGTCAATGAAACTCTTTTAACTAAATTCTTTGCAGAGCCAGGGCTCGTCTGGGATACAAACTCCTTCTGTGGCTGATAGTCTGCGAGCCTTAATCAGGTGTACAGCTTGACTGAGCTAGATGGGTCCAGATTCAAAATACAACTGGCACAGCAAGTGTTTGGCAGTGGCTGCTACCTTGATGGATTGAATTTGAGTTGGCTGACTGCCTGGGAAGTCGCACCCTTCCAGGAAGGTGGGATCTATCTCCGTAGCAGTCGGGAAGTCGCAACCTTCCAGGAAGGTGGGATCTATCTCCGTAGCAGTCGTTGCCATATCTATAAAGATCGACTCCCCATTCCTCCTTGTTCAACTTCTTTCTCCCATCTTCATCTCATCAACATCCCATCCATCACTCATTCCATCATATTCCATCCCATCCATCACTCATTCCATCATATTCCAACCCATAATCGTCTCTCCCCATCATCCATCCAACATGTCTCTCAGACAGTTGAACGTCAGCGATCGGACGGATGCTTCTGCCATCTCACTTTCAGACTCGATCCGAAATATGGCCATCACGGGTCTCCGACTCGCAAAGGAAGCTTTTACCGAGGAAGAGTATCAGAACTCCACTTCCGACCAAGTTCTCCAGCGCATGCTCTCAACCAAATCATACATTTCGACCACTTCGAGCTTTGCCGAGAAGAACCACAACGCCGCTACCAAGGACTTCCATCTACAACGCTTCGAAGAACTCGGCAGGGGACAGTGCGGCACAGTGTACGGATTGCTCGGCACTCCCACCATCGCGAAGCTGCCTAACGCCCCCAACAAGGCCGAGGAACTTCGTACTGACTACCTCATGCACAACAGAATTGAGAATGCCACGCAGGAATATAAGGCCATGCAGGAACGTGACCCAAGCCTCGGAATCAGCGCCAGGGTCCCCAAGCTCGGTAGTTGGAACTCTGAGGAATCGAAATTTTGGGCCTCGTCCGGACTTCGCTTTGATCCCCGCGTCGAGATTAGAATCGCGGCGTTGGTCTCAGAGCGTGTGCTCCCCGCCCCCCTCCCTGTCAGGGAGGCACTTGTCGACGTTCTCTTACCCACTGTCATTAGTCGTCGAAAGCAAGATTTTCTGGCCAGACCCGAGAACAAGAACTGCCTCATTCGCATGTATCTTGGCCGGCGTCACACGACCAAGACCCAGGACAGAATCCAGAACCTGAAGCTACAGAACTTCCCCCTCCATGTCAATGAGATGGAGCAGCTAGGTCTTGACACGGCCCACTTTGCGACCCTCATGGCCAATACTCTGGCCATCGTGCACTGGGGTGCAATGGTCGACGGCAATGATGTCGAGTTCATCTTGGGAAGCTCTCCCGCCAAGGTGACTAAGGTGTCCCCGAAGGAAGCTGAGGCCATGACCTCGAAGCAGTTGTGCGAGGCTACCAACTTCGAGTTCAACAATCGGTCCATGGAAATGTGGCTAATCGACTTCAATCAGTAAGTCCCCTTTCCACCTCTCGCTTCTTGGGAATCGCGACTGACATTACTGTTAGGTGTTCCCCCATCAAGGAGGATCAAGCCGGTATCGACAAACTTGTCAAGGCTTTCATCTTCAACGACCCTTACTTCCCTCGCCCGAACCAGTCGCATAGCCGCGATCAGGAGCTCTGGGGTATCTTTCGCGAGGCTTATCTCAACGTGAGCCACAAGTTCACCGAGAGGGCCGGCCCGGACACATTCATCGCACGTGTGGAGATGGAGGGCAAGAAGCAGAAGAGCATTGATAACCTTTTCTAACTGGCATGACGCCTTATATCTTTATAGATGAGTACCCGAAGAACAGAGAGGAATTATGGCGACAACAAGTAACAGAAAAGGACCCCATGTATCTTTATGGCGATCGTTTGCGCCCGGCTAGTTTAGTCAAGGGTAGTAAGGATTGTTAAACAATGGAAAGCCTTACTGAGCTCTAAGTTGGTTGCTTACCTGCCTGGTTGTGTGCAAAGCAATCCAAGTAACTCGCAATTCACACTCGGCACACTCTTTAGCCGCACCGCGCCCTACATGCCCACTCAATCAGCCAGAATCAGCCAGCCCACCTCCGGCCCAGGCTCAGCACCAAATACCCACACCCGCCGTCCCGAAACCCCACCATCTCCGTAAGCCCTGCCGTCCCGGCTCCCCAGTCCCAGGCCACCGGGCAGTGCCAGACTCCTCTCCTTTCTCACACGCTCCATACAGGCAAGCTCTAGAGAGCCATCGCCTAAAAGGGGCAACCCTCACACACGCCTCGCATATTCGTATCCCTCCTCCCCAGGATCGGGCAAGATCGGAGTGCCAGTGACGTAATTCCCGAACAATCACCAGTGGAGACCGTGACTCTGTCCTTTTCCATCGTGAACCCCCGCTGGGCATGCTGGTGGCTCTCCTTCGAAACCCAAACATAACTATTAGGTGATTGCTCTCCACTTCCTCGTCACGACGGACGGCCAAGCCCACTTTTCGAGTCTCTCTCTATTTCTCACTCCATAGCCATCGCCCTCCCGAGTCCTAGGCACGGGTTTAACAGGAAGAACGCATAACCGACCAAACAGTTCGGGATCCCCAGATTCTTGCTCCGTCTTCTTATTCCAAAACTAGCAAAGGTTCCCAGCCCGGGGGAAGGGGAGCTGGGATCGTCGTTGGGGAGTGGTTCATACATCCATCCACACCCACACTCCCAATATACCAAATGCCGGTATATCTACTCTTCCTCAGTCCTCACCCCGGTCACGTCACCTTACAAGCCTTGATCCCTCCCCCCATGCCCACAGCCCGAGTCTGGGCCCTGATCGTTCATGGATGAGAAGTGTGCCTCAGGTACGCCATGCTGTAATGCCCTGCCAACCTCAGCGCCTCGGACATAACTCTTACTCAACCGTCGCGGTGTACGCCCTCCCCATTGGCCCGTTGGCTCGTCTTCCAGAAGGTCCCCAAGGCTACATCTGCCATGGAAGCTAAGTTTTGCAAATGCACCTCCTGACACTCCGTGACCAAGAATATCCCGGCCAAGCCTGCGCTGCGCAGCAGGTATCAGCATCTGATGGTCGTATTAGTAGTAGCACGTGTACACTAGTATCATGAGCTGAGTGGACCTGCCCATGGTGGTCATCTCGGACTCTGCAGGATTCAGGAGGCAAGACTAAAGCTTCGCTATCAAGCTCAAGCTTACCACACGTGCATACACACCCCCTCAACGCGCAACCCAAACAAGCCAAGCCGTCGCGTACACGGAAGATCTGGGAAGGAAAAAAGAGGACCCCCGAAACTCCTGCATCTTACAGTCTTTCCTCCCCCCCTTGGGCTAGATTGAGGGGAAGGAGAGCTCGCCCAGCCGATGCGCCCGTCGAGTCATGGCCAGAACATCCAGCCCCGTTTGATTACACAAACGTCCACGTCGGCGCAAACGGAACTCAAACGGAATCGAACCCGGGCTGCAGATATCAGGCAGTCTAGCGTACATGAGAAAAGGGGTCACTGGGGAGGGCGAGAAACGACAACCACCGCAAATCTTGGTCGCTTGCTCGTGATGCTTCGTTATCTAGAAAGGGAAAAAGAACTGTACAATATTGAACAAGCAGCAGACCAGGTCAAGGCCTCTCTCGGCCAGTGATTTGAACCTTATCCAAGGAATCAGGGCACGAAACCGATCCCGATGTCGCGCCGGCCTGCCATGAAGGGCAGGGAAACCACACCACCCTTCACTTCCTCTCTCCTCTCTCGGTCCTGGAAAGCCGTGTCCCGTGTCCCCGCTTCCTCCGCCGGCGGCCGATCTGGACTTCGCGGCCGCGGTTCCCCTTCGAGATGACAGGGGGCCAACTTCACTCACACTGGGAGCTAACGCAACAAGGCCCAAACAGACAAGAAAATATGTAACTTTTTAGAAACCAATAGAAATAGACAAAAAACTTTTTTCCCGTTTCTCCTTGTTCCCCCTGTCATCGGCGACTGTGATGCTGAAGAAAACGCCTCGAAAACAAAAAACTTGGTAGGCTCTCGCGTGGCCCACCCTTACAATGAAGACCAGAAGACGAAGTACTGCAGGCCGCCTAACCTCCCGTGGGGTATTTCCGCCGCCCAGGTGACATGTCCCTTGTTTGCTGAAAGATGAAAAAACATTTTTGTTGTACTTTTATATCGTGGTCGCATTTTCCCCTCTCAGATGACCGCTCGGCGCCAGTATTGAAGCAATCTTGAAATATGTTTCATCCCTCTTGCTCTGTCGTGATTAAGGACGTTGCTTATATGTATGCTCCGTCCCAGAAAAACAATCTCGCCGTCCGAATGCTGATGTCGTGTCGTTTCGGGTATCGGGTTTTCTTTTCTCGCTCGCTGCAACCTCCCTTTTCACATGATTACTTGTAAACAAAAAATACGACAATGGCCGCGACGGCCGTGATGGAACATCTGAAAGCCCACCCTCGTGTTCTCTTGTCAACTAGTGAAAAGAGTGTCGAGTCTCTGGTTCCTGTCCAGGGAACCGTGCCAATGGCTTTTGGTTGGCACGGGTGTAGTGTTATCGCATGTTGCTCGTGTCGAAAGAGAACTGTGATGGGAAGGCCATGCTAGCACTCAGTCCAAAGGGATCCCATTCGATGCCAGTGTCCAATAGCTGCGTCATGGAAGGATATGCACCCTGGGTTGTGTGGGCAGGCTGCGCAGATTCGCCCTGAGATGCCATGTGCTGGCCGTGGCCAACAGAATTTGGGGAAGGCATCATGTGCTGCGGCGCCTCGCCGGAGAAGCCGCTAGGATATGGACCAGGACCACTCGGCGTATCAATCTCGGAGTCCTCAATCATAGCTGCAGGAGCATCATATTCTTGTTCTGGGCTTTAGTGTTAGGACTAGGACAACAGAGTTCCGTAACATGAGGGTAAGGTGGCTTACCTAGCTGCTCAATGTGGTTCTGGAAGCCAGGAGTCGGATAGTATGAGCCGGTGTTGCCGACTCGAGGAGGACCGCCGGACATCATGTGAGCTCGAGCGGCCGGGTTCATGGGGCCCATCGGGCTGAGCTGGGGCTTCATGGACGATGACATGCCAGAGCGAAGCGGACCGTGATCAGAGGCCGCCGGCGACAGTGCTGGCTGACTGCCATACGCCGCTGTGTTCGTGGGTGAGTTGGAATGGGACGATGGCGTAGGTCGGCCCTTGGGCGACGCGGCTGAATGAGCAGCCTGCATCGGCGGAGGGAGGCTGTTGACGCCAGGCTCGAGCTTCGGGGCGATGCTCGAGTGAGACCTTCGCGACTGGTGATGTCGATTTAGGATGGCACGCTGGATGGGTGGCGGCTGGACCATGTTCTGGGGAGCATGGGTCGGCCCCAAGTTGGGACTGCCCGTTTTGGCTCGAAGCTCAGCCTGAACATCGATACCTGTGATGGAGTGTTAGCAGAGGATTCGTCGATGTCATGTCACGATGATGCCTCACCCTTCTCCAAAAGAATACGTTCCAGCAACGAGTTCTTGTAGCGCAGCATCAAACACTCATCGGCGGCAGTCCGGTGAGCGGCCTGAAGGTTGTGCAGGTTGGACTCGTGGACGCGGATGGCCTCTTCGAGCTGCTTGATGTACTCAGTGCGGCGCTCGCGAAAAGCGGCCTGGGCCTGGCGGTTTCGCTGCTTACGCTCCTCGGATGTAGCGTAGATCTTGGGGTCGCCAGTTAGCCTTCGGCCGGGGGAGAGATAGGATCGAACAAGGTTTCATCCCACTGTGAAACCTTGGAGCGGGTGACACGGACAAAAGTCCGGGGAAACGTTGGTGTTGACAATAAATAGAGGGGTTGTCAAGTGCAGTAAGGGTAAAGAAAAGGAATTGACGTACGGGCTTACGGCCACCCTTTCGCTTGGGCTGCTGATTCTCGGTGGCAGCATTGGCGTTGTTCGAGGAGCCGTTGGCAGCGCCGGGCTGGTCGGCTTCGGGACTAGAGCCTGTGGTCTCGGGAGTATCCTCCTTGACGGGAGCTTTGTTGTCAATGGACATCTTATCTGCCATGCCTTATCTCGCCTGGGGGTTGAGGTAGGTGGCCGGTCGGCAGCGGCAGCGGCAGCAGCAAGCACGGGAGGATCTGTAGATAGGACGCCGTTGTGACGTCGCGTGTTCCACACTCCCAGCCCTACGATGTTCTGGAAGTGTTGTCTGTATGGGTGTTTGCGCGTGGTTGCGGGCGCAAAGGAGATGACAAGCAGGGACGGGGCCGTAAACAATTGCCCGAAAAAGGGAGATCCGGGGGGGACAAGATGCCAGTGGCGCCTACGAGCGCCCGCACGGGAATTGGGGCGAAACCGACAGCGTGGTAGACGGGACCTTGAATGGGTGGGAAAATCTAAGCAGTCGCAAGATAAGGTACGGAGCGGTGCGCAGCTGAGACTGTGACTGGGGGGAGAGGCATCCAAGCGGGCGCAATTGAGCTTCAGGTGAATCTTTGACAGCTGTTTTTTGCCAGCCCAGAGATAAGGGACGCAGCGATGAGAGGTTGCAGTGTGTAAGGAAATGGAAGAGAGCGGTGGTCTTTTATGTAATGATAATAAACTGCCAGCTCGAGGGGGGGCCGCCCTTCAGCCATTCGCCTAGACCCAAACTTGCCAGACACCACCTAACAGGGCCGCCGGCGTGGGCGTGCAGCGGCGAGCGGGGAGGGGCGGGGGATGGATGGATGGATGGATGGATGGATGGATGGATGGGTAAGAGAGAGTGACGTTGGTGGGGGAGGAGAGAGGAGGGGATTCAGGGAGGAGGGGTGAGACCGGGAGGAAAGATGAGGAGGGGGGCGTGTGTTTGTGAAGGGTGTGGACTCTGTAGGCCAAGCTCAGCCAGGTTTGCGCTCGCAATTCCTGTTTAAAAGGGCGAGATGCTCTGCTCTCACAACGTCCACATAGATATGTTGGCAAGTCGGAGTTTGCTCGTGTGTGTATGTCTCTCGCTGTCTCCTCTTTCTTCTCTTCTCTGTCTTCCTTCGTCAGTGCAAGTGGACCGAATGGCCTTGCCCGCGTTTTGGTACAGACGTGGTGCCAAAAGGTTCTGGATATATAGATTGTCCAACGGCTAATTGTTTTCCTTTTTTTTCTCCTTCTTCTTTTCTTTCTTCTTACTCTCTCCTCTTTTTTCTGTTTCTCTTTTCTGCCTGGTGGACTGCCTTGACCTTTCCAGAGAGATCCCGGAATGAGAGTAAGTGGTGTCAAAAGTGGTGGCAGCCACTTGGACGATATGAGAAGGAGGGTAGGGGCTAAGATGAAGGAGGAAAGAGGAGCCCTGTAATGCCAACCTTTACTCTGTTTCTCGACAACCCAATCAGCAGTGCTAGCTGTATGTTGTGGCCCCTCAACGGTGTTGGCGAGGACCAGCAAGCAAGAGCAGAACACTACGATAATGATCGGTTATAGGATAGGACGGGGGCTGTCGTTGCTCCTCCAAAAAGGCAATCCTCGATGGTGGGAAGAGGGAAATTCCCGAGCCTGGTGAGATGGATTGGATATCGGAAGAGGCCAGCTCGGCCCAAGGCAAACGATTCGAGTTCGCTGAAGAGTGTCTTGCGCCGAAGCTGCGCCGGCGTAGAGCCCCGCCCTTGACCGGGTGGAGAAGGGTCGGTCGTAGAGGTAGGAGTGCCTTTTTTTTTCTCTTCGAGGATGTGATGATGGCTTGCAGTGCGCGGATGTCGTGTCGTAGCAGTAATGCACGCAGCGCTGTCTCGGGCGTACTGTCTGTCGTTCGGTCGTAGCTTTCTTCTGGCAGTCTCAACGGCGACTTCGAGGTATTGCCCGCTTGCTTCTCGCAAAAACCAGATGAGCCAGTTCCTACTAGTTCTTGGGGGGGGGAACCGCTTGCAAAAAGGCCCAGAAAAGATTTTCAAACCTCTTTTTCCACGGGGGTTCGGTGTGGGACTGGGTTGGTTATACGCAGTATGTAAGGAGCGTGGTATCTGATGGCACGGCGGTACTTGGCAACAGGTCACTTTCAGCTTTTCTGTCGTGTGAAGGCGCTGCCCACCAAAACCGTACCTGTACACGCCCCCTGGCCTAACTGGCGTTTTTTTTTTTTTTTTTTTTTCGTGTGTAGCACATAAAGGAAGGAAATGACATGAGGGTTCGCCCGTGGATCAGGGTAGGGAAAGCTGGACCAGAAAACCAAGGCACTTGCATCGTCCTGTACTACTAAAGGTACCTGATCAGGATTCGCCCCTCTGGATGGACAGCTCATCTTGAATTTCGCAAGGAAGACGTCGCCTCGGGGCACCTTGCCCTTGACTGACGGCAGCCAGAGCCATCCTCGTTGGATCGTTGCGGCAGGGTTGCAGAATCGGCACACTTTTGCGTGACAAACCTGGATGCTCACAGCGGCTCCATGAAACCCCGATTTTTGGTTCGGACCGCGAGCTCTTGTTTCGCCGTTGGCGATGGGTCCAATATATTGGCTTCAGACGGTTCACGAGAAGGAACAGGGCGTAGGCGAGCGTGTTCTGCCAAGGGCAGGACATACACTACATGGACCTCTGGAGATTGGGAAAGGGATTATTCCTATGCACTGCGATGCGATGCAACTTTCCGCCCACTGTCCGTCCTACTCGGGCCAATTCGCGAGTTCAAGGAATCTGCGGGTAACAGTTTGTCACAGAAGAACCCAAACAGTGATGCAATCAATGGTAGAGTTCCATCAGCACGATCTCCCAGGCTCCGGTTCGGAGGTGCCCCCACAAGCATAGCCTTGCGGTTTGACAGCATCACCGCGACCGTCCCTGGCAATGAGGAGGAGATCATTTCGCTCGGGAGAGGCCCTTTTCAAGACGTAGGGCGTCACAGGCGTCTCTCTTCGCGATGGCCCGGTGCAGCTGGCGACTGGTGCAGCCTCTGGGCAGCCATCGGACGAAGCTGGGGCCGGGCTCTGAACCAGAGCGGAGCCCGAGTTCGCATCGATCAAATTTTCAGATCACCTGAGCTCTAGGCCAGCATCCAGGAAGCGGAGAGCTCCAGCCACCTCTGCTGTTCAGTTGCGCGGCACACGCACATACATATTCCAATGGTGGTGGCATCGGGTACATGCAGCCGATGTACCATAGCCTGGCGAAACGTTTCCAACGTTTCTGGTAGCCAGGCTTGTCCGTCGTGCAGACCAGGGTTATTGCTTACCATAGCACCCTCATGACAAAAAAGATGGCCCACCTTAATTAACAATTGGGTCAATTCAATACCGACCCGACTGCAAGAAATAATTAATATGGATGGAAAACGTACACGATAGTAGATAGAACTGCTTTACATAGAATTCAATTGATTTGTATAGGTATATTTGAATTTTAATGCTGTGCTGTTTGCGATACATAGGTGTGGTTTTTTAAGGTGGGCCATCTTTTTTGTCATGAGGGTGCATAGGTAGTGTACAATGAGAGCATCTCCGGGCTCTCCAAAGTGCGGCCAGGGGTGTTGGACTCGAAGATTGGGGGTTTGTTTACCTTGAATCTCAAAGACGAGAAGCATCGGGACAGCGAAGCACCCCGGCGAATGATCGCCGAGCTGGGTCTTTTGACGTATGTCAGAATATCTACCTAGATCACTTGCTAGGTAGGTAGTGAACGAAAACCACGTAGATTGGATCCTCCCAGGCGCCGAAGCTTTTTTAGGTGCGAACGAGATAACGTTGGGGGTTCTCGAGCGGTAGCGGTAGCGACGCAATGATCAGCGTCGCGAGGCAGATGAAGCGTCAACGTAGCCCGAATGCGGGCCGCCGCGAGAAACAAAAGGAAGGCAGGGTGAGGAGAAGAAGAAGAAAAAGAAGAAAAAAGTCCCCCAAGGGCCTAGCGTGGATTGTAAGGGAGGGCGGCTCATCCCTGCGGACTGCGCGGTAAGGCAAAGGGATTAGCGGGCTGCGCTAATGGATGTCTCCGTCGGATCCTTGAGGAAAAGAAATTTGCATCTCCGCGGCTCACCTTCATCTCGTTTGGGGGGGATGCAAGAGGTCTAAAATGGCTGTCGGACTCTCCCATTCGGCCGTCCAAGAAATCTATGTCCATTACTGCCGCAGGAACCGAGCAGTCGGGAGTCGGGAGAGGGGAGAGTGATTGGAGGTGTTTCGTCACACCCACCCACTCGCCCTACTCCTCGTTCACGCCGTCAGGTTGAAATAATTTTCACGTTGTCTGTCATGCGGCGTTTTGGAGACTTACTCCAACCACTATTGTTTTCATTTACTTATTGTATTTTGCGCCCTCTCCGGCCGGCCTCTGCATGACAGACAGGCCTTGGTCACTGGCCTTCGTCCTGTCGTTTCTCACTTGCTTTCCTTTACCCACGAAGCCAAGTTTCTGTTGCGAACGGCACTTGTTGAGTTGGCAGCCGATCAGACCGTCCGTTCTTCCATAATCGTTCAAGGCAGGCAGTCGGTCCATTTGGACGGGCTTGTTCGTCCAGCTGACCCGTCATACGCCCGGCCATATTGGTTCTAGCGTCGAATCGAGGTCTGGTGGTCAATTACCTACGGATAGTTTTTTTTTACATACCTTAGGTACCTTAGTACAGATGGCCCGAGCCCGCAGCCAGGACCAAAAGCGGGCATCGCTCGGGTTCTTCTAGAATACTTCTTCTACATCACTACTATGTACCTACCTAGGTACCTAGTCTCCAACCCGTTCCCCAAGGTCCGGGCCCATTCCGCGCAAAGCGTCGGTTCTGGTGGTAATTGCGCAGCGCCTGAATAGCGGAAAGTCAACGATCAGACTGACAACGGAAGCGTGGGGAAAAAAGAAAAGAAAAAGAAAAAAGGGCCTGCTGATTCGGTCGGCAACGCGTCTTTCCTCTTTCTCCCCTGGCGGCGTAACTCATACATCCCATACGTACTGCGTAAACGAACCCTAGGGGCAGGACGCCAGCTCGGTGCTGTGGAGATGTAGGTATTCCTCAAATGCAAGACTCGTCGTTTCATTGCCTCTTTGGGCCAAGCGCATCGAGGAGGGGGGGTGGGAAGCTGGCCGCCGGCCACCCACTCCTGTCAGCAGCACCTGGCATGGCACTCAACACACACACACACACACACACACACACACACACACATAAAGCCCTCGCTCACCTGTTGGTTGCGCAATGCCGTTTACGTGGTGGTCAGGCGATGCCTTTTTCCCGCCAACAACAAACTATCGAGAGACCAAAGCCGGTGAGATCGTGATTTCCGCAGGCTTGTGGAGAGGCCCCCGCCCCGGTCTATAGAGCTGCAGCAATTAGACATTGGGCATTCCAATTGGCGCCTCTTGTCCAGTCACGATGCTTGGCTCACATACATGTTCGGACTGAGCCCGGCTTCTTCACTCAGATGGCGATGCCGCTGCGTATAAAGCCGTGAGCAATGTGCAACCTTGGCTGTGGCGAGATGGAAAATCCGACGGTTCGGGAAACCTGCTCAAAGACCCCGATTGCGGTCCGTCTCTAGAGGGTGACCCTGTGTGTGGCTCTGCCATGGCATCGTTGGATGTCGAGGATGGGAAAAGTCAAAACGCATGCCCGCAAGGGAGAACCGTGAAAGGGACTTCGGGCCTTTTTTGAATGTTTCCTCGAGCTAGCCTCAAGGACGTCCTGATTTCTTGACTCAGTGATGTGTGTGCCCTCGTAGCGAACGCATGCTCCTGACAACCTGTGCAGCTTAACCGTTCTCCCGCCGGCTGGGGCCAGTGGCGCAATGATTGGACCTCTATGGGCATGTATGTCACTTAACCTTGGTGTCAAACCTTGAGTAAACGGTACGCGTGTACTCTGTCTGGCAAAGTTGGCCCAAGCAGAGGCTCAATCAATTCTTCGTTTCACACTCTGGTGACTCTGGTGACTCTGGAGACGTCGCAAAGGCCCATCCTCGCGAGCAAGCAAAGCCGATGATGCACTTCTATTCCAGAGACCAACAACTAGATGTCACGCGTTGTGGTATAAGTGGTTAGAATACTCCGTCTTGACTCGAAGTTACGTCTTGTTCATCGACGCTCATTGACTTGGCGCAGCTCTTCTCGCCCAGCCTTCCATCATATAGAAGAGTTGTTCTATTTCCATCGCTTCCAGCGCCGGCGCTGTCTCCACTATGACCCGGCCGGGTTCGCCTCGGACCGCTGTATTGTTTGGTTTCCAACGTTAATCTACCGGGGGAGCCCTGGCCGCGGGGCTCCCGTTGAGCAATCTTCGCAATAAATCCTCAGAGCTGTTGAGTGGCTATTCGCAAGAGATTTAGACAGCCAGTGTCTCCTTATCCTTCGCGCGTAGCCTGTATATCTAGCACGTCTCCTGACAGTAACAAACAATACAACACAAATTTGTCGTACGTTTTAGAAACTGCTGTACCACTGCCCCTTCGGAGCTCAAGATGCCATTGTGCAGTGAAGACTAAAGACATGCAACGATGAACTCAGCCGACTGACATTTACCCCTCGCTTTTGCACATAAGAGAAACCGGTTGTGATGTGAGATGCATGAAGTTCCAGGTGTCTCCCCATAGCAACTTTACTCTAAGAGGTAAGAATACCCGCCCCGAGAGAAGGACGGCGTAAGCAAGGGCTAAAGGGGAAGGAAGGTCCAGGACGGTCGGGCAAGCAACGATGTTCTTGGCCACCGCCTTCCTTGATATGGGCACCCCGTTCGGTGCGCCTAGCTCCTGATTCAGACTTCGGGCAGAGTTTCCGGACGTAAACTGGGAAAGGGTGACGGCTATCGTAGAGCAGCAGGAGGTCCGAATATGGGTTTCTGTACCATCCGGACGACCGGATCACGACAACGGCGAGATAGATAAAGAGAGGAAGACGAAACAAGTGACGGACAATGACCAAATAACCGAAAAGGCTTGGTATCATGCATTGTGAGAGCTGATAAAGTAAAGGGAGGCATAGCCCGTAGAGAATGGCCGAATCATAAACCATATACGATGAGATGGAAGCATTGCCGGTTCAGAAGGAAGTATCAACTTTCGCCACAGTTGTTTCAATGCAAATGGTTTCCCATTATATTCTTTTCTACCACTTCCTCGTCATTTCTATCTTCCCTCTTCGTCCTGTTGTACTGCAAAGGAGACACATAAAAAAAGCTCATCATTATGCACCGAAAAACTTAACCAAATTATTCCATTATCTTCCACACTACATTTTCCCAGCCTGGCCGCCTTGATATCCTCGCCCTCAAGTCTTCCCCGGCCAATGGGCGCCAGATGGACGTTGTCATGTTTGGCAGCTTCGGTTGCGGAACACGGATCCAACCGCCTTCAGCATTCGTAATTTCAAAGCCCATCAAGAGAATAACAAGGAAGCCCCAGCTCTCGGCGGAAGCAAAGTGACGACCCGGGCAAGCGTGTCGACCACCTCCAAATGGGAAATAAATCCTCTTCTCTTGGTCCCGGCCTTCCGTTCCCTTGCCCACGAAGCGAGAGCCAACGAAGTCATCGGCATCCGAGCCCCATTGGTCCGGATCAACGTGAACGATGCTCATGGGCACATGAACGAAGTAGCCCTCTTTGAGAAGGTAGCTGCGTTGAGAATTCGAAAGCACCGTGTCGTGCATCACACGGCGGATGGACGTGCCGACACTGCTGAGACGGTGGCTTTCCCGGAACGATGAGACAAGCAAGGGGCATCTCTCTTCCATGCGAGAAATGTCGATGATCATCTCATTGGGAGCTTTGCCGGGAACAACGATATTTTTCAACTCCTCGCGCAGACGAATGACGAGGTCTACGGAGCTAAAGACGTGAACGAGGAACCAATATGACGACGGTATGGTATTGGACAGGGCGCCGTGGACCACAACGACCTCGAGCGCAGCCATGTCATCTACTGTCAGGCCGTGAGAACGCTCAAGAGAGCCGCGATGCTTCACGAAGGAATGTGCCAAAGGGTTCTGGTCTCCCAACAAGGAGAAGTATGCCCTGAACCCCGCTCGCAACTTATTTCGGAATGCAATCGCTCTTGGAGCGACCAAACCGGGAAGAATATTAACGACAATAGCAAGCATGTAACTCTCAAAGCTCCAGTATGACTCAATCAGAGAGGGATTCTGCTTCCAGGGGTTGTTGGGGCCGTATAATGCCGATGTCGTAGCCATGGTCATGGTGCTTCTGGTCCACATGTAAAGGTCTGGAAGGTGGAGGCCTTCTTTCGGTACCGCATTAAGAGTACGGGTGAGGTCCTGTAAGCCAGCGACATTGATGAGACGGAGCTGCTCCCCTGTCAGAGTGGAGTGGACAATTCTGTTCCACTGCAACTGGAAAGAGGCGCTGTTGTATACTTCCATACAGGCTTCCGAGAGACCGGTTATGTTATGTATCATCTCGCTGATCAGGGGACCCAAACTAAGGTTTCGATTCCGGAAGACAGCAAATACGAGCTCGGGATCGGTGATGAGATAACCCTTGCCATTGAGCATAGGAAGGGTACATATAGGAACAGAGCGCTTTCCCCTACGGTGGCTGTGTCAGTCTTTTTTTTTTTCTTTTTTTTTTCTTTTTACCTCCCAAGCATTGGAACATCCGAGTCAGTGGACTTACAGAAGAAGCTTGTAGTAGCTATGTTGATGCTTTATTAGTCCCATGACATGTCCAATGAATGGAATACCAGACTTGAGGATCGGTGGTTCCCGTGGGTCGACGTGGACCACCAGCAGCCGACGAAGGCCGTACAAAGCAAGACAAACAAGGGCTGTTAACACAGCATAAGCACTCGGTTGGCGGATCAAAGCCTCGCCTAAACCCATGATTCAACGCAAGACGAGTTCTGATAGAGCTTGTCACTAAGAGCTCTGTTAGGAAATCGGCGAGAAACTAGCTCAGTTTGCCATTACATTCGATCCCCTTTATATCGCGAGCCCGGCTCATGGAAGCAATTTCTCATTACAATCGATCACTTTCACGCGTCTTGGGAACAATAATGCGGGCATGTGGTTCGACTCGAAACTTTGGACATATAACCGCTGATGTACCGCTAAGCCGATCGAGGACTGCCCAAGTCTCTCTACTGGTCGGGTGATGGATCCGAATCCTTCGAGGCACGGAGTGAATCTCTTTCAATTTTGCCTAAATCCGTCATTTTGTCGACAAGCCGTACATCCCATGCCAAAAAGTCTGTCTTACGGGATCGTGCAGCGGCTCAAGGGCGGTCTGACATCCTTTTGAGCTATCTACCTAGGCGAGATACAACTTGGGCTGCAGAGGTTTCGGTTCCGTCATGGACATCCGTAGGTACAGACAGCGAAGGGAAAGCGGACTCAACAGGCCGACAATGGTCAAGATTGTCGGATAGTATCAAAAGGCCGAAGGATCCTGATGCATAATAAATCGCGCACCAGACGATTCACTTTTGTCGCTAGCTTTTCCTCCAAGCTGACTGACAGCGAGAGGGGGACTTCATCCGGGACGACGCATGGTGTCCTGCAGAATCGCCTACAGCCTTGCTCTTAGAGCTTGCTACGAACGGTCTGATCGGAACCAAGATGTTTATTCGCTGCATGCCATCATGCCATCCTTTCAAGCTTTCATTGGCGTATGCCTTGAAGACGTTTGCCATGTGTAACTGGAGCGTCTTGATCGTGGAGAAGTAGAGCAGCAGCAAGATACCATACAGTCCATCCTAGCAACGTGGAACGTGGAGATGCCGAGACATATAGAAACCCGACCATATTCACAGCGCGTGTGTGCGGTCCCAGTAGCTCCGGAGCCCGGACAAGACAGTTGAATCCTTGATGCAGAAATCCTACGCAGCTGCTAGCAAACGATAGCGCCGGCGTACTACCTGTGTACTTGACGCGGCCCGTCAACGTGCCGCTGAAGGATCGAGCCTGCAGCCATGGCAGTGTCCGAGTTTGCCTGTGGTGCGAAATCCTGTAGGGAGAGTCGGACCACGATGGCGTGCCTAAGAACACCACACACCCACGGCGGTTCGAAAGGGCACAAGCAAAGTACGGATGAAAGACGTCAGCAACGCTGCGGGCCCAACTCGGCCGCGGTGGCGGTGCGGCACAGTGGGGGTGGCGACACTGCGGGGGATGAGGGCCTTCCAGCCCGTGACACCGTCGACTTGCTCACCGTCGCGGACTAAGGTTCATGCACCTCCTCCCGGGGGAGGGGGCCGTAACACACTTCTCTCTCCACCCGCCCATACTGTTAAACTTGCCTTTGGAAAAGCTCGCGGCAAAACACGCGATCCCACGCAACTTGTAGACGACGGCAGACCCCTTCCTGATCTCACGGAACCATGAAAATCGAGCGCGGCCCAGCGGCCGTGGACGGCGAGGCCTGCTGCACCTGCGCGAAGCTCCTCGCCTCCGTCCCCCGGCACAGCACCGCCACCGAGAAGCCACTCCCGGATGACAGGCGACTTGAATGCTGCTCTCGTGTCATCTGCGGAAACTGCATCCACGTTCGTCCACCCGCGCTTCCTCGTGCTCTCCACGCCCCCCCCCCCCCCCCCCCCCCCCCCCCGTTTTGGATTTTGCTGACCGCATGCAGAACAACCCCCGCTTTGCATCCTACTGCCCGTACTGCCAAACCTCATCGGCGCCATCTGTGCTACCCCCGAACCTCAAGGACCCGCCGTCGTACAGCATCTGCCCACCGACCCACCACCTCTCCTCCGGCGCCCCGGCGGCCCCGCCCCCGCCGTACGCGCCCAGCGCCGCCGACGCGCCTCTGGACGAGAAGAGCGGCGGCAGCGGCGCCCCTTCGTCGTCATCCTCGACCGCAACGCCGCCCGAGGATACCCTCCATTTCCTGGACCACGAGCACGACACCGTCGCCTCGCTGTCCCTCCGCTACGGCGTGCCTGCCGCCGTCCTCCGCCGCGCCAACAACATCACCAGCGACCATCTCCTGCAGGGCCGCCGGACGATCCTCATCCCGGGCGAGTACTACGCCGCCGGCGTCAGCCTGTCGCCGCGGCCCGTCGAGGGCGAGGAGGAGGAGCTGCGTAAGAGCCGCATCCGCCGCTTCATGACCGGATGCAAGGTCTCCGACTACGACGTCGCCCTGCTGTACCTCGAGCAGGTCGGCTACGACCTCGCTGCGGCGATGGAGGCATACCTGGACGATGAGGCCTGGGAGAGGAACAACCCTGTGCAAGAGGGAGGGAAGAGGAAGAAGAGCAAAGCTGCACCGCGGGATCGCGGGCCCTTTTGGAGGAGCTCTGCTTGAAGGGGGGAGGGGGAGACATCAGACAGCTGGGATCACCACTTGATACTTGGCACGGCCACAGGAGTGTTGGCTTCGGCGTTAGGGGCACCTGGTATTTATTAGAACTCTTTTTCTTTTTCATTGGCATCGTCATCATGTCCTGAACCACCGCACGGCTCTGTTTTGGCCGGTATAGAAAACGCCGCTACCATATACCGTTGTAACGCTTTGTACACAATACACGCAAACACGTCCCAGCGTCTTCCGTCTCCTGCGCGAAGATCGATTTCGGGAAGCAAGCAAACCTGTCCCATAAGAAGAAAAGAAAACAAGAGCACATCGCCGGTGAACAGCCCTTAAAAGGCGGACCGCGTACGAATGTCCGAGATCTTCCTCTCAATTTCCCGAACCGAGCGGTCCAGCTCGCCAGCTATCATCTGCTTTTTCTCGCTGGGCAGGAGTGTGTACCTCTCGCACAGGTCACCGTCGATCACACCCTTGACGGGGACATAGTAGCCACGGTACATAAGGTGGTCTCTGCCTGCGAGGGGCGCATCTTCGGTGCGCATGTGCTGCTCGAGGTTCTGGAAGAAGTCTACATCTTCACGTGTGACGAAAGGGATGAAGACGCCAATGGTGCCGTTGATGCCACTCCAGAGAAGGACATCTTGGCCACCCACGACCAAACTCGTCTTGGTGATGCTAGTGGGTACGTCTTGGGTATACGAGTGAGCGAGGAGACTGAGGCGGTGAGGGGTGCCGTGCAGGTAGTCCCTGGTATTGAGAAGGTGCAGGCCACCGGATTCATCATCAGCTTCCTGGGTTGCCTTCTCAGGGCAGCGGACGAGGAACATGTTGCCAAATTTATCCCCTCCAGCAACTGATTCATAGTCGACCATGGTGGTGCAGGTAACCCATCGGGAGATGGTGTCATCCACAAACGGAATAAGCTTGTTGGTGGTGGGCTTGTAAACGACGTAGGTGATACCGTGCTGGACGTCGCCAACGACGATACGGCTTCCCTGTGTGCTCAGTGACACAATCAACTGAGGGGTTACGTCGGCTTGAGCCTTCCTGAGCATCTGTCTCAGACCCAGGTCGTATATCCTCAAGGTCTTCCCGATTCCTGCAAGCAGTCTTCCTTGGAAGCCGAGAAGTGCCGAAGGGGGTTCTTCGACCTTGGTTTTGTGAATGAACTCCAGTCCATGACCATCCTCGCCAAAACGGTAGACATGAATGTAGCCTTCCGAGAACTGGCGAGGGTTGACAACCATGTCCTTGCCTGTGCCGACAATGAGGAAACTTTCGTTGTCCTGGCTAGCGAAAGATACGATGGCCGCGCTGACGGCTGCTTCGTTGTTGTCAAGATCAACGGTCTGCAGGACCCGTTGATCCTCAGACAAGGGGTCAATGACACTGATGCATGAAGCCCATCGGCCCTTGCCCTTGGGATAGCCGAACTCGTCAGGTGGGAGGATCCGGGCGTCACCATTGACAACGCCCGGTTCTGCGATGAGCTTGGCTCGGAGATCAGGAGGCAGCGTGTTGTTATCTGCCTCGATGGTATAAAACATGGGGTACTCTGGATGTTTGAGAAGACGCCTCGGAGTGTAGCTGAGGGGTATCGACTTTTGGGTAATAGTATCTCCTAAATTTTCAATTGCAAAAATTCTATGGCTTGTCAGCGCTGGCCAAGGCATATATAAGTCCACAAGATGTAGGATATGTTATGACTCAGTAGGAACAATTGGTATGTTGCGTAAGACCTCATAGCACTTTGGCATAGGATCCCAAATTTCTCATCATGTCATAGAAGGGTAACGCAGAAAAGTGCTTACCTTAACGATTGGCCTTGAATGCCGACAACACCTTCTTCGCACTGCTCGCTGCTAAAGTTCCAGACCCATTCGAGGTCGACATAGTTCAAGGGCGTAACCACAAAGCCTCGAGTGATGGGGTCAGAGTATCCAAGCCACGGACGTGAGCTCAATCCAATGACGCAAGTCCGTCCTTGGACATTAACTTGGAATAACCGCACCGGTTTCGGGCCAAGGAACTTTTGTCTCGTGTCCGTCAGCTCCCCAGTAATCTCGTCTAGAACCGTACGAAGGTAGACTCCAGAGTGGAGCCCAATGTGAAGGTAGAGGGTTGATCCGCCAGACGACGAGTCATCCATGGCAATGATTGCCAAAGAGGATGGAGGTGCAGTCAAAGCCTGAACTGACTTGCTTTCGAGCGTCGACTCAGGGTCCAGTGACAAGACACGTACGGTGCTATCATCGCAACCGACAGCCAAAAATGAGCTTCGTAGGCGCCCTTCCGGAACTTCACCTAAGCTCAGACAGGTAACGGTTCCGAACATTTCCTTCTTCTCGTCGTACTCGGCCAAAGATCCGTCGCCGTCCATTTCAAAATAGACTATCTCACCCGAGCTGAGAGCAACCGCAACCTGGTGCTCATTTGTTGTGGCTGCGACAATGGACCGATGTTGCGGGGCTGCCCACTCGTTGACTTGGCCCTGTCGAATGTGACGAATGCCTTTGGGATGAACCTGAATGAGACCATCCTCGCCAAGCAGCTGTGCGGCTAGTGTGGGCACAGACGTCAAGAAGCCGGAGTCACTGACTTCTTCGACAGTCTCGCCGATACTCAAGACCAGTGTTCCGTTGGTGAAGGACAGCACGATGTAAGCGTCATACTGGTCGCCGCGGTTCAACTTCAACGTCCACACAGCCGAGGGAATACCGGGTAGCTCTGAAGCCACAATCTCGTTGACTTCCAGGCCATGCTTCAGCATTCTGAATGTGCTGCGAGCGCCATTGCCACATGCCGTGTAGATTTGTGGAGCGTCCTCGCCAGTCAAATTGGCCACCTTGCAATCAAGCAGGGGGTTCATTGAGTCAATACTCTCAACAAGTGCGAGGTTCTCCAAGGGTCTTGGGTGAAAATAAACGGCGTCATATCCGGCCTTGGGATCCGTGGGGAAGTCATCGCTTGAGAATTCCAATTCCTCATCGTCATCTCCAAGCTTCTCGAACTGGTAGAACTGATGGTTGCCGAATTGACTTGCGGCATACAAGAAGCCACTCTTGAGAATGCACAAGCTGGATGATACCGGGATGGTATCGAAATACTTGATCTTGAGCCTCTTAACCTCGCCGGTGGGGTTGCCGTCAGCGTCCTCGACCATATCGATGGTGGCCTTGAAGAGGTCCCCGTCTTCGGTCTGGATGAGAAAGAAGAAGGCACCAGCACTGCCCTTGAGCTTGTGCATCACACCGGAAACAGCATGACGCTTCCTTGACGGGTCTTCCGTCGCACCACGCCTACGCGGAATCGGTACGCGGAAAGCTTCTTGGTTCGAATGCCTATATGTGATGTTCTCCTCGCCACAGACCAAAACTCCACTAGGTCCATCCTGACCGCCAGGAACTTGGAAGAGTAGGGAGGCCGTCGGGTCGACTGGCTCGGACCATTTTCTGACGACGTGGTTCAGCCCCAGGTCTAACTCGTAGTACACAAGTTGAGTCTCTGCTTCACGAGCCGCCTCTCCCGTAGGATCTTGGTCTGCTTCTGTGTACTCAATCTCAAGCGCAGCAAAAACCGGGTTTGCATAGCCAACATCCAGGGCAACCATGGACAAGACAAGGACACCAGGCTTGTGTGCTTCGAGAGGCGACGAGATTGTGAGCTCTGCCTGCGAGTTACGATTGAGTACGTAGACAAGCTTGTTCTTCTCCACTGAGGCAATCAAGCACGCTCTGCCCTTAGGATCGCAAGCCAGATACTCCCCAGGTATGACTCGCCGGACTCCAGACTTGCCGAAAGTCTCCAGATGCAGACGCTGAAATCGGTTCTGCGCAGGAATGTACTCGATGATGGTTATCCTTCCAGAGTCAGTCGCGAGAATGAGGTAGTCTTTTGACACAAGGTCAGCAAAGTCCTTTGAAAATCACGCCTCGCCTCCGAAGTCGATCGACATTGGCTGCGAGGACACCTGTCGCGACCAGCAAGCTTCTCAAATCACTAAGTGAAGCTTCAAATGGGATGATGGGCACGAGACTTACCTTTATTGCTTCCAGCCAAACGGAATGCGGCCATTGATCGGATGATTCCGAATATATCGTGAGAGAGCAAAGTAATGACCTTGCCCTGCGACGGGTCCGGGCGGAGCAGTGTCAACCGCGACCCCGACGCCGTTACAATGTTCTGCTCCTTCGTCCCTGAAAACTGACCCAACACCGCCTGGGTGACATTCGTAGGCGGCTGAAGAGTCAGGGAGTACAGAAACATGTTTGAGGTCGTCGCCATATTTGCAGGTGAGCGCAGATAGCCTGCGCGGCCTCAAGGTTCGAAGCTCGAATGGATGGGCGAGGCACGAGACGCGGTGGTGTTTTTGGAGTGTTGGTGGGTTGGGAGGCTGGGGAGCTCCATCACAAAATTTCAGAAGCTCCAGGTTCCCACTCGGTTGCCTGAGACGAATTCGCTAGGCGTGGTGGGCACCAGCAGCGGCGGCGGTTCTATGTTAATCCGAGCTCCTCCAAAATTTCGGGTTGACAGGCATAAGCGTGAGCTCCTGCAGCTTGCGGGACGGAGTGATAGTGGTATCATCGCAGATCAAGCAACTGGGCTTCCGTTACAGTTGCCCAAGATGGAGCCAGCGTTTCGAAGAGCAGCATCCAGAGTTTGCGGACAATGTTCCGCTGTGTTGAGGAGGCAATTGATTGCCAATGGGCTCTCCAGAGCCGCCCCTCGAATCGCGTCAGCCCCCTCGATCCGAAGCCTCCATTCCACTGTTTCCCAGAAATCAAAGGCAAACAATGCACCTGCGAGACAGTTCTCTTCGACACCAAAAGTATCGCAAGAATCTGCAGCTGCCGATGGCAATGCTAGAGAAACCCCGGCAGCTCCTAAACTCCGACCGGACGATCTATTCCACTCCTTCACGAACTCTCCCATCCCAGAGATCCGCCGCCGTGCGGCTTTCATGAGGCAACATGCGTATTGCCCCCACCCAGAGCATCGCGCAACCCGAATTCCTACTGTTGCGTCCCACGGTGAGGAACCGCAGTCGTCAACGGGCCAGCTTGCGCCAGCGCACGTCGATTTCGAATGCCCCGATTGTGGAATACCTGTCTACTGCAGCAAGGAACACTGGATGGATGACTACGAGGCTCATCTCGAGATCTGTGACACTTTGAGGGAGATCAACGAAGATGATCATGACCTTCGATCTGGCCGCGCGTTTCCCGAGTTCGTCATGGCAGATGATCAGATGCCTGAGGCTGTCGTTAACATGACGAACTGGGATACCTTCATGTACAGCCGCGAGTTCGAGGCCATCAACGATGAGCGCAGTATGCGTCAGGTTACGAAGATGCTCACGTACCCCATCACTATCGGCAGTGTTCTCCACGAGCTGAGCCCTTACAGCATTAAGCAAGGAGAGAGGCTGACGAGCGAGGGTTTGAAGAGTTTGAGTGGTGAGTCTGGGCACAGCAGTGATGGAATGGCCTTGAGACTGACGTCGTGACAGCTTTACGGTATACCCTTCACCCTCCCCTATCCGGAAAGGGTACATCTATGAAGGATCTCCGTCCTGAGGCCCCTCCTGTACGGATCTTCTGCCTGGGAGCTCGTGCCGAATCATCGCTGCCCAGGAACGTCTGGCTTCAGCTTGCACATCTGTTCCCCGAGAGCAGGGTTCACCTCATTTTTATCGGCCCGGAGAGCATGGCGAACCGCGATGATGAGTTCCCGTTGCCGCCACGAACTCCTGAGAACCCCTTCGGCATGGTCATCGAAGACCGGATATCGCACAAGATGAAGATCAGCACCATCGTGGACTACTACCACACCATCCACAAGACCGGGTACTTTGCGCCGTACGACCCGTACTTTGACTGTTTCTGTCTTTTCCACCCCGGTCTGGGTCATCCTGCAAGCAGCCACGAATGGACGGAGACGCTCCCTCTACTTTTGGAGACGAAGGTCCCTATTATTGCCACAGGTTATACCCAGTTCGACATGGAGCGGGACATTGAATGGGTTCGCAAGACGGCCGCCGGAGAGTTCGATGTGCTGCTGGAGCCTGGTGAAAACCTCTTCCGCAGCTTGAGGTGGGACATGAACGACCTGGATCCTCAAGATGTCAGTTGTGGAAACTGGGGAGTGTGGGCGTTCCGTGGAAAGAGGTACGCAATGCATGCACGTATGACAGTGATATGATTTAGTGCTGACTTGCAATAGATACGAGACAACCAAGAAAGATGAGGAATAGGCGGCAGCTGTGTTCGTCGGAATTTGGAGCAGGGACGTTGCCTGGCCTGATGCAGGGGTCTGTAAATAAGTGTACTATATACTCTTACTGGCATGTGCATTGTACAACAGGAGGTGGGAAAAATAAAATGAAGACCACGTCGAGTCGTATCATTGTCTGTGTTCTGCGCAAGGCTGGAGAACATACTTTCTTCAGAAGCACTCGGGTGATAGTGCGCAAGCCGAGTTGCATCCACCATTTACTGTCTACCTAGATGGTTGAAATCACCATGGTAAATGCCGGATGATAGCCAGTCGCACAACCCCAGTCAGAGACATGTGTGATTGATACTTGGAGTCCGAGGGTGAATGGAACTTCTAGAAATTCTATGTTTGCTTTATTTGAGTCTGACTCGCATTAGCAAGACAAGCGCATGCGTTGTCAAATCTTTGGACTGGGACAAGTGCCAGCCCGTCATATGCAGATGCAGGCTACTCCGACAGGCGCCTTATGTAAGTCAGTCTGTCTCTGCAGAGTTCTACAAGAAGGGGAGGGGGCTGCAGCGCACAGGGCCACGGCTGTTGAGGCAACTGCAACGGGAGACCAGCCCCTCCCTGCAACTTGACCGGCGCCGGGGGGAAGGTCCCCAGTTTCCCGCCTGCTGTCACTCGACCACCTCACAGATCAGCGTCGTCCGAATTCTTGCTGCGAGTCAAAGTCGACGACAGCTCTTTATTTAACCACCATCACCACCAAAGGACCATACGCGCCTAACTCCTCCTTGAGCAGATCATGAGATTGCGGTTGCGACAAACATAAGACGGCCATGGCAGCTGTCGCTACCCCTCGCGCCCCGACGCCGCGCCCCAAAGCCCCCGCGACAGTCAGCTTCGCGACCGATATCCCTACACCTCTGCCTGCCCCCGGCACCGACCGACCCCGTCCTCCGCTACAAGGCAGCTCTTCCGCTCGCCGCTCCGCCCGGTCTACGCCGACAGACTTTCTCTCCGATAAAGCAACCGCAGCCTTCATTCGTCGCGTCCTATGCTCCAAGCATCTGGCTGAAAGGGGGAGGGCAAGCCCCGCTCCTATTGAAGAGCTGCTTCCTCCCCTGACCAGCCGCAACGACGTTGATCTGCAGCTTTACGCACTCATTTCGGTCATTCTAAGGGAATATGTTCAAGTGTGGTATAACAAAATCACTCCTGACGACACGTTTGTCGACGAAATCGTCCAAATAATTGCACATTGTACGAGAGCTTTGGAACAACGACTACGGAAGGTTGATTTGGAAAGCCTTTTGTTCGATGAGCTGCCCGATTTGGTAGACAGACACATTTTGGGTGAGATGAGTGCATACACAGTCCTCCTGATAGTTCTCGCTGACAATGTGCCCAACAGCCTATCGCGCGGCGCATGATCCGGTTTCCAAGCCTCCAACAGAAATAAATCCCCGAGAAGTGTACCACTCGCTTTGTCCTCTGGCCCCTTTGTCGCCCATACCTCGTCCAGAAGATCCTTCATCTGTAGCAAATCAACAGGAAAACGAAGCAATCTACCGTCAGCTGTTGGTACAGGGCGTACTGGCCGTTCTCCTGCCAACCGAAGATCTCGAAAACGACTGCCTGACCTCCTTAGTCGGCCAAATCCTTTCCGAGCTGATCATTGGCAACGTCCTCGCCAATCGAATTTCGCAACCGTGGCTCATTTACGAATGTTTTATCACCCTCACCCGAGTCCTTGAAAAGAAGGACCCAGAACCTATCGAAGAAGTGGTTGCCAGGTCTGCCCCGGTCGGGCCAACATCCGCGGCCCCTAGACCGGTCCGCCGCCGCTGGTCCATCCAGGGGGCGTTCTGGTCGCTTGTACAATGGTCATTCCTCACCTTCACAACTATCCGTCTGCTCATCACCACGTTCGCCCAGTCTTCATCCTTGCCTCCACGGTCGGACGGCGACCTGAATGAGAAACACGAGGAGACTGATCAGATGTCGAATTCGAAAACGCCAAATCCTGTCATTAGCTCGAACGAGTCGCGGCCAGTGAAGACGCCAATCGCCGCCTTCAAGTTGTGGACCTGCATATCGGACTTGATCGAAATGGACACCCGCATGCCTTGGTTGAGCGGAATGCTATCAATGTTACAGCTTGGAGCCATGAAAGGCCCAGGCCGTGTTGCTGGTCTCAACGGAGCCATAGATAGGTAGGCAGCCGCCCTTCACTTTGTCTCTCCCCTTTCCAGAACAATCGCGTCACACCGCATGAGGTTCGAGTCACTGGGCTTCGGGTCAGCTCCAGTGGGCGGCTAGAAGCGTACCGTCAGGCAAGTGCGTGAGACAGGACACCCGCTCTCATGATGGTCTAGTGGGCTGCATAGGTATTGAGTGGATTTGTTGATGAGGGTTGATACGGCTCCCAACGGTACGGCTCGGGGTGCACGTAGCAATGTGAAAAAGGCCGAGATATGCTGTGCGACGCACTCCCACCCGGCCCATTCTGCGACCCAACCCTGACTTGACCTCTTTCCCCGATTCCTCCAAACATGCAGTTGCATTCCAAGGACCTCGTGGCCTCCAGCCAATCGCAGCATGTTTCGACGTTGCTCGCCTCCGATTTGCTTGATAGGGCTCGCGGGGCCGCGCTTCCATCCACCAGCAAGCCTCATTTACGCGCCGAGGTCCAACAAAGAACATCACTTTGCAGGGGTTCCTCTCATCACCGTCATCTCTTCACCCGCGCTCGCTTGCGTAGACGTTATCCCTGACAGCTTAACCGTCGGCCTTTGCTTTGCTTCGCCACACTGTCATCCCAACCCGGTTGTGGAATTGGGCACGCATGTCCGGTTCAGAGTCTTACTTCCAAGACCACAGTCAGGATGCAGTTCATGGAGCGGCTTGTCAAGGGCTCTCGTCACTGACCGCCTGTGGATGCCTTGGATCGGTGCGGCGCAACGGTTCCGATCACAAACAGTGACTCGACCCGTCCCGAAAAGCCCAGGCTGATAGGTTGCCCTTCCTCAGCGGCTAAATACCTGGCTGTCCCCAATAGTCCGATGCGAAGCTTGGTTGGGCTCATTCCGAGAAGACGAGGTGCACCCCGGGCTGGCAAATGGAGTATCAACGCATTAGGCGACATGCCGTTGTACACACCATCTCTTGTCGCACACGCACAATACGCACAGACTTTTCAACAAGCCACTTTCAAGAGCGACTGCGAGATATCGAAGCTTGCCCTTTTACCTGGGTTGCAAATGCTTCGCCTTGCGCCTTCCTTTACCAAACCTGGAAAGAACATCTTCGACTGGCTCTGCATAAGACTTGCCGCAGGCCCATCATCGGCGGTGGCTCATCCCGTTTCTCATGTTACCATTGCCTAGCCATTCCCATTCCTTTCCTGTGTCGTCCTGTCTCCTGCTTCGTAACCCCCTTTGTCCATCGCCCCCCCCGCAGATCGTTGCTTCCACACACGGAAGCCCCTGCAACCCCCCCCAACACACTGAGCGTTGTGACTCCGAGTCGGAAGCATAGCCGGGACTGACACAGAGCGCTTGCCGCGTCGAAATACAGGCTCGTTTCGCACACCATCCACCAACGCCTCGACGCTGCATACCTGCCGGCCCTCCTCCGTTCAATCCGCGCTGCTCTCTTCCCAAACAACGCCCCGGGCATCTCGACAATGGTGGCCCCCTCCTCCGACAAGGAACTGCGTGCTCTACGCCGCAGGTGCGCTAGCGCCATCCTGGCCAAAATTCCCCCATGGTTGGCCAATCTGTACCTGGGCGGGCGAGGCCTTGGCCTCCGGTGGCGGTCCGGTCCGGCCTCAAAGACTGCCTTCAGTGAGAATGAGGCCGATGGCCTTAGCCAGATTGACGGTAACGGCAAAGAGACCGACGTCATTGCCCATAGTGACGACAACACTGGCAGTGATGAGGGAGACGGGGATAGTGACCAGCAACAAATGCTCTCCGAAATCGAGGAGGGAATTCTTGATGTCTTTTCTGACGAGTATTGCAACAAGCACCTCGTGTATGGCATCTTGGAGCTGATCCTGGTGAGGTTGATGCCGGAGCTGGCAGAGAAGGGTGTCGCCGAGCTCTGGGAGGAGCGTCTGAGCCTATGATGGATTGTTATGATTCCGTGGCTCTTTACCCCCAAGACCATTTTTTTTCTCGTGTTTTAGATACCCTTTCTGTCGGAGACGTCTGTAATGTAGTATTCTTTCTCACTCTTATGACTCTTCACATGGTTTAGTGCGTGTATAATGTGGCAATGGAGAGAGAAACAAAGCGAGGAAAACGGTGTATTTAGTTCGTGTGCTTTGCGGACCAGTCGGGGTATAGGAAGAGAGGTGAAAAGAGGGGCTAATCCCCAGGGAAATCAAATGCAATAAAGGGGCCGCCCGATTTTTTTCTTGGTTTCCCGCACGTTCTCTGGCCAGGTCAACGCGAGTCTGTCTGCATCGGCCGGGCGAAGGGAAAGGAGGTCCCATTTGCCGCCTGACTGGGACTCGGGGGGGTGGGATGCCTCTCACCCCCCTCTTCGTTCAACATCGTATCCCCATCATCCTCGGGCCCTTTCAACCTATGGACTCGATGTCGTCTTTCTCGCAGTTCTGTTCCCCATCGCGATACTACCCTGAGCCGCCGATCGATTATGATAACCCTTGCCCATGCTTACCCGTGACAAAGACCATCACCTGAACACCCCTACTTCCGAGTCTTGCCCATAACCATCCGCGCCTTGCTGATCAGCCCCGAATCAACAGAGAGGGCAAAAAGGAAAGAAAAAAAAATAGGCGTAGAGCAAACGCCGCATTTTGCAATACAGGGAGCGTGAAAGAAAGATAGTACAGCGAAGAATCGGGATCAAAGTCCAAACATAAGTAAGCGATAGAAAACTTGCCAAGGTCCTCATCAATGAAGTTATGAAAGGGCTTCAAGAGATGTGGCCGAAACAGTTGCGCAATGGGGAATTTTGGTCTTCGCGTGAGCGGAAAAGTTCTTCCCTTGAGGGAGTGGTCATGTGATTTGGGTATATGAATAGGTTGATTGTGGTGTCAAGTATGGTAAGAATATGGCGTGCGTTGTCCCAAGCGGGAAAAAATGATGAAGAGAGAAAATGTCGGCCACGCAGACGTCGTTTAGTACAGTCCCTCCCGGTTCTGTAATGATAAGGTATATTTCTGCCATATTCCAGTGTCGTGAGACTGGGAACCGGGGGGTGGGGGGCGAGGCGCTCGAACTCGTCGTGGTGAAGCTTCAAAAGAAAAGAGGGGCCTCGAGATACATGGAGAGAGGCCCGGGATTTGTCGTGAGACTGAAACCGTGTATGCCTGGGGCTTTTCGATACCCTGTGAGAGGTACCTGATCATATGGTTTTGTTCCTCCCCCGAAACTGACACCTAATCGCGGCAAGTTGATTACGTTCTTCGCAGAACTCTCGCCGAGTCTAGAGATTGGTGAGACCAAGATGATGATTCGTCGTCCTGTTGTTGATGCCCACGCACGCATGTGCGAAGTGGTTATACCCAGACCCAGTCCGAAATGAAACCAAGCAAACGCCTTGATAAAGCAAAAAAAGATATTTCTGTGGAAAAAAAGAGGGCAACCGATTAGTCGATCCGATATGGGTTTGCCTGTGTAAAGCCATTCGGAAAGCGGCGGAGCTGTGATCACTACGTGGGGACCGGCTCAGATTTGACTTCGAGAGACATCGGGGGAGGATGCTGCGGCGACATCTCAGTATCTCCCTCAGGGATTCGATCCAAAATACCCAGCGACTGAGGCACGCCAGCCTTGGCAAGCTGATGCTGCTGTAGTCGAAGCTTTTCCGTTAACCTTATCATCATCATGTACTCCGTTTGATCCAGCAGCGCTCCTCCACCGTTGCTTTGAATGTAGCTCAATAGAGTATCCGCTGCTTTTCGAGCGTCCTCCTGGGTAGGCGACGTCGGAGAAGAGCCTGCAGGGGTTGTAGCTGATCGCCCAGCCATGCTGCCGTTGCTGCTGCTGTGATGCAAATGAGGCGAGGAAGTAATGGCAGTATCCAGACCAAAATGCGGCATTGTCATCTCATGAACAGGAGACTCCAATGCGGAAGACGGTGCCGTAGACGCAGGATGGTACTTCGGAGTCATGGGCTCTGTTGCTCCGGTCTGGTTCATGTACTCAATGTCAAGAGTCGGGAAAGTCTGGCTTCTCGGTCTTTGGAAGTTCGAAGCGGTTCCTCCGTGTAGTTGACGGGATGGGTCATTCGAGAGGAATTGTCCAGTGCTGGGGTCAGGGGAGAACGTGAAAGTTGCCGTTGGGCTCAGGGCGCTCCCGGAGAAGGACGAGTTACCTGCGTCTGTCAAGGCGCTGTTGAGAGATGTCGTGCTTTGCGAGTTGGTGTGTTTGTACGGGTTGCCTTCCCCGTAACCGACAAAACCAAGCCCGTGCACGGCATCCTCATCGCTTCTATCGGCTGACAGCGGAGACGGGTGTCCTGTCGGGGATGTCGGCGACATAGCAGATGCCCCGAGGGATGGAGAGCCAGAGAGCTTCGCGTGGTCTGTGATGTTCGTCTCCGAGGCTCGGCGTAAGAGCTTTCCTGAAACCAAAATGTTCCTCTGCTTGAACCGCTCGAGCCAGGTGGTGTTGATGGACTTCATCTGGCCGACTTCCGCGCCGTTGGTAGTGCGGGAAAAGTGTTTCGCTTGATCAAGAATCTCGTCATCACTAGGAGTCAACCCAAGTTGCTGCTGCCTCCTGACCCACGCGGCAACAGCTCGGTCGATGTCCGGAAATTTGCCCTTGTTGTGTCGCCTCCCAGCGGGAGACTGGCTCCTGTCTGCCTCTGGGTTAAGATACTTCTCCTTGTTCCGCAGAACTTTGGATACGGTGCTGAGACGCCAATGTTAGAGAATCACTGCCTCCATCATGCCATTGCAAAAAACCTACCTTCTTTCGACGCCGAACATGGCACCGATGTCCGTCTGCTTTACATTGGGGTGCTCAGCAGCATACTGGCACATCTTTTTTCGGTCGTCGTCGGTCAAAACTCTACGTTGCTGAGACTGCGGGCCGTTGGATAATCGTGCCGATCTGGAGGGCGCCGGAGCAACTACCGGTGCCATCCCCAAGGGCGGTGCCGAGTAGCTGTTGGGGTTCGTCAGCATACTGGGCCATGTTGGCTGAGAAGGTATCATGAGCATCGGAAGTTGCGCATGAGCCTGTTGTTGGTGTGACTGCATCGGCTGGACAGGAGCCGGTGGGGGAGGCATCCTGCCGATTGATTCGGACGGTAAGCCATGAGTGACTGTCGGCATGAAAGCGAAACCTCCATAATCTGAGAGGTTATTATTCTGATGGCTATACGGACTCATGTCGCCCCAGCCCTCGTTGCCAAAAGATGCATGGTTGTGAGCCATGTGGCTGTCTTCGTCCTGGGCTAGATGGTTGTTCTGGTCCATGGTGGCACTACCGACGATGGAGTGGTTCATTGTTCTTATATTACTCTCTCTGGCTTGAATCGGAGACCAGGAAGACAAGTTGGTAGAACTGCAAGCGGCAATTACTGGCTGACCCGTCGTCGTCGTCGTCGTCGTCGTCGTCGTCGTCGTCGAAACCAGGCCCCAGGTTGGTGAAGGCAAGGAGGGGATCGTGCCGGCAAGTCTGTCTTGACTGATGGGATGGACAGACACCACAAGTCAAGTGTGGGGATTCCTCTTCCCGACAGATATTGGTCGGGTTTGGTTTCATGAACAAGAAACGACATGCATGATAGAAGGGGCCAATTAGTCTGAAGGCGCGGTGTGCAGGCGGTCTGCTCTGTAGGTTAAGAAGCCCTGGAGCTTAGAGTGACTTTGACGGAAGTGCGTTGCAGGCTGCAGAAGAGCGTTGGGGGGAACCAGGGGGTGGGAGGGGGGATGTCGTCTTTGAATCGAACCGCCTAGTCGTATCTCTTCCCGCAGGTCCGTTAGACGAGAAGAGCCGGGCCTGGGTGCAGGTTCTGGGGTTCGATTTTGAGGGCGTGCTTAAAATGCCGGTGCAACAGTCACCTCAACGAGTAGCCACGCAGTTGATCCTCTGCTGTATCAAGGCAGCCCGGCTCGCCCACACTCTCTGACCCAGGTGACTCTCTTGTAATGTTGATTGGCACCAAGACAATATGCGGCTGGGTTGCTCCAGCAAACCGTTTCTCGACTTTGGATAAACCTATGAGGAGAGGGGTTGAAGAGGTGCGAGGAAAGAGAGATGATGTTTGCTTGGTGAAAACGCTGATGCCGGAAAGAAAGGCTTGTGTTTGTTCGGGTGACCAGTGAAGGACCGGAGGAGGACGAGCCTGACAGGACCGGAGAGTCGAATTGGGCCAGTAGGATGAGAAGGGCAGACAGTAGTACGCTACGAGGGTCAGACGCCGCGGTGCACAAGGCAAGGCTTGAAGACAGAACTGGCAAGTCGGGGTTGGGGTAGGCGGGCTCCTCAGATAGTAATACTACCAAGCGCACGGAAGAATGAAGGTTGTGTGGGCGGTGGTGGGCTGTAGTGTACATATGTAAAGCTGCAGGCAAAGGCGGCGGGTGCTATGGAAGTACCGGCAAGGATATCGGGGAAGGGGGGGAGGGGTGTTCCATCTGCTCCTGGGGGCGTGTGGTGGACATGGTCGAATTTAAGTCGGACTGGGGGTCGTGACTTGGGGGTTGCCTGTGTGCGCGTGTGGTAACAGACAGACCTGGTAAAGAATGACATGGGGGTTTAAGCAGTACTAACACGGGTGCGCAAGTAATGGCTCGGGATAGACGAAAAGGAGTAACAAGTTCGTAAACTGTCTTCGACCTTGGTTGATGAGACAAGGTAAAGAGAACTAGGCGCAGATTCCCATGGTTGAGTTATCCGTCGGGGAAAAGCGCTCGGCAACAACCGCAGCCCTGATAGGCTTGATACGTAACAAGCCGGTCCAACGAAACATAGCGACGGTAGTTTTATGCGTGAAGCGTCATGATATTGCCAGGGGGGGGGGGGGGGGGGGGAGGAGGTGGGAACGGAAGAATGAAGTGATGGATGTGACTTGACCCTCGCAACCGGCGCGAGCAGAATGTCAGATACAAAGTAAAATAAATACAAGTGCAATGGAACGGATAGATTGGATTCTTAGACGATGGCTCTCGATGGTAATAAGGCAGCGTATTTCGTGCAATGATGGTGTGAGTGTTTTCATCGACAAGAGACATCATGGTCTGGCAACGATTGATGCCTAGGCCTTGACAACCGCTATGGCTAGGGATATGGGGAGGAGCTAGAAGAAGCCACTGGCTCCGTTTTGTCTCCGTTCTCGCATGGGTTGAGAAGTGACCGGCCATCTAGAAGATGGTCTTGACGGGAATGGAGCAAGCCACACACAGGCACTAGTTGGGTGCTGATTCGGTTCCGTCTCGTCTCGTCTCGTCTCGTCCTGTAGCGCGTCGTCTAGGCCCAGCCTCGCCTCGCTTTCCCTCATGTCTCGCCCGCTCGATGCTGGTAGGCGAACGGCCACTAACCAGTCACAGCAGCCAATGCTTTTGGCGGCGTCCATACCCGGCCCTGATTCTGAATCAAACGCGACAGAGCTGATTCTGACAGCTTCCTGCGATATGACAATGGGTGGGTGGCCCGGTAGTGCGGGTAGTGAGATTCTGTAGAACACGCCGATTCTGTATCACCCAGGAAACGTGACGAAAGCCTGCGAGCATGAGACAGAATAGATGGACGAGGGAAAAAAAAGAAAGGCCAAAAGAGAAATGTTACAGAAACAGTTGCTCGGACGCTCAATAAGCAAGAGAGGCTGAGTAGAGCTTTGAAAACAAGAATTGCGCGCCAATGAGCTGACATCAGGACCTGCTTCGTGCTGAGATTACCACCCACACGACACGCGGGTACCCACGAACTAGGTGACATGCTCACTGGAGCCGTGTTCGGAGACGGAGAGATATATCTCAAGGCTGGACTAAGTGTTCATACCCTTGCTGGGGCTGGACGCAGTACTTACGTAGCTGTTTGAAGACAGATGAGATTGAGATGCGGGCAGCTAAGGTTGGTAACCCAAGCCTGGAAGGCATAGCCTTGCGAGTGACAGTACAAGGGGCGACAAGAGACTCCTCTTGCATCACCCGCACTTGCGAAGGCCCTAGCAAGGGGTTTGATTGAGCGGAGGAGACATGGACGAATTGTGCGGTTGGACTTGCGTGTGGGGATATCGCTACGGTACTTTCGTGCAAGACGCGGGCGAGAGACCAAATGATGATAGGTAGATGAATCGTTGCCAGTGTAAGCGACGAGTAATGTAGGCAGTGCCTTTTTCGGGACGAGATGAGAGCGCGACGTGGAGTTAACAAACATGATGTGCGATAAGATAGATGTGCCTGTGCCTTTTCTTTCTTCACCTATATGGTAGGTAGGTAGGTATGTATGTATGGCATAGTAACTTCCTCACGACTGGCCAGGCGGAGTTGAAGAGTGATACCGATGTATCGATACTGCCTGCGTGCGTCTCTTCCCGAGGTAGCCAGCCAGCCACCTACCGAGGAAGAAAGTACCTAGCGAGGCAGGCAGTCAATGATCAGATGGACGGGCAATATGACAGGATACCACACATATGAACGGATACGGAATGCCAAAGGGCAAGGAAGGAAACAACGTCGTCCCATCTTGGGCAGTGGGCCGGCGGCCGAGCGTTCAGTGGCTCTCACCCGTCCTTCCCTTGCCCCACCAAGACCTCAAGGGACGTACCTATGGACAGGGATATTTGAGCGGGCAGGGGAGGAAGAAAAGGTGTGCACTGTGAGCGACACGCACTGGCTGGACTGGTGGACCTCTCATAGCTCTAAACTTCGAAAGCGGGCCCCACTCTTGAATATGGGACCCACTTTGTACCGCCATAACTCTGTACCTTCCCCGAACGAGCGAGGTTCTAGCAGGGCGCATCAATCCCCCCGGGAAGATGAGGATGAGGAGTATTCGTAGGTGCCCTACTATGTAGGAGAGGGAAAGAGCAAAGGAAGGAAAAGAGAGATGGGTGGGTGGGAAAGGGAAAAGAAGAAGAAAGGAAAGGGTATTAAAAATGAAAAGAAAATCAATAAAAATAAAAATAAAAAGACACCAAGGGCCCAAACGACAACCCCCGGCCCTATGAGGGGTTATCCTCTGCTTCTCTCTTCTCCCCCATAGGGTCTTCCGTTATTGCGACTCATGAAGCTCCAGCTCCATGTCTTCCTACTCGCTCGTTCTAGCCACCGCTCCCCTCTCCCACGTTCCGAATGACTGACAAGCATTCTCTGGTCGAAGGTTGTTGTCGTCGACGGGGGGGGGGGGTTTGTAACAAGAACCAGTAGGAGGCTTACTTCTGACTTATAGACCCTGACTGGATCAGAGCTCCAACTTTCTTACCTTCCCGCCACCTTAGCCTGCTCGGCTTGGTAAAATTCTATTCGACGTCCTCCCGACACCTGCCTCCACGTCTCCAGCCGCTCCGACTCAAGGCTTGTCTAGAGTATTCGTACGCAGCAACCATCTAATAGTCACGCACCTACTTTGACCTCTTCCTGCCTGGATCTCTTAGAACCCCATCCACTCAGCGACTTCATCATATGACACTTCTGCTACGGATACCGTTCTGACCGACAATTCGTCATAACCTCGATTCGCTACAAAGTCTCCTTCCAAGAATACGAGCCCAGACGCCTGCGCGAATAATGTAACAGAAGAGCGCCTTTTGTATCACATGAACATCCGATCAGGTCCCGTTTCGAGCAAAGCCCCAGCCAGCTCTGTCAAATATCGACTCCTCACCTTACCACCACACCACCACTAACTACCACTATCCCCCCTTCTGCATCGAAACCATGTGCGCATAACTCAGCATTGGCTACCCTTCGGCTGTTACGTCCTCCTCTGGTTCCTATATCCAACACACTACGTTATTGATACATCACCCCATGTCTACCTCGTATCTCTGTTCATCGAAGCTTTCAAGCCATCGATTGAGACTCCCAGGACAGTCTGCCGGCAACCTGATCCCATCCTTGTCCTGGTCTGCTGCCAGGGGCGGAGGGGCAACCCCGATGTCCTACACTCTTACGTAGTAGACGTCCGAAAGCACCATTGAGCGTTGGGGAGGTGGTGTGGCCTCGTGGACCTAGAACACCTCTCTAAGACGAATACCCGGTCATTCCCCACGGACTGCTATCGCTCTCGGCTACGGTAAGCAACCTTCAGCTCCTTGTCACTCGTAAGCAGTAATCAAAATAGCATACCATTTTTGTCAGCCTCGGCCATGTCAAGTCGTCTTAATCTGGCAGAGCTACTAGCATAAACTCTCGCGGCAGGCTATGGCGATCAATGCATTCGGTCATGGAGGGGCTTCCCCAGTCCGGTAGAATCCCACGGCTCGGCCTACACCAAAACGTGCCATGGGCCTTCAAACCCTGCCGAAATCCCGACGTAAAACGAGACAAGATGCGATCAGCGCTTTGATCTCACATCCCGAGTTTGATATGCGAGTGTCTATGATATTTCATAAAGCGGTACCGGGCTGAGGGCCTATCTGAAGCACTGTGACGCACCCACTAGGCTATCGGTGCTTCGTTACCTACAGGGTCTTGTTATGAGGCTTTAACCTACATGGAACTAACATCCACCTCCGTCGTATTCATCGTGGACCATAACTGAAGGGCTAGGTATGTCCCGTCTTAAACTTGACTTGAGGTCGCTTTAGATTGTCGGTTCTTGTGGTCAGTTTTATGTGGTCCACTCACATCGGTTCTGCTGTGGTCATGCGGTTGGAGAACGAACGAACAACTTCGATGCAGTTTGACAGATCTGGCTAGTTCATCATTGAACGGGCCACGAAACAGGTATGTCCCGACTTCCCTAGCCAAAGGACATTTATTAGGGTATTCTCGCCAGAAACGGTTCACTTATGCACACCGTTGAAGCCCGATGTCGTGCCGCTCTGCAGCACCGTCGTCACCTCCGAAGAGCTATACCCCCACAAGGTCACCGGATTCCCTTCCACAAGCCAGAAGATGAGTGCATGCACCGTTCGGGCTCAAAGCCCAGGAATTGGAGGATTATTGCTGACCAGCAGCAACTCTTAAATCGTTTGCGGCATTCTCATTGGACTAAATTCTTGGTTTCATCAATCTTTACCGCACTCGTCATTGGTCAGGCTGCATTATTCGCGCTTGAAGCGGTTTTGGCGAAGCCAATTCGTAGCTCGGACTGGTTTCTATTTGGTCAGGTTGTTGAATGCAAGAGCCTCCTGAGTCATCTAATTAATCACTTGGGCTCTGGTTGTGAACCAGGGTTCCTTTCAGAGGAAGGATCTTGCCAGCCCTCGTGAAAGGATGTATGTTTTCGTCCTCGAGAGCTTGGGCGCTTGGCCGAAGTGTACTTGTCATTGCGATTGGGGCATAGTCCAGGGTCGACCAGCACCCACCCGCGTTGGCCCGCAACGCGCGCCGTTCTTAATATGAAGCGGGCCCTTCCGGCGACATCCTAGCCTAGGCTGGCGAAACATTAGACTATACCGACTCGACCGTTGCCCAAATCAGTATCTGATCGCTCAACATTAAGTTCGCATCAGTCACGGGAACGGGACTCTCATCTTACGACAGTGCCTGGTAATCAACGCACATGACTGATTGACAGGTCAGAAGGAAGACCTCAGAGATCAAAGAAGAAGTCTCATTTCAAAGACCCATCCATGCGTCGTATCACTGACGTTCTAGATGGATTACGGGATTCATCAAGGAGATACTGATACGGACTATTACAGCAGCGAATGGATGCTTTATCGATTTAAACCCCCGGGTGTTTAGGCTACAGCTAGGCAGGAATGCCAATGATAGTGACTTTCAACTCCGAATGGCCGGATTTCTGCCGCGCATCATTCCCCAGAATTTGCCCTTGAGAACCCATGATCGCGAAAATCAACATTGAAATACCAACATCCCAACATGACTGGGGAGACGTTCTCTTTCGAGTCCCAGGGCCAGCCAGCCGGCCACCCACCTTAAGAGGGCTACCGTACCATACGGGTTTTTGGTGGTACACCGAACTAAAGCTGTATGCTTACCATACTATGTATGCATGCACACGCGGCACGTTCAATCCTCAGTTGGCCCTCGCAATCAAGCCTCCCGAGGGGGATGATAGCAGCGTCAGCACAGCTTACTTATTCCCGAACTCCCCTCAAGCCCGCACTGGTTGATTCATGTCGCCCTGGAGCAAGCAAGGGACCTAGTCAGCGCGAGCAACATTGCAGCGCAGCATCCGCCGCCGTCGGTCTGTGTTGCCCCTGCGCGTGTCTTCCCTTCCCTGCAGCCGTTCTCCCGTGGTCTGTGTCCTATCGCCCATCGTTCGCCTCATCTATCTGCTGCAAGGCACGAATACTTTCGCCTGCCCGTGGGCAATCTCAAGTCGGAGTCGAGACAAGAAGCTAAGATCGACCAGCAACTTTCGCTGCTACCATCTCCGTAATCGCCCTCTTTCGCTTTCGTCGTATATCGCGAACCCGGGGCCTCTCATAGTCATCTCTCTCGGATAAGAGGAAAATGAGATTATGAGATCACGGCTCACGGGCTAGGGGGGGGCCACCATTAACTGGGGCGCAAAAAAAAGGACAGCGCGAGGACAAAATATGCTTGACATGGGCGGTAAAGCAAGCCTTGTGAAAGGTGGGCATGGAAGGGTTTGCGCCTGGCTGACCCTTGAGCCCCCCCCCCCCCCCCCTCTTTTCATAGAGCATGCTGAGCAAGATCCAGGCCCAGGACTGCTGGTGTCCATCCGGGCAAGATTCTCATTGGGGTCTGCAGTGAAAGGCTTTAGTACAAGCGGTGTCGGATCCCTTCTCGATGCAGATTACAGCAGAGAGAGAGAGCGAGAAAAGGCAAGGAAGGGTGTCGTCTTGGCTCTGGTTTAAGCGCCGACGTTGCCCTCGTTCCAGGGGGTCCCCCGTCTGGCTCACCCAAACACCTGCCCGCTCCTGTCAACCCATGCACCAGGAACAGGATGTGCGCGTTGAAGCTGCATGCTTCTCCCACCCACCATCTTGTCCCCCGTGGAGGCATTGCAGAGCGCCCAAGCACCGCGCGGGCATGTGGTGCCTCTTGCAGACAAAATATGCATCCTGCACTTCTGCTGGGAAAAGTACGGCCGCAGAAACAGAGACCCTCGGCTATGCAGGTCGGCGGCCATGGTCTTTGCTTCCTGCCGCTTGGGTGACCGACGACACTAGATGGTGGCGTGTGTGGAGTGCGCCCGGGTAGCCAGCCCATTTCGAATCACAGCCAGTCCGCCCCCATCCGTCATCACGTTGGTTACAACGATAACGGCACGCGAGAGCGACGACGGGAGCAACTCTGGGGCGTTTCGCGAGGCTCTGGGCCCAGCACCATCCCTACACAGGTACGACACCAAGAGAAGCTTGCACAAGTCAGGCACCTTCTCCGGTCGGGCAGCTTAGTAGCCAGCGATCATGACCTCACAAATCTTGACACAACGGGACTGGCCCGGAGCCAGAACATCACGCACACATACAGCCTTCCTCTCAGGAGGCGAAATGTGAAGGGCAAGAGAGAAGGGGGGAGGGGAGCTATGGAAACGTAGTCTGCCAGAAGCCGCTTCAATTAAGCCAACACTCTGCAAGCCAGATCCCTCCTCAGCCCCCCCGTTTTTCTTTTTTATCCTTTTGTCTTCGCATCTCTTCCTCTTCTATAATGCTAGAACAAAAACGCTGCTTGACTAGCCCAACGTCACCTTCCTGTGCCCGTCTCCTTTGAGCGGCAAAATCAGGTCAATAACCCGATGCCGCTCTCCGCACAGCTTGTGGCCGCGTACCCGCACGCAGTGGCACCACCATCACCATAACCCAGCCCTGTCCGTCCCAATTATGACAGCAATTCTGAGTTGCAGTTGACAGCACATGGTCCAGACTCACCAGATACATACATGTATGTATATTCTTGTGTGTGTGTGTGTGTGTGTGTGTGTGTGTGTGTATTGATACCCGCTACTTCAGATTGCTGAAAACCGTTTGGACATTGCACGCGGTGTCTTGCAGGACTGGTGTCAAGTGAGGTTGTATGTAGCAAGCAAGAAGAAAGGATCTCAAGGGAAGGGGAGGTGAGGGACAGAGGCAAATGGCTTTTTTTTTTCCTCCCACCAAATGAGGCTTGCCCGGCGCCTTGTCCAGCCAGACATGGGGCAAGGCGACAACACGGCCGCCGTGCGCAAATCAACTAGTCGCGTTCATCAGCGCTTGACAATTGTTACTAAAATCACTAAGTGTTAGTCACATTTGCTCTCTCTCTCTCTCTCTCTCACTCTCTTTCTCCTGGCCTGGTTGCTTTTCCTCCACTGGGTTAAAGGCCCGAACAAGGGCCTGGGAGTCAGGGTGCTTGGCACGGAGGGGGAGTGTTGCAGGGCAGAGGAAAGAGTCTCACCGATATCCTCATCGGCTAGCTCGTGGGCAAGTCCAACGCGCTGAGGCTGATGCTTTACAGATTTGCCGTACACAATGGCAGTCTTGAACTGTTCAAGAATGCTCCTGTGAATTTGGTTACACTGTGAAGAGGAAACGTTTCAGTCAGCACAAGGTTAAAGCAAAAGAGCAAGCGATGCAACGCAACCCTCGTCTCAGATGGGAAAGGATGCTTGCGCCGTGTTGGTTGAGGTGGCTGTCTGAGGCAGCCTCAGAAACGACGAGGTCAGTACTCACAAAGTCTTCAACCGTGCACCGGTTCGAACGGAGCACGACAGGCTGGGAGTAATCTGGCAGCTTGCCCTTGGGCTTGGTGTAGACGCGAACGAGTTGTAACTTCTCCCACCTACGCGCCAGCAAGTAGCGATGGTCAGCTTTCTGGGTTCTTGCAAGGCCAATGTTCCAGAGTCCGATAACCCCTGATATTGTCACGGCTGTGCTGCCGCTCCAGGAGCAAACATTCGGACGGGGGACTTTGACAGTAAAAGGGGTGGGGCGCAAAAAGTCCTTACATAGCCTCCATCAGTTCGTCAATGTTCCAACCCTGCTCGGAGCTGATAGGCACGGCGTTAGGAATGCGATACAGCAGGTCGAGCTCCTCGATGCTGATGGCGTCGATCTTGTTGAGAACGTAAATGACGGGGATGTAGTTGCGACTCTTGGCCTCGAGGACGTCAATGAGGTCGTCAACGGTGGCGTCGCAGCGGATGGCGATATCGGCTGAGTTGATGCGATACTCGTTCATGACGGCCTTGATCTCATCGTGGTCGATGTGCGTCAGCGGCACGGTGCTCGTAATATTGAGGCCGCCCTTCTCCTTCTTCTTGAACGTAATGTTGGGCGGGCTCTTGTTGATGCGGATGCCGAAGCCCTCAAGCTCTGTCTCGATGATGCGCTTGTCCGTCAGGGGCTTATTGACGTCGAGCACGATGAAGATGAGATGGCACGTCTTGGCCACGGCGATGACCTGCCGACCACGACCACGGCCGTCCTTGGCTCCTTCAATGATACCGGGCAAATCGATGATTTGCAACGGCGCACCTGAACACACTCTGTCAGTCTCTCCATTTCTGTCCGCGTTTGTCTCGGTCTGCTCACGTCCATGGGGGACAAGGATCTCGTACCGTTGTAGGTGACCTGACCGGGGACGGACGTCAGGGTCGTGAACTCATAGGCGGCGGCCTCGGAGTGCTGGCCCGTCAGCCTGCTCATGAGCGTACTCTTCCCCACGGACGGGAAGCCGATGAAGCCGATACTCGCAACACCCGTGCGCGCGACGTCGAAGCCAGCACCGCCGCCGCCGCCGCCGCCCGAGGGTGTCAGCAGCTCACGCTTGAGCTTGGCAAGCTTCGCCTTGAGCTGACCTAAGTGGAAGGACGTGGCCTTGTTCTTTTGGGTCTTGGCCATCTGTTGTGAGGTTTCATGGTCAGTTCCGGTTCTTGAAGCTCTGCTTTCCTTGTCTCTTCGTGCGGTCCATGCGTGTGGCCTGAAGGGGATTTGAGGTGCTGATAGTTGGAGAGGCATGCCGTGGACGACGCCGCAGGGCGGGGGAGAAGAAGGGCCCTCGCCGGATCAGCTGAGGGGGTTCGAGGGAACCATTTTTGAGGTCGACGACAGGCCATCGCGAGTAGAACCATGAAGAGAAGGACAGGGAGAATAACGACGGAGGAGGGGTTGGGAACGTACTTCGGCCTCGATATCTTTGATCTGTACGCGATTCTCCGGTTAACAAGCTGTGACAAATACGGCAGGACACGGGGGCCCGAGGGAGCAGAGCGCCACGAGGCCGAACATACCTTGTCCACCGTGGTCGCCATGGTTGCGATTTCCTCGTCCCTGAAGACGCTGCTAACTCTATGAAAGGGCTAGTTTGGAACCGAAAACTATCCTGGCCAAGTCGGCGTGCGCGTCGAATGCCGGCTGTAGTTTTGCTGCAGCGCAAGCTCGGGAGAGGGGGTGGGGTATCACAGAGCAAAGAACAAGAAAGAAAAACAAGGAAAAAAAGAAGGCCTCTCGTTGTAAATGTGGTCGTGATGCGTTTTTGATGTCGGGGACTTTTGTTTTCCCCTTTTCTTTTTATATTTCCTTTCTCGAGGATGCGCAAAATGCTCCAAACGCAATCGGCAGACAAAAGAGAGGAATCGGTTGTCCGGGTTTAGGGTAGAGTAGTAGAGGATTGGATTGTGACAACGTCCTGGTAAACTGGCGGCTTTGTGGTGGGTTTTTCGGGGGTGCAAATGGTGGGGGGGGGCGGCGGTGCGAAATGTGAGAAAGGCACATATAAAATTTTGGCGGGGGCGACTCTCATTGGTCAGGCAAGCCTGGGTCCTCGTTGGTGATGTCAGCGCCTGATTAGATCCAACTCAGAAAAGCCTTTCCTGATCTCAGCCCTGCGTCCCAGCAAATCATCAAACAGCGGCCAAAAGTTCACATGCTTGTCAGTAGAGATAGAGAGAGAATAGTACGTTTTTTGAACGGGTTGTTTTTATCTACGTTTTGCGCCTGGAAACCCCATCCCAGATCACCCAGCCTGCTGCCAACGTTTTTCAAGCCGTGACCATCTTTCATCCATCATTCGCCCACAGGTAGGCACGCACGTCTCATCTCCTCGTCTTTACAAATACCGCAAAACGGCTGTCTCGTGAATACAGTGCTCCATCATCCAAAGCCGTTGGAGCTAACGCGGCAGGTTGGTGACGTCCCAGATTGCCCCGAATCGGCCGAGCCACTCGAATCCGAATGTCAATAGGTTCTTCGAACCGTAGCCACAAAGAGTAGCGAGAGGGCAAACCCTATGTCCAACCGCAATTCAAAGGCTTCTGGTGATTCCAGTGGTTGATCATGTATCGTTTCCGGGCGTTGCTGCTAGGCATGCGCATTGTTGTTTATTAAATAGTGTGACTCGTGTGATCTAATTCGTGAATCAACTCCCCTCAGTTGGAACCCAAAACTGAGACACCGTTAACTCCGTTCGGAAGAAGCTTCGGCTCAGTCGATGCCGGTACAGGAACCGGTACAGGAGCGGGCGCCGGCGCCGGGCCAGTAACAAGAGCTTGGGACCCATTCGACGGCTCGACCGATGACTCTGTAGCATTCGACTGGCTTCTTGGCGACAAATGTCCACCATTAGGCAGCGCCGCCGGGGGTTTCGTACCGTTCAAGAGGTGCTCCAGCCCTTGTTCTTTGCAAACGCGAACATAGTCGGGGTCGCTTGGGAAAACCTGTTGCAATCCCTTTCGGGGAACCCGTTTTTCGGGAAAGGGGGTGTTACTTGTGGCAGACATTCCGGGCTTTTGCTCCTCGACCATGACACCATTGATGTAATATTTATTCCTGGGCGCAAATCCGTAAAATCGGTCAGCGTCCGGGTCTTTCTTCCACTTTTGCGGAACCTTCCACCCGTAAAGCTGGTCTTCATCATCTGGGAGCTCGCGATACTCGACGCTCATTTTGAGACTCCGAAGATGAGGGATGCTCGGAACAATGAACATCAAGTCCGATACCTGAAGACATGTTATTCACTATCCCACTTGTCAAGGGCAGACTGTGGCACTTACCTTGACAAAGAACATGTCCAGCTTCAGAAACTTCTCCCTCGCTTCACCACGGAGCTTTTCCTTGGTGCTGTAGTTCATTTTGAAGGGGTCCTGGCCTTCGCCGTAGTAATCCGACAGACCGGCTCCGAGCTCGTAGAGACTCTCGTTCATCAGGGCATACCGATCCGATTCGAGTCTCCAGATAACCTTTTTGGCGAGATCTGAGACGGGGACATGTTCCCAAGCTGTATCTGGATTTTTGTTAGTGTTATTCTGACTTTGTCGCGCGTTGGGGCACTTACATCTGGACAAGGCGAGATCCTTCTCTCCAAGAAGCAGCGCAACATGAGTGTTGAGCACCCACTGCTCTCTACCGTCGGCAGTACCAGTGGCTTGCGGGCGTATGGTGTCGTACCGCACCCCCTGCATGTGCTTGAATTTGGCCGCAAGTTCGGGGGTCTTGGGGTTAGGGCAACTATCCAGCCAGCGCAACAGAGGAGGTAGCTTTGCCAAGCGTAAACGCTCTTGTTCCTCGAGGAGTCGGCGCTGCTCGGCTTCTTTGGCAATCCGCTTGCGTTCCATCTCCTCGCGATAGAGACGTTCCTTTCGTTCACGCTCCTTGCGCTCCTCCTCTTCGCGGAGACGACGCGCTTCTTCGACAGCCTCGCGCTCGAGCTGTTCTTTACGAAGCCTCTCCTCCTCCTCTCGCTGCTTCCGGGCTTCCTCTTCCTTTTTCTTCAACTCCTCCTCGCGCCGCTTCTTTTCCTCTTCCTCGCGAAGCCGTTTTTCCTCCTCCTCGCGTTTTTTCTTCTCTTCGGCCTCGCGCCGCTGCCGCAGTTCCTCTTCCTGCCGCTTCTTTTCCAGCTCGATCTTGCGCTTGCGTTCCTGCTCCTCGCGTTGCTTAGCCTCCTCTTCCTCTCTGAGTCGCTTCTCTTCAGCCTCGCGTTGCTTTTGCTCAGCTTCACGCTTCTTCTGCTCGGTTTCACGTTTCTTCTCTTCCGCCTCCCGCTGTCGGCGTTCTTCTTCTTTTCTGCGGGCTTCCTCGGCCTCGGCCTCACGGCGCTTCCTCTCCTCCTGGCGCTTCTCCTCTCGTCGTCTTTCCTTCTCTTCCAGGCGTCTCTTCTCATCTTCACGGTCTTTCTTCAGGCGTGAATCCGCTTCAATTGTGTCTTTCACTTCTGGGGCATCGAGCATCTCGGTGTCAATGTCCTCAGACTTGACATGAATGCTAGACTTATCGCTGTTACTGGACTTGCCGGACTCCCTTCTGTGACCGTCAGGGTCGGCTTTGGGTTTGGACGGTCTACGATCGCTGTCCTCCTGGTCCCTCAAGCTTGACTTAGATCTCAGGGGGCCGTCGCGAGAAGCTCGGTGGGGGTCGTCGGGAGATGATGTCGACTTTGGTCGTCGCTCTTTACCGTCGAAATCGAGCCGTCTTCGCTTCACGGGAGCCTCGCCCTCTTCTTTCTCGCCCGTGCTTGAGTGGGGTGGGGTGACGCTGGACCGGTGCCTCTTGGAAGAGTTGTCGCCTGAGACGGAAAGCCGATCTCTAGACTCGTCCCTCTTGAGAGCCTTGGTGCGATCATGATACTTTTCTGACAAGGTCTCACCCTTTGGCTTTTCGGGATGGTCGTCGTGCTTGGGGTCGCGAGGGCTCGAAGGATCCTTGATGGATGAAGTGGTGGACACCATACTAGCGCGTCGATTTTTCTCTCTCTCGCCACGGAGTTCCCCCTTGGAAACCAACTTTCGACGAGGTTTGGCAGCCTCCCCTTCAGACGACATGGCAGCAACGTCGGATTCTGCTCGTTTCACCGATTTGACTGATTGTTTTTGGGATAGTGCAGGAGACGCCTCTCGGTCTGACACGGCAATCGTTGGCAATCGGTCCTCTTTTCTAGGCCTGCCAGGACCACGCTTTGGTGAACCCTGGTCATCGTGGAAGGAGTCAGCCCGTCGCTTTTCTTTAGGGCTGGTGACGTTTCGAGTAGAAAGCTTTTTCCTTTTCTCAGGATCGCGTGGCGGGCTGGAAAGGTTGCGCTTGTGTGGCCGGGCTTCGTCTTTGAGTTCGTTGCGGCCCTGGCGCTTCGTCTCACGGTCCTGTTCCCTGTCGCGATCCCTTTCGCGTTCTTTTTCGCGCTCGCGCCTGCTCGGAGATTTCGTCTTGGCGATGTCACGATGCGACTTTCTGTACGCATCATAAGCTTCTTTGAGCATGTGCTCCTCTTCTTTCCAGTTCGTTCCTTGGCGGCGTCGGGCAATCTCATAGTAGGTTTCGCCTTTGAACCGCCTCGTCGGGTCAAAGTTGCCTTGATCCAAGAGCAATCTCACAACCTTGATGTTTTCTTGACCAATCGCGGCCAGCATGGGTGTTGCAAACTCGGGCGGCATGCTCGAGACGGGAGCAGGATCTGGGTTTGCGCCGCCCAAGGCGAGCAGGAGCTGTATAACCACTTCGTGGCCACCGCGAGCGGCCGCAACCATGGCTTCCGAATCGTCGCAACCATCTTTGACCTGCAGAATCCGTGTCACAGTCTCCTCGTCCCCCTTGCCAGCAGCTTGTCGAAGTGTTTTGTCATCTAGTGACATATACAGTAAGTGATTGCTCGTTTTGTTTGCCCTCACAGTACCGGCGCGACGACCACTGGCATGAGAAGCCGATGGCGCCGGAGATCGTCGAGGGCTATCTGGTCCGTGGGAGGATCGACTATCCGGGTGATCGGTCTGATGGTGGTCCTCAGATGTGCGTCTCCTATCGCCCTGCCTAGACTTTGCTTCGACGAGCGCAGCCCGGAACTCTTCTGCATTCTCCAGATCGTCGCTTACTCGATCCAGAGGTTCTTCGCCGCTCAAGTTGGCCTTCCGTGGATTGACTCCCGCGTTGAGGAGCATTTTCACTACTCCCAAATGACCATTGTCGACGGCGTCCAACAATGGTGTGTCCTTGTCATAGTTCACACAGTCCAAGTTGCAGCCGGCGTCGATAAGGAGCTTCACGATATCCTCGTAACCATTAATCGCAGCGATCTGCAGTGGCGTGTTGCCAGCGTAGTCGGCTACGTTGAGGTCTTCGGGTCGCTCGCCCAGTCTCTGCTTAGCGAGGTCGTATTCGCCTCTGGCACATGCTCTGGCAAGGAACGTTTGCCCGTGTGCGTCGAGGTGTTTCTTGTGCGGTGCAATCTTTGCGGGCGACATGTTTGATTCAGCGGTGGCCGGCGTGGATAGGTTACGAAGCTTGGAGCTCCGAGGATGAGGGCTGCCGCTGGCAGAAGACTCGTCCGAGTGGTAATCAGTTGATTGTAGAGGGGGAGGCAAGCGCTTCTTCTTGTAGCTCAGGCCGTTGGAGGAGTTTGCAGGCAGCTGCGTCGAAACACTCCGCCGGTGGGCACGTGGGTGGTGGGGAGATACGGATCTGGTGCGTGAGCCCGAGTGGCCGTCGTGTTCCCTCTTGGATGAAGACGAGGACTTTGGCTCCTTGGACAGGCGATTCCCGCGAGATTCGATGCCACTGTTGTGATCCGCGATGATGCGTTGCCGTCGGGCCTTTCGATTTTCCGCCTCTTCATCCGAGTCTGCCCTGGAAGCTTTACGTTTGTGGGGTATCGTCCTATCGGTGGACTTGGCCCGGTCTTTCATGGACAGCTTGGGGGATTTCCTACGGTCAGCACCCGTGTCGGTATCGGAGTGCCCACCAGATCGGCGCATGTGGTGGGGAGGGGAGGTTGGAGCCGAGCTGAGGCCACTGGAACCGTCTTTACTCCTTGCGGATTGATCATGGATGCGTTTCTTCTTCAATCCGAGGGAGGAGGCCGTTTCGGACAGGCGGGGAGGATTGGCCATCTTCTCCTTGTCACCGTCTCTGCTAGCGCTGGCATCACGAACTTTGCGGAGGGACGGGGGGGCCGGGTGCTCTCCATCGCTGCGATCCTCATGCTTTACCTTCCTCACCTTGGAGGGCGAGTGACCGTCCTTGCCAGGCAAGACGATGGTTTCGGCATCCGAGTCTCGGTCGGCAGGAGCGTCGTCGATGGCGGGGAGAGGGCGCGATACAATTACGCTAGACTTGATGTCCTTGGGCAGATGAGACGGAGATTTGATGGACTCGTCCGCAGCCTTCGCAGGCTTGCTGTTGGACTCGGTTGACTCCTTGGACTCATCAGGCTGGTGACTGCCCGGTCGCTTCTCCGCAGCGGCGACGGGCTTCGGCTTGTCGGACCCGGCAGCATTCTGCGCATCCATATCATTTATCTAGAGGTCGAAAAACTGGCCAGCACCATCCTGGCCAAGGGTCGGCCAAAAGAAAGAGGATTGAGCGCGCGGGTTGAATTGATTGTGGTCGGTGGAAGATTCCACAGTTGCTGGAACGGCACCCCCTAACAGAAAATGGGCAGGTCAGTCACGGGGGGTGCGCGAAAAGCGCAGGCGTCGATTGTCGATGGCGGGTGGTAGAGTTGGATGTAGAGACTGGATCACGTCGGCGATGAAAAGGGAAGAGAAAAAAAAAAGACAACAAAACAAAACAAAGAAAGCGCCTGGCCGAGTGGAATAATGCGTATGGGCTCGATGGACGCGGCGTGGTGTAGGTAATGCGGAAAAAAGGCTCTGGTGGTGACGCTCGCTGGACGCTTCGGTATGGCAGAAGGTAGAGAAAACGGGGCCGCGAGAGGTCGTCGGAGTCAAAAAGTCTGATCGCCACCTCTTTGATTGGACCCGACGGGGGACACTTGGGCTTGGGACACGAGGAGCACCGACAGCAGGCAGGCAGGCAGGCAGGCAGGCAGATAGGCAGGCAGGCGGTGTCAGTCAGTAGTGTAGCAGTGGCAGTGGCAGCCTGACGATTGAGGTGGGCACGTCGACGCTCATACATGCAGTCAGAACAGGTAGACTACATAATTAGTGCAGAACTTGATTCCGAGGTACTTATACCATGGGCCGGTTTTTGCAGAGAAGACAAGTACCGTCGATATACGCACTAGCAGAGACCCAAACGAGGATGGGCGAGGATACAACCTAAACCCGTCCCGGCACCCACCTTGCTTCAGAAAGATAGGTAGGTACTTACTTGTAAGTTGAGTGATAGCGGTGCCAATCTCTCTTTTTTCCTTTTTCGCCTCTGGCTCAGGCTCTGCAACCTGCACCGCCGGGTGCATGATGGACCACCTGACCCTGGACAGTCAGCCGTCGGAAATTGTCCTCGAGATCTCAATTCAAAACCACTCTGGCCCAGCCGTCTAACCCCCCTGGCCTTGCCATGCTACCTACCTTAGGTAGTTCGCTATCCCGACACCTGCCTACCTATCTACCTAAGTAGGTACGAGTACAAGTACGTAGGTCCCTACTTACCTAGGTATGTAGTGTAGATGGGAAACCTCAAGCCATCTCAGTTTGCTGCAGGTCTGACCTTTGGTGCTACCTGGAAGGTACGTACCAAAGTCTTCGATCTCCCAATGCCCCCACCTCGGCCAATCCCAACCTCCTCTACAGCCCAGCGTCGTAGCAGGCTCCTCTTTCCCCTCCCCCCGTCGTCGCATCTTGAATTCAAACAGCGAATCATAACCCAGCCTGAAAGTAGGGAGCTCTCAACACCTGGCTGCCTGGGCACCCTGTGTATGTGTGACTGGAAACGGAGACCTGACGGTCATGCAATTATGTATCTGCCGTAGGTAGCTGACAGACCTATCGCCGCCTGCCTTTCCCTCTAGCCCCCCCTTGGAGCAAGCATCCGTTCTTGCCTCCTTTGCTCCGGCGCCACGCAACACACACCCCTCGTTCCTCGTCTCGTCTGCCACTTGCAAAAGTGATGGAGACAGGCTCGACGTGAGGCAATCAAGGCATCACCACGTCGTCTTCCGCTTCCATCTCCTTTCCTCCCCCCCCCCCCCCCCCCCCTTTCCCCACATGACCTTTCCGCTCTCATCTCGTCCCCCAGCTCAACGCAGAGCCGTTTGGCGTTTGGCTACGGTACTAGTGCCGGGCTGGGCTGGGCTCTCCACACCTACGTTCCAGTTCGGAGCTTGAGCTCACACGATTGACCCGGTCGGTATCCCTCGTTCATGCCGACAAGCTTAGCCGTACCTGATTCTCTCGACCTCGCCATCCACATCAGCAGCAAGACGTAAGTTATTGGGGTTTTCCCGTACACAAGGTTGGGCCCAGCGACAAACCGCACTACCTGCTCCTCAACTTGCATACGTGGGGCGAAGCCTGCCTGGCATTATGGATTCGAGAGCCGTGAACCTGCCCGCCTCCCTTGACGACGTCAGGGTCAAGAAGCTGCCGTCGTCATCCTTTTACATCGCGGACTTCATATCAGAGGAAGAGGAACAAGTTTTGTTGCAAAAGGTACGGAGCCCCTGTTCCTAACCCTAAACTGTTCCTCATTCGCACTTGCGGCTAACCATCGGTCCCCGTCACCCAACAGATAGCTGATGCGCCAAAACCCCGCTGGAAACAACTGACTCATCGACGTCTTCAAACGTGGCCGTCTGATCTCGTCAACAACAAGCTGGTTGACGCCCCCTTGCCACATTGGCTTCAAGAGCCCGTGGTCTCGCGAATTCTTTCTCTGCCTCTTATCACCGGTCCTGAATCGTCCAATCTCTTCGCCGACAGCCCTCACAAGCGGCCGAACCATGTATTGATTAACGAGTATCCTCCTGGAGTTGGAATCATGCCGCATAAGTTGAGTACACGGTAGGTGTTGATGTGATGAGTTTTTGAATCTCATACTAGCTATAGGACGGGTCTGCCTATCATCCAGTCGTGTGCACTGTTAGCCTTGGAGCAAGCCTGTGCCTGAACTTTTACCAAAGCAAAGAGGACGGCGGGTTGGATCCGGAGCCCGTTGGACGCATTCTCCAGGAACCTAGAAGCCTCCTCATCACGACCGACGACCTCTACACTGATTTCCTGCATGGGATTGCCGATATTGAGGAGGACATTGAGCTTTCAGCCGAGACTATTGCGAACTGGGACCTCCTGCGATCGAGATCCCCTTTCGCAGCCGGCCGAAACGCGCGCGCAACCAGGACAAGCCTCACCTATCGCGACGTGATGCAGGTTTCGAAGCTTGGGGCCAAGTTTGGATTGTTTGGGAAGAAATGACGTTGCGGCTCAAGTGCGCCTAAAAGATGAAGGGAATCATTCTCCATTTACCGGCCACTTTTTCAGAGCCAAACTTCTGTGCATACCATTCCTTCGTTCCGTCAGCTGTTGTGCCAAGGTTGGCGACAATGAACCACAAGGCGCATAGGACAGTGCGGTTGATAAACAGTCCCTCTGGAGCAGCCGTGATGGCAAGGCCCAGATAGATGAGGCATTCGCACGTGTAGTGGGGGCAGACGAGATATCGGAAAAGGCCACGGTCTGGCAACGAGTACTTTTTGAGGCTGGCCAGGTGTTTGTGGCACAGGTGCTGATTGATCCAGCCGTACAAGTACGTAACCGTTCCCACGACGGCGGTAGGCGACAGCAGGTTCCCAAAATCCGGCTTGGTTGTCTCTCGTAGGGAAACTAAGAAAGTTCAGTGGAAACCCGAGGCGTTGCTGTGGTAGAGAGACTCGCCTGAACCGTCGACCCAGACGGATACGCCCATGCAGAGGTAAAAGCCCAATCCAAGCAGCCAATGGACGAACCACATCTTGGAAGACCCCGGTTTCATCACAAACAGACATTCATAGAGTCTCCTCCCACCTTGTAGCGCCATAAGCGCCCAGACAAGCACCGTCTGCTCGAATCTCATAGACGGGGTTTCGGAAGCTGCCTGCTGCGCTGCGATAGATGTGATGGCCGAGCCTCCCTGGAGGTACTGCCATGCCCAGAAAGCCGAGCTCGCGATGGAGGTAACGTAGAAGTGCATAAACCACGAGTGGGGTATCTGGCCGACTGAGGCCACCGCCCTGACTATGTCCATGAAAACATTCGACCCCTTAGGTCCAGCTGGCTCCTTCGCCTGGTCACCGGTACTGGCCGGCGAACGCGCACCGTAATCGAGGAGAAGGTGCTGGGCAGCCTTGGGGATCATCTGTATAGCCAGAACGGTCGCCGAGGAGATTCCAAAGAATATCTGACACCATTGGGCGGGCGTGATGGCCGAGAGGGCCTTGGTGATGAGTGTCAGGGAGGCCATGGTGAGGCCTTCGCGAACGTGCACTGCCCAGCTGTGGTAGGTTCGAGGAGGGGATATGCGTTGTACAGTGTCTCAAGAGATGTTGATACGGCCAACCTTGGATATGGCGGATCATTTATTGGCCGATCCGCTTTGCCTGCCATCCGTAGCGGGCCATCCTCAGCTTGGATCTGTGAGTTACAAGCCAGGTCCAGAAGGACATCGTCTGCAAGCGCCCAGCGGCCTAGACTACCGGTACTACATAACGGGACGATTTTACTCCAAAAGTGTGCATGAAAACCCGAGGGATCAGCACGCTGCATTCTCCTGCCCAAGATGAGGCGAGCGAAGCGCCCCTTTTCGCAAGGCGTCCTAAACAACGGCGAGGCGCAGCTACGTCGCTGTAGGCTGGCCGCCTCCCGTCGCTGGCAGCCTTGTCCTTGGTCTGCCTGATGTCTGCCTCGAGAAGACATCAGGGGCGCTTAGGAGGGTGTGAAATGTGGCGATGAGGTTGTTGGGGGGTTGCATTCTGCTTGGAATGTGCCAAAGGGCGGCCGCTGGTTGGTTGCCTGGCTGCTCTCTAGCGTGGGGACGAAATGGGCGAACCATCCGTGTTGCACTAGGTACTGGGCCGCCATGTGGACGCCGGCCCTTCGACCTGTGTATAAAAAACGTCGGCGTCCTCGTCCTCTTGCTCAATTCCATCTCTGCAAAGTACACAAGCTCTCCAACACTTTTTGCTCCAATCCCCTCCCTTCCGGCTTCCATCGCACCAGTATCCCTTTCCATGCGACCAACCCATTGTAGCCCATCCGTCCTAGTTTTCCTCTCTCGAGTCATCCTCGAATATGTTCAACACGCCCGGAACCATCGCCCTCTTCACGGACGCCAGATGTTAGAGACTACTGCTGCTGAGTTTGTACACTGAATGATAATGCAGGTCGTCCACACGCACGCCTTTGTCCCCCTCCCTCTGCGCCCTCTCACCGATTCAGAGTTGTTTGAATAATATATAAGTGTTTTCAGTCTGCTCATGAGCATGAATTTGTAGTCGCGATGCAGCCGTCTCATCAAATGTGGTGGAGACGGTGCACTATACGCCTTCATCTAGCGAATTGGTTCTCGCGGGTACTCGCAAGTGTATTGTGGTGAATGAAGCACCTCTATCTTCCAGCTCATATAGATATGATAGCCGTTAATAGCCACAGAGCAAATACTTGAATTGACTTGAGTCCAACGGAACGTGGGGGAGGGGCAGGAGGGGTTCTTGAATCAGCGGTCGAGGGTCGCGCTTTGGTGCCTTGGTCAAGGGTGTTGAGTTGGCCAAGTATTCCAGCTTTGCTGTATATACCTACCCACGGATATAGAATTTTGCTCCGGCGTTGGAGTCTTCGCTTATTGTCGTGGAGTTTCAAGTCTTTGCAGTATAATTGATGTCGCCTAAATGGGGGACCAACCGTGATGGCGTCGGAATACCCTTGGTTACATTATCTAACTACTTTCCGTACTTTTGTTGTGGTATGCCAACGAGTACTGGAGGAGAAGGGAACCCTTTCCTCCTGCCCAGAACATTACATCAACGATTCCTCTAATGCCAACCACACACGAAGAAACAACAATATCCAAACAACCTAACAGACGACCGGATGATATTAACTACCACTTCACAGACTGTATGTGCAAAATCTGCGTAACTGCAACGCTAACAGGAACCCACTTGGAAGGATGTATAAAACATCTCTTTCTGTCATCTTCTAGCTCTTAAGCCAGGTGGTTCGGCACCGAATCTTGATATCAGGCCTTTATCCGGACGAGGTTCCCAAGTTTTACATATCAGGAGTTTTAGCATTGCATGAACCAACTTCAATAACAGCCGATGTGTCATACAAACCATGTGTTGGATAGACTCTGGTGCGATCGTACTGCAAAGATAGGGTGAGCCAGGAATGCATTCTTCGTGATTAACCTAAGTATTGTACATTTTCTTCCGTCATGGTCCTTATGTCCATCCTACGGAGTATGATTCACTTCGGTCCGAGCATGTCTTGATTCCTTCCTTGGAATGGCCAAGGGCCAGTTTCCCAATATATGCCATTTGTCCCAGTTGTCCTTGTATCAAGGGTGTGTCGTACAGTCATGTAGTATTAATGTTCCAACAACATAACATGGCCGTATTGCTAAGACTATCACTGTTGTAACTCTACACGACCTATGCGGTTATGGTCTATGCTACGCACGTAAAGGCTGATATTGCACTGCTAGCACCAAAGGCGCTACGGCTGTATTGTTGATGTTTTAAAACAGAGAGTGAACAAGTGGAGAGGCATGTTCACGAGCCTCCTAGTCAAGGCAGGCATAGATACAGAGCACATACCCAGATTCAAGTCATCCTGCCATTCGCTTAATCTATTCTATGTGTTCCATACCTCGTAAAAAACTAAAGCCAGGCTGACAAGGACAAAGGTATATAGACGCCCAGCTATGCAGAAGAAACAAACATCCACTAGGACTACTAGGCGTGCTCATAAGCGTGCTGGTATACACTAGGGGTGCCACCGGTTAAATTCAACAAGTAACGCTCGAACGGTCCTAGAGGTTCCTCAACCATGACCCTCGCCGAAGGGCTGGTAGGGGCGTTCTTCTTCGGCCCACAGTACTCCCAGACCCAGCGGTCCTTGCACTCGGAAGGATGCTTCATACACTCCTCTCTGTCCTCCTCTGGCTCCCAAGCCGGATGATTTGGTACTGGGTCTTCGTACCGCGTCTCTGTTCGTACGAGCTTCCAGTTTTTCTTCATGGCGGGATTGTCCCATACGCCAACGTCGTTGAGGCCGAGGCCTTTGCAGGCCAGGCGGATCCTTACTGACGAGTGAATTCGCTCGTTGGTATCCTTAAGGAAATGAGCGCTTGGGACCTCCGTTTCAGCGTTTACCTGCTTGTATAGACCAGGCGAGCGGGTAATCTTTCCAGCTAAGGAGTAAAGAAGGCTTGGCGTACTCTGGATGGCGCCCAGACCCCAAGGTCGGAGAGGGTGATTTTGGCCGTAGATAGGTTCCATGGCCCACGACATAGCACCCTTTATCTTTGTCTGAGATTGGTAAAAAGAATTAGACTGTTTTACATAACGCTCAAGGACAGAGTGATTGAACTCGACGCCAATTGAGGCTAGCTGGTCCATCATCCCTATGTGACTTTGTTAGCTTTTTTTCTTCTTTTTCTCCGGATAAAAAGAAGCCTAGATGGAAAGAAGGGCGAAAAGAAGAATGAGAAGAAGAATGAGAGAGTATGGGAAGAAACCTGAACGTAAAGGTAGACTTACAAGCAAGCGTGATATTAGACATCCCCTGGTCGTTCCAGCCACCACCACAGTTCCCATGGTTACCAGGGAACCAGACCTGACGGAGATCAGTCGACAGTCGATTGGCTTCTAGGCGCTCCCAAACTGCTGGCTGGAAAGAGTAACGCGTCTCGTCAAGGGCGAGAGCGTGAAAGGCATGCTCAATTTTGTCGGAAAGACTCGTGTCCCAGAATCTGAACTCTTGATTCGATGCGTAGATGCCGAGTTTGTTGAGCCAGGAAATTTGGGGAATGCCCAGGCTACCGACGGTATCCCAGACGGCTACGGCTTTGACCTTGATGAGCTCGCCATTTCCTTCTTCCTGTCGAACGCGGGTCATGCCGAGCTAGAATGTCAATACTAACGTTTCGTCATAGAGAGCAATAAACTAACCTTCTCCAACCTGGACCGGTAGACATCTGCAGCGCCCTCGCCTTTGGGCTTGTTGTCGAAAGGCACCGAGGGGAACTCGTCGCGGTAATGGTGGTTATTCCAGTTCTCCATATCCTTAAAAATGGGCCAGAAGTGTTCGACACCTTCACGGGTGAGGAGACCTAGATCGGAGATCATGCCGGCGACGCAACGAACAATGTAGGCACCGCGCGAGAAGCCGACGAGGATGATGTCATCGCCATCGCAGTAGTTGGCGCAGAGGAAGCTGTATATATTGCGAACTCTCTGTTGGCGCGTAAGTACTGTGCGTATTCAAGGATGATTATGGAGGACAATGGAGAGCGATGGAGGACAACCGAGGGTGAGAGAGAAAAACAGAGGATGAGGTAGAATAATAGAGAACGATAGATGAAGACGTATGAAGATAGGAGGAGTCGAGAAGGAAACGCTTACCTCGCCCAGACCAAGACCAAAGGCACCGCCCGTAAGGGTGTCGAGGGTGTTGCTCCCCGTGCCGACGCCCGACTCGTACTCGATGATTTGCACCCGACCGTCGCTGCACTTACGGCGGAAACATCTCGAGATACGGGTTACGTTGGATGGGATCTGGAGGGAGCCCTTACGCTTCCAGAGTGAGGGCTTCACGTAGCCGCTCTCCCTGTATGACAGATTAGCACCTTGGCGTGACCGAGACCGAGACGGGGCACGAAAACGGTAGCACTTACGAGTTCATCCAGGTGCCATCACAGCACACGATCAGTCTCTTGGGAGAGTAGTTGGTGGGAACAGGCGGGGTCGTCATGATGAGCAGCTTGACCTAGACGAGCTGGCTAGGGTGAGTAGTGGTAGAGCTCTGTTTGGATAGATAGTGGCGGAGCCTGAGCAAGGACAGAGTTGACGATCAAAGTTACAATCAGGTTGATGTTTACTGAAGCAAGATGGAGTGTCCAGAGTCTGAGACAACTGCTGAAGAGAGGGCTGCTTGTTTTTGTCTGCATCCAGGAGCCTGTATGCAGGCAGCAGGACGCGGCAGGTCCCTTCCTTATATCGATAAGGGGGCAGTCGGATGGTGATTCCTCTGTCAAAAGCACAGGCACGGCGAGGAAACAGAAAACCAGACTAGCTCCGTAAGGCTGACCTATGAGAAGGAGAGAACTCAAAAGCGAGGCGAGATGGGTCATTCCAGAGGAAAGGAGGAAATTCGAATACAGGAAGTGTGAGTTGGAACGCGGTTGTGTGGGAGGTGCGCGCTCGCTCGCTGTGCTCGCCTCCTCCTGCTGCTGCTGACGAACGGGCTTCTGTATGGGCAAACAGACACCAGCGTTTATCAAACTCGTGTAGGGCAACTGCAGCACCTCCATTGGCCGCCTTTCAACGCCCATCCGCGCAGAAGAAGTAAGCCGTAATGCATCTTGGGGGTGGCTTCTGTCATTGCGGGTGGATCGCGGGGTTGCACAAGGGGGCAGGATTGTGCTTGGCAAGGCGGAAAGGCAATGTATTTCCCTAGGCGATGAGAGGCTCCCGTGTTTTTTTTTTTTTTTTTTTTTTTTTGGTGGCTTTGGTGGACGGGTGTACGAGGCGGAAAGGCGCCAGATCGACCAAATGAACCGGAAAGGGTATAAGTGTTGGTTCACCGACATGGCTCAGCAGATACACCATTTGACGGGACGGGCTGCATATCAGGCACCAAATCCTAGCGTTCCTTGACCGACTGCATTCCTCAATCCGACGAACGGGCACCCCTTACTGCTTTGACTTCAAATGCAATTGCACTGCCAGCGGTAGGCGGACGGATTCAACGAACGGAGCCCCTCGTCACTTGCATCTTGCTGACCGCTGATGCTGACCTGTTGCTGAAGTAGGTACCTGTAGGGCCGGATTTCCTCTTGAGGCAGGTGGCCAGGGTGTTCATCAAAAAGGGGAGTCGGATCGTCACCCTAGCGGCTCGGGCAATGTTACCGTAAGATGTTCCCAAAGGGGTTGAGAGATTGACTGACAATGAGAATCCTAGATACACCAAATCACGGAGTACAGAATCAGACACAGTCTTATAATACCCAAGACTGCCCCACCAAAATCCAAAGTTTACTTATGTATATTATGTAGTCATATGTTCCATCTAGTTGATTCCAGTGGCGCTCTCCCGTGCTCACGACATCCTCAGTTCGTCCGAAAGATGGGACGGACAGACACGCATCGAAGCTGCAGGGAGCATCAGCTGAACTCGGCTAAACTACCAACCTCATCCATTTGCACACAAGTGCCTTCTGCCCTGCGCCCCAATTCATTCCAATTGACTCACACAATTCTTACTCTCCCACGCTCACTTTCCCAGGCCTCAAAGAGGAAAAAAAAAAAAAAAAACAGCAACGAAAAACAAACTAAATAAACGAATGCACAAACCACTATACGTATACGTCTTTCCTGATGGACGGAGATGACGTGTGCCGTGTCCAGAGGACGAACCACCTAACCAGTTTTGGGGGAACTTGGCCGCAGTACTCTACGTTCACCAATATTTGGACAAATCGGTCCACGTCTTTCCGCAGCTCCTTGTACTTCCTGACGCTGATGCGGCTGTCATATAGGACCTTGCCTATCCGTACAGCCATGCCGATTTGGTACAACTACAGTATGTCTCCTAAGCTTCTGAAAGCGAAGCCAGCCAGCCATTTGGAGCACATAGGTTCCTAGTATATCGAGGTAACCTGTACTGTATTCAGAGGACAGACGAACCATATTTGAGGAACCGTGCTGCTGGTATAGGATGACCCTACTACGAAGGAAAAGCTGGAAGGTCATTCGTAAAAAGACCCGGTAACGAAGAAACTAGTGCTGAGCCACCCGGTTTAGGAGCCAGAGGAGGACTCACGCAGACATCTATCCATCGCTCTACAGCGAAAGGGGGGAAGGAGGAAAAAAGGAAAAGGACGAAAAAAAACAAAAAACAAGTGACCGTGGTGAACGACCCCAAGGTATAGCCCACGGTATGCTACTGCTGCTGCGGGCCCTAGTCTCACTCCAGCTTGTGTACGAAAAGTGGGAGAGTACCAAGTAAAAGAGAAGCAGCCTTACCGAGACCTGCACTGACCCAGACACACATCATAGAACTTTGTCTGTCTCTTCGGACCGCTGTCACTCACCCTCCCTTTCTACGTACAGAACGGGACAAGCAGCAAGCTACCTACCTAGGTAATGTAAGGTACCTGAGGGTGACCTACGCCACCGCCGGTCTTGGCGGCCTAGTCATCGACGCCTCTGCACGATGAAAGAACCAATCACGCCAAGAGTCGACACTGAGATGCATCCTGATTCGGAAGGTTTCCTTTTCCGCAAGAGGACCTACTGATGTCCCAGCTCAGCTACTGCAGGGCACGGCTAAGACCCTTTTCTTAATAACTCTGGAATCTGCCTAATCTGTGTGTGTGTGTGTGTGTGTGTGTGTGTTTTCTTTCTTTCATGGATGTTAGTCGGAAAACATCCCGCATGCCCCCAGCCCTACAGCAACCGGCATGAACCATTTTTTCCCGACAGCTATCGGGAGAGTCAAACTCGACTTCACTCCATCGACCCGGTCGCGCCGAGACATATACATCCCTCCAAGACACCATGTATTCACCCTGCGGTTAACAGCTCAGCTGATCAAAAAGTCTTATGTGAGAAATCGCCGCCTCTGATGGCGGTGCGTCTATTGTTTTCTCGTCGCCATGTTCTTCTTTAACCCCAAGTGCTAGACAACGCTGCGTTATACAAACGAAGAAGGCGCACAAATACATGTGTATTACATCCTTGCATGCTGCATCTCAAATGTGCGATGCCAGCCGTGACGCATTGTGTAAAGTGTTGGACTACTGTTGTTGTCGTCCTTATTCTGCAACAGCTTTTCTACTGCTGCCAGAAAATCTGTTGCTACTGATTTAATGCGTCTGGTTCACGTAGAACCTGCGCAATGTTTCTCCAGACCTTGATTGTAACCCAAGGCGCTCAAATTTGCTGAACCGAATATAACCTGATATAGTATACTCCATTCCTGAAGGGCTACTCCTCCCCAAAAAGAATGCCGTGATGCTCTGAGCAGAGCTCGTCAAAGCCCAACCAGTAGACGGTTGCATTGTCGTTGCTGGCGTCCGACCAAGCGCCAGCATCGCTCTCTCTGATCTGTGTGGGATAGGGGTGCGCGGGGTACCACACTCTGTTATTTATCGGTTCAGGCGCGTAGTGCTCCTCGGCCCGGAACCATTTGATGGCGGACCGGACCAGCGATCGCCCGTAGGGGTAGAACCACAAGCGAGGCCAGAAAGCATCCAGAGCGCCCTTCTCTCCTGTTACGTGAAGCAGGGGAAACGTCTGCTTGGTGACAATGTTGGCTCCGAACTCGGACTTGCGGATCAGCTCATCCACCGTAGCGCCCATGGTCTCATCTGACGTCGTGTTGAAGATGCGCTTCAACGACCTCATACCGTCAGCCTGCATGTGCAGGTTCCAAGGGACAAAGTCCGAGTTGTTACGGTAGTTTTGGGTAATCTCGACCGAGAAAAGGGGGCCAACAAACTTGCGCCAGTCCACCCACTCCGTGTAGCCGGCCCACGTCTGGAACATCAGACTCCAGTAGTCCAGGGCGATATGGAAGTTGTAGCTGAAAGCGGGTTCCACACTAGGAAAAAAGCCGTCCTCCGGGGGTTCCATAACAACGGCCCCGGGATTTTCGTCTTTTTGCATCTTGATCCGCTCCAGCTCCTGAAGACCCCAAATGTCGCTCAGGTAGAACTGATCGCTTTCTCTAAACTCGTACTCTGGATCGTACACTTGATTGATGAGGTCGAGGGTGGCTCGGAACATCGTGCGGACCTCCTTAATGGGGCCCATGATGGTACCGCTGTTGAGCCATCTCGGGTGATTGAAGGCCATGTCTTCGGTGTTCGTGAGAGGGCCAAACTCTCGGCCGTCCATGTTGGGGACAGGAGGGGCAGCCCAGCATGCTGGGCGCCGCCAGTCAACGGGCCAGCAGACCTTGTCGGCACCGAAGAAGATGTGTCGGCCAAGAGGCCCGGCTAAAGCCTCAGCCTTTTGGGGCCCGAGTTGTTGGATGATGCGCTCATCTTCTTGTTCGGAAGCCTTGAAGTAACGGTCGATCAAAACATCGGGACCGAACTGGAGGAGAACATCATAGCCGTCGATCATAAGGAACAGGTCGTCGTTGCTGGATTTGGGCAACTCCTCAAGGTATTTAGTGACGACGCGGATCTTGGCCAAATGAGAGATAGCAGCATCGTTCTCCCCGGTGGCGTTCCATCCTGCGATGACGGGCGCGCCGAAGCGGTTGACCGTCGACGAGACAAGGGCGCGACAGAACTGCAGGTTCGGAGCACTGGCGGCGATGAGGAAGTGGAAGCGGCCGACGCCCAAGGAGCCGTGTTTGCTACTCTTGGCAGATGGTACGGAGGATTTGCTTCCCGTCGGAAGGGAAGCCGAGATTTCGGACTGTGGAATAACGGCAAGTCAGTGTCAGTTACGACGGTTGTCTCAGGGTCCCCCTCGCGAGGTGTTCCGTTGACGTTTCAGTCCAGATCGGCACGTGTGCGCATTCCAAGGAGGAAAAAAAAGAAGGGGAAAAAGAGCCTCGGCTGATGGTTTGATTTGCGACGACGATCAAATGATGACAAGAACTCTGGAGGACGGAAAACTCACCCAGCTAAGTTTCTCTGGGTAGAGTGATTGCGAAAAGATCAGAAGGCCCGAGAAAATGACGAAGGCGGCCAGCAGTACGAACCTGCGGCCTTTCAGTGCCATTAGCATGGGTGCGATACGGATGTCATTTAGCTGCCGGCTCGGCTTGAGATCCAGGGTGGGTGATTTTCTGAGGGTTAATTGGAGAGCGCGCACGCGAGCTAGACGGTGGCGCCTGAAGAGGGCGACGGCGAGGCGATGCCGATGACTGAGAGTTCGTGGTCGAAAGGTGCAGTTGGGTATTATAAAGAGCTGTAGGAAAGCAATAAGGACTGGCAGTAATGAAAGCCAGATAAAAGAAGAGAAATCGAAGTGAACGTATCCGTACTCGCAATCGAGAACCGTCGTCGCTAAGGAGCGGGCGGGCGGGAAAAAGACGTGGAGGAAACCGAGTTTAAGAAGCGACAGTGGCAAGAAGCGCGTGTGATGGCAGATAGAGATAGAGGAGTTTCTGGGCAATTGGCCAAATTGCCAATGCCAATGCCAATGCCAATGCTAATACGTCTGCGTCTCTAGCAGCAACCAAAAGGGCGGGCGATAGGGGTTCAAAAAATGTCCTGTTCGTCTCAGCACGAGGTCGCTTCCCTGCTCCCGTCTTGTCTTGGAAGCGTCTAGTCTGTCTTGGACTGCTGCTCTCTTCGCGGTAAGGACAGTCGTGTGTGGGCGTGCAAGTGCAGCGTCGGCGGAGGTAGACGTGGTTCGATCGATGAGCTTCACTTCAGGCTGTACTTGAGTAGCACCTGGTGATTTGAATGAGGGCCGGCAGTTCTGCAGAGTCCGGGGAAGGAGGTGCAAGGAAACTGGGTAAGGGTTCTGGTTGTATGGGTCGGGTACATAGGGTTATTCACCCAAGATTGTGTTGGACGGATGGTGGGCTGAATGGAAATCGAAAAGGCTGGCCGGTATGGTATGTATTATGTCATTATTAACGTACGGATACTGGTTAATAGTACAGATAATTAGTAGACAGACGAAAGGGAGGGGAGGGAAGGGGCAAAAGAAAAAAAAAAAAAAAAAAAAAGAGAGAGAAGGAAAAAAAAAAGGACACGGCATGGAGCTAGGGACGTAGGACAACAGAAGGCCACCAGCAAGATAGGTACTTGTTACTGTTACCGCTATGTGAGCGATAGATGGTCCGTTCGGCGCCGGAAGGAAAGGACAGTTGGGCGCTAGGACAAGGAAGGAGGCGCAAGACAGGAGCGGGAAGATAGTGCAGGCTCTGGGCCTCTACCGCAGGTACGAAGATAAGACGACTTAACTTTAGGTGCTCAAGGGAGACAATGCGGCGTGGCGTGGCGTTACTGGGCTGCAGAACTAAAGGAGAGAAGGCCATTCATCTGCATATCGTACATAGCACCATCAGTATCCGTTATAGTAGTTAGTTTACACCCGTATGCCTGTTCACAAACACCTCCGCAAGGGATGGGATGAAAGAGTCCATCGGTAACCCTCGCATTGCCGAGCATCGGCGAAGGGAACATCAACACGCAAATAAGCGTCTCATAATCAGTTGGGCTCCGTTCACGGTAAACAGAAACAGCAGCGATGCACCAGCAAACCCCAGGCCTCTTGAAGACCTCCTACCTCACAGACGGGTTTGGAGTGTGAGCGTACTTAAGAAAGAAGGGGGAAATAGTCTACTGGGTCCAGCCAAACTCGTAGTCAATCGACAGTGGGCACGCACGCCCCTTTTTCCAAGGATCTTGGGAGCATCGGCAAGCAATGGAGGGTTCGCTGACGTGGACTCGTGAGCATTGGCCAGCCGCGACCAAGCCCAAGAAATTCAAGATGCCGTGTCGTCCGGCTTGGAGGCTTGGTACCGCCGCGTCGGTGAGACCTCAATAGGGTCGCCCCAAAAAAGCCCTTGCTTGCGGGCTGTCTTGTAAGCCCGCCAGTAATTACCTCCCATTCCATAATATCTGACGCGTCTATTGTTTGCGCATCGCTGTTTCTGCCCCGCCGCTCTCAATTCTTTGTCTCCTGATGTACGGAGTACTAGATGACCTTTCCCTTGGCGCATTGCTTTTTTTCAGTTGACACACTGTCGTTCGTCGCGGGTGGGTGGTGTTACCGGCCGTTGGAACACGCACCAATTCAGCTTAGCTGTACGGTGGCTGAACGTTTGAGACATGGAGACGGGCCAAGGTTGCCGACCGTTGCGCCGTGCACCTCGATTTGCTGGTAGTGCACAATGGGTGCTCTCCCTTTGGGCTAGTGTTGCGATGCGTCTCACCCATCTCACGACCTCATACGCAGATCGACGTCAACTTCCACAATGTACCTATCCTCGTGGAAGATGGAAATGGATCCCGTACTGCATAAGAAAAAAAATGGAGTATTGCGGTGATTGCAAGCGACAGTAACTGGTGGACGATGTGCTGATATAAGCGGGGCCATTGAAGTTCCTCCAGTACGTCCCTGTACACACAATAAGGTACCTGGGTACTTAGGTAGGTAGGTACTGTACTTCCCGCTGTCGGATTCCTCTCCACCGCGTTCCACCGGTGCCACTCCTACGGCGCAGCTTTCACCACTCCTGTCAGGTCGGTTGTGTCCATTGTGCAACATGATTTCTTGTCGTCATTTCCGCCTCCAAAGTTGATTCCCGCTTGATTTTTTTTCATCTTCCCTCCCCTTCGCTCTTGGTCTTGGCTCCCACCATCCCCACGGTGTATTCGCTGCTTGCTCTTATCTCTTCCACCGACCGTTCCGCTCCTCCTCCCCCTCCTCTCCTCTACTGGAGCCAAGACCAAGGGAGGGAGCCAGCCCCATAGTGTGCTATGACCGTGGTGCTCACTTCAAAGACAGGTCTCGGTATTGCAACACTTGGGCCGAGTGCTTGTGGCGTTCCTCCGTGCGGCTGCAGCTCACAGACAACCGCAAGGGTGTCTCCCGTTGCCCTACCTTACCTGACCTTTTGAGACCTACCTGCCAGACAGTATAGGTACCTGGAATGTGAGCAGCCGTAAACAAGCCACAAACACCCATCTTTCAATCAATCGATCAGCAGCGCCCGGTCCGGTACTGAGCTGACCTGGATTGTCTCTATTTTCCCAGAAACAATAACAAACAAGAACTGAAGGAAGAACCTGACTCTATTTTTCTTTTGCTGCCTTTGGACGGTGGCCCATGCCTAGCTAGAGCCGCATTCTAATGAGATGAGCCAGTCAGATTGACTCTCTTACCCACACGCCAGGTGTATTGGCTGGGTCACGACCACTCTCCACTATTATGCCTGCTAGGTTTCTTGGTATGCACTACTCTGTAATGTTGTAATGTAATGTATGTACTATGTTTGGAGTGGCCTTACATAGCTACTACTTGGATACAGGTATATTTGGACGGAGTCTTGTGATTCAGGCAAGCAGAGGAACCGTTCCAACAAGCGTGCTCAAATCTCTGACGGCTTGGAAAAAGACAAGGTGAATGATCGAATGATCGGCTGCTGTCTCCTGTCACGAATCAAACTTGCCCTATCTACGAATAATTAGGTAGCTATTCCTAGGCTTCATTCACTTGTGTCAGTGCTAGCGCCGGCGCCAATGCCAGAGACTCCACGTTCTTTTTTTCCTTTCCAGTTTTCTTCATCGCCCACTTATAAAGTGGATCCCATGATCCGTCACAGTCGTCGATCGCTGCCATCCCTGCCGCCGCCTCGATTGCACTTTGTCCGGACCATGCCTTTTGATTAACTGACCCTGTTTCGCTCCAAGCCACGTCCCTGCCATCCGGTCGCACCACGATGAATCAGGGCCCACCCAGGCTTACGCGGCTGCCAAGGGGTGCCCCCAGGATCCATTACCCTAATACCCCAAGACAAGCTCACTTCAGACGCGGAGCAGACCAGGGCCGAAAGAGAGACGGTCGTTCTGCCATCAACCCTTCCCTGGCTACGTATGTCGTGTACGAGTACTCTGTCCCAGACTTGCAAGGTCGCGAGAGGCCCTGTCGACTGCCGGTAGACTGACAGAAATTAATATGGATTGGGTGACATTAATCATGGAAAGTTTGGGGTGGGGTGGGGGCTACCGGTATTCACTCTGTTGAGTCCTGCCTCACACTGAGTGCTATGAAATATTGCTTTCTCCCGTCTACCTACCTAATTATAATGCATGTAAATGGCAGACATGCATTTTGCTCTGCTTTATTAGGTGTACGTTTATCAATGTAGATTGTAGTACAATGCGGAGAGCCGATTGGCGACTGCCGTTTTGGATTTGAACAAACGGGCAGCGGTACGACACACACTCGCCCGTTGGCGCAGACAATGAAGACGCAATGATGCTAGAAAGGCGAATCATCCAAAGTTTCCGGCGCAATCCTCCAGAAGCCCATGGGCATCGGATTCTCCCTCACAGCGTGTGTGATGTGCCTTGGCGGCTTGTTGGTGCCCCAACTGGTCTCCGCGTTTGGATTCACCCATCTCAGACTCTCGCCCTCCCTTACCGTGCAAGCCTACGCAGTATACGGATATCCCAAGGAAACTTGTATCAGAAAAGCCATGATCCATTTCCTTCAATAGTTCCGGGAATCCAGACACATCTGAAGAGCCCCTTGCCTGCACACACTGAGACTCTACGGGTACCTAGTCAGGGACAGATATGCCCTGACAGGTCAGGTACGTGTGATTTCGGCCCTGCACTGCCTAGGTAGGTAGCAGCCGACTAGGCCGGTACGGAGACACACCAAGAGAGAGCAGATGCTATGTACCGAAGGGTGGCAATACGGATAGCAATACGGGCACTCAGCAGCGATACTTCTCAGCAATGCCAATGCCACCCGCCGAAACGTCATTGACGCCAAGCGCGGAAGCGAGAAAGATGCCCTTTTGAGTATCTCGGCATCCTTTGGTTCCTTGGGTACTGAGTAGCACTCTTTTCATTCCCCCGCTCCTCCGCTGTGGACTCTCCCCCCTTGGCTAGGTACCTATCCACCCCAGCTCGCCCTCTCAAAATGTTCCACTCCTCACTTTCCTCCTATTCCCACTCTTTCTTCGGCACTGCCGCCACCACTTACTTCCATGTAATTGTCCCTGTTCCCGGCCTTCATTCTTTCTTCTACCTTTTGATACTGACGGACAATTGGTGCATCGCATTTAGCTGACGCCCCGCAAAGTCCGCGATTCGGAGCATAGGGTTCATTCACGCCTGTTCCATTGTACAAGCGCCACTTACCTCCTAAGGACCTACACACCACTACTCAACCGGGGGTTCCCTTTTACTGGCTTCTTCCCATCCACTCCACGGCATACAATTCTTCCATTGCCCTGCCTCTCATTCGGACCCCTTTATCCCTCTACGTCCCCCTCCCGTCACAAGCAGCAACATCTGCCATTCGTCGTTTGCCGGTCCATTCTTTTTTTCTTTGAGCTCGACTACCTTGCGCACGCCCATCTTCCCGAACTCCCCCACGCTCGGGACCGATCTGCGTCGTGAAACTAGGACAGTCGTCAGCTTCTTCAGCCCCTAAGCAACAGGGTATCTGTGGGCGAACACGAACACACGGTCTGTAAACAAATACACTGAAAAGTCCAACCTTTGCGAACGAACGTTGGAAACCACGAAGGGAGGGAAAAGAAAGAAAAAAACGGCACCAAGCTCCAGCCTACGCAGCATCTTTACCATTAGAAGCAATGGCGGAATCTAGCAACTTCAGGAACGAGGTTCGACGGAGCGAGGAGGGTCATGGCCTCCTCAACGGCGATGAGAAGCGCATCGAAGAGAGCTACGATCTAGAGGCCAACGCCAGCTCTGCCACCGAACCCCAGAGCGACGCCGAACGGAACCGCAACCCCGTCGAATATACTATCTCGCCTCAGGTCAAGTTTGGCTGGTTGAGCGCCTACTTCATGTTCAGCTTGGTGTTAACCCTCTACAACAAGCTGATCCTTGGAGCTGTACGTTGTTTGCCTTGCTTTCCCGAGCTGTTACCCCCAAGTCTCGGCCTAGTTTCAAGGACCTCGTGGCGGCAGGGCGATGACTTGTCGTCTCCAAGGAGAAATCACTAACATCATTTCCAGTTCCCCTTCCCGTGGCTCCTCACTTCGCTTCACGCCACCTGTGCGAGTTTGGGCTGCTACATGCTGATGCAATGCGGTTACTTCACCATGTCTCACTTGGGACGCCGCGAGAACCTCATTCTCCTTGCCTTCAGTCTGCTGTTCACCACCAACATCGCCGTCTCCAACTTGTCACTGTAAGCAACCAACCCCCTCGCAATGTTGGGATATCCGACGCCGCTCTCGTGGAAGAATCCGGCCCATGACCCCGTTGCGGGATGAGGCGGGACGAGACTCAACATGGACAATAGATATGATGCTAATCTGCTGTGCAGCGCCATGGTCTCCGTGCCGTTCTACCAAGTCTTGCGAACGACCGTGCCCGTCTTCACCGTTCTCATCTACCGTGTCGTCTTCAACCGCACATATGAGAACATGACATACCTGACGCTCGTGCCCATCATGATTGGCGCTGCCCTAACGACCATTGGCGAGTACACTTTCACCGACCTAGGCTTCCTGCTCACATTTGCGGGCGTGGTGCTTGCTGCAGTTAAGGTACGTAATTATGCGCATGGCATGTTTTCCTTCTATCATCCGAAATGCATATTAGAGTTGCGGGAAGTGATGCCGACTATCCGATTGGGTATATGTGGCTCCGCGCTCTGAAACCCGTTCACCAAATCTTCGTCCCAATTGTAGCACGTTTGTCCCATGCCCGTGACGATGCTGACACACACAACAGACGGTCGCTACAAACCGCATCATGACCGGCCCTCTCGCCCTGCCTGCAATGGAGGTTCTGCTGCGCATGTCGCCCTTTGCGGCCATGCAGTCCATGGCTTGCGCCATCGCCGCCGGCGAGCTCGGAAACCTCAACAACATGCGGACGGAGGGGAACATCAGCCTGCTCACCGTCATCGCCCTCCTCGGCAACGGTATCCTCGCTTTCGCCCTAAACGTTGCTTCTTTCCAGACAAACAAGGTCGCCGGTGCGCTCACTATGAGCATCTGCGGCAACTTGAAGCAGTGCCTTACTGTCGGACTTGGAATCGTTGCCTTTGGTGTCGAGGTCCACCTGTTCAACGGCTCAGGCATGATCCTCACCATGATTGGTGCTGCGTGGTACAGCAAGGTCGAGCTCGATCGCAAATCCCGCAAATGATCGGCTCATGTCGACTGGCGAGTTGCGCACCATTGCGCATGTAACGAATATCAATAACGGCCGAAATGCATAGAATCGGGCCCGGACAGATCTGGGATAGCCCGTGAGGGCAAGGATATGTGGCGTCTGGTTGATCAGTGGGAATGCGGACGTCTTTTATTAGCCATGAAACCGCAGACCGGCGGCGATGGCAGTTGGTAATTGGATAAGCGGGGCAGAAGCGGTGGAAGCCGAGCCAGGCCGTTTGCCGCCCCTCTTCAGTTAAGATGGCGGCGTTTGTAAGATGGGGTGAGGTTCACAAAGCATACATGCGCTACCAAAGAGTCGCGCGCCGATTTTATACCCTTTGCATGGAGTAACGGAAACGGGCATAAACATGGTTTTTTTTGTTTTGTTTTATATACATATTTTTTTTCTCATCTTCGTCTTTCTCAACTGGCTGGGAAAGCCTCATCTGTCGTCTATAGCCCCATTTTTCTTCATCTCCAGATTTTAAGACGGGGTAATAATACATTTACTGTCCAGAATTAGTCTGTGTTTTCCCTTTCGCGTTTCAAGATTTGCCTATCTATATGCGGTGTTTCCCACACCCAGCCATCGTAACCGCTTCTGACATGCGGTGTGGCCATCACCAACCCGACTTGGCGACGTATGGAGACTAGTCATCTGCAAGACACCACCCCACGCGGGCGCATCCCGTGGTGGTGTGGTGGTGTAGTCGGCCGGGGTAGGGCGGTTGTTTCCCCTCATCTGCCTTCCCCCCGACCTGCTAACCACTCTGCTGACCGGCCTGGATGCAACTCCAGCTGATGGCGCCGTCATGTGAACCTAAAACGGGCCGCCTGGCTTTTTTCTTCACGCAGGCCGCGGCTGATAAGAGGTCGGGAATTTTAATCTCTATCTCTCTTCCCCCCCTCGCCCGCGTCCCGGACGAGAGTCGGATTGAATCGCTCCTCCGCAACATGGCATGTTGGAGTACGGCCTTGAATCAACGATGACCGTCGGCACGAATAACCTCGGCGAGGAGACGGCGGGTGACTTGGGCGTTGGTGCTGACGACGGCGACGAGGTGAGGCACACCGGCACCGGCCCCGACACATCCTCGGTTTCGGAAGCGGGCGGCGGAGGAAACGACGACAAGGTGGCAGCGTTCCTGGCGCGGTGCGGGCTGAGGGCCTCGGCCGTCGCCGCGGCGCACGACTTCGCGAGGACCAAGTTCCCGGGGTGCGAGGTCGCGCCGGCGCCCTTCCAGGGATACTGCTCGTACACGCTGTTGCTCCTGCCGCAGACGCCCGGCGGCAGACGGCGGGACAGCAGGGTCGACGCCGGTGACGGGAGCGGCGGCGGCAGCGAAAGTTCGGACACTGGCGTGAAAAGCGGCGTTCCAGCTGGCGCCGAGAGGGGAAGCAACTTGCTGGTGCAGTTTCGGCCAAGGCGGCACGGCATCGACGCCGGGATGTGCGCGGAGGCGAGGGACGTTCTCGGCGGCAGGATCGTGCCCGACGTCGAAGACCTGGGCGTGCTCACGGGGCTAGAAACGGCGGGCACGGAGGCTAGGGGCGGCAACGATGCGCTGTGCGCGTATGCGTTGGAACGAGCCGGCGGAATTTCGCTAACGCGGTTCCGGGGTTTGTTGGCGACATCGGGAACGGATCCGCGGGCGTGCAGGAGGCGGATCGTGGCGGACCTGGCCGTTGTGTTCGCGGACGCCTGGCGGGGCCGGCGGGATGAGCGAGACATCGTCAAGGGGAAGGTCGGTGGGAGCCTTCGGTGGAGGCTGGAGGTCCTTGTAGAGGGCCTCCCGGGGGAGCTCCGGGAGGTCGCGAGGCGGACGATGGAGGAGCTGGCGGGGGTGGAGGGGTCGCTGCCGTGGGTCGTCACGCACGGAGACCTGGTGCCGGACAACATCCTGGTCCACCCGCCACCGAGGGGAGACGGCGACGGCGCAGGCGGGAGGCGACGCAAGGAGATGCGGGAGAGGGCGGGCGGACTGGTCGGGCTGATTGACTGGGCCGAGGCGGAGTGGCTGCCGTTTGGGGTGGGCATGTACGGCCTTGAGGAGGTGCTAGGGGAAGACGTGCCGGTCGAGGACGACAGCCAGGGCACCGGCGGCGGAACGGGCGCGACGAGGTTCGAGTACTACCCGGAGGCGAGCGCCCTGCGGAGACTCTTCTGGGACGAGGTCGGCCGGGTCGTAGGCGATGAGCTGGTCATACGCCGGGCACGGCTGGCGCAGGTTCTCGGGGTGCTGCTGTGGCGTGGCATCGCGTTTGACGACGGCGCTCTGGAGAGGGTCGTGGACGAAGAGAGGGACTGGTGGGATATGCAGAGGCTGAGGACCTGGCTGTTTGGGGAAAGGGGGCTCGGACTCGGGGGCAGCAGGGAGCCGGGAGAGGAGGGGGAGGAAGCAGTGGTGGTAGTAGAGAAGGACGAGAAGCGGAGATTGTTGAGAAAGATCTGGAGGTTGACGACAAGTTGTTTCAAGGCTTTGTAGCGTGTGGGATGGGAGAAGCTTTGTGGTTCGTCGAGTGTTTGCTTGGTACGTCAGGCATAGAGGCTACGGATGGTATGAGAGGAGGCCGGAACGGCAGTGTCCTCAACGTCGTGATAGAAGCGCGTTGCAGTCGGACCTATCTGGAATCTCGTATAATGTAATTTAACCTGGAATGAACTGAAAGAAGCCTGCCACTATGGATCGCACGCTAATTGGCGACTGAGCTGCTCCCGTGAGCCAAAGTCGCAGCCCGACTGTTCTACACTCTGCATCTGCCTGCCAGACGAGCAGTCGTCAAATAAATCGATCCTACCCTGATGGTCTGTCATGACGTAGCGGGTGTGAGTGCGAGTTATTAGTGGTCGATTCATTTACGCCCGGCTGTATAGAGGTGGCTAGGCTTGATCTCCCGTCAGTGGGCAGCCTGATTCTGCCTCGTCCTGGCACGATGTATTTAATCCAGGATGGCGGTGCACGAATGGGGAGAACACAGTCGGTTGTAAGCGACTTTATTATCACTTAGATTGAGAAACGTTTCGTCGAAACCACACTCCCGACTCCAACCGCCACATTGGTCAAAAAAGACGACGCAAAATCGAAAGAAAATAAACCCCAAAAGAAACAAAACATGATACCAATAGGCGCCATTGTATTGCTTCCGCTCCTGGCGTCCGCCCAGGGCGTGGCCTTCACAGGGGCCTGACGTCAGCACGAAGCTCAACCTGTCGGCGCCCATCACCCTCACGTGGGAGATCATCAGGAACGAGGACTGGACGGAGCTCGACCTCTGGTGGCACGGCGCCTTCGCCGGCAGTTCCACACTCGGGTATGAGCTCGAGGCGAACATGTCAATGCCGCGGGCCGGCGAGCAGTACGTGTACGAGTGGAACCCGGCCTCGGTCCGGGAGGGTTTGGCCAAGAGCACCGGCAAGCTCTCTGCCGACAGGGACTATTACTTCACGGCCAAGCTCCACCCGTCTAACTCGACCGCAGGCGAGACCGTTTACAGCGAAAAATACGAGGTCGAGGACAAGGCTTTGGTATCCAGCTCCGCGAGCGCGGCGGGCTCGCTTTGGGGCTTGGTTTTGTCTTCTCTGGCCGTGTCCGTGGCCTTGCTGTAGGGTTGGAAAGGGGGACGAGGGCGTGTATTGCGACTTTTTGCCGTTGAATAATGTAGAGTTTTTGTACCTACAGTTCCTGTGTTGAGCAGTCGCCTGTTTGACGCCATCAAGCGTCCAAGACCTGGATTCAGCGGAGAGGTCTCGGTGTCGGTGCGATTGGATAGAGGGTTATCCTCAGCCAGGTGCGTAACGGCATTCCGGACGAGGAGCTCATGGAGATGATGGGGTTTATACGTATACAACCTGCAACTGGTCTTGCTTTCCCCCTTTGAATCTGTCGACACCTATTAGTATTGTTCCTACAGGAACATGGACATGTAAAAGAAATAGGCGTGTCGGCTTCCTCAGCCAAGTACCATCACCAGATGTCCTTGATACTAACACAGGACAGAAATTCGCAGTGAAAAGAATGGGCGTCCAGCTGCAGGTCAACTTTGGAAGCTCGTCCTAACCAAGGAGCATCTGGCAGTCTGGCGACGCTCCAAGGCGTCCCGTCTTCGGTGACAGGGGCCCCCGCCCGAGGCCACCCAGTCCAAGGCTTCGACAGTGCTCTCATCCCCTCCTCTCGTCCAACTGACGCCATTGGAAGGATGTTGTGCTCTGGAATTGGATGAACGCTCACACATGGGATGAGAGTGCGCGGGGAGAGCAGGCGATGCACAGGCGAAAGGGCCCGCCCACACACATAGCGAAACGCGAGATCTGGCAGGTCGCTGAATAGCCTCTTGGACTTTGAGAATCAATGGATAGAAGAATCGACGATGAGGAACAGCGGACGCGGGGTTGGTGAGACAGTCACGGTGGGGAACCTATACGTACAATACATTTTCTTCTTAGGAGGCGTTAATGCATCCGGGGTTAGTGTGACCGGTACCTGAAGCCGTCACCAGCACTGCTGCCTTAATATCTCATCCCACCATACGGATGAATACCTATGGTCTAAGCTATGCACGTGCCCCGCAATGCTCATCGCCTTACAACTCACCTTGTGCGGATGGGTGAGTGAGTGAGTGAGTGTGTGTGTGTGTGTATGTGTGCGCTGTTGCTCGGGACTCGTATAAGCAATTTGAGCATGCATTCTATGCAAGGCGCATGGCTAGGGGCCTACGTATACTTGCCGACTTGCATGTGGCTGCATCAAGCTGCTCATGGTCTGGACAACTCAGTGCTTGCAAACCAAGTATTGTCATCCTACAACGGAGTACCTAGGTAGGCAAGGTACTAGGTGGTACCTTCGCTTCATAGCCTGGGGCCATAATGCCCGAAAACTTTGTAGGAAGGAGTAGGTAGGTAGCTGGCGGTGTCAGTTTGGGATACATGCATCGTTAAGAGGGCAGCCATCCTAACCTCTCCTTCCATACAAATGTACCTCTACTTCCTTCAACCCAAGGCATACATTCATTCATCATTCATTCATTCTACCGTCAACCATATTCAATGACCATCCTTCGCCCTTGTTTTCTCACCCTGTTTTGTCATTTCTCACCCGTTTGCTCCATTCTTGGTTCCAATGCTCCTTCCCCGTCCTCCCCACACAACCCTCCCCCGCGAACCCATACAGACATGCATCGGATGTGAGCGCCATAACCCACTTCACTCTTCCTTTGCATACGCCTTGCAGTCAGTTCCTGGTTCAAAGGGCCAGTCCCTTTCCGTCTCGACTTGACACCCATGGATGGGCATGATCGATGCGACGACATTGGCATGTCAGTCGACCGTCCCTTACTGATTGCCAGCTCCCATCCAGCTCCTATGGTGCCACCACGACGCAGCTTTTTTGCAAAATCCCCCTGTAAGAGCAAGAAAGATACTTGCATTCTTTGCTGCATGCAACGTCTGATCCGTTGGTCATCGCTTCGACTTTTCTGTCGTCAGTCCTAAGAGCCGTCACTTGTTGGCCACCTCCACCGCACCAAGACCAAACAACCCCTCCCCAAGCGCCATGGCGCGTCCTCTGCCTAGGTGCCAAATTCTATCTGCCGCTTAAGAGCCGGCGCCGTCTTGGAACAACAGCTTCATGGTGGCTGGAAATGCTCGCTCTTTGACAGGGGCGGGGGCTGCTCCGCGGGAAAACAGTACACCACTTTGGCGATCGATGAATAGGCTCGGGCAGTGACGGCACTTCTGATGTTTGCCGAGCTTTTGTCCTTCACCCACGAACATGTCAGACTCGCCGACAACACGCATGCTATTTCCCTAGCTATGATTCGGTAGTTGGATCAGTTGTTATAACTAGCTGTATCCTTCTGTACGGCCTTCGCAACCGATTTGACCCGGCTGGGAGAGCTGTACGAGGCACTTCCTCATGGTCTGGTCGTTCCAACATTTATTTTCTTGGGTTTGCCCGGCGCCAGCTTGGTTACCGCAGTCGCCTCTCTCTCCCCAACCAAGCAGCCTCCGCCAAAAACAAGTTTTATGCCTCACTTGGGGCTTGGTTGGATGCCTTCCTGTACATCAAGGGCCCAGACTGCAAAACTGGCGCGCATGTCTTGGTTGGGCCTTTCCTGCGAGCTGCAGATCTTGGGCCTCGTGCCACGACCTGGACACGAGCCTTGCTAGTTACACAACGAACACACAACCCTTGTGCAACGATAGACTTGTGCGCCAATTCTCTTGCTGGTGAAGCTGTCAACGCAGATGCGGCTAGGAAACAACTGGCAGCTTAAGCCCTCTCACTACCGGCAACACGAAGCCGCCGCTGTTTATTGGTGTTCGACTTTTCCCAGTTTCCATCTTCTACTCGTGATGAAGACATGGCGGCATGCTGGACGTCCAGGACTGCAGCGCAGAAGACCACAACAAGGAGGCTCTCGACTGCCAGCGAACACCATTGTCACTCCGCGGAATGCAGTGCTGCCTTGCCCGCTTTTCAAGCACCTAGTCAGACGGGATTGGCAAAAAGCCCTGACCTTGCTCCGACACTCTTGGTTGCCATTGGACCGAGAGAGTCCGGGAGCTCAGTACATAAGAACCCACGAATATTTTGACCATGACGTTACGTAGCGCCATCGTCAGGTTTGGCCATGCCCGGCAACATACCGCTCAACGATCAGCACGCCTCCGCCGGTAACCATTCCCTCGACCTTGACATGACCTTACGCGGCGACATCATTGATCAGGGTAGAGCGGTATGCCTGGTCAGCCAACTGCAATACAATCCCCTTTCTAGCCAGTCTGTGCTCGTTACTAGTCTCTATCATCACCTAAGCTACCCGTCTGACGGTCAACCTGACAAGAAGCTCTGAACCTTGTGCAAGTTTGGTGGCGTCTTCCAACATCATCTCTTCGCCGCAACCGCACTACGCACACTGAATGGCGTGTGTTCACCTTCCGGCTCAAACCAGCTCTTGGTGTAGTGCGGCCATGCGGCAGAGACTGGGCTTTCATCTACTCATGCCACGAGCTTGTTCAACAACAGCGACATGGATCATCCTAGTGGATCCATCCTCCAGCCACTCATGAAGCCCAAGGCTCTTCAATCTGCTGTGATGCATCTCCAAGAATCATTATTTCTCGTATCACCGCTTGGCGTTCCCTTCCCAGTCTCCTCAGTCTCCCCACCCTCCGATGCAGGCTTTCAATGGCCGAACTGTGGCCTGCCTACCGTCCGCTTGGCCGGAGACTACTGCAAGCCTGCTGTGGACATCGTTGTGCTCTGTTGGTTCATCGGCAGCATGTCATCGCAACCCCCCCTCTTTGCGTTCTCATCTCCTCGGCTGCTCAGGTGTAGGTAGGTAGGTCGACCGTTCGTCCGAGGACTCGGGATATAAGCTCACCAGTCATCCCGTCTTCTTCGAAAATTCTCTCCCGTTCTCCATTCTCTCGCAGCTTGCCCCAGCCTTTCTCCATCACCCAGGCAACCACTCTCTCGTGGCCCTGTGCTATTAGGTAGCTCGTTCGTTAAGGTGACTTTGAGAGACTCTCGCTCGAGCCAAAGCCCTTTTTTCCTCAAACCGTCCTTCCCCAGAGTATTTTTCGTTAATTACTCTGGACAACCATTCACCCACAGCCATGAGGTTCATTACTGCCTTGTTGGCTCTTGCTGCCACCGTCCCAGCTACCGAGGGCCATGACCACGGCAAGGGCAAGATCAAGACCATCGTGACAGAAGTTTTGACCACCTACACTACCATTTGTCCAGTCACCGTCACCAAGCCCGGCCCCAGCAGCACCCACTATGAGATCGTCACCACAACCTCCACAGTAGTCGAAAAGGTCCCAACCACCATTTACGAGACTCTCCCGGGACACACCGACTACGTAACAAAGACCGAAGTCGATTACACCACGTACACGAGCCTCTGCCCTGTCGTAAGCATTGATCCGGAAGTTAAAGTAAACTGCCACGAAGAAGACTGACAAAGTTCCAGACGGAGACCGTGACTGGAGACGGTCACACCTACACCAAGACCTACACAACAGTCAGCACGATCGTTGAGAAGGTTCCCACCAAGGTCTGGGAGACCATCCAGGGTCCGACGGTGACTGTGCAGACCAAGGAGGTTGAGTACACGACCATGACCAGCCTCTGCCCTATCACCGAAACGAAGACTGTGGGCGGCGAGACCGTCGTCGTGACGTGGATCTCCACTTCGACCATAGTGACCCAGGTTCCCACCAAGGTCGAAGTGTATACCACTGTCAAGACCACCCAGCACCTCTCCACGGAGGTCTACGAGACCGTCACGAAGCCGGTCACTACGTACCAGACGATCGAGCACGGCGAGACCCACTGGGTGACGGCGACCGGAACCAAAACCATCACCGTTGAGAAGGTGCATACCATCACTGAAGTGCTGGTCGAGACCAAGACAGAGCATGTTGAGGTCACCCAAGCGGTTACCGTCGGCGGCGAGGACGTCGTGACCCAGAAGTCCTGGGTCTATGTCACCGTTTCTGGCACAGTTTATGCCACCCAGACGAGAGCGCCCAACACCGTTGTCGTGCCCACGACAAGTGCGGTGACAATTCCCGCCATCACTGTGTCGACCACCATCGCCGCAAGCACCGCTCCCGTCGTCGTCCCGCCCAATGCCGCGGACGCCCGGAAGGCGCCAGCCGCTGTCGTCTTGGCAGGCATCTTCGGTGCTGTTGCGCTCCTCTAAGCATTCGATTTCCAAGTTAAGGGCCGCTTGATTTTTGCCCCTTTGCATCTCTATGCTTTGGCCTCTCACTGGCCCTCATCTACATTTCTTCCCTTTAGCTGGCGGCGAGATCTCCCAGCTTCAATGAATGGATTTTGTCCGCGTGACTTTCTACTTTAAGCTCAAGACTATGGCGGCAAATATATATGAACAATTACACTCCCTAACGAACAGCTGGAGAATGGGGGACGCACGGAAGGCACACAAAACTGGGCAACTTTTGAATAACGATATCCCAGGCGAATAGAAATGACCATTCAGCTCTGATGGAGGTCCCGCGATTCTCGTAACTGAGAACCAGATCAAACACCAATTGTAGAACTTACTATTTTCATGTACATAAACCATTCACTTATTGCTCCGGGCGCAGGGGGGCGCCCTCGCAGCGGACACCCATGTGGGAGGAGAAAACCATAGTACATTGCAATCTTGCAAGAAAAAGCATGACAGCACAGCACTTTCCCGTCGCCTGAAAATATTTGACTGGCTGGTATCGGATTACGTGCAGTGTGTGTGCTGGTCGGCGGTGGGAGCAATACAGCCTCGTGTCAGAGTCCCGATACGACGCTGTAGTTTACCTTAGTGCAAGTAGGCACTTTAATTTGCTTTGCACCTACCTCGAGCCGTCAGCCGGCGGGAGAAAAACTGCCACATGTGGCGGATGTCCTTTCTATTAGTCTAATCTGAATTAACTTTGACTTCATGTTAGGTTTGTGTGGTGAGAGCCAGTCCCGCTGCTACTTTCTTAGTTTAGCACGCTGTCTGTGGTGTAGCTGCCACGTTTTGTCTTAGCAGCAAAGAGGGACAGAGTTCAAAATTGAGTCAGCGAAGGATGAAGGGAGGAAAGCTTGTATTGCAAAAAGGTATCGAGCATGATACCTGCATGGTGTTGTTGGACCGGCGAATACATACCCGTCAGAGACCGGGCGAAACCCCGCCAAAGAGTGGACCCACCGACGTCTTTGTCGCCGAAGACCCGGTAATATAGGGCCGTTGTGAGACATTCCCCATCCGGCTCCCGTTCCGGTTATCGGGGTTTTGATCCCGCCTCCGAACCGATTACATTTCATTCAACCCATACCGAACAGACTCTTTCTTCTGTCTCTTTGATCAAGCCTAGGCTGTTGGCAGATGAGGCATTGATCAGCTCGAATCTCGGTTTATAAAGCCCAATAGCGACATGTTTCCGACCTCTCAGTCGCGAGGCCTGATCCTAAAGCACTTTGGCCTTGGCGGACAGAGCGAGGGTCCGACTATCCGCTAGCGGATGGTTTTATAGATACTCAATTATCTTGAGATTTTGGATTTCCGCCAGCATTTGCGGCATGAAAGCCTTCGTGAGCAGCTGCAACTGATCTGAAGGGTAGGTGAATCTTTCTAGGCTATCGACTACGTCCCGGAATTTAAGAATAATATCCTTGAATTCGGATCTCGTTTTTTTGTGCCATCGGAATCTTCACGCGTACTTCCGGTGTTAACCTGTACCAGAATGTCGGCTTTTTCGTCTAGTCTTATTCTTTCAATATTGATTCGATCACTTTCTCGAAGCCTTCTGACTTCGCGGCAAGCACGCAGTGCCTCTCGTCCGCAGCAATCCAGTGGTCTCCACAAGCCTTGAGACGACATGTCTGGATGCGATAGCGAAGTGCCCAGTGTCGAGGTTTCGCTCTGGTTGTCCCCGATAAAATCTTCCAGAAGTAAGGCCGTGCCGAGAGCTCCCTTGAACGCAATGATGATCCCCAGAACACCAATGACAAGGCCTGCAGCTTCCGTTATGGATATTTTAGTGGGTAGGGTTAACACTTGACTGGTAGTGCGACTAGCGTAGCTTGGAACACCATGTGTCTGTCTCTCTTTGGGGCTGGAGAGCTGGAGCAGGTGTGTTAGAATCGTTGCGGCAACATGTTGAGTGACCCAGACAAATGCCCAAATGAAACCAGGGTGGCCGGCTTAGCCAGGCGTACACACGCCTCGGCAACCCGTCCTCTAGCGGCTTGGCAAGGTAGCTCGCAAGTCGCTTTATGTCACGATAGCTTCATTCATCCAACAGTCTGTAACAGCCTTATCAGGTGTCGCATCATGTGGCGCTTCATATCCGTTTCCCTATATATAGCACTTCACTCTCTGCATCTGTACTTTCATAGAAATAAGCCTTTCTTATCCCAATTCTCCCATGCCCTGCTGTGTGCTCTAACTCGTGACACTCTACGGGAATGGGGAAGAACAAGCCTTGCAAGTTCAGGAAAAGATGAAGACGGGATTGTGTCCATGTCAGCAGTTGATGCTCCACCACGCCGCTTACAATGGTTATTCTGAAAATGCACGGTTGTCAGGGAAAAGGATTGTCGTGTTTTATTGGTATCGAAGATGGGCAATTCAACAGGAAATATTGATTGGACAACGAACGCTAGAGGTCCACGCTTCTTTTCAACGGTGGACAGACCGTGGTTGAAGCCTAGCCTGAGCCACTGCCATCGACCGCTTTGCTGGCAAAGGATAAAATGTCAAAAGCACGAAATGAAAACTCATAAGGTCACTGGTTACCGTGGTTTGATCGTAAACCCAGATTACGAAAAGTCCAGCGTGATGAGTGTAGGCATAGGGGAAGAATGGTGGAAGGAAAATTGTCACGTAACCTTTATTATGTGACATACCGCCTGTAGTAGAACCTTCTACACTATATCCCCCTCTATACTTCATCTACTCTACTAGATACAATAACAACGATACGAACTACAAATATCCTCACTTTGCGGCCACCTGACTTACGGGATATCCCTAATTGCCTAGTGACTCTAACAATGAGAAACTGGGGTCTTCAGAACCTAACGATTCCGACTTGTTTGAAAACGGTATAGAAGATCATTGCAATAATTTACCCCTTCTGTTTTGGGCGGAGAATCATCCGCCACGAGAAAGTGCAAAAGCTTTGTTTTGGGATGGCAAACGTATTCCGCAAATCATCAACGAACCGATAGAAATGGTTGGACAAGCTTATGTTAGTACAATTACCTCGCTGGATCCAGTTCGACGACGTTGAAGTTAGAACAACACCGCTGCACATAGACGCCTTTAGAAACGATAAGGATAGTCTTAGATCCCTTTTGAGTACAGGTATTGTTCCAGTCGATATCGGCAATGACTTAGGATTCACTGCGCTGAGCTTGCCCGCTTCTGCACGAAGGCCCTGAAGAGGCCGTTCGGGTTCTTTTCGAGAGCGGGGCAGATTTTGATAAATCTGCTTCGCACGGATGTTTTCAAGAGGGTTGGTCAATACATATTTGTGCCTTCTTCTCCTTCTCGAAGCCTTCTATGATCCAGCTCCTGGTAGAGCTAGGTAGGAGCAGACCCTAGCTCTAAGACACTCATGAAAAATGGTAGAAAACATGCGGCTTTGACCGCTTGTGTTGAAAGAATGACAGGCCTGAGATTGTATAGGCACTTGTTAATGGTAGTGCTGATATTGAGCCGTTTGTAGAGCTGGAATAGAATGCCGTCGCCGTCGCCGTTAGTAATAGGCCCTTCAAGAGTCTTAAACTTATTTTACCTTCTTAACTACCTGGAGAAGATCTAATATGACCAGCCTAGTGTATTTTGCCTCACTCTAGCTGAAGTCTGGCGATTTGATCGTGAAAGTCCTGCTAGACTTTGCAGCCTAGCACCTGGGCTCCCCGAATTCCGCGCCATTTCGAGTCGGCGCTAGGGATAACTTTAACTTGACCACTCTGGTATATGCCGCCGCATAGGCAGGGAACCTCGCAGCCATCAAGCTGTTGCTGGCACACGATGCAGATATCTATGCGGCAGTGCGGAAAAGACGGACTGCGTTATTTCGGGCCGTGCGATTTCGGAGACCAAATACCGTCACGGTTTTGCTGAAGAAGGGGGCCGATATTCATATTGTGGATGAAAAAGGGTTACTGCCGCCAAATCACGCATTGCAAAACGGAAGCTGAAGAGGATGGACGAAGTCGTGCAGATTCTGCTGGGGACCGGGGCCAGTTTCAACGACGCTACCGCCGTTGAGCATCTTCCTAAAGCTTTGAGCTGGGCGGCCCAGACATGGCGACTAGACCACATACGAATGCTTCTAAGTCGCGGCATAGACTTTAAGGCACCTTCAACCAAATACGGCTGGGCAGTGCTGCTCTCCGCTTCCAAATACGGCCAGCTAAGTGCTGTAAGGCTGCTGACAGACTGCGGCGAAAACATCAATGCGCCTAGTCAAGGCGGGACAGCGGTTCTGTATTTGCCGCAAGCTATGGATTTGTGGATGTTTCAAAGCTGTTGCTTGATCGAGGCGCGAACGCCCTCGCTGTACGATAAAACTCGCTCGGCAATGTCTCTAGCGATGGACCATATTCACCGGAACGTCGTTGGCCTCTCATGGGCCATGGTGCCAATTGACTCGCAGGCCCAAGGCTGGCACAAGGCTTTGTTCTGGACAGAGCCAAACGGTTTTCTAGAGACTGCAAAGCTTCATGTTGCAAGAGGAACGGATATCAATGCTGTCAACGACAGTGGAGGAACTGCGTTGTTTGCCGCGGCGCGGAAAGGCCCGGGGGCTGTCAATTTCTTGCTCGACCAAGGGGCCAGTGTCAACCACAAAAATAATAAGTTCTCTAGCGCATCGTTGGAGACTATTGAAAGCGTGGCTTCATACATCTCATACTGGTCTAATCGTGAGCAGGAGGATGAAAAGGCCACCCACCTGTTTGCATCAAGGCTTAGTTGACACACTCGGTATCTTGGTCTCACGAGGAGCTGATATGACTGTGCTAAACGAGTTCCGCTATTCCAAGATTGAGCACGAGGGTAAGATAAAGTTATCAAGGTTTCGCATTGGTGGCAATAAACGTGTGTTATCAACACTAGATTTAGAGAAAGGCGATGAAGTCCAAGGGATTGCAGGGCTAGAATGGAATCCGGTGGACAAGCTTTACGCAGCCTATGGGTTTGACAAGACTCATGCTTAAGAGATAGGCTTTCTCAAATTCATTGTACTATCACGTTCAAGCAGGGCCACCAGACAGGTTTGTTGGCATTTTGCAAAGTTGATTAATAAGATGAACCCGCACGACGAGGCTAATTCGTCCAACTTCAACCAACAGCACCAACAACACCGACAATGAAAGCAGCTTGGACCGTCAAGGTGAAGGTAGACCCAGACAGGAAGCTGGCTAATGGTCAATAAAAACCCAGCTTTGTGGCACAAAGTCTCCGACAACTGTTCTCCAAGACATTGCCTGTCCGGCTTCTGCTCACATCATGTCTGAACCCGGCGCGAATCCTGCAGCAAACCCAGCCGTGCTGCCACCAAACACGGTCACTGCCCCAGATAACCCTTCATTCATTGAAGTCGACGAGGCATTCCTGGCAAAAGATGCCTTTGAAATCGATGACCGACTCTCGTCGAATACTGCGTCCTTGACCTCCAGTATTATCGACTACCCAGAAGAATACGGCGGCCGATACCATGTATACCAGTCCTGCTCGTACCAATTTCCTAATGGCAAGAGGGAAATGGATAGACTTGACCTTAGCCACTCCTTGGTGGTGAGGACAACTGGTGGTCTCTTTCTGGCCCCTATCGACAAGGATAAGACCCATAGAATTCTGGACGTAGGCACCGGCACGGGTATCTGGGCAATCGAGGTTGGCGACAAGTTCCCTAACGCAGAGGTTGTTGGTACCGACTTGAGTGCGATCCAACCGGAGTTTGTCCCCCCAAAAGTCACATTTGAGATTGACGATGCTGAGAGCGCATGGGTTGGTCCTACGTACGACTTTATCTTTTCAAGGTACCTGGCTTTATCTATTACCCACTGTCCAAAGCTTGTAAGCAACATCTATACGAATTTGAACAACAATGGGTGAGCAGATTTCCAAGACTGTAGTCTCCTATTTGTATCAGACGACGGCTCCCTCAGAGACAACCACGAAACCATGAAGTGGAAAAAGATGGGAAATGAGATTGCAGACCAGATCGGCCGAGACTTTAGCCCCGGACCCAAATTACACAACTGGACCACGGAAGCCAGCTTCCGCAACGTCACCCATGAGCACTACAAAATCCCGAAAGGGCCATGGCCTAAAGACCCACATTACAAGGACCTCGGGATGCTGAACCTTGTGCAGCTGATGGATGGTCTCGAGGCGTTCACTCTGAGGCCATTTGCGAGGTTCTAGGGTGGACGACTGAGGAGGTCTAGGTGCTGCTCGCGCAGGTCCGTAAGGAGACCAAGTCGGGCGAATTCCATGCTCATTTGAATTACCGCGTCGTTGACGGCCAAAAGATTGAAAGCAAGGAAGAGGAGAGGAGGGTGAATGATGTTCGGGAGTCTTGTAATTCAGACAATGTATGTACAACAAGGATATGGTCGGTGATGTACACACTCCCGGAAAGCTCAGGACCAATTCATGGCTAGGGCTCTTCAAATAGTATATATACAGCAATGAACTGCGAGAGACCAGGGCGGCTCCCTACGCTAGCGTAGTGGCCACGAAGCATTTGAGCGGGGTCACGTCCCTTCTGGACCAAATTGTAGGGGGTTTATAGTCAGGACATCCTTAAACACAAGGGGACGGAAAGGGACTACACATAAGTTATGGATGTAAGATATTACAAGATTCAAGATGACCTCATCGCCGCGGCATAACGAACCGCTCAGCTGCTTAAGAGCTCTCTGTGGAGGTCGCACACGGAGGAACAGAGAATCTAATATATCACAATTATTTATTGACCATACCGCTTTCCTTCCTGTGAAGCTGCACTCAGGCGCTCCACGTGAAGAAACGTCAACTCTCCCTCTCGTCAAGCGCTGTAAGACCCCGTATCCCGTTACGCTTTCCTCAGATATACAGCTGACTATCTCCCGTTATCCGACGCCAGACCATGATAAGGACTGGACGACATAAGCAAACCCCCCCGGCCCTTAGCAATCTTTGAAGCGGTCAGGTGGACGGACAACCAGCAATACAGGGGAACGTAGTGGGTTTTTGGTTTCGGTCGATGCAGTCCGCCTCGTAGTTCATGGAGCTCGGCTCGGGAACCACGATTCCACTGCCGGAGGTCCTCGTTCTGTATCGGTCTGGTAGAATACGTTTGGAGTCTGCCTGGAAGTCATCGATAGAAGCAAGTCCAGTTCGTGACCCAGTCTCCGATAGGCCTACCCGTAGCCTAGAAGAATGCACGCAATTACGGTTTGTTCCTTTAAGGACAGCACGACGTGGGTCAACTGGACGAGTGTCTCACTATCAAGGCTTCGGTGGTCAACATATCATACGATGGTGCTGCGGCGCGGCGATCTTGCAATACGTGTCTTTCGTAACGAAGTCAGGACACCCAAAGTCCCGTAGAGCCAAAAAAGCTGTAACCACGTGCTATACCTGCAGGAGCCCACCGCCAAAGAACAAGACCACAAGGACCGAAAAACATGCGCAGGTTCCTCGCAGCGGGAACCCAATTGAGTCTTTCATCTCTACCTCAACAAACTCGGACCATGTCCAGCGAGTTATACAATGCCTCCACGCACCCACCCACCAGTCTGGGCAATTCTTTTTGTTACGTGCCCATTTCCTTTTAACATCTTCAAATTTTGGCTTCAAACCCGCCCTCGCAGATTATGATTCTTGGATCAGGGCGTTAAATCTCTTATGCCTTGAGGATCTTGGCCAGCTCTGCGACGATGGCATCGCCAACCTCCTTGGTGCCGGCGTTGCCACCGAGGTCCTTTGTCCTTATACCATTGTCGAGGACGGCCTTGACGGCATCCTCGACAGCCTTGGCCTCCTTGGGCAGGTTGAGGGAATAGCGCAGCATCATGGCGACAGAGAGTATTGTACCGATGGGGTTGACGAGGCCCTTGCCGGAGATGTCGGGGGCAGAGCCTGCGCGTCGTTAGCACATACGGAACGAGACGATAGTAGAGTTGAGGGCCGACCTACCGTGGATGGGCTCATAGATACCGTTGCACTTGCCCTTGCCGTCGGGAATGCCGCTCAGGCTGGCACTGGGCAGCAGACCGATGCTGCCGGGGATGACACTAGCCTCGTCGGAGATAATGTCACCAAAGAGGTTGCTCGTAACAACGACACCATTCAGCGCGCGGGGGCTCTTGACGAGTAGCATGGCTGCAGAGTCGATGAGCTGGTGCTCGATCTTGAGCTGCGGGAACTCCCTCTCAAACAGCTCTGTGATGACCTTGCGCCACAGTCTACTCGTCGCCAACACATTGGCCTTGTCCAAACTCCACACCGTCTTCTCGCCACGGGCAATGGCAAGGAAGCCCGCCAGGCGGCCGATCCGCTCCACTTCCTCCCGCGAGTACGGCTCCGTGTCCCACGCCTTGCCGTCGCCCGTGTCCTCCTTGCGCTCGCCAAAGTAGATGCCGCCCGTCAGCTCCCGGACAATGACCATGTCGGTGCCGCGGCAGATCTCGGCCTTCAGGGGAGAAAAGTCGACGAGGGCCTCGGAGGCGAAGCTGCAGGGGCGCAGGTTACCGTAGGTACCCATCTCTTTGCGAAGCTTGAGAAGGCCCTGCTCTGGGCGAACAGCGCCAGTGCCCCATTTCGGACCGCCGATCGCACCGAGAAGAACGGCATCGGCTCCGTTGGCGGCTGCGAGGGCCTCGTCAGTGAGAGGGGATCCGGTGGCGTCGATGGAGGCCTATCAGGTGTGCTGTCGTCAGTGTACGCTTCTTAATTGGGCGCGATCGGGTGGGCTGTTCTGGACTTACACCGCCGAGGAGGTGATCCTGCAAGTTGAACTTGCCGGCCGAAGGCCTGTTGTTCTCAATTGTCTTGAGCACCTACGAAAGACGTGCATTGATCAGTCTCATGATTGAATGCCTTTCCGCTGATGATTGAATCTATCGGCCTACCTTGACAGCCTCGGCGATGACCTAGAATAGTGTTTGATTAGCTTTGTTACCCCCTCATCGCCTCATTGGCATCTGCCGAGCGAAGCTCCTGTCCAGCGGCGACGGAGACTCACCTCGGGACCGCAGTGGTCGCCAGCAAACACGACAATGTTGTGCGTCGCCATATTGAATATGGTTTGGGAGGGAACGGGGTTCGTGGGAGCTTCTAAACAAAAAGGGGTATCTGTGCAATGGGGGCAGAGAAGTTGGCAAGGAGAGAAAGTGTATACAGCGAACGCCTCGCACGCACCGGTAAACAGGAGCTGCTGCCCCCGCATCCCACACAAGATTTAAAAAGTGCAGGCCGGGCCTCAACCCCGCCTTCCGAAGTCGGAGGCCCAGGGAGCTGTGAGCTCAGCCCACGCCCCGCAGCCCCAAACGCCCCCCGCAAAGCTTCGGAGCTTACATGGGTAATTCGGCTTCTATCGGCGCCCAGTTTCCACAAAATCGTCCTCTTCCGTCCACCTCATCCGACGACCATCATTTCGAAAGGGTTGATTTGTACCGAGCGACACAAGTTGACGACCTGCCGGTGGGTGATTGCTGGGATTCATTTTTCGCCTTCGGAAAGAACGTATTTACTGAACATTGATCTCGTCACACCTTGTCTTGCCCATCTGACACGACCTGTGCATCATCACCTTGGACCACCTCGGAGCGAATTCTCAGCATCATCTTGGTTGCTATTTTTATCATTAAGCCGCAAGTTTTTACTTGGGTATCATATGTACTCGTTAATATCCAAGATGATTTGATGGCGCATTGGCCCGCTTTCTTTCTCTAGACTTTTTACCGCCTCTCTTCTTTGCGTACCATCGTTGACTTGTCGGATATTGTCATTATTCTTCAGCTCGACCGTAGCCATGGATTACCGGAACGATTTGCGAGCCAAAGGACTCACTCCTGATGGACCCAGCGCCGGGCCATTGCCGCGCAGCCGGCCACCTCGCATATTGGGCGTGTTCGAACAGAAAGCACATATATATACACTTGGGAGTGTCCGCCTAGAGATGTTGATACACGACCCATGAAGCCACATTTCGCAAGATTCGCTGTCCGGTTTGTCAGTCTTGGTCAAAGTGGGGGCGTACCGTGCAGGCTGGCTGGAATGGATTGGGGCACATACCATTGAACCATGTACTCTCCTTGTTTGTCCGCTCTGTTCCGACAAATACACCGAACGTTGTAAGTAGCCTTTGTTGGAGATGGCAGGCTGACTTCAGTGAAGGCTGTCGGCGACATCAGGCCGCCATGGCTATCTTGGAAGCCCCCGGACGCAAACTGCTGTGACGGTCGGCTAGACTGTACCTGTGGCCCTCGCCTCTGTCGATTCTCGACCAGCTTCCGTAGTTCGCTTGCTGCATCACCGCACTTTCCTTGCGGCTCGTGCATAATGGTCTCTGCTTCGCTCTCGGCATCATGCTGGGAGACTGACGCTCCGAAGCTGCTCGAGCTGTGTTCGCTGACACTTCTTCTAGATGAGTGGAAGACAGAAGCGGAAGATGGTCTTCGAGGGTCGGGTAGCGCAAAAGAAGCATTCCGGCTGGGGATGATGATTGGCTCGTCGTCTGTTGAAGAGTCATCGTCATCGTCGTCCGATTCCCAGCTCTTCCCCCTCCGTGGCATCTCCCGGGTTACCGGTCTTCTCTGCGGGTTACTGGCCGTTGGGTCGTCCACTATCATGGTAGCCTCTGCCCTTGCTCTACCTTTCGAGTCAATAGTGAACTTGACAGCGGTCCGGGTGCGCGGGGGGGTTGCTTCGGGTATCGAGGTCAGACCAGAAGGACGAGAATGCTGCTGTTTGAGAGGCGATATTCTGCCCGAGGGACGGTTCGGTGGCCGACCCGAGCCAAATACCGGCCCGTTAGTGGCCTGCGGTCTTGATTGTATGGCTGGGGCGAGTTTGGGCAACGCTGCCTTTGCCAATCCGCGGCGCCCTCGGTTCTCGCTGACACTACGCTGCAGGCCATTTGAGCGGCCCTGTGACTTAATAGGCGAGTTCACGGATGCATTGCCGGTTGCTCTGCCAAATCCCAGCTCCTTCGTACTGAGAGAACGCCGAATATCGTTGTGCATTGGTGCTCTGGATTGGGATTCAGCGGCAGCAGCCAAGGCGAACTGGGCCGAGCCTTGCGTCACGGGAATGTTGGTGTTCATGGTAGAAGACGACGGTCGGCCAAAAAGCAGACCTGGATCAACCCCCTCCGGGCTCCCGATACCAAAGGGGTCATCCACCGATGTGGAGAACGAGGTCGATGCCATCGACATGTCTGCTGAGACAGACTGAATGGCATGCATAGCAGGCTTAGGAGCCAAAGGCCGAGTCCGCTTGGTAGGCTGAGAGCTCTCCTGGCTACTTGGGGGCGGCAGAGCACTTGGCTCCTGGAACATTTGCGAGGCGTCGAACGACGGCATGTGGCGGTGTCCCGAGGTTTGAAATACATTAGGGCCAAAGGAAAAGTCAATATCCATTCCTGACATGTCTGCACCCGGGTCCCAAAAGCTTGCAGAGCCGTTTAACGAAGCGGTCAATGGGAACCCGAACATATCGGTGGCGTTCATTGAGGCCGCTGCCATGTTGGGGTGTTGTGGGGTCCCGGAAAAATCTGGATGGCCGTAGCCGTGATCATTTTGCATATTGTCGGCCTGAAGCTTTGAACTCAGTTTCCGCCCACCTTTGTGGGAAGACGGAGGAGGAGTGGCCGTTTGCCCGTTCAGGTCCGCAACGCTCTCCCTGCCTTTGGACCTTTCTGACACAGCGCCTTGCGATGCGGTCTCCGGGTTCAGCGGCCCGCTCTCTTGGCCAAGAAGCTCGGGTTGTTCGTTCGGGGGTTTGGGAGAGGAAGGCAATCGTTGAGCGGCAGCAACTGGCGGCAAGGGTAGGTTGGAGTTGGGCGAGAAATGGCTGGCATGTGTTGCTATCTGTGCAGCAAGGCTCCCGGCGGACAAGGGTCTCTTCAGGGTGGCCGAAGGGGGATACGTCGTGGAAAAATCGGGGAAGGAACCCGGAGAAGCTCGAAGGTTTCCGGGGGTTGTATTGAAGACGGAGTATTCCTCTGCAAAGCGAGGTGTCCAACCACCAGCGTCGTCAAAATGGCCTTGTCGTTGTTTGGGGGTCTCGAAGACGGGACTCGGGAATGCGGCGGAGGTGGGAGTCTGTTTAGGGGTGGGCGATTGAGCGTTTGGTTCTCCAAAGCTACTACAGAGGATTCGAGGTTAGCCAAGGAGGTTCTGTCAGGAAAGCCGACCTGTTGATCTTGCGGCCTGTTGGGAGGCAGAAGACCAACGTGAACGGGGTAGGCTGGTTGAAATCTTGCCTGGACGCCAACTGATCCCCACTCATAGCAGTTTTACTGTAGTTCACACAACCCTAACTCGACATAACATAAACCACCGTTACCGAACGGAATTGTCTTGTTTAGAAGATGCAGAGGGGCTCCGGACCAGGCCAGAAATCGTCCAAGGGTCGTAATCGGCGAGTTGGAGGTGAGCAGAGGCAGAGCGGCGTGAAGTCGACGGACCGCTCGTGGATGTCTATATGTGGGGGCTTCTCAGGGTCGTATATCATTGATCATTTCAGGAAGGTCGAAGCCGGTGGGTTCATCAACAGGAGGGAATTACAGCGAGGGACGAAGAAACGACTTGTGTGAACAGGAGCGTTTCCAAGCAATCCGAGGCAGGGGGCTGGGAGTCGAAGGGCGGTTTGCAGGCAGGGAGGTCCGTGAGGCCAGGAGAGACAGCGAGCGCAAGCGTACCAGAAGAAGGATAACTACAGAGTCGTCAGAAAGTCGTGAGACAGCAGAACAACAGCCTTGACCGTAATACAAGGTATGCACAGCGCAGAATCGGATGTTGCCGCAGCATAAGAGGAAGGGAGAACAAGAGGGAAGGAACGCCCAAGGGCCAATGATTGACCGTGTGGGAAGAAGAATGAGAGAAGGGAAGGGCCAGTTTGGTAAAGCGGTAGGTAGGTAGCAATCAATAGTGGCCACAGATAACCGCAGTCAGTTGCATGAGTAGAGCAATCAACAGTGACAGCAGCCGCACTTCGTTGTGAAGAGGCGCAGGTAAACCTCAGGACGGCGCACAATGGTACGTAGAGAGGCAAAGCTAGGCAGAGACGGGGTGTTCCCCCCTTCGTTGGAGACTTGTTGATGCTTGGTAAATTTTTTTGATAGGTACGGTATGCACAGGTACATGAGGTGAGGTACCTTGAGTTAAGGCAACCACCGGTGGTACCTGTCTTGCTGGCTTATGCGTTCTATTGGCGGAAGACGACGGGACAGGAGCACTGTCCAGCGGAGCACAGCGCACCTGGTGTGACTGGACTGCTCACCATCCGTGATAAGCTACAGGCTCATCGTCCCCTCTGCTAGGGGCTTCCTGGGGAACGGCGGTTGCTAATCAAGTTGGAGCTTCAGTCAATTAAACGAAACAACGTTTGCCTCTTGATCTCCTTCGCCCACCCGTCCGTTATTTCTCTTTTTACTCAACTTTGAAGCCACTGGCGTGGGGTCTGGATGGCCACACAGCACATGACAACACCCGTCATGACGCCCCCCTAACGGCGATGGCTGCTTCTAGACCCCGATGTAGTTTGAGGGGAAACTGACTGTCCAGAGCCAATGTCCAGGCCCAGTGGCTCGGGCGGGCAGGGAGTACTTTGGCGGCTGAGTCCCCTGTTCCAATGACCGAATCACCATGAGCGCACTGGCGCTGACAGCGAAGTGTCTCCGTCTGAGGGGGTGTCAGATTTACAGCCGGCTCTCGCACAGATGATGACGCTGTAGTGCAGTGGCATGCCCGTCAATGTGTTCCTCCTGAAGGAAACAGCAGCGCGTACTCGGGGTTTCAAGGTTCGCAACGATCGGATAATGAGACATGGCAATCGGTTTTCAGCTAGCCAACATGGAATCACAAACTGACGTCCGCGAATCAACGCACCCAAAGGGCAACCGACTAATGGCGCAATCCGCAGCCGAGAGACGGACCTAGCCAAGGGCATGACACTTCGACCCGAACGGCGGCGGGTAGCTCGCAAGTACCAACCGCTACTGCTTCTGCTGTTGCCGCGGTAGGGAGACGGCCAATGGCAGGGAAATGCGATGAACTCTAGGGGCTGAAGAAAGGGCTTGCTCCAAGGATGTTCCTGCGTGGAACGGGCTTGTTTTTGGGGGAGGGCTTGCAATGTGCCCTGCGGCCAAGACATGCAAATCAGCATTCACCGAGCCACATGGGAATGAATTGTTCTGACCTGATTTCTGTCCTGACCGGATTGCAACTCGACCAACCATGTCTCAAATGTCGTTCTCGAGACTCGATGACATGCGGTTGGTCCATCTCTGGCTTTGCAGTCGTCAATCGAAGGCGGCGTCTCGATTATCGGCTCCGACGCTGTGCCTGGCACTGTGTCATCGGGACGGTGCTAGGCCGAACAATCAATTGCTGACCCGGTTGCTGGTTGCAACGGCTCGGCTGCGGAACAAGCGGAATGCTCAAATGGGATGGGAAGAGGGATCGTCTGCAGAGTCATGCAAGGTACTTCGCCAGAGGCAGCCATATCTTTCGTAACTGCACCACCACAAGGCAAGTGGGGAAGCCAAATGCTCCCCATATACGTTATAGGTAGGTATCTAGGGAGAGGACTCCGTAGGTAGACAGGGAGAGGCAGGAACGACCTGCAGAGCGCCATTCTCAACTGGACTGTAAACCTGCCACCAGCCAGGAATGTCGAGCAGCCGATGACAGGTCGCACCAGCAGTTGAAGAAACTAGGTGGCAACTCTGATAATCATACCCGCTCAACGACCATCAAACGGCTCCCGCTGCAGCTGTGTGTCTGTACTGCGTACTAAGGTACACATTCTCCATCTGTACACTTCCTTTCAACTATTCGTGGTGTCATTCCACAGCCTGAAGAGACGAACAACCTGGCAACTCCCAGAACCGTCTTCAAGACTCCATTGCCGGACTGGCCACCAAAACTTCCGGGGCATGCAAGCGGCGTGCGTGAGTCAACGCGGCGCGTTGCGCTACCTATACTAGCCTCGTCCGTCGTGTTCTCTCGTAACGTGCTGCACATCACCGCATCATAAGATACCTGTGTATGCGCCAAGTCAACAGGACCAGTTGGAGCAGCGAGCACTGGGCCGGCGAACTCGTTTTATGGTTGCCGAATCAACCCCCGTCATTATGTCACTCGACGAGCTCCTCGTGGTGATGCCAGTTGTGAAGGACGAGTCCTTGCCATCGGCCTTGCTCTAGAGAAATGAACCAAGCAAAAGGCCGTCATCAGTCGAAAGGGTCCCCACTGTTTCGGGGCCGGCTGCAAGTAAGCATCAGCTGTGCCTGGCCAGGGGCTTCTCCTTTATTACCGCACTGAAACCTGGCGGAAGCAACTTTGCGTCCTCAAATCGAGATGGATCGGTTGGAGAGACAACGCAGGCAACAAGGCCCTCTGTCAGATATCAACGGAGCACCGATGCGTTTGCGTTTATAGCAGGGCGAAGAGCCTCTTTTCAACTTTCTCTTCCTTCCCACGGCGGCCGAACGTTGAGGGACTCGAGCATCTGCCGAACAGGTGGACCGAAGGGACAGAGTGAGACACTTTGCCCGTTGCTCGAGCATCAGCACCTGGTAGTCAATTGGGCCCTATCTCAGCTGCGTATTATGTGTCCTGTAGCTGCACGAGCACCCCTTGACTACTTTTTCGGGACACCGATGCAGAGAGAGCATCTCACAACTTGTTGGCATTCTCGTCCAAGGTGGTTCGTGAGGTCTCCAACGCCGCCTGAGAGTTGAGTGACCAAATATAGCCCGTGTCTTGTGCGAACCACGGAATGCACAAAAATGGCGAGCACTCTTTTCGAACACTTCGTGATGCAGAATTCGGCATTCAGGTACGGCGCCGTCTCATCTCTCTTGATCCATAACATTGCCAAGAGCAGCATCATGCTCGGCCCGCTGTACTTTTCCTTCTCGAGAATCGGAGGAATCGGCCAATGGTCAGCTTCTGCTCAGTCCTCGCGACGGTCGCTCACCGTGGAACTCACCAGCAAAACAAACGGGAGGCGGTATCGCGATACCAATACGATGGCTGCGAAAGTCAGTTAGGGCCGTCTGTCACTCCTCACCACTCGTGTCAAAGTTAACAAACGCGGACTTGGCCTGACAGAACGAACCAGCGTCGAGATCCAGTGTCGTTCCGCGACTGGTCACAGAATGCCCCCCCATTCCTCCAGCTCAGTCGTAGAGTGTTATAACTGATAATGGAGCTGCACTCAACGGCCATGACACCAAACTCAAGTTGCGCAGCTCCATAAGCCAACATGCCTTACTGTTAAAGGCTGTGTACGGAACAATGACTTGTTAGTTTGGTTGTTGGAGAATGACAGAGTCCGCCAAGCGCCTGACGTGTAATTAGTCAACGAACTCTCATGGCGAGACCATACTGGTGGGTACCTGAGCCGCACCTCAGCACAGAATTCGGTCGTCTCCATTCCATACCAGTTGCCGTGTGGCTAGCCGGATGGTATCCCAGTCAAAGTGCCGTAATTACCAGTCGATGGAGCACCAAAGCCACCGGTGAAGGGCTCAAGTTCATAGCGCAATATGCAGATATCGGACGAAGTAGTGTTTAGTTGAACGGGGCAAGGACATCGGACGGCCCTGTGTGGACACCATCAGCGGCCGGTCGCCTTTCCGGAGTTAGCTAACTACGATTGGCGGTCCGTTGGTATCCCATCTTCTACCCACAACAACATCCGAAAGTCCTTACTTTATGCCATCATGATTGACATGGGATGTCATCTCCGACGTTGGGCATGAAGTGATGTTGGCCTTGCACCGATAAAACAAACCCGCCACCCCACCTTGCTACATATGCGGAGCCATTTATTAGAGCTAGTTTAGGCAGTTAAGAACAGCAGCCGGCTCGAAAACGAAGCCCCATCAAATTCATCCAGGGAGTGAGGAAAGCATAGAATGGAGGAAAGCAAACAGATCGATTAGGTAGCTGGCACCACTTCATAACAGCTGCCGTGTGTGTGGTGGAGGTGGGCCGCGCAAGCACATGCTGTTACTGGCCTGTCATTGGCTCGTTGCCACTGCAGCTGCAAGGAGGTTTTAAGTGGTTGCAGTTGGCGGACCTGGATAGGTAGTACCTATAACCTTTCTCTAACATGTTAAATATTATTGCAGTACCTATGTGATCCAAAGGTTAACGCTATAGCATAAGTACTACGCTAGCATTCAATATGGAGCAGGTTTAGGTAGGTATTAGTGGAAGTGGGCGCCTCTTAACAGAAGGTGCCCCCTCCCCCTACCGATAGTCGAGTCCCTGCCGCCTCGAAACCTCTCTTCCTCGCGAGACCGCTGCAACATCACCCAATACCTCAACAGTGGCAGGTGGGAGCCTTCGAGTTTCTGTTCAGGGACCGGGGCGTGGCATCAACACCGATTTCCTCGCCAGTCGTCACGAGCCCGAACGTTTGCCCCTTTTGATTCCTGGCCCATCCCACTTGCGTCGGCAGCGCACGACCGACAGGGCATACGACTTCGTACCACCGGTGCACAGAGCGTGCATCACCAGGATGAGGATGGGCTGGCTGCACGGTGGATGGAAGAAGGCGCAAAGCAATACCGTGGCCTTGGAAACACCTCAGCCGTACCCGGTTTTTTGCGTCACCCTGTTCCGCTGTACGTCCGTAGGGCAAGAACAAACATGATCGTCCGCCTATCGCCTTTTCTGCCCGCCATACGAGAGGGGGCAGAGAGAGACATAGAAAAAGAGAACCTGTGCACCGACCCCACGGATACATAACATCATGGCGGGGTCTCCCGGTTGAGACGCATGAATTTGGGAAATTGGAGAGAGAACCTGCTCCTTTTGGCGCCCCCCGCCGCCGTCGCGGGCAGAAACCATCATAAATTGATCGTCTTCCGGGAACCCTGTCAGATCGAAACAACCATCTTCAGAAAAGAGAGACGGAGAGGCGCACCAGGGGGGGAAGGTTTTGCAGAGTGATTTTCTAGAAGACCCAGGGAGGAGGGGATCGCCAAACGGGCCTTCTCCGTGAAGTGTGCTGGGAAGGCTGGTCCCCGGCGCCGAGTTCTCTCGCCCATCCGTTTCGCCCGGGGGCTGCCGTCCTCCATCGAAACGAGAGCTTGTTGCAGCCTTCTGCCTACCCCAGTCGGTCAGTCAGTCTGTCTGTCGTTTTAGGCATCCCTCGACCGGGCCCTTGTCAGACACACAAGCCAATGGCCCCTTGAGTCGTCCAAACTCTTCGTCCCAGCAGCAGTCACCGCCGTCACCCCAACTCTGCACGGCGAAGGTGCCGTCCCTTGCCGTTTGTTTCCGGCGGCGGTGCATAGAGAGACCTCCGCCGATCACGCATGTGTCTTGCATTCCAGAAAATGAACCACTGAACGCGCGCAACATGCTACTCGGTCCGCCCTCGAGTCCAAACCACCAAACGGCTACCTATCCCCCCCAACTCTCGAGCAGAATTACTCCCCTCCCCCCTCCCTCCCGCGCCTTCGGTCACCGTCGGCGGCGGACAGTCGAAGCGAATCAGGCGGTGGTGGTGGCCACTCCGCGTCCGCTGCATGGGTCACTCCTTACCGGTAAGTCCGGGCTCCTGGCCCATCCATCCCACCACCGGCCTGTCTGGTTCCTGGTTTGATATTCTTCCTCCCCAAACCCTGGCTCTTTAGCGTGCTCTTGATCCCGACGGTCAGTGTGGAGCAGCCATCTGGCCATGTAAAAAGGGGGAAGGGTGTACGAAACCAGTAGTACGCAGAGCCAACAGGCAAGCCTCGCGGCCTAGCCGCATCAGCCCCAGTCGGCAGTTAGTCGTTCCTGAACCATACCCTTTCGGAGACGCAGATCACAAGGCAGGGCTGTGTGGACCAACACGACGGCGACCACGACCAAAACCAAGACCACGACGCAGCACCCCGAATTCCCATGTCCGCAGCCTAGACTCCCGGTCCCTCCGCTCGGTGTACCTCCTCCTCCACCGATCTTCCTCCTCCTAATCTGTATCAGGGCGGCCTTCTTTTCTCCTCCTGTACCTTCCTGTTCCTGTCCCTGAATCACGCAAAGGTACGAGTCCGGATGGCAGGCCCCATCTTGAAATACATGGATCTCGACTTAAAGCTTGCCACGTCTTCTTCCCACCCCCTTCATCTTCAGTATCCTAACTTCACTTATTACCCCCTCACCCCGGTCACTGGAGAAAGGGAACCGTGACTCTAAACCCGCTACGTTTGCTGGACCGGGAAGGGGGTGAAAGCAGAAAGGACCACCTGTCCCTCTTCTGGAACAATTCCATGTTCTCCTCCCGGCACCTTTGCTGGCTCCGGGAATTCATTCACAGCGAGTTTTCATAATGCCATTTTACATGTCCCAACTAAGGGCCAGGGGGGCCTCTAGGAGTCATGGATGAGTGCAACCTCAGAAGGAGAGGTCGCGCGGTTTTCGGTCTGGAACAGGGCCAGAACCCCCACGTCGGGCGGCCTCGTTGGCCCCGTTGCCGCTCTTCCTCTTTGGGTGACGCGTACGTCACAAGCCCGAGCGACCATGCTATGCCCGCCGTCCGCCGCCCGCCGCCGGTCGTCTGGCGCAGAAGATGGAAAGGGGGGGAAACACACGAGTCTCACGGAAACCACGAATCTCACCGAGGCCGCCTCGTTCTCAAATGACCGTGTTTGTGTGCGATTCCTGATTCAGCGCAGCATTGCATGATGGAAGGAGAGGGGGGAAAAATAAATGACGAATTCTAACTGAATACTGCTTTGCCACGAGGGGTTTTGCCCAACAATAATACGATTCCCTTTCCATTTTCCCTTCTCCTCCCATTCATATGATGGCCATCCTCGTTCTTCGTTCAGTGACTTGAAAAAAAAAAAACAAGATGAATCCTTCCCGTGCCCTTTTTTTTTTACCCACATCCACTCCAGTTGTCGGTTCGCCTCGTTTTCACTTTCCCTCTAGTTCCCATGAGAGAGAGATGAGTTTTCAAAAATAAACGAAAAAGAAAAAGGAAAAAAGAAATTCCCATGTATTTCCACCTTTTCCTCCCCTTGATATCATTGGTATGTCCTCCTCAGAAACATATAAAAAAAAACCTGGAATAGCAATAGAAATCAGTGAAATAAATGAAAATGAAACAAAGAGGCTGCACGATCCACGGTTGCCGGGGCTATCGGCACACTATTTAGCTATCTACGATTAGGTTTGTTCTGGACAAGATCCAAGACGAAGAAAAAAGAGGAGTAAATGGATAAATGAAAGAAACTTGCGATTCGAGAAAGAGTGAACAAGAAGCAGAAAAACAATATCAAACAGCCTTCTTTCGAAACAGGCCTGGAACTAGCTCCGTTCCCCTTTCTCTTCCTGCGGCATTCGTTGGGTGTGTGGGATGGCCGTTGTTGAATCCTGCACTCTGGATTGTTCGTGTCGGATGGGCGTAACAGCAAAAAACATCTCGAGCCATTCCTCCTCTTGAACGGGGCATGAAAAATGTACAGTCGTGCTTTTCTCATACTTCAATTCAGTGAAGGTAGTGGCTGGCGAAGACGGAATAAAAAGGGAAAGGAAAGAGGAAAAAGTAAAAGAGGGAGAGAGAGAGAGAGGAAGCAGAGTTCCATGGTGATGGTTGTGCTGGTAGATATTTTGGAAAATCGTCCATGACACAATTCCTCTTTTGTCCTTCTCTTTCCTTTCCTCCTCTTTTCTGGAAAAGGGGGATAAAAGTTGAGCGGTGAAATCGGCGGCGTTTTGTTTTCCTCCTTGTGCCCACCCCTCAAACAAACAAGTCCAACAACCCTCGAGCATCTCTCCCGTAACTCTCCCGTTTCCCCTTCTCCAAGGTTTTCTTTTCGTGATGCCCGTGTCTATAAAAGGTAAGGTCAAGGGAAACAAAGGCTTCGTTGTTTTTCATGACGACGTTTCGGATCGGCGTGTTTGTACCACAGGCACGCGCTGCGGCGGAGGTCAAATTGTGTGACAAAGGAAATAAAAAAAGACAACAAGCAAGTGGTATCAGTCGTGTGCGATCTTTTTTGGGGGGGAGTAAGTGGTTTTGCAACCAAAGAGTCTCGAGATCGAAGATGGCTGGTGGCAACGGCCGAACCTGCCATCAAATCATGCCAGGCATGCCCTCCAAAGGATTAATGGCATTCCCCGGCTGGCCATGATTCTGTCCCATTTGCGCGTGGGTCATCTGGGGCATGGGCGGCGGCACCTGTTGAAGATGTTGGTGTGGTTGGGCCTGCTGATGCTGTTGTTGATGATGATGATGCTGTTGCATCTGAGCGGGCGTCGGCGTGCTTGTGCCGGTCGCCGTTGGCGGGGTCATCTGGGGCGTAATTGAAGCCTGCTGTGGCATGGGAGGCGCCGAGTGTTGTTGCGGCTCAACCTTTGGCTTGGCCATCTGAGATGCCGCCAGGTTGCGGTTTTGGTTGCTCTCTCGTCGACGCTTTGGAGCATCTTTGATCTTGGGGTGGGTGTGACACTAAAAAAGAGGCGAGTTAGTCCCTGGTGTGACGCATGGCCGGTCTTGTCACGGCCTAGTGCCGCTTTACATACCTTGTAGGCGTGCCTGAACCACGTGGTGCCCTTCTTCTTGCTGCTGACAAGTGCAATCCAATCGTTGCAGCTACCGCACAATCCTTCCCAGACGTCCGGGTTCCCATCCATTCGGCGTGTCTCCTGGGGCTCCTGGAATGGGTTGCCAGTGGCGGCGCTGATGCCGTGGGTGAAGGACTTGTCATACCAGAATGCCGAGTTCTTGAGCACCAACCAGCGGCCGGGCTTGCAAATCCCACACCATCCCTCCCGTTTGTTGCCATGGCCCCTCACCCATCTGGGGGTGTACAAGTCGCCCTCGAACCGCAGTTCTTGCTCGTGCGGGACGAGATCAGGGTCGGACGGGTTCATGTCTTCGGGTGGCGGCGGGATTTGTTCCTCGTGCAGCGAGGCGTAGAGGTCTGGCGGGTCTGACAGGTCCGTGTAGTGGCTGTGAAGAGAATGGGGGTCGGCATTGCTCTGGAGCATACGGAAGAGGCCATGGGACAGAAGCGGCGGCGGGGCCTCGAAGTGATGGGCTTCGGGGTGAAAGCCGTTGGACGGCAACTGGGATGGCAAGAGCATGCTGTTCATGCTGTTCCTCTGGTACTGCGGCTGGGCAGCCATCATGAACGGATGGTGCTGTTGGGCGGCTTGGAGGTTGGTGAAGTTCAGAGGGACCTGCTGATGCTGAATAGTGGGCGACGAGTGTCTAGAAGACATTCGCTGGTGAGCGCCGAAGGCATCATGGCCGGGATGGAACACGAATGGTGTTTGACGCCGGTTCTGTTGAGTTCCATATGATCCCGTCGACCATCTCTTCGTTGTTCCGCGCTCAACACTGTACGGAGCAGATCGCATTCCCGGGCGGGGTGACGGAGACGCGCGGCCACGGCTCTGGGTCCTGACGAGTTCAGATCGGCTTTGAGGGGTCATCCGAGGTGACGCCACGGGCGACAGTTGCGTCGACGACATCAGCGAATTGCGGTTAGACGGCGGGGGGTAGTCTGAACTGAATGACGGCGCTTCTGACAGAGCAGCAGAGAAGTCTTCGTATGATGGCATGTCGGATAGAGCCCCGGAAGTTGACATAGTGAAGGATGAGCCCGACATGCGCCTCGGGTTGGGACCGCAGTCGAAATTGAAGGGTTCGCCGTCTTGTTGCTGGTATCTCAAGTCAAGAACGGGGATGGCTTCGTCCGTGGTGTACGCTTGGCCAATCATATCAGTATCCAGGCTGGGGAATTCAAAAGTCTCCTCGCAGGGCTTCTGATTCCAGTCTGGTAAGGGTGTTAGCATGCGAGGTAACTTCTGACCAGGTCGACTCACTATTCTCCATCGTGGTGACGGGGTAGAAGTCTTGCTGGTGAACCGAGACGGGGCGGGACATGGCGTCACTGGGAGTCTGCTGCATCAGAAGGGGCGATGAGTCCCACGAGGGGAGGGCGCCGTAGTCGTCGCCCAAGCTGTAAGAGAAGCCTTCGTGAATGGTGGCAGGTCGGGGTCGCATGCCCTGGGACGTTGGGGTTGTCCAGACTCCAGTGGGTGCTCCTACGCCCTCTTGTTTGACGGGCATATCATTACCGTTCATGTTGATGATGGGCGTCGTACGAGGCGGAACGTCTCTTCTGAACTTGTTGTTGGGGTTGAAAGTGAAAGAAGGTGTCTGTATTTGGTGCCGACTAAATCCTACTTGTAAGTCATGTATGCCGGAGGCTGCAGGGACGGGATGGGGGCCTACAGCTGTGCCTGGGCAGAGTCCATGGTGCTTAGATAGGAGGAGAACAAGGGAGCGTGCGGTTAATCAATTATTGGGCCGATGCTGAACGGGGACGGTGGGTTGTTAGCATTGATCCTTGGGTGAGGGACACCAAGGGTGGCAGTTGTATCTGACGGCAGTCGCAGAGGGGGGAGGGGTGAGGGTCCACAGTGCCCACGTAGCGACAAGCGCGATCCGACAGGGCGCCGACGAGGAAGCATTTCCAGGAACTTACTTGGAAGAGTCTGGCACAATGGCCAACCTAGGTGGAGGGAGACAAATAATCTCCGGAACAGGCGAGTAATGGGCAGGCGGGCGGCGTGAGTGATTGCCGCTTGTCGAGAGCAGGGGAACGCTTCTCTCCCCTTTCCTTTCTTGGCCTCTCCGTTCTTTCTTGACGGCTTTGGGTCTCTTTCCGTCCACTTGTATTGCAGGGCGTGCAGGGTGATAATAAGCGTTAGGGACAGCGGATCCTCGCGATGAGGCTAGTGATGGTGGTGGTAATGAGAGGCGGTCGGGGATCCCGTCCTTGGATGAACTGCGTGATGTGGAAGATAAGTGGTAGCGTGCAATTGTGTGCCGGGGCTATGTAAGAGTAATGTATGAATTCGTACGACACTCAAGACAGCAAGTAAAGGAGCGTGGTGAGTTTGCGGTAGTCGGCAACCTCGTTTGATGACTTGTTGACGATAATGAGAAAGTGATGATCGTCTGGGTTCCTGGCGGGGTGAAGAGAGCCAGCTCCTGGAGAGTAGGTATTATAGATGAGGAGAGGTAGCACCCCCCTCGGAAAAAGGAAAAAAATAATATTATAGGTTACAAGAATCTCGCCCTCTCGCTCTCTCTCTCTCTCTCTCTCTCTCTCACTCTGAGTCGAGGAAAAAAAAAGGAGTGACTAGCAATGGGAATCAAGAGCAATGAGACCTTGGTAAGTGGGACGCAAAAGGAGAGCAAGAAGAAGACAGATCGAGGGGCGGTGCAGACGGATCCTGGAGGTATAAAAGAAGTAGTGTGGGAAAAAGAAGCATCATCCATGAACAAGCCAATAGGTCTGCACGGTCAGGTTCGGAACGTCGGTTGGAGCTAAGCCGGATTCCCTGGTACAACCCTCTTCCTGTCTGTGAACCTGGGGGGGAGACGGTGGCAGAGGCAAGTGTGCAAGAATGGTGTTTGGCCTGGCTCAGTAAGAAAAGAGAGACGCAAGGGCGAAAGGTGCAGGGGGTTTTATTTCTGGTGGTGGACAAGGTCACATCTGTTCGTTGAAGTGGATGTGTGGGAGCGAGATGCCGATGAGCCAGGGAGCGGCCTAACTCCCACCTGTTTTTGGAAATCGAGGACAAGGATCAAACATGCCGACAGGGCTATACCCAGGTTGTGGATGTGTGTTCTTAAACTATGTACATGGCACGAACTCGACACTGCGAGAGAAAATGTGTCATGGGAAGGGGAAGGGGGAAATCTAGTTGAGGAAGAGACAGAGAGAGGTCCGGATGGAGAGTGAAAGAAGGACTGAGAGGAAAAGGGCTGACGGTGGTGTGGAGAATCCGAAGGACTGAGAGCCAAATGGAGGGGGAGAAGGGGGGGCGTGGAGAAGCAAGATAGATGGAGATTGAGAGCCAAAAAAGTAAAAAGAGCCCATGAAAAGAACAGACAGCCAGCCAGTCAGGGAGAAGCAAGTGATGGGATGAAAAGATGAAAGGGAAGAAAAAAAAAAAAAAGAGCGACTGAATGGCTTACCGGATGGACGTTCACTTGCGCTTACTTTAGCCCATACAGTACCATGGCGATTATCTCCTCGCAAAGAGCCCCATCCCTCTTGTTATACGGATACACCTACAAGCCCTTGTCATAACACCCTCCCTCTTCTAGACCTTTTAGACCCCCTTTTTCCTTCCTTCCCGGGCCCTCGCCATATTGCGCGCCCACGGCGGCGGTGCAGGTGTGGACTTGTAGCAGAGATATTCGTCGTGACGAAATGTAGGACCCAACTTGGGCGACGGACCACCCGCTAGATCGCCTTATATCTCAGATAACCGGACACGACGTATGAGTTAGAAGATGCGCCTCGTCGGTGGTCTCCGGCCAAGACCATCAGGGCTGAGATTTGGCGAGGACCCTAGCGACTCGAAGGAAATAGTTCCCGAGGAGGTGGCTTGTCTCATCCCATGCACACACATGTTGCGACATGGCCCCATAGGCCGGTGAGAGAAAGAGAAAGAGAGAGTGGAGGAAGAAGGGTCGGGGGGCTGAAGCTGAGGTGTCGGGATGGATCATGGCTAGTGGCTCATGGCCGGCATGTTGGACTTCGTCTTTTGCTTCGTTGTACTCAGCCTAGCTACACGGTGGGTGAGTTGGGAGTGAAGACGGAGCCGAAACTAGCTTAAACTGGGCCTGGTCTGATGTGCGCCTTGGTTGTTGGCGGTTTTCGATTCCACTGCCGTTCTTCTTGTCGTGCCTTTCCGCGGACAGGTTTTGGGCCAGGTTCCAACCTTTTTCGCGGCGGAAACCAAGGAAGAGGCAGGGGCCACGGACGAACCTCAGTCCAGTATCGAAATGATACGATGCGACTTGTCTGGAGTGTCGGTAGGCCGAGTCCGTACCTTAGTCTGCAAGGTAAATCCGCCGCAGTGCCAGGCCAATTGAGGGAGAGAGAGGGCCATGGGGGCCATGGAGAGGGGTCTCGGGCAACGTCTGTGTAGCAGCCGGGTGTGGACACTTGGGATTGTCTCGGCGTCCTTCCTGGGGCCAATCAGGCCCGGGTACGAAGATCATGAAGAGAGAGTGTTTGGCAAGAGAAGCAAGAGGATCCTGACGTCGGGCTCTTGTTTTGGCAGCGAGAGCTGTACAGGGATATCCATGTTAATATTTGGTAAATATCCCTGGTTCCCCACATGATGAACCTGGCATCCTATCCTTTCCAGCAGATCCGCTCTCGGGCTTCTTCTTGTTCGTTCGGCCGTTGTACCAATGACGATCAAAGCCGCGCCAGGCATGAACAAGCACAGATGTGGCCTTGATGTGCTTTTGGGTTGATGCGAGCGAAAAGAAATTTTAGTCTTCAGATAGATCGATGAGTGGGTGCTGGCGGCTGCGAAGCCAAAGAGGGTGCTTTCAGATCGCAGCTCGTCAAGCTACCTAGCTGAGCTTAAGCTGACCTTAGCTGGCCGCTGCAGCATGCAAAGCACACACACACACACACACACACAGCTGGAGATCGGAGAAGCTGCGCCTAGGGTCGATGTGAGTGGATAACAGCTGGGCCATCCATCTCCTTCCATCCTGTCTGTCTGGCTGGCTGTGTTCCGGGAGGGCTGCAGGAACGTACTACTACGTACGTATTTACTATGACGAGCGGAGTGTTGCCGAGAGGAGGCAGCCTCGGAACCATGTGGACGAGGGGTCGGACGAAGAGATCCCAGTCGCAGCTATGGTTCGAGTTCCGGCTCCGGTTCCAGTTCCAGGTCCAGTTGCAGTTGCTTCCAGGGTAGTCCACCTGGACCCTGATACGATTCGCCAAAGAATTGGAATCTTTTGTCTTGTACCAACAGGCCAGCTAGCTAGCCCGGGTTGGCAAGTGGATTCGAACGTTTGGGCATGGTCAATAGGAAAGAGGAGTCAAGTCAGTCGCTCCGCTGCCTAACAACATGAACCGAACGGGGCGAGTGCCCGCGCGACAAGCATCGCGTCTCCAGGGAGAGAAAAGGTTCAAAGGGGGAAGAAGTGTGCAGGTGTGTGCGAGTGTGTATGAGAGCGAGAGTGAGAGAGAAAAAAAGGACGACATGATGGCGTACAGAAGAAACCTTGCGGAGGGAGAGCAAAGGTAAAGTCGGGGCCAGTCTCCCCGCGGATTTACCCAGGCTAGAGCCCGGAGGCGAAAAGGGGGAAGGAAGTACATAGCGTAGGTACCTACCATGGTGTTGAATCGGAAGATCAGAGCAAAAAGAAGTGACGAAAAGATCGTGCCATTAAGCACAGCATTGGTGATGGAGGGTATATGGAACGCCATGATGGAGCCGGGACGTTGTCGGCCTCTTTGACATTGTTGACATGGTGGTGCTGGTGTTGGTGCTGTGGCACGGAGCAGGCACGTTTGAAGTTGACTTTGAGCTGGCCAGCGGCGCGATATGATTTGTCGCTGAGGTAAGCATATGCAGGGGTGAGGCTAGAAAAGGGGAGGTGTGTCAAGGGGGGTGTGGCGTGGCTAGTGGATTTGATGTCTCGTCGTTTCCGTACATGGTACCTGGAGAAGCAGGTACGTACTCTCTCCTTCTGATGCCCCTCCTTCCTTTCCTCTTCCAGTTCTTCCAACACCAATCAAGTACGGCGGGTGTGTCTGTGTTGCGACTTTGTGTGTGTGTGCGGTGCTATACAGTAGGGTGCCACGAGTCTGAGATCACCTACCAGTGCGCCATAGTAAGCCCCCCTAAAACAGCTAGCTCTATCTTATAGGAACAGAGTACTATAGTAGTATAAAAAGTAAAAGAAAAATATAATTATATATTTAACTATATATACTATAATATAGCTTATTTAGATTTTTTTCTTATATAGTTACTATAAAGCTATAAAATTATAACGTAATAGGGGTACTAAAAAAGAAAGTACTTCTAAGAAATATAGTACTATTAATACTGTATTAAGTACTATAATCCCTTATACTTTTAATCCTCTAAAACTCTACTACTTTAACTTTTCTTTTAGAGATATATAATAAGTAGAAAAACTATATAATTAGTATTATATATAATTAAGTACTTCTTATACTTAAGGATATTTTTATTTCATTTTATTTATAACTTACTACTAAGATATATAGTACTAAAATACCCCCTTTTAGCTGTATACTGTGGGTGGATCTCAGACTCGTGACACCCTACTGTATGTATGTGTACTGCCTTATTATTATTTGTGTACTATACCATGTACCTTGCAGAGTGCAGTTACCACATAGCATCTTGCAATCTACCTACTACTTAATGACATTTGTTCGTCCATTACTACAGCTAGATGTGACTTGACCATCCTTACTATGCCAGCTTGAGGGTTTTCAACTTAGGTGAATAGGTAATGCGACCTTGTTTATTTTCTTGTTCATTCCTTCGTCCGTTCCCTGCCGCGTGTCGCTTATGTATGTGGCTTCGTATCTCGATCTTCGACCCAACTCGGTGCCGAGCAGCTTGTCCGTCTCCGGTTCTCGACCCTTGGTCGTCTTGTCCGTCGAATACCCCTCTTGTCAAAAGTTTGTTTCCCTTCCAGTGATCTCTTAACATTTCAGAGCACTCTTATCCGGTCCCCGGTCTCGTTTTCGTACTGCAGTGCAGCCAGCGAGCGTCTTTACCCATCTATCTCGTAGGTAACGTCAAGGAACTTGGAAGCGACACGTTGAAATGTCAAGAGCTATGCGCAGAAAACGTGTCTGGCTTCCAATGGCAGGCCTCTCGTTCCTTGCTGTGGTGCACATTGTAATGTATACCGCGTACCTAGGTAGTGTAGGTAGGCGGTTTAGTGTAGTGCACGCTACGCTACAGCGTGTCAAATGCCACCCACCAAACACTGACTCGCGGTCGCGACTTGCTGGGGATTTGGGTCTTGTCAACTCCAAGTCCACTGGAGACGTGGGGGCTGTGCCAGGGGTTTTGCAGGGATGCGGGCCGTCTCAGATCTGTCACAGAACGACCACACCCTTGTCTCGCTTTGGCCCCTCAACTAGGTTGACCGTTGACCGCAGTCCTCCATTGTGACTCTGTTGGCACGCGAACCCTTCGTTCTCACAGTCATCCAGCCTCTCTCTCTCTCAGTGCCGTTGTCGTGTCTTACCTTAGCTAGGTAGTCGTGTCGCTGTGCTCACCAGCCATCTCTCACGTGCCTTCCGTCACTTGGCGAGCCAGAAACACCACGCCGTCCCGTGCCTGCCAAGGGTGCCGCCGCGATGGGAGAATCGCCACTGTCACTTGAGTGCTCGATGTTACTCCCCATCTTGTAGATCATTCGGCTTCACTTTCGCTCACCCGCACATGACAGGCCTAGCCTCATCTTGGATCGCCTCGTGCCTCCTCTAATCCAGCAAACCAATCGCCCGCTCTATGTTCGTTAGGCCGTGACCTGCCGCACCTCAGCTGCCATCAAATGCATAGGTAGTTAGTTGCCCACATTGATTGATACAGGCCGCACTCCGTACCGCTTCGCTTTAGTTTGCATACTTGTTTCTTCCCATGGCGGCAGCCGCTCCGGCACAGCCCTTTCTGCCCTTTCTTTGGTCCCAAGTCGTCCTTGTGCGTTGCCATCCGTGGGGTTCATCCCCATCCCAACGATCTGTCTGTCCCCTTGTGACTGGTCTGCCGGAGGTGTCCGGCTGCCACGGAAACCAAAAACCCAATATCGAATTATATCAAATACTATTGCCGCACAGATGCCGGCGTTTGGGCTCTTGTATGAGACGTGAGACTTGTCAAGAACTGGCCAAGTCAGGACGAAACTCACGACACATCCGGATCTTCTGGCTAAAGTGGCTCTCCATCCGCACCTGTTATCTACTTCTTACCGGCTTACTGAACCATTATGGGGTGCCGTAACCCTAACCTCCCTCTACAAATCCAGCTACCTACCTAGGTACCTGTATGAAAAGACACTTTCCGTCTAGCATTTGCGCCAAGAAGGTTCTTTGGTGCTGGCGATCCAACAGATCTGGCATCGCGACTGGTTGCCCCTCACCCCCTCCTCTCCCTCTTCGCCGTTGTCCCCCGCGCCATCATCCCTTGACGCGCCTCTTAGCGAGCCGCGCCCAGCTCGTCTCGGATAGCCTGCGATTCGTTCCGCCGTCTGTTGTGGTGGATATATGTACCTCCATGTTGTGCCACAATGAGCTGATCTGCACCACAGCTTCAGAGCCACAATTCTGACAGCAGAGGGTCCCGCCGAAAGCTGGCTGGAGGCTGATCGATAAGAAAAGAAAAGTGTTGTTCTTGGAAACAATCAGAATTGCCAGCAGAAGACCAATCGCTGAACGAATAACCGGTCGCTTGGCGGCAATCATCCGTGTCACGTTAATGCCTCTCTAGCCTATAGTGTAGTGTAGGTAGTCTTGCGTTTGTTTTGGTATGTGGTGGAGAGGAAAATTGCCCATCCAAATAAGAGAAGTTTGCTATAGCTCAGCCGTCCATGGATCTCCTTGATAATTCCATAACAGGCTCGGGCTACGATGGTCGCCTGTTCCCGTCATCGCAGTGCAGATTGCGACCGCGACTTGAGACCTGGGGGCCACCATTCGGCACGGTATGTACACGCGTAAAGTGACCCCCCTAAAACCATCATTCGCCAGCACGGAACCCGTGTGCTTATGTTTTTGAAGCTTCTTGTGCGAATCCGTTAGCGACAGCCCACCCACTTGCGAATACTTACATGGCGCTAACGACGTACGGTTACGCCACTCGAAAACTTTGCCGTGCGGTCCTATGGGTTGTGTCTCTGTTAGTGAAACTTAGCGTGGGCTTCCTCAGTAGGGTAACGGTCGCGGACACCGGTCTTGCCGCCATCACACGCCACGGACGCCGCAACGCATGGCCACTAAGAATTGACACTCCCCTTTAGATCAGATGTGCATTCAAAGAGCCACCCAGAAGGCCGGCCGTCTTTGACCCTTTCGTCTGTGTGATGGATGCAACGCCCGTGTCTCGCCGTTGGCCTCCCAGAGTCTCCAGTCTTTGCTGGCTAGCTTCTGCCGTGCCTTCGATGAGTTGTTCTGTGGATCCTCCGGACTGCCCGCCGGCATGGGCCGGCTGTCTTGCTTGCATGACAACCTCGGACGTTTTGGGAAATTACACCAACTCCCCAACCATGACCGCTGTCAATATCACGGCTCTTATGGAGATCATGGACCAATGATGACGCGACTTTACCCCGCCATCAATTGCTTGTCGACTCGGCTCGACTGGACACCAGACATCAGGCTGATTATTGGGGGAGGCTGACAAGATCCTATCTGCAGCCGTAAGGGGAAAGCTGGAGAGCAAGGTAGCGATGAACTCTACGTAGTACGCCATGTTGGTGGGCGTTTTATCAGTCTTATCGATGCGTTTGATGTTTATCATAGCTAAAGCTAGTGCAGCTCTCTCATGGGGCGATCAGGAAATGATGGGCTTGACAAGGCATTAGCTCCGGCCTAATGTGCTTTTCTCGGCTCAAGTCAATCTAGAGATACGGCAACGCCGTTAATAGAATGGACTAGGTGCCATAGACTCCTCGCGCCCTCGCTCTTGGACAAACCTTCGCCGGTTCGTGATCCGGGCAGCCCTCGGGTTGTCGAAAAGAAAGCAACCCCGACAGGACCACTCATGTGGGCAGACAAAGACTCAATTACGAAGCCGAACACGCTCGCGCTATATCAGTGGTGCGAGATCGTACAATGGGTAAACCTGGACGGTAATTGGGCAGGGGTAAGGGGGGTAGAAGCTGGGTGTATGATGCTTGAAGACATCACTAGCTGTAATCGGCCCCGAAGAAACCAATCAACTGATTGCTGCCCGTCGAGCCGATTCATCTCGATTTCACGGTGGCTTCCCGGTTCGATCTAGAATTTCGACTGAACAACTGGGCCTTGATAGTGGAATATGGCTTGGTATTTTGGCATAAGGCCCTCGAGACAATTCTAGTCTTTATTGATCCTTTTCCACACCTCCTGCTCGGCTGCGGCTAGAGTGCCACCGGCAGCTTGAGCCCACTTCTTTGCCGTGTCCCAAACCCCTTCTTCGGGCTGAGATTGAAATCCTCTCTCAGCAGACGATGTCACCGCAGCATGGTGAGCAGCTCTCTGGTGGCTGCTGAATTCAGACGCACCGACGTCCTGTTGGTAACCCGGGGGGTGTTCAAGGCTAAGTGCAGGCTCACCTCCTAGCGGGATGGGTCGTGGTCCAGTCATCTGAGGTCCGGTGGCAATAGACGTGGAAGAACCTCGCAATGCCGACTGAGACATGGTTGGGGCAGGAATACCCATCTGTGGAGGGTAAGGAAGAGTGGCGGGCGTTGGTGCTGGAGGCTGGTATGCCTCGCCCGCCTTCGGAGGTGGAGGCAGCGTCGAGGTCCCTGTCATAGGCACCGGGGCAGCGCCTGGCTGGGGCGGCGGAGGGCTGACATCATCCGTCTTCTGTGTTGGAGTTGGCCGCGGTGCAGGATATGCTTGTGCGGAAGCTGTCTGGGCAGGGAGAGACACGGCAGCACCAGGCTGTGCCGGCGGGTATGGCTGCTGGTGGGTGGATGATGGTGCGAGTGCGGGTGCGGGTGCGCCGAATTGATTGTGCGACAGCTTGGGGACGTTATTGGAACTGGCGCTGGATTGTGACCCCTCGGTTTGCGGAGTAGCCCCCGACGCCTTGGAGGCGTTGATCGGAGTGTCTTTGAAGATGGGAATGGCAGGCATGGCTTGATGTCAAAACTTCTTGGCTTAAAGTGAGAGATGAACTGAAATGCGGAGTCACAATGTGTGTAATGCTGCGAGATGTCTATGCTGTAGGATGGTTAAGGTTGAATTGAGCGAGATGGCGCGTCTTTCGTGAGATTGTGTCTGAAATCGACTCGAAGTCATGAAGCAGATGTGGCACGTTGTATGATTTCCTCCGTGACAAGCGAAACTTTACCCGAAGACGTCATTGCCTGGTGGTTGGGGCGCTGTCAGGTGACTAGAGGCGTGCGGCCGGCGAAGGCAACAGCAGCCCGGACCTCGATGGTACTTATTTCCATCCATTGCTCCATGTTCGTCCCTATTACTTCCGGGGGAAACGGCGTCATTCCGAGTGAGAAGTGTCATTGTGGTTAATGCAAAGGACGGAAATATGAGCAACAGTAACAGCGGGCATGGAGCGCTGTGAATGAGAAAGCAACCTGGCCATTGTCTAACCCAGCATCGGGGAACTCCTGGTAACATCACTTGCCGCGGTACTTTCCGGGAAGCAATGCCGCCACCTACACCTCGAAAACTTAGAGTTGAAGAGCTTTCACCGAAGCCTCGCATCATCTGTTTGGTCTTTGATTCGACGCAAACCGCGGTGTCAAGTTCATCCACTCAGTTGTCGCTTATGCAAAACAGGCGATTGTTAGGCTGCAAGGCATGAGGCAACCAAACATCCAAGACCGAGTCCGAGCAACGTAGCTCATGACCAATGGTTTGCTGCCGGATTTGCTGCTCACCGAAGCCGCAAGACGGCCTGCTACCTAGAGTGCTTGGACCCCTTAGAGTCGTGAATCCAAGCTTCAGTGGATGGGGGGAGGAAGCGGAGTCACGTTGTCGATGACTTGACCTTGGCCTTAGCTGCCTACTTAGCTGTGCACACAATGCAGCGATACCACAGGGATCACCTGTTGGACAGACTGCCGCCATAGCGAGGGACACTGATTCCATCAGGAGCACGTTGTGCTGTGCTAAGAGAGTGTTCTTGTTGTCGTAAGGTCAAGTTCGAGACATGGCATGCGACACGTCAATGGCGTTGTTGTAGTTTGTCTGGCATTCACTGAGCGAGAATATCCAATGTCCTATGTCACAACGAGCGTAACCCATGACTGATGGCGTCGGGATAATATTATCCCGATTCACCAACACTCAGTCCGAACTGCCGCTTTCGGGGCTGACTTTGAACAGGAGGGCTCTAGCCACAGTTTTGTGCACGGACCACCAGGCTGCCGAAGACGATGATTCGTTACTCACGAGGAGGCTGAGGGTAATCCGACCTTGAGGCTGTCGCTATCAATCTATTTTCCTGTTGGAATCCCATGACACCAACGGCTGTTCTCCCTCTGGCTCCAATTATCAGGAGCAGCTTAACATAATGGTAGGCAAAGTTAGTGAGAGGGTTCTCCTGCGGGAGGGTAAGTCAACGCGTAGCTGTATACTGTGATGTTCAAGTGCTGATCGCGAATCGCAGGCCTGGAGAGAACCGACAATGGCATGAAGCAAACCAGCTGGCCGGATGTCACACCTATCAACCAGAAGAATTACTATACGTAAGCCCACTGAAACGGACTGTTTTCTACGAGCTTTCTTCTTGATGCTAATACCGTCGTCGCCAGAGATTACATGAAGCGCGATGACCAGATTCTCGCTTTACGACTCCAAGGCGACGCCACCCGCGACCGAATCGTTCAAGCTGCTAAGGACAGAGATCGTGCTCTAGCACAAAGTGGCCGCGCTGAAGTACCTCTCGTTATTCCCGACCTTCAACCTGACGAAGCGCCTACCGATGCTGCCGCAGGTCTCGACCCGTCTAAGGTCATTGTCATCCACCCTGGCAGCCAGAACCTTCGGATTGGCTTCGCTAGCGACGCACTTCCCAAATCGATTCCGATGACACTTGCATCAAAATTCCCGCAGACTGAGGCCGAAATGCACGAAGCACTTCCCCGTCGACAGTTCGAAGCCAAGACACAAGAACAGCAATATGGCGAAGAGTGGTCGAAGAAGTATAACAAGATGTGCAGCGATCTCAAATTGGACATGCGCGCAAACAAGCGCAAGGTCCTGCCCAACTCGAAGGAATTGGTGCTGAACTACAACCGTCGGACCGAGCCCGAAATCATCCAAACGCACAACGACCCCTTGCAAATCGAATGGACCGACGTTAACAGCCTAGATGATCCCAAGTCATCCGCCTCCTGCTTCATCGGACACCAAGCACAACGAGTACCTGATGATTCTCAGCCAAAGTTCAAGCTTTGGTGGCCAATCCAGCATGGAGTGTTCAACGAAGACGATTACCTGAACGCTGAACACCTTTTTGACGATTTCGAGACGCTGCTCGATAAGGCAATCAGACAGGAGTTGGGTCTTACTAAGAACAGTACATGGAAGCAGTACAGCTGCGTCTTTGTCATCCCCGACCTTTACGACAAAAAGTACGTCGAGCAGGTCCTCAGATCTTGCATGACATGGTTCGAGTTCAATCGGATATGTTTCATTCAAGAGAGCATGGCTGCTACATTTGGGGCAGGATACACTCAGGCCTGCGTCGTTGATGTTGGTGCCCAAAAGACGTCCATCACCTGCGTTGAGGATGGCCTTTGCGTCGAAGACTCTCGGATCAACCTGAAATACGGTGGATACGACGTGACAGAGACCTTTATCAAGATGCTGCTTTACGACAACTTCCCCTACCAGGACATCAACCTCCGTAAGCGCCACGACTTCTTGCTGGCAGAAGAGCTCAAGATGAAGCATTGCACGATGTCCCAAGCAGATATTTCTGTCCAGTTGTATCAGTTCCATTTGCGGGCTCCGAATCAGCCGACACACAAGTATCAATTCAAGACGTACGACGAGGTCATTCTGGCCCCAATGGGCTTCTACGACCCGACTATCTTCGACAATAGCACGAAGCTTCAAGGCCGAAGGAAGTTAATTGATAGGTCCTACAACGCCTATGATGTGGACATCCCTGACGACCCGACATCAGCGGCTCAGTTTGGTATTCTGGCCCTCGTCAAGCCTTCATTGAATGCTGCTCCTACGAACGGTTTCACACAGTCTCAGAACGATGTGTCGACGCCAGTCAAGGAGAAACTGCAGCCGTTTGACTTTCTCAAACGGGGCGAGAACGGTATCAATGGCACTCCGTTGGGGTCCAATGCTCCGTCGCCGGCGCCGGAGGGTGTTAGCACGCCGGTGCCGGCGCCGTTTGTCTTTGGCGGAAGCAAAGATGGCGCCAACGGGGGCAGCCCGGCTCCTCCCGCAAGGAATGGCGGCACGCCGGGACCGAACGGTGCGACGCTGGCACAGCCACCTGCTGGCATGTTTGTGGATGCCTCTGCACGCAGTGCCAAGGCAATCGCGATTGAACGCGACGGTGTTCTGCCTACCGCACCATTGGATCTTGCTATCCTTACTAGCATTTACAACGCAGCTAAAGGAGACGACAAAAAGTTGCGCGATTACCTGGGCAGCATCATGGTGGTCGGTGGTGGATCAAAAACTCCACAGTTCACTGTTGTACTGGAGGAGAAGCTCAAGGCTAGGCGGCCCGACCTTTTTGACCGCATTCTTGTCAGCAGAAGCGCGAGGGACATGGACGAGCAGGTCGTGACATGGAAGGGAGCTAGTGTCTTTGCCAAACTGCCGGCCAACGATTCATGGATCACGCCATTCGAGTTCGAGCGACTTGGCGCTCGGGTGCTGCACCACAAGGTGCTCTGGTCATGGTAGACTATATGATGACAGACGATAAATCAAAATGCCGGCAAGAAAATCACGGGTTGGGAAAGCAACGGAGTCGGGGAATCATCAGGGCCACTCAGAAATTGGCATTTTTGTAGGTAAAGTCGTGAGAAATGCCTGGCCACTGGCGTTAGGCGTCATGCTGATACCTCTTTCAATTCAGAGGGGGGTCAAATCGGAAACATCTTGCGATGTATAGCTAGGCCAATGTAGTCTATCGAGCGATCATTACAAAAAGAAAGAAGTAAACAAAACGCCAAACCTCTCAAACGTGTTTACTCTCCAATAGTCGCGATCGGCACATCGGGTCCGAACAGTGGCGAGGTGTCTAGTCGTGTGCGTAATGATTGAGATGATAGGGGGGTAGGTAGTAGACTGTTGGTGCAGCGCTTATGTAAAGCGGACGGACCATCGGGCTGTTGCTATGATGCCCACCTGCTGTCCCGCACCGGCATTTGCTACCGCAGCTACCCACTTCAACGTACTTTCGCCCTTGTGATCAACAACAAACAAATCCGCCCACCACTCTCAGCATTTTCTCTACTTGCCGCGAGATGTAAGAGTAGGATCGGAAGGTGATCTCCGGCCAAAAAAACAAAAAACAAAAAGACACGAGAATCACCTGAATTGCTCGGCACAACGCCCACTGCGTTAGATACCCTCACCATGGCGATTCTATCCCGCTATCTGCCCTTCTCCGAGGCGACCACGACGCTGCAAGCAGTGACATATCTCCTCGGCATCTCTCTCTTCTCCATTTCCTTTCTCGTCTTCCTCAATAGCAGCGTGTCCTTTGTCATTACCGACCTAATTGGCGTCAAGGATGGTGTCGGCGACATCGTCGGCACCCTCGGCTTCGTGGATGAGCTCGTTGCACTCATCGCATGTCCGGTTTGGGGGTTGGTCTCGGATCGGCTCGGTGTGAGATGGGTCGCAGTTATCGGATATGCCGTTATTGGCGCCGCTCTCATACTGTTCGTGCAGGCAAAGAATGTGTATCCGCAACTGCTGCTGGCGCGCATTTTTTTCGCCATTGGCGCAACGGCTGCGTAAGTAATTACCACCAAAGTCTTGACCGGATCCATGGCTGATCACCCTCACTTTAGCGCCACCATGGTAACGGCCATCTTGCCTTCTCTGACGGACGACGACGGCGATGACAAGTCCGACACATCCGCAGACACTGCGAACAAGCCGACATACAACCCCCGACTCAGCGTGGCCATGTCCCTCGAGTCCGACATGACCATCACCCCGGCGCGATTCCGCGCCATTGACGGAACCGTCCAGGCTATGACCGCGAGTCAAAGGGAAGAGGCGAAGGCCGGCAAGCCCTCGGCGTTGGCGGGCTATGTAGGACTGTTTACGGGATGCGGCGCACTGGTTGCGCTCTCACTGTTCCTCCCACTCCCAGCTCGGTTCGGCGAAATCGACGGTGTCACATCGGCCGATGCCGTCGCCGATAGCTTCTACGTCGTAGGGATTGTGGCATTTTTCGTATCGGTTTTTGTCTTCGTTGGACTGAGAAACCTCAAGGGCGAGGAAGGCAAGGGTTGGAGCGTCCTTCTAGGTCTGAAGACAAACTCGGGCTCTGAGGACGACGTTGGCGAACATGATTCAAACCATCCGACACGGCCGGTAGGTAGGCCCCTCGCAAGATCGGAGAAGCATACTAACTGACCGCAGAAGGTTCTGCCATACTTTCGTTTGCTGCGAGACTCGGTCACACTGGGGTTCACAGACTCCCAGATCGCTCTTGGGTATCTGGGCGGCTTCGTGGCCCGAGCCTCTACCGTAGCTATCTCGCTTTTCATCCCTCTCTACATCAACACATACTATATCAGTAATGGGTTCTGTCATGGGTCTCCCCATGACCCCTCGCCTGAGCTTAAGAAGGAGTGTCGGGCAGCCTACCTTCTTTCGTCCATTCTGACTGGCGTTGCCCAGCTATTCGGTCTGTTCGCCGCACCCTTGTTCGGCTATTTCAACCGGAGGCGCGGTCGCGTCAATTACCCTATCCTTATCGCGACCGCATCTGGGATCGTCGGCTACATTGCCCTTCCCCAGCTGCAAAGCCCGGAATACAAGAACGTCGATGGCCGAGGTGGCAGCCCGGCCATTTTCTTCGTCGTGATCCTGATTGGTATTAGCCAGATCGGCTCCATTGTCTGCAGTCTGGGTTTCCTCGGCCGCGGCGTTCTTACCGCAGATATCCCCAAATCGCAGATCATCGACACGTTTGAGGATTCGACCGAGGCCATGGAGGTCCCTACCGAGTCTGCACCGTTGCTGCAGCACAATGCAAGTGCGGATACCGTGTCGCGGGTGCGACTCAAAGGCTCCATTGCGGGCATGTACTCCTGGTTCGGAGGAGCTGCAATTCTGCTGCTCACAAAACTTGGCGGCTTCATGTTTGACGCCGTGTCCCACGGCGCGCCCTTCTACATGATGGCGTCCTTCAACGCCATCCTCTTCTTGGCCAGTTTGGGCATTGACGCTGGTCGCTTTTATAGAGACAAGCAGTGAAAAGTGAGAGAAGTAACAAGGGTCACAGACGTCTTTATCATACATCATTGTACATATGTGACTCGTTCGATGTTCAAGAAGGCCCCGTGCTCACCTGTCTCTCCATAAACAGTACCAACATAGTTTGACACACAAGACTTTATCTAATGAGTCCGTCGCCAGTAGCGCTGCCTACCAAGCACAACGACACTTATCGGACCAAACAGCCTGACGAGCATTATGAATCCGTGGTACCTTTCTTTTTCTCTTCCACCTTCAGACAGCTTGTCCACTTCTCATCCGTGGCGAACTTACGTCCGGCTTTTCTCCTGCGGCTCGTCCGCTTCCGGGATAGACTCGAGTGCACTTTGCAACGATATTAAAGGTGACGTGGACCGGGTCCAGGACCCGTTCCTGGTCCGTTTCAACTTCTCGGCCTGATTACACCGTTCTTGCGATCTTGCCTGGTGCTCCTCGTGCGTCGGGAGTAGCGTCGGCCCGCGAGACGGCGCGAGGCGGCCTACCATCCCCCGCAGCACCCTCCACACGTCTGAAGCGGTCCGGTCGGGCTTCTGCGCCTTTCTGATAGCCTTAGCCCAGGCCAGGTCGTGGGCGTCGGGGGCAGCGAAGCACGGGTGGTCCTCCAGCGGCTTCAGCCTCGCCCACATGCTCGCCGGCCTACCCAGGGGCGTCGACGGGCCAAAGGCATCGTCTTCCCGGGTCTCGTTGGTGGGCCCCACGGGCTCCTCCACACGGCGGCCAGCACGGTGCACCGGGTTCCAGTTTGGCTCGCTGAAGGTGATCGTCTCGCACCCGGCGCTGCTGCACTCGGAACACACAGAGAGAGGGGACGCGGGTCGGCGGGAAGTGCCGAGGAGCCGACGGAGGGTGCCGGAGCGCTGCCGGACTTTGCGAGCTTCGTAGCAGACAGGGCAGGGTCTCGTCGCTGTCCACGGGCCCGATAGAGCGTTGGAGTTGCAGGTTATGTCAGGCATGGTTTCCGAGATCTGTCGGCGTCGATGGGCTCGCTGTGAAGATGCCGGTGTGTCCGCGCTGTGTCAAGTGTGTTCTGTAATTGTGTTCCGTGACAGTGGCCCTGCTCTAGCATCGTTAGTAAAGCAAGAGGTCTCCCAATCTACTTAAATGCCATCGCCCACTACTCACCAAGCTGTCCACCAAGGTACGGCCGCATGGTCCTTGGTCTCCCACCACTGACACAAAGAGCGCGCGAACAATCCCATTGCTGCGGTATTCGATGGCGTTTTGCTGCTTGCTCGAAAAGGAACCGGAGGGCCTCATGGTCAAGTCCTTTGTAGGAGGGAACCGGCTCCCGCTTTGTGGTGCTTTGGTCTCTTGTTGGATATTGAATGTCTGGCGGCCAGGTCTTCTTTGAGGGTATCGCATGGGAATTGGCTGTTCGTCGCGGCCGTGTTGGCGAAATTAGCGTTTGGAAGAAAGGGGGGGGGGGGGGGGGGGAGGGCTGTGAGGCATTGGCCGAGGGCATCTTTATAGGTGGCGAGACCGCTGTTTTCCTCTTGGGAAGTTCTGCTGATGGGTCTGTCGTGGGTTTTTGCATCACTTGGGCCGACGTCAATTACAGCGGCCACGGTCGAACCATATTAAAGTGAATACCCTCTGTGAAAACCAAGGCCTTGGAGTCTCTCGGTTTGCCACACGAGGCTTTAATAAGGGGCTACCAGGGGTTTCACGATAGCAGTGCCTTTTGTGTTTGCACATTCTTGACCTCACCTCGCTCTCTTGGTGTGAGATCCCCTGCTTTGCGGCCGTATGCTACTTACAGGCACACTTACCCATGCAACGTAGAGGTTTGCTTAGACCCTACTTCCAGTGACCCGCGGCACCGATATACACAGTAACAGGGCCATCCACTTGGACGATACCGAATGTACGAAATGTTCTCTACCTATACTTGTTTCGACACGAGTAGTGGTGCGTCTGAATGCCGGCTCATCGTTCAAAGGGCTCCACGAGCGGGCACGTCTCCCCGCCCGGGAACGGGACATGTTTGCCGGCGACAACGATCTCAAGTCTCGGACATGGCGAGCCAGATGGAGGCTCGAAGAAGCCCTTTGCACAATTTGACCCGGACACCGTCTTCCAACGCAGAATAGGGGTCGTCAATGTAGCGGGAAGCGCAACCCCTGGGCCGCCATGGACAGCCGCAGAGCCGCACCTGCGCCGCCGAAACTCACGTTTTCCCACGTCGCCGATAGGTGTCAGCGGCTTGTAGTCGCTCACCCCACCTCTCCGCAATTTATTCGGCAGGGGATCTTGGAAGGTGAATACCCATCCACAGTAGGCGAATCCAGTGAGGTTGGAAGTAACGGTTGAGAGGCCTGGAAAGCGACCCCCCGCGGACTCGCGGGATTGTCTTCACAGCCATGGCGAGGACTAGCAGTTCGCAGGCATCTTGTTTCGCGGTCATTCACTCGCGACAACTGCTGCGATCCGTGTCCGTGTACTTGGCCGGGCATATCGGTCGATAGATATACGGATGAAGAGAAGGGGGAGCTGTCAAGTAGCCCATGAAAGCGGACTTCAGTCGCTGCTCTCACTCGCTTATCTCTTGGTTGCCGGACAGTCTGGCACTCAGACCTGCTGGCCAACAAATTGCCGCGAAGTGAATCCAGGCCGCCAATGCCGGCCGGGCCGGGCACCTCGTGACGGCGTGCGCATACCCACCTCACATGTTGAATGGGCATTCTGTTCTGCATCAGCTACGATACCATCCTCGATCTTCCTGTCCGTCACGAGGATATGGAATCAGTAGAGGGGCGGGGTGAACCGAAGCTCGGATCGAAAGCCTAACAATATCATGAACCACAAATCATGGGTACTATTCGCGGAAGCATCGCCTTGTTTTGAGTAAACCATTTCCTTTGCAGTCTCATAAGCCAGCCCTTCTCACACACACACACCTCAACCAACGCGATCGACAACGGACCAGAGACCAAGTTGTTGTTTTTCTTTTTAGAAACCATGCAAAAGAGACCATTTTTGACTTTTTTTGAACGATACCGTCCTTTGAGTACCTAGATGAAAAAATGCCTTTCATTTATCGTGCAACGACCAGAAATCAGGCGGCCCAGTCCTCAGAAACAATGACGCAACCATCCTTCTGCAGATCTCCCCGAAAACTGGTCCTTCCCTTCCGTTCTCCATTGTTGACTAGAGCGGAACTATGTGTCGGAGCACATTTCTTGCCTATATATGGGCGGATATAGGTGCTGAGTAGCGTGGGCATTTATTTGCCGCCGAGGCTGGGGAACGCAGACTCATCCTTGGTGTTGATCTGCGCACCACCCTCGCGACGGCCGCCACGGGGGGCACCGCCGGCGCGGGGAGCACCACCGCGGGGGCCATCGCCGCGACCACGGCCGCCACGATCACCGCCGCGGGCACCACCACGGGCACCACCACGAGCACCACCACGGGGGCCGCCACGATCGCCACCACGGGGGCGCTCAGGCTCGACATAACGCTGGTCGATATCCAGAAGCTGCTTGGTCTTGCGCTCACGCTCGCGCTTGGTCTTGCCGCCGGTACCGATCATGAAGGTGTCGTCCTCGTCGCGAGTGACCTCCTTGGCGTTAGCCCACTCCTTCTTGAGCTTGGTGCCCTCGTTGGCCTTGCGGATCTCGGAGCTCCCCTCAAGGGCAAGCTTCTTCTCGGCTTGCTGAGCGAGGTAGTCGGCGTAGGAGATGTGCTTGTCCTCAGGCTCCTCGGGCTCGACGGGAGCAGCGGCCTCGGCCTCGGCATCCTTGGCCTCAGCCTGGGCGATGGCCTCACCGGCAACCTCATCCTTGCGCTCGGCCTCACCCTCGGTGGCACCCCAAGACTGGGCAGCCTGCTTCTCGGAACCGCTGCGCGAAAAGTTAGCACCTTAGCCATGGCCGATGAGATCAGCCTCGAGCTTACCTGACAATGTTCTTAGGCTGACGGTCGTCACGCTCACGAGGGAAGCGGCCACCGCGACCTAGTTTTGTTGTCAATACGAGGGAGGCCTTCATTCACCCTGCATCCGTTCTTGGAGCAAGGAGAGCGGCGGGAAGACACGAACCTCCACGGGCGCGGGCACCATAGCCACCACGAGGGCCACCCCTAGCGGGCTCTTCGGTGGTCTTGCCACGGTTGCGGTCGCTGCCAGCACCGCGGTCGCGGAAGGCTGTCAACAAAGGGCCGAGTCAGCGGGCCGAAGCACAAAGCGGGGTCTGCGCCTCCAAGGGCCGCAATTGACGATCGGGTCGACTTACCAGCCTCGTTGCCAGAGACGTTGGTGCGGCGAGCAGCACCGGTGTTACCGGCGGCACGGGCGGGAGCTTCGGGCTCGACGCCGCGCTTGGTTGAACGCATGGTAGTCTTTTCAACCGTCTTCACGGGCGCCTGAGGAGTGTCATCCTCGGCATCGTTGCCTGTTGTGGGTTGGTTAGGGCATGGTTCAGATCGAGGGTTCGACGGGCATCGTTTAAACCGAGGGAATCCATACCGAGGAGCTCGAACAGGTTCTGCAGAGACAATTATCAGTCAAGGTCGTGAGGCGAAGCATCGTGAAATAGAATAACATTGAGGGTGACGGTCGGGGGTTGGGAGCGGCGGCGGCGACGACGAAGTCGACGCACACACAAACACGCACCGCCCACACAACGACGAAGTCAAAAAGTAAGGACAAGCAAACAAATTCAAATATAGAAGGAAAAGGGCGAAGCTTACCTTGCTTGCGACCGACATCTTGTCGCCTGGATTGTGGTGTACAATAGCGACCTAGTCTAGGATGATGATTGGGGTAAAAGACAAGGTTAGAACACCATGACCTGGCGGTGGTGGTGATGCTCAATGGGGGGAGGGGATGGACCAATTGGTGCTGGTACTATGGTGATGTTACGGGACTCTCAGGTGAAGAAACTGCGCGATGGGGCAATGGAGGGGGTTTCCGGACGGGGACAAATCACAACAGCAGCAGCAAATGGCACTCTAAAAGGGAAACGACGGAAAAAATAACAATAATAATAAAGCACAGAGCAAATTAGGTCAGGCAGAAAGGGCACGCCAGCTGTGTAACCAATCGCAGACCAGCATTGGGCACAGCACGGGCTGTACAGGCGCTGAGGGAGAGTGCCGTCGGGGCCTCCTCCTTCTCCCGAGCCACGCACGTCTGGTGTGTGAGATCATCGCTGGTGTTGCGGGCTCGCTTAACAATTCTTCCGCCTCCATTTTTTTTTGTGTGTTGCCCGGCTTTTTTCAGTGCTCACAACCCAACCTTTTTAGGGTTCTAGACGCGCCTGCCTTTCACCTCCTCCTCCTCCAAGCTGAAGGAGATCTCTTTTTCACCAGAGTCACATTGGCGTAATTAGATAAAGTTGGCTGGGCCGCCTCGGTCAATCCGAGGTCCCGGTGCCGAATCTATAGCATCCCTTGACTGGGTTACGAGTTTCAATCTTTGATATCAACAGCAACAACAACAACAACAACAACAACAACAACAACAACAACAACAACAACAACAACAACAACAACACAACCATCGTCATGGTCGTAGTCGTCGCCAATGTCCGCGGATTGCGAGGGCGGATGCGAGAGGGAGGGGCGGGGATCCTCGGCACGTTTCCATATCGACCCTTATCTGCCGTTTGCAGCCCCAGTTCCATACGGAACCTAGACCGTGCACAAAACTCTCGCCCGCAATTGCTTCCGCTGCCGAAATGCTGATTGACTCCTGGCACCACCAGCCCTTGGTTCGACGGGGGGGGGGGGGGGAAGAGAGAGAGAGAGAGAGCAGGAAGGAGAAACTGCATGGGCTAGTGATCGAGAAAGCCCTGTGCACGTTTTTGCCCTGACCTGAGCTCTTGAAACCCTGCCGTTGGTCGAGGCACACAGTTTCCCCGGTTTCAGAAGGCATGCTGGCCAATGTCATCTGAATACAGGAAGGCTCCACAACACAAAGCTGGGAAATGTATCTCTTTGAGACGACGACGGCCTTCGTACTTGTAGTTGTACTTTGACAATAATGCCTGGCTGGTGATGATAGGTGTTTAGCACTTTTACTGCATACCCCCCTGCGGTCCAAGTGGTCCAAGTGGTGGTGAAGAAGCCCCAGCTGCTGTTTGGAACCTTCTTTTGAGAAATTAGGAAGCAAGTAGCCAAACTGAAGAGAGGGTAGTAAGGAAACGAGAAACAAATACAACCAAACAAGGCTCGTGCAAGAATCTCTTCGCAGGTCAACCACCCTGAGGGTTTTGAAGCGACCGCCGGCCCTCTCTCCAAGCAGTTTCGTCTGCCAAGGACGAGCATATTTGGCGTCGTGAACGTCGATCGGTGGCCGTTTACTCCAGACGCGTTTTTTTTTATTCCAGACGCGGGTTTCCTGCCTTGTAAAACAGTAGCCCGGGGCGCAAGAAGACACAACTACACTTACACCAGCCTGAGCGAATTGTAGGAAGAGCGGGACACTCAACTTGATACCCACCTTAGGAACAGAGAGGGGCTACTGGGCGAAGAGTGAGCAACCCAAGTGTCCCTACGATGCTTCACATACACATCATTGCGCTCCGAGAAGGATCCAAATTGCCAAAGAAGTCAATGTTGCAGCGTATAGTCTTCGAGAGAAACCGCAATGAACCAACCACAGGATCACCGTCGTACTTCTCAGTCTCCAATCACACAGAAAATGACATATTGCCCGTTGTCAACTGTCTACTGCCAAAATTATCTCTTGTGAATGCCACCCAAAAGGAGGGGAAGAAATAAGGGGGAATAAAAATGCAAAATATGGAGTCCGGTCGGACCCGTCACACCTGTAGTGCCAACACTGTGGATCGAACACAGGATCCCCGCATTACAAGTGCGATGCCTTACCACTTGGCCATGCTGGCGGTTGTGCTTTGCACCTGCGGCATTGCAATAGGGATTATGCAGGCTTCCTATCTGACCGCCCGCCCGAGCTTTAGTCCAACGTCACAACTCACGTCTAGGCAACTATTGCACACCTTGGCAGGACAAGTCGCGACTCCGCTTATTTGCATCACCCTCGCAAGCTACGGTGTGACTGTAATAAGTGTGATTTGGGTCGCTTCCGTTCCGTCTTTGCCCTGGATCGATATGTTTTCGAGGATCTATGTCAAAAAAGCTCAGCCGCTGAGACTGACTACGCTTCACCTCGCTGATTTGTATAACACGGCCACTACGAACAAATATCGAGGGATTCCGTGCCGAAAAACGCGGCTGACGGCTGTTTAGGCAAGGTCCGGACAACGGCAAAAGTGAAGTGGGTTTATTCTATCTTGTAAATGGGATGCCAGGACACCTTTATCGGTAGGAGGGCTGAGCTGCTTCGTTCGAGATGAGGTTTCCAATGAATAAGCACGAGGAAACGCGTTCACGGAGGCGAATACAATGGGGCGTTGAGTATATAGGTAATGAGCGGAAGTCTGATTAAAGGGCAAAAATCTAGGGATTAAATACAAGCTAGGTTTAGAAGTTGGGTAAAAAGTGTAAGATCGCACTCAACGCCCTTTTTTTGGAAGCAAAAAAATCCCCATGTATCGTGTCTATACGTAGGCGTCATCTCCGGGAGGTGAGGTTGCACTCCTTCCTTAGTAGCCGGTGCCGAAGGCACCGCACTTGTTGGCAGCATACGAGACGCGGTTCTCGGAAAGGCAGTCGGCGTACTGAACCTTGCACTTGTTGATAGCAACACTCCAAGTGTCGGAGAAGAACCAGCGCTTGGCGAAATCGGGGGAGCGGGCGTACACAGCAGCATCATCGCGGCGGCCACGGCGGTTGTTGTAGGTCTTGCAACCCTGAGCGTAGGTGTTCTGGCACTGGTTGTACTGCTCCAGGCAGGCCTCCTGGCAAGCGTTGGGGACGTTGTTGCGTCCAAAGGACTTGCACGTGCGAGAGTCGGACTTGGTGTAGAGCTTGAACTGGTTTCCAGCCTTGAAGTCGTCGGCGACGTCATTGCAGGTGACGAAGGGGATCTCGATGCCACCAACAGGGTTGCCAGGTCCGTACCCGAACCACCAGCTGCTGGGCTGTTTGCAGATACCGGTAGGAGGAGGAGGGACGATAGTGGTGGCCGGGGGGGGCGTCGAGGTAGGCTTGGAAGGGCAGGGGAAGGTAGAGACGGAAGTGGTGCCGGGCTTGTATCCCTTGGGAGCCTTCTTGGCGAAGCAGTCCTTCTTGGAGCAGGAACCCTTGCCCTTGCAGCTGCTGCTGCAGTAGCTGCTGATGTCGTTGCACCATGCCTTGTACTCCATGCAGCCACCGGAGCCGGGCCATCCAGAGCTCAAGCAAGCGCTGACCTGGAGCTTGCAGCTGTTGGAAGCCTTTGTGCAGCTGTCGGCGTCGTCGAAGTCAGGAAGGTTCTTGTTGCACCAGTTACCGCAGCCGTACTCGCAAGTAGGGGGGGTCACGATAGTGGTGCTGCAGACCGCGGGAGCGGTGGTGGTGGTTACGACGGGCCTGGAGGTGGTGGCAGGAGTGGTCGTAACAGGAGCCTGAGTGGAGACGGTGGTAGAGACCACAATGGTAGTGCTGGGGATGCTGATGGAAGAAGAGGACGAGACCACGGGAGGCTGGAAGCCACAGGGCTCAAGGGACCTCAGCTTGTTGGCGACAAAGATCTCAACACGGGCAGCTCCACCGCACGTCTTGGTGTTGTCTCCATTGCAGGGGACATTACACTCCTCTTTGGCAGCGGACGTGGTGTAGTTGCCCATGACTACGCCGCAGTAGCACTCGCCGCCGAACTCGAGACCGGCAAAGGGGTAACCTTCGCTGGCACAAGCCGCCAAGCATGTGGAGGGAGTCATGGTGGCAGAGTCAACCTGGTCCTGGCGTTCAGCGATGGTGCGTCCATGGCTGGTGTCGTCGGTGTAGCAGCCGATAGACTCGAAGTCGTTAATGGTGACGCCAGTAGAGGAAGGGAACGTGGGATCCTGCCAGACAGAGAAAGCACCGTCGCCGCCACATGTCTCGGTGCTATTGGCAGTGCATGGCATGTTGCAGCTTGCCTCGGGAAGAAGAGGACTGTTAACAGTCTGACTGCAGTAGCAGACACCGTAGTATGTGAGACCGGCATAGCGGTAGCTGTTGCCTATCGAGGTATCAGTATAAACAACAGGTCAAGACTGGTCGTGAGACGTACCCTTGCACTCAGCGACACATTTCTCAACGGTGTTCTTGGACTGGTCGGTTGAAGAGCGGAAGTCGAGGGCGGGCTCGCCCTGGGTTCCCTTTTCTTGGAAGCAGCCGGAGTAGGTGAAGGGCTTGAAAGCATCAAGGCAAGGCGGCAGCTCGACGGTGGTCGCGGTGACCTGAGTCATGAGGGCAGCGGCTGCGAAAGCAGCGACGGCTCGAACGAGAGGAGCCATTGTAAACGATGGTGATGATGGATTTGAAAGAATGACCAAGTTCTACGCAGATGAGAGAACAAGAGTGAGCGAATGTCTTCCCGGATTGGGTTGTGTGAGGATGAGCTGAGGCAAGACCAGAATGCGAGGTATGGATGGGCTCTATATATAGTGAGGCTCCATCATATCGGCTTCATGATGAGCGGCTCAACTCAAAGACAATCGCGAGGAGCGGCTGATGGAGTAGTGTCAGGTCGGCCAGGGCCAACGTCACGGCTAGACTCATAGTGGCAAGTCCAAGGTTCGATTGAGACGCACGACGTTAAGGACTAGCTACCTAGATTGCACGCTGACTGCTAACCCGTGTATACATCCTACCCGGAAGACACGGCAACGATAGCATGCCGCCGTGCTGGCGCAGGCACCAAAGAGCTAAAGATGCAGTGTCATGGAGATGGGTAAGGAGCAGCAGGACGCCACGGCGTGAGGACGATGAAAACAAGCCAGCACAACAGCAGGGCCAGTAACCAATGTACTCACACCTGCGCCATTGCTGAACTGGTGGGTAACGGCCATACTCTTTCAGGTTAAGAGGCGTGGCCGATGTATGGTCATACTGGGACACCCGCCAAGTTGGGGCCGGACTGGCGACCAAGAGAAAGGTCCATCATGGGTCCGAGCAAACAGCGCCTCCGTAGGATGGAGCGTGGAAAGATGAAAAGGAAGGGCTGGTCCAGACTCTTTCCGGTCGGTGGCAGTCGTGGCAGACGGTGGGATAGGTTTGAGGGCTAGGAGGCTGCATGATAGAAGATCAGGTAGGTACAAAACACATAGAGATGGAAACTAAACAGAACCAGGCGGTCAGGGGCGTCCCCCAAATAGGGAAAGTGATGGACCCGCTTTCAGAGTAACCGCTCGGTATTATTGGCGCCGCTGAGGATAAGCTCAGTTCATCCCGTGCACCCGCAGGTGAACAAGGGGAGGAGGAGCACGGCTCGTACCTGCATTAGGCTTAATGGCCCTCGACTGCCAATCTTAATCGTGCCTCTCCCAAGCGTTGCCCAGAGGGCAGGTGCCCTGATTCATTGTTTTGCGATTTCTTGCTTCTTTGGATACCGTTAGACTCAATCTCTTGGGGGAACTAATCGCCCGTACTATACGTATGCCCTTAGTCTAAAGCTGACCGTGGTGGGTCTTTCTTTTGTTCGAATCTGAACCAGAGGTAAAATCGGTATGCCAAGAATACCTGCCGCCGTCGTATGGCCTTTGAAGAACAGTACACAATGCTGAGAAGCCTCAACTTAACCACTTGTCGACTGACCATCTTGCCCTCATCTCAATCTCAAAGGAAGCTGGCAAAATGCCCTGACTCGGACCGGGACCCTTGCCTGTTCCTGCCCCTCCCCCGCTCTCCTCCATTACCCTCGTTTCCACAACCACAAACAGCGACACCGGTTCTTTGATATCGTTTCATCTTCGCATCGCTTGTGCATCTGTCTAGCTCGGTCGACTTGCCAAAAATCCGTATAGCTGCTGCGTCCTGCAGTCGTGCTCAATGTGATGCGGTTGCAATATTGAATTGTACCCCAGGTTTCCGACCAGGGAGGGCCTTGGGAAACCTTCGTGTTAGGTATTTGGCGTTGCCGTCAAAACAACAGGGGCACGGCTTAGACGCGTGGGGCAGCTGCACACGTAGCATCTTTCCAACAGACAACCGCTCGGGCGAATTTGAACGTTGATGCAAGGTCCCGGCGCTCAAATGGGCGGGCACATTGATAGCCTCATCAGACGAAGACCCGAAAGATGCCCTGGCACCAGCTCGCTCAAACTCCACGCTCCGTGCTTGGTGTCCCATTTTCAAGGACTTGTATCCACAGAGTCGGTACGAACAACGAGCTTCACAAACACTGGCATGAGAATCTCCCACCCAGAAGAAGAGCACCCTCTCGCACCCAGGGGCCGGCTGTCTTGCCAGGTTCTTTACCGCTAGCAGGCCTGTCAGGCGAGAAGCTAGGCTGATCAGATCTCAGCTTCAGGCGAGAACGACTGGGCCCTCGACTGCAAAATTGCAACTATTGGCATCCCACAGCGCAGTGTATCAACACTCTGAATCAGAACTGGGATCGGGAAGCGACCGAAGTCTTCCCGTGCCATCTACAACGGTACGCCTCGCGATATGAAGGCATCCGTCACCGTTCCATAGCCGACTGTGTGACCCAATACGAGTTCGCACTGATGAGTGATCGGGCGAGACGTTGCTTACTCTAGTGTTTCTAGGTCACGTTAGGTCTCCAATACCGACCACATGACTATGCCATTATTATCGCCGATTTCTTTGTCAGTCTGCTATTATTATTCCAAGAAATGTGGCTTCAACCGAATCTGAGCAGATGGCGCCCTCCCTCGTGGGAACCGGTGGCGTAGATCCCCTCGTACTCAAACAAGCACAAAAGCAATTCAACCAAAACAAACGCATCAATGCATGCGAGCCAGCCCAACCTTCGGATGATGCTCACTTGACCGTTGCCATCTCATGCAGGGCACTTCTCTAGTGAAGATGGCCGAGACGCTTTGTGACAATGGTTCCTTTGTGCATACAAGAATCTGGCCGAACCTTTTGCGCCTCCTGCGTACGGCGGCTCCACAGCGAAAGCTGCGTCCCGTCCACGGCGTCGGCCCCATAACAATGCAACTGGGCCACACACACCTGAGAAAACGCCACTATCGACTCCTCTCAGAAAATTAATCGGGTCACCGTGTCCGACCGCCCGTCACCGGGCGACGCCAGCCCGACGAAGGAGCTAAACGGCTTGTCAGTGAGGCCGCAATCATGGTGTTCAGACCTCAAGCCGCTCAAGTTTAAGCTTGCTTTGATCTATACCACGACGGTACGTACCTCTGGCAACCTCGAGTTAGAGCGTCGACCCCGATGCTGTTGACAATCACACCACCCCCCTTATGCTGACATGGTCCGATGGGGCCTCGTATAGAAAGATAGGACCAGAAGTCTAAGCAAATGAAGCTTAACAAGACTCGACTAACCACACACGAGCCCTCCCCACCTGTCGAGGTCCCTCTCGGGGACCTCCCCTCTCGGGGCTTCAAAGATGATTTGTCCAATAAAGTAATTCTTCGTAACAGTAATATGAACATGTCAACATGATGATGGCCTTTCGCTGGGTCCGTGCGCGACATAGGTCTGCAACTGTCAGGCCGGCGACGGTCATCTTGGCATACCTACCTGAGCCGGGTGTCTGATGTCCTGTCTGCTCAGCCGTTCGTGATGTTCGGTTCGGGGTTCGGACAAACCCCGGATGTGAATCACCCTTTTCTGACGAGGCTGCTAGAAATACTTTTGGCCACCTCCTCACACCTTCCCCCTCTACTTGTCTGTCGCGGCTTGGCTTGGCTACGTACACGCTCCTGCGCCGTCCTTGTTAAGAGGCAGCCGGTAGTAACCAGAATCGCCCCCCCCCCCCCAAATCAGACTCGGTAACTTGGCCGTTAAAAGTAACAGGACGCGCCCTCTTGCAGTCTACTGTGGAAGTGCCTGAGGCTTCCGGCAGTCTTGGCTAGGTCACAACAATAGAATCCCGTTCTCAGGGGGCCTCCCACAGGCATAGGTAGGGTCGCGTTGCTAAAGCAAAGTAAAAAGGGTTTTTGTATACGAGTGCAAGGAAATTGAATTCCAGCAAGAAGCTATGCTAAAAAGTCATGTCACATTTCACCCCCGTCCTTATCGACGATTAAAGGCCATCTGTTACTTCCATTCTAGCTCCCCCCTCTGTAAGGAGGGAGACCATCCTCGTTTGGGGGGGCTCTAGAGTACATCCTTTTTAAAACAACTTCCTGCCTAACCTAGAACGCCGATGCAGACTGAAGTAACCACTCTTCGTTCTCCCATTTTCCATGACGAAAGACTTCGTCCCTCGAGACATTTAAGCCTTGTCGCGGAGGTGACGAGGAACCCACTTGCCAGGGGCGCCCGAGGGCTTGAGGGGCTCCGCTGGCGTGGCGGGCGAGGCGGTCCGCTCAGGGCGGCTGTTCTCGCGGTCGTCACGTCCGGAACCACCCCGATTGAGGGAAGCACCGCCAGAGCCGGTGCGGGGCGGAGGCGCGCTGTCGCTGGCACCACCAGCGGCGGCCTTGGCGGCCTCACGTTCACGCCAGCTGGGCTTGTTGCCAGCAATGTTGAGGCGGGGCGGGCCCCCAGCACTGGGACGGTCGCCCGACTCGGTACGCTCCACAGGGGGGGCGCGCGCCGGGGGTGCGCGGGCGGGCGGCGCCGAGTCTGCGTTGGCAGGAGAAGCAGACTTGGCAGCAGCCTCGCGCTCGCGCCACTTGCCGGCGCCAGGCAGATTGAGCGGGCGACGGCCCTCGGAGCTCGAGGGCTCGGCGCCACGCTCGGGCATGCGTGAAAGTGGTGCCGTCCGCTGGGCTTCTCTTTCGGCCTTGCGACGCGCCAGAGCCTCCTCCTCGCGTCTCGCCTGGAGGGCGGCCTTCTCCAGGCCTTCCTGGCGCTCTTTCTCGCGCTGCTCCTTGAGGCGCTGCATCTCGGCCCGCTTGGCCTCGGCGCGCTGCTCCTGCTCCTCCTTCTCCCTGGCGGCACGCTCCTCGGCCTCGCGAAGGGCTCTCTCCTGCTCCTCCCGTTCGCGCTTCTCGCGGAGCTTGCGCTCGCGGTACTCCTTCTTGCGGGCGGCGATCTGCTTCTCAAGTTCTCTCTCGGCATCTCTGCGGCGCTTCTCGAACTCGTCGCGGCGACGCTCATGGAGGTTAGCGCGGAATGACTCATATTCGGGCATGAGACGGGCAAGGCGGTGCTTCAGTTCGACGCTCTCCTTGTGCTTTATCTCGGACTCCTTCAGCGTCTGGGCCTTGACAGCCTCGTACGTGGCACGGTCCTTCTCGATTTGCTTCTGGTAGTCCTCGCCAAGCTTCTTGGCCTCCTCCTTTCTGAACGCACGCTCCAAGTGGTCAATACGCTTCCAGACGATGCGGAGCTTCTCGTTGACATCGTTCTTCTCACGTTTGAGCTGCTCCAGCTTGATTGCGTGGATGGCGCCCGAATCGAGGTTGTCGAGGTTCTCCAAGTCCAGGTCAATGGTCTTGGTACCAATCTTGAGGTCGGCAATCTGCTTCTTCAGCTCCTCCTTACGGACGCGGTCACGTTCAGCCTTCATGCGCTTTTCCTCACGCTCCTTCTGCTCAGCAGCAAGGCGCTTATCCTCAGCCTCCTGAAGCAGTTGTTCACGGAGACGCTTCTGGCGGGCGTTCTCTCTCTCCTTGCGGGCCTGAGCCTCTGAAGCCTCCTCCTTGCGCTTCTGGATAATATCCTTCCTGGCAAGGATAGCATGGTGCTCCTGCTCGGCACCGGCACGAGCACGTTCCAGAGCAGCTTCCCTAGCGGCCACAAGAGATTGGTTGTAGCTGGGATCGATATAGAAGCAAGTGGTGTGGAGAGACTTGACAAGACGGGTGAGCTGAGAGCGGACAATCTCAGAAGGAGTACTCTGAAGACGCTGTACGGAGCTACCGTCAGCCTCAGCGGAACCAGCAGCGGCTCCAGCGTGAACAGCCTTGGCGGAAGAGAAGACGTCGTTATCGAAGCTGAGGACACCGGTGGCGTGGTCCATGCGAATGGCGAGGTCACCCTTCTTGTTACCGTTCATGATGAACTTCTCAATGGTGCCACGTGTAACTTGGAAGGGTTCGGGGAACTGGGCCAAGCGCTCAACGAAGCTCAGGTCGACGGTCTCGTACACCTGGGACAGCTGTTGGAAGAGTCTGGTAAGGATGACCTGCTGAAGAGGCAGGATGTACTTCTCCATCTCGGCATCGGCACCGATCTTGGTCAGGATGGGAGAGATCTTCTGGCAGATAGAGAGGGGGTGGAAGTCGACCTCGAGGATATTGTAGAGGTCGCGGATCTCGGGACGAGCACGCTTCAGCATCTGCTTAGCAAGAGCGTCGCGGAAGAGACCGGCACGCGTAGGGGCCTGGCCCATGCCGAGGAGGTGGGTAAGCCGAGCGTTCTTGTTCTTCCTCGACTCATCGAAGTCGACCATGGCACCACGGGAGCGGGTGGTGCTGATGACGGGAATGGCGAGAGCGGACAACAGCACGAACGAGGCGGCCTTCTGAAGGTCGCTCTCGGTAGCCGGGGGGTTGTCGGCCTTCTTACCCTGTCCGCTGGCGACAACGGCGGCGGACTGGCGTAGAAGGGTGTAGTATCTGGACCAGGCAGCGGCGTGGAAGAGATAATTCTCGCCAACGAGGAAGATACGGGTGAGCTTTTCGTAATAGTTGGCCATCATGATGTTCTTGGGAGGACGCTTGCTGAGGTTAAGCAGGGTGTGGATATCCTCAACGGAGCGGAAAGCCTCCTGCCAGAGCTCGAGCTCAACAGCAACGTTGAGCTGCTGGAAACGAGTCTCCAGATGACGCTGCAGGGTATCGGGATCGCTCAAGTTGATGGCGTGCATCTGGGCCGAGTACTTGGCGGCCGTCTGGACGTGGTTGCGGAGCAGCTCGCAAAGTCTGCGGAACTCAGTCTTTCTGGTGTACTTCAAGCAGAAGTCGAAGGCCTGCATGGCGGTGCTCTGGTAGAGGACCTCGAGACGAGCATTGTTGCGGAGGATGTCGAGAACGGTACGGTAGGCCTCCCAGAGAAACTTGAGCCACGGGGTGACAATGGCACGGTCGGTACGATCGCGGGATTGCTCGCCGGAGACAGTGGCGAGGAGAATGGACTCCGGAGTCTCGCTGGCCTCCAGGTCGTCGATGTTGGCAGTGGCGGTGTTGGCCTCGATGCTCGACTGGACCTCGTCGGCCTTGGCCTGGGCAGCAGTAACCTTCTCGGCGGCCAGCTCGATAAACTTCTTGAGGACCAACTATACGTGGCCTTGTTAGCGACATTTGCCCTAACCAACATCCACGACAATCAAATAAATGACCTACCTCGATGGTGGCGACGTTGGTGTTCTGGCTGATGTTCTTGTATTGGTACAGAGCATCTTTGGCCAGCTTTCCCTTCTTCTGCTCGACGGACAGCTCGACCAACAGGAGCATCACCGGCTCCAGCGACGCGATGGGAACATTTCGGCTTCTCTTCGAGGTGATGTGCTCGTGGAGGAGGGTCAGCGCAGCCGGGACCTGGTTGACGCCGATGAGCTCGTGGGCGCGCTTCAGGACATTTTCGGGTTTTTGGTGGGGTGGAGGAGGCTATAGTATGTTGTCAGTACTGTTTCGGTATCCATTGCAAGCAAAAGATGACGCCTCGTGGCAGTCAGGTCAGAGAGGGGTAGCGTCAAAATCGGGAGAAAATTTGGGCGCCAGGTCTGGAGGGACTAGAGGGGAACGCAGAAGAACTCACCATGATGGGCAACCTCCTCTGCGGGAAAATAATGTTCTCGAGAGGGTCTCTGGTGTGAGTAGTTGCGAGCGCAAGCCTTTGGGTGCGAGCGGGATATTGACTTGGCTGTCGCTCGAGTTGCGTTTGGCGTTGCTGAATAGAGGCGGATCACAGCCCCAGAGGAATTTTTCAATTTCGTGTGTGGCCGCTATGCGAGTCCTGAGGGGCTCGAGTGACCGTGCATGGTGCGAAACAGATATCACGTGAGATATATGATTATGTCAGCCGAGGCTGGCTTTCCAAAAGATGGCCCTTTTCCCTCAGGCTCAAGGTTTGGGGGTCCACTGCGACAGGCCCCCATGTGGGTGAATTTACAGATGACCAAAACGAATGAAAACTGGTGCTGGCATCGGGGTTGGACGGCCGAGCCGGTGACGTGATCAACGACAGGCCGTCGATTGGTTTATTAGAACGGTGACCAATTCGAGCACACATTGCGTTCAAGCTGCGTATCGTCTCCCAAAACCTTCGTCTCTTCGGTGGGGTGGCCTGTTTACGATCTGTATCCCAACTTACCATCCCTAGGTAATAGTTTTCAAAGACTCTGCCAACTTACTTTGGGCAGCACCTGTCCCTCCCCTGCAGAACCCGAGGCAGTCTGCAACTTCACACACTCTTCGGTAGAACGGTAGATTGAGGAGGCCGAGACGACCTTGAGGGGGGTGATCTACACATTCGCAAGACCGCGCCAGCTTGGCTTCCCTAGAACAGACCAGTTAGTGCTTTGCAGCAGGACCTGCGTGTGAGTGTTATGCCCGCAGGCGGTACCAAACAGGAAAGGTCCGCTATATAACCGGCAGGTCTATATGTCTGTTAGCTACAGACATCGAGACATCGTCTCCCTTGGGCGTCTCTATTCAATTAGATCCTTAGTAGCGCTGCATTCTTTGTCTGGCCGAGATGGGAGGGTTGTCAGCCTGGCTGAATGCGTCACTCGGCGCTGAGAGTTCGGCGGCATGTCTCGATGCCAAAACTCCTCATTAATACCTTATCATACAGCCACCCTCACGAACAGTCTATGCAGGGCGTCTATTGGTTTCGGTGTCCAAACTTGCCGGATATAGAATGCCGAACGAAGGGTGTAGATTCATCGCACACAAAGCTGGCTGTGCAGAGTCAAAGTCAGACCAGGAAGGGGGATCTTGCATGGCATTCTGGAAACAAATTTGAGTTGCTGGCGGTGTTCGGCCTATGATGCCCAAGATACGTAATGTTTGTTGACGCTTGGCATCAAAACCACATATTGCAAACCGACTCTGCTCAGGATCTTGCGTATCGTGGTGCGTGTAAGCGTACCTATAGAGGGAAACCCAATCTGACATTGCTCGCCGCGGCCAGTTTCTAGCCAATCCCGCCAATCAACGCCGGACGGGTCCGTGCAGAGCATCGCCTCTCAAAATTATCTTCTCTGAGAGGTGACTGGAACCCCAGCGAACATCCCCGCCAGGCCACCCGTGACAGCAGGAAGGTATTACGTACCGTCTAGCACAAACGACGCGCTGTCAGGTACACTGCAATACAGGAGCCTACTTACTTTTTTTGTGGACGGTGAGGCCAGCAGCAAGCACGGCAGACGAGCAAGCAAGCACTTGCACGCATGATGAAGTTGGCAGTCCAGCCCGCCGACAGCTGGCACAGACTCTCGCTTCGCTTCGCTACATGCGTGCTGTGCAGGTACTCTGCGGGCCGCTAATACCGGTATGTAGGTACCTACTTAGCTTGGAGGGAATGGAGCAGTTGTTGCTTCCATGGTACGCCCGGGGGCCCTAGCGCGAGAAGGAACCTTGCAACCATTGACCTCTGTCCGATCTTTCCGTTCACGTTAGGGGAACCTTACACGCTCCGCAATCCAATCCAATCCAATCCCAGCTCTTGCACAGGTCCCAGTCCCCGGTCCCCTCTGTCTCTGTCTCTGTCTCTCTCTCTCTTTCTCTGTCCTGTCCTAGTCCCCAACTGCACTCTCCTGACCTCTCCCTCCTCTTTCCCCGTCGCCCGTCGTCCGTCCCGTCCTCTCCTTTGCTTTGCTTTCCCGAAACCAAAACCATTATCCGAGCAACCGACCTACCCATCTCGACGCTGGTAATCCTCCCCCCCCCCCCCAAATTCAATTACCCCCCGACGCTCTTTTCTTTGTCGATTCGCTTCGATCGAAACCGGCCTCGGTCATTCTCTCCATCCCCGCCGCGGTCTCAGAGCTGTGAGTTTTTTTGCCCCCTCCCCTCGACTGTCCATTTAATTCCCTCCATCTCCCGCCCTGGATTGAGCTCGTACCACGAGGTGGTGGGAAAACGCGGCAACCACCGCCAAAGCGGAGTCAAAGGAGGAAACTCTAATCAAACTGACACGATATGCTCTCTCAGCAGGACCGTTCTTCCCACAACACCACCACCGCCGCCAAATCCTCTGTTGCAGCCGCCGCCGCCGCCGCCGCCGCCGCCGCCGCCGCAACCTCCTCTTCCTCTTCTCGACGGCAGGATCAGCCTCGCTCCGACGACAAGCAATCGCGACGACAACCAGCCGACGCTTCTACTGCCGCCGTGTCGTCTTCAATTCCTTCGTCGTCCAAGTCTTCAACCCTACGAACCACGGCCACAATGCCTCAATACACCTCCCGCGATGTTGGTGACCCGTCGCAGATTAAGAAGAACAAGCAATCCATGGCCGATCTCAAGTTGAGACGATTGACGGAACTCAACAACCGCCTGCGCGAGGACCTTGAAAGGGAACGCATCCCCGTGAGCAATGCTTCTAAGAGGTAGGTTTTCATCGTCATCACCACCACTGCCTACCAAGATTGTGTCAATGTATCGCCAATTGATTCATGGGTGACCGCGACCGGATGAAGCAGGGACTAATTCGTTTCCTACTAGCATCATTGCCTACTGTAACAGTACGAGGGACTACATGGTTCCGTCGGTTTGGGGCGCCGTTCCCCGCGGCGAAGATCCTTACGCACCACAACAAAGCGGCGGATGCTGCGTGGTGATGTAGAGCAACTGTTGCCAAGGGTTAGCGATGGTGGTATCGGTACAGCCGAAGCCCCTTCGGTTGCATTGTCATTTTTTTTCTTGTTTTCGCGTGGGATACCAAACCCCGAGAGCCATCGGGAACGCAGCAACCCCCCTCCCAAAACAGCGAGCAGCCCCGGTCTCGCAGAACGGGAAAGAGAAGGTGTTTCCATCATTATTACTCAGTCGTGGAACCGACAGAATCCAAAAGTCCTAGACCAGCGCGGAGTCGAAGAGGAAGGCCACAAAAAGTTTCCCGACGATTGAGAAAGGAGGAAGGGGACTGATGCTGCCGGCCAAGAACCATTCTTCTTCTGCCCCCCTCGATAGATCAAGACGTAACGACACAGGCAGCAACATGCGGGTCAGTAATACTTAGAGACGAACAGGCTCGATGATGAGGTGGGCGGAAGAAAGAGGAAGCGAGGGGAGGAACCGGAGAGTGAAGAGGCAACGGCCCTCGCTACGATAATGCTTCAATGTTCTTTTCCTGTTGTCATTGGAGAGAGGAGGAAGTTATCGGGGAGGCAGAGCTTTTTTTTTTTTTTTTGGCGGGCAGCTCTTCAGCATGTAATAATTGTCTTGATGTCCTGTACTCATTTTTTATTTTTATTTTTTCTCTTTCGGGCCTGTCTCATCTGCTTCCCCCTTTTCCTACTCTGTTTCGCACCGAGTGTGTGGATAGCCTCAATCCACAATCGCGTTGTCTCCCCAAAATGGACCACCAATGTTTATTACTGCTCGCTCTGATTGGACACTGCATCTTGATTGGAACCAGCGGTCATCACAATTATCGACAAGCAATGCGTCATGCAGCACATTTAAGTAGGATTTCCCAGGGCAGATCTCTAACAGGAGAGATGGAAAACCCTTTCCCATGCCTCCCACACCCGCGTTGCGCTTGTGGAACGACGAAATCACTCGCATCAACGGTAGCAGAACAGGTCACTTGGGCCAACCAATGGCCGCATTGGCGGGACCTGAGGATTTGGCAGGCAGATAGATACACATGTTTGGGTTGAAGGGCCAAGCCGACGCATCTCAGTCACAATCGTAAAGATGCAAATCAGACACATGGGAACAGGAAGCATAGAAAATCAGAGACATCAGCCCATCGTTAATCGAGTGGAGGCTTTGGGGGCTGACAGCAAAGAAAAAGCAAAAATCAAAGAAAAAGCAAAAGCAAAAGCAAAAGCAAAAAAATAATTGAGATATGTCAAGAAGGATCACGGACCCTATAAGCTAAATTGTGCGTATATTTCTCCAGCAGCTGTCAGTGTAATATATTTTCTTGAGGCTGTTTTGATTTTATGACGAGAGGAGAAATTCGAGCCAGGTGCAGCCTCCCTTTTCGAGCTCATCTTCTCTCGCTCTCTCTTTTCGCTATATTGGCCGATTTTTGCGTCAATCAGGGGAAAGACGGAAGAGGAAATGCCGGGGATGGGGTTTTCATTTCCGCCAGGATACATCGGGCGGGTTGCGGGTTCGTTGTTTGCTACGCTGTTTGTTACTTGCCCTTCTCAACTGCAACTCCGCCGGGCCACTACTCGATGTGATACGGAACAGAGTCGCTTTCAATCGGACCTCTCCTACTCATACAGCCTGTTCGTCGCCCCCTTCCGACCCGCTACTACCTACCCACACCGCGAGTCTCGTTGACTCTACCGTTTCTGCTATCCTGCACCCGACGTTGTCGCCCGGACGGGAGTCCGTGTTTCCTTGGCTGCAGTTCGTCTCCTTTCGGCCAGCTGCTGGCCATGGATGGGCGGATACGATTGTTCTGCTAACAAACGAGTGAGCCCGCCGAGCGATTCATCCTGTTCCTTTCAGCAGTACGTAGATTGTATACCAGTCTTCTGGCTTCAAACGTCGTAGGTAACATCTTTCTGGCTCTGCGGGCTCTCCTACTGTACTCTAGTGCAGTACCTCCCACTCTCGCCGTCCCCTGTTGCATGCATTCGCACGTCTTTTCCGTGGCTCCACCCGTACCTGAATTGCTGCAGGGCGTTGGGGCCACCTGCTGCCACCGTCGAGCCTGGGGGTGTCGTTTTTCTGCGGGTCAGTTTATCTTTTTCTTTTTTCTTGCATTCCACCTGACAGGCTGGGGCTGCTGGGGGAGAACGCTTCTGGCCGAGGAACTGGTTGAGAGGACCGCCAGCTGAAGTTTGAAGCTGCCGGCTGGCAAAATCTGCAACACCAACCACATTTAACGATGTAAATGATTGAGGATGCCTGCAGTCATGCGTTTCGTTTGGTCTCTGTTTTTCCCCGTTCCGACTGTGTTAAAGTATCATGTGTAACTGTGCGACCTTAAAGGGACCACCTTGTATACTAAGGTCTCTGTTTCCCCCTCCGCCGGCGTTTTCTTTTCTCTACCTATCAACCGAGTACCCTCTTTCCCTTTCTTTCTGTCTCCTGATTGGCCAAATCTCCGCCGGAATGCACTCTTCTACCTGACGACCCCTCACGTCCCGCCAGCGACGACGCCGATGACGCAGTACGGCCTTTATGAGGCGCGATCCCCCCTTCCCCCCGGGGATTCCACACCATCATGCGGTCGTCCAGTACCATTAGTTCCGCAGTCATAAGCGCGCAGCTCAGCATTTAAGCATCGACGATCTTGTGAAGAAACTGGTCCATCTAGCATTCTTCGATAAGCTTGTCCGTAGCTCTTGTCTTCTCTTTTTGGGTGTAAGCAAACGCAGCAGTGAGTCTTAATCTCTCTGCTGCTTGACTCAAAGAACTGGACTTTCCCCACTTTTCGAAGCCGATCTCTCACGTCAACGGACACACACCATCGGGTTTATTCATTCGAGCGACTGATTCAACAACCACCCGACGCCAGAGAATTAGTCAGTAACTTGCCGGCTTGACTCCTATCCACGCCTCCTTCTGAGCGAAGTAGTCACCTCTTTTGGTACCTGACAATGGCCGAGACGGCTATCGCTGCGCAGCCAATGTCGGCCTCTACACCAACGCTGCTGCCCCGCGTCGCCATCCAGTTCTGCACTCAGTGTAAGTGGATGCTCCGTGCGGCATATGTAAGTCCAACGCCAGAAGCAACCTGCCGGTTCTGTCTTCTCCCCCCGCGCCCCCCCTCTAACCGATTGAGGCTACACGTACGCGCGTCACAGTTCCTACCTCGGCGTGGAAGGTTGACTTCGGGTGACCTCATCCCTCTGGCACAGCCCCGGCACCTCCCAGCCACCTCTCGTCTCCTTGGCCTGTTAGCCTTGCATCCTCGCGATCCAAATCTCCCAATTAAAGCATCATTTCAATCTCACGTTACTCCCTTGATTCTTCTACACCGTCTCAAAGCCCAACCCTGCTAACGTAGCCCCCTTAAACTCTTAGTTCGCCCAAGAGCTGCTCTCGACATTCTCAACCTCCATCGGCGAAGTTGCTCTCCAGCCCTCGACAGGCGGTACCTTTACTGTCACCCTCACCCATCTCCCTGCCGGCGCCGAGACGACCTCGACCACGGTTCTCTGGGACCGCAAGACAGAAGGGGGCTTCCCGGAGACCAAGGAACTCAAGCGCCGCCTCCGCGACGTCATCCAGCCTGACAGAGACCTCGGCCACGTCGACCGTAAGCACGCGAAGCCGGCTGCCGATACGACAACGATCTCCGACTCACAAGCCTCGGACGTCGTGGCAGCAGCGCCGACGATGGCCTCCTCCTCCTCCTCATCCTCCTCCGCTTGGGACGTCGTCTCACAGCTGAAGAAGCACCCCACCAATGCAAACAAGGCCCCCGGCCTCGCTGGGGGAGAGGAGCAGAGCACCGCCGTCAGTGACGCGGCCCGCGACGCCATCGGTGCGGCCCGCGCCAACACGGGGCAGAAGGCCAAGGCCGAGATCTCGCCCGCCGGACAGTTGCCCGGGCAGAGGTATGACGAGTCGCCGGCCAAGCTCAGCAAGAAGTGTGAGGACTGTGATTGAGCTACGCAAATGACCATTGTCGGCCAGCTCCGTTGTTTGTGTTGGGGGGAAGGGGGGGACGTCCGAGGAGACCAGACGGAGCAGTATTGGGCTGGCGAGGCATTGCGTATGAGCATTCCTCGCCCTCTGGTCTTCCAGTGACTGCCAGTCTATGGGTTTTGGGGGGAAGGGGATAGACGGCTGGAATGTGGAGTGCGGTCGACGACGGCGGACGGGACGACCGCGTCACCAGTGGCCAATGGTCTAATTAGACGGCCAGAAATACGTGTCTCGCAGATCCTTGTCAAGACCGCGGCTTTAGCTCGAAACAAAGCAGGGCAACCAGGCTTGGGCAGTTAACATGTCGTACCCCAAACCAAATTCCCCTTCATTCACACGTCACGCAAAGGTCCATCACAGGACAGGGGGGGTAATTGGAAGCGTAAGCTTTGCATTGTCATCACTAGCCGTAGTATCATCCCTTTGCGCGGCACCCAACGTAGATCATCAGGACCAGACCTAGCTAAGGGGGGGAAACCCCCACGCTTCATGCCTCGAGTGTACAGATACCACCGACTTGGGCCAGGACGTCAGACCCTTCCGTCCTGGGATCACCCCAAATGACAATCCCCGGACTTGATGTCTCGGTACCCACCTTCGCCGTTGACCGATCAGATAGATGCCTCTCCAGCATGACGAGAAGGAGAAAATGAAAAACAAGTGGTGAAAACAGTACAAGCAAAAAAGACGAGAAGTTCTAGTAGTCACCCGAAACCATCCCTCCCTGGTAATGATTGCCCAACTGATGGAATCCTGTCCCTTGAGAACAGAATGCTAATCCCACACCCCGCTTGATCCTTCCCATTCCGAGTGAAATTAGTCATACAGGTGCTACTGCACTGGCGCCGAAGGACGGCCTCAGGGATGGCAATGCAACGAGCCCGAATCTGAGACGCGAAGACGAGAATCTGGAGCTGAGACAATAGGTGACCATTGCCCATGTCTCCGTAACCGCCATGCGTCCAGTTGTTGGCACGAAAACTGGCTGGCTGAGAGACAGTTTAGGGGCTATCCGCTCATGCTGGTGGCCGGTGAGGACAAAAAAAGTCGCCATGACAGAACGTCGCGGTGGCTCTGCTCTGGGTGCGTTATTGCGTGCAAATCACTCATTACTAAACCCCAGGCGAGTTCATATCCACCTCGGGGTTTCGCACAGAGACAAGAGAAACGTTGTGGTAGCCATTGCAAATTCCAGTTTTTTTGTGTGTTTATCTTCAGCTACCAGAAAGCCGTAATCGTGAACAGTTCGCGCGGTTTGTGGTCGAATGGATGGGTTTGGGAAGAACCGGACAGGTTGGAGGGTTAACGGAGAGGGGGACCTCTGAGGGTTCCAGAATGTGGAGGGACGGAGGCGGGGACGGAGTACCCGCGCCAATTGGCGAAAAAGTCGTGCGGTCGAGATGGGCGGAGAGGCAATTAACGACGGCCGAACCTAGAAAGACGTGCATGTTCGTATAAACTTTTCAGATTCACTTGGAAGCGGACTTTCGGGGAGAAGTGACTGGTCGGCTGTTGCCTCCGAGAACACCAGGAACGTACTTTTGTTTCTTCTCAGCGGGTTTCAGGATCTGCGAAAAGGGCGAGAGAGGTGAGCAATGCGACCAAACGGGCCAGAGTATCAGTGTGTGTGGCTCACCTGGAACGAGCAGAGCAGGCTCTCGTCCACGCTCATCATAGCTCCAGCATTGTCAAACTCTCCGCAGTAGTTTGGTGCGCTAAAGAGGGTGACCAGTTGACGCTTGGAGAAGAACTCGTAACCATCTTCCACGACTTGATGAGCGCGGCAGATCAGATCCATGTCGTGCTTCTGAAGGAACCGAGACACAACATCAGGGCCGAAGGTAAAAGAGACACCTCTGTCGTTTTCGCTCCAGCCCGTAATGTCCTTGTCGGGATCCGACCACAACAGATCGCAAAGAAGACCGCAGTCGGGAATCTGCAAAATGATACATCAGTACTCCAAGAGCAACGACAAGCTAGGCCAAGGCTTGGCCGCGAAAACAGGATACAACGTACGTCAGTGGGTCGCATGACGCGGCGAATCTGCTCCATGGAGTTCAGATCAGGGCTGAGACCACCGTGCATGGTGAAGATTTTCTCGTCAATGATGGCTGCGATGGGCAGGCAGTTGAAGCAGTCCGTAAATGTCTTCCATAGCTTGATGTTGTAGCGGCGCTTGCACTCATCGTAGAAACCGTAGATGCGGTTGATGGAAGCACACTCGTGGTTGCCGCGGAGAATGAAGAAGTTCTCGGGGTACTTGATTTTGTAGGCAAGCAACAGGCAGATGGTCTCGAGAGACTGCTTGCCACGATCGACGTAGTCGCCAAGGAAGAGGTAGTTGGCCTCAGGAGGGAAGCCACCGTACTCGAAAAGACGCAGCAAGTCATAATATTGTCCGTGGATATCGCCACAGATCTAAATGAGGGGTCGGCGTCAGCAGGTCTGTGCTACCTGGGAGGCATACAATACAAGGGAAAGACGGTGGCCAAACGGGGTCACAGAAGAAGACAAGCGTGCTCACCTTGATCGGAGCCTCCAGCTCGAGGAGGATGGGCTGGGAAATGAAGATCTCACGAGCCTTGGTGCAAAGGTAGCGAATCTCAGCCTCGAGAAGCTGGACTTGTTTGCCAGGACGGCTGCCTCGAACCTCGAGGAGGCGGTCGATTATCGAGTCAAGGTCGACCTCATGTTGGTCCGCCATCTTTTATCCTCACCAGCCAGAAAGATGGCCCGCTGATACCGAGAGAAAGGTTCGCGACTGCGGCAAGCAAAGGGTACCAGGGGGGATATGCTTTGCAACGGCCAGAGAAAAGATACCCAGATTAGGGGGATGATGCACTTCTCGGATCTGCGGCCAGCAACGCGTAATCAGCACGGTGTAACGCAGCCAGGTATGATTGTCGGGTAGGGGACTTGTTTAGAGAGAACCGGCCAAATGGGCCATGTGGTGAGAAGGCAGGAGAGGGGAAAGCGCAAGCGGGACAGGGCGCGAAGGGACTTACGCGAAGTGATCTCAGCTCTTGTAGGCCTTTCTTCCTGGAGGATAGAATGTGGCGACAGATGGACGACTTGTTTGGAAGTGTTCGCAGACCAAATTGTATGGCAGCGTCTCGCGTCGTCGATGAGAAAATTTTCGTCGTCCCTGTGTGGAATCGAGTTCGCCTGTATGGGGTGGAAATCGCCGCTGAGATAGGGCCGTCTCGCTGTGTCGATAGCTTCGCCTTTGTTTTTTTTTTCTTCTTCGTATTTTCTTATTTCAGCAGTCGCTGCAAAAGCCGGAAATGGCGGTGCGCGAATCGTGTAACTGATGGATCGTCGTTGTTTTGAATGTCTTCGGGAGATGAAAATCTCTGGATCGCGTTGTCGTCTTGATTAGACGTATCGTCGCCGTTGGGATCAAGTATGGCCTCGTGGGGGGGAAAGAGGCTTTGGGTGGGAGGAGAGGTGAGGGTGGGTTTGAGGGGAGGAGGATTTTCGTGTTTTGTGTTGGGCGGCGGGCTGCTCGGTCAGAAAGGCAAGAGAGGAGCAGCAGGACCCGGCCGGTCCAGTCCAGTCCAGGAAGAGAGAGATGGAGGGATCGGTCTTTTCTGCGCCTGCGCCTGCGTGGGTGGGTGTGTGTGTGAGCGAGCCAAAGAGGCGTGAGGGGGCCGCTCGTACTACAGGGGGTAGGCTAAAGAGGGATAGTGCTATGGGCACTAAGTGATCGCTGGGTGTGGATGGTGTAGATACTATGGGCTCCCTGAGAGCTGAAGACGTAGAAGACGAGGAAGCGAAACGAGATGCCCAAGTGGTAGAATTTTATTGGAAGGATTTCTCATTTTTCTTCTGTACGAAATGGGGTGCAGAAAGAGAAAGAGAGGGTACATGTTTCCCGGAGGCAGCAGAGAACAGAGGAAGAAAGAGAGACGCCGAGGATCGTGTACTCAGGTCAAGGTGGGGAGGCGGCACCGAACAAAAAAAAAAAAAAAAAAAAAAAGTAGAGAGGGAGATCTGGATGCGTAGGGGGAAGGGGAAAATATTTTTTTTTTTAAATATGGGGTCGGTGAATGGTCTCAATTTTCCCCCTTCCTCTTTCGCGTCAAGCGCTGGTGCTCCGCTGCACGCTCTTCGTCGTCCGTCGTAAAGGCTGTCTGAATTGGTACCTTGGGTAAATGATAACCAGCAGGCAAAGCAAGGCACTGCGGAAGGTACGTGCTGCTAGGTAGATTGGTACCTCACTAGGTAACCAGAGTATAGTAGCGTACGTACGTAGTAGGTAATAAATAGCAGGTATGGGCGCATCAGCAAGCGCCTCGTCCCGTTTCCCACCCAGCACACCAGCTGGGGAGGTCAGTAGGTATTCAGCCTGTCAACCAGTCAGGGTAACGAGAGGAATGGGAAGCGTAACTTGAGCGTGCGTAGCTGCGGCAGCCGGGTATGGGCCCTGCCATCAATCAACCTTAGACATGGCTTCACTTTACGATCGTGCCTTCCCTGCCCTGCCTAGGGTACCTACCTGCCTGCCTTACCTCACTTACCTTAGGTACCTTGCTATGTTGCCGTACCTGAAGGCCTTGTCCCCGTACCTTGGGCACCTACGTAGGTAATTAGGTAGCTACCTAACCAGCAAGGGAACCCACCTGCCTTACGCACGCCTTATATTCAAGCTGTCTACCTCTAGACCGAATTCCCCAAGACCAAGTCTCAGGAATGAGGTTTGGATTTGGGAGGGCACGGCAGGAGTAAAGACGATGGCGGAATGGGTAGCTACTTACCCCAACTAATGGAACAGGGGGCGTGGGGCGGGCTGGTCGCACCACAAAACAGAAAACGCCCTTTTGCTTCCAAGAAAATTCAATGCCAAATTCAGCATGGAAATTCTGGCACGCAGGTTCCAGTGCTAGTCTGGGGCAACGCCCACCTGTGGAACAACTGGGAAAAGTTCCATGAACCCAGCAACAAGGGTGACCACAGGGGACCTCGGCGAGCCTGAAAGCTTGACGCTCCTTTTCAATTGGGATTCTCAGGGACACATTACACTACCCTAGGTACCTACAGTACACTACACTAGTGCATGGGCATTGGGCCGTGGGTCGTGGACAGGCAAGTGGACGTCAGGTTGGGGTACGAAATGTCACGTTCCGGGGGTCTAGAAGATTGACAAACCCACCGGGCCTCAGGGGACTTGGAACTTGGATATGCCGTGACGGCACCGTCCCAGTGGCAGCACTGGCCGAGGCCTGTGGACGGGGGACCCGCTGATGGAGTGTTGCTAAACTTGTATCACGACGGCTTCCCTACCCCCGTCCATACCGCGCGGGCTCAGCCTCCCCCTTCCGCGTCTTGTGGAAGATTCGCCGTGATTGTGCCTGGGTCCCCACTCCTGGTTCCTGTCGGTATTCTTGTTTACTCAGATTCGCAATGGTTCTTTCTACAAATACGCTGCACTATACCCCCTCCCTTGCAGCCAGATTTCACTTCGGGTGCAGCCCGTCGTCAGTGCAGCCCTTGGAGGTTGGCGTTGGGCTGAGGAAAGATAAAATTGCCTCCTCAAGCCGAGTCCGGGTGTTTGCAGCCACGCGCCACTGATCCTTGGCCAGTGTTTCGCTCGTCATTGCAATATACCTTTATGCTGCTCAACTCTTGGCGCTGCTGCTGCTGTTACTGCTGCTGATCTCTCACCATCTCGCCTTATGCGAGCAAGCCGGCGTCCTGTACACAAGCCACTCTGGAATCACACTCGGTTGACCTTTCTGTTTCTCTGTTGCTAATCTTCTTCCCTTCCCGATTTACACCGGTGCTTAGCACGGCATCTTCTTAAGCTTTTTGGCTTCTGACATCTTGGCACGGGCTTTGTCGGACCTCGCCGAACCAGACTCCATCCCACATCAACAACCTCTTGCTGGCTGCCACCACAAAACGGTGGTTTGTTTTGTGCTTTGTATCCCCTTGGCTTCACCTCATGGCATCCGAGGGAAGAAAAAGCAACAGGCTGCTAGTCGACAAATCCACCGGGCTCCTTATACCAATCTCGAGCTTGACACTCTGTGGCGGCCGATAGTATACATGCTGCAGCCGCTGCGGCATTGACCCGGAGAGCTTCGTCGACGGCGATGCAAAAGCAGCGATCAACCCTCATGGACGACCAAGTGTTTCGGCTGCGGAAGCAGTGGTATCCATGCCACCTCCCCTCATGTTCCTTCCACATCTCTGCGATCCTGAGTCTCCTCCTTCCACTACCTACCGACAACACTATGATCTCCAGGGCCTGACCCCGAATCAGATTTTCGACGACGGCCATGCCAGACGGTCTGTTTGGTGCCTGTCCCGAATTAAAGTATTCTCCGAGACCGCCTTTCACCGCATTCATCTAAGCCGCTCTCTCTGCGTGCATGTGTCTTGCGTTTCTAGCAGGGGAACTCTATCGCCGTGGCAGCCCCAGACAACGACTCGCACGCCACTTCTCCACGCCCGTGGCTGCTGTGTTTCTGCACCCCAGTCGACATCTCTCATGTTTCCGGAACCTAAAGGAGGGTGGGGGATTGGTCTCGAAATAAACGATACTTGCCTTATGAGGAACACTATCTCAGTCCATACTCTCGACCATCTCTCGTACCCCAAACCCTCCATCAAGCGTGTTGGTGTTCCACAGTTCAATCAATACCATGATGAATGTCTCCTCGTAAGCTTCCCCGCTTGCGAGGGCCAGTTTGGAGGATTGGGATCAGCTGAACGGCCACAAGCCATTTCGATGCAAGATATGCCGTTCCTTTTGCTGACGAAATTCACGTCTCACGTCCGGCTTTTTCCAGATCTGCTAGATGATAGGTCTGACTTTGGCAGTAGATACCACGACTTACTCATGACTTCATGGACAGACTCGGCGAAAAACGCAATGCTGTCCACCGGTGCCTAGTCGGCATGCTGCCTGTCATAGTCCCAGTGAGGGTCTATCCCGTAAGTTGGACCCAGCATTTTCGATGCAACAACCCAGACCAGGCTCAAGGCAAAAACATTTGGTGTACAACCTGATCAAGCCGGTACTTGCAGAAAACGAGGAAGCCCAGTCACCCAGGATTCTGATCGGACGGGGCTAGGTATCGACATGCCAGATGGGCCAGTCCACCCCCCATCCTGTTTACCGGCTCAATGCCTATTCGTCCCCCCGTCCATAGAACATACTTAGCACCTAGTTGCCAACCAAAGGCTGACGGCGGCTTCGAATCAGAGCCACCAATGCGCTCTACGTTTCGACGACCGCGACTTGGGGCGGTCTGGGCGACGCTTTGCACGGCTGCTGATAAATAGGAACACCGCCCGAGGAGCAAAATTCTGCCTGTTCAATCAAGGATGGAGACGGTCAACCTTGCAACCCATCCAAGATACTTTGACCGATCCTTCACAATGTTCGGAACGTCTTATTCTCTTTCTCTTCTAGTCTGGGGAGGGAGGCGAGACCTGACTTCCGCGTACCCGTCCGGTGGGGTAGCTTACGTACACACCAGACTCGTCGTTCCTTGAGAGTCTACACCTAATTATTGAATCTGCCCTATCTATTGAATCAACCCTAACTTACCGTTAACAACAATAATTGCAATTATTATCTAAATCAAATACTTTTTACACCAATTGATTCGTCGCATCGCGAGCTTCAAAATATACCCCCTTTTAATGTTAATACTCATAAAAAGGCCAGGCAGGCTGCGATGCGCTACTTTGGCTTGCTGGCCCGCAGGCCGCGCGGCCGAAGCGGGGTGTAGAGTATCTATAGTACTACTAAGTACTATAGTATTAGTTACTCTACTATTTAACGCAAAGTTACCTATATTAAGGTAAGTAATAAGGGTAAAAAGGGTAAAAATAAGGAGCCTAAGTAGCTCCTTAATATACTATAAGAGCTAGATATATCGCCTTTATTAAACTGTTACCTATTAGCCCTTTTATAGGATAAAGAGGATACCCTTATTACCTTTATCTACTATATAGAGAAAGGCCTACTACCTTTAACCCTTACGTCTATTATTAACTACGCTAACTATCTATAGGTAAATCGCCTTATGCCTACTAGGCCTATATACTATAACTAGTATATATAATAGATAAAAAAACACCTAGAGCTAGCTATATATATATATAAGTAGAAGGATATAAATTATATAGGGGCTAAGGAGGAGGTCTAGTATATCTATAACTAGTTCCTTAAGTATAAGGTAGTACTTAATACCTTTTATATTAAACTAGATAATATATAGAACTTTAATAAGTCTCCTTTCTAAGCTGGATTTATTAATAGGTCTATAAAGGTTGTTTATATATAGTAAAAGTAATACTTTAGACCTATAGTCTATAATCTAGGGAATAAAGAGTATATTATAGCTATTAATACTATATTAGCTAGTATAAAGGTAATCCCTAGCTTCCTTATATTATAGGGTAAGACTATATAAGAGGACTATCTTAATACTAGCTTACTAAGTATATTATACCTTATAGTAACTAACTTAGGCTTTAATAATACTAATATAGTACTAAAATAGATAAAGTACTTTAATAAGTAGTTATATATAATAAGCCCTTCTTTTTAGTATATAGGTATATTATATATACCTAGTAAAGCCTTATAGCTAATTAATCTTACTCTTTAAGACTACTTTAGCTATTTAGCCTAGTTATTAGTTAAGGAGATTTAGGTAGTAACCTTACTTAAATATCTTAAAGTAAAACTAAAGGCTATTAGTAAGGTATAAGGTAAAAGAAAGGTACCTCTAGCAGCTAGTTAAATTAGTGCCTTAGGCACCTCTAGTGCTACTAGTAGTACTAAAGTTAGTACTATAATACCTAAAGGTACTTAGGGTACTTTACTAAGGCCTATTATTAAAGGGGCACACTATAACATATATTAAGTACTATTAATAGATAGTTTTTTAGCCTATAAAGTACCTAAATTAATTAAATACTACTAGTTATTTAATATTATACCTATACTTATACTACTATATACTAGCTACTTCCTCTAGCTACTAGATATAGGTATTTACTAGTATATAAAAAAGGCCTAGTAAAGCTATATACTTAATTAGATTAATACTAGGCTGCTCTATATAACTAAGGTAGACTTCCTTAATTTATAGTAAGAGATCTAAAATGCTGGCTTTAAACGCTATTATATACTAGAGGGCTTTAAACGTATAGGTCTATAGCTATAGGATCTAAAATAGCCCCTTAAGAAGCAGAAGAAAGCTGTAGATTTATAGAAGTAGATACTCTATCTATAAGAGGTTATTTATATAAATACTATACTACATACTACTTAGCATATTCTTAAGAGCCTATAATAGTAGTATCTAGTAAAACATAGTCCTACTAGTATATATAATAATATCTAACATATTAAGAGTACTCTTAAGGTCTCTATAGTAATATAGTTCTATATAAATAAGAGAAATTATAAGCTTACCTATAAGGCTGAGGAGGACTAGAAGCTTACCTATAGTTACTACTAGGTAGATATTTCTAATAGGGCTATTAAAGTAGGAGCTCTTTATAATAAGGTAGAATAGTAGTATTATTAAGAATAGGAGAAATAGATAAAGTAATACTTAAAGTATATAAGTTAATATCTTTAGGATATAGCTAATAATAAGGTAGAGGTACTTAGTAATAGGCCCTCTACTTAAAGAGCCTAAAAAAACAAAAAGTAAGATAATAATATTAATAAAGCTATACGCCTCCTCTAGCATACTAATATAAGTATTATAGTAAGGCGTAAAATAGCTAAGGTGCTACTACTTATACTAGAGATAGAGAAGTAGCTAGAGGAGCAGCTAGAGGAGGAGTAATAGTCTAGTAATATATAGTTACTAGAGGATATTAACCCTTTTACTAGCTAAGCAGACTTTATATCCTTTAAAGATTTATAGTACTAGTAAGGTATATCTATATTACTAGAGATATATACTAAGTAGTCGCCTCTAAAAGAGCCTTATAATAATAGATATTAACGTAATAGATACTTTAATATAACCCCTCTATACAAAAGAGAGGTAGTAAAAAGTAGGGAAAAGCAATAAGTAGTCGCCTAGGTAGTAGATAGGCTGTATAGTTATGTAGTTAATAAAGATAACACTAGAGTATCCTAGGGTAGAGATAGGGTAGTATTATCCTAGACTATATCCCCTATAATAGTAACTATATCTAGGCGTATAATTATAGTACCTTAATCCTGAAAACGCTAATTATAATAAAAGTAGTACTAATAGATAGATCTTAGCGAGAAGTATATAGTGATATATTCTTTTTATGTAGTTACTTTTAGTTGTTAAGTAATATTAATTTGAATACTATTAGTGATTTAATAGATGGGGCAGATTTAATAATTAGGTGCACACTCTCACGCAGTCGAGTGTGTTGTGTGGTCCCCACTCTAACGCACGGGTAACCGGCTCGGAAAGCTAAGAACCGAATGGACGGGCCAGAGCAGACGGCCAGTTGCGGGAGAATCGGCAACAGAGTTGACGGCCATGCCATGGAGGAGAACGAGGCCGATTACGTCAGTCATGTGCCTCTGTCTGCCTGGCAGTCAGCCTGCATCGACGGACGACGTACATACAGCATATGTGCATGCCGAGTGCGCCAGGGTCATGTCGTGCAGCGCAACTTCCTTGGTACTGCCTTCTCTCGCTCCATCTTCGCCCTCTCGACTCCCGACCCTTCACTCCGCTGTGCCCATCGGCTGTCACCGAAGCGTCTTATGGCCTGAGCTACAAACCCCCCCCTCTCCTCCTCCTCCTCCTCCCACCCGAAAACCGTCATGAAAGCGCCGCTCTCAGCCGACAAGGAGGGGGCACCGGGGAGAAGTGGCGCAAATACATCACGTTTTTGGGTACTTGAGGATCCAATTGGCGCCGATGTTTGTAGATCGGGTGGAACCCCGACCTTCCGCCCTCAGCCGAACCGGTGTTCCCTTCCTACCTATTATGTACATAGTACGTAGTGGGCGGCTGAGTACATTTGCCAGAGACGACCGGCGAGCGTCCAATGAGACGCTGTCGACCGAAAAGGCATTCGCCTTCCCCATTTTCCATCCTCCCCACATCACATCACTTGGCAGGGATCACATGACTGCCCCGCGACGTCCCGTCCCATACTCAACATCTTCAGAGGCGTTGGTCAGCATTGGCTCAAGGGCGCTCTCCCCTACTGGTCACCATAACCCCCCCCCCCCCCCCTCTCCCCCCGTGGCAGACTGAGCGACGTGGCAGCGCATTTTTAGTGCCCCTCCATGAGAGGAAGTGTGCCTAGCTAGAAACAGACCCTCCGCAGAAGCCTTGTCATGCTCTCTCTAACATGTGCAGTCCAAAAACCTATTGCTCGACGGCCTCGAATTTCGATTGACCTTCTTGATGTTGCTCATTTCTTGACTCGACGTTATTGATGTCCGGCGAGCCACGAATGGAGAAGCTCTCCGGCATACCCTGAGGAAGGGAAGGGGGTTTACTCACTCGATTGTCATCGCGGTTACTTCAAAAACTTAGAAATTAAAATCTTTCTTGATTTTTAATTTAATGTTGCTGCTGACATGGACAATGTCTCATTCATACACACACACACACACACACACACACACATACCTCAACTCGCTACAGTCGGTCCGGACTCGACACCCCCATGCGGCTTGTGTTATTCCAAGGCGCGAGGACACGAGTGTGATTCTCGCTCGAGGGGCCGATGGACTGTCGAAGCAAGCCATGGCTGGGCAGCGGGCCGTGAAGAGCATGCAACCCCTTCTCCTACTCGACGTCACTGAGATGCCAAGTCATCTCAAATACTCGACTCATAGACGAGGACAACTGAGATGTTATATATATTGTGTGCGCGTACACGCGCATTTGGGGCTCTGAACTCTTTGCATCATCTTTGTATCAGTCGCAGAAACCCATCCAACCTCTCCGCGCGTTCCTGGGGCTGCGGCGCCCGGGGGGGGGAGGGCTGCAGGAGATGGAAGAAAAGAGAATACTTTCGTGGAAGCAAATAAAATATGTAAGAATACGCAAAGCAGCCCTCATTCGTTGTCGTAGCTATAGTGCCAACGGCCTAGCTAAAACATGACCTCCTTCGTGTTTGACTATACCTCTCACAATCACTCCCTATCCCCCTCCCCGTTTCCCGAAACGCCCGTAAAGCCACGATTTAGGGCGGGCCCCCCTCCCTATCGATCCTGGTAAACGCCTGGTCTTGACCATTCAAAATCGCAAAGAAAGAAGAGTGTAAAGTGGTAGAAGCAGGAAAGTCGCTACAGCAGACGCGTGATAGTTAAAGGTTGAGAGGAAGAAGAAAATGTTGTAGGGTAAGTCAAGGAGGGAATCGTGACTCGGTGAGGTTGGGGAATGAGAAACAAGAAGTAAAAACAGACACGTATTTCGGGAGGGGGCCCTTCGTACAAATACAATTTCGGTTTAAAAAAAAAAAAAAACCACGAATTCGTCACACATGTGCAGTCACTTTACGATTCGGACGGCTCATCTCCTCCTGGCCGATGCCCGGGCACTCGTCCGTTTGCGCACTTTGCTGTTGGACTTGGCCTTGCTGACAATCGTGTCAGCGGCGACCTCGTCATTGACGGTGGGCGACGCCGTGATTGTGCTATCTTCGACGTCGAAGGCGAGACCCTCGAGCTCTTGGTCGTCCATGTCGGTGAGGTCCTCGCTGAGACTACGAAGAGCTTCACGACCCGTCCACTGCTCCTCGATGATGGTGGTGCCCTTGGGCTTGAAGTCAGAAAAGTACCAGGGCACACCACCTTCGGACAGCGGGTCCGTGGACTCGTTGCCCAGACTGCCGTTGGATTGCGGGGGGGTCGGTGGGGCTGGTTGTGCAGGCCTGCTGACAGTGACATATCCATTGGTTTCGGGTGGTGTGTCTGAGGGTTGTATCGAAGACGCCAGTGAACCTTCCGTCTTCACCGCCGCCTTGCCGTTGCCCTCATGCCCTGCGACCGAGGAGCTGGACGAATGTACGTCGCTAGGTTTCCCAAGAGTCGACGTATTGACTTCTATGTTGCCTTCATCGTCGTCCTCTCCTTCGGCATCCATATCCATTTGATCACCAGCAGCAGCCGGTTCTTCTTCGGCTCGTGGATCATCGTCGTTAGCCACAGTGATCTGCTCATTGGTAGCGTCCACCATAATGGTATCCTGGCTAGGCTCAGTGCTCTCCTCCGTATGCGAGACTATGATTGATGGCTGTCGGAACTCGATACTGGCTTCGAGCATGCCCTCCAACTCTTTGGCCAGAGTGTCGTAAGGCTTGTGTGTGATCTCGGCTTCTGTCTTCAGAGCCGTCTCGAGCTGGGATTGGACAGCCTTCAATATTCGCTTCCCGAGCGCCTTTCTTTGTCGTGGATCGTTGAAATTTTGCTTGACAGGTGAAAGAGCGCCGCCCTGGGAGGTGCTCTCGGTGAATTGTGGCTCTGTATTAATGCCGACGTTGATTACTTCACAGAGATCGTGAGTGAAGACGAGGGTGTTGGTATAGAATCGGCGCTCGAGTTTCTCTTGAAGCTCCAAGAGGCCATCTTTGAAAATGTTCTTGTCGAGGCTGGAATCGTGGTCAGCAAAACATGTTGACGTGGCGGATGAGTGAACTAACAATATCGCCTTCTCGACAACCGGCACAAAAAGCTTAGCAATCGGGAAATAGCAGGTGTCCACAAACTCTTGCTCGAGCTCTGCAGCGTCGAGTTTCTCCTGTTCTCTTTGCACGACGCTTTCTGACAGGAGTTTGAGTTCCCAGAGGTCCTTGAGCAACGTCTCTGCGAACTCGACGCGCCGCGCAAGCCGAGACTTTCCAGATGGTCCCATTTGCGCAAAGTTCCGCCTTGTGAGTTCCATCGATGAGAAGGTCTCCATTTGCAGCTGCAGGCGCTTGAGAAGCGCCGCGCCACGACGGGCCTCACGCTTCAGCGTCCAATAGCGGCACGCCTCGCTGACGAAGTCCTTGCGTTTGCGGAATGGGAATCGAGAGAGTGCCTGTTCGACAATCTCAAAAACAGCCTGTGGAATAACGGGAGCACCCGAAGGTAACTTCCAAATCTGCTTCCCAGGTTGCCCTTTCTTTTTATCGCCACCTACGAAGGACGCGAATTTGGCTCCGGTCATCTGGCTCTCGTCGAGTGGATGCTCCGTCAGCGCATGGCGATGGGTGGTCGCCAAGGCATGGGCTGCTGCTTGGCTGTCCGCCCAGATGCGGCCCTTCATTGCACGCTTGTAGAACTTCTTAGCTTCCCGAGCTGCCTGGGCTACCCCGTTATCTTTGGCGTAATCTGCCGGGCAGTGCCTGTCGCAGAAAGCCTTCAGCACCATGTTACTATCCAGAACTGCGAGGGCTCCATGGCTGTTTTTCATCTTGAGAAACAGCCGCGACCGCCGCGCACAGGTTACGTGGAAAGCTTGGTAGCATGACTTGTTGCTGCATTGGATGCAGGCACCCATCTTCTGATTGCAAATGTAGCAACTCAGTTTCCAGCGAGTCTTGGGAACCTTCTCCACGTCCATGACTGGTTCCATAAAGGTGGCATTTCCTAAGGAGACTTCCGGGATCCACATAGCGCAGAGAAGGTGAGCCCACTTCGAAGAATTGGTCTGTTTAAAAGCTCCGTCCGTGTTAGGGCAGAAAATGCATGTCTGGGGTCAAGGTTAGCGATGCCGTCAAGACTTATCAAGAGAAGAGGGGGACTTACTGGTATGCCACGCCCAATAAGCTGGCACTTTCTGCAAAGCCATTGTCCCTCGGGGATAAAAGGGACGCCATAACACTCCTGATGAACAGCAAGATCGCAACCATCGCAGAACACAATTGCGTTGGTGTTTTCGCAGTCACCATCGTCGCAAATTGCACACTTGCTGTCTTGTTCTTCTCCGACCTGGGGCTCGCCATTGACCGCCGCCGCTGAACTCGACCGTGGTCGATGAGTCTGAGGGGGCTTGGGATTTGGCTTCGGTATTCGCTTCTCCAGTGCATGCCATTCCTTTTCGATCTTGGTAATGGCAATCTCAAACACTTCCCGGGTAATCGGCTCAAGCTCGTGGCCCTTGCGATGCTCCTTATTGTAAGCCTCGAGCCACTGGTCATCCTGCTCGTCCATGTCGTACTCGACACGTCCCACGTTGGTACCAGAAGTCGGGTGCACGTCGCCATCGACCTTGACGGCCGCCAGTTCGAGATCTTCTTCCAAGTTCGGCTCCGCGGCCTTGATGAGCCTGCCTTCGGGTCGCATGTAGCGATCGGTCTCTTGGTAGCCCACATTCATCATAGACTTGTCGACGTATCTCGCCTGGCCAAAGCTCTTACTTTCAAACTGTTCCACCTGGTCTGAGCGACGGTAAGATGGCGCCTTGAGATCGAGGCGCTCCTTTGGTGTTTGGTTACGAATCGGCAGGACCTGGGGCACTCGGGGCGTCGAAGCCGGGGCCAGGTCTCGGTTGAGAAAAGAGACAGATTCGCGCGGCGGTCTCGTCCGGCGTTTTTGTGGTGATTCGCTTCCAACAATGGGAAGCGCAAAATATGAGGTTGTTGTCGGAACTGGGGTGTTGCCGGTGGAGACCGGATTCATCTCCCTCAACGGCGTGCTGGAACCGTTCATCGGCGTCGAGGGTCGGGCCGCAGCCGGAGTTCTGGGAGGCGATTTGGAAGTTGGGAGAGGGATCCCGTCAACTTCTTCAGAGCGAAATACCATGAACGTGGCATCAATATCGAGCTTCGGATGGAACTCCTCCCAGCCTCGCTCCTCTCTGGGCTTGTAACCCTCATTTTCGGCAACGGCTGCGGCAACCGCGGCAGCAGAGCTGAATTCCATATCGTCTCGATCGGCGGCGGTCCGTAGTCTTGCGCTTCTTTCTCGTCTCGGTACTACGGTAGATACGGTGCGCGGCTCCCTTGGCTGTCTACGCACTGTGATGGGTGTTTGAGTTCCGTCATCATCAATGAAGCGGCCACCGCCACCAGCACCACCGGGTATATATCTCCTCCTCTTCGGCGGTGGTTCGGTCTGAGGGGCGGCAGAAGGAGTAGCGTGCTCGCGCGCTGATCGGCTAGACGGTGGTGCGGGGGAATCGCCGGCCTCGCGCGCAATGCGAGCGGCATTGGTAGTCCCCGGAGGACGTCCCCGTTTTCGGCCGGTAGGAGGTCGGCGCGGCGTGGAAGGCTTCGACGGCATGTTTGGTGATTGTTTTCTCTTGGAATTATGCTTCTTCTGATGGGCTAAGGGGAGAGTGTCAAGAATCACCGCGTTGGGAGGAGGTGGCGCGCGGAGTCGTAGTGCGGCTGAGGGAAGGGGCGGGGCATTGGCGAAGCGGTACCGCGCACGTATCTCCGACACGCAACAAGGCTATAGTGTGAAATCGAAAGTAATACTGGCCTGGAACCGAGTTGAGAAGGACATCGAGAGACGAGATGATGTCAAACTTGCGGCTCAGAGTTACTCCTGCGAAAAACAGAGAACGCGTGAAGTTGAAACGCACGGACCCGGGATACCATTATCGGCCGCAGGGGCAACGCGCTATTAGTCATCTGCAGGTGAGAGAGCAGGGGTGGATGGGGTTTGGGGGGAAGCCGCACCCGCATCCACCTCCACGCTAGCACCTTCCTGTTGATTGGATAAGCCTCCTTTTTCCATATGGGTCTTTATCAGATCGAAACTGCCATTCCTGGCAGGGCCATACATAGCGTAGTACAGTCCCTTGTCGGCAGCTACCTCGTCTGTAAGCCGTTTATCCTCCACGGCCTCTGGGCTCGATGACCATCCCGTCCTCATGTTTTAACTTCTTAGCGCCTCTGCCCATCTCGTCAATGCGACTATTATCTGCTCGCTATTATGCATCATTTACCCTACTCACCCAGTCACTATTTAGATGGCTGTATGGGGCCGTCACGACAAACATGCAGGCAATGGGAGGTAGCCCACCGCACATCTCTCCACAAGTTTGGATGGGCCGAGTCATTTCGCCCAAGCTCAGAGTCGATTGGATTCCGTTGGACATCGCGACAAGAGAAGAACGTGGCCTGTTCAATTCGGCCGAGAAGTGGGTGCACCATGCATGGCTGAGACTCGTCGCATCAGCACAAGGCTATTATTCCTTGCGCCCTTGAGCCCTTCTTCTCAGCCCAATCAGAACCCCGTCGCACGCCAACGCAGTCGAGAGCTTCCTTCTGGAACATCTTGAGCTACTAGACATGCAACCGTTATTGATGACATTGCGATCAACCCCGGATGTATCTCCACATTTCCGGGCCCTTTCCCGAGGCGGCCAAGTCGCGGCCAATGTGCCTTGCCGCCCCTCCTTCGATCAGACACCGCTAACCCACCACCACATGGCCACCCTGTCCGGCAAGTCTTTAATCAGGGTTCCGATCAGCTGGATAACTTGCGGTCAAAGATCTGGCCAGGCACATTTTGGGGATCACGGCTCGCGAAGCTTGTTCAATTCAAGCCTTCACCCTTGACGTTCTGACGGCATCATTCAGTCATTGTCAGCCATTGGCAACATGCATACCGTACCGTCATCTCACAAACATCGCATGTTTCTCGTTGTTTTTGTCAAGACACGAATGCCATTTGGAACGTTTGTTCCTTTGCTGTCTAAGCGTTTGTGGGCGAAATGGGCCGCCCCTCTCTGTTGACCCATCCCGACCGATCATGTGTCCACAATACACCGAGAATATTCCCCGCGACTCAACAGCTGTAAAGGTCACAAGTGATCTACTCGGTCGAGTGGCCCCAAGGTCTATGCACTCGTAGTATTAATCAGCTACTTAGTTCCCTCCGATCGGCCCACCCTCGTGTGTTTTCTCGAGTCCATCCTCAACAAACCACCCACCCGATCAACCTTGCTCCGAGATGATAATCTCAGGTTAAGAATGACGATACCCCAACCGAACCGCACAATCCTCTTAGAGCTGCATGCTAATGCGTCTTTGCAATTATCAAACACGCTTAACCCCTCTGGCGCGATCGTTATGAACAATGGAGCGCATAATCGCAGAGTTCATAGAACGAGTCAATTACGGACCTATTATTCGCGAGCGAAGTCATGGCCACCGCCCGGTTCATCAGGTCGGTCTGGCAAGTCCTCAGCGGGAGTGGGGGAGTTTTCCGTCAGCGTTTGCACATGTGAAACCACAACTACACCATCGGACGTTGTCCTCACTTTTTCACTATTCGCTTTTCAACCTGTGTCGCTGGTCTCGCTTACCCTCGAGCGTAAGACTCTTCTGAGCGTCGCGACCCTTGGTCCATCAGCAGGATGTCCAATTGCTCTTGCTTCCATCTACACTGTACCATCTCAGCAGTTGTCTCCTACTGAATGGTCCTTGAGCACGGTATCTTCCAGCCCATGCATCCTGCCCTACAATGGGAGAGTGCTTTTTCTGATACTCTGCTCACTGGATCTCCGGGCCTTTTAGGGTTCTGCACACATACAACGACACTCTCATTACGAATCTTGACGACGAAAGCCAACGTTGCTCACGTGCAAAGGTGATTCCAACGACAGCCCATCCAGCATCCCACCTTAGCCCTGGAAACTTCGGTGACAATATTTTTTGGGTTTCCCTGAAATCTAGAATTCGGCTTCTTTTGTTGCCTCAAGCCGCAACTCAATTTTGTCTCAGTGACATCCGACGGTCGCCTCGTGGCCGGGTATTGTCGACACAGAAGTTTCAAGCCACCATACGGCCTCGGGTTTACCCAAACATTCGGCAAATTTGCTTTCACTGTTGTCTCCCGAGTTTGGCGTTGCGTTGGATTTATGCATCTGGCTCGGGAATATGTCATTACCTAGTTGGGATGATCCCGGCTTTCTTTCTCATCTATCAGTTGGATGAAGCCACACTGGTTCGGATGAATACTTTCGGGCCGCGGCGGCAGGATAGCCACTAATCTCTTTCAGTCTCTCACAGTGCCAACGGCCGGCCAATTAGGGAGTCAGTGGGCATGACGGTAGCCCGCATAGCCTGCGCGAGTCAATGGACAACTCGTGGTCTTGCCGGGGGGCCGGTCCCGGAACGCTGCTCGACCCGCTTTACAAATATATTGAATGGAAATCGGGGGCCAGGTCAGGGAGCTGCTCTCTGGGGCTATATCTTTCCAGCGTATCCCGATGTTTGGCGGCTGCGAATTCATGCCTTGGCTCTTCGTGGTCATGGGATGGCCCCGCGTGTGTCGGCCACTGGTGTACAGCACGGAAGCAATACATGGTGGCAGTTGGTTTGGCGGCTCTTTTTTTCTTCTTTCTTGCCAGCTGCCTTAATCCCCTGAGCGGCTCATATAGAGGGAGTCAAAACGTTGCTCACGCAAATGATCGATGCTCGGAGGTGTTCCGGGCAAGATCTCCGAGCTTATAAAGCTCCGAGTTAGACCACCTACGGGGAAGTCCCATTGGCACCCGCGTTTGATTTCCTGCCACACCACGCTACCTGGCTGCAGAAGCTTCTGCAAAACACGGGAGGAGATTTCCCAAGTCATCCGGTCTTCTCAGTGCGCCTTTTTGTCAGCCTATACGCTCGGTGCCGTTTTCCTAGTTTGCATCGAAGCCAATGGGTTGCTTCACATGATCCGGTCACTGCTTTCTATTGTTATTTGTCCCGAGTTCTGACGGCCGACGTTTGCGACTGGGGTTGAAAGCGCGATTGCGATTCCCAGTTATCTTGCCCATAGGTGCTATCCTGAGCTGCTGGCATCCCAGCCTTCTTGCGCATAGCAGCATTGAAGTAGTCTCAGTCTCAGTGTTGTGATGAAGATACCAAGCATGTTGTCCCCTGCGAGGCCAGGACATGGCGAGGCACCTGCAGCCCTATAATCAATGTCCTCATATCACCAGATTTATCTACTATCTCCGTGGTAGAATCCCCTTCCCTCGGTGAGGATGTGGTCATTTCACTTTCAGGCTTCGAAAAATTCTTGCCAGATCAGTTGGGCTACATCGGTTCTACCACGTTGCCTCAAGACCATACGGGCTGACCCACGTAACGCGGCGGCGGGACGTTTCGAAGACACCCGTGATGGATAGATGTTTTTCCGCGTGGATAGCAAGGAAACATGGTGTTCTCAAAGTGTGCACGATGAGATGATCCCCATCAGAGACCACGGGGTATTGTCTCCTGCGTTTTATTCATGCTGGTTTCCAGGTCATCGTTTGATTCCACCCTTCTTTTGCTGTATGGAGCTGTTCCAGTGCTTTCCTGCACACGGGGCGAATACATAGGCGACCTCGGGCGATGGAAGGTACGACAGACGATGCGCACCACAGTGAAGGCGAAGAAGGGCCTTTGTCATGTAGGTCGCTGTAGCTGATGAGCACAGCACAGTATCCTCAAGATATCTCGAGGGATTATCTTCAACGACGATTTAGAGACCGGTTGTTTTCGGATAGATATATAATAGGTGTTATGCTCATATGAAATACTCATCCGAAACAACAATGTATCTACGGTTTGCTATTTAGCTCACTCGCCTTACATGTGCTCCTTCTGATGCACCCGGACTCGATTTCCATTTTGATCAGTATTACACTACAAGAGAAAATGAAACAAGATCGACATGCTATAGAGCGTTTAGATTGACGAACGTATCATACTCAAAGTGATCCCTTGCCTCATGGATGGCTTCGAGTTGCTCCTCGCACAAGGAAACAGACCTTACGTACGCCTTATGGATATCCTACAGCGGCCACGCCACCCATCTCTGGTGCCAACGTGTCTATCCGCCAGATCGGACTCCGGCCGGGGGTTGTTTGCGCTGGTCAACTAGATATCGAGAAGACACGTGTGTCAGGTCCAGTGCCGGGAAGAGCCAAAGGCAAAAGGTCTTCGGCAAAGAACGACATCGGAGCACAGCCCCTCACCGGCATCCATGAAACACCTTCGGCTCTTCTCAAATCGACCAAGGGCGTCCCGTTGGTATCTCGCGCTGGAACGAATGTTCAACGGCCTGGCACGTCAAAGAGATGGAGAGAAGAGGAAAACCCGGATGAGCCCGATATCAATGTGTCAAAAAGATAAAAAAAAAGAAAACCAGAAAGCGATCGCCACTGCGTTGGATACGATTGTGACGGGACTGGCGTCTAATCAAAGACCAGCCAACAGACCAGAGACATCACCGATAGTTACCATCGGCCAGGGACAGGTCATAGACTTACTCACACATGCCACTGTGTTACGAGAATCTGCCGTGGCATCGCCGATGAGGGGACTTGGTGTCCACCACCAGATGCCCGGCTCCCTCTATAGCACGTCTTCCCTCATTACATGTGGGCACTCTCATATGCAGTAAGGTTTGGGGAGCATAACAGAGGGCAAATAACCGCGAGGTTTTGAACCCAGTCCAGAGATAACCTTGCCGTGAAAGCGCAGGCCCATAATCCGCCCCCAACCGTTAGCTCTCCAGCCGATGGCGATGGCAACAGTCCCAAGCATAGCATATATCTTGCGTGAGGTGGCACGTTCTCCAATAGAAACCAAAGGCAGCATTAGTCATATAAAACATATAAAGAGGGGGTCGATGCCAGTGTTGAATACTCTCGTGTTCGTCAAGTAAGCAGCCACATATTGACATTTGTCCGGACCCAAGACGTAGATCATCATCGTATTGCTCCTCCGATCTTTTGTCAGCATGATCGCCAGAACATGACGAAGAGGCCCAAGGGTTTCCAAGACAGAGTTGAGAAGAGGTAGCATCTCCACAAAGCTGGACTCCGTAGATTACGTCAAGTATTACGAGGCACAGTGGACAATGGACAGAGAGTTTTCAGTGAAGTATGCGTGTCATCATGTATTAGAAGTCGCCCACCAGCTTGTCCCTGAGACAAGGACTCATCTACCATAACAAGAACAAACTACAATGCAGACAAACTCATGCGGGAATTTTTTCGTGCCCCGTGATACTAAAAAACGACTCAGGCCACTCGAAATATGTTTTCACCAACGCCAGCCAAGCCCGGATCCACAACATGCGCAACTAAGGAGGAAAGGAGGTCGACAAGTCTGAAGAGAAGAAGCCTGCACGTCCAATATCACTTGCTTTTTACCCCTTCCATCCCTGTGATGCCCAAGAGAGACCTCGTTGAGGTCGCGCCAAGAAACCAGAATAGACGGGAAGCAACAAGATCTACTGTGGCTTTCTACCCATCTCGGGCAGTGCAATCTGTGTGAAGGAAAATGCGGAAACTGAAACCAGGTAGCCGCCAAACCGGAACGCCTCGTACGCTATGCTCTACCATGATGGGGATAAATGACCAATAACACAATGGTGTGGACGTGAATTGAATGTCCATGCTCGTGGCAATGCGATACGCAATGCTGCATGTAGAAGGAAAATTCGAAAAAGTAGCCCAACGGTAGAATAGAACCTCAAGAGGGGGGTGGGTATCATGAAGGGTATCATGTGTAAAGGGCGATTTTTCTTGTATTTTAACCAAGGGTGCGGCCACTGTGGATGGCCGGAGGGTGATGTGAAGTAGTCCGAGGGGTGGTGGGACTAGGGCGAACAGTCGAGGCTGGGCTGAAGTCTGGTACCGAGTATGTTGGCGGGCGGGAAGGATCCCAGCCCTCCTCACTGAGCACACTGAGGTAGCCATTTCCAACCTTGTCCCGCAATGCCTCGATCTTCCGGCGATACATCTCCCCGCTGACATCCCAATCCTGAGAGTCTGGCGGGGCCTCGCGGGTTGTGTAGATGGGTGGCAGCTCGGGAACCACGCTGGTGTCTATGCGGGGCACCTCGGGCTGGGAGTTGGACTTCCGACTATCGCAGAGCATAGCGGATGGCAAGGAGGGGATCTCAGGGGCCAGGGAGATGCGGTAGTTGCTGTCTGAGCCCGCTGCAGTAGCCGTAGCACCAGCCGCGAGAACCTTGATGTTCCCAGAGGGCGCCTGTATGACACTGGGTGTCACATTAACGGATGAATCTGTAGTCGACAGGTCCACAATTCGTCGTTTGGGTGTCTTTCGGCGACGAGAAGAGTTGGTATTGACCTCGCTAGTGACAGCCTTCGGTACAGGCCGCTCCTTGCGAAGAACAGAGGACTCCTTCGGGATGTCATATATGATAGCTGGCTTGCTAACGTCAACGGCAGGAATGACGGTAGGAGCAGGCTTGACGACCGGTACCGCGGCGGGCACCGGCGTACGCTCGACCAAGTATCTTCTCTCCGAGTAAGTGGGGCCGCTGTTGTCGATGACAATGTCCTCAGTGTAGCCTGGGGTCTTGCGGAAGAGGTTGAAGATGGTGATGCGATAGTCCCTGTGAGTGCGGGTGAAGGGGTTGCCCTCTACCCAGATTTCCCGGATGTCGGGGATGCCAGTCAGTCTGGCAAGCTCCAAGGGGTCCGACAAGCGGTTATCTCTAAGGTCCAATCGCTCCAGGGGATACAACTTCTCTACGCCGGCGATTGATTGCAATCGGTTGGCTCGGAGGTTGAGGGCCGAGATGGCTGGGAGAGGATTGCGCGTCAGGGAGTGAAGCCCGTCAATCATGCAGTGTGAAAGATTAAGTGCGCGAAGCGCGGTAAGTGTGGCAAGACTGTCGGGAATCTGAGTAAACAGGTTTGACGACAAGTCCAGCGAGTGAAGAGTGTTTGCAAGGGGCACCAAGCTAGTAGCGGGAATCGAAGTCATCGAGTTGTCGGCTAAACTTAGGTGCTTCAGGAATCGCCACTTGGACGGTGGCAGAACGCCCATGTTCAAAAGGTTCGAAGAACTTCCAGCACGGCTGTGGTGCCATGAGTCCGAGAGGCTAGAATGCGAGCTACCAGAGCCAGAGCGGCGAACCTTGTGTCCGCCCCTCATGTGCGAGGGGTTGCGGGAGCTGGCAGGACGAGTGGGCGAGTTGCTGCGCGGTCTTGATCCCTTGGGTGGCGACATGGCTTCGAACGTTTCGGTTCTAGCCAGGGAGGGCCGCCTGCCTTCGCTCGGGATCTCGTCAACGGCATGGTCATGTGCGCTCACGGAAGCGATGCCCAAGTCACCCATGGAGTGGCGCGGGTCCGGAGAGCCGGGCACCGAGGTCGACTTCTGAAGTTCGGCGTGCGGGAGGACGGGACTCCGGCGAGGGCTGGAACTCGCGGGCCAAGGGGTAGTGGGTGAGGATTGCTGCTTCGAGGTTCTTTTGCGTCTCTTGTCCATATCGTCAAGCACGATGTCAATAAGAATATCTGCGGGGTCCTCCACGCCGGCGCGCTTAAGCGTCAGCGACCTCAGCTGCTCGGCCAAGCGATCCCAGCCAAAAAACTGTCTGAAGTCGATGCTGCTCACTTCGAGAGCTTGCAAGTTTTTGAAGACGTAGAGCGGGACAGCCGAATCGAATGGGAATTCTTCGTAGCCACGAATCAACCGTGCGCGCCAGTCAGGGGCAAGCCGCAGGCAGGGAATCTTCGTAAAGGCTGAGTAAAGGTACTTCAGGTCAGCTTGGATGGCAGCCTTTTGTCGCTCGGTTCGCGCGGCCGAGATGCTGGCACCGATGCCGAAACTTGTCCAAAGAGCCGACATGCCCGACATGACGCTTCGGACACTAGATACGGAGTGTATGGAGCCAACATCGGAACCTCTGCTTCGGGATCGCTGGGTGTTGCTCAGGAAGGAGACGTAGTTGGCGGCGGTAGAACTATCGTGTAGGTTCTCGAGGCGAATTTTCATGGGACCGACCGGGATGGCGAGTTCTTCGAATCGAGAAAGAAGGTAAAACAGATGGTGTGGCGTCAGAGCCAGCTTCGCCGACTTGACGTTGTGCGAAGTAAAGTTCAAAGTGCCGAGAGAAAGGGCGGACGCGAGGCCGCTCGAGGTCGAGGCCGAAGTTGAAGGCCGTTCAGGGACAACCGGGGACTGCGGCGTGGGAATCGAGCTGATAGAGCTGACGCTCTGAGAGGCGCCATGGCGAGAGGCTGCCTGTCTTCGGAATTGCAAGGCGTTGGCGAGAGCCTTTTCGTGCGTGCGCACAAAGCTGGCCAGTTGCTGTAGGAGGCATGTTAGCACAACAGGCGCGGGAGGCTAGGCATCGAGGCCTAGCAGCTGAGACACGAACTCGTCGTCGCTAGTTGACGTACCTTTATGAACAACTCACCGTCTTCCGAATCCATGGTCAAGGACGCATCGAGGGCATACGGAGTACAGGGGTAGAGGGTATCTGAGGGAGAGGTCGGGGAAAAGGAGAGAATGATGAGGACTGGCGTCTAATATGGTCCGAGGACGGCCCTCGAATCTTGTATCAGATTTCGCAGTAGGTCGGACGACGGAGGTTCAGTTATGACCGGTTGCACCGCAGCCTGTACTACAAGGGGTGTTAGTATGTCGTTGGTCCGTGGCCGGGCGTATTGAGAGCAGGTGAGAGTCAGAAAGTCGGGGTGAAAGGTTATCGAGAAGGGGGGGAACGCCGCTGCGACACCTTGCCGGGCAGCACAACCAGGATGAGTGAGCGTGCTCGTGAGAGGGGCCACAAATGATGTATTCCGTTGCAGATGCTGCAGAAGCCGTCTTGTCTTACAAGGCAGGAATTTCGAAGAAAGGAGTACAAGACGCTGAGGACAAAGGGGGAAGTGTAATGGTATGGCGGCGACTAGAGGAAACATAGGGCAGCCGACGATGGTGAGGAGTGACAGTGCAGACGAACACGGGGCAGAGAGAGAAGATGTGACAGGCGACGACGATAACAACAGATGTGCGGGTGCGGTGCGGTGCGAAGCTGAAATTTGCCTCACTCCTCGAAAACGAGGCGATATGATAAGCAGGCAAGTTGATGAGAAGTCACAAAAGCGAGGTAACAGGCTGGGCAAGAGGCAAAAGACGGCAGTGATGGGCCATGGTCCCGTGTTTTTTTGTGGTGTTGTTGTCGTGAATGCAAACCACGACGGCGCGGCCGAACGGAGAGCACTCACCTTTTGGGCGGGATAGATAAGAGATGGCTCACCGGCGACAGTGGCTCTCTCTCCCTTTTTCTTCTTCTTTTTTTTTTTTTTTTTGGTGTTGTGTTTCGCAGAGCTCCTCGGGCGGGCGAGGGAGTCGTGGCCGAAAGGGACCTAACGGGAGGAGGAGAAGAGGCGGGAGATGTTTGATTCGAAGTCGAGGAAGCTATTTCCAAACTCCTCACGACGACTCTGTAGAACACAGAGAAAAGGAGTGTGAGGAAAACCGAGAAGGGTCTTTCTTGAAGAGGGAAGGGGGTGGTCGGACGGGGGGTCCGGGTTTAATAATAACAAATGGTCGCCTACGGCCCCCCGATGGTTGGTGGTGGTGGTGGTGGTCCCAGTACCGCCTGCCGTTCCAACCCAGGCACCTTCGCTCTGCCTTTTCTCTCTCTCTCTTGCTCATGTCTGTCCTTGGAATATGCAGTACGTACCCATGCCGCACCCACACCTCTCACTCAATTAACCCACCTGCATCCACACCATCAAATCCACAGATGCAGCGAACAGAGAGACCACCAGCCAGCCTACCCTGACGGGTGACCCTGCACCAGGACACCCCTGGACTGGATATCGACAGGCCCCGTCGCTCACTTCAAGAGTGGATATCGAGCAGAAGCACCACCCTGACCCTCCTGGACTAGGATCCCCCCAACTGCCCTTGGACACCCTAGCGCCCATGGACGTCCTAGTCGACCCTGCAGGCTTTTTTCCAAGAAGCGCCAAGGAAGGCTCGCCAGCTGCAGCAGTGATGGGAAGTGAGCCACAGGTATTCGTAGGCCTACCTAGCGAGAGAGAGAGAGACAGAGAGAGAGACAGAGAGAGAGAGAGAGAGAGAGGGAATCGTTGGCTGTCAGCGACGGCAGGCAATAGGAGAAAGAGAGGCTGCTTGCCCGCTCTCGAAGGATACAAGCAATGTAGACAGACACTGGCGTATAGAGGATACACAGAGCGATTAAGGAACTGGGATTATCCCTGCTTTCTGTGCGGCGGGTCATTTGCTCAAAGCAAAGAAAGGTAGCGAGAGCAGTTGGGTGGTGGGTTGGACGTGCAAAGTATTGGGTACATGAGGGAAAGAGCCACCGGCCATCTACTACCTACCTGTATGTAAGGAATATGCGAGATGGACCTTTCCATTTCGACTGCAACTGGCCTGGCTGGGGTTCTCTTCTCTCTCTGTCCCCCCCTTTTTTATCCGTGTGCCTTCGACTGGCTACAGGAAAGAAGGGAGAACTCACGATGCTTAGTTTCTCCTGCCTCCTCTGCCTCCTGCCTCCTTCTCCCCGCCCATCTTCATCGTGACTCGCCTCGTCAACCATCAGCCAATAATGGCCAACAAAAGCGATCTGCATGTGAGGTGCTTGTCTTCCTGCACCTGCACCTGCACTTGCAGACTCCGTGTGTTTCTGTTTTGCCTCTTCCTATTTGGCACTCTTCATCACAATCTTTTTCCCTGCCGCTTCTACTGCATGTCTGTTTGACTTGCACCTCTGGTTTGAAGACGTGCATCGCAAGCGCAGCATGCGGCGACAGGGTGCATTTGACGGCTGATTTCGTTTGATCTTTTACCCTGGTCTCCTGTCCTTGTCATTTTCCCCCCCTTCGTGTTCTTTCCGTCTCTTGACACAAATCCTCCCTCGCTGCCTATCCGCATTCGTACAGCATGCAGTGTCTCGAGAACAAACGATGGTCACGACTCGACTTTCCCAGTCTCGACTCGGCCATGAACGAATGTCGCCATCTCCATGTCCAGCCCCCCTACGTACAGGTAGTATTTCCCACATACATGGGCCATGCCGCCAACGTTTTGCGAGTTACGACCCCTTTAAGATGACATGCACGTATGTTCCGTATGCCGGCTGTGGGTATTTGGTATATTGGCAGCGCAGATACCTCTTGGTACTGGCTTCCAAACAGATGGGCTATACGACCTGAGAGCGTCCAATCCGTCAAACCCTCCGGCGCACGGCCGACCCGATCCATCAGCCCCTAACAGCAGTCCCATCTCTGTTGTATTCAATTCTCCGTGGCAGTAACGTTGACTGAGTCAAAACAACTATCGTCCAGAACCGCCTCCTCCACCGCCACCTCCGCCGTTGTTTGTCTCGCCATTGGTGACCGTGGCGACGTCGAGCGGGCGTGCGGCAAAGGGCAGTCAGATGACACAGGCCGTCCTCGGATGGAATGGAACATTTGCGAAAGCACACGATTGTTCGTTGCAATCTGCCCGTCACCACTCGCGGGGTGGTGGTCACTGAGACTGACGGCCGACGAGCGGCAGGTGGGAAAAGTCGACGGCACGGTACTCTGTACATGGACCCCCCACCTCCCAAGACCATCTAGTCGCCTGTTTGTCGCCGAGAGTTCGGAGTTCCTTTGGGGGGGGGGTGCAAGGAGGGGTTCGACCGACCAGTGATCCTAGGTGGGTTACTGGATGGGGCTTGCGCTTGGCTCCAAACGTACTGTATGACAAGCGGCCAGCAACACCGGCAGAAGTATAGTAGACGACGAGAGGGAAGCGATGGAGTGAGGGAAAGAAGCAAAGAAACATGTCTCTACCACCGAACGACATGGCATCTTCGGCCTCGTTTCCACAGTCGACCGCGACGAGTCTCACCTGGGTAGCCTTTGTTCATTCCACGCATCTCCTTTTCCCGGGAATTCGTCGGGGAGTCATCAACATGCCTGTCTCGCCAGCACGGGGCGCACACAGACTCTCCGGATTCTGGAGCTGTCGCATTCCTAGCACACGAGACAATCACATCATTGCGACTTCGTCCACATCCAGCGCATTAGGATGACCGGGCGAATGTGAGCAGCGCACCGCCTCCAACGTCGAGCAAAGACCAATTTGCTGCTCCGACCGGTTCGGCCTCGGGACCGGTTGGTGCGCATTTCCACCTCATTTCATTCATGCGAGCTAGCATCAAGGATCTCGGACAGCCAGTGAGCCGACAAGCCTGTCCAACCGCCAATCGTCATGGTAGTTTATTTCATTCCCCCTTTAGTGTAGAGTATTGTCCCCTTGTTTACTTACTCGGACCGGGGAAAACCATTGTTTTTGTTGACGGGTTCGCCGCCGTTGCACCGCCGAGATCTACCTACGACAACATGCCTGACACTCTGCGCTGCCCACCCATCGTTCCGTTCCCTCTGCGGAGTCATCGGGAAACAGCCACCCCCCCATCTGGTAGGAAAGGCCAAGGCCAACAAGACAACGGGCCGTTGATAACGCATTCCAGCGACCATCGTCGGCCCATCATGCGCAGGATATTACCGTAATGCCGTTGCCCATCGCGAATGGTCTGGTTGATCATTGATGTGTTGTCTACTGGCCGAGCTCCACGTCGACAATGCGATCTCCTGCAGCATGATGCCATTCCAACATCTGGCAACTAGTGTTGTTGACGTCCCTGGCCGGCCCGGACGCGAAAACACGCAACGAGGTTGTTTGGGCTGCGTATTGTGCACCTCATCTTAGATCTGTTGCACTCTCTGCCGGTGTTGATATTGACATTGTCGGGCGATTCAATAGTGCGCAGTGGGCAACTGCAAAAGCAAAGCATGGTAAGATTGCAGCGGCTCAGCACGTCCAATAATGCGCATGGATTGTCACGACGACATTGGATCGTGGCGGAGACGGTCAATCTCGTCTTTTCCTCGCCTATTCCGCCTGCCGGTCCACTCGAGGCCCCTCCATCCCAGTGCTGAAGGGCCCCCCAGCACGCTCATCCCATGTCTTGCGCTAAGGGACCCTAGGCAAATTCGTACCCTGCAAGCCACCCCACTAGAGGACCCTCCAACTTTCCCCCCTTCTCTTTCGCTTAGTGGTGGTATTCATACATCGTACATACCTACCTACCTAGTACACATGGGAGTCGGATAAGGCGGGTGGCCTGGCAGTGAGAAAATCTGCATCTCACCCTCCATGCGCAATCAACCTACCTAGGAAACCTTAGCGGCCGGGATGGTTGCTATGTCCGTGCGCGGCGCTCGTCAGTTTTTTTTGGCGCATCGCCAGACGAGCTTTGCGCAGGGAAGCCATGAAATCATCGGCCAGCACTTGCCAGAAGGAGCGTTGGACCCTGTCCGTTTCTGTCAATTCCCCCCATCTGGCTCTGGAGTTTCTCCGACAATCGACAATGCATCCCCACAAAAGCCATATTCAACGGCTGCTATTGCTGCTATCGCTGCTATCGCTGGGTATCGCTGATAATTGAAATGGTTGTACCATATAGGAGGCACTATAGCACGCTGCAACTGTGGAGAGGAAAAAGGAGGAGAGGGTACCCACACCTATCATGCACCCTTGGCGTTCTTTCTCTACGTGACAATCGCTGCTTGCTGTTCAACATCAGGTATATATGAGCCTCATCAGCTCTCTTACTGCGTGCGTCAAGCCGTTTATTGACTTGACGTTAACGTCGTTTGCACGTGTCAACACGGATGAGTGGTCATGTGTGGGAAAAGGTTGACGGCTACGACGCTGCGGCAACTTGGAAGCAACTTTAAACGCGCCTTGTCGTCCGTCTATCCGCTTCTCCGGTTTCCGAGTCACACAAGTAGATTGAATGTTTGCCACCGCGAGTACGGATTTAGCAACCAGCTTAGGTAGATGAAACCTGGGGAAAGAGGATGGAGAAAGAATGAGGGAGTGAGAAAGGGAAAGGGCTGAGAAACATTCCCCATGCCGATCAATTTCAGATAGATCATTGCGCCTCAAACTCCAAACTTGGCCGATCCGAAATAGTAGCATCATTAGAAACAACCCAACCATTACGCCAGGCCACGCCGGCATCACCGTTATCGCTAAAACGGACCTTCCTCCGCGACGCCAGTTCCAACTCCCGCCATCCCTTCGGACCCGACTTGGAAGCCATGACGGCAGCTGCTATTCCAAGAACAGCCCCCGACGACATGACAAGTGCGCACTGCCGCCGCTTAACGTCCCACATATAGATTGTACCACCTCTCCTTGTCCATGTCCGGTAGTAGACCTGTGTCTGGGGCGCCAGCACTGCTGGCAACCCATCGTTTGATAGTCTTGTTTTGCTCATCGTCTTCTCCAGGCTGTGCCGAACTCGAGAGATCTGCCTCTTCCACCTCCCCCTCCACCTAGCGTCCGTTACAGAGACCACAACCTTTGGTTGTCGTTCCCCCTGCTGGTTTCCGCCCGTCGATCCCTTTTCAGCTCCTCTCCAACGGCGGCGGCTCGCGACCAATTACGGCGCCGGTTTAATGGACCGTGGACTCGTTGATTCCCCCATGTACTGTACCGTATTGTCGCAGGTTGTACCGACGACAGGCTCATGAAAGGAAGATGCTTTCCCACCCATCCATCTTATCTTGTTTTCTCCCACCTTCTGCTGCATGCATGCAGCGAGTCGACGCATCACCACACACACACGGCGGAAGAATACAGGATCCAGCGACGGCAGAGTGGGCGTTGAACAGCGGTTTCCCGTCAGTATGGAGTCTATCCGGCAAGGGGGTCGGAGGGCAAGCTGCATCCCGGGGCGCGCAATGGGCAGCAATTATGTCATATCTCCACCCGCGATACCTTTTGATTGGGACCGCTGCGACAACTGGGACCTCTCTGTCGCTGCCGGTGGCATGTCATCCTGCCTGTCGCCCTTTCACCATCATCCCTGCAGACCAGCCAGCGGCCCTCCCTGCTCACGGGCTTCTTCAAACCCCACACTTACCAGTAGTGATTTTTATTCCTTTATTTTTGCTTCTCTTTCGTCTCGACGACTACCCTCTTGGAGAAAAGACAAAAATTGTGGATGGCATCTCATCCCCCCCACCTTGTCCTAACGCCTATTCCCATTCGGGGTCACACCATGTTCACACTCACCACCATCATGAGCCCTGCTCCCCCCTCCACCGCGCTACACTGCGCATCGATGCATCAATCACGCCGCCGTCCCCATGGGAAAAGGGCACGTTAATGATGGCAGACGCGCGTGGAACATCTTCGTGCAGCCAACACTACACTACCTCTCAACACCCTGGTTATTTCCAGGTGAAACTATTCTCGCATGCCCCCACGACCGCTGCTTCATCTTGCTCTCTCCCTCGCTCCCACGCCTCGTCGTCAACATCATCGTGCATCATGCACTTCCGGTTTTTTGCTTCGGCGGCTTCGCTGTCGTTGGTCTTTAGGGGCCGTGATACTGACGCGCCGTTACATAACTATCTCCGCTCGGCATTCATCATTGTGGGCTCTTCGCTTCGTGGGGAGATGGGATCCATCGTTAAGCGCCGCCGCCGCCGCCGCCTCACTCTTCGAATAGCTGCATCGTGAGATTCGCGACCGCCCCTTGACGTATCGAATGCACCAGGCGCCCGCCTGATACTCTTGGAAGCTGGGGCGGTTAGCCCGCATCTGTGACTCTCTCGCGCGGCCACCGCCCATATCCGCCAGTGCGGAGCAGCAACCCATGTGCCTCTTTCGATTTGTAGCCACACGTCTTCCCCGCATTCTGGTAATCCGCTCGGTTCCTCACCTCTCTAGGTACTCTTTATTCGGTCCCTACCTGTGCGGACGCCTCCCTGCATGCCAGTCGAATATGGCTCTTGAGCTTTACATCCCGCCTTGTATTGCGGACCTTGCTTGCGGTCTGTACACTCTAACTTTTCGACGGTCGCTTTGCATCTCGATTGAGGGTGCGCTGGTTTCTTTAGGAATACTTCTCCTACGCAAATAAGGTCGCGCGAGGGCGAACGACTACATGATGGAAGAAGGGGAACGAATTGGAAGTTAGAGATCCAGAACGCCCAGAAATAGCACAGATACTCTATGTCTATAAGAGACATGGGTGACGCTTAAAGCGAGCTCCTATCGTCTTCCACAGAGATAACAATTTCTTTAGGGACGCATGCCTTCCGTTGGGAAAGGCCATCCTTCTCTCAGAAATGGGCCCTCCGTACTTACCTAGATACCTAGGTACCTACCTGGGCTATACACCTCGTTCTCTGGAACTTTTGGTTGGCCTCTGGTTAGCATCGCCCTGCTTTGTGGCTGCAAACGTCGGTCAGCCGGCGGAGTGCACGGCTGTCCCATCTCGCGCGGGTGGTTGCAGCACCTCGGTGCGTGCTTCTCTAGAGACGTCTCTCCGAGGTAGACGATACATAGATAGGTAGCGACATGCCGACTCGAACTGTTGCGCGGGTACGAATACACCACACCCTCAGGACTACCGTGCATGCACGCTCCACGGGCGGCGGATTGGTGACGGCTGTCCACTCAACCCCGTCTACCGCCATCTCCGACTGTACGCCCTGTGGCCGTCTGCCCTTTCCTACACACTCAGAGCTGTGCCGTAGTATGCTACCTATCATCATGCGCGATGAGCCTCTCAATTGTAAATTATTATTTTTTTAAAAAAAAATTTAAGGCAACGGCACCAAGTGTGCGCCTCCGTGTCGCCGTGTGCGCCCTCACCGCTCCTCCGAGATTCGCGAGGAATGGTCTAGATCCAGGTTGAGATGCGAGGCAAACGTACGAACGGCAACGACGAGAATGAATCGCGACGCCGTGTCTCGTGTAGTGGTTGCCAAACACTGACTTGTGTCTTTGGACGGAAACCTCTATATCGCAGCAAGTCGCTTGGGTAGGTCAGCTTCGGCGCCATGGCCCCTGCGAGCGGGAGCTCGGAGCTGGGTGAGGGGGACTCGAGCATTCATCATGTGCGCGCCGCTGGACTATGGCCGCGAGGCAGCGATGACGAGTCGGTTCACGTCCGCCATCCTCCTCTTCCTTCTCTCTGTTGCTCGCCGTCGTACACGAACGACGGTTCGTCTGACGGTCATGTCTTTTTTGGACGTGTTGGGCGAAGAGGGTAAGTAGCGAGTCAGTCCCGGATTCTCAGGTGTCGCAGACGTCTCTGCGCTGACCCAGGCACGGGAGAGGCGATCATCAGGCACTTGAGGCTCGTCTCAGGGATGGCTCTTCTCCGGGGGAGGGGAGTTCGCTAGGAGGCGGTGGAGGATGCAGGTGGTACGGCCATCTCGGGGGCCCAAAGACGTGATGGAGGGTGCGGGTTGGCAGATGCCGTTCCCTCATTCGACAACCACCCACCCCCGATAGTGAGACAAGACCACCAGACCCGGCTAGGCTGCCTGCGCATGCGGCGTTCACGGTCGCGCAACCTGACCTGACCTGCAGGCGCGGGAATCATTTGACATCCAGGCACTTCTCTGCATTCAGCATCCGCGTCCGCGAGGGCCATCCGGGGCCAGACCCCTAATGGCAAAAATGTCACCAGGACGAGCGACAAGAGGCAGAGAGAGAGAGAGAGAGAGAGAGAGAGAGAGAGAGAGAGAGAGAGGAGAGATGGTGCGTCGTGTTGTTGGACCAAGCCGACAAACAACGGAACCCTAGAGGCGGTTGACAACAGCCAACCACCGGGCTCGCAGCAGTTCCGAGCCAGTTCGGACGCCAAGCCGATACCAGTGAGGAGCGGCGCTCCTGCGCGCATGTGGCTCGGTGCGTGCAACGGCGGGCGCACCAATGAGACGCCAGACATGCAAGGCTGGAGGTCCGGAGGGCGGCGGCTGACTCGCTGGCCGAGATAGATCGGCCAGCTGTGCAATTCACGTTTGAGCGTGAGTCGCTTATCTTTTTTTCCAATGCTCTAAGGTCGAGCCGGCGAGAAACAACTGCCGGATAACCGTCGATCTCGCCGGATCAGGACGTGCTAGGTGGTTTGGGTAGGTAGGCGGTGGCGGAGGGGTCTTCTCGTGGGTGTACGAAGTAGTATCGACACTTGCAACTTGACTGCATGGGAATCCCGACGAGTCGGACGTAGTAGCGGAGGGAGGGAGCATCGACAAGCGCGCGAACGACATGTCGCTAGAATTTCCAGCATGCCAACGAGAATTTTGATATGTCGTTGGGACGAACTCTGTGCACGCCGGTGGGCCATGGTTGCATAGGTCATAAACCATGATGAGACTACATTCGTACGTACATTGCCTACCGTCGACGCCGGCCAGCACTACTGCGCCTCTGCCTTCCGACCAAAGCTGCTCGTAGCCGCTGCGGGAGCAAACGGCCTTCTCTTGCTAAGGCTGACGATGGACGACACGAATCTGTCAATCAGTCGGGGAGCGGGCGGAGATGACGGAATGCAGGGCCATGCAATTGTCGCTGGTCGTTGCGTGAGCTACTGCATCGTACACCGTACGCCTATCCATCCATCGTCTCTTATCCATGTCCCATTCTGGCAAAGAGACGGGGAAAATTGGACAAGGGCGCTACGAGCGCTCGCGCTACAGGGTTTAGTTAGAATGTGATTTCCAAGGTGGAGAGAGGGTGAATAAAAAAAGAAAGAAAACAAGGCTGTTTGAACCCTGAAGATCTCCAAGAGAAATGCCGTCTACCGAATCCGGCGAGAGCTGGAATCTTGGGCGATAGGAGGGCACATGTCACTTTGGGACAGGTGAGGAATGCGAAATGTTAGACAGAATGAACGTTCGTCATCTCGGTGGTTTCTTCGCTCGACAGGGGTGATTAGTCGGGCTAGGTAGGGAGCGATACGCCTGTTTAATGCTCACCGCTCCGTCCCGAGAAAATCTTTTTTTCTTTTTCCCTCCTCCTGCAGGCTTGCACACCTTTTTTTCCCTTCTTTCTTTTCCCCCCCCATTTAAGTCCTTCTCCCCTTCTTGTAAGCGAGACTGCAGGATTCAGGAAACTGACCTCGTTCTATTTGTCGAGCGAGCGGCGCTATCACAGAGTTGTCCTAGCACTTTCGGCTGTGATGGGCTGGGAAGCGGCTGGAGGTACGTAGCTACGTACCTCGAGTACCGACTCGACCAAGATGGAAGAAGGCAGGGTAAGGTGGGTGTTGACCATGTACAGTACCTATCTACATACCTCGATAGCGAGTGCAGTGTAGGTATCTATCTCTCCGGTGCTGGTCCGTGCTGCTATCGGCGCGCTCATGACGAGCAAAACCGCAACGAGACAGCAAAAGGCGGGGCATCTGGACCCTGGAGCTGCCCCTCGATCTCGTGGGGGAGTTGGCAGCGGCCAACCAAACGCCCTTCCCGCCTGCACCTGCACCACGCAACCCAAGAATAAGACCATCCACATACTGTACGCCCGCTAATAGACGCGTTCTGAATCGTCGTCACCTTCTCTGGCACATTCCATCCACCTTCGTCCCCTTTCGTCCTCCTTCCCGAACTCGACGGCGAACGGCACGTATTGGCTCTCTAGCCCTGTCGTTGATGAAACCCCCGCCTCTCTTTGAGCTTGATCAGGGCTCTCTGCTCAGACAGACATAGGTACACTTACGCGGCGGTTGTTTCTTCAAGGTCATGCATGTCCAAACTGGGCTGGTCCGACATGCCAGTGTTACTGTCTTTTTTTTTTTTTTTTTTTTTTTTTTTTTTTTTTGAGGAGACGCCGTTTCTACCACTGCCAAGATCTAAGCCCCGCGCCCACTGGATCTGACCTGATGCTCGCGATGCTGACTTTCACAGTTTCCTATCCAAGGTTCCCAAGGGCTAAGGCCGCCTCTAATCGGACTGGGTCTCCACCCACTGCTTCATCTCGGATGCTCTGCACCACATACCTAAGGGTTCATGTCGGACCCTGGACCTTGTCTTGCGCTACTCGCCCATCTCCGCTTTTTCACGTTAAGAAACCCAGTCACGGCCATGTTCTTTGCTTCTTTCCTGCGGGCATCGTACACTATGTATTGGCCCTTAAGATGATCATGAGCTGATGGTCCATCGAAACTTACACGCCTGCGCCATGATGTTGTAGTCGAGGTTCACGGGCAAGCCCATCGATGCATCCATCGCCTTGTGCTCGAACCATAGTTTACGCTTAGTCGCACGACCGCGCCCGACACTTGGAAATATGAGTGGAAGGAAGACTCGTAGAATAGGTTCCCCTCTTCATTATACTCGCGCACGCAATTCTCTACACCGCAAGTGCTAATCGCATCCATGTGTGTGCACGACTCTGCCTCGATGGTGGTGCAACCCAACGAACTCACATGACGCTCTTCCTAAGGGTGGCGATACAGAGGAACAATGTACAGATACGTCGGATTGTACCCGTCTACCTTCGTGCTCTCTGTCCCATCTGCCCTTGACCGGAAGGGAGCAGTCATGCAATCGGCCAGATCAGACAATCTCAACGGGCCCCCTATGATGTCGGCGCCCGGAGCCGCCATCTCGGAGGTTCGAGAGGGCGGTCGAGTCTCGTCTGTACATCCCCTTTGCAATCGCTGGCCCTGGTGCTTGCTTTGGAAGGGGGGGGGGGGGTTGGTTGGTTGGTTGGTTGGTTGGTTGGTTGGTTGGTTCGGAATCCGCCCTACTCTACAGAGTACAGATACCAAATTTCGAGAAAAAATAGTGTAGTCAAAACATGGCGCAAAGATAGGTAGAATGGTCCACTCAATTCAGTGGGATCGCCGTCGGCCGAAACTCATCGTCTGGCGGACGAATTGACTGAGGGACGATGACGGCATCGTTCACAATATGGAAAAGGCGGGGTGGACCAAGAATGCCAGAACAGAACGGTAGCGGGGTCGGAGGAAAGGCCGCAAGCGAACGTTGTTCTCCTCCGTCTGCTTCCTAGAGAATTATTCCTCATCACGGCCAATCCCACGCGCGCGGTGAAGGGGGACCGCTTCACCGTCACACCGCCAGCAAGCGCCCGGCGTTCGCCTTTTCCCTCTCAGCCAAATTTTCCAATCAGTTGCCGATTTCCTTGGGAATGGCTTCACCTGAAGGCCAAACCACTCCGCCTTGCATCTATGCCCCTCACTTCCTCGCGTCTCAAGACGAGGCGATCGACGGCTCCGTGTCTGGAACAGGACAAACTTCCCTTCCTGCGCCGCGCCGCGCTGCAGGAGATTCGCAAGCCGTGCATTTTTTCTTCAGGTGCCACTCCTTCTTCCCTGCTTCCTGCGCCCCCTCCTGGCCTTTGGGGGACATGTATGTTCGTCACCCGTTGAAGGTTCTCCGACGTGGCCTTCTGGCAGGCAGGGATAGCCTCGCCGTCTCGTCCCCTGCGATCCGTAAAACTCGAGGCTGACTGACCGCCACAGATCGCCAGCAACCGTTCTCAACCAGAACAACTTGGCTATTCCATCCGCCAAGGTGGGACTTTGCGCGTGGTCAACTGGGCCAGCCAACTTTTTTTTTTTTTTTTTCCAAGGACCTTATCCTCCCCCCCCCCCCAACCTTTCCCCCCCCCCCATCCTTGATTCCAACCACCAGCACGACAACAGCACACCGACCAGGTACACACGCGCACTAATTCAGTACGTTGTTAATGGTTCAAGACCGATCCGGTAGGCCTTTGCTCGATTCGAACCCGCTGAAGAATACTATATGCGAGATCGCTAGCTGATGCTTCGTCCACGTATCAAACGGGACTCGCCCTGCTCCCCTCTTTTTCCGTCTTCCATTCCCACAAAATCCCATCCTCTGGGTCCATGGGATATCAGGGAAGTGCTATGGTCTTATCCCTCCACCGCTTCCAGTGAGGCTGGAACGGAGTCAGCTCCGCGCGCGCACTGATAAATTGTACTTTCGGCTTTGCCGCTCCCTTCGACGCACGCCATTATAGACAGACAAGGACAAGGCTAGACATCGTGGGCTGCCAAACACAGCATTGTCGACCCACTGCACAGTACTGTGACCGATGATCAGGGGGCCACGCAGAGACAGGAGCCGATCGCAAAGAGCCGATCAGGGGCGCCAGGTCGATCCGTGCCTCCTAGGTATCTCTGACCTTGGTCCTCCGCTTACCTAGTCCAAGGTCTCACTATCGCGCGGTGCGGCTCCTGTTGCGGCTGTGGAAGCATCTATCCCTGAGCGGCCTGGGTGGGGAAGAGATACCAAATCGTCCGAAGAGAAGCTTTCCATGATGCATGGGCGGCCGGGCGGGCTAGCTGGCCGGGGAACACACACACCTCGCTGGCTAAGGCTGTTCAATTCGCTCCTGTCATAGTTTCTCTCACCACTTCTGCGGCATTGGAAGCGGGACACGAAGCCACGGGCGCAGGCGCGAAGAAAGAGGGGGCGGGGGCGCGGGCTGTTTTCAGGGCTGTATCGCTCGAATGGCAAGTCGGTCGGCTCGATCGGGCCCCGATGGCTGTGGGGGATCGACGATGCCGTCGATGACTCTGCGGATGGAGTCGACAGTGCCCAGGGAGAGGATCGAGGACATGCTCGAGTGCGCTTTGCGTCTGTATGTGTTGCAGGATCTTGCTGCCGTGGATATGTCTCTATACTCGTCGAGGCGTGTCTTGCCATGCTTGAGGACTGCGCTTTGCTAATGTGTAAGTCCTTGCCTGACTTGGCTGGACTCGCTCCGTTCTGACGGGTGACTACAACTGTACTGCCTGTGGTTTGTCTGGCTGGGAGGGACCCTCTTGCCCTTCCACAGTTCTTCGAGCTGAGGATCGTGAAAGGCCCTTTGATTTTGACACGCATCTCGCAGCCGTGCTTCGGTTTAATGGTTACATGAGTGCTCGATAAGTGATATATCGATGGCTGAGACTCTATCCATACTCTACAAGAGGTCCTCTATGGCCTATCCGCTGGGAAGAGACGCTCGGTCTAGCTCCCTTTCCATAAGCTACAGGTGCTCATGCTGTGATGAATCTAGTCCCCCCCCCCCCCCCCCCCCCCCCCTCATTTTTCTCGAATAGTGCTCGAGAACGCATCTATGTCGATATCCAAGACCATGATACAGTAGTTTTACATTCGCCGCTCGAGGAAACACGGCGCAGAGACTCCTCGAACTCCTCGAACAGAACCTGCCTCCTCCCAATGGGCACATCAGGCCCCTATCTTGACCAGGCGGTCAATGGCTCGCCCGTCATCGAGCGCCCACCCGGACGCGACGTCAAGCTTGAGATTCTGACCGCCGACCTCCATCTGCATGAACCCCTCCTTGGTGACCGCCCTCCTGACGCCATACCACGCAGCCTTGAAGCCCTTGCCGGCGTGGCGGAACGGCACCGTCATGAGGTGGTTCTTGTCGTATTCCCACTCGGCGCGGGCGCGAGCCTGCTCTCTCCGGGCCGCGGCGCGCTCCTGTGCCGGCGACGCGTGCGGCGACGCCGTCGCTTGCGCGACAATGCGGCCGGGCATCGAGACCTGTTGGGGCGGGACCACGAGGACCTTGGCGCGGCCCGGCAGCATGCGCTTGCAGGTGATCTCGAGGTGGATCGGAGTCGTCTTGGGGTTCAGCGCGGCGGCAGCGCCTGGGGCCAGGCCGCGGGCGTTGGGGGCGAGGAGGGCGGTGGGAACGGCGCGGACGAGGCGGACGATGTTGCGGGTGTTGTAGAAGAAGTAGGAGCCGAAGCCGGCCATGGCGAGGCAGATGACGGCGAAGGCGTGGGGGACCCAGGCGGCGATGTCCTCGGGCGGGTGGAGGAGCATGGTGTAGTAGTTGATGCCGGCGTACGAGTAGAACATGAGCATTGCGGCCCAGGCTGACAGCTTCATCCAGAAGTGCGAGCCGGCCTCGTACAGCACCGTCGGCTGGCTGCGCTGCGCGAGCTGCGTCGTCAGGGCGTAGGCGGAGCCGATGGAAGACACCGCGGCGGCGGGGGAGACGGGCCTCGTCGGGCCCGGGGCGGTCGGTTTCGGTTTCGGCGTCAGAGACTTTGGGGCGCTCGCGGCTATACGGGACGGCGAGGACTTCGAAGGGGGTTTCGAGGAGTGTCGCAGGGGGCCAAGGGAGCCAAAGAAGCGTCGGGAGAAGGGTTGGAGGGGCTGCGGTGTCACACAGAGGGGGGCAGCTCTCGGAGCCAGGAGGGAGAGGCCGAGGCCGAGGCCTCTCGCGAAGGAGGCCATGATTGGGGGTATCGCAATTACTCAAGATGCGGTTCAGACGCACGTAAGAAGAATAAGAAGGAAGTAGGCGGTGGTTGTGGTTCAATTGACCCTCAGACGCTTTGTCAGACTAGGCGGCGCAAAAGGAGGAGTGACTATTTTTTGGGGGGGAAACTGAAGCTATCCAAAAAGTTTTAGTGGAGCACCCGCCCGGCGCGCCGGGGGAGGGAGGAGGCTCGGAGAGCGGGTCCTGCGACCGGAAAATGCGACGTCTAATCTACGACAGGGGGGAAGAGCTTCTTTCGGAGGGCGGCACAACGATATGGCGCTTTGGCCGTGGAAAACCGCGCAACACGCAGGTACGTACCGTCAACTGTCATCCAATGTAACGGGCATTGGGGAAAACCAGCCGGCCAATCAGATGCAAGACTGGTGGTCAATGAAGCCAACAAAATCCGCGCATTCTGTCAGTTCGTTTTTTTTTTCTTGGTCCGTGCGGCAGCGCGAACAACGCCCTAGGCGACAAGCCACAGGGCCAGCCAGCCTGCCTGTCTGCCTGTACGCTCGCGCCAACGGTCCGGTCCCCCCCAACAAGGCGTGTGTTGCTGCTGGGAGCTTTGGGGGTGAGAGCTCGACAATTTTCCCACCCCCTGCTGGGTCCACGCCCGCGAAAAAAGATTCCCGGACTGCCAATTCGAACCTCCGCCGACCACGCCCGAAACCTCAACCCACCCACCCTCCGCTGCTCCCTTTTTCCTCCGATCCTTTTCGACAGGGTATCACGAAAACGAAAACCGACCTTGTCCCTCCTCCGCCCTCCTCCTTCCGACGACTGAGAGTTAATTGAGGCTCATACCTTTCCACCTCGGGTCGACGGTTTCCCCCAACGAGAAAGAAAAACAACGACAATACGATGGCTTCCCTTGCGACGGCGGCTCGTCTCTCTGCGAGGGTTGTTGGCCGGAGAATACCCGCAGAGTCAACAGCTCGAGGTCCGTAGATATCACCCCCTGAAAGAAAGGAAGAAAAAAAAAAACGTGTAGCTGCAACATAAGAGGAAGAAGACGGAGAAGGAGAAGCTTCTCCCTTTCCTCCCTTCTCTCCCCCTCCCCCGGATCGCATAGCAAACAGACAAGAAAGACAAGAAAACACGGGGCTGACCATGTCGACTGGGTGACGAACAGGCTTCCGGACCTCAGCACGATGCCTTGCCGCGCAGAACTTCTCCATGCCCGCCCTCTCGCCGACCATGACGGAGGGCAACATCGCCAGCTGGAAGGTCAAGGAGGGCGAGTCCTTCTCTGCTGGTGACGTTCTCCTCGAGATCGAGACCGATAAGGCTACCATGGACGTCGAGGCCCAGGATGATGGCGTCATGTTCAAGATCGTCACCGGCGACGGTGCCAAGGGCGTCCAGGTCGGCACCCGCATCGCCGTCCTCGCCGAACCCGGCGACGACCTCTCCTCCCTCGAGGTACCCGCCGACGAACAAGCCTCCGCTCCCTCCAGCAAGCCCGCCGAGAAGGAGGCGCCCAAGAGCGACACCGCCGAGCGCCGCGAGGCGCCCCAGGGCGAGGCTCGTTCCCAGCAGCAGGGCGGCGCCCCTAAGACCTCGGGCGGCAAGGCCCGCGAGCAGAGATACCCCCTCCTCCCCTCGGTCCAGTCCCTCGTCAACGAGCATGGCCTCGACAAGGACACCGTCAGCAGGATCGAGCCCACGGGCCCCAACGGCCGCCTGCTAAAGGGCGACGTCCTCGCTCATCTGGGTGCTATCAACGCCGAGACCCCGAGCAAGATCATGGACCGCGCCGTCAAGATGTCCAAGCTCGACCTCAGCAACATCAAGATCGCCGCCCCCAAGAAGGAGGCCGCCCCCGAGAAGGCCGCCGGTAAGAAGGCCGCCGCCGAAGCCCCCGCCGCCCCTGTCAACGCCCAGGTCGCCCTCCCCGTCTCCTTATCCAAGGTCCTCGCCACCCAGGAGCGCATCCAGTCGACCCTCGGCGTCTTCATGCCCGTCTCCACCTTCGTTGCCCGCGCCGCTGAGGTCGCCAACGACGACCTGCCTCCCTCTACCCGTAAGCCCACCGCCGATGAGCTCTTCAACCAGGTCCTCGGCCTCGACAAGCTTGCGCCCCGCGGCTCCCGCGGCCACTACCTGCCCCAGATCTCCGCCTTGCCCCAGGCCTCCCTCCTGTCGCCCCGCCCCGCCGCCACGCGGTCGCCCCCCTCCGACATCATCGACATCCTCGCCGCGCCCGCCAAGAAGGCCGCCGCGCCCAAGCCTGCCGCCCCCCATCAGGCCCCCGGCATCTCGTCCGCCGGCAACCTCTTCACTCTCACGGTGCCCAAGGGCGACGAGAAGCGCGCCAAAGTATTCCTCGAGAGGGTCAAGCTGATTCTGGAGGAGGAGCCCGGCAGGCTCGTCTTGTGAACCGTGTACAACGTCGCGTGGGACAATGGGAGAGAGAAGTAATAGGGAGAGGCCGCGGCAGGGAGCGGGGAAGGGAAGCTCGTTCTTCCGCACAAGAAATGTACTAGTAGTATGTTGTGGACGGATTCAATAGAGGTCACATACACCCCCAAATTTCAGTTGTTTGTTCTTCCGAGGTCGAAACGCCCGGAGGGAAATGGCACCCATGTCCGCCCCATGTCGATTCCTTGCTATGTGAGACCTTCTGCCGTGTAGTCCCCTCAAGCTCCCGTCCCGTACACGGACGATCACTTGAAGTTTTTTGGGGATTTGTGGATGTTGCAAGGTGACGGATCCTGCATCATGCCGCCAGGACGGACAGGCGGCGGCGAGCACGATCCTGATGCCCCTGGGCCCCAGTTAACAGAGCAGCCAGGTTTCCGAACTCGACCTGGTGCTTTGGGGTCTTTGGCCTATCGCCGTCCTGCCAGTGCCCTGACTTCTTTTTTAAGGAGAGAGGAAAAAAAGAATGAAGCCATGGACAGGGTGTTTCGCTTAACACGGATTCGGCACATCGGTTTCCCCTTTTAAAAGGTGAACGGCGGCGAAAGCCTGCCGCCTCAAGGCGTCGCCGGGAATCCTTCACCTCTGCTTCGAGCCGAAACCACCGTCGTCCTCCGGCGACAAGAGGACGCCGGCTCGCTAGGTTGTCACGTCCGTTTCCGCCCTATTACTGTTTCCTATTCTCAGACTCTCCACGGAACCGGAACGAAGTGAGAGATGTTACGAGGGCCGCTGGGACACTCCTTTCGGAGGCAGGCAAGCTAGCAGCGGCCTCCTATGTTGGACGTCGAGGCCTACCCGCCCCCCTTGCCGCCAGTCGCATGTCCGGTACTCCACGCCGCCCGGCTAAGTATGCCTCGCCTCGAGGATCATGAAGATCGCCCGTCATATGTTGTCGTCCACCGACCATTCCATTTTCAGTCCATGTGGGCGTTTCACGGCAAGGCTCACCCGGCGATGCGAACACAACGGTCGCGTACGTCCATATCCGAAGCCCTACTTGGCAAGAATTCGCTGTCTCAAGAGCTCCAAACCGGATACAGGGCCTGTGGCGAACGGATCTGGAAGTTCAGCGGTTTTCTCGATTCCATATCTCGCGGGGAGGGTACAAGCTCAGTCCCGGATCTATACCAATGGCGGAACGCATGGGCCCAGAGGAACTACCAAGTCCTTCGTAATGTCTCCTCCACCGAGCTCTTTCGAGCAGGTGCCCTTGAGGAGCTGCGACGCGTCTTTCTGCGTCGCTCGCCTATGGGTATATCTTACCGGCACGGAACGGGTTCGACGGAACAACATCAATCGCCTCACTACCTATCGTCCCCCCGAGTCCGGTTTATCTGTGGACACGCCTCCGGCGACTTCCGGCGCAGAGCACAGAGGCTGCAAGGTGGGCGACGATGGAGCCGGGATGAATCTGGTGGCATGTTTCGCTGGCTGACGGCCACGTTCGGTCCCAGCTTGGTAGTATGGCGGGTATGCTGGCAGAGGGCCGATGGCTAGCTTTGAATTCCCTCACATTGGAATAGATGGTAGTAAAGAATCAGTGTCGGAGTGTCTTTCGTTTATGGTCTATCTCCATCTACGTCTCATCGCTTCTGTGTCTAGGCTAGGCCGTATCATCGTCATCGTCATTACTCATGGGAAATCGTTATGCCCTGAAAATATCATCCTGCACCTCCCAGGCCTCCCACGAGGGCTCGTCGGCTCCGTTGGGTCTCGATGCCCGATTATGTCCGACGCGCAACCCCCCAACTTTGACGGCCTCCCTCGGCCACCTCACCTCCGCATCGAATCCCTGGCTCCATGCTCTGTGCATCATATCCTCCGCAAAAAGTTCGGGATGGAGTCGCTTTACGCTACACAGGGCCCGCTTACCGACCTCGTCCACAGAGTCGTGGTGCCGCAGGTCGAAGAAGGCCGGGTTGTGCGTCTTGCGCAGGTTAGCTTGGACTTCGGGTGGGTACGCGCCTAGCGACAAGAGAAATACGTCGTACTGGCACAGGCTGGTCCGACAGACCCACGAGCCGCCCTCGGTTGCGCGCCGGTACAGGCCGGCCATGGCTCCGACGGCGCCCAGGGCGCCCGTGCCGTAGTCGGACATGGGAAATGGGGGTACGACGGGCGTGTCCAGCCCCATAAAGTGGCCCTGTTCCCAGGCAACACCGGTGACGCAGTCTGCGATCTGTTGCCATCCCGGGCGTCCTGCCCACTCTGCCCTGGTAACGCCCAACTCTGATCCGCCGAAGCAGTCCTCTGCGACGTAGACGAAGCCCTTGCCGCGGCTTGCGGCGATGGCGGCCAGTTTGTCGGGTCCATAGCCCAGGCGGTCAATGACACCTGGCCGATAGCCGTCCAATATGACGTCCGCGCTGGCGAGGAGCGACTCGAAATTTGCGCGATCTTCTGGGTCTTTGAGGTGCAGAGAAGTGGTATGCTTGCCGGTGTTGACGTCCACTTGGAAGAAGGGGACGTCGGGGAGGTTTGGCGAGGTCACTTTGAGGACAGAAGCGCCATGGGCCGCCAGGGAGCGGCCGATGGTTGGACCGGCAATAACACGGCAGAGCTCCAATACTCGGATACCACTGAGGCACTGCTCGGCTCCCGAGCTGCTGTGTTGCGGCTCAAAGGCGGCTGGCGGCGTAGTAGACTCTATCGACTTGACGGTCAGAGGAGGGAGTCGTTGAAGCGCTTTACCGTGGGGCGTGTTTGAGAACTGTTCTTTCTTGAGCACAGGGGCCCCGGCCTGGCCTTCTTTTTGGTTCATCTCTTCCAGCTCATGCACGGAGAAACGCTTCATTGCGTTCTCGATCGTTCTGATACACTCCCTGTATCCCTCAAGCTCTGGGTTGAAGGCAGGCAGGCCAATCATGTTCAAAGCCCTGGAGGCCTCAAGTGACCCATGGAGGTGATAGTATTCGCCGGCATCCTTGGTTTCATAGAGATTTGCTGAGAGGCGCCTGTACAGGATGGACTGCGCCTGGTTCAAGTCGGTATCTGCAACGTGTAAGCAAGGGGTTTGTTGTCCAGCTATGTCTTATGTACCTGGGATTTTGGACTTGACGCTGGGGTGAGCTTTATCCATGCCATCAACCGTTGTGACATAGGCTGATATCAGGAAGCACGCTGTACGTGCTACGTCTACCTCGATATGTCTCTGGACTTGAGCACCGTGCCGAAAATCCGCCATGGCGGCAGCAGCCATGCCCTCTAGAGCTTTGATGGAGGCCGTCGCCTCTTGTTCCTTGAGGGGGCATGGGAAGAAAGGGACATCGCCCTGTGGCGCGGTGAAAGCGACGTTTCGCAAATAATCGACAAACTCGGGCGGAAGCTGTTGTTGGCACACGGCGATGAGTGCAGCCAACGCATTCTCGGACCCTTTCTTGACTGAGTAGCTTGTCGCAGCCCTTTGAGAGCCAGGTCTTTTGGCGCCCATTTTCAGGCGATGGTGTTGATGTGGTGGTCCAAAGTCGTGAAATTAGGGAGAGTGGAGACGGGCAAAGTCTCCGATAACTACGTTCTTCTATACAAGGCCAAAGTATATATGCATGAATCAGAGGACACAGCCGAGCGGCTCTTTAGTTAGCCGGTCGGCTGCTGTAAGTTGATCTCTCCACCAAGACAAGACAATTGTTGAAGGATGCGGAGTTAGGAACAAGCAACCCCATCGGACTAAACAGGCTCGGGAGCGGGAAGCGGGTAGCGCGAGGGCCAGTGAAAGAGACGGGGGCTGTCGGCTACGTTGGATCAAACGGACTTTGCGATTTGGCGGCATCCGTGCTAGGATGGCCTTGCAGCAAGCCCGGAAGATGCCCGGATCCTAATGGGGACAGCCGAGGCAGGATATTTGGCAGAGAAAAGGGCGCTGATGTAAACGGGATACCGGCATATGAAGATCCACATGAGAAATATGACCATGGAAGAGGTCTGAACAGAATAGCCACCATCGAGGGCAGATATGGTGGCCGACCTTGGAGGGATGTAATTAAGGGTGGGGTTGAAACAGGAACTGGGTGCGAGCGACATGTAGTCGGCCGATGCGCTTCACCCATAGTCGATAGACCAGAAGGTGCGGTAACGTCGGTGGAGACGCACATGTTGAAGAAAGACGGGTTAGGTATCTGGAACCATGGACGCGGAACCTGCAGGCCAAGGGGCACCGAAGGACACAGCGGGAACACAAAGACCATGGCAAAAGACGCTTGGTCAATGACAGGGGCACCTCGGCCTCAGCATTGTCTTTGGGTGAATGGCGATGGCAATCTGGTGCCAATGATGTGATGCTATCGAGTTGCCACTTTTCTAATATTCGAAAAGAAGGGCAAGGTCTTGCGAGCCGAGTTCGAACAAAGAGGGCCGGAAGCGGCAGTTGACCGACTACGAAAGTTAGCGGGTGCAACATCCGACCCGATCGATGACCGTTGTTTGCGGGAAAAATGAATAAGATAAGACAATGCTAGAACCTTCGTCCACGATAGCGGTCGGTCCTGTGTTATGTCAGGAGGTGAGCGGGCGTTTTTGCGGTTATGGAAGGGTTGGCTTCAACCAATCTGCGGCTGCCGCATGCACGAGAGTGGCAGGACGGAGCTGGTGATTGCGAAGTTGCCCGCAGAGCATCCGCCACCGGGAAAGCGTTGAGAGTGACGGGATAAGCATATATGGATGGTAACGATGGACGGGCGCATAGCATATTGGAATGGGACGCGAGGTTGAGGAGCACAAGTGAGATGTTGTGGTCGGTCAACCAGCGGAAAACATCATACCAATCCGTCGTTTCCTATCATGCATGCCCCCGTCACGTAAATGTGACCACGATTTGGTGTGCTGCGATTCATGTTTGACCTCTTGAGTCGGTGCGCTATCCGACAACCAACAGTTTGTGGGGTTTGACGCCGACGAGGACTGGAAGGAAAGCATCGGTATACAGCGACCGTGCAAAAGTTCGTGAGCAACCCCACTTACGCTAACCACCCGTATATTATCACCCTATCACTTCAACACTACAGGAGTCCGTGACAGGAAAGCGCGAATTAGAAAAAGAGAGGGTAGGCACCCGTCACTCATCTACCTACCTAGGTATTCTTGCCATTTATAACGTACACAATTCGCCGTTCTTACCAGCTCTGCACCTAACTCTAGCTGGGTACCTATTTTGCCCTGAACAACTGTTGCTGTGCAACCCCCTATGCATCACATCATACATCTACCTATGCATAGTACGCAGGAAAGCCTTGGGAGCTATCGACTTCGACAGAGGTCAACGAAAACTTTAGCATCGCAGATTAACCGCTCCCTTACACTACAGCAAGTCAACTTTTCATCGGTCCCACCAAACAAAAGTCAGCCTGACCGATCCACGAGAATCGACGTAGCCGAGTGTAGTGTAGCCCTCGCGATCTGGGCGATTGCTGCCAACGAGCCTGGTCTTGCCAGGCGCGCCGCCATCAACTTGAGCAGCATACCTTGTGTACCATTCTGTTGGAAACGTTCCAGTCGGAATGCGCGACTCGATCGAGAACCTGCCGACCCCGATGAGAAATAAACACTTCCGATCAACAGTCAAGCACAGGGGGTGGGTTCTGGGCTTCTTCGCGCTTTGGTCAGTCAACCCTCCCTCGCCCGTCTTTTGTGTTCACTTACTCCCGCCAAGCGCCTACACCCCAGCCTACCCGGCCAAAAAGGTCAGCCGAAGCGTGGCCGCCACACCTCCGGGATCATGCCACCCTGGCCCCTTCCAGCTTCATCTGCCATACTACCTCTATCTGGGGCAGCAGGGGAAAGAGGGTAACAAACGCCGCTATATGCCAGATGATGTCTCGAGCATTCTTGCTTTTCTTGTTAGGCTAGAGGCAGCGCCATGGCTTGGAAGCTAGCAGGACACTTTGATTCAGCTCCTCGATCGAGGCTATGCTCCTGGTGCATGAGCCCTCTGGACCTTTCCAGAGCTCCCCACCAGCACCGTGGATCTACAGGCACTCTACTAGTAGCCTAAGGTACCTAGGCTGCGAAGAGCCTGTCAGCCGGGTACCGGGCGAAATTGCCCTAGCACCCCCCTCCATCAAACAAAATATTAGAGATCATCCATTACCGCCTCGTCATGTCGTACGCACGTACATCTTACGCAGATCGTCTTTCGCAGGCAAACACTATGCCTGGCACAAGCTAGCACGCCATTTCAAGGGCAGCTTCCAGCTGAACCTGTTGAAAGAGATGGCAGCCCATCAAATGCAACGGCTGTGCCAGTGTGCAGGTTGGTAGTGGCAGATCTAATCGACGGCATCCTTTCGAATCATCTCCTCGGCACATCAGTCAGCATAATGTCCGTACAATGATAATCACATATCCCACTCCTGTCAGGCGGATACACGGTCCCTCTCAGCTAAGGCTACGCTACTAATGGAACGGGATGCGACAGGAAAGCAGGCCGGATTGATTGCGCAATCTCTCTCCTCCTTAAACACTGTTAGATTGGTATTTTAAACACTCTCGAGCGGCCACAGACGACTTCGTAATTGAGACGTTGTCCTTGTGTATCTGTCTGCTCTCCAAATAGAAGAATCGGTGACGCTGTCACGACCGCCTTCTAGACCGGTAACTACCGCGTGCGGGCGTGTCTTGGCCTCGACTCTCGCATGCCAACCAGCAAAAAGAAACGAAAAAACAAAAAACAAAAAACCGGTTGGACCTGGGGGCCTGGGCTCGTGTCTGATCTGTCACCTGCTGGAACGGACATTTAGGGCCTCGCCTCACAAGGCTCGGGGCCAAGGAGTCAAGAGAGTCAAGTTTGGTTCACCTACGCCCCTTGACTTGAATCGAGCCCGCTCTCGAATTCCTCGAAATTCGACCTGTTCTGCTCTAGACCCAGATCCAAGTCTATTGGGGGGGGGGGGGGGGTGGATTGCTGATTGCCCATCAGACTTGACAAACCCCCTTGCCCTACAATCGTAATCGTACAATGCGGTCGTCCTAGCTTCAATGCCTTGTTCACACACCCCTTGCTCAATACTTCCCCCCTTCCTCCCCCCTCCCCTGGTCTGCATCCTTGATACTCTTGGCCCCCGCTCAGCATCGCATCTTGTTGTGGTTGTACGACTCAAGCTCGCCTTAGAAGCTCGACTCCATGACCCTGCCTCGTCTACTTTGCTGAGCCTGAAGGTGGCTCCTCTGGTCAATATTGGCTCTCGCCCAGAGTTCCCAACCCCCTTCCCTTTTACCAGGCCTGCCTTCAGTAGGGCGCGACAAGTGCATGCTTGCCCAATCGCGACCTTCTTCTGACTTCTGCATGGGCCGGCCTGGCCGCTTGTCCCATATCCGATCAAAGTCTCGCTGTTCCCTCCCTCCCTCTCCCGGGCCAGGCTCTTCTCCATCCTTTCCTCATCCTCGCGGCATTTCTCCTCGCCTCTTCTCCCTCACGTCCGTTCCCCGCCTTCGCCGACCTCCGCTGCCGCAACGGCGGTCCTCCTGTCCTGTCCCAACTCAATCCTCCCCTCCCATCCCGTCCCATCCCGTCCCCTATCGCTCGCCAGTCTGCGCCCATCGTACAAACCTGGATCTCCCCACGTCACATCTCATTATCGCGTACCTTGATTACTCTTTAAAGTAACCACCCCTACCCGAAGCTCAAGCTTCCCCACCTGCAGTTATCCTCATCACCCGCCATCGCCAGTTTGCTTGTCCCGCCCTCGGAACATGACAGAAAACCTTGACCAAAGAGTCGATCCCTACTAGTTTCCCGCTTCGGATCAGACTACGGAATACTCTCTGCGGCTGCGGCACCCGACCGATCGTCTCCTTGCCGCAACGCACGCTTAACGCAGCCTGCAGTGAGAGGGAAGCATGCGCATCTGTACCTGGTGCCTTCTATCCGCCATTCTGCAGTCCACCCTCCGGCATACCTTGTGCAGGAATCCGTGAACCCTCGGCGCGGCATCCTCCTTTGCCCTCTCCCACCCTCTTCCGCCCCTTCGACACACCTACTGCCCCAAACCCCAACTCCACCTCGTCGACTCATCGGATAGTGGGTATTGCCAGGGGTCCATGGACTGTCGGCTGATGCATCATCGTCATCGACAATGACCAGACCCAAGGTCCCAGAGGACAAACGTCAACGAACCGCCCAGGCCTGTGACACCTGTAAGCGCCGGAAACAGAAGGTGAGCTTTCCCTTCTCTTAGCTTGCTTTTGTGCCCCTTCCCTTCCCATCCTACCTGAGCTGTCGATTTGGAAGCCTTTTGCTTGACTGCTTCTTACTCTTCTCCTCGCCCGCTGTCGTCGTTGCGTCGGCTACATTCGGTTCTGGCATGCCATATGCGTCGAGGCGTTGTCTAATAATCCCGTCTGCTGCCCCTACTCCCGGGTGCCGTTCTCGGCTAGTTGCCTGAAGAGCCAAGCACAAGCACATATCAGCAATCACGGACAAAGATTCCTTACCCGACCATCGTCCCGTTTACGTTTCCTGACTCGAGTCCTCATTATTGTCTCGCTGTTTGGCAAATGTCAGGATATCAACAAATGTATTGCCTCTCACCACGACGATCTTGGGTCTAGAATCCAACATTGATTCATATTCATCGTGCCCGCCTGCAGACCTTCCCTTCTGATCGTCAACATCACGTTGCCAGCCAAGTTGGCCGATCCAAGTGGGTATGGGGGGTATATCAGTACGTACAATCGGTCTGGTATCAGAATTGTTCTTCGCAGCATGATGCGTAAGAATCACTGGACCTTTTTAAACGGGGCGTCTTCTACAATGCCTGGAATGACCCTTGGAAGGACATGTCCCAGTGGGCAACCCGACGATCTGGTCACAGCTTTGCTAGGATAATTGGCTCGTCCCGTAGAGAGCTCCAGTCTCGATCTACAATGAGGTTCCGTCATGCTGGTCTCGTGGGCACCACCACATCCCAAATTTGCGAAAGACCTTAGACTCGGCAAGTGCTTGACACTTATCTCTTTTGCTCGGACCTTACCCGATCCTCACTGCCGAGTTCCCTTCATAGACTGACCAATACTTCCAAAGTGTAACGGTTCTCGCCCATGTGCCACATGTACCAAGAGGAGCCTGGTGTGTACCTACACCACAAGCAGCGGCTCCGAGCAAACTCCCCCGGACCAAACAGCTTCTCCCTCCAAGCGTCGCAATATTGAAGAACTGCCCACCGCAAATCCAGCAGTCCCCGATGGCTCTCTCGCATCTGCGAGTCCTGCAGCGGCTACGACGCCATGGGAGTCCAAGCCGCAGCAGCTGGTTACCGAGGAGAATCCAGCCGTCAGTTTTGACGTACAACCCTCCGTCGAAATCGACCATGAGACGACAGCAGCGGACCGAGAGTTCGACACCCGCTCCAGGCATAGCACAGCATCGGGCCCGGACGAGGAAACCTCGCTCATGCAGTCGACCAGGATGCTACAGGACCCCACAGGCAGACTTCGTATAGTGCCTTCTCCGGGCGCCGCATGGCTCGAATTTGCTAACCAGATGTATAGTCTATGTGGGCGACTCGGCGTCGCTGGCATACTTGCAGCTCATACGGATGATTGTTGAGGCGAGCGTTGGCCCCAGCGACTTCACCTTGGACCCTAGCCGCCACAAGATCATGGAGGCTACCATAGCAATGCCGGCAAACATACGCCCTCCGCACATCCTACCTGATAGAGACACAGCCAACGCCTTGATTGATTCATTCTTCACAAACGCAAGTGACCCCATTTCGTGCCAAGGGGAGAGCGAGATGTTCGTTTTCTAACTTTCGCAGACTCGCGGTCTGATTGAGGTTTTCAACAGGGCAGCCTTTGAAAAGTCTGTCGAAACATGCTACTCGGATCCCCTGGCAGCGCAGTCCTCCTTTCTCTGCTTGTTGTATTTGACTTTTGCCATTGGGACGGTCCTTGGCACGCCACTTCATGGCAGCAAGCAAGATGGAATCTTCAAGAAGCTCCACGCGAGCGAGTACGATCGCGCAGAGCTCTTTTTCCGAAGCGCAAAAGCCCTTGGTGATCCTGTCACAGGGTTCGAAGATGCAGACTTCTGGTCCGTGCAGGCCTTATCGTTGATGGCCATCTACATGCTCGCGGTGTCGAAGCGCAACGCGGCTTATGCTTACTTTGGTAAGATTACACCCTCATGAGTTCATGAAGAACGTAGTTGTTTGACCTTCTGCTCCAGGAATGGCCGTTCGATCCGGCTTTGCCCTCGGTCTGCACAGGGTCCAAGAGAACCATTTCATTTTCAAGAGCCACGAGATCAGACTTCGACGGAACCTCTGGCGAAGCCTGTTCGTCCTCGACCGTTTTCTTGCTGCTTCTCTTGGTCGCCCAGTCGCCATCGACGAGGAGGAGTGTTCTACAGAAGCCCTATTGGTGTTCGAGAAGAATGCTCAAGGGGAGCTGGTTCGCGTTACAGACCCGAACGACGGACTTGACGCCGCCGTGCGGTCTTGTCGAATCATTGGGCAAATTCTAAAGAAGATATATGCTCGGCGACGAATATCGGTCCGCCTTGCCCAAGAGATTTGGGAACGATGCAGCAACTGGTACTCTACACTCAGTCCGGACTTGGCCGGAGGGCAAGTCCTTGCCGATCCCAGTAATCCGGCACAAGGCATCGCAGCGCTCCATGTCAATCTGCTCTACTGCCACTCGATACTTTTACTGACTAGGCCGTTCTTTCTATGTCTGCTAAGCAAAATACACGGAGAGCGAAGCGGCCTCAACTTACCGGTCCCCCGCTGGATTAACCGTATGTCGAGATACTGTGAGGCATGCCTGCATGCATCCAATCAGACGATCAACCTCGTACAAAAGGCATACGAGAGCAACTACCTCCCACAACGCAATCCCTTTGTTCTGTTCGTGACCCCCCCCACCGAACCACCAAAGCTCGTCCTACTGACATTATCCGCAGCTACTTCCTCTTTGCAGCATCCCTCATCGTTCTGAGCAACGAGTTCGCGGCGATGTACCCCAACCCGAGCTATGAGACCTCAATATCCAACACGATCGCTATCATGCGTTACTGCGCCGCCAGTGACCCACAAGCTAATCGACTGCTCTTCATTCTTACCTCATTCCGCAACGTCATTTACGAACTCCGACAAAAGAAAACAGAGCAGCCGGCCATGCCCGCTCCTCCAACATTATCGCCAACGTCAACTCAAGATCCAATCAGCACCATCTTCCGGTCTTCCAGAGTATCACGGAAAAATTCATTTGCAACCAACACCTCAGGGCAATCTGCCGCCTCCGTTAAGGCGATGGCTCCGCCGCCGCCTTCCGCGAAGACGGACCACAGCTTTTCAACGCCGACAGGCCCTCACGCAGGCCAATCGCCTGCAGTGAGCACTCCCGGCATGTCTCAGGGCGAACAAAGCGTTAGGATGAGCGGCGACTCGGACACGGCCGACGGAGAGCTTGAGTTTGACCAGTTATGGGGTTGGTCAGCTGTACCCAACACGACAGGCGGCTCCCTGGCAGGGGGATCGGCAGCAGTCCCTGCCGGAGCCCCTCCGGCGTTGATGACAGCGGCGACGCCGCCAAACGCTCCCACCTTCCCAGGTCCCGGATCGGGTCAAGGGTTCCAGGGCTTCCCAAGCTTCATTGTGCCTGGCGGTCCTAACGGGAGTGGTGTTCCGGCGGTCGCGGCCCCGGGATACGTGGCCACCCCCAACGTGCCAATGTATGTTCCGGCGGAGTACTCATAGTATGGGTAAGGGTCAAGGCGTACTGGATCCGGTCAGCGGAGGACGTCAACCTGCAAAGGTCAGTTGCTATCGGCGACGTAAGAACCATTGAACGAGCCTAGAAGGCTAGACGAACCCCATCCTGGAAGTTGAGGCCGTGTCTCGCTCTTAGTGGTCAGGGTCTGGAAGAGGATTTTTGGACATTCATATGCACGACGGCTCGACCCGTGCAAACATAACATTCAAGCGATGGGGGACGGTGAACGAGACGAGGCCGAAGATACCCAGCAGACGGCGAGGAAGGGAATGGTTTGTTTGCTTGTGTTGAAATTAGAACAAAACAAAACAAAACAAAATAAAATAAAGGTGTAGAGTGGCGAGGCCGACGGCACTAGGGCATTGAGATGCATAAATGTTTTAATGAGAGGGAGTAGTAGGGTCTGCAACCTGTGGTCATTGGTCATTGGACTCATAGCAAGGCCAGAGGAGAAGAGGTGGAAGCATACAAGGCCAAGCAACAATGAGAACAAGCACGAAAGGAACCAAACACGATTTAAAAAAAAACCACACAACTACATCCATCCCTTAGTGCGATAATTGACACCTGCGTGTGTCACGTGCGTGAATTCATGCAGCTGTCCAAGGGAAAACCCAATACACACTATGGCTATCATTGCTCGATTTGATGTCTTTGTTGATTCATCATGGTGACCTGAAGCCGAACGGCCCCCCCCTTTCGTGGGGACCGCCAAGACAACCTCGACAGAGGCAACCAAAACGCCACGCTTCACGCGCCGCACAGGGCAAAGTCGTACTCTAGTGTCCACCTTGCCTTGGGTTCCGACACCCTGGGCTTGTGCTCGACGATCAGGTCCTCCTTGACCGCCAAGGCTGAGTCGTCCTTGAGGTACTTGCTCTTCTTATCGAACAGCTGCGTCGTGACGGGCCGGTGCCCGTCGGCGGAGATGATAAGTGGAGGTGCGCAGGGCGGTACGAATGCCGGTGGAGGAGCTTGAAGGAGCCTCCCGCCCGGCACGTCGTTGAGTATAGGGTAGGGAACGGCCTTGAGGCAGTGCAAAGAGTACTGGCTCTCGCCGTCGGTCCGGAAACGTCCCCTGAGGTCCATGTCCGGCTGGCTTGCGTGCTGCTGCTCGTGCATGCCGTTTAGCGCTGTGTGCCAGATGCCGGTCGTGGCATCCTTGACGGGCCAGCCGTGTTGTTCGAGGTCGCGGCCGGAGAGGTGATGGAGGCTTCCTGGTATTCGGAGGAATCAAGAGAGAAGACGATGGAGCTGCCGTTGAGAGGATCAGAGAGTCGTCGTGGTAGAAGGGGCCGAGAATGGCGGACGAGGTAGGGCTGATTTCGAGAGACGAGGCAGTCTTTAACTGGAGCTGTTTCGACGTGATTTCGTCAACGAGAGATTCGAGGCCCAGGATGCCGCAGAGGGGCTGTGTCTCGTTACGGGTGTTGCTGGACATCTGACCGGCCTCGTTGATCTAGCACAGCAAAGGAGAGTTTACGTTAGTGGTCGGGTGGTCCTTCGAAATAGTCCGAAGTCCGAGTCATAGACTGCCTTGCCGGCCGGCGCGCGGCCGGTGCCTTTGGCGGTGCTGGAGCCGTTTTGATCTGCCATGGTTCTTGGACTGTTGGATTCGTAAGTTGATATGTTTTTCGTTCGGTTTTTAGGGTTCGCGGGGCGTCCCAGAGCGGGCATAGGTTCGTCGGAAAAATGCTAAACTTTGAATATATTAGAGCGACTCTTGCGCAAGGGGTCTTGGTTGATTTCACCAAGTGTAAGACTGGAAGAGAAGCTAACGACTGGCCCAGTGTCCGCTGTTCAAGAAGGTGAGATGCGCGAGCACAGTCCCCCGTCAGATTTTAGTATATACTTATGACTTAGGAGGAAGGAAACTCTATTCCCACGGAAAACCAACGATTATGAAAGCGACAAGTCGGATGCGTGATCGTACAGCAATCTTGGTTAGACACATCCAGATCAGGAGAGGGAGGGGAACCGTCCGGGACGCGACATCGATAACCGGAGGCGATGGATTCTCAGGCGGCGAATCTGGTTCGTTGCGTCTTGGGAAGCAGCCATGGGATCAGACTCCGCAGGAATAACCAGAACGGGTACAACAGTTTGCAGAGGTCGCTCGTCGTCACCAAGGGGCATCGCAGCCGAATCACTTCAATCATCCACACCTCGGCCAGACTCAACACTCAGCACAGTCACAGGCGGCAGCGGAGAAAGTTCTATGAAACCGGGATGCCGGCCGCGACCAGAAGGAAAGGTCTTACCGTGATGGCAGACGCCGGATGCGCATGGTGTTGGAATTCCGACATAGGTTGCTAGCATGACTAGCTGAACAGTCGCTCAGGGCTATGCGAATTGAGTTTGCTGAGAGGAGCTAAAGTATGTCCATGCAGCGCATTAGCTGCGGTCATCATGTTTGGATCCGTCGTCGATAGCTTTTGGCGATGGCGTTGCGAACACGCGAGTGACAGGCGGCCCGTCCGGCGTCATACAAAGAGAGAGGTTTCAAATCAGACCATAGTCGAGAACCCCTGCAGCGGGGGGCTTTGACAAGACCCCGGCAGGGGTCTTACGAGGCGATGAGAAAGATCAAGGGCAGCCCTGGATGATTTAGGGCTCAATAGATGGCGGTGAGGATCATTCGACTGTGAATCCGCAAGTCCTGATGCGTAGTATATGACCTAGAGAGTCTGGGCCGTCTTGCGTAGTCTTTCGTACGATGTGTACATACAAATTGACATGGGTTGGGGGGACGAGGAAAGACAAAGGAGTCTAGAACAAAAAAAAAATAAAAAAAAAAAAGGGGGGGGGGGGGGGGGGGGGGGTGCGCAAGACATGTGTTGTTCCCAACTTCTATTCGGTATGATGGAGAAAATTAGCGAGAGATCAAGCAGGCCGTACGTACTATAGAAGGCGTTTGCCGAAGAAGGAAGGAATCGGACGCCAGACGGAGAAAGTGGAAAGTGGCCGCTGGGTCGAAGTTGCATCGTGGTACTAGATTGTATCGCATATTGGTCGCAGCAATGACCCGAATTCACACCATGAAAAGCGGCAACCCGCCAACAATCGTATGCTCCGTGGGTGGCTTTATGGGGTCGGGAAACATGCATCCACAGCAGACCAGGAGCCCCGTTCCCCACTCTGTTGACCACCTGAACAACGGGCCGTGGTGAAATTCTGTCGAATTTTCGGACTGTGGATATCACGCAAATCCGGCCGGCACTTCTCAAACACATTCCTTACTCTTTTGGTCCTGCTCCTTGGCAATATCTTTCAACCTCAGTCGTGACGTCGTTAATATCGGCCCTGGAAGCTTACCGAGCACCGAGACGGTAGATTTTTTTTTTTCTTGTTTTCTTTTCTACTCATTTCGTTGTCGTGGTTCACCTTATTGCATTGGAATTGGCTTGGCAGCTCGACGACGGAATGTACATACGTCGCCACGCTCAGGCATGTCGACATTATACCGGGTTTCTTGTCAGGCTCACGATAGGCCAATAATAGAACAAACGTTATTTGGGAATTTGGTCCGGATTATCTCTTCCTACTGGCACACCCAGAGAGAGCACCCGGTAACCAACACAAACACACACCCTCTTCCCCTGTTCGATCATTTCTCGTCCCCGATAGTGTACATATTGAACCTCGATGAGACGCTGGCACTATTGGCTGCCACTTCATTCTCTTCCAGCGCCAGTCCCTGTCGTTCTCCCTCCGCCGTCCGTCCCGATGCTCCACTGGGACCGGCCCGCCATTGCCCCCACCGAACCGTTAGTGCCACATGGAAAACCCCACTGCGAAAGCCACGAGTGCGCCCGGGCCCACTCATCAACCCGTTCACAACTCGTGCGCCAAGCGTGTGTACCACTAAAGCTCCCGGTGAGGGAGGGAGCGTGCGATAGAAACATTTTTCGTTCCACCACCGATGCGACATCGTTAGTTTCGGGTGCCGCTGCTACGCTGCCAGAGGTTTCACAGACGCCATGTCCTCCCGCCCACATGAGCACCTCGGTGATGGATAGGGCGTGGCCAAGAGAAGTATGAGATCAGCATTTTCCCCCCTCGGGCTTGGAGTGCCGAGCCCGCTTTGGACTCGCACAGTGAACATCAAACATTTGAACCAACGACCTCCTCGGCCCCCTCCAGGCATTGCGGCCATTGTTAGTCGTGAGAGAGGATGCAGATCGGGGTCGATCGCCATTTCCGTCCGGGTAGAGCCGACGTGGAGAGAGTTCTGTCTCGGTCTCGTCGCGTCGGAGGCGCAATCGCGCTTGTGGTGACTCGTGAGTGACAGTTGTGACCTTGGCGCGGCTGCAGGATGCATGATATACTCAAGAGCCTAGCTTATTACTTTACTGACTCCGGCCAATAACAACGTCAAGCGAGACCGTCGATAAGATCAGATCAGTCAGTGCCCGGCTGCCAAGGCTTACCTGGGCTGATCACGCTGTGCTGCTCGCCATATAGCCTTTGTGTCCCGTAGCAGGCAGACTTGCCCATTTGTTTTTGCACAGTAGTGGGTGCACCAGGTCACGGGCTGACACCTTTTTCTTCATGTCTCGTATAGTGGGTGGTTTGGTGTCTCGCATCGTCGAGATTCGGGTTTCCCCGGTCCTTCGCCCACCTATTGTCCACTTAAATCGAGATAGTTGTGAAGTCAATGGCTACAAAAACATCATCTAACATAACCGTTCAGCGTGAGAAGCGAATCGGAGCTATTGAAGTGATGGGTAGAAATTACGTGTAGTCCGCGATGGGAATAGAGAATATACAGAGTAAATACCTGGCCCCGATGTCGTAATGGCAACCCAGCCGTCTTCTTCTTTTACTTCTCTACCTATATACGTGGCCAGCATTTTTCCCATCATTTTCCCCCTCCGCTCTTACCCGGATCTATCCAGTGTATGAAATATCGAATCAAGTGCGATAAAAGCAGATAAAAAGAAGTGGGTGCTAGGACACCTTCTCAATGTTCCCTGTTTGCGAGTCCCTTTAGTCATACAAAGTTCGTGTTTCCGTGGCGCCAGTCGTGTGGTTTATCGTGGGATACTTACCAGGTCGTCGGACCAAATTTCATGCCAGGTGCCGGTGTCGACTGGATTGCCGTACCCTGGGCGTCCATGGTCGCGGTGACGATTTCGTTGCCCCACCACTTGGGAGGTTCGATACCGTTGAGCGTGAAGATGAGGAAGATGACGAGCGTGGACAGGGCCAGGCCGAGGTCAAGGCCCGAAGATGTGAGGTAGTTGAGGCGCGACCACCAGGCAAAGTGCTTCTTGCGGATATGCTGCTGGAAAATGTAGCCGACGACGCCCCAGCTGAGGTAGTTGAGGGGCGTCGCGGGCGGGATCGCGCCGGCTCCGCCAAAGATGAGGGGCGCCATGAGGTACTTGATGGGCGACTTGGGCCACTTGAGGGCGGCGAAGTAAAAAATGACGGGGAGGATGGCGCCGAGGCCGAAAAAGATGAAGAGACCTGAGTACACCTGGCCTGGGGAAAACATGCGGGCGGGTCCGATGAGACCCCAGATGACGGAGGCTGCGAGCTGGTCAGCAAAATGGACGTTGAGCACTGAGAATAAGGCAGACGTACCGGCAAAGAATACGCGGCCGCCTGGACAGGAGAACTTGTTCTCCTGGTGTGGCTGACAGACGTCAGGGATGTTCTTCAGCGCGGCGTTGAGAACCGCGATCTGGATAAAGCACGAGAAGGTCGTGGCGACGACTTGGCACATGAACATGGTTCTGGGGGGGATCTTCATGTAGTGGCCAAATTTCAGATCAGAGACGAAGCCCAGAGATTGCGACATGGTGATGTAGCCGAAGGTCTTGAAACTGTTGGAAATGTCAGAGCACGGTGAGAGAAATATCCCCGGTGAGGACTTACATCATGAGCGCAAGCGGCCGGCCGGGTTGGATGTATCCGTAGATGAACTCGGTCAACACGTTCAAGCCGATCTGGTTGTTGGTGACAGCTTGAATGATGCCGATGGGCAGCGAGAAGCCAAACGAGATGGCCACGGCCAAGAGGAAAGCCCACCAGGTGAGGTTGGTCGGGTATGCCAGGACGGTCACGAAACCGAGACCGAGCATCTAGACCCTGTCAGTGAGGTCACACTAAAAACGATGCAGCGGAGACTCACAAGCACAAACAGGCTCATGTACCACCAAGTTGGTGCCTCCTTGTACTTCTTCATGAGCTTCATGTGGATATCGGGCTTTTCCTTGTTGCTATTCTTGTACTGCGCCCAAATCTGTTTGCCATTGTGCAGGTATGTGTAGACGATCAGGGAGGCGATGGCAGCGAAAGACAGACCGTACGAAATTGCAAAAGTTGTGCTGATGAAAAGAGGCGAGTAGTTCTTGTAGGCCTCCACGTCAAGGGTGAGCTGAGGAGTCAAAATGCGACTGGTGTTGTACGGGTTGCCGGTGTTGTCGTACGTGCCAGAGTCACTCATAGGCAGGTACTGGGCATACCAGACACCGGTGTAGTGGAAGATAGAGGCGCCGATGACGAAGAAGGTAACAACTCCGATGAGGGTGTTGGCGATTGCGTGCCTATACGGGGTCAGCTTGAACCCCAGATAATTAACATAGCGTATCGGAGAAACTCACCAGGGGGGGATAAGCGGAGAACCAACGAAACCCGAAATCTGAGTCCAGTCGAGCGTCAACGGCAGAATTGAAAGACCGCTCGTGCCACCGAACAGCTGGTTGACGACGACATTGTTGGGTGCAATCCAAGTGGCAAACGCCATAATGCTTAGGAACTGAGCAAGGAAGCCGGGGATCCAGTAGTAGCAGAATGAAGCGAGGGTAATGAGACCGAACCACTTGTACCGGGGCATGCTGCCTCCGATGAAGCTGGGATCAGGTCGGTCGTTCACTTCGTACATGGCGTTCATCAAAGTGACGGATACTAGATTACCGGGCCAAATCATGGCCGCCGGGTAGACTGGGCATCAAGTCAGCGACCAGAAACCTTGACTTACTCATGTGAAACGGACCTAGGAACTTTCTCATGATGCCGGCAATGCCGTAGCCCAGCGACTGGGTCGATATCGTGAGAAGCAGCTGGAAAACGATGCCAAAGTCTTGCTTGTAGAAAACCAGCTGGGCCAAGATGATATCAGTGGCGTATGCGACCGAAAAGGAGACACCAGCCATCACGACGATGATGGAGTGCTCCTTGATATTGAAAGGCCCCGGATTCAAACTCCACTTGAGGCCAAAGGTGTTGTACTGCTTCGTTGGCATCACTTTGGCCCAGCCTTGGCCGATGGGCCAGGCGATGATTTGGGCGATCAGAGGACCAAGACCGATAGAAGGCTGTCGCAATGAGAACAGGGTGTTCATCGAAGCACCGACGGTGACCAACAAAAGACCGATAGTCCAGGCTCGAATGGTGTTGCATGGGACGTCCTCGTCGTAGTTGCGGACGGCAGCGCGCACTTCTGGGTAGGGCGAGTCCTCCTCCTCCTCCCTCTTCATAGCGAACTCATCGTCGACCTCTGCGGTTGGTGTCGAGCCCGCCTTGCTGATCCTCGTCTCGTACTCTTCGGGCAGGTTCGGATCTAAGAGAAGTTCATGTTCGGACCCTTGCTCATCTTCATCATCATAGCCATGATAGACACTTGACTCACCCCATTGCGAGAGCCGCTGCTTCAAGTCCTCGACCGGGTCATGGTCATGGTAACTCGAGGTGGTAGTAGGGTTGATCTCGCGCCCACTGACCTTCACCTCTGCTTTGGATTCGAGCCCGCGATCGTGGTCCGCCATCGTAGGTTCTGAAGCCGTGCCAGACGACTTGACGCTAGATGGTTGGGGCATGCTGACAGTATTCCCGAAAGCGTGGGAGCACAATCATCGACGCAGAGCTCGAAACGTCCAAAAGCAGGAGGAGGCAATGGGTTTCTATATAGGGGGGAGTCTACAGTGTCTAGGCGGATGGCGTTGAAGGGACGGAAGATGGGCATCAGCTGAACTACGAGGACCGATCCCAGACCAACATGAAGCAAAGGCTAGTTGTCCTTCTGATTGTATCGGATAAGCCACTGGCGCGGCCCTCTCGATGCAACGGTAGCGTGGTAGAGGAGTCTGGAGCAGGCTGCGGATGCAGATAACAGCGCAGAGGCCACTCCTTGCTTGTGGAAGCAGGGTTACTCGGCAGAAAAGTTTGGCAATCCGTAGTCCAGGATCAGACCAAGGGATGGCGAAAGCACCCACTGGGGCAAAGTATCGTTGAGGGTGTGGTGTGTGATGATCAGATGGTCGAGGGCGTCGAAGACCAGGTGGGCAAAGGCATGAAAGGGGGCTAGTCTCAAGGAAGGCGGGTTTCCCGGTTGGTGAAAAGGCTCGGACAACGAGAAGGCTGGGCGAGATTCAGTTGCTTAATGGGCGACCAACGATCAAAGAAACACATGCAACGCTGAAACCAAGCTGCGGCACAACTCAGCACAGATGCAGTATGGTGTGGCAACTCGAAGGCCACAGATAAGAGACTTGGTTTGCGGGGATGAAGGTGGGCGTTGAGTTTTGTAGATGCCGAAATGCGATGGGAGACCCTGCAAGACGGGGGAGGCAGGCCTTTAAGTTCCTGAAGGCTCGTTGTTTTCCTCTTGGAAGTCCAGGCTGGTTAGGCTAGGTATTGACGACAGCGATTTGGAATACCAGGAAGATCCCGGTGTCTGAAACTTGGCTCAATGGCGTCTGAAGAGATGAGATGTTATCCGCCAGGGATTCCGTCTGTCTCTTTGAAGGGGTGGATTGTGTGATGCTCCTAAGGCGACTGGTGAGTAACAATGCAATGGGACCGTCAAAGATGCCACCTCACGGGATCTAGAGGAGCATACCTACCTACCAGACAACGAGGTTCAAGGAGGCTTTCTCAAGAACGCTTTCTCAAGAACGCTGCAACATAAGGTTCGTCGACACGTACCTACCTACCTAGGGAAGAGGGGGGAAAGAGACAACGTGTAAGAATACGCCAGTCGCTACGTGTGTCGTTGCGTTGCGTTTGCGACGCGGTGGCCAGTTCCCCGGTTTCAGTCGGTCTCTGACTCCTGAGTGGCTGGACCTGACCCCAAACTCCATCGAGGTTATGCTAGCGCCCCCCGGCTTCCCGCTGCAGCTGGCCTTACCACCTACGATATGTACCCAGTAATTAATGGTCCCTTACTGCGCAAAGAAAGATACCTAGATCTATTAAGGTAAGATAAAGATCCCGCACTGTGATTTCGCCACTTTAGAGCCTCGTACTTTCCGCTATGACGGCCCCTGACTGCACAGTGTCTGCAAATGGCCTCTCTTCTAAGCCCCCTGCCAGTACGTACCGCGCTATCAAAGTCACACGTCGCGCCAAAACTGTATCTGTGCGGCGCAGAACTTCTTTGAACATTGTTCCAACTTCAAGTTTGTAACTGTATACGTTTACCTTTACCTCCCCGGTTCTTCGCCTGGTTACGGACACCTGCACTAACACACACACACACACACACACACTCTCTCTCTCTCTTTCTCTTGCTTCACTTGGCTCTCAATTCATCCCCGCTTTTGAAGCAGCGACCTGGCCCTTCCACCCCGCCCTTTCCCACTTTCTTGTTTCGCCATCTTCCCGGGTTACACGTCGGTGCGTTTTTTTGAACAAAACACGGCACACTCCCCCCCCCTTGGACATGGCCGAATGATGCGACGAGTTGTCGTGACAGGTCTCGGTGCCATCTCGCCTTTTGGTGTCGGCGTGCGCTCCACATGGAATCGTCTCTTAGCTGGCCAGTCTGCCATCACCAGCGTGGCCAACCTGGAGCCGCAAGCCCGCTGGAAAGGTCTGAATAGCACAGTTGCTGGTGTAGTCCCCAGTCATGGCTCAGATCCAGACCATTGGCGGCCCGGTGACTGGCTGGATGCCACGGAACAGCGTCGCATGTCTAGGTTTGCCCAGTATGCTGTGGCATGTGCTGAGATGGCCATGAAAGATGCTGGGTGGCAGCCGTCGTGCCAGGACGATCAAGAGGCCACAGGCGTCTGCCTCGGAAGCGGTATAGGGAATCTTGAAGAGATCTACGAAACGAGCTTGGCATTCAACCAACAAGTGAGAGGTCGCCGCAGTGATCGACGAGCGATGCCAAGCTAAAATTTGTTTGGGTAGGGCCATAAGAAAGTTTCGCCGCTGTTCGTCCCCAAGATACTCGTCAACTTGGCTGCTGGTCACATCTCGATAAAGTATGGGTTGCAAGGGCCGAACCATGCCGTCACAACCGCGTGTACCACTGGCGCCCATTCCATTGGGGATGCCATGCGATTCATTGCTTTCGGGGACGCGGACGTCATGGTTGCTGGCGGTACCGAATCTTGCATCCATCCCCTAACCTTTGCCGGTTTCGGAAGGGCAAGGTCCCTCTCCACGACCTACAACCACGACCCCCACGCCAGCTGCCGTCCCTTCGACCGCGACCGCAACGGTTTCGTCATCTCGGAGGGGTCCGCAGTCTTGGTGCTGGAGGAACTTGAGCACGCCAAGGCCCGGGGCGCCCGTATCTACGCGGAAGTGAGGGGTTACGGCTGCAGCGGCGACGCCCATCACATAACAGCGCCGCGTGAAGACGGCCATGGAGCCTTCCGCGCCATGAAGCTCGCCCTCAAGAACGCCCGCGTTCGACCGGAGGAGGTGAGCTACATCAACGCACACGCCACTGGGACGCAGGTGGGCGACGCGGCAGAAGCTTCCGCGATACGACGCATCATGACAGGCGAGGAGGGTTACGCGGAGGAGTCGTGTGTCACGGTGAGCAGCACCAAGGGTGCCGTCGGCCATTTACTAGGGGCGGCTGGCGCTATTGAGGCTCTGTTCACCGTGTTATCAGTCGCCGAGGTAAGTCGCCGCCTTTCGGTTCTGAAACCGAAACTTTGTCTCCACCAGACTCCCTGTCTTAATAGATTTCGCTGACCATGATGCTAAAGGACATCGTACCACCCACGCTGAATCTTGAGAATCCGAATGTGGGAGGATCCATGAATCTCGTGCCGCTTCAAGCGCAGACTAAACGGGTTGACAACGCTATTTCTAATAGCTTCGGCTTCGGCGGCACCAATGCCTCGCTTGTTTTCTCTAAGTTACGCTAAAGTGAGGAGAGCGGTGCCGATGGAGCCAGAAGTACCTTGTAATGACAGGCGTATCCACGTTTTGCCGCAAATTGGCTCGGGCTTTTATTCCGCATGTTTGCTTACTCTTAACCTTGAAATGTAAATTTGGGAAGCTCGGATATCTTACAACTCTAATGATTGGATCACCGAGTTCTAATAAGTATAACTGCTGACGGGCGTGCGTGGACTGCGTGCGTGGCCAGTGTCTGTTATGGGTAGCAGTATCTGAGCTGGATTTGGTTGAACAGCATCTCCGGCGTGAAAAGTATGTACTGACACAAGTCGGTTTCTGTGAAAGTGTGTACGTGGAAAGGAACATTTCCAAACTGAGATTCACCAGAGGGAGACCAAGCCCAATGCTCAGATGGGTGGCCAATGTAAGCGCACCATCTAAAGCAAACCGTAAAACGTGTAACTGGAAATAATGCGGTTGTAGCCCTGGAAGATTCGTGGTTTAAACTTGGCCGACATCACAGAGCACATAATCCAGGCCGGAGATGACACCGTACAAATATGGCAAGAAATACTGTACCATCAAGACTGGCGCGAATGGCCCGAAGTTCAGCCGGCCGTGCATGCGTTGCTAGCTCGAAATTTCCAATTCGATGTGTTCATGAACCTTTTTTTTTTTTTTTTTTTTTTTTGGATGACGTCCAGACTTTCAAGCTCCCGCGACTTGGGCCCGAGCTGAGGAAAGAAAGGTTGTATCGGCCAATTTTCGACTACGAACCTACCGACACAACCCCGAACGAGGAATCCCCCCCCCAATTCACAGCCTGCGCAGGCCCGACAACAAGCAACACCTACTTTTGCCAAACACCGAAAAGATGGCCTGCCAAAGCTGCCGCTACCAGGCAAGACTCCTGGCCCGGAGCTTGCGAGCCACCGCCGACCTCGCCTCACCCCGGAACCCCTTTGCTGTTACGGCACGCCGGACGACTCCAACGGCCAAGGCGACCGCCACGACATCAGCCCCTCCGTCAAGGAGGTGCTTCAGCCAGACAACGACGCGGCGGAATGAGGCGCCGCCGTCCGGGTTCAAGCAGGCCATCGCGTCGGGCATGATGGCCGCTGCGCCAAAGACCATGGCAGCGTCCCTGACCACCTCCCGTCTCGAGGCGCTCTACAAGATCTGCTCGTCGCCGGCGTTGTACCAGATCCCAGAGCAGGAGCGCGCCTCTGACATGGTTCGCATGACGGCTGAGGGTGAGGAGGTCGGATACCCGGTCGGACCGTGGCTGCAATGTACGTTGACCTCTTGATTCCCCCCTTGCGGGGGGTAGTGCTTCAAACCGCCGATTACACAGGATTCTGGGTGTAACATGCCCTTGCTGACTCCCCATACTCCGACGCCAGACTTGGACCTTCAACCTTCCTTCAGCTCGTGGTCTCAGACTACGATGCTGCACATGTACGCCGTCATCGCGCGCATGCGGTGCCTGGACCGCGACACCTCCCGCAACCTGCAGCACCAGTTCATCGACCAGTTCTTCTTCGACTGCGAACGCATGATGCACCTGAACCACGGCATGACCTCGTCGGCCCTGCGCCAGCGGTACCTTAAGGAGATCTTTGTCCAATGGCGCGGACTCATCGCTGCCTACGACGAGGGCGTCGTCAAGGACGACCGCGTGCTCGCCGCTGCTGTCTGGCGCAACCTGTTCAAGTCCCGTGAGGACGCCGACATGCGCCAGGTCGCCGCTGTCGTCGCCTGGCTACGCGCCACGCTGCAGGACATCGAAGCGGCCCCCGTCGAGGATCTGCTCGTCGCGCCGGCCAAGGTCTTCAAGAGGGATGTGAGGGATATGTTCAAGCTCGTCGATGCTGTTACACCGCAGGTCCAGGAGGATTTGACCAAGGCCAATGGTGCTCAAGGGGATGCAGTGGCGAAGGCGTAGATTTTAGACGGCAGATTCTAGCTGGTTGGGACTGAGGCCGCCCGAGCAAGGCTTCTGGGAATGGGGGACTGATGTACCTGTATCATTGTGAAGCGATTGAGATGTATAGTATCGACAGAGGTTGCGGATTGTAACCTGGCATGCGCAAGGGATGGCGCATTTAGGCTTTGTAACTTTGTACACTTACCAAAGCATATTAGAGAGACATGGGACGGGAAAGGGCAAAAGAGAAAGAGAAAGAAAGAAAGAAACCCCATTGGCCCAACTTTTTGTAAAACGCAGATGACCTTGTATTCATATCGCTATTGCAAAGCGACCAAGTGTGGTGTCTTGACATCAAGCCTTCTCCCACATTTGAAACTCGTACCTCGTTCCGTTCTCCTCAATCTCGCCCCCCTCGACCTCCTCCCCGACCCAGGCGTCCAACACTGGCTTCTCGACCTTCCTCCACCCCCGTGCCGTCGCCGCCTCCTCCCCTTCATCGCTGAGCGTCAGAGGGAAGAAGGCGTCACACTCGAACTCGGCTAGGACCTTGGTCAGCAGCACCCTCTTCGCCTCGGGCGCCCGGAGCGCGGCGTCGTAAATTTGCGCGCCGCCGATGACGAACACCTTGCCCAGCCGGCTGGCCACGCCGTCGGCGCGCAGGTACGCGAGCGCCTGTTCCAGGGAGCCAACCTTGACGGGCTCCTTGTCGGCGTCTGGTGTCGCCGCCTCCACCGCGGGCGCCGAGGCCGGGTCCCAGGTGGGGTGGGAGCGGCTGATGACGATGTTGAGGCGGCCCTTGAGTGGGCGGAACCTTGGGGGGATACTCTCCCACGTCTTACGGCCCATGATGACGGCGTTGCGGGCGTCGGAGGGGGCCTTGTTCCTCGTGGTTGCAGAGTCAGCGTCGGCGGACTAGTACATGAGGTGGGCTGCGTAGTGTCATAGACGCCATGTGACGGCCTCATCTCATGTGTGAGAGGCGAAGAGAAAAGAGGGGGGAGCCTTGAGTACCTGGGATGGGAGCCTCTTTGTCACGCGCGCAAAGTAGGCCATTTCCTTCTTGAGCCCCGTCCAGGGGAGACCGCCCTTGGCGCCGATTCCCATGCTGCGCGTCGCCGCGACGATGAGGGTGAGTTCGTGACTCATTGGTGGGGCGTCCCTTCTAAACCTGGTTTTCGTTGCTTTCTCTGATGGAACTAGTTATTGAGACCCCACTCGTTGTTCTGCCGAGAGATATTCAGCGAAGTCGAGAGCAGCGTATAAGAGGGACTTGCTATGAGTTGGGTGGTTGCGGTGGAGGGTTGTGTGGTGGTGTATGAGATGTGGATGGTGTAGTTTAGTTTTGCGGGACGCGATCGAGCCACACGACTGGTGCCGATCGGCGGGGGTTCCTTGAGGAATACCTCACTGGATTCGCAAACATCAACGCAAACCTCGAGGGAAATGCGATAGAGTAAACAGGCCCGGCGAAAAGGTTCGATTGAAGTAGACACCATCTAAAAAAAAACACCGTTGTCTAATAACTGATGGCGAATAGCTAGCTGGCTACGGCGACCGCACCGTATCTCGCCCAAGATGGGACTTTCACCAGACTCGACATGAGGCCCGAGAGCTTGAATTCAATTGTCAATCCTAGTATAGTCGTGTGTGGTATATGATGAATGACATTCCTTGTCACACTCGGCTAGCCCAGCCGTTTAGCCAAACGCCAACAACTCCGTTGCAAACATCGCAACGCGGATTGCAGTCATCCGTATCCATCCATCATGATGACCCTGTCGCAATGCCTCTCCGCCAACCGCGTTTCTACAGCGGGTCATCGTAACTCAACCGAAGGAAAATATCGCGGCCCTGCAAACCCTTTGGCGAGTACCGCTTGAATATCGATATTGCTGCCGGATGCCCGGCTGCTGCTCCACATCTTCAAGAGTATAAATCGCCCAGAAACGGGCGGATCAAACCGAATGGTGCATTTGCTCTTATCCTTTTCGATGAAGAACTTGGCATGAGGGGCCATGAGTTCACCACCGACAGCTCGTACAGCCTCCTGCGTTGCCATTTGAGTTGCCTCTACAGCCTCCGCCAAAGACATGTCAGAAGTCTCTCGGCGCCTGTTGGTGAAGGGGAAGTCTTCAAATCCATACTCGTCCGAGGCGAACGGATTGCCGTCGTCACTGCTGTCACTCTCGAAAGGCAAGGCCCCAATTCTATTGGGTGCTCGCCGGTTGACAGGAACCCTTGTATTTTCCTCATCATCGGTTTCCTCATAACTGCACTCAGTTGTGATATTGAAAGGCGGCAAGTGGGTCGTAAATTCCGCGGGGATCTGCGCCGTCCTTGGCCCATTTTCTTCATCGTCGTGACCTAAACTATATAGCCGCCTTTGCCGCGTATGGGTTCTGGTGACGGTTGTGCCATCTTCGTGGTGACGTATCGAGATGATAGGGGCCAGTGACCTTGTCGCCGATGAACGGCCTGGTCTCAGCGGGGCATATTGTATCTCGTATTGCGCCGTGCGTTTAAGCAGCTCGTCTTGGTCCATGGACACAAACACCATTCCCTCTCGTACGCTGCCGGACGTTGTCAGATCTGGTTTCCGTATGTTTAGCGCAGATATTACTTACGGCGATGAGTAGTTTGATGCGGGCGCCTTGATCACGAGCTCCTTCAAGGTAAATGCTGTTGCACCCTGGTGCCGCAGGATGATGTTACAACGATTGGACTGTGTGCAGTACACAGTTTTGTCGTCTTTCAAGATATTCTCGTAGGCATGCAGGGAGGCGTTCTCGTACAGGCCCCCATCGCAGCTCAAGATTTCCATCTTCAGCTGACCGGGCTCGACTTGCCCATATCGACCGTACCGAAACCCTTTGAAGCTCTGAGAAGCGCGTTCCGAGTCCAGCTTCCTCCTTTTTATTCTTCGGTTCCCCTCGGGGTATTCCTCCGAAGGAGGGAGGGGAGACAAGTTAGGTGGGGACATGTTAGGAGGCATCCTGGGCGGCGAGAAGGGTGAGGAGCTATATTGAGCTCGACGATTCCACAGGGCTCTCACTGCTTCTACGTCGTCTTCGGCGCCCTCGGGGCGCTGACGCCCGCTTACTGATCGAACGGCCCTATAACCGAAGACGGGTGGTAATTGGAGGGGTTGCCTTCGGACGTCGTCGTCTCGCTGGTCGTCCTGTAGTGTGTCCAGTAAACTGGACGGCTGGCTCCGGTTCTGCGTGCTATCTCGGGAGAAACCGAAGTCGTCCTGCGCTGCAGACATGAATGCTGTAAAACCATTCAGGCTATTTCCCACCAGCTCGTCGTATTCGGCCTGAAAGTTTCTGTCTGCCATATGCCGCCTAAGATGAAGATAGGATTCAGTCTGGTCTTGGGTCGTGTAAGGCTCGGGTTCCCATGGGTGTCGAGGTGGCTGAGGAGGGTGTATCACATGATCTGCGGGGAGAGGCGGCAGTGGGGGTAGTCTGCGATGCGGTGGTAAGGGTGGATAGTCGTCGTTGTCGCGCCTTTGAGAATTCTGGCTCGGGTCTGGCCGCTGCGACGACATGCTTCAGCAGTAGGAAATACGAACGCTCAGCGACGCAGGCGCCTGCCAGGGAGAGAGATTTGCGTTCAGAATCTCCCGGTATGGCGTCCGTGAACTTCGGCAAGCGCGAAGGGCGGTGGGAGTGTTGGCCGCAGTTCGAGGTGATAATTGTGGATTCGGTGAGAGGCAACTTCGGTGGGCTTGAGTGGGAGGGATAACTGGTCAGGGAGCAACCCGTAGGGTACCGATCGAGGGGCTTAGAAGCTGGTAGACTGGTCAGAATACCAGAGATAAGTCTGCAGAAACGTAGGAAAGGTTTTGGCCGTGCTTGAAGCCACAGTCCACAGAGTGGAGGGCTTGAAATCCAGAGAACCACCCACCGCCATCAAGGGCGTACTCACAGAGGTATCGCGGCCGATCGACAGGGTATAATCAATCGCCAGTCGTTGCCGCAAACAAGGGGCAGATAGCTGATGAGATCGGTGCTGGGGGGGGTTCTATTTTATTTTAGAGAGAGCAAGAGCCGAACGATACTGACGCGAACGACCGTCGTCGCAGGCTCAAAGATTTGTCGTCAGCTGGCCAGCGGATGGCGGAAGTTGGTTGGTTGACGTATGAATTCAGGGTTGGACTGAGGGTACCGCTGATACTTGGTTTGGTGCTGTTCCAAGTGCAGCAAGCCCGCACTTCCAATCGTGCGTGACAAGAGCACGGAGAGCCAGTAGCAGTGGTAGGATCTCCCTGGTGCACCCGCTAAAGAGAGCCCCTGGCCCTGTCTATCGCGGGGTTTCGTGCCTATAATGAGTCGGTGATGCAAGGAAGGGGCTCTCAGCAGTAAATGCTAAGTGATACTCGGCCATTGTATTCGACCAAGCACTCCATACAGGTACCACTTTAGTGTGGCTCCTAGCGCATTATCCGTGCTCCCGCCATGGCCTACGTTGGGAGGCGGGAAGGTGCCAGCGGCTTGGCACCTTAACAATTTCTGTTTGACGAATAGAAGCTATCCTTCGCCAACGAAGCCTAGCCTCAACCTCATATGAGCCCGTCTAGCCTTCAGCCTTCAGCCTTGCTTCGTGAGGTGAGTTCGGGTCGTGCCTACTCACATATCGAACATCAATTCCCTTGAGCGAGCAACTTAATCCTAGCGATTTCGTCCACGAACCCGCGACCTCACTCCTTTGACAGAGGCCCTACTGCAAGCCCGACGCCAGTTGTCACTCGACGCGGTCTCTTCCACCTTTCATTCACTACTACCTCAGCGCGCCAACACAGCTTCCAGGCCACAACCTGGCGTGTATGCTTTACTGAGCTAATTCGACCGTAAATCGATCAGTGTCGTAAGCCGGAGACGGATTTCCCATCTTTGCATCATATATCACCGTGCCCTTGGCGCAGTCTCATCCCAGCCGTTCAAGATGGATGAGCAAACACAGCCTCAGGACAAGCCGGCGCAGGAGACCACCGCGCCCAGCAACGGCACCCCGGCACATGATATCATCGTCCCTCACCATCCTCTACCCAACACCTCCAACGGTTTTGATCCTAGCATGCAAGCCGCGCCCATGGAACAGGTCCTTCCTGAAGCCCTGCAGGGGGTCATGCCGCCTGGAGGCATGCCCACTGGAGATCTGCCCCCAAACATGCTTCCCGACATGTTCCAAGCGACTCAGATGTTCATGCCCGAGCTTCTTCAACAGGGTGGACAAATGTATGACAACAACGGCGTGATGCAAGGCCTTCCTGTCGCCGCACCTCCCGCCATGAGCGCAGGTATGCGTCACTTCGCAAGAAGGACCTGCTAGATAGATGGCTGACCCCTTTTCTCAGATGAGATTGCGCTCTATGATCGTCAGATTCGCCTCTGGGGCATGAAGGCCCAGGAGAAGATTCGCAACGCAAACATTCTCCTCATTACCATGAAGGCTCTCGCAAACGAGATCGCCAAGAACCTTGTCCTCGCCGGCATCGGATCCCTCACCATCCTTGATGGCGCTACCGTCTCGGAATCAGATCTGGGCTCGCAGTTCTTTCTCTCCGAGGAAGAGAACCACATCGGCCAGAACCGCGCGCAAGCTGCAGCCGCCGCCATTCAGAAGCTCAACCCCCGTGTCCAGGTTCACGTGGATGCTGAGGGCATCAAGTCCAAAGGCACGAGCTACTTCTCGGCCTTCGACATCGTCATTGCCACCGACATGGACCCCGACTCTCTCAACATTATCAACACCGCCACCCGCCTGCACCAAAGGTCGTTCTACGCCGCCGGCACGCACGGCATGTACGGCTTCATCTTCTCTGACCTGATCGAGCACGACTACGTCATCGAGAGAGATCTCGGCAACGTCGCGACAAAGCTGGCCCCCGAGACGAGAACCCGGAGCGTTATCGGCGTTAGCACAAAGAAGGAGGGCGGCAAGACGATCGAGGTGGTGACGAAGCGTGAGCTCTATTCGACATGGTACCTCGCTAGTGATGGTGCTACCCTGCCCGAGGAGTACGCAAAGAGCGCGAGAAGGAAGAAGGCAGTCAGCCCTGTCATCTCCTGTCTGCGGGCGCTATGGGACTTCCAGGTTCTCAACAGCGGCCGACTGCCCAGCCACACCAAGGAGGACCTCGGTCTGTTCACCAAGCTTGCCACGGCTAAGCATACCCAGCTGGGCCTACCCTCAGAAACTCTGCGCTCCGAGGTGCTGCGGAGCTTCCTACAGAACATCGGCAGCGAGATGGCTCCGGTCACGGCCATCCTCGGAGGCGAGCTCGCGCAGGACGTCATCAACGTCCTCGGCCAGACCCAACAGCCCATCCAGAACATGGTCATCTTCGATGGCAATAGCATGGAGGCGTCGGTTCTCCCGCTGCACCCCGTCGGCGAGCTGGGCCGCGGTCTGCTCTCTCTCGCCGCGGCCGGCGGTCTCATGCCCAACGGAGGAGGCATGGTTCCCGGCGACCCCGGCATGATGATGAACATGGACGGCACGGTGGACTTTAGCAACCAGATTCTTACCCAGTAAAAGGTCCTCGTTCCCTCGCTTGGCCTGCGTCTGCGACTTTGGCACAGTTGGGCTTCGGAGCAAGGAGTTGGGCATGGGATTTCCTATACAAACACTTTTACTAAAATGCCGGCGTGGGATAGAAAGTTGGGTCGGACAGATGTATTAAGCTGCCTACACTACACTGTAACCAAACAAAATTGACTAGGCTCGTGCCATATTCTGAATACTCTTGGCTGCTGCTACTGACTTTGTCATGTGTAACCCCAACCCAGTGCGGACCGAAAGTCAACTCGCTCTCACTCATCGTCAGTTCACATGCAAGGAAGGGCACAGTTTGTCCGAAACCAGATTCTCTTCCAAGTGTTCATTATCATTCCAAATTCACTCGAGTCTTGTATCGACCCTCGTCACTCGGCCCTAACTCCCATTCGTTTTGGGGAGCTTCCCGAACGGCTTTTCAGCCCGAGCTCCCTCTGCCTTGCTTTCCTCCGCCTCGTTATGATTGGGGTAATTCGTCCCCAGAGGTATAAACCAAAGTCCAAAGTGATAAGATAATAGTACATGTTCTTTTCGCTTTTCCTGACTCGCTCCTCACTGACGCTCAAATCTTTAGCGAGGCGCCTTTGCAGTCGCGCTTCCTGGAGGCAGACTTCTAGGAGTCGCCTTCTTAATGGGAGCCATCTTGGTAGTAACTTTCTCGGTGGTCTTCTCAAGAGTCTTCATTTTGGACGCCACGTCCGACTTCTTGCGGGCTTGGTCCTATCCCTAGCGAGAACCGCGACGCTCTTCGCCGTTCTCTTCCGTCTTTTGACGTTGGATCCTGTTGTTATTGATATTCCATCCCCGGATTTGGACAGGGCCGCGACGCGGAGGTGGCTCGGTGGGCGAATAGTCCTTGATGTTCTCCTTGTAATCATACTGAACAGTCCTAAGCTCGGGGCCCTGCGGCCAGCCAACTCTGTGAGCGGGCAGAGGAGCAGGTGCCAGCTTGGGATACTTGCTGTTGCCCGAGGCGCTCGGCGTGGATGAGCCGCTTCCCGCCCGGCTTCTCGAAGGTTCGCCGGGCTGCTGCTGGACGAACTGGAGAGTGGGGGAGCTCTGTACGGGCGCGATGGAGGAGTAGGTAGGCGACATGCCTGGTGGCCCATATGACTGCTGCTGTTGCTGCTGGGGAGGCGGCGCTGGAGGCTGCGAGCCGGGGTAAGGAGGATACTGGCCCATTATAGGCGGCATGCCAGGCTGTTCCTGGGAGTAGCCATTGTGGTAAGGTCTTGGCGGACCGGGAGGATAGAAAGAGCCACTATTGCTGTTCATGTACGAAGGCTGTTGCTGCTGCTGCTGATGATCCATAGATATGGACTGCTCTGGTACGGCAGGGGCGCTTTTACGCCCACGCGACGGACGCAAGGGGGGAAGCGGCGAGCTTCTGTCCTGAGAGGGGTTTGTGAATGGCATCCGGGAGGTAGAGCCGGACTGCTGAAGTTGTGGAGAACCTTGTGCCAATGGACCTCCTTGCATGGTCATTCCCGGCAATTGGTATGCCTGATGGGCCTGATTGTAGGTTTGCTGGTGATACTCATGGTGTCCGGTCTGCGCCTCCATCGGCGCAGAGTAGAGGCGGGGATCAATCATGGGATCCGCTGCCATGTAGTGTTGCTGTGGATGAGGAGGAGGTAGGTGCTGATCATTGTAGGTCGAGGGGCCATTGTGCTCGTGGTAAATCGAGTGTCGACGCGTATCGTTCGAAGAATCGATAGAAGATCGCATTTGCGAGATCTCAACTGGACGTGCGGGGGGTAGTTGGTTTGAGTGAGGATCCCGCATCAGGCTAGTCTCGATAGATGGATGGATCCGGCTATCGGCTCCTGGAGATGCGATACGGGGCTCAACCCAGCTGATACTGTCGTTAGGAGGCGCGACTGACGTAAGAGACTCAGCTGGCATAGGCTGGATAGAGTAGCCGGATTCGATGTTGCCATGGGGAGGTCCATCGACTGGGATGGAGTGGCCAACAGGTGTGTTAGCCACAACAACGTTGGCGGGCTGAGTGGTGTGAGTGGCGGTAGACGCGTCGGCAAGGATGGCGAGTGCAGTGGTGTCGAGAGGCTCGGGGGCCATGACAGGAGCAGGAGGTTCGGGAGCGGGCGAATCACTAGCCCCAAAGATATCTCGAATAGCGTCATAGGCACGCGTAGCAGGCCTTGCGGGGGTCGGAGCGGGAAGGAACGCTGGCTTTTCCTCGACCGGCTTGACCCCCCTGTTCTCGGCTTCAACAGCTTCGGCGGCAACGAGGAGCTCCTCCATGCCCGCGATGTTTAAGGCGGAATCGTTGATTGGCAGAGGCGAACTGGCAGGCGTGTCTTCGACACTTTCAGGCTCCGAGTCCTTAATAGACTCGGCAATAAGTCTCTGCTCGGCATACTCGGCCTGGATGTCCTTCAGGGCCTTGAGCTCGGGACCTTCAATGTCATCCGGCGAGATGTCATCCTTGTCACATACCGAGGAGAGAACGGCAGCCATTTTGTCTTGATGAGGCTTATCAGCCAAAGCAATCTCGACCTTTGCCACAGGAACGACACGAGATGCATGGATGGTTTTACCAGAAGGCGTCAGGAATACAGTCGGGTGCATTGGGTTTGCTTCCGGCTTTGGAGGCTCAGCGTCGTTCTTGCTCGTAGGAAGGAAGTAGCCGTAGCGCGGGTGAACAGCAAACCTCTCCACAAGTTCCTTGTCGTAGTCGTCTTCCTCGATTTCTCGGGCGTCCCATCGAGCAAGCAGAGGATCATAGTGCCATGTGTTCGAGTTGGGCTTGCCGAGATACTTGCCACGCTTTGCAAGAGTAGCTCCGTGCTTAGGGGAATTAGTTGAATCGCGGTATCCAATCTCGTCATCGTCGAACTGGAATGATGGGGGAACAATGAGGCGGTTGGCGATACTAGCGCCGTTTTTGGCGGTAGGGCGGTTGACCTGTCGGCATCCGTACTCATCAGGTTCGGACGCCTTTGCTGGCAAGGCCGGTTCTCTCTGGTCAGCGGATACCGGGCCCTCAGGAACTGGTGTGCTCTCGTTTGATTCGTCCTCAATGGGAGCTTGTTGAGCCGACATAATACCCGCGATGTGACGAACAGGTGCGACATCACCAGCAGATCTCTTGGAAGCGGGCTGACCGTCTGGTTGGTCCTTTGCTTTGCGCTTGGCCCGCGTCGCAGCAGCGGTTGAGGTGGATGGTGCAAGAGTGTCCTTGGCCGGTTGAGGCTCGGCCCAAGCAGCCTGTCTGAGGGCATTGGCTTCAGTTCCCTCGACCAGTTGTGGGTAGGGAACAAGTTTGCCATCGACGTAGACTTCGTAAATCCCAAACTCGTTGGCTTCCTTGTCGGAAATTTGCTTGTAATTCCAGCCGCCGTCGACGAGCTGAGGCCAGTGTGAATAAGCGAAATATAGGAGAAGAATGGAACCTAGGAAGGGGGGGGGGGGGGGAGGGGAGGAGAAAAGAAAGAAAACTTACATCAACGGGCAAGCCGTGATCGTGGAGGTATTCCAAAATGTCGAGGCGATGAAGTTGCGCGTCCAAAAACTCGCTTTCTAGATCTTCAAATCCGTTCTAATGCCGCGGATCACCGCCAGTCAGCGGATGACCAGTGGAGCGAGAAAAACATAACGTGTCGTTCGGGGTCTCACGTACCTTGTAGATGTCGCGCACAGCGTCAAGCTGGATGTGTTTGGCCTTGAAGGTCATCTTGGCAGCAATCGCCAACTTGTTCTCCGAGAGGGCGAGTTGTCTGTCGAGACGCAAATCGACGTGTTCGTTGACAACCGCAAACTCCGGCACCAGCATGTGGTACGCCTCATTTTTGGTGAGTTTCTTGACGGTTCGAGAGGCCAAGTCCTGGAGGGCAGGCTTCACAACATTGGCGAGAGCCGCATAAGTAGCTTTGAGCTCGCGTTGGCGTTCATAGTTCGCCTGGACTTTGTCGTCGGCGAACTGCTTGAATCGGCCGCGTCGACCTGTTCCCGCGGCGGCCGCGGGCTTGGGCGGCTCCTTCTTGGGAGCGGTAGCTTTTCTGCCCCGGCCCCTGCCTCTGCCTTTGGCCTTAGGCGTGAGCTGAGGCGTTGGAGTCGAAGCAGACTGCTCCGGTGTCTCAACGTCTGACATGATGGCGACGGCCGTTCATGAAAGAGACGTGAAGAGGGGAGAGGAACGGAGGTGGGTGGAGGCAAAAGTGTGAGCGGGTATGGGTGTAATGAGACGGGGGTAACGTGAGATGAGTTCGGTACGCAAAGAGAATTGGGTGGCGAGCCGCCCGAGTGCGATCCAGTCGATCTCAAGAAAGAAGAGAGAAAGCGCGACTACTCCAATCCAGGCAGAAGCTTTTGGGCTGTAGAAGTTCGTTGTTGGCTGTTCGGAGAACAGGATGAGAGTGAGTGAAGTGCGTGTGTGGTGTGGATTGGACGGGGACGGTAATGGTGTGGGCTAAGAAAAAGCAGCCGCCTAGTCTCTCCCAACGGCCCAGGATTTCTCAATAAGAGACCGGCTTGAGCGAGAAGAATTGGAATCAAAGTAAAGATGAGGTTCGCTGGCAGAGACGGCTGTCAATGTCGAGTGGCGCGAATGCGGTGTTGAATTGCGGCGTGCAACAAAAATTGCTTCGCTTTTTTCCCTTTCCTGCCTTTTGCAAATAATACCAGGCGGAGCGACAGCAGAGGCAGGAGCAGACGTGACCACCCTGCTACAGCGAGGCGGAAGGCAAGGCCCAGCCCAGCACTGTCCTGTAGACACTTACACCAATCTGGTAGGAGTAGGCTCGATTTGCCGCGCTTTCATTAGCCCGGAGGGCTGGATAATCCGACAACCGAATATAGCTTTAACCCCCTGTCGGACCAAAGCAGGCAGAAAGTACCGAGTACTTGTTGGTTTTGCCATCTGGCAGGCTACTGCCACGGGCGTTCACCTTCTCAGTATAAGCCTTCTCCGGCACCTTCAGTCGCCAGCGAGCTGGGCGGCTCAGCTCCTCAAACTGGGATTTGCGACTAGCCAGGCCAACACGCGAGCATGCCTGAGCTGCGTGTGTGATGCACGGTTTTGAGTGCCCGTACTTAGTACCATTCCTGGTGATGTGTTGTTGCTTACTGCCGTGATGCCACCGACTGGTTTCCACCAAGACGTGTATGGTGGACGGCGAAGATCTGAGCCAAAGTTGAGTTACAGTGCTGCACCTTTGCACTTTGCATCACGCTTAAGATCCGGTTGCAGATGACTCCATTTGCTACTTAGCACAACCGGCAGCTCATGAAGCCTTCAGGCATCGTACAGCACCACTATCTTGATTTGCCTCTACTCCCCGGGAGCCTCCCGGCTCCCGTGGCCACCTAATAGAATCCCCGGACGTGACGAAAGCCACCCGGCGGCTACCTCCAATCGCCAAGTTGCCACGCTTGCCGCATTGGTAGAGGCCGAGGTCTACATTTCGAGACTTCAACCGTTGATCCAGGCAATACTAATCAGTCGTGCTACCATGACCGCCCAACCTACCACAGTGGCTGTTCTCCACCAGCATCCTGGCTCCTTTGATTTTGTCGACGTTTTATTCGCACTTCGGCAAGTAAAACTTCTGGATGACGGAAGCAGACAGTTTTTTTCTTCAGGCAATATACACTACGTATTGTCCGGGCGAGTCGGACGGGCGACTACAGGTCTTGGACCCGTCTGGGTGGGCCTCTTCCAGTTACCTAGATCCCGACCCCCAGCTGGGTCAAGTTCTTCCTCTAGGACCCAGCGAGATGCATGTTGGCGTTGTATGTGTGGCTGGCCATGTGCCATGCTCGATGAGCAAACGGAATCACATTACGTAGGTAATAGGCAGACCTCAGCAAGACGAACAACTGGACATGGACCGCCGTCCGCTGGTTTTCAACAATGAGTTCCTGTTAGCCTGCTCCGGCAACCCATTCTGTATGACGAGACTTCTGGCATGCTCATCTCCCTTGCGTCTGGTTAAGTGCGAAACTGCTTAAGGTTCCATGCGTGCCAGGCAAGCCTCATTCAAGTTCGGTCCACTTACTTAACGGCAACGCTAAGAAAGAAGGGACGAACAACCACCACCATCATTACCACATGTTCCGAATAAGCAATGTAATCAATAGATCGCACGGCGGCGATCTGGCTGGCTGCCCAATATGTACAAAAAAACCTGCAGCGTGCGCTTCATATCTCACCGTATTCTTGGATGGACTCCGAAATTCTCTGCCTCCCTGCAAACCCGAGTATCCACCGACGCTGCACGCCCGGGGTCCCAAATCCGCGAGTCCCTGAACAGCACCACGTTCGCCTCAGGGTACCGCATGTACCAGATACCTTCCCGCCGCCCGTCCTTTTCCTTCCCTTCAACCCCCCTGCGGTTCTCCATAACCCGGCGTCGCCCAATCCCACCCCCGTTCCAGGGGTCGGTTTCCAACAGGGCCGGCGAAAGGGGACGGTAGCAGACACGCTGTGACGCAGAACCTGGACGACCACTGTAATTGATCACACACACACCGGGTAAAGCAATGCGGACATACGGGCGACGGGGACTACGGCTGAACCTCGTCAATTCCCGAGTCGCCGGGGCGCTCGCGCCACGCTAATTCACCGCCGGGCGGACAGGGTCGCAAAGCCAAAAAGGAAGAACGGCAGAAAAAAAAAAAGTTCTCGGTCAAGGTACAAACAAGCAACCGTGGGGTACTCGCACACCCCGGCGCCGATACGGGTAGGTAGCAACACCACCACCGACCACCGACTGCACATCCCACCTCGAACCACGACCACCACGCGCGCTGCCGCTGGACGTTGTTCTCGGAACTCCAATCGGAACTGTCCCGACCAAAGGACGGCCCGGATCGCGACCTTCTCTAAGCACCGAGAAACTTCACCTGCCCACCCCACAATGGCCAAAAAGCGCAAGCTCGGCAGTATCAGCCACAAGAACCACTTCGTCGACTCGGGCAAGAGGAAGAACGGCCCCGGGGGCCCGGCCCAGAACAACAAGAAGAAGAACAGCCAGGGTGCGCATGCCGCCGAGGGCGACGCCAAGAAGAAGAAGCAACAGCAGCAGTACCACCAGAATCAGCAGCCCGTTATCCCCTTTGCGCCCGAAGACTCCATCCTCCTCATCGGCGAGGGCGACCTCAGCTTCGCCGCCAGTCTTGCCGCCCACCACGGCTGCCGCAACATGACGGCTACCGTGCTCGAGAAGAACGAACGCGAACTGCTGGAAAAGTACCCGCACGCCGCCGAGAACATTGCGCTGATCAACGGCGCGAGCCCGCCAAAACCCGAGGCGCCGTCGGATGTGAACCCCGCAGAGGACGGAGGCAATGGTGCCGATGAAGAAGGAGAAGAAGCAAAACGAGCGGGTGACACCGCCGCCAACGAGGACGAGGAAGAATCTGACGAAGACGACGACGAAAAGTACAAACCCCCCGTCGCTAACAACAACAAGATCCTCTACAACGTTGACGCCCGCACGATGAAGCCCTTCACCCGTAAGTCCGCGCCCAACCACCGCGGCTTCCACATGGCGGCGCCCTCCAAGCAAGGCATCTTCAAACGCATCCTCTTCAACTTTCCCCACGTCGGCGGCAAGTCCACCGACCGCAACCGCCAGGTCCGCTACAACCAGGAGCTCCTTGTCTCATTCTTCAACTCGGCGATTCCCTCCCTCGCCCCCGGCGGCACCATTGTCGTCACCCTCTTCGAGGGGGACCCGTACACCCTGTGGAACATCAAGGATCTTGGCCGCCACGCGGGGCTACAGTCCCTCCAGAGCTTCAAGTTCCACTCGAAGGCGTACCCCGGGTACAAGCACGCGCGGACGCTGGGCGTGGTGAAGGAGAAGAAGACGGGCGAGGCGAGCGGCGCGGCCTGGAAAGGCGAGGAAAGGCCCGCGCGGAGCTACGTCTTCATGCGCAAGGACGAGGCGCCCGAGGAGGCCCCCGGCAAGAAGAAGAGAAAGCGAGGCGGGGACGAGAGCAGCAGCGAGGAGTCAGAGATGGAAGCAGACTTTGACGACTAAAAGACATTAAAAAATAAAATTAAAAAAAAAAAAAAAAAACAGGGGGGAAGGGGCATTCATGTGCCGCTGATGTCTGTTGGGGGACCTTGAAAAGCAAGAGGGGAGGGAAAAGAGGGCCATGCTTGAGTCCGGGAGATTGCAGACTTTGCAACAAGACACCATTCTAGTATCGGGTCTGTTCCTTCCTACGAAGACAGTTTACTTGTGGAATTTGGTAGCACGGCGTTCATTACGGAATTGGTCGGTATCTAGAAAAACAAAGTAACAATGAAAAGGGGGTACAAACAAAAAACCGGAAGGGGCTTTCACAACAATTACTTTGTAACGGTCACATAGATAGAGATGAACTTGGGTCGGTACAGTGTCTCCACTGAATGCATCATTGCCGGGCGCTTGAGGGTCTCAACTGGGTTATACTGAACGACCTTGTTCCATCTCGTGATGCCATTAAATGCTATTGATGCCATTCAACCACATATAGTGGCGAATTTGCTCTCTCTTTTTCTGTATCTCGGCCTCTTCCCTGTGATTCCCCCTTTCAAGAGGGATTATTCAACATAAAAACCGGAGGAAAAACCGGAGGGGCAAGCCCATGCCCCGTCGCAAATGCTTTTTGGCTGCCCCGTGCTCTGCCTGTTTGTGAAGATAAAGACATCCATGCTTTGCAATGCCGCCAAGTCCCATTGTCCATCCCACATACGCGCGCGCAGGTCTCAGTGCCTCAGGCACCAGACCATGCCGCCTCCTGCCTGCTTTGCCTGACCTATGCCCAGATCAAAGAGACAGAAACAAAAAGAAACAGAGCTTCAAAAAATGGATACGGCCTTACCGGTCCATGACCATTTCCATGGCCGATATATACACATTAATCGTGACAAAACAAACAACCAGGTACTTTGGGGGGAGGCTGCTGTGTCCCTTCCAGAAATGCAATGTGCCTGTTTATACATACAATGCTGAGGACTGTTTGCTCGCTTGTTCTCAGCCACCACCCACCCAGCCACACACTCTTTCCCTGTTAACATCGTGAGTGCCAGTTGATCATGTTCCCTTTGTCATAGCCCATAGCTAGTGTCCAAGGACCTCTTGCTGCCGAGCTGCCTTGTTGCTTGTGGCTGGGAATGCCGACTCATCAGCAGGGTCTCCATCGCCAGCCACGATCACGCCCCCATTAATCTGGGGATGGCCGTTAAGGGGTGCATCGATCCTTCCCTGAGGCACTCTTCCAACATCCTTAGTCTTGATAAGCTCGGCCTCTTCTTCCAGCCTCTCAGATTCCTCGTTCTCTCTCATGAGAGCTTCCTCTTGCTCCTTAAGAGCTCTTTGCTCCTCCGTCATTGGCTCCTCAGGAGTAGCAGTAGATTCCATATCGGCAGGAGGGGGTGGCGGAGGAGGAGGCGGTGTTGCACCATCCTCCACATCGTCCTCTCGCAGGCGCTTCACCAACGGTTCATCGGAGGGGGTTAGGTCCAGGGACTCTGGTACCTCCTCCTCCTCCCCACGTTTACGCTTCCGCTCAGGACTTCCAGTCGAGCCAGCGTCCTCTATATCTGACAGCACTACGCCGTCAGCGACATCAACCGGCGTGGCGACACCGCCAGTATCCACCCTGTGGCCATTACTGTCTGGGTTGGCATTTTCCGCCTTATCTGCCTTGCCCACAGGACTCGCCTTCCCCCTCTCCTGCTCAAAGTGTTTGAACTTCACAATGGCCTTGTCTAGGAAATCTTTTACGTAGGTCTTGACCTTCCTAGCTTGTTTTTGGTCGAGTGGTGTTGTCGGGTCCTGCACGCGTTTCCCTTTGTAGTCTGACGAGACGAGCTTCTTGCAGACATCCTTGCCCAACCGCTTGAGATCGTCCTTAGGAAGCTTATGTCTATACTTGTCGATCACGTACTTCACGTGAGGGAAAAGCTACCCCAGAGATTAGCAATTGCCCGTATACTTCCATAAAGTGCATCACGTACCGTGTTCTCATAGATCTTCATCTGTTTGTCGATACTAAGAGAGCGCCATTTTTCTGGCTTGCTCTCCTGCACCGGCGTCTCTGCTCGTTGAGGTGTCTGCGAGGCCGAAGGTCTCGGAGTCTGCTCCTTAGTGACCTGGTCGATGATGTTTTTGAGTAGCAGCTGCTCCTGCAACGCCTTTGGCGTCGACTTCTGTGCATCTGCCGGCTTCGTGGGACGTTGCCAGGTCGTAACCCCGTTCTTGCTATAAAAATAGGTGTTTCCACGCTGATCTGTCGCTGTGAACCATCCTGCAGGTAGAGAGCCATGGTTGTTAAAGTTCTGATGCCTTCTTTGGCGGGGAGGACCGTTGAAGAAGTGGGTGTTCCGCTGCGGGATGTTGCTTCGGGGTCCCTTGGGTATCTCAACATTCTGTAGGGGGTCCGGGGTTGATTTGGCGGTCACATCCTCATCGCGGCCCATGTTGCGTCGCTCTTGGAAGGAGTTTGTCGCAGGGGCGTTGGGGTCGAACTTTCTTTTCCCAATGCGGTAGCCAAGCTCCAACTTGGACCACTCGTCCAACAGCCTCTTGGACTTCGCGCTGACTTCTTCATGCTCTGATTGAGTGAGTCCATCAATAGTAGTCTCAATTTTGGAACCCTCGATCTTGTTTCGCGTCAGTCGTGGGAATTTGTCGAGAATGTCGAGAACCTGGAGGACGACATTGTGGTCGTCGATGAAGGTGTTGAGCGTGGTCTTGAGGATCTGGTAGGCGTGCATACGCATGACGGAGTGGATCACCCGCTCATCCCGACACTGCTGGATGCGCTCCAACAGCTTTACTGCAATCCACTTCTCCTTGCACTGCATCAGCGTCGCCATGACCTTGCGAGCACCATCATCGTCGAGGCTTCTAGCCTGCACGCTGTTGACGTACTCCTCGTCGTCCTCCTCGGGCTTCTTCTTGCGCGGCTTCTTGGCGACTGCAATGTCCCAGCTGTCGCCGTCGTCAATGCCGAGGGCCTCCACAGTGGTAAGGGGCAGCTTGGTCGCCCTCTCGGTCTGGGTTTTGCCACCAATGAATCCAGTGCAGTTCGGCTCGCCACAGTAGCAGGGCTGGGGGTCGGCTCCATAACGGTCAACATTGTAGTTGAAAACCAACTCCTCACCGGCCTTGATTGCGCGTGAGGAGAAAATGCCCATGCGCAGTTTTTCCCCGACGACCCATTTGTCGACATAGCAGTTGGGGTTGCACGAGTGGTTGCAGAAGCGCCCCAGATTGCCCTTCTTGGTCGCATCGACAAATTCGTGCTTGGTCAGCGACATGAAGTAGAAGTGCTTTATACCCTCGTCGTCGTATTGCACCATTCGCCGTCGGAAAGTCGGCTCGTTGATGACCTCGCCAATGTATTCGAAAATGAAGTCGTTAGCTTGCAAATCGACGTTGGCGCGAAGGCCGAAGCCCTTCTTCTCGGTTTTGATGACTGAAACACTGGCATACTGCTTGCGCTGAAATCTCTGATTCTGGCAACCATCGCCGCAATTTCCAGCGCCTGCCACGCACTCCATCTTGGTTGCTCTGTTGATGCAATCGGAATCCTCACCGCAGGACAAATTTTCCCCATCGTCTGTGGATAGCCAAGACTTCAGTAAGGGGTGATTCACAGCGATACCGCGTAAAGGCATGGAGGCAGGGCGGGAAAACTTACGCCACTCAGAACGGCAATCGCAATCGAGAGCGTCATTGTCGGTCGAGCCCATGTGCTTGGATCCGTACAGGCAATCGGGTATTACCTGGAATGTGGTGCAGGACTGCTCGGTGACATCGGGCAGGTCATGGAAGAGGGGCGTTTCGCGCTTGATGGGTTTTTGCGATGCCTTGCGAGACAGCTTTGGTCGCTGCGTGCTTCCCGGCGTCGAAATGCCATCACCGTTGGTCGTGTCCTCGCCGGGTGACAGGCTGGTGGTGCGAGAGCCTTCGTTGCTTTTGTTCTGCGAGGGAGTTTTGCTTGCGTCCCGTTCCACCTTGACACCGTTCGACGCGCCCCCTTCTTCAATCTTGACCTCCTCCATCTTCGCCATTGCTAGCGCTTCATCATCCATCAAGCAGTTACGGAAACCCTCGATAGGGCGGGTGCGCAAGACGAGGGATGCGGTTCGGTCTCGCAGTTCGTATCGTCCGGGGCGCTGAGATGGTGGAGCTAAGACCCAGAGAAAGTCGAGTATAGAGGACGCGAGGATTTGCAAGTCGACAGGCCGGTGCGTATGTGTCTGTGGCTATGGTGTTGGGTGGAGAAGGAAAGAAGGAAATAGGAGGGTGAAGGAGGAAATGGGGGAGCGAGATGCGAGAGGCGACGGCGCGTTGGAAGACCAGGTCAGTAGTCCGAGCCAAAGGTTTCCGGCATTGCAGGTTGTCGCAAGAACGGGGGGCACAGCAAGTCAGATTTCAATTGGGCAATTGTAGTTATTTTTTTCTTGCTTTGCTGGTGCCAGTCACTAAATCAGACTGCGCTGACAACCGAAAGACGGAAGGGGCAAAAGAAAGAAAGAAAAAAAAAATCCGCGAATTCAGGGCGAAGTCGCAAAGATGGGAGGCCTGGCAGAGGATAATCTCGTAGCAGCAGTTTCCAACCACAGCAACCACTCTCAGCCCATCCAGTTGCGCTTGGGCCAAAATTAGCCACTTCCCTGTGTGCTGCTGCCAACCGCAATTCAATTGCAGCGGAGCCAGACAGCCTGTAAGACGGTTTACCACGGATCATTTGCCCTGCCGGATCCCGAAGCCTGGGGCCTGGACTTCCAAAATCCGATCGTGGCTTCCCATCCCCCAGAAAAATGGCATGCGGGAGATCTGCCCAATAAACGTACCTAGGTAGGTACTTTCAAAGCCGATCCACCGATAGAGTCCTTGAACCTGGAAATCCCACGTCACTGGAAGCCTCCACCAAGCACATTAGAGTGTGCCTGATTGCCCAATGCTTTTGTTTGCAAAACAAGTAAAGTCGTCTGGAGAAACAGGAGACCCCGACGAATGCTTCAAAAGACATTGCGCTGTTACCTGCATGGTTTAGTGGCGTCCTTTGGCGCCTTCTATAGGTGGTCTTCTTCTCCATTCACGTACGCGAATAGGTAGTCCACGGTGATTGATTGTACGTCAGGCTCAATTATTAAACCGGTGCAGTCTGAAGTCGCTGGGTCTGCAAGCTCGAACCGTTTTGTCTAGAACTCGACTCTTATTGTACGGCCTAGGGTTCAAACTTGACAATTGAGGCACTGAGCTTCTCGGCTGTCCTTCGCCGACACTTTGCGCCAGCCTAGGTAGTTTGCATGATACTCCCAGGAAGAATAGATCGTTTGCTCGGGTTTCCTGCGTATTTGAGCGCGAGTAGAAGACACCGACAAGCTTGAAATGAAAGAGCGTAAGGGTTTAAAGCGGCATAGGGCACAATACACAGCGATGCAGGCGGCACCGACCACACGGGAGCTGATGAGTGTGTTCCCTGGAGAGACCAGCATGCAGTGGCCGTACCGGACTAGGACAATATAGCCGTCTTAGCTACGGCAGGTCTACATCAACTAATTACTGGCATCTCCAACTACTACTTAGGACGGGAATGGCGGACAGCCATTTGCATGGACAAGTCGCACATGGGTGGGTCCCCCCCGGTGGGAGGCTGCCAACTCATTGTGCAGCAAGGACGTTGCTGAAGCCGGATGATGTGGCCAACTTGTGTAAAGACTATAAAGAGGCGGTGGACGAACGCGGTGGCCTTGGAAAACGACATCGGTCTATTGACCGATCAATACCAAAATCCGTCTGTCGTCAGTCAGTGTGCAACAATGGGGTCTCTGTTCTTCAGCCTCATTGCTTCGCTCTTCTCTCCTTCGGGTCACATTTTGGGCTGCTCACCTCCACAGCAACGAGCGGAAGATTCGGGCCTCAGTCCATCGTCCACTGACAGGCGGCGCTGCTCTTCGCCGCGGCCCCCTCTGATAAGCGGACAACGTGACGAACCCGTGCTCCGTGCTGGCTCATATGCTGGTCTTGGTCAATGATTGGTGAGGAGGGCATTGAGCAGTTTCCTACTCTAGTCGCCAAAGGACTGGGTTTCGCTGGGCTGCAGCCAATGAGGACCACAGGCCACGCTTGCATCGCGGGCCCTAAAATTCCCTTATATCCTTATTCGGTCGTACGTCGATCAATTTTCTTTGCTGTTTTTTTTTTTTTTCGTCGTCTGAAGAAGCATACTAAGTCGTCGCAACGGGCGCGTTTTGAACGACAGAATAGGACGGCGGCCAACTCGGCAGAAGGAGGGAGGGAATTCAGGGAGGTGGAACACCTTAGTGTACCTGCCGACGGACCACTCGCCAAAGTTGGCGGGGGAGGGGAGGGGCCGCTTCGCGCAACACGAGCACGCACGCGCCCTGGAACAGACCAAACGATCTCACTTAGGCAATCAAGTGTTTGCTGGTCGGTGTTTTACAGACACCGCGAATGCAAGTGCAGGCAAAAAGTGACAGGGAAAGAGAAAGTGTGTGTGTATGTATGTATGTATGTGCTTGTGCTGCTACACAGCCCAGTCCATCTTTCATTCGGCTTTCATCAGAGCTCCTTTTACAATCGTTCCTCCATAACTAGAATTGCTGGCTAGTGCTGACATTTCCTAGCGGTATTCTCTCGTTCATAATATTACGTCTCTCCTTGTCTAAGAACAGGGAGGGAGCATCATGCTTTCAGCAAGCACCACGACAATGACATCCTCCTAAAAATGGCGGCAAGACTAGTCAGGCGGAACATGTCGATCCATCGGATTGGCCACCGGACGCAACCCTTTGGCTTGAGGATAGCACTGCATCTGCATCTGCATTTGCGTCTGCAGGCCGCTCGCTCTACCCCCCCCCCCCCCCAAAACTGCACTCTGCACAAACGGGCTGCATATGGCTCTTCTCAGCCCAGTTCCGGAGCCACTAGCAGTGTGGCGGAGGGACCGTGCTGCACAGAAGCGTGTGTGCAGGACGGGCGGGAGGCAGGGATATATCCTTTGTTGATTGCATATTGATTGCAGTCAGAGAGACGCAGCCAGGTAGCACCAGGCCAAGGGGGAGAAAGCTACCGCGTATGCAGTCATATGTGATATGATGGTTGGCCACCTCCAGTGAGGGTTCAAACAGGAAAACAGTTACGAGAATCGGGCCCCATCTTCGACCTCAGATGCGAATGGAAGAGGCCCCGGGAAATGGTCTCCAGCCAACCAGAAGATACCTCGTCCCCTTTTAGGGACTGGTGAGACATACGTATTGCAAATTGACAGGAGATGCGGTTGGTTGCCGAGAAAAAAGCAAGAAAACGACGACGGAATAAGAGACGCGGGAGGCGCGCGAGACAAAGCCACTGCCGGCTTAGACGAGAGGAGGGTAGGGAGGAGGGGAAAGAGCTTGCCGCAAAGAGGCCCAGATTATTCTTCACACTTTGGCGGAGGGAAAGGGGCGAGACGAGAGAAATATGCATGATGAGCCAGAAACCTCAGACTTCAACAACCAGCGACAGCACTAGCGAAAGCGGCTTCGAAAAAAAAAAAACGCGGCATTCTGACATGGACGCACAAAAGCTACGGCCGACACGGATGACCACTACGGCGCCGACCACACACACTCTTCTCCCATCACTCCCACACCACACCACCGAATCCACCACAAGCTCGTCGTTGTGTCGTTGACCCGACTCTGGCCTCTGCTCTGGGCTCGGATGTGCACAGCAGATTATGCTAGCATCCATCCATCCCACCCACCAACCCATCCCATCCCATCCCACCAACACCGACAGTGCCTACCTCTCTTTCCCTGCCTTGCCTTACGTCAACTTATGCCCATATTGGCAGCCAGAGCTGCCGACGACGAAGGCAACTTTTGACATCCTTCCCGATAGGCTTGCTCCGGCTCGGGTTCCTATTCGGTCTTTGCTGACCCATCTTGCCCCTTCAACTTCGTTGCGCAGACAGCCTCCTGTTCTCCCGATCTCGTTGCGCATTTCATATCCTGCCCTGATGAGCCGCAGCGCGCGCGTGCCGTCACTGTCAGTCATCACTGTCAGTCCATCGAGCTTCGCGCATTTCCCAGCCACCATCGCTCGGACGTTACGACTCTACATTAACCAGAGCACTCCGGCAAGTTCAACGGCGCTGTTGGGTTTGGCTTATTTATCAAGCGTGCATATCTTTCACGAGTTTCACCCAGCACAACGCGAACTAACGCCAAGGGAGGCCCGCTGGCAATCTCAACTGACGGAATCACATCCCTCTCCTGTATCTACGGATCTTAGGACAACCCATATTCGCCTCCCCTGTCGCCTGAGACTTATCAAACGGAACACACATTCGTAAATTCTGAGGACCTTTCGCACTTGCTGCTACTAGTCGTCCAAAGATACCATTCCAAATCTTGACAAAACCAGTACCCTGGAACGGCTCTCCTAGACAGGTCTAACGCGAAATTAAGGACTCGGCAAACCTGTCTTGCTTGGTTCCCCCGGAGTGTCTCTCTATCTTTCACGCGTAAAACACGACTCAAGCCTGCCACCCCCGAACCCAGTCACGCCAGCAAGTCTCCGACTGCGCGCCGTGCAGGGCCTCCCGCGGTTACAGTCGCGAAGCGGTCCATGCTCTCAGAAGCAAACGAAACAATCGAAGCCTCCACCTCCTCCTACACGGCCTGTCTAGGCTGTGTTACCCCCCTCATCGCGCCTTGTTCAACTTCCCCTCCACGGCGTCGTGGTACGACGTCTCGTTTACAGTGACTTCAGATCAAGAACGCGCTTGCGCTGGCCCGATTGCCTTTCTTCTCTAGACGTACCTGCGCCATAACTAGTTGTTAGCCTTAAGGGCACAATCGTCGACGTTCTTTTCGTGGCGTAGCAAAACGAAGCCCCCTAGGGGCTGTTGTCATCGCCCTTTGCGACGAGCATTCGTTGCCTGCTCCCGCCGCGCTTGTCCGCCTGGTAGAGTGAAAGCTTGCCTGCGTTGCACGACTTATTCAGTTGACGGTGCCGGCTCCGTCGATATCTCTCGCTCGCTTTCTTAACCGCACCTTCGAGACTCACTTCCATTCCAACAGCACATCTGCCCCTCGTTAACCATCTGACAGCGCCAACACTCGTTTGTCGAACCTTCGTCGCAAATGCCTACCCTGCTGCCTCTTTGGATAAACACGTTTCTATTCCATATTCCATGACACTTCTTTACATAGCTTTCAGCTCTTCTTGTTCTCACGATGGCTTATTCTTTCACGGAGGGGGAAAAGGTCAGCCACCACCAATTGCTTATGAAGTTTCAATGCTGATGCACAGCTCCATTGCAGAGATTCATCCTTGCCGAGGTCATCAAGACCAGCAACCTGGATGTTGGCCTTTTAGCCGGGTTTCTCAAAGCACATAAGATCGAACCGGATTGGCTTAAGATGCAGTTACCTAGTGGTATGTCGCGCTTTCAGCATTCCCTCCACCCGATGCCATATTATACTGACAGTGACGGATAAGGCCGCACCATGGAACAATGCCTAGCAGCCACGGGGCAAATGCTCCAGGGACCCATGAGAGCACCGGACTTAAAGCGCAAATCCATGACCGATCTCCTCGAACAGCCTTCAAAACGCTTGGCCGCAGCCTCCCCGATGGAACCGCCAGCACAGCTGCCGTCATTGGCCTCTGCAACGCAGAACCTGGCGCCGTATCCGTCGATGTCTGTCCCTTCAGTTTTGGCGACGCCTTCGCAGCCACCTAATCCACAACTTGCCAATATACAACCACGGCCCGCCGGCATCGAGAGCATGGGGGGTCCTAACGGGTCATCGAGTCCCAGCCAGCAACAGCCAGCACCGCTCCCGCCTCGTAAAAGAGGCCGACCATCGCGAGCAGATAAGGCCAGGCAGCTTCGGCCATTACTGCCACAACACCTGACTCCCCTCGCACCAGCACCGGCACCTCGGTCTCTGGTGGCAGAAACGCCGACGACGCCGGTAGAAAGTCCCGCGTATAGCTTGTCGCCCGGCCCAGCTACGGAGGGACATAATGAGCCAGCGAGACGGAAGCGCGGCCGCCCAAGGTTATCCGAAAAAACACAATCAGTACGTTTCTATGCTCGCCCCGCCCCCACCTTGACATGTATCTGACCGCTGCTTAGAGCACAATCTTAGCAGAAGAACAACCCAAGTCGCGTTCGGCGCGATCGACGCCCAGCCAAGCCTCACGCCGACCGTCTGACGAGGTACCTCGCGACTCCTACAACGAGAACGAACAGCTACCTGATGTACAGAAGCAAAATGCCATTTCACACATCAGTCATCTACAACAGGAGGGATTGGCCAGATAGAAGCAGCTCCGGCCACGAGGCGACGAAACACTACCTACGACTACCACCTATAAATCCTTACACTCCCTGCCTCCGCACTCGGGGAGCTTCTTGGATGTACGAACGCATATGTCTCAACAAGCCTGGGAGGATCATGGGAAACCAGACCTCCCCGTGTACAACAAAGGACGCATGTTTTGCTGTGAGCAAATGTATACTGGGTCTCTTAGTGCTATAGGTCTACCGTTTTAATCGAACGGGCAGTCCAGGACGAGTAGAATCTGTTTTTGCCCGTCCAAAGACGTACTATAGATGTACGTAGGTCGGGTTGTATGATATATCAAATACATACATACAACGATACCAGAAATATGAACACGCTTAAGCGCCTGTCATGTCAGTGGAACTATGGCAAATCACATACATCTTTAGTTTGCAGCAGGAAATATTCGGGATTATAGATTGATTTGATTTTCGAACGCAACCGGTTCTTTATCCCTCGTGGTTTTGAAGCCCAGTACCATACGCTCGATCATGAACCTGACAATGAAACACCCGCCGTGAATGATGCTTCGGAATGGCGAAAGAAGAAACGACGTAGCATAAATAAGAAGACTAAGAAGGGGCCCAAGACTGCATTACTCGGAATATTTTCTTTTTGCTGTTTCCTCCCCCTTCTTCTCCACCTACCATGACTTTACAATCTTCTCGAGAGCCTCGATCAGGATGTCAGCATGGTGCTCCTGGAAGATGAGCATGGGCCGCAGGCGGACGGCGCGCTCACCGGAACCGCCGATGTTGATGCCGAGGCCCTTGGCTCGCTTGAGGAACTCGTCGCGACGCGGGTTGTCAAAGGCGATGAAGGTGCCCTGGCCCTTGCCGCGCAGGTTGGCGAACTGGCCGGGGTACTTGGCGGCGAGGCCCTCGAGCTTGGAGAAGAGGTAGTCGCCGACACGGGCTGTGTTCTCAACGAGGCCGAGGCGCTCAACCTCGTCGATGATGGCGCGGAAGAGAATGGCGCGGGCCGGGTCACCCATCCAGGTGTTAAACTGACGGTAGGGCTTGTTGGGGCGGAGCTCGGGGTTACCAAAGTAGTAGCCGGCTGTCTGAGCCTTCTTGGAAAAGGTGACCATGTCGGGGGGCGTAGGGAGGTCCCAGTGGTCGTGGGCCCAGAAGCGGCCGGTGGCGCCGACGCCGGTCTGGACCTCGTCAACGATGAGGAGGACGTTGTGGCGCTTGGTGACTTCGCGGAGGCCACGGAAGAAGGCAGGTGAGGCGTGGTTGTCGCCGCCCTCGGACTGGATAGGCTCGACGATAACGGCGGCGGGGGGGACGTGGTAGGTCTTGATGAGGTGCTCGACCTCGTCAAGAGCGGCCTGTTCGGCGGCGGCATTCTCCTCGACGTGCTCCTCGAGGGGGTATTTGAGGAGGGGGAAAGTGGCCTGGGGCCAGTCAAAGGCAGGGATGTCGAGCTTGTGGATGGGCTTGGAGCGGGTGGTGGACAGGGAGCCGAAGAGGCGGCCGTGGAAGCCGGTGCGGAAGGAGAGGATGGACAGGTCGGACGCGCCGGGGGACTTGTTGTCCATGGCGGACGACGTCTCCTCGGGGGTGAAGTCGACGTCGTAGCCACCGCGCTCCTGCTGGCGGCGCCACATGAAGGCGGCCTTGTAGGCCGTCTCATTGGCGTCGGAGCCGGCCATGGCCGTGAAGACCTGGTCGAGTCCCTTGGGCGCCACCTTGAGGATGCCGGTGCGGAGGATCTCGGCCCAGTCCTCGGGCGGGAAGTTGCCAAGCGCGGGCCGGTTGATGATGGCATTGATCATCTCGGGGGTCTGGGCCACCTTGGCTAGGATGGGGTTGTTGTATCCCAAGGGGATGGAGGCGATCTGGGCGTAACTGTTTGGAAGAGGGAGGGGGGTGGATGTCAGTGTCTCTCTTCTCATCGTCCTTTTTTTTTGGGGGGGGGGGGGGGGGGGCTTTTTTGGATGTTCACTCACACGTCAAGCAGGACGTTGCCATCAGCGTCGACAATGTAATTGCCCTTGCTCTTCTTATAGTCCGTGAGCATGTTCAAGCTCCGCGTATCGAACACCTTGTGCAGGTCCTCGGTGTGTTTCTTGGAGGCCGGGCCCGGGATCTCGGTCTTGACCGACGGGCCAGAGGGCTCGCCGGGGAAGAGGCTCGTGGCAGCCATGCGCGGGGCGGAGGCGCAGAGCGACCGGCGTGGGAAGGCGACGGCGGAAGACCTGGCCGCACGGATGACAGGGCGCGCCATTTCGACGGAGGCTCTAGTGAAGACCATTGCTTCTGTGGGGTTGTGTATATGTGCGTCTCTTTCTCCCACTCGCTCTCCTCTCAGCTAGACAAGCTCCCGGCAACACGGCTGTCTTTCACACACACAGTCTCTCTCGTTGGGGTATCGTAGGGTGGATGCAGGAGAAGCGGTGCGATATCGGAGGGTACAAAATCGACCAGCAGTAGAGGGGGTATCAGTCGGTCAATTGTAAGAAAACGAAAAAGAGGTGAGAGGAGGAAGGTAGGGAAGGAGGGTGTTTAGTAGTATGCGTCGCTGCGCGGGGGAGGGGCAAGTTTATAGATGGCGGGTGGCCACGGCTTATCTAGCTCCTCGTCATTTTGTTGTCCGGTGGAGGTGCGATGATAGCTAACCAGAGGCATTACTGGAGCATTGCATGTTTGGTACCTGGTTTGGGCTTTGGTCCCCGGTCTGGTGTTGAGTCAAGCTGACGGTACATCCCAACAATCAAACCGACCGGCGCGCGCGTGCGCTGCAGCGTGCAGCAAGTCCTAGCTCCGTCCCTGCTCGAGCCGGAACTAGTGTAATATGTATATGTAGTAGTAGTTTACTAAGATCTGCCCCTCCTTCCCCCCTCCCAAGGATGAGTAGGGACACTTGCCAACGGGGACCCGCACAAGGAAAGCCGGGGGATCTGACCTCACAAATAAAACTAGTGACATAAGTCGACATGCTGCTCAGACACCGGCGCTGTTCTTTACGCCGTTTACGCTGCCACCGCCTCGTCCTTCGCCTAGGGTTTCCTCTTGTCTACCGCAGTGCGCATATGAGCGAGCGGTGCCGATTGGAAAGAAGAGCGATTGAGAATCCATAGAAGGGGCGGAGAAATGTATTTTGCGTCTCGGAGCTTGCTGCACACTGGCTCACCTTTGTACCTAGGCGTACTACCGTACAGATACAGCTCCCACTGTTGGTGGAGCAGGTCATCCGATGCGCCTCACCTTTATCGGAGCTCGGACATAAATGTCGTGTACGGATGACGGCTTTCCAAGTCCTGTAAGTAGGTATGGTTGAGAGCCATGAGCCCAATGCTCACCGCAATCTCAGATCAGGTCCGGGAAACCCCTCGGTTGCACGCTGCAGACGGTCAGTAACCCCTTATCAGCGATAAGTTTTCTCTTGCGCGACTCCAATGATAAGGAGAGATATCTTTTGGTGGGGAACCCCACCAACCGCGGGGACTAGCCCCCGCCGAGTATCCAACCGGTGTCCCATTAGTGTCGTGAATCCTGGGAGGCCGATGACGGGACCGGAGACCGGGACCGGAGACCGGGAAACATTGCCGGTCTTCCACATGGATGGTACTGCCTTTTCGTTGACAAACTTGCTCCGTCACCCACTTACACCCCAGTTGGGAACCTATAAGTGGGTGGTCGGGTTCACAAGATAGATTTTAAAGACCAACAACTTGCTGTTTTTCCTTTGTTCACTTTGGTTCTTCCTTACTCGTCTTTGAACCAACTTCCCGCGGGAGCTCATGACCCATGCCTCGTACTCTATAACCATTTCGGGGCCCCTACCTACAGCATGTTGGAGCCAGCCCTTACTATGCATGTTCACTTTGCACCGATTGTGACAACCCGCACATTGTGATACCAGCATCTACGGTGAGCAAACTTCAATCCAAATTCTTCGATACACGAGTACAAGAAGCAAACTAGTTCACGATGCATCGTTCAGGACGACAGAGGAGAATTATTTTATATTTCTAACTTGCGCGGTTTGAGGTATTCGACTCGTCATCGTAACAACTGTGACGCTGTACTCTCCTCACTACCGAAACGGCTTAGATGCAAAGATAATATGGCCTGCCCTACGTACCCAACCCACAGTGATCCCGCCGCGAAAGAAAGCCCGAAAAAGAAACCTATAATGCTATGCAAATTGGTTAGATGAATCATCCACCCTGATACGCCAACCTATCCATGCATGAACGCCATAACCATAGATGCTGAACCGCACATCTTGGAAGCGGGCGTAAATGAACAAGAAAAAAAAGAAAGACAATTTCCAGCAGCCTTGAGCGCGAAGCGCAAATGCTAGCATCATGTCGAATATCGAACGCGAAGAGTATTTTACCTACGCCAAGGCTCAAGACAGCCAGCTCCCCCAAAATATCGGTCGAAAATCAGTGACCTTGTTGTTCCTCGAGCTCCCGCATGTACCTCACGAAGGTCTTCTTGTGTACCTGCATACGGTCAGCCTCCCCTTCATGCCAAGGCTGGTTCGCCAAACTTACCATTCCGGCGTATCGTCCGTTTTTCAGAACGCACACAAAGCGCAGACCGAGCTTGACAAAGCACTCATATACGAGGTCCATGGGAGACCTGATATCCAGTGCCACAGGAGCCTGTTTGGATGCCATTAGTCGTGGGGTTTTACGACTCCTATCGTTGCTACTCACCGGATCGATGTAAGGGGTAAAGTCGGTCTTGTCTACCTCCGAGTCATCATCGGAGTCTTCGATACTTGCGACGGGAGCCATGAGACACATGCTTGAGGCTTCATCGTCCAGGTTGTCCAGAGCGTATTCTAGATCGGGAGCCGGGATCATGCCGACGAGGATTCCGTCTCGGACAATGGGCAGACCTCCATCAATCTCTCCGGCTCTGTGAAGCGTCTGGAGCTTATCGCGAAGGCTGGGTGCAGAGATCGCAGGAGAGGAGCTGATATCGATGATCCTTTCTCGACGGACGCGAGGGACAATGTCGGCCAAGTCTGAGGTGAAAATGGGCTTGTGCTTGTTGTCGAGGAACGGATACGAATTCATGTTCGTCAATAGATCCTGGCAAGAAATTAGTGCTGCTCCCCAACATTGACAAGCATCTTCCACTTACGTAGATGCTGTTTGGTTCAATGGCGTCTGCCGTCCACTTTGCCACTAGAATCGCTAGGGAGAAGGGCAGTACATAGTCCAGGCTGCCAGTGAGTTCAAAGAGAATGACAGCAAGGGTTACTGAGAGTCGAGTCACACCGCACATCGTTGAACCGGCGGCGATAAGACCATACACGCCAGGTTGAATGCATGACCCAGCTTCTTTTGATGCACAGGCACCCCACAACCCGAATCCTGGATACAACAGGACCGTGTACTGAACGACATGGCCAACCAGTCTGCCCATGAGGCCACCAACTACCATGGATGGGACGTAGATGCCCGCTGGAACTTTCTGTGACTAGGTTAGAGTCTCGTGTAAGTCGACAGGGCGTTGTTACCTACGATGCCAAACGTAATGATGGTCAAGAAGCCTTTGATGAGAAAGGCAGTCAAGAGGCTGAGGAGAACAGGCGGGATGTCGTCCGTAGCGGTTGGGCACAGGCCGTAGTCCTCGCGGTCAGATTCGTCGTGACAAGGGGCCGCGAGGTTGAGCATCAATTTCGCCACGGGCTGTTTGGTGTGTACGTTCCAGTAACCCATCATGGAGGTGGCGATGGCAACCAACGTGACCTCCAGCATTGGGTATTTTTTGATGACGCCAATTTTCCGAAACGATTTCGCCCAGTGCTTAGATGCTTTGATGAACAACGCGCCCGCAGCACCGCCCAATACTCCAAGTAGAATGTAGAATACGAGCTCGAAGTAGTGCCAGTCAGCTACATATTTGACCTGGAACATGACGATTTTGTGCGTGCCATAAGGGTTGAGAAACTTGAGAGACAACGCAGCTACGATGCAGCAGAAAAAGGTGCGGAAGAGCGTTTTTGCCGGGAAGAAATACGAGACCTCCTCGAGGCCGAAGAGAACGCCACCTAGAGGAGCACCAAAGGCGACGGCCACTCCCGCAGCCGCAGCGGCTGACAACACTTCACGCCTTTTGGCGTCATTCTTGTCATACTTTGAGAAAAGTCGACAGGCGATATTGCCTACGCAGGTAGCGATGTGGACGTAAGGTCCCTCCTTCCCGAGACTGAGGCCAGACGCCACACTCAGAATGAGTGCAGCAGATTTGACAACAAGTGTCTTTAGACCCAGGAAGCCGTGCAGAACGAAACCGCTGAGGATGACACGAACCTCAGCGACACCACTTCCGGCAGCAGAGTAGTAAACCATCGGTGGCGGCTTGTCGGCTTCGATCGCTTCATAGGCTTCTGGAGGGGTCGGAATCTCGTCGTCTCTACGTTCATCCGTGTAGGGTGCAAGGTCCGCCGCGAGATTTTCATCAAAGGTCGTCATTCGATAAGCCGACGGTACCACGGTCTTGGTTGTCAAGGTCATAGCACAGGCGAGACACGAAAAGACTACGCATCCTGTCATGGAAATGGTAAACTCGGTCCCGACATTGCCAAATGGCCAGAATCGCAAGACCTCGGACCAAGTCCGCCAATCTTCACAGAGCCCCTGTTTAGGACAACAATTCTAGGACTGATTAGCAAAGGCCCAGTATTACCATGCGCAAGAATTTGTACCTTTTCGCTAATAAACCAACCACGTGCACAGTAGCCGTACTTGTAGTCGAAAACGGTAGCTTCGGACAAGTTCACAACGTAGGCGATGAGGGCAACAATGAACCCGCATACAGCACTGAGGATCCAACCTTGAGAGGCATCGAAGATGGCATTTATCCTCCCCCGAAGGTCTTTGCGCATCCTCAGCGCCTTTACCCGATGAGCATCGACGATGTTGTCATGGACCCAATCAGTAGACGTGAACTGGTCATACCAAACACGCTCCTCGGGCTGTATTGATCGTTTCGACTCGCTCATTGGATCGGTATACTCGGTGAAGAGACGTTGACCGAGGGACGGGTTGCGGCTGTGATGTAGGCTTCTAATGCTTCCTTGATAGGTAAGGACTTGAGTTAGCTTCTGCAGATTCCTCGGTACTGCCATGGGCAGGAAGGCGCTTGATATAAACGTACCAGCGGTGCTATGGTTTCTCGACAAGCCTGGTTTAAGATGCCTCGGGCTCTCTGTGCCGGATTGGTAACGTCGTATCCTTGCCCTTGATCCCAAGAGCAAAGGCGAACGCTCGTCCGGCACCTCGACGGAGCCTCTCCGAGAACCGAATCTCGGCCTTCTCGTGCTCATGGGTGAGGGTGGCCCCGAAGGACCGTCATCGTCTGGACAGTCGGCCATGGTAGGGATGAAAAAAGCGGCTCAACCGTTAGAGTTCTCGATATGGTTTCGAAGTTTGATTTTCTCTAGGCTCGAGCAGCTTTTAACGACCGGATGAAGTAGGGTTGGCAAGATAAGATAAAATGGCACTGGACGTAGCCGAAGGCAGGCCTAGTAGGTAGCCTTAAGATTTTCGGGAGGGCGATCAGGGGGAAAGACGGAAGCTGGCTGAAGTATAATGAGTCTTGGCACGTGCACCAATAATAGCTCCAATTCCAAGGGTGCAGACAACCACGAGTACAAGTTCAAGTACAGTTGGGTGAGGCTGGAGGCTGATCACGTCAAGGAGGGTTCGGTGTCAGATGCGACGAAGTGTAAGGCGGCTGACTATCGTCGGCGAGACATGTTCCTTGGCGCGTGTTGCGTTAGTAATAGTAGCTAAGTGTGCCCAGCTGCCAAGCAGATGAGAAGGGGGATGATAAAGTAAGAGGAAGGGGAAAAGAAAAAAAAACCAAACTCGTGGAAGAAGAGGAGAAGAAGCTATCGAGAGCATCAAGTGGGCCTGATACGGTGATACTTAACCGGTCGGGTTCATTTGTCTGGAAGGTGCGACAAGTCGCGTCGAGATAGTTCTACCGGTAGTCGGTTATGCACTTTCCCCAAAGACCAACCCCACCATCGGAGGGAGTCTTGATTGGGCTGTGCACTGAGGCACGCGCGGTAAAGATGAGGATATGATCCACCCGACAAACATTACGAAAGGGAGCGGCTTGGCTGTGAGGTCATTTGCACCGGCTGACCCTTAGGAGTGGATGCCTTTGAGAGACATTGGGTGGCGGTAATTGGCTGATGTTCTAAACCACCTGACGCTACCGATTCTCTCCGAAACGGTCAGACCCATACCTATAGAGGTACCTAGGTATCGACAGGAAGACCCTGAGATTGCGCCATGGCAATCCTCGAAGCTGACTGCTGCCCGCCGTGGCGCCTCATTTAGAGTATTGTTGCGTATCCGTATCTGCGACCTTAAAGAGGGAGACACAGGTACGTACCTCAGTGTCACCGCCTCATCCAATATTCCGTCCACTCCGTCTCCAATCCCACCTCCTTCAAGGTTGCGAGTCAATCCAATCAACCCCACGCCAATCGCATCTCTCCGTATATTCCTGTCCCATCTTTCAACCGTTGACACGGCACGTCTCAGTTATACCACCGGGCCTTCTCCGCATCGCCGTCTCGGAAGATTCTCGGCTTTGTCGGCTTCCCTCGAGACGACCTAGCGTTGATTCACCGCTACGGCCCTGGGTCCATCGAAACATCACATCCCTCATCATCGACCAAAGACGTCGCCGACTGTGGTACTCATCCCAGACCAGTCGACTGTGCTGGGGGCGTTTGTTTGGCCTCATTTCTAGTATTTTGGCTCAGAAACGTCTGGGCCGCGGCCCCAGAAGACAAACCCGACATCTCGGGCCTGGTCGGATTTCCCGCCCCGCCGCACGACGCGCCCTACATGCAGTTGGTTTGATATCCCAATTCACCGTTGGGGTCGTTTCGTAACACACGTGCTCAACCTCTTTGGACGGATGGCGCAACGTACCTATTTAGTGTTTGTCATACCAATCACAGTGCGAGGACCAAACCCGCATGCGTTCTTTAATCGTCGTTGCTTGGCGACTTACCGTTTCCGCTACCGTCGAATCAACGACGCGAAACGCGCCACGCGCCACGCGCCACAGTTTTCAACGACGTCCCTCCACCTCGGCAAGTCACAGCGACGTCTAGACTATAACCGAAGTTATTACACTCCACGTGATAGCGTGCAATCGTTCCGCCATTGGAAACAGCCAAAAGTCTCGGCGACTGAGTTACATTTGGGTGTGACTATGATTCTGCGAGGTGCAGACCGGCGTCGTTAACATGTCCGAAGCTGGGGGGAAAAAGTTGACGGTGCCCAAGTTCTCGTCGTTTAAGCCCAAAACTGCAACTCATACGCCTCCGAACATCATAGATTCACACAATCGAAAAGATGAGGAGGATGAACATATTGGAGAGAGACGGCCTCCTCGCGAGTCCCGACGTCATGATCGTGGGAAGCATCACTCTGAGCACCGTCACCACCATCGCAAAGGCAGTCACAGCCGCAGTCAGGAACAGACATTGGTTGAGAAACCAAACGTGTCCATGGTTCTAGACCAAAAGGCCACTGAAAGCAGCTTCTTCTTCTTCGATAAGAAAGGAGACCCTTTGATAAGAAGATACGGTGGCAACGACCGTTCGCGCGTGCCAATATACCGTCGTGGATACCGTGGACGTGTGCTCGGCTCCGATGGCTACTTGTTAATCCATAGAGACGGCCCGCAGGAGCGCTTTAGCATTCGAATGCCTGGAGAAGGCAGCTCGGCCTTAAGAGATAGGGCACTATTCCAGGCCAAGGTTCATCGAGGCAAGCCGAAGCGCATACGACTACGGGATCAAACCAACGAAATCGGATCACACGACGCTGAAGAAGAGTTTGTTCCATTGAGTACTTCCACGAAGCGACGACGCACCGAGGAGCAAGAGTCTTCTGGGGACGAAAGGCCCGCTTATCGATCCATCGAGGGCAAGGCCAAAGCCCACGAGTTCTCCGGCAGCGATACCGACTTTGACTCTGATTCCCAGGGGTTAGACCTTGATGTGGACAATCCCCTCAAGCAGCGCTCTATGCAACTATCCCGCCTAATCAAAGAACACCCCGAGAACATCGACGCCTGGCTTGAGCTCATCAAACATCAGGACGTACTCTTGAACGCTGGGCAAAGCTTGGACAGAGATGTAACAAAAGCCGAAGTTCACAGCTTTGCAGAAATTAAAATGTCAATGTTCGAGTCTGCATTAGCTAAAGCAAAGAAGCCTGAGGATGAAGAGCGGCTGTTACTCGGCCTAATGCTCGAAGGCTCCAAAGTTTGGTCAATCTCGAAACTTGACAGCCGCTGGGAAAGCGTGGCGAAGACACACGACTCAAGTTTTTGCTTGTGGAAATCCAGGGCCGACCACAAACTCACAAGCATATTCACGTTTCAGTACACTGATATCAAAGCTATGCATATCAACCGACTGCGAGCTATTTCAAAGCAAGCTAAGGTCTCTTCGTCACCCAATCCAGGCCATTTGACAAATAGTTCAGAAACCTCACGCTACGAGCAGATGATCTTCGTGTTTCTTAGGGCCACGAGATTTGCCTACGGCGCTGGCTTCCGCGAGTTAGCCATTGCTGCATGGCAAGCATTGCTTGAATTGAACCTACAACGACCATCAAACTTTGAGGATAGGACACAATCAGAGATACTTGACTCCTTTAAAGACTTCTGGGAGGACGAATCCCCACGGATAGGGGAGAAGAATGCCCTTGGCTGGAACTATTACGTCCGGGCAAACGGTGCTGTCGATCTCGCAGAACCATGGAGAGACGATAATTCCATACAAGGGTCTCGGGACGTTTACAAATCCTGGGGTGCAACTGAGCGGCTTCGAGCAACGAACGCGAGAATCCCAGCACGAGCCACGGATGATGCCCTTGAAGAGGATCCATACCGAGTTGTAATGTTCTCTGACATCGAGGAGATGCTCTTCGTGATACCTTCAGGGGTCGTTCCTACCATATGGAAACAGCTCGTCGATGCGTTCCTGCTGTTCTGCTGCCTGCCTCCGGCGTTTCGGACGAGTGAGTGGACGGAAGCAGCAGAGAACGATACGCTGGTCGCAGGGAACATGAGTCTGTTTGAGAACGATGTTCTCCAGAAGCCAAATGAACCTGATGTCATGGATGAGTCCAAAAAAACACCCGTATTCAGACAAGACGGATCTCGGTTTGCAGCGTCGCCTGATCTACTCTTTGCCGGCTCTGACTGGTTTTCGCTTTTTTCCGGCTGGACAACCACATCAAAAACATCGGATGGGCCAGTAGATCTGGCCTGGCTTGCCAATGCTCTCCGTTTATTGGCGAGCTCGAAGGGGCTTGGGGAGCTGGCTGAATATTCGTTGTCGATTGAAGCTATCAACGATCCCAGCAACATAAAGAAGCGTGCCAGAGCGTTCATCAAGCAAGAACCTGCCAACCTGAGATTGTACAATGCATATGCTCTTGCTGAGTTTGCCTGCGGAAGACATGAAGTTGGCCAACAGGTTGTTACGTCAGCTACTGGACTGATCTCTGTGAGTGAATAACGCAACGCAAATCCTCTACCCCCCAAACCGATCCAATTGGTCTTCCGTGGGCTGAAATACTAACAACGTTTACTACAGACCTCGAACAGCAGTGACAGTCTGATACTATGGAAGACATGGGCTTGGATGGACCTCCATGCTGGGAATAACGTACAAGCTATTGCGCGCTTATGTGCGGCAACGGATGGGTCCTCTAGAGATGTCATGATTACGGCCCCCTCTCAGTGGCTCAAAGCACACCAGTTGCTCTTGGCCAAACTGGAACGCCAAATTTTCGATGGGCGACTAGATGATGCTATAATCACTGCCGAATGCCTTGCCCTCCTCGTATACCTTACATCACAGGAAAGTTCCGAACCAACGTCCGAAGCGCAAGGAAGCATTTCAGCTGCAATGGAAAGGATGTGGAACATGTCTTCGGAGCTTTGTACCCGGGGCCAGTCCAAGTCGCCAGTACACGAGAGACTCTTGCAAGCTGGTGCAAGGCTTCTTTACCATCATGCCAGCCGAGGGTGAGCATGTTCAACCATCTCCTAGGGTTTCAAAGCTAATCGTGTAATAGACCGTTCCGCCGTGCCTACCTCAGGGAACAGCTAAGTCATTTCATCGAGCTTTTCCCTCGCAATACAATGTTCCTCAGTCTCTTTTCCTGGGCATCGACCACGTTTGGCATCGATGACCCTGTTCGTGACATCCTTCGCAAGATTGCCTTCACGAATGGTAATGACTGCATCAGCAACCGGATTTTTGCAGTCCGATACGAACTGCAAAAAGGGAACGTGCACTCTACACAAACAGCCTTTGAGCGGGCACTGGACACTCCTGCATGCAGTTCCAACCCGGATTTCTGGCGATGCTATATCAAATTCAGCTACGCCAGAAAGCAGTTCAGGGCCAAGGCAAAGGACATCTTCTTCAGGGCCCTACGACATTGCCCATGGTCCAAGGACCTTGCTCTCGAGGCGTACACAACGCTCATCAATGTCATGGATGATTTCGAACTCAGATCTGTATTCAATACGATGTCATCCAAGGGTTTACGGGTACACGTCGACTTGGACGAGTTCATAGTTAATCACGAGAAGACGAGGGCTATACATGGTTAACGCTGTATGGTAGAGGTGGTACAGGCGCCTAATACCAAACAAACCGCTCTCTAATGAAACATTCAGGTCTCCGTCATGGTGACCAGAACTGACGGTGTGATTCAAAGCATGAACCATAATGAAGATAAACCTGGGGCTTGATGCCGCTGCAGGGTTTCGGTACCGACAATGACTGGGTTTGGACCTAGTTGGGATTAACTCAGCTTAGGAACGATTGATCAAGCCCTGAGAGCAGGCGAGGGAGTCAGAGTGGCAATGCATTCAATTCTGACAAGGCAGTTTTGGTTGGCTGATTGGTCACACATAATAGTAGCCCACCCGTTGCTCGCTCGGGTTAGATGATGCGGAGTGACTCATCTGCCATCAGTGTACAGCAAGCAACCCATTGACTCTCTTTTCCCCTAGTGCTTGAGGCGAATCAGGGTCCACACAGGTCGCTCGGTGTGCTCCGCCCCACCGCAAGCCGCCCCTCTCCAGGCGACCTTAGAAGGAGAGAGGTGAAGCGGCTGGCAGCTCTAGTGCCCCACCTTTGGCCTCTCTCCATGGTCGCTTTTTATTAATTGCGACTTCCGCCGCTGCAAAAATTCCATCAGCAACACCCTGACGACAGAACCCCTCGACGACGACAATTTTTGGATACGCCTGCGCAGAAATTTCCACACGATCACATACACGACTTCGTTGTCGTACACCCCGATACCCTTCCCCGTAAACATTATCCAGACAGTCGACACCCCAGCAACAAACACAATCATGGCGGTGCGCGCGCAATTCGAGAATTCCAATGAGTGAGGAAAAAAAAAGCCCCGCCGGAACAACCCCGCCATCGTGCTGCAGCTTCTTTGACCTGCACCGCGATGTTCTGCCAGACCAGATGTGCTGATCCGTGGTGTGCCTTTTCCCTAGGATCGGTTGCTTTGCAACACTCACCAACTCTTACGCTCTCGTTGCTCCCGGCGCTAGCGAGAATTTTTACAGTGTGTTTGAGGCGGAGTTGCAAGGCGTGATTCCCATCTGCCGGGCCAGCATTGCCGGCGTCCGCATCATCGGCCGGTTAACAGCTGGGTAAGTCATATGCGATGGAGCCGTGCATCTCTTTTCGGCGCATTCGTGAACGAGTCGAGCTGACCTGTGAGGTGTTAGTAACCGCAAGGGTCTTTTGGTCCCGAACACGACATCAGATCAGGAGCTCCAACACCTCCGCAATTCCCTGCCAGACGAAGTCCGCATCCAGAGAATAGAAGAGCGCTTGTCGGCCCTCGGCAACGTCATTGTATGCAACGACCACATCGCCCTCATCCACCCGGATTTGGAGCGTGAGACGGAGGAGATCATTGCCGACGTGCTCGGCGTTGAGGTGTTCAGGCAGACCATTGCCGACAACGTGCTTGTCGGCTCGTACATGTCGCTCACGAACCAGGGTGGCCTAGTGCACCCCAAGACGTCGATACAGGACCAGGACGAGCTCTCGAGCTTGCTGCAGGTCCCACTAGTAGCTGGCAGTGTCAACCGCGGCAGCAACGTTGTCGGTTCCGGCATGGTCGTTAATGACTGGATGGCTGTCACCGGCCTCGACACGACGGCAACGGAGCTCAGCGTGATTGAGAGTGTCTTCAGACTGGGCGAGGGCCTGGGCCCGGACAACGTCAACACCAAGCTCAAAGACACCATGGTCGAGTCTTTCTACTAGAGAAAGGGTGGTCGTCGCTGCGGAGGGGGGTTTTGGTGGAGACTGCCGGAGTATTGCTGGGTCGGGTTTTTCGTTGGTTTGGGATACCATTAATGGGCTGAGCACGGTTTGGTAGGCTCATCCCACGAGCCAGGTTTAGGGTTCAGTACATCGCGGGCGTACATCATTACGACCGGCATGAATAAAAGCCCTCGGGCGCTTTTAGAACCCCATATCATAGCGCTAAGCACGTGTCTACTGTGGCGTTTCTCCTCCCAGCCAGAGGCATTTTGAGGTCTAGCCATATGCGTATGGTGAACTACGGCAAGGGCGGCTTTAGAGCACTTGCCATGCAACACTTAGATAAACGCCTTTAGGAACACCCGCGAAGATTCGCACTTGAAATTGAAAATACCTTATGAAAAAAGAATAAAGCAAATCAAACGCAAGAGGGGGGGGGGGGGTGACATCGTGCATTGAAATGTTACCTAGACTCTGATGATAGCAATTCTTAGTTTGACCCAATGTTGAAGGATACAGGGCTGCCATCACCACTATCACCGATCGTGGGAGTCGCGTATGGTACTTGCGGAGGATCGAGATACTATATCCAACAGCAGAGAGCATGTGCTTCTTGGCTGAGCATACCAAGCCGCTAATTGAGCCATGAACGGCGACGGGAATCTCCTAGCGGGAGCTCATCGTAATCTCGTTCGATTAGCAGTGCAGTGTTGGATAAGTGAAGTCGTGCAGACCCGAACTCTGGAACAGTTTCTTTGAATAGACGAGACTTTGGGCGCCGGCAATGGGAGCAGATGAACCACGTTCCTCCGGGCGCGCCAGTACGCCGGTTATGCTCGTTGGACTTGGACCCTTGGACGAAGGCGGTGCCTTGTATGGTATGCGCTTCGCATGCCTGGGCGCAGCAAACGAGGTACGGGTACAAGGCGGTCCCCTGTAGGGTCGCACAGGTACACTGTCTATTGTCTAGCTAAGCTAGCTAATTACACAGTTATCCTATTAGAGAGGAGATAGAGAACACTGTTAAAGACGAAGAACCTAGCCTTAGGAGAAAACCTTCATTTACACTATGAGAAGAGTGCCCTACCTAAGAAAAACCTAAAGAGCACTGCATACTTAGGGACTTGGTTTGGGAGAAATCTGTAGGTATTACTGTGAGGAGTACACTGTGAAGAGTGGTCTGTAGGATCCTCCAGCAGGATTTAAACCGACTTCCTTCAGTGTTAAGTGTACTGTGGGGCATCCAAGCCTTGACCACTAGGCCACGGAGGACTGAGTGCGGCAGACGAGAGATGAAAGAGTGCCACCTACGCAACCACAGCAACTGTAGGTAACTCTGCCAGTCGAAAAGTCTTTTAGAATCTCAGGCAGGAACACATGGAGAATCCACTGTTTGCACAGACACAAACAAATACCATCCCATCCCTTTCCAGGGTTTAACGGAGAGCATAGCACGGACCAAGCGCGGCATGGCGGTGGGGGGGCGTGCTCTGGGCCGAATAGCCGTATGCAAAGGGCGGTGCGCTGGCCACAACACATCAACATCGACAACAACAACAACAAGTTGTGTAAGACACCTATGAACGGCTAGTGGTGGAAAGGCTGCGTTGGGACATACAAGAGTGTGCAGTTCAATGACGCCTGGCTGGGACACTCAGAAGACGTGGATTGGACTGAGTGGCTGTTTGTTAGTCTCGCCCTGCTACCGAGGCCCGGGGAACGGACTAGAGTACTATAAGCTAGCTGCAGAGGGTGTCCTCTCTACTGGGGACTGATGGAGATGCCCAACCACCGCCAATTGCTGATGTTGACGTCGCCTGCGGTCGTTTCGTTTTGTGTGGTTGATCAGGGCAGGGATCTGACCTCACCGTGAGGTTCTCCCCTTCCCGCGGGCCCTGTTTGGCGTCGAGTTAATCAAGGTTTTATTTGCTTTTTTTCTTGTCTCTCGGCCTCGACGTTGACGTCCTGCAGCCAGCCAGCCGCCTTTGGCCTCGTGGAAGCCAAACATGCATTTCTGCAATAGACCAGGGGCCCTCCGCGTTTCTTGATGTCTGCAGTACTTCATTCCAGCCACGTAGCAGCTCGGATCCAAGAAAGGATGCTTCTTTGTTACTAGATTCCAAATCTGCCCCGGCGTACATAATACTCCTATCACTACTACTACTACCTGTGCCCAAGTCTCGAGCCGGCTGGCGATTGTCCTATCCCCCATTCCTAACACGGTCCACCCGCTTTTGCGTCCCTTTGACCGAAATCAACACAAACCAGCATCACATCGAAAACCCCGCTTTTCTCTCTATCCCCTCCTCGCATAACTCGCTGCCCAAGGCGACGGTTCACAACACTGCACTATTGTGCCTGGCCCTTCTGGATCGTCGACTAGGCCTTTGGATCGAGAGAGCAAACCCGTCTATCTCAGCCACAAGCGTATGGACTCGCTCACCTGCGACTTTGACAGCTTCGACGCCTCCCGCTAGGCCGCACCGCCGACGCCCAACAGGCGAGGTTCTCGTCACTGTATCCCAGATCGGCGGCTGCTTGCGCGCTCGAGCGCTCTGCAAAGACCAGACCACCACCGGCTTCATTCACAAGCCAGCGCACCGTGGCGAGGTGCATACAATTTTTCCGGCCTCCGTTGCCTGTCAACTTGTCCCAGTTCGTCGCTTGCAAGGGTCCCGGCCTCCACCTAATCTTTCTTGCCCGAGGTCTGTCTCCCTTTGTCTAAATCGAACCATCGCCCCTACGAGCGTCAACAATTTTCCACCCGAGTTCCAACGTACTCCCCTCGCAAGCTACTCTTTTGGCCGGGTTGGTCCTAGTTCCTCAAGGGACGATCCCCCCGGTTGTTTGTGGCCCAAGATCCAGTTAGTCAACATTCCCCGGCTGGTCGCTTCCATCAAAACCTGCGAACCCCCGGCCGTCCAGCTAGGAAGCCTAGAGAAAGAGATATTGGCCGATCCACTCGAAACATTAACCCATCATGCTAAGCCGTCACGCTGCCGCCGAAGCCTCCACACCCGACTCCCCAATGTCTGTCCCACGCCCACCCACACAGCGTCCTGGAATGAACGGGACTCAGACGCCTCGACGCCATGCACATGGGCCCTCGAGCGTTGTTGCAGAAAACGACCTTGCCTCGCCGAGCGCTCTTTCTAGTGGCACCATAAACATCAAGCTGCCTGTCCACCCTGAGCCCTGTCGTAATAGTCCGTCTTCTGGCCCCGATCGAAGCTTTCCACAACCACGATCAGCTCATCATCAAAGACAGCAATCAGTTCCAAACTTCCCTTCCTCCTCCAACAACAGCAACAACAGTTCCATTCCCCAAGTCACTGTTTCACCATCCCTTGAGCGAGGGAGTGGCCGTCCCTTATCGGTCAACATGCCTTTCACAGGAGACAACAGGAGCGGTGGTAGGTCATCAGACACCGGAAGAGGGGGCATTTTGAGCGGCTGGTTGGGCGCTGGATCTCCGAGTACCCAGGAAAGCAACAACACCAAGGGCCAAGCCGCTAGGAGAAACGAACACGTACCAGAAGGAACGCCCGCCAATGGGCCACGCAAAGGACAAACAATTTCTACCGGGACAGCACCCAAAGACGTTTCGCCGAGCACGTCACGGTTCGCCTTTTTCAGTTCGCCGTTCTCCAAGAACATCCAACCACAGATCGACCCCAAACAAGACGAAGAGCTGCTTTCACTCAACATTCAGAATGCCTTGTTTCCTCCTTCATCCCCAACCCACCGGGACGCCTTTTCACCGTCGGCCTTCAAGAACCTCGAGGCCACCGCCATCGGCCTGCTTACGAGATTTCAAAGCGCCTACCAAAGACAGGACGCAGCTCTTCGGGAGCTACGCACAGAGAAAGAGGCCCAGGCCGAGGAGAGCGACGAGGCGGATACACGGATTCAGCATCTCAGGGTCCAGCTGGAAAACATGGCCTCCAAGGTTGCGGAGCAGGAGCAGTCGATGCAGCAGCTCATTGCGGAACTGAATGCCGAAAAGAAGGCAAGGCACGAGGAGCGGATGGCGCGCGAACGAAACCGACCCCTTTCGGAAGGGTCCTCGATATCGGAAGATCTCGGCGTGGAGGAAGACATGGCTAGGCGAAAGTGGAGGAAGAGTGCGGGTTTTGACACGGACGAGGAGAGCGTCGAGGACGCCAGCGTCTTCTCGAGGTCGCGAAGCCCCACAACCGCCGCTCCGAGTGTGTTCGAGGGCAGCATCGTGGAGATGTCACCTTCGCCGCAACCGCCAAAGGTCAACACGCTCGGTCCACCGAAGACGTCACGGTCGTCCGTCCAGAAGCCCTCGCCCCAGCAGGCCAACGTCTTCCAGAAGCTCATGAGAGGTGTCACCGGGGATGCCGCAAACCAGGGGGGCGGTCCCGCGTCGTGCACGAATTGCCGTGGGCAAGACCAGCGGGCAGCTTGGGATACCGTCAGTCTGTTGAGAGACGAGAATCGTGGGTTGAAGCACCGTGTGGCGGAGCTGGAGACATGTGTGGATAATGCGCTGGATGCGGTCAACGGTCTTGGGCTCGACTGATCGGTGTTTCTTTCTTTTTTTGTGATGTACCCGCGAGACAGAAGTTTGATCTCTGTGGCATGACGGCGTTTACTTGGTCATTTCAAAAACGGAGTTATCTGAACGGGGTTTCTTTGGCATGTTGAAACGGATAAACGCGATACCAATGAGCTGGCATTGTTGATGTTTTGTCGATACACCGCATATACCTCCTCATATGAGTTGAGGCCTAGAGAATGAACCACATTATCGAACATGTACTATCGACTTAACGACTCCTGTTCCTTTTTATGGTATGAGCTAGTAGGGGCCTGTGCTAGTTGCGTGTTCGTCAGGTAAGACTCGTATGTGTAGACTAGAGGCTATGGGCAGGTCGTCAAGGTTAGAGAGTAAGAAGCTTGTTCTGGAAAACTGTGTAAGCAATCCGAGGTAGAGCACGTGAGCTTGGTTGCACAGGAATTGGGACGTGGCGAGAGGAAGTGGAGGGCTCCGAGTCCGAGATGTGTAGCGGGGCGGGGGAGATTGAATGAGCGTCAATGTCCGCCACAACCCGTGCCCGGGACGACGTGGCTTCTTTTCTTCTCGTGTTCCCCCTTCTTTTTCTTTTTCCGTTTTTTAATTGGACACTGAAAGAGCGGGAGAGCGGATGAACCGCAGACATGAAAGAGGAGATGGCTCATCCAGACACATGGACTCGTTCCAAGCGGAGGGGGGTACTTTCTCAGGCTGCCCGGATTGCTACATGGTCATTCTGATTGAACAGGCACCCAAGTCTAGAGGGCGTTTGGTAGAGGTCGTCTCGTCTGCTACATTGTGTTGCCTCAAGTCGACCTTGAAGCTGCATCGGCGATGTCGACCCCATATAATTGCGAACAACAAGTACGGTGTCTTTTGTCTTGGACCTGGAGGGTACGGGAGCCTCTAATTAGAGGAGAAAGCTATCTGTGGGAGCTTGCATGATCGGTTCGTTTATCAGTTTCTGCCGCTTGAAAACAGGAAGCCAACAGGCTTTCCTCCTTTCCCGGTCCACTAAGCTGTCGAAGCATCAAAGACGAGTTTGTGACCGATAGTGCTTCACGGCCACAACTCATACATCCTTAGATGCGTCACGTGGCTACTCGGTATCTTAATCACATGAATACAATTCGTTCTTGTCTAGACCCTTCCAGCGAGCCGGTCTGCCGGCTCGAGAGGTAAATGTACATCGGAGCAGTCGTTCCTCCCCCTCCGTCCGTCCTCACCCTCTCTCCGCCTGCAGCCCTCTAGTGATGGTCCTTGCCGTGGCTGTCGCCGTGGTGGTGGTCGTCGGCCAAGAAGAAGTACTCGTAGGCACAGTAACCAGCGAAGGCGACGGTAGCGATGCCGAGGCCGGGGAAGGATCCCTTGAAACGGTTGAATCTCGTGAAGGGGCCTTTGTATCTCCAGGCCTCTCTGTGGTTCTCAGTCATCAGTGGATGCCGCAGCGTCGCTAAAAGGGTATCTCGGGGTGTACTGACGCCCTCTCCCAGGGGTCGTATCTGGGCTGGCCGGCGGCCTCCTTGAAGGCTCTCATGTCGAAGCCGGTGACGTTGGGCTTCTGTCCGCGGACGGACGCCATCGCTAACCTGGGTGTCGGAACGGTGTCAGTGGTCCACTCTCGTTCCTCCAAAAATCAATTGAGCTCCTCGGAGTGCGGATACCTCGTCTGCTGCATAATTGCTATGTTGATATCGTCTTGCCTTACAACAAAGGACGCTTCGGTGGTGGTCAATTGAGTTGAGAGGAAGCTGATTGGAGATCTTTGAGATGTTGTCGTCGGCAAGTACCGCGGTACGTACCTATTTGGCTCAAAGCCCCGCACAGACCACCCCTCGACGTCCATGGCCCGGGTCGACCAGAGCAAGCCTTCAGGCCTCATTCACACATTCTGTCCAAATCAGAGATCACCAGACGTTCTTGAAAGCGCTCCGCTTCGCACGACCCTCGGACGAACGACATCAATCGAATCGAATACCTTGATACTCTGAAGTAAATTTTGACGATTCTCCACGAGCCGAAATCATTCCCGACGACCGAAGACGGCCAAGAACAAAGGAGCTCTTTTGCTGCCAGCCCCCCGTCCATTACTTGCATCTCCAGACGCAAATGCAGGGCCGTGGATCGTCCACAGCCCCTCAAACCCCGACGCGCGTTCGCTCGACAACACGGTGAATTACGACTCTTTTATACAACCCTCACGAGAGGCATAATCTGTTATGCCGCCACAGCTGCCTAGGTTCCCTGGCGGGCCAAACACTATTTCGCCCTACCACCAGCAGTTCCCCTCCCACGCTCAAGGCCACGGCCCTAGCCATGGACCGCCCTTGGGTGCCAACCCTTCCTACCTCAATGCGAACGCCGCCCAGATCAGCCCCTTCTCCACGAATGGAAACGTCCTTAGCGGTACCCCGGGCCTGAATGGCGGCTTCCCTATCGGTGCCGACACCGGGCTGGGGAGCCATGCTGCGCGAATGGGTTTTGCGCACGCGGCGAGCCTCCAGCAGCAGCAGCAGCAGCAGCAGCAACAGCAGCAGCACGGCCAGCCGCAACACAACTTTTCGCTTGATCACGGCGCTGCGCCGGCGCGGATGACGCAGAATAAGGGGAGGATAAGAGAAGTGTGGAAGCACAACCTCCACGAGGAAATGGCGGTGCTGAGGGAGCTTGTCGACAAGTACCCTTACATTGCTATGGTTAGCAGGCCTGCAGAGCACCTGGGTCGATGAAGCCGAAGCTGACAAGCTGAACTACAGGACACGGAATTCCCAGGCGTGGTGTCCCGGCCAATGGGCTCTTTTAGGGGGAAGAGCGATTACCACTACCAATGCCTGCGCACCAACGTCGACATGCTCAAGGTCATCCAGCTCGGACTGACGCTGTTCAACGAAGACGGCGAGACCCCGCCTGCGCGACCAAATTCTCAGCAGGATATCGAACTGAGCGCCGCTCAGCGAAGAGCGGCGTCACAAGGCCCGTTCCCTTACGCATGGCAGTTCAACTTCAAGTTCTCTGTCAAGGACGACATGTATAACGAGAAATCGATCGAGTCATTATCCAGTGCCGGAATCGACTTTGCCTCCCTTGAGAGGGATGGCATTGACCCCCACGAATTCGCCTCCCTACTCATCCCATCCGGCCTCGTATGCTTCGACAACGTGAAATGGATCTCATTCCATGGAGGCTACGACTTTGGCTACCTTACTAAACTTCTCACCTGCAACGATCTCCCCAACGACGAGGCGGACTTCGATCAAGTCATGAAACTGTACTTCCCGTCGGCTTATGATGTTAAGCACCTCATGAAGCATGCCATCCGCCTCCACAACTCCGGGCTTCTAACCCCCAGCGACCCCAACAGCGCCGACATCCTCCAGAAGTTCGAACACAAGTCTGGCCTTGAGAACATCGCCGATTCCCTAAAGATTAAGCGCGTAGGGAATGCGCACCAGGCCGGCTCCGATTCCCTCCTCACGGGCAAGGTTTTCTTCCAGATGCGGGACAAGATCTTCAACGGAGAAATCCCGGAAGAGCACGTCGGAAAGGTCTGGGGCTTGGGAATTCCCGAGTTGTTGGTCCTGGAGAGATTGCCGTTCGGCAACAACGGTGGCAACCAAGATTCGGCGCAAGGCCAGGGTCCCAACGGCCAGCACAACGGAGCGCCGAGCACGCCCAATACCGCCAGCGTTGGCCTTGTGAGCACACCCGCCGCGCAGTCACATAACACCAACGGCATCTCTATGGGGCCAATGACGCCGGGCGGAGGAGGCGGAGTGTTCGGCAGCTTTGCCTTTGGAGGCTCCAGATAAGCCTCCAAATGCCCACCCTTGCCGAACCGGTGTTGCGCGAGGGGACGAGGAAGCCATCAGTGTGCGTTAGACTTTTTTTGTTGGCGAGAGCCGGCCATGGTGACTCGCTCTCGAAGGGGGTCAAATGCGGCAATGGACTTCGGTTTTGCATACTTCGTCTATACATTCCGCGGGGAGGGAGGACCTGATTCCCCCCTTATTACCTTTTCGGAAGGAGAACACTTTACCTCACTGGGAATAGACCAGGTTCGTTTTTTTCCACACGAAAAGAAAAAGAAATGGCAATTTGCTTTCCTGTCTGTATTGTTTTTTTTTTGTGCGGTGACGTATTGGAGTTGGGATTCGGGAAGGTCCTTGGTTCCAGCATCCCGTAAGGCGCAAAAAGAATCTACGGCGGTGACTATGGCGGTCGGGGTTTTTTGTCTTTACATCTGGATGACGGTCGGTGTGTTTTCTCTTCTTTTCGTTTCTGGGAGGGTCAGGGGAACAGGGGGGACTCTCGGGATGAAAGACGACGATGTATATGCATGCCACCTGCAAACGCCATGTTTGGGTAGGGTGAGGTTGGACGGGAACACCTACAAAGAGGACGTGAGAGGGGGAAGGGAAACATGGAGGTACCAATGAAATGAATACGTGTAGGGCGTGAAGGGGGGGAGGGGGGGAGAAGAAGGGGACGAGCGCATGAAACTTTTATTTCCTTTTCCTCTTCGATCATGTACTGTATTTTCAATACCTGGGATCAGGGACAGAGGGGGTGTGGGCGTGAGAACGACTGGAATCCAAACGCGAGTTTAGTTGTTTGCTCTTTTCGAGTCACTTTCTTGGGTAACAAACATTGAGAGAAAGGAGAAGGGAGAAGATTGCGTGCGAGTAGTTGTGATGTTGCTTGGCGGGGTTTGTCTTGGGCTTTCGTGTCGAGCCGCCAGGCGAGCTTCAACGCTCTGACATCTTCTCGGCCGGCCGGCGGTTGCTGATCTGCGAGGGTGTTCTGGCTGCGCTTTCCCGGCGGAAGGCGGACTTGTTCCTGGCGTCTGTCTGGGGAGAAATAGTTCGTGGGGCCGTCGTTGCTGCTTGCCGTCTTGTGACGATGGACGGACGATGTGCTCACCTGATGACAAGGGGTCTTGGTCGCCCTAGCTACCATGACGAGTCCTTCTCCCATTTCTTTGGCCGGATCAATTAAGGTATCATACTGGGAGAAGAAGAGCCCGCTATAGGACGCACGCAGCTGGTAGCAGAGACCGGTGCTTGCTAACGCGTTCTTCGCATTGTTAGTATTTGGAGACCTCGCAGAGCCGACACTTGTCTCATACCACCGAAACGCGTGCCTCTGTTACTCTTCCCAAACAGAAGCGTACTCACGAGTATTGATGATGGTGTTTTTGCAGCGTTCTCGAAATTGACAGTTTAACCCTTCTTCTACTAATGATAAGCAGAGATTGCTTGACTTTTGAATATATCCTGTCGAGAAACAACTCTGACAACCAAAACTATACTAGTTGATGGATTGCCCATACCACTCGAAAATAGGGTGCTATGGACTCGAGATGCTGTTCTCCGACCCTTATACTACAATCATCCTTCCCGATATGAATTGGTGAACCGCCATGCTTAGCATTCAATTTACTAGGTGCCAAGCAGCGGGATCTCACACGACACATCAATGCCATTCCGAAAGGGACACCGATACGCAAGATGATAATTGGGCACCGCGTGTTTCCTTGGATGCATGTGTACAAGTCGGCACTTTTATGTTAACCGGGTTCTCACAGCAAGTCCAACACGACGTTAGTCCTCTGGAAAAGACTGTGGACTCTCACCATCCGACTTCTGAGAAGAGATACGGTCCAAATCGGGGTGGGTTATTGGAACGCTCGTCTGCTTCGGTACTGGCGGTAGGCCATTGGACTGAATTAAGCTAGCCGGAAGGCGAGTCTATCTGCTCTGGGACATGTTATAGATGAGAACCCCTTCCGTGCGGTGCTTCTAGTGGATGCAGGGGTGCGTACCTATGGTTTTATCATCTGAGGCACTTCTCGGGGGAGACAAGATATGTTAAGAGGAGCGGGTCAGCTCGGCCAATCAATACCTCGCGGGCTTGTACCAGCCATAGGTAGGTACAAATGTGCCATTAGATTACCGTCCATATCTAATACATTTTTTGAGCGATCGGGCCATGACAATCGTCTGAGCTCAGTGTCTTTGCCATGTTCCATAACTCCTGAAATGAATTAGGGCCAAATAGAACCGGTACTTTTATGCGCTACCAAACTGTGCCCTGGATCACCTCTATCATCCCTTGATGGTAAAAGTTGTCTTCCTTCCCGAATGAGGTGAAACAGAAGTCTCTCCTCGATCGACTCAAGTTCGACCGGCCGCGACAGTTTGGTTCATCTCGCAGACCTAAGCCAAACACAATCACGCTTGTATGACATCGTGACCTTCTGCATTCTCTAAATCATGTTCAAGAGCCATAAGAACCCCGTGAAGACTACTCTGTACATAGCATGGTGTTAGTCGCCCGACCTGGTTGAGACAGTAGAGCGAACTATGTGGAACCAGGGTGCCTAGTGAATACTGGAAATAACCCCCAAAGAGATCGTCACTTCTATCTTTATCAAAAACAGGGGACGGAGCTTGATGTCGACTACCTCAGGGGGAAAGCGGATCTGTCGGGAACGACGATTGGGGTCTGGGAAGGTCTTCATCAATTAAACCGGAGCAAATGGCGCAAGAGGGCCTCTGTGAGCGCATACAGGTGACGTAACCCTCTTGTTTGCGGACTTGCAAGCCCCTCGGGTCCGTGCACATGACCCCGTACCGTCACAGTCCGATCGCCTATGCCAGCCAAAACATTACATTCCCAAGGGTGTTTCTTTGGGGAGACTTCCGGAAGTTTACAGATTCACCACCACCCCACCCCATCGTCCGGCGCGACTCGACATCTGCTGTTCATCAAGCCAGCAGTCTACCATAGACCATAGACCATCATAACCTTCACGTATACCACCGAAGACAGCGTTGAGCTCAAACGAGTCGCAGCACAGCACCCCATGGACGCTGCCCCGACAACGACACAATGTTCCACATCGTGAGCGCCTCGTCGCCAGTGCCCTCGGAAATCTTTGCGCTCCTTTCGTTGCTCGTCATATCCGTCATCGTCCTATTGATCCTACGCCACTTCCTTCCCCTGCGAACAACACCGGCTTTTTACCTCGTCCCCATCTTCTTCGCATTATGGCTGCCCGCATGCATGGTGCTGCTTGTGCCCATCGACCTGGCTTCTAGTGCTAGTACCGATGATGAGGCCACACGCGGCGTCTGGCTTCCACAGCGACTGCTGTTAGTATCGTGGAGGATAACGTACTGGCTAACATTTACCCTGACATGGTACGTATTTCGCTTTCAATCCTGGTCTCTGTCGGTGCTGACGACAGTTCCCGCAGGTTTATTCTTCCTATACTCGGCGAATACTCCGACTCTGGCTATCGCGAACCGAATGACTGCCTGAAATACTCGCTTCGTCAAAACGCCCAATACCATGCGATAGTACTAGGAACTGCCGGCGTCGGACTCGCGTATCTCTTCATCAGATATAACCCAAGTCCCACAGCGCTCAAGACATCTTTCATGGCACTCGCATATTTCTATGGCCTCGTGTTTGCCATCTATCTTATGGGGCACGGGTTGGTTGCGGTGCCTCGTCGGCTTTTCCGGTATTCATCCATCAGCGGGAGATTGCGCAGACTACAGATCCGTGCGCCGAAACTTTACGAAAAAATGGAGGACTCTTTGCTGAACTTGGAGGATATCGAGTTGCAAGTGTCAGAGTTGGGCCGCCGGAAGACAGGTAGCGCTGTCAAGTTTAGCGAGTGGATCGACGAGCTCGTCGAATCCGCCAACATGCCCGAGTCGCAACCCCGGACGGCTGTTGGATCCGTCGAGAGCCGCGCCCTGCCGACCGTCATCACGGAGAAGTTCATGGCCGATTTGTCGAGAAGGCTGATGCGTGCCCGGCATGCTCGGTCTCGTTACGTGAATGACTGGAATGATCTGTTGAAGGAGGCATCAGATACCCAGGCTATCTTGGACTCAGCGGCCTCGAAGAAGCTCGAATTTGGTTCACCTTCCCCCCACGCCGGATTCTGGGATCGATTCACTATTCACACCCCCTACACACGATATTTATACTACTATCATTTTGAGCCATATGCGTGTATTGCCCTCGGGGCCTTTCTCGCGGTGGCGTCTGCCCTCATCATTTGGTCTGAACTGATCAAGGCGGCCTTTCCCCAACTGTCTGTCATCCGCCTCACCGTCGTTCACCACTGGGTCGGAGACAAAGGACAAGTTGGCTTTGCCGGGCAACTTATCTCGGTTCTTTGGCTTCTGTACATGTGTGCGGCCACCTTCATCACCATGACAGAGGTGAAGACCTGGCGAGGACGTGCACTCGTTAGACGCAACACGGCCTACGAATCGGCATTCTGGTACTCCGGCCAAGTTGCCAAGCTTAGCGTCCCTCTATCCTACAACTTCATGACCTTCTTGTCGCGGGACATTTACCAGAAGACGCGATTCTACGGCTTCCTCGGACAGCTCATTGATTTTACCTCGCTGGGCCGATGGGCGGACTATCTATTCCCCATATTTGTGCTCCTCCCTGTAGCAGCCACCCTCTTTGGCTTGTACGGGAAGATCAAGCGCCTGTTCGGCTTTGGCGGCGAATTCATTGACGATGACGACAACGGCGACGGAAGGATCTTTGGATCGGGCTCTTGGCGCGAGGGCCGAGATCTCATCGAGCGCGAGTTGGGCGGCAACTCTGCCTTGCGACGCCGCGAAGAGGCCTTCGCCAGGCTCGAATCAACCGGAAGGTCCGCTCCCGTTCTGACCATTCCTGGCGGACGAACTGGTGCGGCGGCGTCCCCGGCAAGATCCCCTATTCGGGCCGTTCAGAATCGCCAACACGGCCAATCTGCAAGGAACAGACCGTATCGTGACGATGAGCCAGAGGAGGACCAGAACTTTTTCGAATCGCTCGGCCATCGCATGAAGAACACAATGGATACATTTGAACCCCCACAATGGTTCCAAGACATCAAGAAGCCCAAGTGGCTCGGCGGCGATGACGATGAGCCAGGCAGTAGCAGCCGTGGTGGTACAGTGAGGGGTGGCGACGGCGGCGTCGAGTCTGACATTCGACGCTGGTTTGGCGGCGAAGGCCGCGTTCGGCTGTGATATCGGTCAAGCAAGTGGCTGAGACCAACTTCTCTTTTGTTATTTTGAACACTATCACTTCCACGGATTCGGAGTCTCTACCAAGAGCTGGGGAGAACGCATTGCTAGGAGTTTCGGCCTGAGTTCCCGCGCTAAGGCAATGAGACGGGGAGATGATTAGTCTCGCGCGAATATTTATATAGACTTTGTTTAATGTCAGCTGCGAGAAGCCGCGTGTGTATTATATAGATACCTTTCATAGAATTTTCGACATGAATCGCAAACCAATGATGAGAATGCACAGTGTCACTGTGGTGTATCGCTCTGGACATCGATGGGATATTCCAGTGATATTCTGACAGGAAACCGCTTCGACGGAACCGGCCCACCCGATCTCTCCGGCTGCAGGCCGGCGCCGGGACGGGTACATTAGTGGGACCGCCAAATGGACCGTGCACCAATGGAGGCCAATACGTAGAGGCATCTTGATTTCGGTTGAGCTCTCATCCAACAACCTTCAACCAACACACAATATGAGCAAACCAGGATTGTCATTTGGCCTGAGCCTGGGAAAGAAGCCTGGCGCTTCAAAGTCTGCGTCGGTGAAGCGGAAGGCGTTCGGCGGCGACGACTCGGATGACGATGCTCCCAACTCGGGAACCAAGATCGAGACACTGGACGAGCTAGGCGGCTTCGATCTCGATTCCTCGTCCAGCAGACATGAGAGCGCAAGCGGAAAACCAAAAAACAACAAGAACAAACTTCCGACACATCCACCGATGAGCAAAACCAAGAAGCAGGAAAGCGCCATGTTTGGCGACCTCTCGAGCTCGCTCGCATCGAAAAAACACGCCGAGGAGGCAGAGGAGCTGGACCCAAGCGTTTACGACTATGACGGCGTGTACGAATCTTTCAAGCCCCAGAAGAAGGAGACAAAGGAGGACGTCGATCGGAAGCCCAAATACATGAAGAGCCTGCTCGAGGCGGCTTCCGTACGGAAACGTGATGCGCTGATTGCCGAGGAGAAGAAGATTGCGAGGGAGCGGGAGGCTGAGGGCGAGGAGTTCGCGGACAAGGAGAAGTTCGTCACGGAGGCGTACAAGAAACAGCAGGAGGAGAACCGAAGGATCGAGGAGGAGGAGAGGAGGAGAGAGGAGGAGGAAGCGAAGAAGAACAAAACGGGTGGCATGAGCGCTTTTTACAAGAACCTCCTCAACAAGGGCGAGGAGAGGCATGCCGAGGTCCTAAAGGCGGCCGAGGACAAGGCCAAAACTGGTCAGGCACCTGTGCCGGAAGAGGCCGACGCGGGTAAAGAGAAGTCCGAGGCTGAAATCGCAAAAGAGATCAACGAAAAGGGCGGTTCTATTGCTATCAACGAAGAGGGACAGGTAGTGGACAAACGCCAACTCCTCAAAGGTGGTCTCAATGTGGGCGCCAAGAAGGAGGCCCAGGCCAGACAAGAGGCGGCGCGGCCGAAAGACAGCAGACCACAGCGCGCTTCCGGCACCGGATTTGTTGGCTCTGGCGGCAAGAGCGCTATGCGGGAACGGCAGACGCGGATGCTCGAGGCGCAATTGGAGGCGGCGCTCAAGCGCTCACGCGAGGAAGAGGAGGCGGAGCGCGAGAAGGTGGAAAGAGTCACGAAGACGAGGAAGACGGAGGGGGAGATCTCCAGCGCGAAGGAGCGGTACCTTGCCCGAAAGCGCGAGGCGGAAGAGGCCAAGAAGAAGGGCCTGGCCGAGTAGTAGAAGAGTTCACAAGATACCCTGACAATCGAAAATGTCTCTCTTTCTATAATGCCTTTTAGGCGGGCCAGGCAATTTCATGACGAGACATGTGCCCTTTTGTCCCTGATGCTGTAATGCCTGCGCCAGTTTCCCTGTGTACAAGCTTCCAATTCGGCACGAAGGAATTTCTTTACTCCTTTCCCCATTCGATGCTTCCAGTCAGTGGGCTTCTTATAGCCCTCTCTGTGGTGTTATTGTACAGTAGTAGTACATGATAAACAGCCCCGTTGTTTCTCTATCGTAGCTCCTCCGTTCATGTACAGCGAATTACAGTGACTGAGCGTTGATAGACTCCTGCTTTATCCGGTTGATGTACGCGTTGTTGACCTGGTTCCATGCCGCCATGTACTTTTCCATGCACGAAGTCATGCAGGTGGACTCGCCGCTGGACAGAGAGCTGCCGGGCTTGGGAACGCACTTCTCGAAGCAATTCTCCTGGAGTTTCTACTTGCAATTAGCTGCGTCAGCGTCTGAACTCGGCTGCGCCTTGAGCTGGAGCTAGCGACATACCTCGATGAGAACACGAGCGTTGGCCATGTTTGCCTCCTGGAGGACTTGCTGCATAACGGACCTCTTGACAGAATCGGAGTCCATGGCGGCTGATTGTGTGTGCGGGCCGAAGCTTGGAGGAGAGGCTGTTGTGGTCTTGAGAAGCTATATTGGGTTCGAAGAATAAGTAAGTGACGTTCTCAACCAGCGATTGTTGCACGGGGATTGTTAAGAGTCCCGGTTAATAGCTTCCCATTCAACCTCCACGCTGAAAAAGTTGTAGTGGCTTATGCTGGAAGGCTGTTGTGGCTGAATTCCTGAGGCAGCCACTACTTCCCACAGTTTCGGTCCTACAGATCAAGAGCGATGAAGATCCGAGCCTCTACACTACAGCGACCAGACCGGCCCATCAGCAGTGTAAAGAGCGCTGTGGTGGTGAAGCACCGTGGAGGCAAGGTACCTGGCCTGAGCACTCTTTAGCGCAAAACAGGGGTGGAAGCTCCAAAACGTGCTGACCCCAGGAATCAGGACCCATCGGCCAAAAAAAGAGGACAGCTAACGGCTGGGAAGGAGACACACCACACGAGCAAAACCCACCACCGCCTTCGACTTTCGCCGAACGACGTCTTTTCGTCGCTGGACCTTGCGGCTCTACCACTCTCCTCAACCGACGCCCTTCTCCCTCTTCGCTCCCTCCCTTTCCTCCCTGTTGTTGTAAAGCGCGTACTCTTTTCTTCATCTTCTCTTCGAGTTTACTCCTTTTCAATTCGAGCTAGCAGCAATAGCCATGTGGTTCAAGCAGTCCATGTCAGCCCTGTGGCTGGCCGCAATGGCCCTGGGCACCGCGAAGGCGGATGATGAAGTCAAGAGCATTGCGGTTCGTCTCATACCCGTTCTAAAAATCACTTTGCGCAGTCATATGATATAATGAAGCTGACTCTGTGTCTTTTTTCTTTTATAGCTCCGAACGCACTCCCTGGCCCAGGTTCGCGACACCCGCTTGCATGTGCCACACCCCTGAATGCGCTTTACTGAGACTATGCACGATAGCCCTACCTCGATTCCGACATGGCAAGTCGGTGGTACGACTTTGGAGGAGATACCATCATCCGAACGGACTCGTACGTCACCGTCACAGTCACCGTTTGTAGCGGTTTAAAGGTATAGTCCTAGAAAAGAGAGGAGAAGCTAAAGTGAAGGCAAACAATTTAGTCACATCCGGTTGACATCGGACCGCCCGTCGCAAACCGGTTGGCTCTTCTCGAGAGTACCCTTGACGGCGACCAACTGGGAGGTCGAGGTTGAATTCAAGATCCACGGCAAGAACCAGCTCTACGGCGACGGCTTCGCCATGTGGGTGACAAAGAACCGAGGCCAGGCCGGCCCCGTATTCGGCAGCCCAGACAATTTTGAAGGCCTCGGCATCTTCTTCGACACGTACAAGAACAACCGCCCCGGCACCGTCTTCCCTTACGTCATGGCCATGTACGGTGACGGCAAGACCTCTTACGACAAGGACAACGACGGCAAGAACACGGAGCTCGCGGGCTGCTCCGCGCGCGGCATCCGTCACGCCAGCGTACCGACCAAGGCCAAGGTCACCTACTTCCAGGATAAGCTCCTCAAGCTGGAGCTTCAGTACAAGAGCGAGGGCGAGTGGACCCTATGCTTCGAGACCAACGAGCCCCCCGCAATCCCCCAGATCACCTACCTCGGCTTCAGTGCCGAGACGGGGGAGCTGAGCGACAACCACGACATCATCTCGGTGCAGGCCAAGAACCTCTACACGACGCAGGCCGGCAAGAGCAACAGCAAGACGACCCCTGGTAGCGGCAAGAAGGGATCCTCGATCAAGAAAGAGAGCGGTGGCAGCTGGACGTGGACTTTTTTCAAGATCTTCCTCTTCTTTGGCGTCCTCGGCGGCGGTTACGTCGGCTACACTGCCTGGAGGGCGAAGAACGACAAGAGACATCGTTTCTGAGGTACGAAGATTGAAAACGACTGGCGAAGTGGGGTTTATTTGAAGGGAGATTGAAAAAAAGGGGGGGTCAACAGTTGGGCGGATTGTGAAGATGACTGACCGTACATACCAAAACAACACCAACTCACATCTTTTTGCATGGGCAGGTCGAGGAGTCGGAAAACCGAGGTTCTATGGTTACCCGTTTGCTCTCAATCATGTTTCTTACGGTTTTGTCTAACGAATAACTCAGTGTGAGATGAATGCAAGTGTATTATACAATGTTTCCCCGGCGAATGGATCGCGCATGTGGAATAGACCATGTCCGCGATATACGATGATGAGACTGGGCAGATTGGGAAATCGGTCCGATGAGGATGCCATATACGAGCTTAAGTGGAATGGCTTATAGTCTCACTGACATACCGCCACAGCTTAGGAGACTAGAAGAGATCCGGCATCGGTTGGGGGAACCTCGCTGGAGAGGCCGCCAAGTGAAAGGCTAACGTAGAAATCGAATTTGGAAGGCCCCCAGCGCGATGGCTGACCTTGTCGTCCGGACGGGTCGTGTAGTGGGATATCAGGGTTTTGGCTTTCAGCACCGGCACACTGTTTAAGGCCAATTTTTCTCCCCCGTAGATTCGCAAGACGACGAACGCTGTGTAGGACGGGCCTCGATTTCATATGTGCCACCGGTTGCGTCCGCCGCTGAACAGGACGGACTGCTCAGAGGGCAAGGAGCTGGGAGGGCCTAGGGGACTGGAGAGAGAGGTGCCGCCGGGGACGGTTCGCTCTGCCGTTCCCGGCGCGTCTGGTATCGGGGATAAGGAGTTTGTCATTGGACGAATCTGGAATGCACGCTGGCCCGGGTTTCCGGGGCAGGTGGGTGGTCAGGCGAAAGGGGCCCGTGAAAGCTCGGATGGAATCCCAGCTCGCATGTCGTCCCTCGTCCGTAGCTTTGCGGTCTCGACCGCTTTCGTGTGCGCGTGGAGGGAAAAGCTGGCGAGAGCGGTCTTTCTTGGCTGCTTGACATATTTTACGATCCGTCGGGCTTTCCCGTAGATAAAAACTACAATAACAATAATAACATGGCGAGTGTGAGTGAGTGCTCGGCCAGACTCCACGGGGAGGGATCGCGCGGATGGCCATTGGCAAAATCGCCCCTATGAGACGGGTTCAGGTTCGGGTACGTAGAGGAATGGGGGAAGGAAGGAAGGAAGGAGGAGGAGGATGACGGTAGCGGCGGCGCGGGTTTGGGGCCGGCGAGGGCTACCCGCAGATGTGGGGTGTTTTCTGTTTTGGAAAGGGACATTGACTGATAAGTGCGGCATCACCCGCATTTGAGGACGGAGAGGGACAATCTGGAACGCGAGGGCGAGGGATCTGACACGATACACTTCAGAGTGAGCTCAATGGGAGGGAGGGGCGTAAGAATTGAATTCGTGAAATGTTCAACAAGTCTTGTTACAGTATGGGCATAGCGCTGGTGGTCGTGCTCGGGTGAGGCAGAGAAGCTCTTTAGGGCAGGTACGTACCTCATCCTTCGATTTGAGGTACCAAGTACCCAAGGTACCTTACCTGTACTTAAGTATAGGTGGTAAAATGAGGGGGAGCTGATGATGAGATGAAAGGTATCCTGCGTCTCCCTCTTTGCCTTCCCACTATTTCAGGTGAGGTTGCAATGGAAAATGTACAAATACATCACTGGTTCTTGAACCCGTCTGGGATCTGGGGTGAGGGTTAGCTGCAGCAAGCAGGCAAGCCTGTCTTGTCACTGGACGAGTCCTGCGATCTCTTCTTCTTATTCCTGTCATTTCTTTTGTTTTCTTTTCTCGCTTCGCTCGCCAAGGTACCTACAGACATGTTTGCCATTAGTAGGTATTCGGAGTTGGGCAAGCTACCTACCTAAACTAGCTTCAGGGCAGAGAGCATCATGACCCCGCGCCTTTACATCACCGCTTTGTGCAAGGGCCGCTTTCCTCACACAACAGCAATTGGTCGCGGTGCGGCAGACGGAAGGATGACGAGGATTCAAAAAAGAGTGGTAGTTTTGCCTGGCAAAACTGGTTTGCCCGATTCAGGCTGGATTTCGATGTCGAGCGCAAGTCCCTGTTCCCCGCCTCGTCTCTGCATGCCACTGTCAATCAGTCAGCCATTTCGTGGCCCCATCGAAAGATTCAGGTCGTGTTACTTTGGCATTGCCCCTACCCCACCGCCGCTGGCTCCGTACACCACTAGGTACGCTTGGGTGGTCGATGTGGAAGCAGCAGTAGTAGGAGCAGCAGGATGCAGGGGCAGCAATTTGTTGGTAGCTTCAGAGCAATCATGTCTAGGTATGTATAGAGGGGCGTGGGCATGCTTCGGGTACCTAATCAAGGATAGGACGGAGGAGGTGGCATCTGGCCAGCTAAACTAGAACGCAAGACATGTGCACCTTGACTACCTACCTCATTACCTGAGGATGCCCTGGTGACCGTATCCAGCCAGCTCTCACGAAACGCCGAACTGCTAGAAACTGGATCTCCTTCTTTGCTCTCGTCCTCAGCAAGTGTCTTGGTCCCTGTGACGGTACCGTACAGATGCTGCAGTCGACTGCGTCTTCGCCTTCCCTGCCCATGCCGTTCCCGTCTAAACGCGGGCGTCAAACCAGACTGAACCACTTCCGCCTCCACTACCATCACGGCCGCGGCCAGAAGCTCCCCCACCGTCGTTCCTCCCTCCTCCGGTGCCGTATCCGTACGCAAGACGTAGACGCAGACAGCAATTGAGGCAAGGTAGTTAGTTCTCTACCTATCTGCCTGCCAATCAACCCTTCGCTACATACACTACATCATCATCGACCTCAGCTTCCATCGGCCAAGCCGTCGCTCTTCTTTTGTTTTTCCCTGTCTTTCTCTCTCTTCCCTCCCCTTTCCACCCTCTTCCTCAGGCCCTGTTCTTCCAACCTTCTTTCAACCACCCCATTTCTGACATATCTAGCTTGTCGACAAATCCATACCAAGCTTCTAGGTGTCATCTACACAGCCCAATTAATCGCTACAAGACCGCGAGGTTGTCGTTTAATCTTTTTCTCGTCCCCATCCTACCCCCAATTATAGGGTGCGCAACGACTCAGTCAACTCCGCCCCCTCGCACATCACCCAGACAGAGTAGCAGATCCCACATCCCTTACCCAGCTGGCCCTGTCGTCCCCGAGCCCCTCAGACGCGGACACAGACGCAGCCGCCGCTGTCGATCGAGCCAACCGCCACTTCCGACTGGGAGATAGAAAGGAGGAAAGGCAACAACGACTCAACATCCTACAGATACCGTGTCCGGTCTTACGAGACCGTCTGCCACCTTCAGCCTTGGAAAAAGGGACCCCTGAAAGGAAAAGACGCCAGCTTTTTTTTTTTTTTAATCAGTTGTACGTTCTTCCCTTTCCCCCCTCCATTCCGTCCGGCGTCCGCCCGCTCCCCCACCTCTGCTCTCGGCCATATTCTTCTTCTTGTCCCTCCTCCTTTGATCGTTGCGCCTGGCTGCCCTCATTTCTCTTGCTGGTATTTCATGGATTCGTGCCGTGGAACAATCAATCTTTTGAACCTTGCGACCCTGGCCCATTATTGGTCAAACTTCCCATCTGCGGCGTAAACTTACACAATCTTTGGCCTAGCCAGCGTCAACCAAATAGACGCTCCCGTTCCTCCCATCTGCCGTCGGCGGGGATCCCATCGCCATTTGCTTGACCTTGCCCTGCTGCCGACTGGCCGGTTGCTTGCATCTTCCTTCGTAGTACCCCTCAACACTTGTACGTCTTTTTTTTCCCCTTCCCAATTGTAAGAGCTCCCCGTCACCCTTTGACGGCCTTTCTCCCTTCACTTCTTTTGGTCCCCTAGAGGCTACGTCAACCCGGCCCCATTGTTCCTGACGACAATAGGCGCGGCTTTCCCACTGGATTTGCGGTAGCCGAAGGAGAAGCACAGTTCCTCTTTCCCCGCGCTCCTCTTTTTGGTCAATTCGCTACTCACCTCGCCCCCGAAAGGACTCTTAACTCAACCGGGCTGTTCCTTGAAACGACGAATCACTTTGCGACCGTTCCTAACCCCCCATAACCCAACTGCAAACGTCGTGGGCCCCGACCTGCGCATATACGCATCCGTCATTTTCCAAGGGGCACGCAGCCCTTCTTTCCTCCTCCGACTTTCATATGCCTACCCTCGGCTTCCTCAAGAAAAAACGGACGAGGGAGGGCAATCAGGACTCCCAAGGCTCCAGTCAACCCACCAGCCCGGTAACGCCTACCTCCTCGAAGCCCTTTGACAGCTCCATCTCGACCACCCTCTCCTCGCTGTCCTCTAGCCCTCAGCACGGGCTGAAGCAAAACGACGACTCGGCCTCGATCGAGGCGGCGAAGCAGCAGCAGATGTATCCTGTTACCGTCCACCCGCCCAGTCAGTCAGCAGCCCACCAATCGTACTACAATCAACAAGCTGGAACGCAACAGAATATCCCGAGCATCAACAACCTAATCAATCCCACGCAACAAGACGCTTCGAACAACGGTCACAACTACCTAGCGCAGCCGCCCCAACCATCTCAGCCGAACCCGAGCCCTGGAACCGATCCCGCACGACTCCAACAACAACAAGTCCAGTCGATGCTACACCCGCCGCAGCAGCCGCAACAGCAGCCGCAGCAGTTCGGTATGCAACAACAAGCCGCCGCGGACCAACAGGTCCGTCAGACCAAGGGGAAATACACGTTGGCCGACTTTGATATCCTGCGGACGCTGGGAACTGGCAGTTTTGGGAGAGTGCACCTGGTGCAGTCCAAGCACAACCAGCGCTTCTACGCCGTCAAGGTGCTGAAGAAGGCGCAGGTTGTCAAGATGAAACAGGTTGAGCACACCAACGACGAGAGAAAGATGCTGGGCGAGGTCAAGCACCCATTTCTGATCACGTTATGGGGCACGTTTCAGGATTCCAAGAATCTGTACATGGTAATGGACTTTGTCGAAGGTGGTGAGCTGTTTTCATTGCTGAGGAAATCCGGGGTACGTACAGTCTTTATGTGTCCCTCGCCCTCCCCCGTTTTCGTCCGAGCTGACCCGGCTTTCCCTGCTCGTAGCGCTTCCCTAACCCCGTCGCGAAATTCTATGCCGCCGAAGTCACGTTAGCGCTCGAATACATGCATTCGAGAAACATCATTTACAGAGATCTCAAGCCCGAGAACCTGCTGCTCGATCGGCATGGACACCTCAAGATAACAGATTTTGGTTTCGCCAAGCGCGTGCCGGACAAGACGTGGACACTTTGCGGTACCCCCGACTACCTGGCGCCCGAGGTCGTTTCGAACAAGGGTTACAACAAATCCGTAGACTGGTAAGGTTTCCTTCCGCCGGGCCATGATGTGATGATTTTGTAGCAAATGTTGACCCCCGGTCGTAGGTGGTCTCTGGGAATCTTGATATATGAGATGCTGTGCGGGTACACGCCATTTTGGGACAGCGGATCGCCTATGAGGATCTACGAGAACATCCTCAAGGGCAAGGTGAAATACCCTGCTTACATCAACCCGGATGCGCAGGATCTGTTGGAGAAGTTGATCACTGCGGATCTCACGAAACGGTTGGGTAACCTGTACGCCGGTCCGAACGACGTCAAGAACCACCCGTGGTTCGCGGAGGTTACGTGGGACAGACTGGCCCGCAAGGACATTGATGCACCATACACGCCCCCGGTCAAGGCCGGCGCAGGTGACGCAAGCCAGTTCGACAGGTACCCAGAAGATCCCGAACGATACGGCTCTTCCGGACATGACGAGTGGGTTTCCCCTGAGTGGATGATGCGGAGTATAACTAACGTGACTTCTCAGATACGGCCATCTATTCACAGACTTTTAAATCTCTCGAAAGAGATCTTGAGTTGCCACAAAAGATGTGCATTTGCATGCTTCGGCCTGCGAGCAGTGTTTGAATAGTATAAGGCGCTTGGCCAACCCCGGAGGTGTCGATATTGGTTTCTGCACTGTTTTGGGCGCCCAGCCTACGGTTTGGAAAACAGTATGGAAGTCAATGACTGGGGTCGTTGGGCGATGGCTCGAACAGTCCTGGAAAGATGCAAAAGTGCAATAGGAGCAGACTTCTTACCGTATTCCTTGGTTACATCAATACCTAACAACAATTATATTACCAAGTTACTGCTAAGCAAGCAAGCAAGCAAGCAAGCAAGCAAGCAAGCAGGGAGGCGAGAATCCGAGCTTGAAGGGGTCGACACTGATCCATCAGTCTGCTAGGCGTGGGGCGATGCGACGGGCAATTACGGCCTCATCTGGTATTGCATGGCATATATGATGTGCAGGCGATTTATTTTGACCAATTCCATCCCTTTAGTGGCTAGCCATCTTGAGATACTCTCACTTCCACTACCCGAGATAAATTCAATCGGTCCCTACAACCATTATTGCCGTTGACCATTATGCTGCCCCCACGCTTGGGTGAGCTGCTATGTAAGCGTTCGAACAAGCTCCAGACGGCCCCCCTCATCCGGGCCTATCAATGCACATAGAAACAGCGGTTCGTTCTGGCGGTGACAGGGCAGAGTGCGGGGATTATTGGCTAGGGCCACGGAACGACGGTCTTGACTCCTCTTTAGTCTTTACTGTACAAGCTCTGGCTCTAGGCGGGTCCCTCGTGGCCATCAAGCTTTCTGGTCATTTGGTAGCCGATATGAGAGCCCGCTTGTGAACAAAAAAAAACCCCTGCTTAGGCTTGGTCAGACCAGAAAGCACACTGTAACAAGGTGAAGATGGGGCCCCAGTCGACAATGAGCGGTTTCACTGTGTATGATCTTGGCCAATTGCATGACGGGAGGGTTTGCAGGTTGCATGGTCCAGTCGAATAGGCCGGGACTGGACCCAAGACACCCCCGGCATGGTCCGCTGCAATCGGAGCAGACTTGGTGCAAAGTCACGGGGCTGGGCGGCTTATGAAAGGAGCCCATCTGGGGCCATGAAGTTGGCCTGCAGGAACCTCCAAAACTCTGTTTTCTCTTCTCATCTCCTTGCCGGTGTAGACTTGTTATTGTTGCTATTGTTTTCCCTCTCCCGAAGTCGAGGAATAGTTTCAGGTTGCGTTTCTTTCCCCGGTCGTTGACACACTGTTCGTTCAATCGATAAGAGCCCACGATGGACGACTACATGTTCCGCGAACATGTCAGCAAGTGCCGCCAAGTCTCGGAGGCAACGCACTATGTTGAGATTCTCAACTATTCGGTGAGTTTCCGAGAAGCCACACGCCTCTCTCTCAACTCTGCGCAAGGAGCGGGACGGAATGGCTGGAAGGACGGGTCCCAGGCGCGGAAGCGCAGTCTCATTGAATGCAGACTAAACCCAATTGACTTCCAGGACCCTTTCTACAATTCGTGCGAAGAGCACCCCCTGACCATGGATGAGTTTGACAACTTCCTCCACCGACGGGTAAGTACCATGACCTGTGTGACGACCCACACGGCCATGGCGTTCCGTAAGAGGCTCACGACGAGAATTCGTTCGGCTGACCACCCGATTCGTCTAGGGCGCTTTTGAGCCAGCAAAGGTCAAGGAGGGCGTCAAACTGGTCAACGGCATTCGATTAGTGTGCGCAAACTCCTATGGGGGAAAAAAAGGCACTGTTCTTACAAGAGCTTATTAACTAATACATCGACAGACTCCAGAAGAATGCTAAGCACAAGGATACATTTACTCCACACACAATATCCTTCACAGCAGATGCCTACGAGTCCATGGTCCGCGCCATGCGGCTGCCCTTCAGAGCCATCGAGGGCACCAGTGTCGTCGGACCGTTCTTCTGGTGTGCCTACGACCAGGATGACGATGATCCCACTCTCCGTCGGTGTTTCCGATGCCCTGGCCCAATGATTTGCAAGTGCTGACCAAACGTCGCAGAAATCATCTTCCGCAAGTCCGACGTCCGCAAAAAGGGCAAGACGCGCGGGTGGGAGATCATGCTCTCACACTGCTTCAGCAACGGCATCACTTCGGGCTTCGTCAAGGGCACGCCGAGCTCCGACATCGTGGCCGCGATCCAGCACCTGGCGTTCTGCGCGCGGCAGGTGGGCCACCCGATGCTGCTGCCCATCATCATTCTCTCGCACGATCTGTCATCGCAGAACGACCAGAAGCAGCGCGACGCGCGCGACTGGCTGCGCAAGCTCGAGCATGCTGTTAGCATGCGCAACGAGATCGAGGACGAGGAGGGCTACGTCAGCAAAGACGGGTACCTCGAGGTCGACGCCATCAGCCGCGATCTCGTCGAATGCCACAGTCAGGTGCTGTGGAAGCGGCCGCAGGCGTACCTGGAGATTGTCAAGGAGATAGCGGCTGGGCTGGACAAGTTCAAGGCTAAGGTGCCCGCCGAGCACCTTACGCCGGACCTGGACAAGCTGCACCGGAGCATGATTGCCAGGCTGGAATTTTACCGGCTGAAGCTAAAGGGCATTGAAAATTACCAGGCGACGACGTTGGAGAGGCTTCACATTCAGCGGAGCGCGGTATGTTTTTGTGTTCTCTTGTCTCAGCCCCCCCCCCCGCTTGAGTCTTAAGTGCGAGATGCTGACGGCCGAGGCTAGCTGTACAACCTGCTCTCCCAGCGAGAGTCAAAAATTCAGTTCCAGATGGCCGGTGAGCAGCGCAGGTTGGCGCACGCCAGTAAGCGTGACAGCACGGCGATGAAGACCATCTCGCTGCTCGGTGCCGTATTCCTGCCGGGAACCTTCCTCGCGTCCGTCTTCAGTATGACGTTCTTCGACTTCGGAAAAGGTAAGTTCACTTGCGCTTTGATACCTGCAGCTGGGCGATAACCCCAGCATTGCTGAGTACCGTGCCTAATCCCGGACAGACGCAGATCCGGTCATCTCGAAGGATCTCTGGGTGTACTTCGCCATCACAATACCGCTGACGATCATCATCGTCGGCGGGTGGATGATATTCGACCGGCGGCGCGAGGGCAAGTTTGCCACCGAAGATGCGGACCTGGAGAAGAACATTGAGCACATGGAGGCGGACATCATGGCCATGATGCGGAAGCGGACGATGAGCAAGGCCAACACATGGACATCGGTCACGTCGCCCATACGACCATAAACCCATTCCGTGATTCAGACGACGCGAGGGTTGTAGGAGACGAGTGTGGCGGGGCGCGGAACACGCTCCAATGCGCGGGGGGGGAATCGCAACATGTGCGGTATTCTAGATAACATTCAGATGAGAGGGGTAGGCAAATGGTGGGTGGATATGTACATAAGACCTGCCGCTATCACGCCTTACGACCTGACGACATTTATGAGTTAGCTATATATGATAAAACAGCGACTTTCAATATTATTACTTGGCATAAATGAAAACGGGCTGCACGGGCGGGCCGCTCTCGTTCTCGGCTCGGGTCGAATTGCGAGAGAAGAAGTAAGCCAGGATGAACGTGATAATGAGCACGAGGATGAGGCTTGGCCCACTGGAGCCGGTGCGGGCCGTTCCTGACTTTGGGACGTTCATGCTCATGCTCGGGGGGGTAACGGCAGGCATTGACCAATGTGCTGGGATTTGGGTCAGTTACCAGACTGCCGGGACATTAAAACAACTTAACCAGAGCCCACGGGCTCGCAAAGATGTTCACTGCAGCCACTCTCGATCACTAGTGCGGAGGAAAGCGGTAATAAACGACGGCTCGGAAAAGGGACGGCGGCAGGACATGAGAAACGGCACTAAAATGAGGGGTGAATGGCGGGGGGGTTCTTGGTCCAATACTATCGATAAGACAGTGCTGCTTTCCTGGGGGTTCATCAGAAGCCCTGGGTCGGGCTGGGCTCGGCTCTCTTTACCGCCAGAACGAAAGAAGACCCTGTGACGACATCCCACAGAATCGGGGGGGGAGACCGGGGGTCGGCACAGCTCAGGCCGCACCAACCCCCCGCTACTCTGGAAGCTGCCACGAAGAGCCATCATCGTACCAGCAGCCCCTGAGGGAACCACTCAGCGGCTTCTGCACCACCCTTGCCAAGCTGAAACTTACTAGATGCCAGTTTCTCTTTTTATTTTTGAACGAGAAAGTGCGGGTCAAAACAAGATTGTCCCCTCCTCTGCCTCCACCGAAGCTGCGGGAGCTTGGCGAGCTGACGTACGGGGACATCCCGCCCACATATACCAGCTCGGGACAGCCAGCCGAGAGCACAACACGCACACTTGTAGCTCGACTACCTACCTACCTAGGTACGTTGGGCTTTACACTTCTAGTATCCCAAGCTCACGCCACCAGCGCTCAGTGGCTGATTTGATACCAGCTACGACACGCGGACCGCATCTCGTAGCCTGGCTTGCATCAGCCGTCGTCTCACCTTTTTTTTGTCCATCTTGTTTCTCTGCTGTTCTCCCTCAAGTCAACTCTCAGTCGCCCCCGTCACACTCACTCAGCACTCACAACCCTCCCCGCCTCACGATATCAGCACCACCGACCATGACAGACACAGCAACCCAGCCCGCGGCCGTCACGGCCAGCACCAACACCGTACCGCCTCTCCAGGCCCAGGCTGGCGGCGGCGCCAGCGAGTTGCAACGCACCGTCAAGACATTCAACGACTCCGTTATCGCGTACCTAAACAGGATATTCAGCATCCATGCCGGTCAGACCGACCAGAAGTGGCACAAGGAACAAATCGCCTCCTTCGTGAAGATTGTCCAGGGTGAGGAGACAGCTGATTGTCTTACGGCGGGAACCAAAGCTGCGACCGCCGCCCCGGAGGAACTTGACTTCCACGGCTTCCTCAGCTACATGGCCTCCTCGGCCTCGGCCGCCACTGCCCCGGCCCGGGAACAGGATCTGACATACCCGCTTTCGAGCTACTTCATCAGTTCCAGTCACAACACGTATCTTACAGGAAACCAGCTGTACAGTGAGTCGAGCACCGACGCATACAAAAACGTACTGCTTCGGGGATGCAGGTGCATTGAGATCGACGTCTGGGATGGCGACGATTCGGATAACGAGGACGGCACGTCCGTCAGCAGCAGTGACGAGGAGGCTGCCGCTGCCACCGTGGCGGATGGGCCGAAGCCCAAGAAGGAGAAGCGGAGCAAGCTCCAGATGCTCAAGGATAAGATGCCAGGGTCTCTGGCAAGTAAGCTGGAGAAGACGTCGCTGGGGAAGAAGATGGATGAGAGGATCGAAAAGTCTACCAGCACGCCGGCAGATACCGCCACGGCTCCGCCTCCGTCCACAGCCGTGGGACAACAGACAGCTGCGGCCAGCTCAGGGACGCTGCAGAAGACCCCCTCATCGAGACTGCACCCCATCGAGCCCCAAGTCTTCCACGGCTACACGCTCACCAAAGAGGTGCCCTTTCGGCACGTCTGCGAGACAATCCGCGACTACGGCTTCGCCGCCGCCGACACGCCGCTCATCGTCAGCCTCGAGGTGCACTGCGGCGCTGAGCAGCAGGAGATTATGGTGCAGATCATGGAGGACACGTGGAAGGGCCTGCTGGTCCTGCCGCCCGATGTCGACGCCGGGGAGCTGCCCCGCCCCGCAGACCTCCTGGGCAAGATTCTCGTCAAGGTAAAGTACGCCCCGCCGACGAGCCCTGAGACGGACACGCCAGACGGCGATACTGACGGCGACTCGTTGTCGCCGTCGCCGTCGCCGCCGGTGGACCCGGCGAACAAGAAGGCCGCGGCCGCCAAGAAAAAGCCGAGCAAGATCATCCAAGCGCTCAGCAGACTGGGCGTCTACACGCGCGGCGTGTCGTTCAAGTCGCTGACGCAGCCCGAGGCCACGATGCCGACGCACATCTTCTCGCTGTCAGAGAAGGGGGTCATGGAGGTGCATGAGAAGCAGGGGGCGGAGCTCTTCCACCACAACCAGCACTTCTTGATGCGCGCGTACCCATCCGGCCTGCGGATTGGGAGCTCGAACCTCGACGCCCCTGTGTTCTGGCGCCGTGGCATCCAGATAGTGGCCCTGAACTGGCAAAACTGGGACGAGGGTATGATGCTCAACGAGGCCATGTTTGCTGGCACGCGCGGTTACGTTCTGAAGCCCGAGGGTATGTCTACCTGTGTTTTATTTCCATTCCAAATGTCAAGACTACGAACGTTTGTGCTGACTACTGCCGAAAAGGATACCGCTGCCCCAAAGCAGGCTCGCCCCTCGACACGGCGCAGGGCGTGCCGCAGATCGACTACAAGACGCTAGACCTCCAGATCGACATTCTGGCGGCCCAGAAACTGCCACTCCCGCCCGGCGACACCAAGGTCAAAGGATTCAAGCCCTACGTCAAGGTCGAGATCCACGTCGAGTCGCCCGAGGAGCGGCTCCCGGGGGCGCACATCAAGGACGACGGCCACGAGCGCGAGGGCGCGTACAAGGCCAAGACCAAGTCGAACCGCGGCGTCGATCCGGACTTTGAGAGCGAGGCGCTGCAGTTCACGGGCATTCCCGGGGTGGTGGAGGAGCTGACATTTGTGCGGTTCACCGTTAGAGACGACGAGATCGGGCGCGACGATCTGGCGGCGTGGGCAGCAGTGCGGCTGGACCGATTGCGGTCCGGGTACCGCTTCGTGCACCTCATGGACTGCGAGGGGCGGTTGACCGAGGGCGTCGTCTTGGTGAGGGTTACCAAGAAGTTGTCCTAGATGTCGGGGTGGGTGAGTGCCTCCTTTTCTCTTACCTGGATCGGATCGGGCAGTTTCAGGGGTCGAATTTCTTTTCATAGCGCAGCATTAAAAGCATCAATTCCAAAACTGTCATTCAATACCTGACGCTCTTCCTTATCAGGTGTGTGTGTTTATGTATGGTTTGGTAATCAGATTCACTCAGAGCTCGCTAGCAGCAACCATTATATTCATTACACATCGGTCATCGAGCCAACCACCCCTCCCCTTTTTTTGTTGCGCCTAGTAGTCGTTGCTATTGTCGTTGCCATAGCCGGCGTTGTCCCGCTTCGCCTGGCCCTTGGCCTCGAGCTTGCTGCTGCCCAGGAGGTCGCCGGCCTTCTCGAGCATCTTGCCGACCTTGCTGTCGCCCTTTCTGCCGCCACCACTGCCGCCGTAAGAGTCGTCGTCCGCGCTGCTATGGCCGTAAGTGTTATTGTCGCGGCGGGTGGTGGAGCCGTAACTGTTGTCGTTGCGAGAGGAGGCATAGCTGTCCTCGTCGCGGCGAGTGGTGGAGCCGTAGCCCGTGGCGTCTGAGGAGCCATAGCTGTCCTCATTGTCGCGGCGGGTGGTGGAGGAACCGTAGGTGTCGTCGTTGCCGCGACGAGTGGTGGACGAGCCGTAGCCGTCGGAGGCGTCATTGTTGCTGCGGCGGCTGCCGGTGGTGGTGGCACCGTACGAGGACTCGTCGTTGTCGTAGGTGCGACCGCCGTTGTCCGAGGCGTTGTAGGATAGGGAGTCGGCGCCGGCGAGGTTGGAAGAGGTGGAGGATTCGAAGGCGGAGGAGCCTGTCTTGAGGGAGGAGCTGTACGAGTCCTCGTTGTCGTTGTTGCCCCGGGTGGTTAAGGAACCGTAGCTGTCGTCGTTATCACGATGGGTATTGGAGGAGCCGTACGTCGAGTCGTTACCACTGCGGCCTAAGCCGGAGGAGCCGTACGAGTCGTCGTCGGGGCGGCTGGTGGAGGAGCCATAGCTGGTATCGTTGCCACGGCGGTTGGAAGAGCCGTAGCTATCATCATTGCCATTGCGGGAGGAACCGTAATTGGACTGGAGGCGTGTTAGTCACCGGCTTCGAGCTGTCGTGGGAAGCAGGCAATAGGGGCGCGTCACTCACGTCGTCGTTGCCGCCGTAAGACATTTCTGCTGAGAGAATATGTGGTTCGGGGTATCGTTGCGTAAGTGAACTCGGAGGATAACAATGGTTAAGATGACAAGGAATAGAAGGAGATGAAGCAAAGCTATGGCGCAGTGGAACGAAATCGATGGATTGACGGGTATTTAACAAATACAGATAGTCACGACCTGGTGCCAGTCTCACTCTCACATGCTTTGGGCCCTGTTTCCTTGCTGGGTACGCTCATCCTCCAAAGGCCCCTTGGCCTCCCCCGATCGACAAGGAAGTGGCTTATCGAGAAGAGGGTCGCACGCTAGCAAAATGCAGGTTTACGCCATGTTTAGAACCCCCTCTTTCTAGCCCGTCGTTGGATTGGGAACGGGAGATGACGGCAGGGAAGCTTGATGTGGTAGTGGCCGTGAACCCGGCTCCCTCCCCTTCATGATACCATAACGAGCAGTTGTATCTGGGAGACGTTGGACCATGCCTGCGCCACCTAGCGCATCCATTGGGAAAATACTTGTGTCCGTGTCATCTACGGACCAGCTGACGTCCTAGTCAGTCTCCTCTTCAGCTTCGGGGTGTCCCGGGAGGACGGGACGGATAGCAATGGTCCACGAGCGAAAGGGTTAAGGGAGACAGACCCTGGTGATCCCCTGGGCGAACACGTGTGCGTGTATGTGCGCCTTTGGAAAGACGCCAACCATGACGCTGGGTCTGGCCCAACGCAACTTGACGCAAGGCAACATTGCGTCTCATCCCAGTGGTAGACAAAAGAAAACAGGGTAATCTCTGGATGTCGGGGATGGAAAAGAGCAGGTAGTCCACCGAAATGTCGTCATACCGGGTACCGTCGTGCACCCCAAAATATCTCAAGTGCCTTGCTTGCGTTGGCACGAAAGGAGCACGTAGCAAGTTTGTGCGTGTGGCACGCCATCGGCGCAAGTAGCGCAATTGTTCGCGCCAAGGAAAACCTGCTTTGGACAACTTCGACTCGAGGTGGTCGATGGGAAATGCTACAAGTTGGGGGCAGCTGGCGAATGGGACAAATCGGGCGCGCTCCCTCCCCCCCCTTCCTCGGCGACCTCTTCGATGGATGCCACGGAGAGGAGGAAAGCTACCACGGTTTCGGCGCTGCAGGCGACGTCGAACTCTTCCAATCCAGTGATGCAGGGAGATTGGATCGGCCTGAATACCAAACTGCTGCAGTCCCCAAGAGGTTACCGGTGCAAAGGCGACCCACCAGTACAGCTTGACAGGGGGTGCTTGCTCGTGCAAGCTTCCAACGACCGTCACCAGCTGAGCTTGCGATAGTGCAATATCAACGACCCCGCATGGGACTTCTGGCCTGGCAGAATTGCCCAACCAGAGGAGTGCATCCAACCCGGTCATAAGTGTGGCTCTGGGAACCGGTGCGGGGTGGTTGGATCTGTTGGGATCTCGATGCGGAGAGGCGCCGGGCTGAGATCTACCCCGCGATGGCTGTAGCTCCTAGTTTAGAGGGTCTTGATCAGCCAGGTGAAGGGGAGAAGAGCGGCCTCCGGGTCTCTGGAACAGTGGCTTCCTCGGCGTCTTTGGCGTCCTCCGCGTGGATTTGGTGACGAGGCACTCGTCTCTCCCACATCGAGTGTCGTGGCCCCGGTTCTGCCATTGTGTTCCTCCCTCAAAGCTGCCGAGTACGTACGGTTTAAGCTTCCAGGACACGTGAGACGCCTGTGAGGCCGCCGTCCTGGGAGGATCTGCTCAGAGGATATTACAGTAGTCGGTGACCTTACCCTCGACGGTTCCATCTCGGCACGAGTGGTCGGACAGCAATTGCAACCTGCACGCTGGTGTAAGCCAGCGTGCACCGCTTAGGTCGGGCATTGTCATGTTAGCGGGCGCAAAGGTTGTCGGTAGGCGGCCTACCTTCCCTTCTCTACCAGTCATGTTTTCAGTCTCTAGCCCATAAGCAACGGCGAAGGTCGGAGTGATGCAACAGGAGATGGCACAGCAAAACTAGACGTAAGAGTAGGCCGCTTTGCCCATCTAGACTCGCGACGTCGGCTGAGTTCTTGCTGTAGATATTGGTATCACCTGAGTTTGTCTACAAACGCAGGCAAAGGCTTCAGAGCTCGACGTTAGTGCCTGGCGAGCACCATGCCACGCAGCCAACGTGAACCTCGCATCATCTTGCAAGAACCGTAGCCACACCATTAGGAACGAGCTCAACTGGACCTCGTCGATGGTGAAAAAGATATAAGGGGGGTCAGTGTAACTCAATGCCGCTATAAGCTTTCATTTCCGGAGAACCAACACATAGATCTGTATTGGAGTCTCTTGTCGTTTTTCAAGGCTGTACGATTGGATTGAAGAATTAGAACGTCTAGTCTACCTACTCAGAGATGTTACATACCTCTCCACGGCGGCCTCAGGGCGCGGTTGTTGTCTCGCCAAGCTATGTCTTGCATCACTTTCCGCCCTGTCCCACCGCATTAACGGTGTCCAACGGTAAACACACAAGTTTGTACCGGCCAGTTTGTGCGACAGCGACGTCGCGAAGACAGTCATTTTGCGGATTTTTGTTCTTACGCAGCCGTAGTAGCCCGAGCCTGCTCATCGTCAGACCAGTACCCGTCATGCGGGCCATGAGATGTTCTGTCCGAGCACGACGCATGTAGAGGCTGGAACTAGCATGCTTTGCTGCCTTGGCAGCATCTCACGATGCATTGGACGCCAAGTCCCTCTCCCCGTGTCACTGGCGGATGCAGCCTTGCAGGCAAGGGCGTGTCTAAGAGATTGCGTATGCCGTCCAAAGGCGGTCAACGATTGTGTCTCGTCAAAGCCATTTCATGGTCAACGCATGTAGCGCCAGGTGTATACCGCCAGACTTGAACAGATTGAATATACACAGCGTCCCAAGCCCAACCCTTCGCAAAACCCGATCAAATACATCTGTTGTTGCGAATCGTCTTCTTTTCATTATCCCCGCTTCAACTCAAATAGATACACTGATCGCTGCGCTTCTGACAGCTAGAACAAAGCGGGACTGACGGACCCAGATATGTGAGAAGTGACATCTCCTGCAAGCCGGGGTGATCTATCATAATCGCATGGTCATGGCCCTCGCCATTTGCCTCGGTGAATTAAGACAAAAGAAAAAGAAAAGACTTTTTCAGTATCTAGCTCCATCTCGATCGTTCAGCGGCTTCAAAAAGGTCATCAATAACCGGCCGGCTCAGGTTTGGCCGGGAAAGCGGAAACGTTGGCATTCATGCGGCATTGGTCTCTCCAGCTGACAGGTGTGTACTTGTCGACGATGGACTTGAAGGCAGCCTAGTCATATGTCAGTTGCCTCCCGCTTAGATAGCATAACGTAAGAGATGAGGATTTACCAGAGTGCAGAAAGACTCGTCATTTTCTAGGTGGTTACCGGGTGTTTTGCAACCGGGGATTGTCACTGGCGTGTCGTTGTACCGCAGCCTCACATAGTACCCGTCCAGCTTGCCCTTCTCGGCATCGGTCAACTCAGACATTGTCTTACGACCAATGCCGGGCGGCGCAGTTCCCGGCGACGGGGCGCTAGCCCGACCAAAGGAAAACCACGAGCTAAACCAGCTGCCGTTCTTGGGGGTCGGGGCAGCTGGTATCTCGGTCGAGGTCTCGACCGCGGGGACCTGAGCATCACGGAACATCTCAACGGCGATGTGGCTCGTAAAGGGGGGCCACTGGTTTGGGCCAAAGGCCCCCAAGCTGGCCAACACACCGGCCAGTGTCGTGTCATGACAGCCACTCATTCCAAACCGGATGGGCCTAGGGGCAGTATCCGACTGCTTGATTTCGTACTCTCCGTCCGCCGGGCTGTGCTCAACGCTGCCAACCATGCGAGCCACGACATCGCCCATCAGGCCTCCTATGCCGAGGGTACGATATTCCTGACTCTCTGCGTATCCACCATACCATTCCTCGACGCCAATTCTCTCGATTATAGCAATGGCTTTAGGATCATAGAACTCAGAGGGCAGCTTCGTCTGGGAACCGTGTGCGCGGGTGGCGTTGATTGTATCCATGATGCCGCTTAACCGAGGCTTCGAGTCTACGGCGATGCGGGCTCCATCGGGCATCCACTTGCCGAGCTTCTTGTTGAGATAATCCATTTCTGGGGTATTGTTCCATCGCTCGGCAGCGCGCTGGGCAAAGGCACGCGAGAGGGCAGCAAAACGGCGGCAGTTACCATCGTTGGGAAACAGGGTCTCATCCTGAGGGGCTCGAGTGAGGAGGGTGAAAGGAGGAAGATCGGGGGCTCGGTGGGTTGCCGGGTACAGGCCAGACAAAGCCTGTTGAAGGGACTCCAGGGCCCGAGGAACCGGGGTGGATCGGAGGTAGAGACTCTCGGCATCGGTAAGGTTGGCGGGAAGGAATCTCAGGCGATCGACGTAAAGATGGCGGAGACGGCGTCCAAGGTCGCGCGTGGTTTCCCGACCGCGGTCTGTGAGCATGCCCATGTCGCAGATGTCGTCAAGCTCGGCATTGGGGCCGGCAGCGATGATTGGACTGTCATCGTCGGAGCTAAATGTTTCCAGACGGCGCTTCCAGTCGAGGTAGGAATATTCGCCAGTGTCCGGGTCAAGGACGGCGGATCGAAGGTGGCGGACGGCACGGCAGTAGGGCCAGTAGGGCGGGAGGCCGGTATTCTGGAAACGAGGCGCGACGGGAGTTCGCTCACCGTGGCGCAGGAGGATCTGCACGAGTTGGAGCTTGAGCTGTGGAGGGTAGAGCTGGCGCAGCTCGGCGTCGGTGTAAGGTTGGCGAGGTTCAAGGGTAGTCATAGCTTCGGAGGTTGTGGTGTGCAGTTCTCGGATGGATTGAGGAGTTGGAGTTCAGGGAGCGGGGAGGAATGCGTGTGAGACGAGGTCGGAGAATGCACGATAGGGAAGTAAAGAGGAAGCTCGGAAAACAATATGACGCATGGGACGAAAACGATAAAGAGGAGGGTGAAGAGACACAGCTCACGAAGTGTTCGCGTTTGCTGCTGCCGCTCCAGGAGCTGCCAGAAGGAGCTACTGGAAGGATCTGGGGGAGTTATGTTTGGCACGGCGGGTGGTCTCGGCCAGACAGGACTTGTGCTACCCAAGAGGTAACTCGGGTACCCGACGAAGCAGCAATCAGTGAGACGACGCGTAGGTATCTAGTACAGGCATAGGTTTCGCGGGGGGAGCGGGTTCAACGTTTGAAGGCCAAGCCAAGCAGTGCCTGTATTTACCTAGTCGCGCGGTTGAGGCTTTGGTTTTGGCGGCTTGGCCCCTGCAATGACGTTCACGGTATCCGTACGAAGTAGCACTGGCGGGGGGGTGACACCGACGTACCTAGGTACACCTAGACTGCGATTTGTGGAGCGACTGACTGGGATCCCTTATCGGGACAGCACCTCGACAGCTATGAGGAACACTGAGACTATAGGCACATAGGTAGTGTACATTGTACGACACACTCTCTGAAGCAATGGTACTTGTACCTTTTTGGAGACTGGCACTGACGGGAGCTTCGTAAAATAAACATGAAAAAAAAAATAGAAAAAAAGAAAAGAAAGAAGAAGAAGGAGAAAAAGAAGAAAAGAAAGAAAGTAGTGGGCCGTCCGTGGGCGGTGTCCAGCGCGCATCGTAGCGCCGGGAACGTGCCTCGCGCTGCCCGGCTCGTTTTGAATTGCTGTATCGGGCGCGCCGCACATCGGCCCAACAGGTCAGACAGGCAGACTCTGGAATCACAAGAGAACGTTGGGACAGGGCCAGTCAGATCCTCAGAGCCTCAAGGTTGTAGGTTTGAGCGTTCCATCAGGCCATTCGCCCGAGCTTAAACTAAACTACTTTTGCCAGCCAACACCTAATATCGACCATGGCGACCTTGGGATAAGCGTGCCAAATGCGCCGAAGATGCTGACTGCACCGACCCATACCTACCTCTCTATCTATGCACTCTTGTTTGAACCACCAGAGCCTTACCTTTCCTCTCGCTCACTCCATTTGATTGCATGGCATGTAATTGCGTACTGTAGTTCTTGTGCTTTACACTACACTAGGTAGACTGGACTACCTACACTACGTCAATTCTTTTTTTGGGAGGTGTTCTCATATCTCCACCTCAGCGGTGGGCATCAAAGCATACCAAGAAAATCGACCAGAGGTTCAGCTCAGCCGAGCCGATCGACATGGATCATGCCGGATCATCGGGTACCGTAAGTAGCTGCCGGCCGGTGATGTAGGTACTGGGCCAATAGGGCTCTTTCCAATTGGTAGCTCAGACCAAGTGGGCCCGCGAGCTAGTCTTCGCCAGCACATGTGATTATGTCAGTGGCAGAAAAAAAAAAGGAAAGGGAACTTGGGAGGAAAGGCGCCCGCTGACTAACTAACTGACGACCTGACGTATCCGCATGCCAAAGAAAAATTCGAATGGGCACCCCCGGCCGTGAATTGCTTTTGGGGAAAAAAAGGAAGAAAAAAAAAGGCCCTCCAAGACTGAAGGACCAACAACAACCAAAAGACATGCCTTTGACTTGCTTGCTCTTCTGCGGAACGATACTCTTTGCGCCGTTATCTGAGCCTCGCCTTGGCAAAAAGACGGTCCCGCATGACATGGCAATGTCGAGCGCGGGAGGACGAGAAGTGGAATCAACACCCCTGACCGCATTCGACATTTGGCAGCAGCCTGACGTCCGAGCCCTTTTGCACCAGAATATTCACAGTCCACTGCACAAAGTACGATTGATGTACATACAGTACGACCGAGGAAGGGAGCCCCCTGGTCTCTCGGGCGAAGGAGGCGCAGCTCTGTGCACATCAGACTTCTGGCTCTCTACACTACCTACCGCCGTAGTCCCTACCCGGCGGGAAGACATCAGCAAGCTTCCCTTCCACGCTCCAGTCCTCATGTTGGCCATCCACTCTTTTGGATTGGAGCAATTTGTACCTTGCCATGGGCACTTTTCTGTCATGGCACTTGCCCAGGTACGCACGCACGCACGCACACGCCAAAGGTAGGAACAAGTGGGCACACATGGATTAGCAGATTGCCTCCATTATACACGTTTGGGTACACGGCCTTGCTGGCCTGACTACGTCGCAGCCTATGTAGGTCCTATCCTATCTAACGGTCTTTTTCTCTTATTATCTACCTCGTGCTTCCCTGCCCTCCTAAATCTAGGCCGTCACATCTAAGTCCTCCCTCTAGATCGGGACATTGTACTGATTCATCGGCCTCACCTCATCACCTCATCACCTCAAAACCCAAAACATTGACCTAAGAGACACTCCCCCCCACCCCCGAACTCAACAAACAACTTCCTTCTTCTTCTCCTCTACTCTATTTTATTGGGTCACATCCCCCTGGACCCAGCTTTCCCCCAGATTTTTCAGACCCCTTCTTTGATTGCATCTTCGGTTCCGGTCTCTTGTTCACGTCATATCCCATATCTACCTCGGTGTGCTGGCCGGTGTCCACTATCGCGCTTCCAAAAGAGGATACCGAGCATGTGCCATTGAGCCAATCCCCGGAACTCCCGGCTGCCAAATTGCAACCTTATATCCCGCCTTGCAATCCAGCTTTTCGCCTAGTTCGATACGTACGTACGGCGGTCAGTTCACAATGGTTGCCATGTCTCCAAAAGAAAGCGTTGCCGTAAGAAGGAGTTCGCCGCCGCCGATTCTTGAAAAAATCCCGTCCGAGGACCCTGTCTATGGTGACGATGACCAAGATGACGCCCAAACCGTTATGCAGCCCGCGCTAAGCGTTGTTGCCGCCCGTCTTACCCTGCCACAAACGACTGCTGCCGAGAGAGCTGCTGCGTTGGAAAGAAAAAGATCTGCCGGTAACATTTTTGAACCTGGTCCCTCGAGCGGCGATGATTCCGCCAGCTCGCCCGAATTGACACCTTTCCCCGACGAGATCCCTACCAACTTTGAGACGGAGCCAGAACTGCGGATTTCACCAGCGCCACCTAGCAGTAGACAGTCGCAAAAACTTCAGAAGGCGAGGCCCATCCCAAAAGACTCGCCATCGCCCTCGCAATCGAGTCAAAGAAACGCCATCTTCGGCGGCGGAGATGGCGAGGCGCCCAAGACCGCTCTCCAGTCTGCATCAGTCGGTCAGACAAGGCATAAGCGTTCTTCTTCAACAGGGGCCGACGCCCTCAAGAGGTTCTCGAATGCATTTTCCTCGTTTCCGGCGCCCTCCGCAATCTTCAACTCTTTGTCATTCTTCACCGCGGCAGCAGAGAGAGCCGAGCCAAGGTCGCCAATAGACCACCGGAGGGTAGCGCAGTCTCAAGGTGGGAGGCCATATAGCAACATGGTCCATATGTCTAGCGGTGCCAACGGGCTCCCTCGAGCGCAAACCATGATCAAGGACGCGGCCGGGAATCGCCCTTCCATTTCTTCAGGAAGGCCTTCTACCACAAGACCTCGCGTGCTAAGAAGGGTCACTTCGGATGACTCGCTCTTGTACCATTCTTTGTCCCGTACGTCCTCGATTGGTGATGACGATGGCAGGTTTGACCATGTCAGGGAAATGGCAAATGTGAGAATGAAGGCGATCAAAGACAGTCTGCCTGAGAGACCCACGTTCAAAATGCCCAGTTTACCCAAGCTCGGCTCGTCACTGAAACTGAACGAGGACGGAATGGGCAAAGCGGTGCCCGAAGCTCCCGCGCCAAAGATTGACAACGACGGATCTTCCACCTTGGACAGAGTTCTGGAGACTTTGACTGGGGACATAGTCATTCTCGGCGGATATCGAGGTTCGATCCTGCGATCGGCGGAGCCTCCGCATCACCAGCTATGGGCTCCTGTCAAGATTGGACTCAACATGAGGAAAGTCGACCTGGAGGTGGGCCTGGATCCCGAGGACGAAGAAACGATGGAGAAGCGCATCATCCCGTCAGGCATGCTGCAGAACATTGGCCCCATTGACATCTCGAGGAAGCTGTTCAAGAAGATTGGCGCCTGCGAAAACGTTCGAAAAGGGAAGCTGCGTGTGTGGGATTACGGCTACGACTGGAGACTAAGCCCTCATTTACTGTCTCGAAAGATGACGGAGTTTTTGGAAAAGCTCCCGTCAAACCAGCCGGACTCCAAGGAGCCTAGAGGCGCGCTGGTTCTGGCACACAGCCTCGGAGGTCTAATCACGCGTCACGTCGTCAATCAGAGGCCGGATCTTTTCTCTGGTGTGATATACGTTGGCACCCCACAACGGTGTATCAACATCCTGGGACCCCTGAGAGACGGCGATGCGGTTCTCTTGAATGAGAAGATCCTGACTGCGCAGGTGAACTTCTCACTCAGGACCACGTTTGTCTTCCTTCCCGAGGACGGCTTCTGCTTCGTCAACAAAGACACGAAGGAAGAGTACAAGATCGATTTCCACGATGTCAATGACTGGATCAAATATCGCCTCACGCCATGCATCGAGCCCCCGTTACCGCCACTGGCTCCCAAGGAGAAATCGACAACTTTGGGGTCCCTTTTATCGGGCCGCAGTCGTAGCTCAAGCGAGAAGAAGCAGAACCATATGCCCCCACCATCGCTCGCCGATGCGGCCCGCAAAGCAGAGCTGACCCGTGAAGGAAACATGAATCCGCAGATCGACGGCCACACTCCTCGCAACCCGACATCCAACAGTAAGCCGTCGCCATTCACCAAAGGGTCGCCCGTGACGCCAACGCCTGCCAACCGCGCCAGGAACGTCGCCTACCTCGAGCGCGTCCTGGCCGAAGTCAAGCAGTTCCGCGCCGAGACCCAGTTCAACCCAGCCCTCTCGGAAGCCAATGCCTACCCGCCTCTCGGCGTCATCTACGGCAAGGAGATCCCCACTGTTCATTCCGTCAGGGTTGCGAGCCGCGAGGCCATTGCCCACCACGGCGCTTACGACGACCTCGTCTTCCGCGCTGGCGACGGTGTGGTTCTCGCACGCGAGGCGCAGCTGCCCGAAGGGTACGAGCTGGTGCGCGGCGGGCGTGTCAGCACCGAGCGCGGGCATTTGACCATGCTCGGTGACATGCCCGCCGTTGGCAAGGCGTTGGAGGCTGTTGTCCGAGGTCGACGAAAGGGTATCGGCCTGGGAAACGCGACGAAGGCAAATGGCCAGAAGAGTGTCATTAGAGCTTAGAAGGTTATCATCCGGCGGTTTAGGCTTCACCCAGCTGAATAGACGTCGCACCCGTTACCAGCGTGCCGAAGATGGCGTAGGACCAAGGCGACCGAGTATTGGCGTCTTCACGTGACATCAAGTTGTACAATAGACTAGCAATGAGCATGGGTTTTTTTGTCAAGCGCCCCCCCCAAACCCTCTTTAGAACCTCAGAAACTCGCAACGGTCAAGCTGGGTATCTCGTCGACGAGGGTCACTGTCGTGACGAATGCTTCGATAAGGCCAAGGAGCCGCAAGCAAGTGTTTCTCGCATCTTCCGATTCAGGGTGTGCTCGGGCAAAGCCTGTCACGTTGGAAGCGCGATGACGAGGACGCACATGAACGCCGCCGCCGGTCCCGAGGCGCTTTGCTTGCAGTAGCAGCAGAAGCAGAAGCAGAAGCAGAGGCAGAGGCAGAGGCAGAGGCAGCAAGTAGGCACGCATGCAAGCATGCAGAGCCGAAGCGGATCTGGGCGGGAATACCGATCGCAGTCGTCCGAGCCCGATTGTAGATTGCCTAGACGTACCAGAAACCGAAGAGAAAGAGACTAGAGAGAGACTAAAAAAAAAAAAAAGACAAGAAAAGGGCGAGGACCGAATGAACACATGGGATATACATAGTATGCGGATGCAATTCATGTGTCGAGATGTCTAAGAGCCATGCTTACAATAAATTTGTCCGTTTCCTCCCTACTTCGGCGACCAACGTGACGTTGCGTGTAACGAGCTGCATCATAACCAGCCACCTTTTCCTCCCTCCCCTCTTTCTCCGGAAAAAGCCATTCAAGAAGGCCATGCCCCCCGTGCTGGCGATCAAATCGTACAAAAACCATTAGCTAATACTCGAAATCGTCATCTGCCGCGGGGCCCTTGCTTTTGGCCACGCTCTCCTGCTTGCGATACATCTCTGCCACCTGGCGACTGGATGTGGCCTCGTCGGGCTTCTTGTCGTCGCGTACCTGGATGAACCGCGGGAATCGCAGACTGATGCCCTTTTCGCCGCCCGGGTCGACGCCTTCCTTGCATCCGGCTTTGTAGCGCGGGCTGAGCGTCAGATCGGCCGTCTTGACCTCCCAGACATAACGCGGCTCGAACCACACGTCGGGCTGATGTTGCCCGCCCGAGGAGTGTGCGTAAAACGGCTTGGGCCGCTCAATGACTATGTCCGAGAGCTGCTTGTACAGCTCCTCGAGAACAGCCTCGGAAAATCCCGTGCCAATATTGCAGACAGTTTCATATGATTCGGACGAAGGGTTGTAACACGCGAGCAAGAACGCGCCGTAGACGGAAGTACGTTTGCCTTTGCCGAAGTATGCACCCAGCACGACAAGATCGAGCGAGTCGCCGATGCCGCTGAGGTAATCCTTTTTGATCTAGGGGGTATGCGATCAGCACACATGGCAAATTGCTGGTAGGGGCGGGGCCAGAGCGGCTTACCTTGAGCCAGTTCCGACTTCTCTTGCTGGGCTCGTACCCGCTCTCTGTGCCGTCCAACATCTTGACCATGAGACCCTCGCATGATGCCTTAACACTCTCGTCGAGGAACACCTGGATCTGCTCCAGCTCTTGTCCGTTCATGTGCGTCGCGAAAGAGAACTCTCCCTCCACCGGTTGGAAAGCGTTCTCAAGAAGCTCGCGGCGTTCGCGGAGTGACTTCTGGACGATGGCTTCTCCGTTAAGATAAAGTAGATCAAAGGCAAACACGCACACCTTGATCTTGACGTCCTCAATCTTGACATCCTTCTTCTTGCGCGTCATCAATTGCTGGAAAGGCAGGACCTTCTTCTCGTCGACATCCCAGGCAACTGTCTCGCAGTCCAGAACGAAGCTCTTTGTATCTGCTTTGACCCAGGTGTGTAGCTTGGCGAGGATATCAGGGTATTTCTTGGAAAGGTCCTCGGAATTCCGAGAAAAGATGGAAGCAACTCCATCTGCCGCAGACTTGGTAGCTCCCGGTAAAGATTGACTGATCTCCTCATCCGCAGACTTGGCTACGTAGTGGATCTGGGCTCGTTCACCGTCGTATTTATATTCACAGGTGAAGGTCTGGTTCTCAAAGCGGTCCAGCACTTCAGTAATGGCCTTTGTTGGCTTGGCCAACATTGGCTTCAGAGGCACTCCGGGCTTGAGCTTGCAATGCTCCCGCAGGTTCATAATACCGTGATTCACCATGGCGGGTATGATGACATCGTAGCTCGGGAGTTCACTGCTTTGGATCAGCGCCGCACTAGGGCGGAGATAGAATGGAAGGGCATACCTATACACCGTTTTGAGGATGGCCTCTGCCTGCTCCACGTCTGTGGTTTTGGGCACTTGATTCTTGGCATCCGCCTCATGGAAAACCACAGCTTGAGCAAGAGAGACAAGGACAGACCTCTCGGCCAAACCCAGCCGCAGCTTACCTTCGAGGAACCGGACAAGATATTTCGCTTCGCTGGGACCTCCCTTGTCCTTGCTGATGTCTACCTTTCCAGAGGAATGGGAATCGGCTGCTGACAACAGCTTCTTGATGGCATCCACCTTGCGGCCCTGAGCGCCGTTGCCGGAAACAGTGGCGATGCCCATTAGGCCATTGTGCACGCCCCTGATCGTGAGAGCTTTGGGCTTGAACATGGTGGGTTGTGTGGATCTACTCTTGACAGCGACGAGGCCGAGATCTCCGATCTCTTTCTGATCCTGCTTAATGACAGCAAGACTGCGTCCTGTCGTCTCGCCAATGGCCTTCATGATGAGAGACTCACCGATGCCTAGCTCAATACCAGCGTAATCAGGAGCCAGTTTGTTGATCATGAGCAGGACGGTGGGGAGAAGATCATCAGGGGTCAGACGCAGAACCTGTCGCAGGAATAGAGAGCAATGAGCCATGATCTCAAGTCGCTTGGTCGTAAGCTCGATGAGGGAGAAGGTGGTGCACAAGGCAGCATATGGGACCGGTTCACCTGGTTTCCAGTCGGGGTATGGGTCCTTGGTCTGCGTCTTGAGCTTCATCTGGACCACCTCCAGTGTCTTCTTCGATACTGCAGGCTTGGTGTCCTCTTCATCATCTTCGACTACGTCATCTTCCGACGCAGATTCTGTGGCCTCCTCTTTTTCGTCCTTAGCGGCTGCCACAGGCGAGGCAGACTTGGGGAATCTCTTCGAACGAGAGGCCTTGGGTGCGTCAGGTTTTGTCTCAGCAGTCGTTGTAGATGCCAAAGGGCTGCTCTTTCTGGCCGCCGAAGCCTTGGGTGACGTTGCAGAGGACTTGACTGGAGCTTCGTCCAGCACTTCGTCCTCGTCCTCCTCAATTACACGTTTTCGAGTTCTCCGAGGTCTTTTTGTGGCAGGTTCGTCCTCACTGTCCTCCTCGACCCCCTCATTCTTGACTTTCGGGCTCGGTGCCGTGACAGCAGAACTCGGGCTTCTGCTGCGTTTCCTAGGCTCTGCACAAGATCAGTTAGTGGGATGCTTCAAATACTGAGCAATATTCAGACACACTGTTTGCGGTCTTGTCTTCCTTGACAGATGCTTCCGAAATATCGGACTCCTCTTTAATCTCCTTCGGTGCTGGCTTAGTGGCGAAGCTCAGCTTGCTCTGCTGCGGTTCGGGCTTGGATCCTTTCGCGCCGAAGAACTTGCTGTAGCAATTGTCAGCAGGCAATCTCACCAAACACAAAATAGCTAAGAAGACAGGTCTTCAAAGCATGCATGGTGGTCCGAGGAAATTGCCCTTGTACACACCCCAACGTTGTCTGCGAGGGCTTGACGTACCCCAGTGTCGCCTGCTTCGGTGCCATTATGACAATTGATCGAATGCAAGTAAATCGAGTATCGATGCGAGAAGCGGCCCTGAGTGCGTTCCTGGAAGGAATTGGACTACTTAAAAGGCGAGCCCAGGCCATGAAGGTGTGTCGGGTGACTTTGCGATGCTTGACGCGCCAGGCAGGCGCGTTGCCATTAATTGAGCCTGCCGCGACGCGAGCGAACTAAATGACCCACTTAAATGTAGGCAGGTAACTACTACCTAGGCAGTTATCTGATATGCACCAATTGGGGTTTAATGAGACTCGACACCAAAGAAGAAAATGCGGTGCACGCTAACTATCTACCTACTATCGAATTGCACGCACGTTACGTCCACTGGGTCAATTACACGAGTAGGAACAGAATTTTCTAAACCAGGAGGATATCTGCAGACCCCGGCCATGTTCAGATTGTGACCAATTCACCCTCTCTAGCTAGTAGGTATTGTACAATAGGACAGAAAGGTTTAAGAGACAATTATTCGTCATCAGGAAAACATTTAGTGAAAGTAGTAGGTCTCGTCAGGGGTACGGCCGCGGATGAACTGGGGCTCGGTGCCGGGGACGTAAATGTCCTCGTAAAGGATCTTGGGGGTGGTGTCGGGGACGGGCATAGCCTCGGCGGCAGCGACCTCCTCGTTAACGAAGCTGCGGGCCTCCTTGTCGATGGTCTTGAGCTCATCCTCAGTGACAACCTCCCAGTCAAGGATCTTCTGCTTGAGTCCGGCAATGGGGTCGTTGGTGGAACGCATGCGCTGGATCTCCTCACGGGTACGGTAGGTGGTACCAGGGTCGGACATGGAGTGACCACCGTACCGGTAGGTAACGTACTCGAGGACGAGGGGTCCGTTCTCAGCAACAGTGTAGTCCTTTCCGTACTTGACGGCAGCCTTGACGGCGAGGACATCCATGCCGTTGACCTTCAGACCGGGAATGTACTGACCACGCTTGTAGTAGTCCGTCAGGGCAGAAGAGCGAGCGGCAGCGGTACCCATGCCGTACTTGTTGTCTGGCAGGACGGTTAGACTGACACATCAATTGACTTTTGGGAACCTCAAAACTTACTCTCGCATCCGAAGAGAGCCGGAAGGTTCCAGAGCTTGGCCATGTTGAAAGCCTCAAAGACCTGACCCTGGTTGCTAGCACCGTCACCGTACAAGATGACGGAAGCGTTCTTGCGACCAGTGTACTTGTGGGCAAAAGCGAGACCGGCGCCGACGGGCACCTGTGCACCGACGATACCGTTACCACCATAGAAGCCCTTGGCGAACATGTGCATGGAACCTCCCTTGCCGTAAGAGATACCCTCACGACGACCGAGAAGCTCTCCGATGATGGAGCGAACGGTACCGCCGCGCATGTAGGCGAAACCGTGGCAACGGTAGGCAGTGATCACGTCGTCCTCACGGGTAAGAGCGTGCTCAATACCAACGGCAACAGCCTCCTGACCAGTAGACAAGTGGCAGAAACCACGGATCTTCTTCTCCTTGTACAATCGGTCGGCAGCCATCTCGAGTTGTCTACGCGTGGTCAGTTACCGGGTCCTCATTGCAATCTCCTTCGACAAAGAATATCTCGTCATACCTGACAACGACCATGTCCTTGTACATCTGCTTCAGCTCCTTCTTCGTAACGTCAAGAGTATACGGCGGGGGGTCAAGCTGGTACGTCTCGAAACTCTCATCGCTCAGGGTAATCTGGAAAGGCTCATCATCGGACTAAAATAAGAATCCACGTTAGTAATGCGCAATTGAAGTGGTCGCCGTTTCCGGGAGATCGTCGTCGTCGTAGCACCGTCGACGGAGGTGGCGGCAGAAAAAAGAGCGCACACTGACCTGCGGGACTCCCTTCTCCAGGGTTGCCGAAGCAGCGTTGGTGGTGACGGACCGGGACGAAGCAACAAGAGAGGTGGGGGTGCGAGTGCGCAGAGGCACCGCTCGGTTTAGCCTGATCGCGCGGGAGAACATCGTGGGGATGGTGGTGATGGAGCCTCCGGACGATGAGGGTGAGAAGGGTTCGGGGGAAGGAGGAGGGTGATAACAAATTATTTGGTCGCTGGAGCTCCGAAAAATCGCGGCGTTGGTTGGGAAGGGAGCTGCTGCTTGTTGAAAACTACTAGTCCCAACATGGCTAGCACGAGTGCACGTGACCCTACCTCAACGGGATTCTGGCGCTTCGAAGTGCAGTGGCTTTGGCGGGCCCGACTTTCACCGGTCGGTCCTTTTTTCTCGCTCGGCGCCCCCATTGAGTTCCAGTCCAGTGGACTACTGGTAGAACAGCCTTCAAAGATAATGATTTTTTCTTTTCCTTTTTTTTTTTTCCCTTTTTTTCCCTTCCTTTTTTTAAAAAGGACCAGAACAAACATTAACGGCCAATCGCCGCAAACACCCCTTTCCCCCCTCCCCCAAACCCCCCCGTACTTAGTTAGGTAGGTACCTACAGAACGATAAAAACGCATATTGGCCTTGGTATATGAAATTGGACTAGTTTTTATGCTACTCAGCCAACTTTTCAGTCATGATCAAACCATCGCTTGTCCTAACACTCCATACCATCATGCTGCCCGAACGCCTCACCACCGCAGTCACGTCTGTCTTTGGCATCCTGTTCATCAACAATCGTTTTGATGTGGTATACAGCTCACTAGGCGTTACCACGGGGTATATTAAAAAGCGGCCAGGCCGACCGCATGCACGTAGTTGAGCAACGCTTACGCCCTAGGCCCGTCGTGACCACCTGTCCCAGTTGTCCTGCCGTGTAGACCCGCGAATCAAGCTTTCTTCCCAATGCTGTCAAATCCATGCTGGCCGCCCTTTCAAATGCATGTGATGCTTCCAGACCAACGCCAAAAGACGACGCCTCTGTCTTCATGGGCCATCCTCCATCTATGCTTAGTAGCGCCCCGAGGACAAACAAGTCATGCCAAGCCGCGCTGATCTCGTCAATAGTCGTGGACGCGACGCCTTGTCAACGCTCCGATAACAAAAGTGTATATAGTGCAAATGCACCTTGATGTCGCTTCAGTGTGGTACTCGCCACCAGTCGAGCCACGAAGGTCATGCCGCCGCAGATCCCGGCCACGGAAGGTTTGTTCAGTCATCGTGAAAGAACGTCTTGTTACCGCCCTGAAGTGGAGCCGTGGATGGTCCAGAGTCTCTCATGTCGACATCCTGGCTTCCGGTGGATTCTCGACTAGGGCCTGCGACTGCCGGTTGTGGTTGTCTATAATCGAGTTGCATGGCGCTCATCGGCCGGTTGGGCGCCTCTTGCAAGACACGCTGCTGAAGAGAGAGTGGTCGGTCGTAGAGAACGTCCTCTGGGGGGGAGAACGACCAAACCTAAGACATGCGGGGTTAGAAACGAAGCGGTCGTACTGATATACCAAAGGGAACTCTCTTACCTCCATGACTGTACGGTTTTGCCGCAAAGCTAGCGCCACGCACTTTTCGTCTTCAAAGGCTACCCTCCAGACGGCCTCACCTTGGGCAATGAGCTCCCGAACAAGATGGCCTGTCTTCAAGTCCCAGATCTTGACTCTGCCGTCGCTGCCACCGCTGACGACCCGCGTATCGTCGAATTGCAAGCTGGTCACGCTGTTATCGTGTGCAGCAAGTCGATGAATGGGGCACATCTTCTCCAGTGACCAGACTCGTACTGAACCATCAGAGCCGCCAGTCACGAGAGTATCTCCGCGCATCTGCAGCTGACCAACAAGGGACGTGTGACCCTGAAGAATAGCCAAGCACTCACTGAACCAAGTTAGCATGCCGGCATTCACGATATCACTGTGTGGAGAGCACTTACGCTGTTCTGGGATCCCAGATTCGGACATTGGTATCCAGGCTGCCAGTCACCACCCTCTTGCCGTCAAACGCGATGGCATAAATCTGACTAAAGTGACCTTGAAGTGTCTGAATGCAGCGCCCCTCGGAAATACTCCAAACCTTGGCCATAGTGTCATAGCTGCCAGAGACGACAATGTCCCCTTTGATCTCAAGGCATCGGACGCTGGCACCGTGGCCAACGAGGACATTCCTGCACAACCCGGTCCGAATATCCCATACTCGAAGCGTCGTATCGCGCGAACCCGATATCGCCGTGTTTGCGTCAGACATTTTCAAGCAGCGGACTGTTGAAGTGTGGCCACGAAGGGTATGAAGGCAGGCACTATCCATGTTAGTATCTTCAGATATAGCATCAAAGTCATTGTTTACTTACCCCGTGGCCAGGTTCCATACTCGCACATCGCGATCGCATCCACCACTGACCAAGATGTCATCCCAAGGGACCATCGCCCATACACCCATGACATGGCCCTGCAAGGTACGTTGCTGGTTGCCCTTTGTGTCGAACACGTGGATCTTGGCATTATCAAGAGCCACGATGATGTATTTGGGCGTTAGATGCAGGCTTGTAACAACACCTCCCTCTTGTGTGATGTTCCTGGTAGTGCTGGTGCCGCCAGATCTCCAAGCGGCCTCCACAAGATACCGTTGCTTGAAATGTGACTTGTAGGATCTCATCTTGGGACGCGCGTTTCCGGCACCATCCAGACTGCGAGATCCAGAAGCGTGGGCCGTCATTGGCAGGGCTCCCGGGAAACTGTTACTTGCGTAATCATCCCCCCATACAGTCTGAGCTCCAGGTCGCAATCCACTCCCCATCGATGTTGATACCTCGGACAGACGCCTGCCGTAGTCATGCTTTACGCAGAGATTCTTCCACGTCATATCATCACTCAACAAGTCCCGCCACCTTCTGGACACTTGCGAGGCACGAGCCAGAACTTTGGGATCGTCGATAAAGGAGAGAATCTAGTGCCAATGAATCAGTATCAAACCGTCATGGGCCGGGGTTTGAAAATCTGAAAAACTTACGCGTAGGCACAGCTCATCAGGAAGACTCGTGAATGGGTCCTTCTTGAGTAGAGGACTAACGAACTGATGGACGAAGCTCAACTGTTGGCTTGTGCAAAGATTCAAGAGGTCGGCCAAGAGACGGGTACGGTGAGGACCACCGGAGTTCTTAAAATGATGACGGACTTTGGCCAGAAAGAAGTCCTCGTCGTCAGCGGCATCGCTCCAGTCGAGCTGACGGTGCGAGGGGCCGGGAGAGGCTGCTGGCGTGGGCGGAGGAGGCGGCGAGCCAGTCAACTGCTGATCAAAGTCTGCAGCCGGAGTGGTCATGCTGGGCGTTGGTGGGCCTCTCATGTGTCCTGGTCGCTGGGGCATCTTTTCAAGCCTCGTGTTGCTAGAGGCTCCGCCGGTGTTGAGCGTCATATCGTCGCTAAGCATGCTCCCTCTTCTTTCGGAGAAACTCAATGGTCTGTTGTTGTACCCGGCCATGTCGGGGTGTGATGTAGAACGATCGTACTTGGACGGCCTCGAGACCGTGATATCGTGGATATCGAAGATGGCGATCGCGAGTCCCTGGGCAATGGGATGTGGCGGCAGGGGCTGCCGGCGTATTGAGACCGGTTCAGGTGTCTGAAGTCGCTACTGGGCGTTCATTAAACAGCCAAGGTCAGGGGTCAACCTTTGACCGATTCCAAATTCCGCGAGGAAGCGCGACCGCAGGGGACTGCGATTTGACGTGCCTACAATGTGTTATGGGTGAGAATTGTGAGGCCGTACGAGACGGCGAAGCAAGCGTCGGCCGTTGGGGATCAGTGAGACGACTATCTCAGGTTCAAGTGACTTGGATGATGAAGATGACTTCTGCGAGGCGGCAGCGTGGTAGGATGGTTTCGCACAAGATAAGACGATGCGATGGAGCGTCTTCCGTGGGGAAGGATGAGACGTTGTTGACTGGAAAAACGTGGAGTTGGTGGATTCCTGGTCGAGAACTGGGACGAAGAGAGTGGGAAGATACGGCGACGCTGCAGGATGGTGTATTGTGGTATGGGGCCGGCGGGAGACGGGAAGCTTAACAATCGGTGTTGAGCGGAAAGCGTGGGTCCTTTGGGCCTTGTAGTGTGGAATGCACAGGGCAAATCACAATGGAAAGTGGATTGTTCGGTGATATCGGAAGATTTCGCTTGATTGACGCCCAAATGTCTTTTGCACCTCCCTGCAATTCAGTGTTTCACGTCGTCGCTGGTGGTTGTCAACGAAGGGCAGTGAGTAGAAGAGAGAGTGTGTAGACTGGAATTGGGGATTTTGGAGGAGTGAAGGAGGAAAGAGGGGGGATCAGACAGGCCAGGGCAAACGAGGTAAGGAATGGAAGGCACTGGTTAGCCTCCTGGCGGCGGGTGTGGGAGTTTTGGGGCGGATTGGGTTCTGAGATAATGGGCCACGGAAGGAACGGAGAGGGTATGGGCAAGAGGACCAAGACCCAGGGGGGAGGCCAGTGAGCAACAGCGTGAGAGTTAGAGTAGGTACCTAAAGCGAGGTCAAGAGGGAGAGTCAAGTCGAGGCTCAGAGACAGGGCAGGGTGCCTGGTCATAGACGGGAAATAAACCAAGCGAAGCAAAGGTGGAGTCGGTGGGCGGCCCTTATGTTTGGGGAAGAGAAAAGGTGCAGGGTGAACGACGGGAAGGAGGGAGACTGGGAGAGGAAGGGAAAGGGGGCGGACAGGACGAGACTGGACTAACTAGGAGATGCGCCGAAGAAGGCCTGGGCTTCAGGCGATATGATGGAACTGGGGAAAGTGCCACACAGGTCACTATGCATCCACTTTTCTTTGTCTCTGCATCGATTCTTTTACATTTCACGGGCAAATCAGATTGGTTCTGGACATAAAGGCGAGGAGAGGAGATGAACCGTATTCAGTATGTAACTAAGTACCGGTAGGGAAAGGACAAGGAGGAAGAGGACCAGGCGGAGGAAGGAGGCGAAAACTGGGGATGATGCTGCAGCGTTGCAAGAGCCCGTGACAGATAATTGATCTTAGCGCGCTTATGGCAAAGCCTGGACCGTCCGTACCTTCCAATTCACTCCTCACTTTGCTGGTGGTACGTACCTCATAAAGCACTCGTACTTCGGGGTTTCCTGTAACAACAACACTCGACATGCCGCCTACCTACCTACTACCACTTAGGTATTCGACTCGACAGCAGAACTACCTAAGAGAAGAAAACCGTCGTCTCAACTTGAAGCACCCAAAAATGTTACTACGCAATCGCTCACTACTTCTCAAGCCAGCCATCCGTCAGCGTCACCTCTCTCCTGCGTCCCTGAGGATTACTCAGACACCGACAGAAAGGCTCAGGCTCGTGATTCCCAAACAAACCAGAATTTTATTCTGCCTCCCCGCCCCATCTAGCGCTGTTTCGCTGTTGCTGAGACACCTGCGCTACGGCACCTTGATCACAGCGCTGGCATCTGCCACTTTGGCCGACCTGACCATCAGATTCCCGATGCAAGGTATCGGCGAAGACGCTAATATCTCGCCGATGCGAAGACAGGAATTCTTTACTTCTATTGAGCAGCATACCATGTAGAAAAGACGAGACTCGCATCTTGTTCAGCACTGAACCCCCCACCCCCGCCTTTACTTGTTTCTATTCGGCTGGGGGAACAACACAGAATAGCCCCCCGGCTCTAAGGCGGGAGCCAAGCAAGGCCCGCAAGCGTCCGTCCCCCGACCTCAACCCTCCCTACCATCGGTGTACGGAGGGCAGTTGGCGGTTAGCGGCATGGGTACCGTCAAGAGGGAAGGTTTGTCCAATATTGCAGCAGCGACTCGATGCTGTCCTATGAAGGCATGTTTAGGAAAGAATTGGCACCGTTTGCAGACCCAATTCAGGTAGCGAACAATGTGCTCTGTTGACATCAGCTACAGCCGAGTTCAAGCACCGCGGTTGTCGCTCCCTCGGTCCGAGCATTCAACTCTTCGCGCATACAACGACCTAGGACCAATCCGATCATCTCCATTCCCCAACTCCTGGGTTTATTGTCTATATGATGCTTACTATAAGTAGCTGGAAAGGGGTCACACATTCTTGTTGCTATAATCATGAAGGGCACGTCTGTCTCCCGGAGGGGGGCCTGCAGGGTCCGAGTTAGCGGCGCTAACATTGCACTAGTGCTTTTTTTTGTCTGCATTTCGTCCGCACCCTGGTGGGTATTCGTGACGTCGATCGATTCTTTCTGTGTATTTACTGAATCGAGACGTTGAACACTTTGATGTTTGTTGACCCACGGTTTCTGTCCTGTCCTCGGTTCATCTACAAAATTCCTCCGACCTCATCAACGTCCGTGACTATGACTCGATGTTTCTCTGAAGATGATAAGAAAACGATGAAAAGCTGGGTTATGATGCTCGTTGTCATGCTTCAGTCTGTGGATGGAGACACTCAGATGTCGCCATGGAGAAGTCTCCGCTCGGCTTCCCCCTTTCGACAATACGCTAGCCCATGGCCACCGCGGTAACTGCGCCGAGGGGGGACCAAGCTGCGTCCTTCCCCGGTCTTGGAGAAGGCCACAACCGCCCCCCTCGCCTTTGAACCCGGGACTCAGCGCTATCGAAAACCAAAGCGTCTAGCAACTATCGGCAAGGTTCCAGCAAAGCACTGGGACGACGACACGATGGAGTAGAAAACACCGGGCGTTGCAGCAATGGAGGGTTTATTCCTGCCTGTTTTGATGTTGTCACGCGGATGGCTGTATAAGACAGACTTTGACTCCTGTATCACTTGGCTGCCAATACAACCACAACCAAACGCCGCACAGGCCCAGATGGTGGTCAAACTGATGTTTGCTCGATAGCAACATGCGCACGGCTCACCGTTGGCTCACCAGCCGGAAATTTTAATCTCTTAGAGTCGTGTTCTTTTTCGGCGTCTGCCATATACTGACGATTCTAATCGAACAAGTTGCGATGGCTCAACGTCTGCTGGGCCCAAGTATATGGTCCAAGCTAGGTATGCACAAAGAATGGAACATTCCCGAACGGTCTTCGTCGTCAGAAGCTCACGGTTTTGCTTAGTTACCAAAGCCAAGATCGATCCAGGTTTCTGGTTGCATTGTTGCCACAGATGTGGCCAAGCCCGCGTCGCTCTACGGTACGGGATATAGACCCGGCTGTAGTCGGCCATGGTACCGGCTGCAGTCGAGCCCACAGTCCTCCTACATGGCTTGGGAGGCCCTCCCATGTTTTACTTTTTGCTGTCTTCAAATCAATTTCGTCAATATCCCTGTTCATCATATGTTGGAATACTTGGCATGCTTCGCGCTCTGGGAGTTTGGAGAACTGAAATGGGAGGCGAGCAGAGAGCCGCAATATGAAGCAGATTTCCGCACAACCGGCCCAGCTATCCTGAACAGGACAAGCCACTGACTGCAACAACGGCCTCGGCTCACCACTTTGACAAAAGGAATTTCGAGATGGCACAAAAATAAAGAAACGCGATTGCCGTGCAGCCCAACGCGATTGGCAGCGCAGAGTGGTCGCCATTCTCCTCAGTTCAATCCCCTTAAGGGGACCTCTCACTTGCAACACTGACGGCTGGGATGCCCCAGATCTACCCCAGTGATATGGTACACGGATACGATTTTATCAAGCACTCAGCCCTCCTCGTATGGCCAACACTCTCTCAAGGCCAGACTACAGGTTGTCCAGTATTAATTGGAGAGGGGCGGCAATGCTCTTCTTATGGGATGATCTGTCTGAAGAAACGCGACATTTGCATGCCTTTCTGACCGTTGCGGACTGAGATGGGCAAAGGCATGCACATATCCATTTCTAGAAGGGCGTCTCGCAGATCTGTACCGCTGTTCATGCTGATGCGACAAGTTGCTGACACATCTCACATCAGCGGACCAAGTCAAAGAGAACCCCCTCTCCATCCATTTGTCACCGAGGGCCATCGTGGCGTTTTCAACGCCATGCTTTTGTTTGACAAGCGAATGCGATTCTGGGTTGCACCCACACACCCCCTTCGTCTTTGTTCACTCTCAACCCCATTACAAGGAAGCGCCAGGAATGGCCTCGCCGGCTTGGCAAGGTCGTCGTACGAACTTGAAACATCCCGACTGCGAACCAAGCTCTCTGTCTCTCTCCTTTTTTTATTTTTTATTTTTTTTAACGCTCGGTCAACAAGAGCGGGCACTGCCAAACCCCTCCCTTATGCTTGACCTAGTTGGCCCTTGTTGCGTTGTTGTCCACAAGCTCCTTTGTGCTTCTGTGCCGCAGTACCATCCCTCCCTCGGCGCAGAGCATACATATCACTTAGTCACTTGGGCCAGGCTGCCAGCCTTCGAGTCACTAAGTTTGCTGCTTCTGGAACGACACGCAGGAAAGCCTATCGCGTTTTGCCCGGGAGGGGGCAATGAGGTACTGGTACAAGGCGTCCCCCCGTACGGTCGCGCCGGGAGGGGCACGGTGGCACGGTAGCACGCATCGAACTGAGAGCGCAGATTCTTTAAATACATCGTCTGGACTTTGTGATCCAGGGAGAGAACCCAACTGCTGGAAGTCTATACAATCATCATCGTCATATGCCAGGAGAGCCTGGCTTTTCGTCCAAATCCTGATATACTTGTACAAGGTACCCAAACACTTTAGTCTAAGCCTCGCGCGTAGATCTTTCAACTGCACTTTGGTCCGAGCATCATTCAATGGTGGTGGCCAAACTGCGTGAGAAGGGGCAAGAGCATGCCGGCAACCGTCGCAAAGGTATCGCGCATCTGTGGCCGCTGCTGTACTTTTTGGACGCCGCCTCCATCCGAATAGCCGTTCGTGCCACCGTGTTCGTGCTTCGCAGAGCTGCTGTCTTCCTGCATCGCGTGCATTGCAACAAAGCTTGCCAGCCGTTAGTAGTTGAACTAACTTGCCAGTTTACTATTTGACTTACAGGAATGTTCCCGCAGAGAAGAGCAGAAGCATGCCGGTCCACCACTGGCCAGAATCCCCTTCGAAGTTGCCGCCGCCCAAGATTCTGATAACCGCCCACGTACTTAGAGCCCCAAAGGGCGCAGCGAGGCTGAAGACGATCAGGTGCCCTCGTGCCGTCCGCTTGGAAAGGCCTTGCTTGAGGAGAACCGACGTCAGGCCGAACGCTGCCGGTGCCTTGTGTACCATAATGGCAACAAAGATGATGAGGCCCAGCTTTGTGTTGGATGTCGATGTTGACGCTCCCATTGCAATGCCGTCCGCCGCAGCGTGGATAACCAGACCAATGGTTGTCGCGAGGCTCCGCGACTGTTTCGGCGGGGGTGCCAGGGGGCCAAGGAAGCCTTCCATCTCCTCGTCACCGATAGTGGATGGCCCCCCCAGATTGTCCAGGCTAACGTGACGCATCTGCGGCTCAGACTGCATTCGATCCGTCGCGTGCCGCGGCAGCCTGTCGATTAGGAACATGAGAACGAAGCCAAGGACCATGGAGAGACCGATGTAGAACGTCGGCACCTCTTCGTGTTTCTCTTCGTCGTGGTGGGGTTCGGGGCCCGACTGCTCGTGGTCCTGGCCATGACCGTGCGAGTCCTGCTCTTCTCTAATGCGCAGCTTTGCAGTGTGCTCGACATTGCGGCCGACGTTATGGAGCTCCTCCGCCAATCCCGTGGACCTCGCGGCGGTTGCGAGTTGGGGGACATCATCGCCTACCGCCCACCGCACACCAAGCGTCCCTTGCTTGTGTGACGCAGCCAACAAGTTCCTCTTGGTATGGGAGTGCCCACCAGTCGCCGTGACGGCTTCGATGCCTTCGGGGATGATCACGATCATAGACGTCCCGACCAAGATGCCAACGCCCAGACTGGATATCAAGCGGAGTTGCGACTGCGTGAGGGTTATGGCGAGGGGTAACGAGCCGGCGAAGAAAGACCTGGTTCGCAGGGCTCCTTGTCAGTAAACAGATCGTCTAGAGAGTATAGGTAGCCATTTGCTTGTTCCACGTGGTGTAGATGAGAACTTGAGTCTTTTCGCATGAGGAGCAACCTACGCCAAGGCCATTACCGTCTGGTTTGCCGCAAAGGAACACGTTAGCTTTCCATCATGCATAGGAGTCTACCATACGGCCGGAGCCCAAAGCCAAGAGGTAAAAAAGATACATACGCTCATCAAGAGCAGCAACATGAGCCCTCCCATTTTTCGGGTAAAGTGCTGACGACCGAGAAACAAGACGTAAAATCGGAGAGAGAGAGAGAGGTAGAATTTGTCGAGAGCTGTGGGATCACGCCAGCATGTCTAATACGAGAGCTCTTGACTTTCATTTGGGTGCACAAGGAGAATTCCAAAGGTTGGGGATCTGAGCTGGCTCTGAAGCACTGACCATTGGCCATTGGCTTCCTTGCTTCCTTGGTCTCCTTTGGCGACTCCCCTTCTGCGCCTTGTCACCCCATGTCGTAATGGCTAGTGGATCCTTCCCGCCGCTGTCGCTACGAACAGCGCTAGAGCTAGATCGCTCCGGTACTAGCGCCCCGGGTTGCTGAGCCCATTAGTCTGACCCTCTTAAGTGCATGAACCACTTAGTCGCGTCGCTGTCGCGGTTCGTTTCGCGTCACTCCACCTCCAAGCCTTTGATCGCAAAAGAAGCTCTACTCAGCCGGGAGCATCGACATTGACAGCTTAACGGGATCGCATTTCTTTGAAACTTCATACAAGGGGCTCACTACTCAAGTTCCATTCTTATTTCCATCACAAACAATCCGGCGATATAAGCCTGCAGCTGCGACGCAGCTATTTCTCTCTCTCGCACAAGAGCTTCAGCTCCAGCTCCAGCTCCAGTTCACACTTTTGTCGACGCCATGGCCGAAACAGACGAGTGTACGTTTCCTACAGCCCTTGTTTCTTCATAATTTTCTCAGTAACTGACTGGTAGCTTAGGGTCGGCCAATGCCACCGAGTCCCTGAACATCAGCTTGGTTGCACCTGCTACTGGAGCCACCAAAACGATTGCGTCCTTCAACCCAAAGTTCACCTACTCCATCTTTGGCGACGATGAACGTATCTTCGGATATAAGGACCTCAAGATCGACCTACGCTATCGCACCTTTGACATGCGACCCAATGTAAAGGTCTCCTATGGCAAAAAGTTCCAGTCCGTCGGCGAGACCGAGGCCGCAGATGTCAATGCTACACTAAAGGAGCACCTACCATTGGGTGAGTGACGCTGTCGTCGCAAACAGTCAATATTGCTGACACTAATGTCTTGGAGTTGCTTTCGAGTCCGCACGTGAATTTAATACTGGTGCTCAGAGCCAGCCTGATGGTTGGACCCCTCCTGGCGCGTTCCATTCGAGATTTGAGGGCCAGGATGGCACATACGAGGTATGGAAGGGCAGCCTTACGGACCCTGCCGTTCGCCAGATTGTCACCCGCGTCGAGGTCCTTGTCCCCATGTTCATTGAGGGGGGTTCATACATCTCCCGCGAGACAGGTAATGACGAAGACCCTTGGAAGGTCCCCGAGGACGCCAACCGTTGGACCGTATTCTTCCTTTATCGCAAACAGACATCTTCAGAGATGAGTGACAGGCCCTCGTACACCTTCGTTGGCTATGCGACCGTCTACCGCTTCTTCTGTTTCCGCCCGCTTACCCCGCCCTCGTCCGAGTGGGATCTGCCAAAAGAGGAGTTCAACCTGCTGGAGGAGTTGCCCTGCCGCTCACGGCTTTCTCAGTTCTTGGTTCTGCCGCCTTTCCAGGGCAAGGGCATTGGTGCTCGTCTGTACAAGACAATTTTCGAGCACTATTACAATAACCCGCAGACGTTGGAACTGACTGTGGAAGACCCCAACGAGGCCTTCGACGACATGCGCGACTTGGCGGACCTGACCTTCCTGCGATCGCTGCCGGAGTTCAGCAACGTCAAGATCAACACAAGCATCGCCCTCCCCAACCCCCCTAGCGGCATTGTGCCCAAGGACTTGGTCGACCAGGAGCTTCTCGGGAACCTGCGCCAAAAAACAAAGATCGTAGAGCGTCAGTTTAAGCGCCTGATCGAGATGCAAACCATGTCTCAGCTACCCGCGTCTGTGAAAGTCGGATTCGGCGAGGAACAAAAGGCCAAGCCGACGAAGGAGGAGAAGCACCACTACCGTCTGTGGCAGCTGTTTGTCAAGCAGCGCCTGTACCGCCAGAACGCCGACGTCCTCGGCCAGCTGGATCAGTCTGAGCGTTCGGAGAAGCTCAACGAGGCCTTGGGCAGCGTCGAGCTCGAGTACGCCAGGCTTCTCGACTGGCACACCCGATGGGAGGCGCACGCCGCTGCCGTCTCTGCTGCCGCCGCAGAGAGCGGCGGTAGCAAGCGTAAGTCGGTGGACGATGGCGAGGATCAAGGTGCGAGCAAGAAGGTCCGAATTGAGGATGCCTAGCCTTGTTCCTGTCACTTGCTTTGAGTCGCAGGGACAGATCGTGACGAGGGATGGGGTGTCGGGTTAAGGAGTTTAAGGTGGGGCGGGGGGGTCTTCAGGTCATATTTGTACTTCTACGCACCTTTGGCTACGGCCCGGTTGATACCACGTTGTCTCATAAGGAGGCCAAGCAGGGCCAACATATCAATAAATGAAAGGTCACTTTTTCAAAGCAAGAAGAAAGGCTCCTACGGATTCAAGTCTATAATTCTTCACTTTTCAACGCCCCTTTAATCTATTTTTGAATAATCACATGCATGCATCCATCCGCAGACTCCAGTATCGTACGATAACTGTAACGATAATAGCAATTTGAGAAAACAAACCATGAAGTTCTTTCAGCTTTTTTTTCTTTTTCTTTTCTTTTTTTGCTCTTTTTTTCTCTCCCTCCGACCAACTCTTTTGTTGTTCCGTCTCGCTCTTTACGCGTTGACCTCGGCGAACCAGGTCCTCAGCAACCCAGCCAGGGCGGTGGGCAGGTCTTCGAGGTTGTGCACGATGAGGTAGTACTGGAAGGGGAAGGTGTCGAGATACCTCTCGATAACGACGCGGCTGTTGCCGGCCTCGTCCTTGACGAACTTGGCCTCCTTGAGGTCCAGCACGCTGTCGCCCTTCTTGTTGCCCGTGTCGTCCATGACGATGAAGACGACCATGATGCGCTCCTCCATGGCCTCGCGGAGCAGGCGGCGGATGGGTCCGTGCTGCGACGACGGGGTCAGGCCGTCCGAGAGGATCAGGGCGAGCTGCCAGAGGTCCTCGGCGCCGCGGGCCGGGTTCTGCATGCGCGCGGCGCGGAAGTGGTCGATGGTGCGGCGCACCAGCAGCGCGATGTCGGTGCGATCCTGCTGGAAGTTGAAATGCTGCAGGACCTTGGCCCCGGCGTCGTGGGAGGCGAACGGCTCGGCGAAGTCGTGCGCCATGAAGGTGTCGGCGCCGAAGCCGAGGACGCCGACCTGGCCGACCTCGAGCATCGTCAGCGCTCGCGAGACCATGACGAGGGACTCGAGGGCGAGCGTGCCGGAGCTCGACTCGCCCATGCTGCGGGAGTCGTCGACGCAGAGGAGGATCTGGTAGCTGCGCTTCGTGGGGATCGCGCGCCGCATCCAGATCTTGTCGCGCTTGTAGCTCGAGGCGATGTAGGGGATGATCTTCTTGATGTTGAGGCGCTTGCCCGTGCGGTAGGAGCCCGATAGCTTGGTAGACTGGGACGGGGTGAGGATGAGGCGGAGCTGGGAGGTGAGGGAGAGGGAGAGCGGATGCGTCTTGGACTGGAACGCCGTCCAAGACTGCAGAGACTCGGAGAAGTCGCGCAGGGGCAGCTGCTCGTCGCTAATGTGCGTCGTGGAGAGCTGTGTGGAGGTTTCCTCAATGACCTGCTCCTCCTCCTCGTCGGATTCCTCTTCGGCTCGTTGGACCTCGTCCTCCGATGGCGACAACTCGCGGTCGAAGGCGCCCTGGCGTGTTTTGACACCTGACCGGCCGTCATCCTTGTCGGCGCCAGTGTCCTTCTCCTGGACGTCAGGGGCCTCTGTGGTGTCCATCTGGTCGGGATCCTGGCCCATTTCCACATCCTCGTCGTCAGGCATCACGCGGCTCTGAGGATCCTCTTTCTCCTCGTCAATCGCCATCGCCTCGTCGATAGGCTGCACCTGGTCTTCCGAGGCGTTGCCCATGGCTTGTGCATCGGCTGCAGTCTCGTCGTCCTGGAGGTGCTGGAACTCACTGGCACCTAGTTCCGCATCGGCGTCCCGGGACTTCTTCTGCTCTCCCTCTTCCTGTTGCTTCTCGGGGTCCTTGATGTCGTTTTGCTGGCGGTGCCAACGCTCGAGAGCATCACCAAGCTTCTTGAAAGGATCTTGTCTGCTGTTCTCAGGCATATCATCTTGGTCCTGGTCGGTGGGTTGCGCTTGGTCATCGGATCGGGAAAGTTGACCCTTCTTCCCGGCACTGGTTTGCTGCTCCGCCGATCCATCTCCCGCGTCCCCCTCATCTCTCTGGGCGGCGTTGGTGTTGAAGTCGTTCTCAACGTCCATATCCTCGGCGTCTTGGTCTTGGCCGCCACCCTTGACATCACTCGAAGCAGCGTTCGCATCGGCGTTGGAGTCGTCCCGAGGGGGTTCCATACGGTTGTCCAGCTCCTCGGGCTGATTGGGTTGTTCTTCCTGCTCTTCCTTGGGCTCCAAGTCGACCTCGGGCTCGCCCGCAAGGTCTTCCTCAGGGGCCTCCTCATTTTCTTCCTCGCCATTTTCTTCAGGCCCCTTCTCGTCGGGTCGCTGCGTCTCATCTTCTCCGTCCTCTACGTCAGACTCTTGCTGCTGTTGAGGCTCCTCCTTTTCTATGTCAGACAGTTTGTCCAGCTCATCGTCCTCGGAATCCGCGTCCTCTCCATCCTCGTCAAAGTTGAAGTCCATCTCATCTGGCATCGCCAGGGCATCATTCTCCTCCACGTTCTGATCTTGCTTAACCTGGTCGTCCTCGAACTTCGCGTCTTCTTGCTCCGGGCCAGGCTCTTCCTCCTCCATTTCATCGTCTTCTCCTTGGTCGACCTGCTGCTCATCATCCTCTGCCTTGTTGTCTTCGGCGTTGGCATCAGCATCGGCGGCCATCTGCTCATCCTTCTTCTGCCCTTTGGCCTTGTCGCCCTGCTGGTCCTTTTCTGCTTCTTCATTATCTCCGTCCCACATCTTTTCATCAACGGCAGTGGGATCGAGGTCATCGACATCGCCAACCTCTTCGTCCATCTCGTTCTCCTCGCCATCCTCGCCTTCTCCGTCCGACTTCTCTTCCTCATCTTCTCCACCCACACTACCCATCTCTCCCTCGAGCTCCTCGTCTGCCATGTCAACAGCATCTTTCTCGTCTTCCATCTCGCCGTCTTTTTCTTTATTCGGCTCTTGGGCAAGTTCAGATAGGTCCTCGTCAGGCTGGATATCATTGCTGATATCCTCCGCTCCATCACCGTCACCAAGACCGGTTCCGGACTCAAGCTTGCCAGAATCACCGGACTCCTCGCCCTGCTTCTCCTGCGGGGAACAGAAGCCCTTGGCAGCAAGCTGGACGAAAATTCGTGCCAGCTGATAGGCCATATAGCCGGTTGCAGCGTGCAAACTATGGAGCTGAGAGAAGCTTTGACGGCAGGTGAGAGCATATTGCTGGAGTATGGGAAGAATGATGGAGAAGAGGGCTGAAGCGACTGTCCCCATGTTGGATTTTTCCAATTCAACGTTCTCCAAGGCGGAGAGGCACGCCTCAACCTTGCTCACGATTGCATTGATATAGAGTGCACCAAGGCCGGAGCTGCGGACGGCAGAGGTCTTTGCTAACCAACCTGAATCTTCAGCTGAGCTCGGCAGGTCGGCCATGGCCTTCTTGTACTCTTGGACCGCGACAAGAATAGTGTCGCAAAGATTGGAGATCGAGTCCTTGAATTTCTGGGCCGTACTGTCAGAGCCGTGAGACTGGTTATCATCCTGAGCGATCTCGATGCTGAACCAGCTCGTAATCTGCTTCAGAACAAAGTCAAGATCCGAGCGGCCAAGACCAAGGAGAATAGTCTTGAATTTCTCTTCTGCGAGCAAGGAACGCTTCTGTAAGTTATCGTGCTCTTTGGTTTTGAACTTCTCGGGAAGTGAAGCCAGAGAGGACCATTCCTTCGACAAATCATCGACTTCCTGCAAGGTGCTCTGCAAGTGGCTCAACACGGGTTGGTTGTTAACAGCAGCCAGCTTGCCGTGAATGTCCACAATCCTGATTCCAAAGTCCAAGATTGGTTTCATCCAGTTTACGGTGACGCTTGGCCGGCTGCCGTTGATGTTGCGCCCAACAACTGTACCGCTCAAGCTCTGGACTGAGGCAATGACTCGGTCTAGAGAGGCCATGGCATCGCGAGCAGCAGACAGAGAGCTGTGCTGGCGCAGGACGACAGCTAACATGCCCTCCATAAAACCGGTGCTTCGAGACATCTCGGCACCGGTAAGTTCGTCCGAGAATTCGTGGATGGAGGCTCTCACTTTGGGCGCAATGTCAACCACCTTGTGGAAGTAGTACTCGGCGGCGTCGCTGACGTTGTTCTCCATGTGAGAGGCGGGCATGCCTGCCAGGACGACCGCGAGGGATTCTTGCTTGGCTAGCTCCTCGGTTCCGAGGTTGTAACGGAAGCCCATCTGCCTCATCATCTTTAGGACGTCCGCAAAGAGGTTGCGCTTACGTGTCTTGAGGTGTTTGACTTGGTCTTTGTTCTCATCGGTCAAGGTACCGGGGGTCTCCTTGCGCAGTTCCGCAATGGAAGTGTTGACCTCTTCGACGTACGCGAGAATTTCCTGCGTGGCGTTGAGGGAGTTCTGGTTTGATTTGGAAGCAACGTTGGCCATGATGGCAAGCGTCTTTGAAGTGTTTGACAGACGCTTGTGCCGAGCCAACCAGCCAGGCAAGCCCTTGTTGCAGGCTGAGATGGCCGTGGGGTCCACCTTGACATCGGCCTTACCTTGAGTATCAGAATCCTGAGTGATGCTAACCTCTTCGTCGGGAATGCCTTGCTCCAGGATGGGCTTCATCGGCTGACCGAGGACGGCGCGGAACTTCCGAACAAGTCTGAACAGTTTCAAATGGGACTTGCGTGCGCTCTCACGCAAAGCATTGATGTTGGTATCCTTCCAGCTAGCCAACAGGACAACCTCCTTCATGGTTTTCTCGAACGGCGCTCTTCCCTTGACAATTGCTTCCTTGGCAACCTTCTCGAAGCGGGAGTGGAAGCTGATGAAGTTCAGTGCTGCGTCGGAGACGACAGTCAAAGAGGGGTAGTCAACGGTAAGCAGCTGCAGGTGCTTCTGCAACTGTCTCAAGAGTCTGAGGCGGGCAGAAAACTGGCCGATGATTGCGGTGGAGAAATATGTCTCGAGCTCTCTGACTAGGTTTACAGCGTAGTCCTTCAGCTCGCTGGAGTCCACAAGGGACAGAGGCACGGCGATAAGGATCTGGTAAGCGATGAAAAACCACGAGTCGGCATCTTCCGAGCATTTCTGTGCCTCCATGTCGAACAGCTTGGCCCAGGTCGATAGTTCCAGGCGTCGCCAGCTGATGATAGTGTCGGTCAGGGATGTGTAAAGGGCGGGCGCTCCGTAGATGGCTGGAGCGTAGCCTCCGTGCTGCCACTCGTAGACGATGCCGTGAAGATGCTCCAGCTTGGGCAAAATCTTGGCCAGTGGCTCGGTGTGAGTGAGGTCGAGGAGCTGCTCGCAAGCGGCTCGCACATCCGCCAAGGGCTGCATGTGGCCGATCTCGTCCACTTGCTGCAAGTCACCGAAGCGAGCTTCCACCTTGTCAACGAGCGAAACCAAACGGCGAACCTCAGGAAGGTTTGATTCGGTGTAGAAATTGTAGGTAGTGCCGACGGTATTCGCGTTGAGCGTCGTCATCTGTTCATCGACTGACCAAAGCGCAAGCGGGAGCAATCTGCTGTTCACACCCTGGTGAACCGCAGACTTGTGCACGAGCTCCTGTGCGATTCCGTTGCCGACTTTCTTGCAAACCTCCTTGAGTGCCTCGGATGGGGTCGGCTGTTCCAGGAAAATTTTGCGATGGGACTCTGCCAATCTAACCGACACATCACGAACCTTCTGACGCCCGATGGCGGGCTTCTCTTCCTGCTCCCCGTCGTACGTGGGGAAGAGTTCGTTAAACTCTTGCTCGTCCATTTCCTCCTCGTCTTCGAAGCTGCCCTTGAAACGGTAGAGATTCGTTCTGGCTTCTTCGGCTTTACGGTCCTCCTCGAGCCTCTTGGTCCATTCTTGAAAGAATCTGTGGACGCACTCGAACAATGCTTCGCGGACACTGCCGTTCAAGTTTGACAACCCTTCGACGGATGCGACCAGTCCAGCGTAGTCGAGGAACGCCAAGCTCCTGTTCGGGAATTTCTTGAGGACATGGTGTTCGGGATTGCCGCCAACGAAGGGTGTTAGGTCCATGAGAGTCTGGTCCGCAACATGGTGTTTGATGCTCTCTAGTCCATCGCTCAGCGACAGACCAAGCTGGAGACAGCCAATAATATTGACTAGGGGCCGTGTCATGTCTTGATAGGCGTCAAGATGGTTTGCCCGGTGGTCACGGTTTGCCAAGCGATCAACCATATGAGTCAGGTTCTGCTTGACGAGATTGATGACCTGCACAGCATCAGGAGAGCCTGACAGGGCAAAAGCTGTGTGATGGGCTGACAGCTCTTGTCCAATGATGGTGGCCAGGACGTTGTTGAAGGATGTCTGAACGTTGGTGAGCTCTGAGCGAGCGGGTCTGTAAAGCAGCTGCGTCGGTGCCGGCGCGGGGCCTAGTTCTTTGATATCTTCTTGCACAAGCTGTATGCGAAGTGACGATGTCTGGCCGGTGAAGCGAGTCTCAAAGTCCAAAAGTGATGAGAGTTTATGCCCAAGCCCCTTCGTCAGCTCGTCATGAACGTCCTTTTCGAACTGCGGCCGCAATTGCGGATCGAAAGATTTGTCTGGCACGTAAAGCTTGATTGTGCCAATCGAGAATTCAACCCAGGCGACTGCAGAGCAAGCAGTGACAGCGCGGGCGCTGGCTGTTTCATTGTTGGCGTGACTGTTGCGCTCAATCTTATCGGACACAGCGAGGGCAACCGTGGCTGGAATCAAATGCTGCTTGGCGATTTGACATAGGTGGACTGGCCAAATGCTAGGAATGCTGCCCTCGAACTGGGCGGCCAGCTGCTGTATCTGCGAAGGCGCGACCTCGGTGCCTTCAAACTCATGAATGACCCTGTCATAGATTTCACGGACTATGTACTCATGTCCATTGCCGTGGATAGAAAATGCAATTGTGATGAGCTTCTTGAGAACTGCATTGAGGGCCACGACGTGGTTCTTCTGGAACGCGGGCGCCAGTGCCGCAACAGATCGACCCATAGCAGGCAGTTCGGACTCAAGGAGTCCGAGTGAGCGCAGACTTGTTGCGTGAAGAGATTTGAGTCTTGATAGCAGAGACGTAGCGAACTTGCCGTTCCAGACATGAGTATCAGGGTCCTGAGAAGCAAGCAGACCGATGGTAAAGGAACGAGCCTCGTTAGATCCAAAGCTGCCGAAGCGAATCTGGTCAATTGTTTGCTGGTTTGACAAAACCAGAAGGTCCGTCTCGTTGGCGCTGTATGGCAAGCCCTCAAAACACTCAATGGCTTGGGATCTTAACACGGAAGCCTGTCTCAAAGTCTCGAACTCCGCTGCGAAGAACGGCTTAACCTCGCCGGACTCCGAGCCAACATTGGATTCCAAAAGCTCGATCTCCTTAGTAAGGTCTTGAATGAGATCGGTGACGTCGGAGTCGGTGGTTCGTACAATCCCATCGGCCTGCACGAGAGTTGTCATGGCTCTAGCAAGATCGGCAATGGGTGCCTTGACCTTCCACTTGAGCTCGTCAAGACGCTTGCCGAGCTGTTCGATCTCTTGGCTCTTGGAAAGAGTTTCTTCGCTCATGATAGGGAGCGGTTTGATTTGCTTCCACATGGCCTCCATGCTCAAACCCGTTGTCAGACGGAACCCGGTTGTGAAATCTTCTTCGATAGTCTGAAGGTAACGATCGGCGAGTTTCTTGTTGATGGCTTCCGTGGTAGGCGAAAGGAGTGCTCGGACAGACTCAACGCCATGCACCAGATGCGCTTGAAATCGTGCTTCCTCAAAAAGGCTTTCGGTGGTAAGGTTAAGGGTTCGCCACCAGAAGTCCAGCATCTTCCGAATCACGCGAGCGCGCTCCTTCCATCCTTGGCAAGTTGTGAGGTTGCCCTGGATGAAGGTTCTGATGATTTGAAGAGTCCTCGATAGGAACTTTGATACTCTGACAGTGGAATCCTTCGCGACAGGTGCAACGCGGTCTGAGACGATAGATCGCTGGAGGCGATTCAACGAGGCAAGATTTGCTGCCTTTGCCTTGTTGGCCTGTGTGGCAATCGCAGCTTGGCATCGTTGAGTCTCCAAGAGGAACTCGTAGGAGACTGAAAGCCAGAAAGGCAACTCGTCCTTGCTTTGGCGCAGAACGCGCACCATAGAAGCGTTGTGAAGCGGGTTCAGCGGCTATAATCTACCATCAGTCATTTTTTTCTCCCGCAATAAGGTACATCATCTTACCTGAGCGTCACCGAGACCCGAGTTGGCACCAGGCAGAGCGGCGTATAGTTGCGAGATGGCCTGGCGAATACCGGCAGTCTCTATTGCATCCAGGAACCCAAGGTGCTCGTTCAAGCTCCCTTGGTATCTTTCAAGTCCAGACGGGTTGAGATCGGTCAGGCCATGATGAAGGGAGTGAGAAAATCTTTCCATGAGCGCGGTGTCGCGAAGCGACAGGTTCTCAACCGTTGCGTTGCTCGCGTCCGAGGACTCGTTCTCGCTCAAGACCGAGGTGGAGATCTCTGTGGAGGAAGAGAACCTCTGGAGGCTGCTTTCCACGTGGACGTTCGAGGTGGATCCTTCGAGGTTTCGTTGCTTCCGCTCGCTAAGATGAATCTCGGCAGCTCTGTTTCTCATGGCTCTCGACAGCTCACCATAACGCGGGTCAACTGTCAAGAAGATTCGAAACTCCGGATGAGGCCTAATGATCTTGGGCTCTCCGTCAGGGCCACAGTGTTCATTGATGCTCAAAAAGCCGTTGGGTTCGAGCAGAGAGTTGAGCCTGTCCAAAACGGAAGCATTGCACAGGTTGGCGTTGTCCAAGACCAGCCATTGGCCAGTCTCGAGAGCTTTCACAATGACTCCGTCGAGCCACTCGAAACGGGGGTTGTTGACGGTCAACGGATTTTGCAAGACAGCGTGGGCGTTGGAAAGGAGGGCTCCAATCTCAGACTCTCTGGAAATCTCAGAGAGGACTTCCTCAACTGCGGCTGTGATGGCCGGCAAGCCATTAGTGTCCCCGCGATATGTCTCCAGGAGATACAGCAAGGCGAGTGCTTGTGGTGGAACTTGGCCAGGCATTCGGGACAGAATTGTAGTCTGGAGGCCCTCATAGAGCTCCCTCAAAGAAGCATTGACCTCGCGGAGAGGATCCGATTGCTCAAAGCCACCAACCAAGTCCATTGTGTCGATGTCTGCGTTGAGAGGGAAGACGACAAGAGGCTTGCCAACGAGAGCAGCGACGTGCTCAAGGAGTACCGACTTTCCGCTACCAGACGGGCCACTGAGGATACACGGGATGTCTTGCTTGATACAGACCATGAGTGACTCAATTTCCGGAAGTCGAGGCACAATGTCAATGCCAGGAAGGGCCAATGGCTGCGAGGTCGGGTTTCTAGGAAGCAGCGCATTGCCGACTTGACAGAAAGCCGCGTTGGTATCATGATACAAACTATGGCTTTCTGGGGTCCTCGAAAAGACCTGGGCAAAGAGCTTGTTGACTTCCTCGCGGTCCGTAGCAGATCGGAAACGCTGACGAATAATGAGGTCGAGGAAGTCGTCTGGCTTGCCAGTGGCCAGCAGAGGATCCTTTGTCGCCAACAGATGCAACCATCGTAGGATGTCTCTCAGGTTGAACTCCCAGGGGCTCCCGTGGGAGCCAAAAGCCTTCTCAATCGCAACCTGGTGATCCAGGAGAGAGATAAACTGGATGACGCCGCTGATAACATCGGTGGGGATGCTTGGAAAGTTGTGCTGCGCAATGAGGAGAAGGTCCTCCGCCGTGAAGACATCAGCGTAAACGACGATGAATCTGTTGACGAAGGAACTGGGGAGACCCTTTCGGCCACCTCCCTGGTGATGGGGGTTCTGTGCGGCAAACAGCCTGAAATCCGGATGTCTCTTGAAAACTTGGTCCAGCTCGGAGATGTAAACCTCACCACGATGGTCAAGACAGGCATTGAGACCTTCGAGCACCGACTGGGAAGCCAGGTTCATCTCATCGAGCAATACCCACTCGCCGTTTTGCATGGCCTGAAGGAAGGGAGCATCGCGCCAGGCAAAGTTTCCAGCCTCAGCGCCCTCGACGGGCATATCCGTACCAAACAAGTCCATCAGATCAGTCTGGTCCGACAAGTTGATTCGAGTCAGGGGCCGGCCGCATACGCGAGCCAGAGCGGCAACAAGGGTGGTTTTGCCAACACCAGGGCTTCCCTCCAGCAAAATGGGCTTTCGCATTTGAAGAGAGCGAATCACTCGCATAGCGTTGAGTCTTGTAGTCGGGGCGTTAAACGCGAAGCTGGGGTCCGTTGAGCGCGTTGCTTCTCTGGGCAGACCGAACTCGCCGATGGAAAGTCTGTCTTCAGTCAAGACGACCTCGGGCTGTGCTCGGTATATGGCCGTAGTATCGTATCCAAGGAGCTCGCTAAGCTTGTCAAGACACTTCTGCCTCTGGGAGTCGAGCGCTTTAGGGTCAGTGGCCAGTAAAGCCGAAGGGTTGGCGCCCAAGCTGTCGATGAAGACGGTTGCTGCACCATGAACCACGGCGAACTGGGGTGATGCGGGTCCGCAGTGGTTGATAAAGCTGACCCAGATAAGGATATCACGAATCGAGAATGCCGTAGAAGACGACGGCCTGAAAACCTGTCCAAACCAGTGGGCGAATTGCACCACAGGCTTACCGTAGGACTTGAAGGCCGGGTCAAGTTTTGAGAGCACAATGTCGAGCATGTCGTCCATCTCGGACATGGCCGGAACCCAGATCTCAGTGAAACGGTTTCTCAACGCCGGAGACAGCTCCTTTTTGCCAAAGTCGCCGCCTGGGTTCATAGTGGCGAAGAACTGAAATCCATCAGCTGCGGTGACAAACGAGTTATTGATACCCTTCTCTGCAAGAAGAAGAGATCGCTGAGGCTCAAGGACCGAGTTGAGACGCTCCAACACAGAATCGTCGGCAAGGGAGATTTCATCGAGCAGGAAGAATTGGCCAGCTTTCATAGCGTGGACGAGGCTTCCGTCAGACCACTCGAACAAGGCCTTGCTCTTGGTTTCCAGTAGTGCGATCTTTTCCTGAGTGGCGACGTTAACTTTGGCCAGCGTCTCGGCCGGAAGGGCGTGGTATCTTTGCAGCAGGTCGTCCAATGAACCCGTTGAATCCTCGCCAAGGGTCCCAAGGAGGGTAGCCAGATCGGACTTCAGCGCTTCTGCAATCGCCCCGCGGTTTCTCAACGGCCTTTGAGAACCGATAAGATCGCCCGTTTCGGTGTTTTGGTGGGCGTTGACAATATGCAGCTCCTTTTCGAGGACATCTCCCAAAATTTGACAGACAGTGGTTTTGCCGCATCCAGTCTCGCCCACGAGAAGGACAGGTTCGTTATTGCGGATGGCGGTGTGAACCAAGACGTAGAGACGGCGCATAGCACGGGTCCAAACCACACCGTGGTTGTTGGACATTCCCAGAAGCTTGCTCAAAATCGGGGATGACACGGTGCTGTAGAGAACTTCCGGGTCGATCTTGACCTTGAAGACGTTCTCAATGACCTCTTTGACAGCGGTGCGTTCCTCTTCAACTCGTACACGCTCCGCAAGGAGCATGAATCCGTTGACGGCAATCTGCTCGCGAGTGTCTGCCTCTCGCAAAGCCCACCGGAACAGATCACGAAGCGTGGCGAAACTGTCCTTCTGCTCGAACAGCCGACTTGTTTGGCGGAGACGGGAAAGCTCTTTGTACACCGTCACGATCCGCTTGCAGTCCGAGGGCGCGGTGTTGACGCTTCTGTTCTGCAAGATGTACTCCAATTCGTCTTCAGGGATGTCGTCGAAATGAAGCTCCAAGAAACGGTTGCGGAACGCACGGGAAAGCACCTTTCGGCCACCGTACAAGCCGGGGGGGTTCTGGGTCGCGAACAGCATGAAGTTCTCGTGAGGTCTCACGACCTCTTGAGTCTCTGGAATCAGAAGCTCTCGGTTGTCGTCAAGGAGTCGGTTCAACGCTTCGAGCACATCGGTCGGGGCAAGATTCAGCTCGTCAAGAACGATCCAGTGACCCTGACGCATGGCTTGCACAAGCAACCCCTCTTGGAAACGAAGCCTTCCTGTAGAGTCGGATACATACGTGCCCAGATATTCCTGAAGATCGGTGTGCTCGTGGTTGTTGATGCGCACAAACTTGTTCCCGGTGAAGTTTGCCAGGTACTCGATCATACTCGTCTTTCCTGCTGACGTCGGTCCCTGTATGAGAATGGGGAATCGACGAGTAGATGTTGCGCGGACGAGGTTAAGAAGGTTCCGCTCCACATAGGGTGTGATGATGTAGTCTGTTCGCTCCTTTGGGGTTTCCTCTCCCTGGGCAAGCCAGTAGTGACGGTCCTTTGCCTTATTGCGGAACCGTACATACTGTTTGCCATCGTCAGGCTGTTTTGGTGGTTGCGAGAGGAGAGACTGGGGATTTGAGATGCGCCCAAACAAATGGTGTTCGATCAACGGCATGATCAGCTTCTCTGATTCTCTGTCGAGAAGGGTGAGAAAACCCATGGAGAAGCCCTCATACAAAGAACGGCGGATGCCATAGAAAGGAGCAATATAGCTCACGTAAGTCAAGACGCGGGTCAAGGTGCGAAGACTGAAATGCGGCACCTCGTTGGCTCCGTCAACAATCTCTTTTCGCTCAGCGTAGCTCTTGGTGTTCATGTACAGCGCCGCGATATCGCTCGTTGCGGCTTCATCTTTGATGCTGCTGTTTTTCAAATACGTCTTGACGATGGTGATCAAGTCATTCTTGACCTTGTCCGGGCTGTCGACGTAGAGTTCGGTAAACCGAGACCGAATGCCGATGGGGAGGTCGCGCTTACCCACATCTGTTGCCGGGTTCATGGCACCAAAGATGCGGAAATTAGGGTGAGCTCTGATCCTTTCGATTTCGCCGGTCTCAGACAGCAGTATGGAAGGAGTCTCGGCGGGGCCCGTCAAAAGGTCTGCAATGCTCTCCAGCGTGTCTGGCGAAGCGAGGTTAATCTCGTCGAGAAGTACCCAGTCACCGTTTCGGGCGGCCTTGATGATGTTACCCTCAACAAAGGAGAAGGCGAACGCTGTCGAACCACCGGAAAGCTGAACCTCGAACTGATTGAGGCTTTGAGAAAACTGGTCCCATCTGGGGCTGAGCTCAAGAAGGGTCTGGAGCTTGGATTCGGTCTTGCGTCGCTTCGTCGGCTGGCCTGCCTCGTCGCGCGCCAGGCTCTGCTCCTTCTCCCGTCGTGTCAACTCCTCGATAATCTTCCTAAACATCTTGGGCGCTTCACGCCACAGCTTGACAGCCTTTGGCCACTGGCCCTTGGCGAAACACTTTCCGAGCTGTTCGAGATACCTCTGGTTCTTCGTTGTCGAGATTCCAGTGGCAGAGAACAGGTCTTCAAACTCCTCCTTCAGGGGAACAGCCAGGCTTCTAACGTTAACGGGCTTGAAACCACCGAGCAGATCACCGGCTTCACTCTGTTGAGACAAGTTGATGGCAACCAATTTGTGGCCCAAGGTGTCGGCCAGCTGCTGAACGACGGTCGTCTTTCCGATACCGGTCTCACCAACAAGAAGGATCGGCTCGCCCAGGTTCACGGCAACAGCTGTCTGCTCCAGTAACTTCTTGGCATGCGTGGTACTAGCAAATGGCTTCTTGGCGAGAGCAGCTTTGTTCACGCGCTCTTTTCGCTTGCGCAGGGTCGCGCGGCCGATCTTGAATTGGTTATCGCTTTGCTCCAGGTGCGGGATGTAATGGTCAAAGTGATACTCTACTAAATCCTTCGCCATATGCATCTCCTCGGCAATGCCAAAGACCAGATGCCGCTTGACTTGCGCGTCGGGAATACCCGCAACAAAGCAGTCGACGGCCTCCATGAACATCCAGTTTCGGGTAGTATCAGTGATGGGCTCCTCGCCGGTGCTGCATCCCGCTGCGGAAAGCGTGGCTGTGAGGCGTCTGCACCATCGTAGAAGATCCCGCAAACTAGTCTGGCGGTCAGCCATGCCACGGCCGGAGGAGAAAGTAATGTTTCCGGAAACCGGCTTTGACAAGCGCCGGTAAACAGCGAGAATTCCCGGGGCAAACTTGTGGAGGGTGGGATAGGACCCGACGATGATGTCCTGTAACTCGCTCTCTGTGGGTGTATGTACGGAAAGTAGCTGCCAGAAGCGCATGCCGAGGAGGTTTGGGAGTGTTTCCCTGCCATGCATGCCCCGGGAGCTTCTAACAGTGCCGAACAGGCGGAATCCGTTAGCTGCCTTGATTCTTTCACCCCTGCTTGGGATGAGAAGCTCGCCTCGCTCGATGAGGGGCAAGAGTGTGCTGATGACTTCGTTCGGCGCTCTGTCCAAGTCTTCGATGAGAACCCAGCGGCCTTCCCTGACAGCGGTCGTCAGAACACCGGCTCTCCATGAGAAGGTACCCGGCTTCGAGTCTGTCGAGTAGAGCCCAATGAGCATCTTGGCGTCTGTCTGCTCATTGATATGCAATGTCACCATCTCGGAATGCTTGCCGAACTCCTTGGCAACTTCGTGGACCAGCGAGGTTTTTCCAGAGCCGGGAAGGCCGTGCAGCAGAATCGGGCTTGCATTCTTCAGGAGACCGGCCAGGGTCTCGAGGTTTTGGGTGGTCGTGGACGTCAGCACAAGGGACGAGTTTTTCTCGACCGGTCCAGACGGTCGTGGCAGTATTGTTCTGCCGTAGCACGCAACGAAGGGAGTCAGGCTTTGCGGTGGGACAGGATGGATTTGATTGCTCTGGGACGTAGCAGCACGAAGCTCACGGCGCAGCGCCGCGGCCTTCTTGACGCGTGCATCTTCATACAGACTCAGGAACCCATAGTCTACTTGGCGCCCGTCAAAGTCGGCGAGAATGGCCTCCTTCTTTCCGACATGCTCGTGGATGAGAGCTTCCAGTTTCGAGTCGGCTGCGCGGAGAAGCTGGCTGAATATTCGGATCGCCAAGTACCTGACGGCGCGGCTCTCATGCGTGAAGAGAGTTTGCATGTGAGTTGGCGAGACAAGGATACCGTAGGTCCTCTGGTCGAAACAGACCAGCCGCCATGCTGCCAACAATAGTCGCAAGAGGTCGGAATCCTGAGTGGGAGTGAAAGTGGTGAGGTCGGGGAATCGGAGGTTCAGCGTCTGGGGTCCCTGGGGCGGCGGCGTCTTTGTCAAGTCCTCTCTCATGACATGTTGGATGAACTCTGATAAATAGGGAGCAAAGGACAATATCCTTGCAAGAGAAGCAAGTACGGGTCCGTTGTTGATTTGATTTCTGGGGTTGAGGAGCCAACGAGCGCAGATGTCGGGAAAGACATTCTCAAAGTGAATAAAAATTCGATCTGTAAGTTGGGGGATGAGAGCGGCCTCTGCGATGGCGTCGAGGAGGTTTGAGGCTGTGTGATTTCTTATAACCTCTAGAATTTCGGTTGGTAGATGCTCCAGAACGATCGCATCGTTAAGGAGAGCCCTCCTCTGCGACGACACGTCTATCGCAGCCATGGTTGCGGCTCAATTTCTAGATATATCGTCGGCGGTGATGTTCATGGGAGACCGGTTTGTATGTACCTCCAATTATTTTTTTTTTACCCTTGACAGGTACTAATTAGTGTATGAGAGGGACCCTGCCACTCCAGCCAAAGGCAACTTTTTTTTTTTTTTTTTTGGAGCGACCGCGGCAGGGGTCCGTCCCTACAGCGGTTGTCAGGGCGGAAGGCGGCTCTACAAAGCCCCCGAGCCAATGAGAGACGAGATGACTCTGCAACCAGTTTACGCGACTGGAACCATTCGAGAGCTCGAAAAACTTCAAGCCAGAGATATCCCGAGCTAGAACCTCCCTGCTTGCTTGAGGCCGACTCGACGACAACCTGCTCCGCTACTCACCAAACGTCAATTGGGCTCCTCCCCCGCCTTTCTTTCCTCCCACATCGTCGCATACACACGATACAATGGCTCTCTCTTGCAGATACGCAGCTCAGAGCTGCGCCCGTCAGCTCCGTGCCACCGGCTCGCTGCGTGCCTCGACATCCCTCTTCCAGACCCGAACTCCCGCAACCGCACGGAGGTACAACTCCACCGAGGCCGCCGCTCCCACGAACCCCAAGATTGCCGCCATCGTCGACCAGATCAGCACGCTCACTCTCCTCGAGACCGCAGACCTTGTGTCAAGCTTGAAGGTTAGTTGAAAAGCACAGCGAACGGGGAGGGGTTTGGGTGATGCATCAAAGCACAGATCCATTCCCCGGATGGACTCGTCATATGTTGTGAGGGCAAGAGAGAAACGGGCCGATGCTGACCGTCATCCGATTGCAGTCCAAGCTTAACATTCCTGATCTTCCCGTCGGTGGCTTCGCCGCCGCTCCCGCAGCAGCCCCCGCGGCCGCGGCCGAGGAGGCTGAGGAGGCCGCGCCGGCAGCTGCCGAGAAGAGCGTCTTCAACATCAAGCTCACGGCCTTTGACGCCGCCGCGAAGGCCAAGGTCATCAAGGAAATCAAGAACCTGTTGGGTCTCAGCTTGGTGGACAGCAAGAAATTCGTCGAGAGCGCGCCGAAGCTGATGAAGGAGAACGTGGCCAAGGACGAGGCCGAGAAGATTATCGCCACCATGAAGGAGCTTGGCGCCACCGTCACCATGGAGTAAACCGCCCTGACGGATGGATGGCTGGTTGGCCGATTTGAGAAACGAGGGCGCCCCTACTTCCTTGAGGAGGAGATGCAAAACTCGGGCGGGAGCATTGTTGTCGGACATGTGGATTGGATTGGTCTAGACGGACGTGTATGAGTGTATAAACACCCATGTAACAATATTATCAAAACACATACACCACCATTTCTTGCTTAAAAGCCGTCCGTCTCGAGCTTTGTGAACTTGTTGCTTCGTTCTAGTGCTCCTCCAACCACTATTGATAAGAACCCCCAAATCCGGTACTACCAATGGTATACAGACCCGGCCCAGCCGCCGAAACCAAGTCACGAACGCCAGTTTTCCACTTTTCTTAGTAAAAAAAAATTTAAAAGAAAAAAAAAAAACGCCAGTACATGCATGTTCATGCGAAGCCGATAAAGTGAGAGAGTGCCGTGTCGTCAGTCCCTCAATGCTTCTTACCGTTCGCGATACGGCTACTGGCAGGACCAGCAGGTGGCTTGGGGGGGCATGAGTGATTCATGGCCTGGGTGCACGCGACAAACTCCTCTTCGGCAAGGATGTGATCGTCGTCACCCAGGTCGCTCGTCTCATCCCAGATCTTGTCGATCTCGGCGGTTTCATGGGCGCCGATAGCCCAGATGTTCTCGCGGAGACGCTTGTGGCGCTCGCGGTCCTCTTCGATGCGCTGCTCGATCTGGCGCTTCTCCAGCCGCGGGGCCCGGCCGTTGGATAGGAACGCATGGCTGGGCGGCGCGTCGCCCATGTCGACATCACCGTTGACGGGTGACGAGAGGCCGGCATCGTGGGCACTGGTCTCGCGCTCCCTGAGGACCTCCTCGATCTCGACAACGGTGCGCGCCTCGAGAAAGTTCTTCTGCTGGAGGCCCTGGAGAACCTGGTCTGCATGTCAGCAACCCAGCCTCTCACGTCATATGAGCAACCCCGGTAGGACTCACCCTTCTGACGACCTTGACGTTGGCAGCGCCAGATCCATCATCAGGAGCGACCGCATCGACGATACGAATGATGTCGCGCTGCATCATGCGAACATAGTCCACGTGCTTCTCCTTCTGAGCCATTTCCAGGAAATGCTCGATGAAGTACATGATGTTGGCGCGAGTGTTCATATTGTTCTGAAGGGGGGGAGAAATCAGTCTCAACCTCTTGTCATTTTCCACTTTGGACTTACCCGTTCCAGTTGCTCGAGAATGCAGGAGTGTAGGTCCTCATCCATGTCCTTGTACTTGAGGGCATATTGAGCGGCCTTCTGGGCTGAGGTGACGGACGCGTTGAGATGTTGAAGCTGGGACGTGAAGCGCATCCGAACCTCGAAAGGGTCCGCCATGTCTGCTGGATGCCAGTCCTCGTGGACGTCGGCGTCGGTTACAGTGAAATCAGCCTCAAGGGTCAAGTGTTAACGGTTATCGGATTTGCTGGCGACGCCCGGACTGAGGTCGTTGACAAGACTAGGTGGATGCTCTTGCAGAGAACCAAAGCTACCTAGGTACATACCTAGGTAGGCAGTAGGTAGGTAGGTAGGTAGGTACCTAGATACCTTACTGCAGGGCCTCTCTACCGAATGAGCAGACGGATCAGTTCCCCACAGGGATGGTATTTTGGCTCAGCCAACAAACACTGTGCGAAAGGTAGCGAGCGGAGTGCTACGCTATAATTAGTGGGTTTAGCGCGGAAGAAACGGCAGCTCAGTGGATGAGGACGGACAATGTCGGAACAGTGGAGAGCTTCTCTTCGCAAAAGGAGGTGGATTATATTGGCCGCCGGGAAACTATTTTCGCTCACCCCTTTATCCAGATTGTTTTTTTTTTTAAATTGATAGGCTGAGTCGTCACAGTTGAGTGTTGCATAGTATATATCTACACACTGGAGTTGATTGTGCAGACCAAGCTGCTTCCTTCTTTTCTGTTCTGAAACTGAATTCAATCCAACCTTCCACTCATTAATTGCAGTAGTGCAAAAAGCATCACTTACACCACAAAATCTCATCCCATACCGACCCTCACCATGTCTGTTAATGGCGACTACAGCTCTTCGGAGCTGACAGTGACTGTTCTTGGCTGCGGTGAGTAGACCGCAGAGCCCTCGAAATTTCGAAGCCCAAAATTCTGACTTTCCACCAGGAACCATGGGTATCGCCATCCTCAACGGCATCCTCACCTCCCTCGTGGAGATGCAGGCCCCCAGGCCTCTCCAGATGCTCCATACGCCCTCGGCGTCGGGCACCTCTACGCCACTGCATGATGACGTTCCCTCCCGCCTCCCCTCGCGCTTCATCGCCTGCGTCCGCCGCTCGGAGAGCGCCAAGAAGGTTAAGAAGGCCCTCTGGGAGCACTCGTCTATCCTCAAGGTCGTCCAGAACGACAACGTCAACTCGGTCAACCAGTCCGAGGTCGTCATTCTCGCCTGCAAGCCCTACATGGTTAAAGACCTCCTTAGCGAGCCCGGCATGGCCCGCGCCCTCCACGGCAAGCTGCTCATCAGCATCTGCGCCGGCCTCACAGAGACTCACCTGGAGGAGATCCTTCACGGCGCTGTGCCGACAAAGAACCCTGAGGAGGACGGCCGGTGCCGCGTTATCCGCGCGCTGCCCAACACCGCCTCCCTCATCCGCGAGAGCATGACCGTCATCGGCGCCCCAACGTACCCGCTGCCCCCTCAGACGGCGAGCCTCGTCACCTGGATCTTCAGGCGCATCGGCGATGTCGTCTACCTGCCCGCCAACAACATGGACGCCAGCACCGCCCTGTGCGGCTCCGGTCCGGCCTTCTTCTCCCTCATGCTCGAGGCCGCCATCGACGGCGCCGTGGCCATGGGCATCCCCCGCGTCGAGGCCCAAAGGATGGCTGCCCAGACTATGAAGGGCGCCGCCTGCTTGGTCCAGAACGGCGATCACCCGGCTCTGCTGCGGGATAAGGTTACCACGCCTGGTGGCTGTACAATTGGAGGCCTGTTGGTGCTCGAAGAGGGTCGCGTGAGAGGCACCATCGCGCGTGCTGTGCGCGAGTCGACCGTTGTTGCCAGCCAGCTTGGACAGGGTGCCCAGGGAGTCAACGGCACTCGTTTCACCCCGCAATCAGGGTACTCCCAATTCTAGCTGTTTTTTCTTTTCTTGCACTGGTGGATATTCTCAAGAGCGTTTTAAAATTATGGAGCATAGATGACGAACAAATGATTACTACTCACCTCCATTGCATGGGCTTGATAATTATCTGTCCTCTGCTGGACTCCCCAAATGTGTGTGTCGTCTGTCGTGTTCGTTCGTGTGATATTGTGGCGGATGGTGGGGGGTTGAATCACTCCATACTTTCATCCTCCTTCTCGAGATCATATGAGAGCATGGCGTGATTATCTGAAAACCTGTGAGGCAGACTCCAACAACAGGGTCCCTGTTGAAAAAGAGGGGAAATCGTGAACAAGTGTCAGATTACATAAGTTAACTGGGCTCTCTTCGACCTTTTCGGCCTGTCAATATCTCCTCAGAGTCAGGTTGGCCTACTCTGTATGCCCGCAGGGCAAGGTTGGAATCACTTGTAAGCGTCAGCTGCTTATGACCATAAGTCTAGCAAACTTGCCAACATCACTTTTGCCGGGGCGGGACAACTTACACGGCTTTGATATGGTTATATCGGAATTGGGTTGTTTCTTCATGTTGTACAGACAGGTAGACTCTGAGTCGTTCCCGTTACTCTTCCGCAACTCCCAAGTTACCCCCCCCCCCCCCCCCCCCCCGTCTAGTCTAATGCTGAAGGAACCATCGAATCACAAATCCAGTCTGATCTTATCCCCCTTGACCTTTTTTCTTACCAACACAGCTTTTGACCCATAACTTACATCTTCCCCAAAGCAAGTGTTTGCGGAGAGGGTTTCAGATCTCGCAATATCCGAACATGTACTCAGACTCACCCCTCCCCCCTCTTCTTCCCCCGACCTCTCACTCAGAATCGAGAAATGCCTCTTCCGAAAACCCAGGTGATGAACCAGTAGACAGGCACCAGAATCTTGTTCCGGATACTCATCGACTTGGTCAGGTAAGCGCAACGCCAAAGAATCCACGCTGTCACGCGTTAGCAAGACAGCCACATCGCTCGTCGGGGTGCCCGTTTCTATTAAAAAAAAATTAAGAAGAAGAATAAACATACCTGCCCGGCCCTTCAGTTCATCCGCGGAGCTCTGGTGGATCGCCCTCCAGCTCCCCAGATACGTCATCGTCCCCAGATTGCGGAACTTGAACGGCTTGCTCTGCCGATCGTCAGCCGCCCTGTTGAGCGTCTTGGCGAGGTACACGGCCTGTTGGCTCGCCACCTGCGCCGTGGCGGGGAGCGCCCCGGTCTCCAAGACGGAGCAGTCGCCCAGGGAATACACGTCCGGCAGCACAGCCTTTTCGTTCTTCGGGTCGTCGAGGCGGACCCGCAGCCAGGAGTCCGTGGTGATGCCGCCGCTCCTCTCCGCCTTTAAGATTTTCACAGTCTCCCTCGCCTCCTCCTCTTTCTCCCCTTCGCCTGCTGTTGCGGGGCTGCGCAGCTCCTTCGTCATGATTTTCTGGATGAGCGGGTTCTGCATCAGCCCCGTGCTCCAGACCACGATGCCCGCGTCGACCTCCTCGTCGCCGTATTCCTTGATCTTGAGCTTCAGCGTATTGTGCGTGTCGTCCTCGTCCGGCCGGATGCGCTGCAGGTGGTGGTTCGTCTTCACCTTGATGCCCTGACGGCGGAAGAGGTCCTCGGCGTAGGAGGCGAGCTGCTGTTCGAACATGGGCAGGACCTTGGGCGCGATGTCGTAGATCGTGATGCCGACAAACTCCATGAGGTGCGGGTACAGCTTGGACAGGTCATCGTGGATGAGGTCGTGGAGCTCGGCAGCGAACTGCGAATCAGGTCAGTGCGACATTTCCGAGATGTGAAGCTGGGGCGCCTGCTGACCTCGATTCCTGTCGGGCCACCTCCCACGACGGCAAAGTGCAACATCTTCCTCCGCTGCTCATCCGTGGTCGTAGGCCAATCGGCCTTCTCGAAACACTGAAGCACCCTCAGACGAATGCTCCTCGCATCGCCAATGTCTCTCAGGAAGTTCGCGTACTCCTTGACACCCTCGACGCCGAAGGTCTGCGAGTACGCCCCGACGGAGATGACCAGCTTGTCGTAGGGCACATCAATCACCTCCCCCTTGGGCCGGTGCAGCTGCCTCGCCGGGAGAGTGCGGGACGTGGCGTCCTCGGACATGACCTTCTCGACACGGATGAGCTTCTTCGAGAAGTCGATGTCGTCCGCCCAGGCCTCGTGGAACGAGTCCAGGTTCAGCCGGCGGACGGGCTCGAGAATGGAGCGGAACTCTAGGGTGCCGACCGAGGTTGAGGCCAACAAAGGGGTGAAGACGAAGTAGGAGCGCGGCGAGACAACGATGCGCTCGTACTTTTTGGGGTCGAGTTCGCGGGCAAAGGCATAGCCTGCCCACCCGGAACCCAGCACGACGACCCTTTCACGTTTGCGCTCTGATGCGCGAATTAGTAGGTTTCTCGGGTGTCTCTCGGTTTGCTGTTTGATTACAGGTGGGATGGGGGGGGGGGGGGGGGGTGTTGTTGAGTTAAGTGAGTCAAACTAACCCGTTGGCGAATTCGAGCTCGTGCTGTTACGATACTTCACAACACTCGTATTGGTCGTTGCCTCGGTCTGCAATGCCGTCCCGGCGGGACCCCGGCATCCAGGCCGGGCGAGGCTTCTCCAATATTGCCGTGCGACTTTCGACGACGCCATTTTGATAGCTGGATCACACCACTACACGCACTACGACAGGGCAGCAGTGCATATATACCATAAATGGGATGTCTGCAAATTCAATCGCTGTACGGGTCTTGACTTGACGAGGCGGTGCGTTAAGCCCGACAATTTACCTAGCCGCTTGTAAGCGGGCGCGATAATGAACCGGAAGTCTAGGCGCTCGGCGTCGGGGAGCTTCTCAAAGAGCGTACTTCTGAATACGGGACGGGTCAGACGGGTCAGACGGTCCAGGGCAGGGGCTGCGATAAAAACTCGTCGACTGAGGTCCTACGCGGGAGAGAAGGATTCTCAAGTACGTAAGGAAATTCGCGAGGGTATCAAGGCAATAGCCCTTATATAAACCCATTTACACGCAACTTTCTCAGCTCTGCGTCACCGAGACCGAGACGCGAGTGCCTGGGCCATACGGACGAGTGACGTCTCCGTCTCCACTTTTCCCCGTCCGGACACTCCGGCATGGCGTTTCCGCTTTTTGAAGTTCAAATGACGTCTCAAAGACTTTTTACTTTTGGTACCTATTACACGGATTTCCCACCCATAAACAACCACCAACCTTTTTTAGCTTCATGGCCCTGGGCCCCATTCTTTTACATCCCTCCTACCCCTTCGGATTCTCTATTGCAACATTGAGTCCAAGCTTTCGCCAAGGACTCCCTCAATCTTAACAATCCACCGGTGCGTCTCCCGCTCGACAACCTCATCGTCGTCGTCCTGGAGCTCGCTAATGTAAGGCAGCATTTCAGGCAGCGCCGACAGCCACTCCTCGCCAAGCTTCTCGGCGAGCTCCTGCTGACACTTGACGGCTGCCAGACGGACGGCTGCCTGCTCAGACCGCAGGTGACGGAGTATAGCACTGTTAAGCTCCTTCTGGTGCTCCTGGGAGTCGGCCGCAGACGCCAATTCTACAACTGCGGGGATCAACTCAGCCGACAGGTCAACAGAAGTGGCGTTGAGAAATTGCGCGGTGAGAACGGGCGCAACCTTGCTGAAGTGTGCAGGCGCCTGCCAGAAGTCGTCCTGGTCGTGCTCAAAGCACCTCGCCAGAGTGGAGAGGACACGCTGCCACAGCTCCTTTTGCTCCGGCTGCTTCAAGTCGCAGGCTTTAATGATGTCGACAGCGTCGTCCACGATGTAAGTCGCGTAGTTTGTGACGATCGACTTTAGGCTCTCGAAGAAGACGTTCAGGAATCCGTAGACACTGAAACGACGCAGCGCGCGCCCAGACACGTCTTGTTTGGGGAGTTGCGTAGACCACTCGACAATCTGGGTGAAGATGGGCCTGAAAGCCGCATCATTCAGCTTGTAAATCATCTTGAGGGCGACGTCGTTGATGGATGCCTCGATCTTGGCCACGCGCTGAGATGCTGAGTTGGTGAGCTTGTCCTTTGCGTTCTCGCGTCTTCGGAGGTCCAGCGAGTTGAGGAGAATCGTGGACAGGAACGCCACGTTCTTCGTGACAATGGACTTGGTATGACTCTCCACCACGACGCCAAAGACGTCGACCCACTCGTCAGTGGCCTGCGAGTCTGTTAGTCTTGTTGTAATACAATCATCTTCCAAGCAACTTACGTTGAAACCAGTCTCGGTGGCCGGGATCCAATTCTTCTCTAGGCTGCCCAGCATGGTTTTGGCCTCAACCTTTCTGGCAAGGAACCTCAGGCAGTTGAGGCGCTCATCGTTGGCTTCGATATCCAGATCGGCCTCGGCCGACTTGTTGGAGGCAAGAAGGATGTTGTCCAGGTGCTTCGCAGAGATCATGTAAGGTAGGTGCTGCGCCAGGGCGGTGATGAACGCGTAGCCGGCGTTGTGCAGTTCGTTTGCAGTCTCCTCGTCCTCCACACTCTGCTCGATGTAGAGGATGGCCTGGGAAATGGCAATGTTGACGATAGGAAGGATGCCGTCCTGCAGAACATCAACGAGAGACGCAAGGCAGAGCAGGGCCATGACGCGCAGGCGGGCATCGGGCTGGCCGAGGCAGTGAGGTCCGGCAATGGTCGCCGCAGCGCCCGCCACGGCCTCGACATCCTTCTTGCCGTACTTCTCCGCAATCTTGTCCACGCAAGCAACGGCGGTGTGCTTGTATTTGATGTCGTCGGTATCTCTGATTGCGGCAGTGAGCTGCGGCAGGAAAGCGAGCAACGCCGACCTGGAAGCGACGTCTGCGACGCTCTCTTGGTCCACGCGAACCTCGAGGGCCCGGAGAACCTTGCGACGGAGGTCAATTTCGGTATGGTCCAGGAGATTCTCGACCGACTTGATGAACTCGCCAATAGACAGGAGATTAAGTAGGTTAGCCAGAGCGTTGCCGCAGCATTCGTGTAACGCCTTTTGCTGCTTGACGGTCTCGGCCAGGGCCAAGACATCCCTCAGAAGAATAGCGTACAAGTCCCGAATCTTGGAAGAATCCATGTCGTCCCTCTCCGTCAACACAATAATCTCCTTTCGGAGCTTTCTGCTGGAGAGGAGAGCCGGGAAGACGGTCAGCTGCTGCAGGGCAATGGTCTCGGGCTTCTTCTCCGTCAAGTCCTCGCCGACGCCCAGCAGGGTAGCCGACAGACCGGGCTTGGGCTTGAAAATGTCACTGATCAAGTCTAGGAGCTTGGCCAAGGTCTGGAGCTGTACCTCGGCGCTATAGACGCCCAGGAGTTCGGAGGCAAATGCTATCAGGCTGTCGTTGGGACCATATCTATCGACCAACATTGCCAGCAAGGCGTACAAGAATTCATCAGGGCCAAGGGTGTTAATGAGAGCAACGAACAAGCCTTGCTTGCGGTGCGCAGGGATGTGCTCGTACGCAGTAACGAAGCTTGCGAGCAACTCAGTGGCGCCAGCGACCGGGTTTCGTTTGCCCTTCTTCAGCGACGCCATCAAAGGCGGAACGACCTCCTTGATGGTCTGGTTAACCACATGAGCAGAGTGATCATCGTTCTGACGGAGGACGGAGGCGCCCATGAAGGTGAAGATAGGCATTACACTGTGAAGCACAAGATCAGGGGCAGCAGTAGCAAGGCTGGCAATTAGAAGCAGGGCCGAGTTTTGCACGATCGGGCTGGAAGACTTCTGGATGCAGTTGACAAGCAGATCGCCGTGGCCCCCTGAGCCGTCAATCTTCAGGTTCTTGTTGTTTCTGTAGGCAGGGACCATCGCGATCAAGCTCGTGAGCACCAGATTTTGCAGGTAGCCAAGTTCGGATCCAATAACGGTACGGAAATGCTGGAGCTCCGACAGGGTGCCGAAGAGACTGTCCAGGAGCTCGGGGTGGGAAGCAGGGTTGGAGCCATCTACGAGCTGGAGTACAAAGGTGACTGATCTCAACGTCGCACTGAGCTCGGCACTGGCTTGCGCAGTGACTACGCGGTTCGCCTCAGACGAGCTTGTCCTGCGTCGCTTGTTCGCCGGAGGTTCGGTAATGAGCTTCGTGCCCGTCTGAATGGACTCGAGGAAGTAGGCAAGGATGTCCGTGGTGAGCTCGACGTTCCTCAGGAAATCGGCCGCCTCGTCAGCGATGATGTCCTCCTCGTCCTGGGATGCGTGTCGCGCCTGAGAGAGCTCCAGCATTGTCTGAGCGACGTCAAACTTGGTATCGGCCTTCATGGAACTCCAGATGGCACGGATGCGGGCAGAGATTGAGCGGACCAGCTCCGGGCGCTTAGCAGAGGCAGGGTCTTTGACGATTGAGAGGAGACAATCCAGACCCTCGCTATCGTTGGGTACAACAATTTCGGCGAATCTAGTGTGAAGCACAGCCTGGTCCACCTCCTCGGACTCGGAAAGACGGTTCGTCTCCTCAGGAGACAAAGAGGCCCACCACTGGAAAGCTGGCAGCAGCACCTTCGTCCTTGTGGTTGACGACACACCTCTGATGCGGTTAAGAATCGAGAGAAGATTGGACTTGACTCGGAGCAGCGGTGTCGCAACGACGTGACTGGCGAGGAACGATAGGATCGACGCTCTACCCGATGAACTAATTGCCTTCTTCCCGTCGCTGCCCTCGTTCTTCGCGCTACTATCGAGTGTCGAGTGCAGTACCGCGCGAATGTGGTCTTCGTGCATGATGCATTCCTCAAGGGCCGGAAGGATGACGCCATGAAGAAGGCGGGAAACAGCATCGGCGTCCAGCCATTGCACCTTGGCACTGTCGTCGTACAGCTTCTTACCGCCCCAGACAGACTTCTTCGCAGCCTTGGACTGATGGGGGAAGAAATGGCCGATCTGAATCAGGAGCTCGGCAGCCGCACGCCGCACCTTCTTGGATGAATCGACTAGAGCCACAAGGGAGTAGGGAATGAGAGCCTGGAAATCGAGGTCGTTGCCGTCGCCGTCACTGAGACGCCTTCTGACCGCGTCCACAGCGGCAGCGCGAGCGAGAGTCGGGTAAGGGCCTGACCAGATACGGACGAAGAAGGTGATGTAGGTGTGATCGCTGACTGCCGTCTGTCGGCTAAGGGATGGCAGCTGGTCGAAATCAGCAAGCAGGGTCGGGTCCTCGGACTGCTGGGAGACAACGCGGAGGAAAAGTCGGCTGAACTCGTCGTAGACCTCTCCAGTGCTGGTAGAAAGACAGGAGGGAAGAGCGCGCTTCTGGCCCGACAACTCCTGGATGGTCTTTCGCAAGTCTTCCTTTGAGGGGGCAGACTTGGGCTCGTCCATCTCGGCGTCCTCCTGACTGCCTGGCAGAGCCTTTCTTTGGCGAATGGAGACGTCGAGCTTCATTTCCAGCTCCTCGACATCGAAATCGACCTCCTCTAGAACCGTCCGAATAATCTCACTAGTCTCTCCAGAGAAGCGAGAAAGATCGATCAATGTTGAGCCAAGCTCCTTGCGAATTTCGCCGTCCTTGTCAACCTCGTCGTCGAGTCTGTGTGCAGCCAGCACCAGGGACTTGAAAATGACGGCAATCTGTTTCTCTTTCAAGATCTTGCTCATCAAGATGGCGCGAATGATGGGCAGACCGCGAGCGTCGCCCTTCTTGCACAAGCGTTCAATGAAGGCAATGCAGAGTCCGTTGGTGAGCTTGTCAACTCTCCTCTCTTGGCCCAGTTCGACCAAAATCTCGCCAAGGTTTTGGACCTTCAACAGAGCTTTGGTGACCTTTCCAGAGAGCTGTTTCGCCGACCGGTACTGCGCCAGAATGCACAAGCAGACAAGCCCAGGGCGCACAGTCTCGCTGGTCCAGCCGTGCACGATCTGCTCCATGAATGCCGAGAGAGTTGCATCGTCGAAGCTGCCCTTGGCTGCAACGACAGTAACAGCCATGTAGGAGGCAATCTGCATGTTGGGGACTTTCCTCATCGACATTGCCTCGGCGAGCGTAGGCCCGATGCGGTGCAAGAAGGCTTCGTTGTTGTCCTGCTGAACAGCGGCGCGGCCGGATCGCATGTTCTCGAGAAGTCCGTTTACAGCCTCCGTCATTACGCCACCCCAGAACGAGACCAGAGTCGGGTATTGTTGTTGGTGCCTGCATGCCTCAAGCGTGTATTCGGACAGAGTGCTAAGGAAGTCGGGCTTGTGGATCGCTTCGTGAACCAAGACGGATCGCGGGGGGGAAGTGAGCGACTTGATGTAGGGGCTCAAGAATCGGTACTCGTGGGGGATCTTGGACGGGAGGATGGACAGCAAGGTGACGAATGCGGGGATCGAGTGATACGGGAGGAAGGTTGTGATGAGAGTCTTGGTGTTATGTTCGTGGATTCTGCCGCCCGGTTAGAGATGGCGAAATGACATGGACCGCGACGGCATACCTGAATCTCCTTACGAGCCACTCGAGAGCCCGGATCGAAGGCATGAGCCTCAAACGGCTGCCAACAAGGCGGAGGAAGGACTCGACTTTCTTATCCAATTCGGCATTTTCAGCAGCAGTCATCTGGGTCCGGTCTTCGCTCATGCTCTGTTCGCTGAAGAGCGTCTTAGAGAAGGGCTTGAAGCGGCCATCGAGTTCGCAAAGCTCCTCGAAGCCCTCGGAGCATATAGTGTAAAGAGTCTGGTAGTTCTGAGTCGCAGCAACTCGCGGCTCGAAGATTAAGGACTTGGAATGGGCGGCCTTTTGCGCCTTGACATCCAAAGAAGCCTTGGAGTTGGCGGCGATCTGCGCTAACTGCGCAGCAAGAGAGGACGCCATATCTTAAAAGTTTTGCGGCATTCCGCGGTTGAAGAACTCAATGGCGGGGAGTCCTGCGAGACTGGGATTTTTCCTAGAGCGTCTACCTGGGAATTCTCGATTTTTTTTTCTCTGGGCGGGTATTAGTTATGCCGACTTTTTTTTTGTTGATAAGTTAATTAGCGAATCATTTAACTTATTGATAAGGGAGTGGATAAAGAGACGATGACCCCACCTCCATCCCCTCTCTTCACCTTTGACTGCCACTGCGCGCCAGATTAAGTCTCTGGAAACCTCGGGATTTCATACGGTTGCTCCAAGCTTGTCAAGCTTACTCGTGTACATTGATTTCAATATATATCCTTGATGCATTATGTTGTTCTTTATAGTACTACTAGTGCGCCATTTGTGACCTCGGGAACCAGGATCGCTCATGTTTCGTTTGTCAGTAAACAAGTTTTTACCAGTTGAACAATCGTTCGGAGATCGCGAGCCTCCAGTGCTAGTAGTCTTTTCAGTAGTTTTACTACTTTCTCATCCTGGGAACTGGCGCAGCTATTTCGCAGGATTTATAGGCGCATAACCGCAGGCAGTCCGCGTGAATAATCCAGGCCCGGTATCGTACTTTAAGTAGTTGTTCTGTGGGGGTTGTGGAATCCAACGGGGTTTTGGCGGGTTGCCTGCAGAGGCCCATGTACTAATCCGAGCTACCTACGGACTGAGGAAACTGGGTATGCGCCTGTCGGGCTCACCAACCAAGTCTTCCTTTACACAGAAGAAACAAGCCCGATTGCTTCTCACATGGTTCTTTTTTGACCCACCTCCGCTCCTGTAACGCTTTACCCCATGGCGGTAAGTTATAATTCTGGGATCTAATGAGAACCAGGGCGACTCACCATGATTGCAGAAACCCTACCCTCAAATCGTGCTCCTTGGAGACTCCCTTATCCAAGGCTGTTGTCAAACATCCGATGGCTTCTCGTTTCAAGCAGAGCTCCAATGCTGTGAGTCACCTCTGGTTGCGTTGCATTCTCGAGCTTACAGTCCGCCTCTCAGTTGTAATGCGCCGATTTGATGTGGTCAACCGCGGCTTCAATGGTTGGAACACAGCGAACGCTGTCAAATATCTCACCGAGATGTTCCCCCCTCCTTCCGAGTCTGGACCAAGGCTGAAATGTCTCGTGGGTGTAACAAACCACATTCGGACGTCGCTGTGCTAAAGTCTTGACCAGGTGGTACTTCTTGGTGCGAACGATGCTGTCCGGCCCATGGAAACGACGGTGCAGCATGTTCCGCTTAGTGATTACAAGAAGAACCTTGTCAAGATCGTCACGCACTCCAACATTACGGGCCATAACCCCAGGATCCTCCTCGTCACGCCGCCGCCCATCGACGAGATTCGCGTCACCGAACTCGACCTGGCCGCGGGTCACCCGAAGTCCCAGCGGACCTCCAAGATCAGCGCCGAGTACACACAGGCTGCCCGAGACGTGGCGGCCGAGGTGCCCGGTGTGGTTCTGGTCGACCTGTGGCAGGCGTTGATGGACCGCGCCGTGTCCATGACGCCAGGCTACGAGGCCGGAGGTCCCCTGCTCGGCACACCGGAGCTCGGCGAGCGGGGCGGGCTGGCAGATCTCCTTCCGGACGGCCTCCACATGAGCGGCGAAGCATACAGGGTGTTTTACACGAAGTTGTTGGCTCAACTCGGCGACTGGTGTGAGGACACCGTCTTCCCGGACTGGCGTGCGGTGAACCCTCCAGAGTAGACATGACGAGGGCACTCTGACCTAAGGGGAAAGCTAACAGAGGGGGTGGGGTCAATGCAATGTTGCATGTGCCCTGCAGGAGCATTTGAAATCAAGGTGACTTTTAGAAAGTATGTGGTTCCAGACATTGAAAGACGACCCGGTACTTCTGCTCTACCTGGCACGTGGAAGCTCTGTCGCCATCTACTTCGTCCCTGTCATAGCTTGACCTATCTTTGTGCGTCTTCTCGCCCCGAGCCATAGCAAGAACATGTTAGCTTATGAGACATGCCTCGAGCCCGCCAGCAACCAAGGTACATACCTACTGTACATACCTATTCAAGTCTCTAGTTTCTCTCGTCAGCATGGCATTCCGCGACACGCCATTGGATTCGTTCACGCCGTAAAAAGGATGAATTGACATCCTTCAGCAGCGTACGGTACAGATACTATTTGCTCTAGGATTGGGCTTGTTCCCACCGCACATCCCACCTTTTCGATGAGGCCACAGACACACACATACATACTCAAGGATAAGTATAGCAACTCGCGGGCCTTAGCTCAGTGCCATGCAGCGATTCGGAGCACGAGGCAGCAGGGCAGTTTTTGATCGCATCGGCACCGACATCTCGGCTGCTTTAGAGTTTGTTTGTCTGCAGGAGAGGAGGCGAGCAAGTCCCTGATGGAAGTCACTTTTCTGCAAAAAGAGGTGCCAGCAGAAGAGATGCATGTGCCTGAGTGGACGGATGACGCCTGAGGTCTTCAGCACGTCCCCTAAACACCGGAATCAGGCCCTTTCCCAATCATGCCCTCTCACCACGTCACACTGCGCCGACGGGGCAAACAACTGGTGGCCCCGCTGCAAGTTACAGATGGTGGAGGGCCACGACTTGGCGTTGCGAGCGCTGCGCTGCGCTGCTGCACTGCACAGCATTGCAAAGGGGCAATTCCAGTGAAAAGCACCTACCTACCTTACATAAGCACATAATACGAATAGTAAGTCGGCAGGTACTCAGAGCAGTGTGCTGCTGCCCGTGGACGCCGAGGTACCGCCTGAGTACAGCCAAAGACCGGGTCTAACCCACTGTATCGACCTGAGATGTACAGGACCCTCCATTGCCTCCTTGCTCGAGTACCCAGAGTTACCCTGTACGAAGGTAACAGCGGTATATCTTTTCACCCTACAAGGTGCAGCCTCTCGAGTGACACCGGAATCTACTAATTACATCCAGGCTACATCCAGCCACCCACACGCCGAACCTCTGGAACCGCTACCTACCTAGGTACCTACCTCGCGTTGGCCCGGTCCATCCTCCACTCCCGTCGCTGCCCGTTCACCTCACCTCCTTCGAGCCTATCCTTCTTTCTGCCCACGTCCCGTTCACTTCACTAATCCAACGTGATTGTCTGAACCGACCTCAGGGTTTTGTTTGTCTTCTCCAACCCCTCACCTCTTCGACTCCCTAGCACGAAACGCCCGACAGTGTGCTTAACAAACGTTCACCTTCTTCGGACCGCCCTCCTTTCGGCGCCACTCCTGTTACCTCCATCCCATCCTACTCTTAACCGGCTAATTCACGAACCGCCGTTGGTGCTGAACCGCATCTATCACGACCGCCCTTCTCGCCCTCTCAAGTGACGACAATACCCATTCAATCCCTAATCCAGAAAACGAAGCCTTCCTTCTCGCCCTGCTTCCGGCTGCACAACTGCCCAGACATATCCTCGTGCTCGATAACATCGACGTTTGATTGCGCCTCGGCATCGAAATCTTGCCGATAGCCACAACCTGCTGAAGCCACCTTCCTCGGGGCAATTCCGCCTCCACTGACCATCGTGCAAAACCAGCAAAGTGCCGTCACCACTCTCAACCTGCCGCAGTCGCTGAGATCGACTGGATCCTGTGAAAAGAGCCACTTGCCAAAGGAGAACATACTAAGATTGCGCCTGCTGCCGCTGTCGTCGACGACCTAGTTGGTCTTACCGTGCGATGTGGCGGGGGGAGGAGGACCTCGTGAACTGATATCGTAGGGATCGAGGTCGGAAGCGCCCATAGCCTTCCTCGACCCGTCATTCGAAAGCCCTTGTATTCGAAAACCCCTTTTTCGTATGGACGTCGTGTCCCTCTACTCGAACGATCCTTTACTATTACCTGTTTTGCCGATACCCTCTCTGGCGCTTCCGCTCAATCACGATTCAGTCTCGATACATTCGCTTGCTATCGTTTTTCTTTCGCCTGCCAACGTATATCCGGTATATTTCCCCGAATTCATTCAACCTACAGATACCACACTCAGTTGATCGGGACTATTTCCGGGCATGGATCATCGGTTCCCAATCACCCGCGACGACCTCTTCAACATCCAGATGGATTTGAAGCAAATCCAACTGGTTCAGAGCAATCAGGGCGAAAGACTGTTGAGGCTTGAACGGCGCCAGGAACAGGATGCTAGCCTCAAGTCTGTTTGGCAGCAGCATCCATTTCCTGGTGTTCTAGCCGGCACTCCCCAGCAAGGTAGGGCCACTGCGTGTGTCCATCTCGCATCCATAGGTTACTGACATTACGTGTATCAGGGCCGATTCATGTATCACCCAACGACATGTTTGATGATTTCGACGAGCAAGGCCAGCACTTGCTGAGCTCGCTCCATCTCGGTCCAGCCGAGGAAGAGCCTACCCGCCGCGGCGCTGCCTCTCGAGCAAACAGTGTACGATTCGACGAAAGTGCGTTGCGGGGTGCGGACTGGTCTAGTCAAAGCAACCGCCACTCTGGCGAATTTGGACCTCCACGACCAAGCAGCGGCCTAATGATGGAGAGGTCTCTATCCCACAAATCGGATGGACGACACAGTTCAGCGGGCCATTCTGTCCACTCCTTCCATTCTGTGGCATCTGGCCGAGCGAGCAGCTTGGGACTGGATACCAACTTCATGGTCAGCAGCCACGAGGACGACTCCCCGGTCGACATGCCAGAACCACCGCCTGGGCTGTTTTTCTTGGGATCCGTACCAACCATCATCCGATGCTGGCTTACGACCGACTTTGCGCACGATACCGTTCTATACGCTGATCTATGTACGGGTTCTCAGAAATCCGTGGTGGACTATTCTGTCATCAAGGACCTCAATATGTTGGATGAGATTCAACGTGACGTAGACGGCACTTACAAAATCCGGCTCCCGGTGTACCTAGTTGAAGCGACCGTCTCTGAACGAAGCAGCCGGTCCTCGAGTCCGGGCCACCAGATGCCAAGCCTGTTGACCACCTTTGAGGTGTCGGGCATGGAACAGGCCGAAGGAGCTGAGCCAAAAAGGGGCATCCAGATCTTCATTGGCAGCGACACTCTCCGAGCTCATCAGGCCGACATTCTACTGTCGCAAAACCGCATGAGTCTGTATGGCAGCGAGCGTGAAAAATTGTCAGTACCTTTTGTGCGTCCCGAGGATGAAGGTACGTTCAAACACATCAGCACAACCAACCTTATCCCAGAGAAGCCTCGGCTCAACGCCAACGCTGCCCCGTTCGTTTCCGGAGACCCACGGCCGCAGGCCTCTACTACGCACGATGCACTAGAGAACAGCGTCTCCAGCGTGCAGCCCGAGGATGCCGAGTCGCAGGGCCCGTTGTCTCCGTTGGGACACCACTCTGTACCCAACAAGTCGATTGGAGCAAGCAACCTGTCTGAAAGTGGCGGGGAGAGTGAGAGGGCTGGCAAAGATCACGCCAGCGGGTCCGAGTCCGGGGCTAGAGAACCTTCAGCTATGCAGAACAGTTCAGCCAGCACAGATGGCAGCCGACGTGAGTCTGCCGGCGGCATCTGGGGCTCATGGCGCCAGGGGACTTCGGCAAGCGGTAGCGAGAACGGGCAACGAGACGCCAATGGTCCCTTGAGCGGATACCAGCCTGCAGGTCGCTCAAGTCGGAATATGAAGGTGCTGAAGCCCCTGAAATCGGGCTCGTCATCTTCTGCCCGAACCGGAGCGGCTTATGAGCCGCCACCAGTGCCCAGGACCAGCGGTGAACATCGCCGAAAAAGCCAGGCCAGCGTAGCGGCGGAGAGCACGCCCCCGGCAACGGTTCGCTGGGAGGCCAAGAGATCAGCTAGCAGCGTCGGCAGCACGACAGAAACCAAAGCTCAACGCGAAACGAAGAACGCGGGCCCGCCTCTGCCGCGGTCGGTGAACCCCATTGGGGGCGCATCCGCATTTTCGTGGATGAATCCGACAGGGAAAGCGAAGCCCACGGCAACGGCTGAGTAGGACTGTTTATGCAGGAGAGAAAAGGATAGGCCCCGGTGGCACTTGACGTAAAGGTGGTCAAACACGACCAGAGCACTAATCTTCTTTTTCTTTGCTTTGACCAAACGACCCCCTTTTCCCCAAACATGAAGAGGCGGGATGGCTTCAGTACTGCGCGAGACAGGCCGACTGGTAGCCATTCAGTGTACCAGGACAGGATGAGTTCCATAGCACGACGGCTAGAAAAGTCCGCATGGCGGATACAAAATAAAAAAAAATGCCAGCATCTCAAATGCTGATCTCCGGTGTCTAGCAGATTACGTACGTAGTTGTTGACCGGCAGCGCTTGACGGTGGCGCTGCGGGACTCCCAATATTTGGCTGCATCGAAAATCAGTTTGCCCCCCCCTTTGTGGGCTGAAAGTAGTGTACTGGTTCGTGCTGGGCATACGGTCTTTGGCCAACCAGCCACCGCATCCAGTAACGGTCATACTGCAAGATCCACGCACGTCTCAAACTAGTAAGACTAAGGTTAGGTAGCCGGGCCGGGATTAAGCACCCCCACTTGTTAGTCGCACCCTGCGCTCCATGCCCCCGCAATGTGACGATTGATCAAAGTCGACTATTACCATCCTCTCGGCCTGAGACCATCTTGATAATCGATTTGGTTGACGTTAATTCGTTTTGATTCGAACCTCTGGGATATGCCCATTGCGCGAATAGTCCGCGTCCCCTACCAGTGCGTCCAATTGATCCAGCCACGACCACATCGGCTTCTTTTGCGACGCCGCCTCCTCACAACGGCGGCCATGTCCGACATTGCCCCGCGCCGGCTGCAAAGGCCGGTCATTTTGTACGTTGGCGACGCCCGCCCCCTCCCTTGGCGTTTCTTGAAGCAAATAAAAAAAGAAAAAACGTGGCACATGGGACTGATCCGAGACCGCCACAGCGTCTGCGACCTCCAAGATAAGTTCCGCAATGCCATCTTCGAGTTCGACAAGGTGGTAAAGACGACCTCCAAGCTCCTCCGCGCCGCCGAGACCCTAAAGATCCCCGTCTACACGACGACACAGAACCGTTTGCGGCTCGGCGATACCGTCTCGGAGCTGGCACCGCTCCTCCAGGAGTCGGACCTCGTCCGCGCGCCCGTCGACAAGACCAGGTTCAGCATGTGGGTGTCCGAGATCGCGGCCCAGTTCGACGGCAAGGGCCCTCACGAGTTCCTGGTTGTGGGCATCGAGTCCCACATCTGCGTAACGCAGACGGCACTGGACCTGCTAGCGGCGGGCCATAGGGTGTACGTCCTCGCGGACGGGGTGAGCAGCTGCAACCGCGAGGAGGTGCCGATCGCGCTGGCGCGGCTGCGGCACGAGGGCGTCACGGTCACGACGAGCGAGAGTGTCCTCTACGAGATGATGGGCGACGCCGCGCGGCCCGAGTTCAAGAGTATTGTCGGGCTGGTCAAGGATACGGGGAAGGATACCAAGGAGGCTTTGCAGGCCCTGGCGCCCAAAATCTAAGAGAAGGGGGGGGGTCCGCGACAGGTTTGGATTCGGCGGGGGGTAGACCTTTTTTTAGACATGCATCTTTTGGGGGGGAATCAAGCCTTGTTATTATTCTATACAGGAACCCTTTATGCATTGTTCTTGTCCCACTCATCCGCTACGCACGAGGAAAACGCTTCACTCGACATCGACGGCCTTCACCTTGGCCCCTGAGAGCCAGTCCAAATCCCCGTCAACGGTCTGCCTCCGTATCCGCGCCAGCTCGTCGATGAAGGCCGGCACAAACGTCCCGGGGCCCTGGACGTCCCCCCTGACGGCGGCCCGCTCGGCCGCGATCTCGAAGTGCAGCAAGCCCGCGAGGGCGGCGAGCAGCCGGTCGTCCTCCCAGGCCGCCAGCGACGCCGAAACCGTAGTGCCTAGCACGCAGCCCGTGCCGGTGACCTGGCCTAGCAGCTCGTGACCGTTCTCCACGGCGAACGTCCGCGCGCCGTCGGACACGTAGTCGGTCGCGCCCGTCATGAGCACGACGTTCCTCTCCCTCCGCGCGAGGTCCCGCACAAGCCGCGCCTTGTGCGCGTGTGAGAGCGTCGAGCTCGAGTCGACGCCCTTTTGCTGCTCCAGCGCCGCCTGCCCGTAGACGGTCGCGACCTCGCCCTCGTTGCCCTTGATGAGGTCCAAGTACCCGCCGGCGAGGATGGTCTTCACGGCGGCACGGCGGACGGATGTGGCGCCGGCGCCGACGGGATCGAAGACGACAGGGCGGCCGGCGGCGTTGTAGGCGGACAGCGCCTGGAGGTAGTTGGCGATGCCCTCGGGCGTGACGGTGCCCATGTTGACGACGAGGCTGCCGCCGAGGCGAGCGAGGTCGGCGGCCTCCTCGCCGTAGTTGGCCATGATCGGAGACGCGCCGACGGCGAGGGCGACGTTGGCGGCGAAGTTTTGGACCACGAGGTTGGTCATGTTGTGGGAGAGCGGGGACGCGGAGGCGACGGCCCTGATCACGTCCGGGACACGGCCGAGAAGCGAGCCGACGTCTGCCGAAGGGGCGCCGCCGGAGGAGGAGGAGGACGGGGAGATAATCTGCCGGTACGAGGGGCTGGTCCTGACGAGCTCCAGCAGGCGACGGGACTCGGACTCTGGGTCGGGCGCAGCGACGATGGCGCTGACAAGGGCGACACCGTCGAGGGAGGGGCCCGAGGGCGGGGAGGGGGCGGACTGGTAGAGCACGCGCTGGATGTTGGAGGGCTTGAGGCCGCCGATGCAGACGGTCTTGACACGGGGGAGGTGGCCGGCCGAGGCGAGCTCGCCGAGGATCCGCCGGAGGCCCGCGGTGCCGATGATGTGTTTTGTGTTCTCCTTGCTGTTGGCTGTCAGTGAACCGAGGGCGGTGGGATGAGGACGGGCGACTCGAGGGAACGACGACGTACGTGGATGTGGCAAAGACGGTGCCGATGCCGAGGTAGTCGGCGCCGTCTTCGCAGGCCTTGAGGGCCTCCTCAACGGTGCTGGCCGTGACGCCGATGATGGCGTCCGGGCCGAGCATCTTTCTCGCGGCGGTGAGTTCTGATGGGAGTTTGTCAGTTCACGAGTTCTACAGCGATGCATCATCGAAACTGTAGCAGGGGGATCGTCAAACCGATAACATCGTAACCAGGAAAAAAAGGAGGGGAAAAAGAAACCTTAGAATAGAATTTTTTTTTTGTTCAACTCACCCATGTCGTCCTGCCCAATATGCACGCCCTCGCAGCCAACAGCGAGAGCGACGTCAACGCGATCGTTGATGAGCAGCGGCACGCCGGCGGCGCGGGTGACGGCGTGGAGCCGCCTGGCGTTGGCGACGAGGGCGCCCGTGTCGCTGGTCTTGTCGCGGTACTGAACGACGGTGACGCCGCCCCGGACGGCGGCCTCGACGACGGAGGCGAGGTCGCGGTCGCCGAGGATCGCGGGGGTCGAGTCCGTGACCAGGTAGAGCGAGTAGTCCACCGTGGGCTGAGGCATGGTTGCAGCGGCGGCTTTTTGTCTCTTTTTTGATTTCAAAGGGTTGCGTCAAATCGCGCACCACCAGGTATCTTCTGAACAACGATCCTCTAGCTGTGCGACTGAGACTTGCGACGGGTGAGCGAATGTCAGGAAGACGCTTTGCGAACCAAAGGTTCAACTCTCGACGCCGCGTTTTTGCTCGTGTGGAAGTGCGGATATCCGCGGCCGAGGAACGGCGCCAATGGCGGGATGCAAGCTGGGCTGCGCACAGAGGTGGGGTTGACGATGAACATCGATTTTTTTTAACTTTGACAGCGAACGGCTTTGGCCCTTTGAGGTGTAATGTACATGCGAAGTAAATCTGGTTGGATTTTCACTCATCCTACAATCCGGTTCAAATCCTACAATTATTCTAGAGTTGAGATCGTTCCCCCTTATAAGTTGCGCTTGCTCCGCGCGTGCGACTGGATACGGTACAATTGTCCGTTTTCACTATGGGAAGTGATTCCGATAGCCAACCCCTTGCCCTCTGACGATTGAAAAGAAACCAAACTTTCCCCGGAGCTGCGATGTTACAAGTTCTTCCCGTAGGCCGACCGGACATGCCGGTGAATTCCGGCCGTGCTCGGTGCGAGACGGCCTCCGATCGGAATTTCCTCTTCTAGACATCCCCCTGGTTCTCGATGCCGCCCCCATTCTGCAGGCATCTACTCGTCACGCCTCTGCACCAAGCAGTATTTTTTTTTTACACACCGTGCCAGGCCTTTCAAGTTCGGGTTCCCATCCTCGTAAACTCCTGCGCAATCGGAGAGGAGGTTGATTGTTCGTTCGCGAGCGGGAGCCCAACCTCCTCTGTGTCGTTCAATCATAACTTTCGTGTTTGTGTCGTTACATGCCAACCCCATTTGGCTCGGTGTTGATATAAGGCCGTCCCTGCCCCTCGTAAGCTGTCCTGGCTGCGCGGGTCGGAGAGCCTTCTCCTCAGGTGGCGGTCCAGTCCATGGCGGGAAACATGGACCCGGCGTCCCACTTTCCGAGGTCGTCGTCCGTCATGCCGCTCCAAAAGTTCACATCCAGATCCCGTATCATGGCCTGCGTGCCGTCCGACAGGTTTGTCGGCAACTGGGCCGGGCCCAGGATCGCGGGCTGCGACCGGGACCCGCTCAGCTCGCCCCGGACCAGCTCCTTGAAGTATCGCAGCATGCCTGTCAGCCGGATGAACGGGTCGACGACGTTCTGGCCGGGGACGTCCGTCGATGACGCGGCCGTAGACGTCTCTACAGCTCCCGCGGGTCGCTTGTTTCTGTGCGCTACATAGATGTCGAGATGCGCCACCTGGTTGTCTACCACCCCCGCCAGGTCCAGGTGCTTCTGGATCAGCAGCAGGTCCCACCCGGGCACCTCGAGAGTCATGAGTTTCAGGCACACGATGAAAACGTAGAGAAAGTCGGAGGAGCTGAGGCACGTGAAGCGCGGCTGGACACTCAGGTTGTTGCGCGGGAAGCGCAGGTCGAGGAACGTCTTTGCGGCGCTGCAGCAGCCCCAGAGAAGCTCGAGCCGCTCCGTCAGTGAAATGAAGGACGTCGAGCCCTGGCCCTCGGGTATCCCGATCTCGTAGAGAAGGATCTCGGCGATGCTGATGTGCGTGAGAAGACCAACTAGCGGGCAGTGAGGATGATGTTAGCAATGCTCCTTCTTTCCCATTCTCGCATGAGGAGCCATGTTGCGCGCTCGAGCTTACGGTTATCTTTGAGATGCGTCGGGAGCGACGACTTGAAGACGTCGAGCTGCTGCTGGAAAGATTGGACGATTATGGTCAGCGGCAGCTGCAGCGACTGGAAACTCGTGCTCTCGGCCCCCAGCGTGAGGGAGATGGTCTGCGCGAGCTGCTGGATCTTGAACAGCTGCACCAGGAGCTCATCTGTGGGGTACTCTCCAGCTTCTTCGATCTGTCGGCAGCACGACTCGAGATGAGCGGTGTTCATAAACGCGTCTGGCCGCTTGTTTGTTGTGAAGACGCTGTTCGGGTTGTTAGTCCAGGTTGAACCTTTCCGGTTTCTCGCGTAGGGGGACGCTCACAGTGTGTTGAGGTAGTAGCAGCCAGCAAAGGCTCTCATCAGCTCCAGCCGTGCCGATACCGCCTCCCTGGTCTGTGGCTTCGCTTTGGACTCGTCATCTGGGCTCTGCACGCTTATGCCGCTTATGCCACAGTCCCCTTTTCCTCGCCCCTTGAACTTGATAGGGTTGTCCTTGAAGCCTAAGCTGATGCACATGGACCTCGCCAAGAACAGAAGGTTCGTAAGCTGATAACTGTTGATGTTGTAGTGATACCTGCGTCCCCCCAAGAGTCAGTCTCAAGTGCCCCTCCCCCCCGGAATGTTGGGCTTTCACCGCCTCACCATGCAATTAAAAGTTGAAGCCCCTGGAGCACATCCAGACTCTTCACGGGTTTCGTGAATGCCGCCTGCATGATATCCTGCAGCAGCTCGTTCCCCAGCCTCACTTGCTTCGCCGCATCCAGGTGGCACGCCGTCATCTGGATTCCCTTCCACAGATATGGCCTCTCAGCGGCGAGCTGCGCTGGGCCCATGTTCAGTGGCACAATCACAAACGGGTACAGAGGTTGCAGGTCGTCCACGAAAGTCCGAAGCATGATGCTTTGCTCGTTATTCAGCGGCCAGGGCGACTCGCCGCGCGCGTCGGACTGGCTCTGGCCGCTGCTGCTGACGGTGCGGTAGTCGTCCGCCGTCGAAAAGCCCGGCGGGTGCAACGGAGCGGAGGCGCCGGGCCCCGCGCCATCGCCCGGTAGCGCGTCTCCTGGCGGAAAGAGATGATCACAATTGATGGGAATCTTGGCCGATGCCGGTCTGATGTTGTTGCTGGGCGGCAGCGGAGGAGAGTCGGCGCTACCGACCACGGTAGCGGTGGAAGGGGAGGTGGTACTTGCATTGCCCTGGGTAGCGCTCAGCTGTGTCGTCAACTCATCCAGCCTCTTTTCGAGCTCCGAGACCTTTGTCGGCCTTGGGTCCTTCTTCGGTCTCGGAGGCGCAGGAGTCTGCGGGCCGCAGGGTTTCCGGAGCCGGTGGCAACTGAACGAATCCATCAGCCCCCTCCCCGGAGTAAACACGGAGTTGATGAGGAGCAGGGCGGCTGACTCACCGTTCACATTTGTTACTCCCTTCTGGTCCCGAGATGCATCTTGACTTCGCTTTGGCGCAAGTGGTACAGGCTCGCGGCCCCTTATTTTTTTGCTCATAGTCCATTTTGAAAATTTTACCCACTCATAAGGCTCGGCGAAGAAGCGGGTTCACGGGAGCAGAGGAGAGCGACGGGAGGGGAATTGGCACCAGAATATAACGCGAAACACTGGTTCTTCGCGTCGTAAGCCATCATCTGAGTTATGGCTTCCTAAAGGCTCTCCTGGACTCGTGTAAGTCATAGTGGGTATTTTCGACCAATAACGAGGACCAAGATGGCGTTTGTCGAACGGAGACGGAGCAATTCAGTGCCTCCGTCTCCGTCGGAGTTGATGACTAAGGACAACAGGGCCACCCAGAAGGTCGGCTCCATGCGAGCCGATGGTCATGGTTCACGGGCACCGCGGGAGCCCGTCGCACAAGTACATATGTGACGTGCGAACTCAATGCGGGCTACCCCATCTGAGTGCGCACTCGCATACTTAACTAACTCTGCCCTGCCGAGCGCGAGCATGCATCTCCCCCTTCCCCTCCCTCAACCTACCTAGTGGTACCTAATGCCCATTCTAACTAGGTACTTCGGATGATGTTTATCTACACTACTACTTGTACGAACGGCCGGCACACGGAATTACATTTACAGGGATTATAGACGGAAGTCAAAAAGTGGTGAAGAATGTGTCACTAGAGGCGACTTTCATTTTGTAAACTATTGGTGTTGCGGCCAACACTGAGATCAACCATCATATAGATAACTAATCTCAAATCGAAAAAGAACAACAGGCCACGGGCGTGTGGTGAGAACCAAATCTTCGTTGATCGCTCCAAAGAACGTGGTCTAGGTCGGTGAGCTCCCCTTATAAGATATCAACGTTGAACGTGTCAGGTCAAATAACCTGACAATAGAACGGAATCAGACAGCAGAGCTCACGGCCTGCCTAGCCGACTTGGCCTCGCGATCCAGCAGGGCCTCAACGAAGCCGTTGCTGACATTTCCCGCGGCCTTGATCTCCTTCGCAGCCTGTTCAATGCCAAGCTGGTTGTCGGTCCACAGGGGCTCCTCGACAGCGGCGTCCGCCTCTCCTACGCCAATGAAGCCGCCCTCAGCAGCCCACTCGGAGGTGCGCTTGATGCCAAGCTTCGTCCAGATCTCGTCAAGGGCCTGGACGAGCTGGTCGCGGTACTCTTTCTTGTGTCCCGGGGTGGGCGTGACACGCAGTCTCTCCTGACCGACGGGAACGGTGGGGTAGTTGATGGACTGTACGTAGATCTGGTAATCCTGGAGCAGCATATCGGATGCCTGCTTAGCGAGCTCGGCGTTGCCAACCAGAATAGGGATGATGTGGGACGGGTTGGGAATAACCGGAATGTCACGGTCGTTCAAGGCCTCCTTCACCGCACGAGTGTGAAGCTGCTGGAGACGGCGGTCGCCGTCGTACCCCATCTGATACTCGATAGCTGTCCTGGCACCAGCCATGGTCGCAGGCGGCAAAGACGTGGTGAAGATGAATCCAGGAGCGAGAGAGCGGATCATGTCGATCAACTTGGCGCTACCGGCAATGTAGCCGCCCACACATCCATAGGCCTTGCCGAGGGTACCAGTGATGATGTCGATGCGATCCATGATGGTGCCTTTCGGGCGGCCCTGCTGGTGCGCTTCAAAGTCCAGGTGCTCTGCGACGCCGGCGCCATGCGGGCCGTACATGCCGACAGCGTGGACTTCATCGAGGAAGGTAATGGCGCCGTACTTTTCCGCCAAGTCGCAAATGGCCTCAATAGGGCCAATGGAACCACACATGCTATACACTGACTCGAAAGCAATGATCTTGGGGATGTGGAGCGGCAGCGAGGCCAGCTTCGCCTCGAGATCTGCAACGTCGTTATGCTTGAACACAATCTTCTTTGTTCCCGAGTGACGGATGCCCTGGATCATAGATGCGTGGTTCAGGCTGTCAGAAAGGATCACACACTCAGGCATCTTACTACCAAGCGTAGCGAGGGTGGCATCGTTCGCAACGTAGCACGAGCTAAAGACAAGGGCGGCGTCCTTGGCATGGAGTTTGGCAATTGTGCCCTCCAACTCGACGGCGTGCTTGTTGTGTCCCGAGATATTTCTCGTGCCGCCAGCACCAGCGCCATACTCATCCAGGGTCTCGTGCATCGATTTCAAGACATGCTGGTTGCGGCCCATTCCCAGGTAGTCATTGGCGCACCAGACGGTAACCTTCTCTCCCTTTTCAGCCATATGGGCGCGGGGGAACTCCTTAGCAAGGCGGTTGATGTTGTTGAAGTAGCGATACGACTTGTCTTTGTGTTTCTTCTCCAACTCGGCGGCATAGTAAGCCTCGTAGTTAAACTTGGCATCGGGACCGTGAGAGCTGCTCATGCCCACGTTGGGAACGGCGTTCTGGCGGGCGGCCGCCATGGTCGGAGGGATTTGGACTGGTGTCGGGGTTAGCTTATACCTTTGGTGATCAGGACAGAATTCCCATACCGCTGTCACGCCCGTTGATAAAGGGGGCATCGACAGGCCGGGCATCGTTGCTGCGGGTGGTGTGGATGTTGGCGCGACCAGGCTTGGAGTTGGTGCTGAGCGCGCGGATACCGGCGACAGACGAGTTTCCGACCTTGGACGGACGGCCATGACCGTACTGGGCCGACTGGACAGTCAGGGCCTTGCCCATGACGGGGCAGCGGTGGGCTAGCAGTTGCAACTTGGACATTGTTCCGCCGCAAGGAGAGACAGCCGTCTGAGGGGCCGCCTGGATGGCGTGGGGACGAGCCGAGGTGGACAGCGCGCGGAGTTTGGCGGGCGAGGCCTTCTTTAAGAAGGGACACATGGCCTTGGATTGACGCAGAGCAGCCTCCATGGTGAGGGGCAAGCAGGAAGTTCAGGCGAGGTATTCGAGTGAGACGTAATGGGTGGGAAAAGGTGATCCGACTCGGGTTTATGGGCGTTTCTGGTTGGGCGATTGAGGCGCAACGTGGAAATGTGAAGTCAGCGTTGCCAGCGAAAAGCGTCAGCGCGAGGACTGGACACAAGTCAATTGGCAGAAGGAGCGGAGCGGTCGGTCTGGATCGATGGATATGGGATTTCTCAGCTTAAGAGAAAAAGAAATGAGGGGGGTTTGGCGGATGGGAGGAGAGGCGAGGGAGGAAAAGAGAGCGGATTCCCGGACCGTCCTTTATATTAGTGTGTCTCCGGTGAAGACTCGGAAGTCGCCATGACACCAAACTACCTAAGTAGGTACCTAGCTAGGTACCTAAACGCAGGGTTGGTACCTAGTACGTGCACCTGGACCGAGTCGAACTGGGGCTGGGTCTGCGATGGCGGGGCAGTCGAGAAAGAGGGAGAGTGAGAGAGATTCAGAGAGGTGGTGGGTGGCACTGCTAGCCCGTGAGTCCCAATAGGGCTCTACATAGTAGCTACTGGCAGTAGTGGGCTGGGGGGGCCGCCGCTTGCGTTTCTAGCGTCTCTCAGGTTGGGAGGGTGCAGCGCACATCCATGCGCGTCTGTCGTACGGCTAAGGTGCGGGACCCTTAGTTCTGACTAAATATGGGTCCGCATCGGGCTTTGTTGTCCAATCACCGAATGGCCTGATCCGATCTTTTTTTTCGAATTCCTCGATTTTTGATTGGTCGGCTTTGGAAATGCGGCTTTGGATGACCTGAGGAAAAAGACGGTTACAGACAAATCACTTGTTCTGTTTTTTCTGTCCCTCTACTCTGCTCTGCTCTGCTCTCGGTGTTTGATGTTGTTGCCGTCATCTGTGGGTCACTTAGTTTCACGGGGCGATTCTGTTCAATACCAACCAGGGTCTCCTGATCGAACACCTCCAAATGCCTTTCTTTCCAATATCCACGTTTCAAGAAACGCCGTTGTTGAGCAAAGTGGGTCCAAAACTACATCGTACGGACGTTTGATGAATCCGCCCCTCCGGGACTTCCGAAAAACGGAGAACGAGCATAACCGGGAAGGAAGGAGTGAAGGGAAAATAACACATTCTCCTCAGTCCCCGTCATGATTCTCTCATTCTTCCCATGTTTATAGCATCCCGTGAGTATATGGATGCCTTCTGCTTGAATTAGTCACCTGCCACATTTGCTTAGACCCTCCTCTCCCACTGGGTCTCGAAATCTAATAATGGTCGACGATGAGGCCAAGAGGAGTCGTTCTCATGTTGCATTTACCCATCGTTCCAGCAACCTCACCCCTCTCTAAGCCGTCTCACGTAACTCTCACATGCCAATCAATTCACAACAGACGTCGACAACCCCCCGTTTTGTTTTCTTTTCTTTTTCTTGCATTCATGTGCCAGTATTCGGCTGCTCAATTCAGTCACCCAAATAGCCCAGTAACTAATATGGTTAACTCCATTTGATGCCGATGCAATTCCCAAACCATCTCCATAACCCTTCCGCCAAAGAGAACTAAAGAAAGACGTACGCCAGAAAAAAAAAAAAGGGGGGGGGGGGGGAAGGGGTATCATAGAGCAAGAGTTGCAATGCCGCAAAACTCCTTCGCCTGCCCAGAACCTCCAATATGATCCTCGCAATGCAACTTAACCATGGCGAAGCCTCAATGCAAATGCCTCCATAATCACAATCCTTGCCCTGCTGACGATGAAGATTCCCATGTCCACCGCTGTTCCCCCAGCTTGCTTTTCTCGATAGCTTCGCTGGCCCATGTGGGAAGTCTAGGCGCACGATGCCTACTCTGCGCTGCCACCGCCTTCATGAGGTCCATACTGTCATCATCATTGTCATTGTCATCCTCCTCCTCCTCGCAGAACGGGTGTCTTCGATTTGGTGCTGGAAAAGGGCTCGGTCGGTTGACCACGTTCTGTAGCTGCTGTTGATCATATCGTTAGCCGCGATAAGTTACTGCATGATGAATGGATGCAGATTGCAGAGCGGAAGAAAAGAAAGGGAATATGCGAGAGAGAACAAAAAGGCGCAAAAGTCGGGCTCATACGTCAGGTTCTTTAGCCATGTGCTTTTTCAGTCCGAGTTTGTCGTAAAAAGAGTCGTCATCAAGCTGCGTCAGCTCGCCCACAAGATTGTCTAGTCCTTCCTCCGTCGGTGCTTGGGCAATTCTGTCCGGAGGTAAATGTCCCGTGAGAATCGCTGCCGAAAACCTAGAGTTCTCTAGCAAGCTGCACAACTTTTTCATGTGAGCATTGTCAGGCAGTTTGCCCTGATGCATCTCATCCCTTATACGCCAAGTCGAGCTGGCGATCCGTTTGCAAAGGCCGCTTTTGTCATTTCCGATTGCGCGCAGCACCTCCGGGTCTGCGATCTTGTCAACTGACTCGAGGAGCTTCTGTTCGAATTGATCAGGCCATGTGATAATTCCGAAGTTCGGCTTCACCTGCTTCTTCGCCGAAGGTGAAGAGAGAGACACGTCTGCAGATGAGGGGGACATAGGTCCCTGTTGACTCCTGAAGAATGTATTGGCACCGGCCATGGGCATAGGGGGGGAGCCCCGAGACTGTAGCTTGTGTCAAGTTAGTGCTGATCGCCCACACACGAAGACAAAAACTGTACCTCGAACAACTCCTGTTGAACATTTCTGATGCCCGAAGCGACATTCGGGACGGACTGCGGAGGACCTTGTCGTGTTACGTCCGGATCCTTCCCATCTTTGTTTGAAGGCGCTGCTGCCGGTTCTGGCGCTGGCACCCTTGACGGTGGTACCTGGGCAACGGTGGCCCTTTGAACACCGACAGGCTGGCCCGGTGAATCAGGCGAACCTCTGGCAGTCAAGCCAGGATAGAGGGGGGGTACGAAGCCAGTATGAAATTGGGGTGGGATAGGTGCAGACAAACTTGGGGGCCGATACCCTGCTTGAGAAACTGCTGCGATACCCATGACTGACGGCACAGCGTTAAGTCTGCCAGTTCGTTCAAGCTCCAACTTGTGGAACTTGTCTGGATCGGTGTTTCTGATTGAGTTCAAGTAGACTTGGTCCTTCACGTCTTTCATGTCTTCTGGAGTCAGGATATTGTTGACATCCTCTTCCTTGAAAGTGTCCGTCTTCATGATAGAACGGATACCCTGGGACAAGTCGGGATGCATCAACAGGCTGTCGAGCACAACATCCTTGCCTGCAAAGGGACTTAAATCTTTCTGCAGGGGTTCCGTGCGACCCTTGAGGTACTCATTTTCCTTTGTGGACCATCGTTTTGGATTCTCATTATCGACAACGCGAGATGCCAAATGGGTCTTGAAGATGGCTCTATCATGTAGCGCTTGTTCATACGTGCCACCAGAAATGAACGTGTAGACGTAGACCGGCTTCTGCTGACCAATGCGGTACGCTCTGCCGATTGCTTGCTGTTCGTGGATAGGGTTGTACTTAAAGTCGAAGATGACCACGCGATTGGCCCCAAAGATGTTGAGGCCAGTACCCCCGGCAGCTGTGGAGATAATGTATAGCTGGGTGTCTCCGCTGTTGAAGTCCTTGATATTCTGCTGCCTCTGACTGATCGGCGTGCTACCATCAAGACGAGCAACCTTTCGTTTCTGTTGCCGGAAAAGGGAGTCCAGGTAATCCATGGTCGGGATTGACTGTGTAAAGATAAGAACCTTGTCGCCCACCCTCTGGCTCTCGTCTAGAATGGCGACGAGAAGCCGCACCTTCCAGGATAAGTTCGGCGAAGATATATCCTTTTCGAGCCCTGTAATCTTTAGGCCGTCACTTATGATTTGGCTTGTCAAGGTAAGGTTCGATTTGTCCTTCTTCCCCAAAGTCTCGCGCTCCTCTTTCAGTCTTGTCTGGAAAGCCTTGGGATGATTGACAATGAGACAGAAGTTGTTGACGGCACCAAGAGTCATGCCGCCAAGGCCTTTCATCTCGTTTCTGAGAGACTTGAGAAAGGTATCATAGAGCTTTGCCTGAATAGGCGTTACAGGAACTGTAAGCACAAACTCCAACTTTGGTGGCAGGTCATCCTTGAGACAAGATGTGATTGTTGCCCTGTCTGTCTTGGGGCGAACAATACCCTCCAGGGCAGCAAGTTGTTTCACTGCCTTTCGGTAGGCGGACTTGGGACTGTCCTCATAGAGACCCGTTTGAATCGGTTCAGCATAATAAGCCTTGAATTCCGAAAGGGGGCCCAAGTACTTAGGCGCCACCCAGTCGATCATGTAGTAGAATTCGAGGACACTGTTGGCCAAGGGAGAGCCAGTGAGTGCGATCCGACTCTGTGTTCTGAACTGCGAGGCGCCCATCGACAACTGTGAATTCGGATTCTTCAGCTTGTGGGCCTCATCTGCAACAACAAGGTTGGGGCTCTGAGTGAGGATTTCCTTGATCGACTTTGCATTGTGAGGCGGTGACCGTTCGCTGGCGGGTTGGTCAAGCAACCTCTTGAACATGTCATAACCTATAATCAGCACGCCCCCTTCCTCGTCCCACCTGCGAATCATAGGAGCTCTCTCTGGTGCTTTTGTGATGGCCTCCAATTTGAAGAAATGCCCAAGAAGCCCGTCAGGAGCCCACATCAACAGCTCGTCCATCCAATTATCCACAAGAACCGACGGGCACAGCACAAGGGTTTTGGATTTTCTAAGTTCCTCGGGGATCTGTGATCGGATGGATTCGTCCTCAGACTGCGCAGACTCGGCAATCGCAACGAGCAAAGTGATGACCTGCATAGTCTTGCCGAGGCCCATGGTGTGGGCCAGGAGACATCCTTGCCGCACATTGGAGTCGTCAACAATCTGGTTCCACATGAAACGAACGCCCTTAATCTGGTGAGATTTGATCCGTTTGCCAATGTGCTCGTTAACGTAAACCAGACCTTGATCGTCTTTTTTGGCCTCGTTGATAATCAGCCGTGACTTATCGCTGGAGATCGTGTCGGATGCGGCCAGCTTCTTGCGCAGCTCCTTTCGTCGTTTCTCCTGTTCTTCCCCTCGACGGCGGTCGCTGTCTCTGAGGTCTTTGGCTGTTTGGTCAATGATGACAACCCGCTTTCGCTTCTTGGACGACTTCGACTCTTCGGTGTCGTCATCACTATAAACGATCAGGGAGTCAAAACTTCCGTGACGTTTGTTCAGAGGCGCTTCTGAATCACAAGCCGCAGTCCGAGTGACATCCGGAAAACTCGGCACGATATTCACCTTTACGAATTCGCAAAAATTAGAGAATTCCTTCACACTTCCCTTGATTTCCCTAGCCTTGCGCCCGCGTAGGCGCTTGATGACGCCGGTGGGCGATACTGGTTTGCAAAACACGTAGGTTCTGAATAAACGGGCAACGATAGTGCCTCTTTCGCGCGCAGCCTCGTTTTCATCGTTTCCTGTATCTTCCAGTGCTGTCGCGACGAGGTCGGTCCATATGTCAGGCGGTTCTGTTGTGCTGATCGTATGGAGGAAAGCCACCCTTCGTTGCTCGTCGAGTCGCCAAATGACACATATGAGGAGTCGTTCTTTATCAGAATGCAGCCTCCACATCTTAGGTGCGATGACACCGATTCGCTCAGGCTGTTCGTATGGAGTCGCAAGCTCCTCCTTGGAGAGTCTTGGAGGTTCTTCGATATCGCTATCGGGAAGAGATGGCGGAACCGACGCCAGGGGCGTCTTGGACTTCTGAGGCGTATCGAGGCAAATGGTTTTCTCATTGGTGCTCTTCTCCGACATGGGCTCGGAGTCGTATATCGTCAAGTCGATAATATCATTGTCGGATTGAATGTCAACTACGCTGTCAGCCAGCGGCTCGCTTTTAGGCAGTTCTGGGACATGAGGGCCCTGTTCAAGCAGCTCCTCGGGTTGATCCAGGTTCATCGGGCTTGCAGGTCGGGGCTCATTAGGAACCGGCGAGCATGCATCATCCATCGCGTCGTCGACGATGAAGCTATCGTCATCGTCTTCTTCACTAGTGATGTATTCTCCATCCTCGTCAGACAAGATTTCTCGCCTGCGAGTCATCGGTTGTGGCCCAGACATCGTTTCCGGTCGTGGAGGTTCATGCCCTCGCAAGACGCCAAGGAGCCATCTTTCGGCTTTCCGATCCTCGACACTGCATTCGAGAGAGCGAGTTTGTCTTCTGAGCTGGTTCTCGTTAGGCCATTCGTCTTCCCGAATTTCTTTGCATAGCTTCTCAATGCGGGTGTTGAGCATCTCGAGCCTGGATGTGGTGCTACGGATTTGTCGGATGAGGCCACCTCGGCGGGCTTTGTTCCAAAATTCATTCGCTTTCCGCTGCTTCTTGGGAAGCTTTCTCTCGTCCCAAGAGTCTTCCATCTGCTGGATTTCCTCTTGTATCACACGTTCGACTTCATCTCGAGTGAGGTATTGAGACTTCAGATCCATCTCCATTTGCAAATCCTCTTCCTCATCTTGGATTGCTTCTCTCGTCTCCGTATCGTACCCATCTTCGCCGTCTGAGTCGCCAAAGAGAGGGAGGATCTTATCCTCCTCGTCTGGCTCCACATAAGGAGATTTGCCGCTCTGCAGCAAGGCAAGTGCCTGGTTATTCGTGCGGAATAGTCGTCGCATTGCTCGGCTGACCTGGAGACGATGGCCAGGAGGAACCAGACCTTTCGAAAGAAGAAGAAATGAGCTACTGCCATCAGCTGCATCCCTAGTGTCTTGAACCAGACTTGACTTGGAGATTCGGTTGTCCGTAATCAGCCCATTGAGGCCGAAATACGCTTTGGGAGCTTGTTCCTGGACAAGGACCTTGCACCCCTCATCTCCAGATCTTTTTGCAAGAACACTCGTCGATGAATCAGCAGATTGAGGCGGGGTGTCTTTTGTGCTATAAAGCCGCGCAGTAACGTCGTCAGCGGCAGTTCGGATGGGCGCATTACCCACTCGAAGAACGTCAGTGGTTACCAAGACCGGTACCACTCTTCTCTTCTTCTGAGGTGATTCGCTCGTCTCTTGACCGGTACCAGTAATCTGTGGGGCTTTCGAGTCATCGGTTTGCTTCAGAGCCTGAACGTCGAGTTCCTGGGCAGGAAAAGCTTGGCTGTGCAGCAAATCCGGTTCAGCAATGCAGTGATCTGAATTGCCCTGCATATTAACGTCGTGAATTGTGGATCTCTTTTGCGGGATCCCCAAGGCGCCGGCATGGTCTGCAACTGCAAATTCGCAGTTGCCGTTGACCTGCACTTCCTGTGAGTTGGTCGGTGACTCGATCCCCTCGTTCGCCGCGTCGGCTTTGAACTGTCGGTATCCGCGGCTCTTAGACCTCAGATAATTAACTGCCTTTACAAAAGTCATCTTGTGAGTGATCTTGACGAGGCCAAGACCTTGGAAGATGCCGTCGAAGGACTGCATCACATCTTGGTAGGTGAGTAGCGTTTCGCCATCGATATCGTTATCAATCAACGCTTTTGACAGAGTTGCCGGATCAGGTCTCTTGGTAGCGAGTTTCGGGTGCCAAGGACGCTTCTCGGGGCCGCATAGTTCGTGCACCACCTGGGCGACGTCCCACTCATAGGGGTCGTCCTCCTTGGCCGCCATGATGATTGCCGTTCAAGTCATGAGTTGATTTGCTAAATAGTGACGCTTCTGTCAGCATATAAGTAAGGAATTCAAGTAAAACGAGTAGCAAGAGAGAATGAGTGTGGCGGGTGTAAGTGAGGGGGGTGAATGGGCAAACGAATATGGCACAGTCAAAAACAGCCCTCGCTAAATGGGCTGTCTGGTAAACGACAGTGGCCTTAAGGTGCCCGAGAAGTGTTGAGGCACAGATCTAGGGCCGGGCGGTGTGAAGGAGAGGTGGGATTAAGACATACAAGGGCAACTTACGAGAGTTTGGGAATTGTCAGCCGTCAGATCAGGATGCATGGATAGGTATCTAAGTCAACCAGCTCCTGCTCGTTTCTCATGTTTGAAGCTCGAAGCTCAAGGAAACAGGAAGAAAGTTGGCGATTCTAAGAGCGGTAAGACGACGTGACGGTTTGCGAAGCGCGATGACAGCACGAAGGCACTGACAAAGAAACAAATGACCCCTGTCTGGCAAACAAGTCGTTGAGGAAGAAGTACATGAGCTGGCGCGATTGTGCGAATGCGTAGGCAGTGTAAAGAACTGGTTAACAGAGAGAGAAGTATGACGAGGGAAAAAGAGAGAGAGAGAAGGGGGAGGGTGGAATTCCAACCTCAAGGGAGTGAGATCAAAAGACGGTGGTCTTTTTGTATTTGAGATACAGAAGGTTGAAGACGTTGGATTTCCCGTGTACACTAGAATTCACGACGCGTGAGTGAAGTCGCGGGAGTGCAGTTGGAAGCCCCACCTTCCCTAATCACATAGGGTAGCTTCCCCCAGCAGGTGCTCCCGCTGAAGGTACGTATCTTCCAAAGGTATCTATCTTCTTAGAAGGCGCGAGCTCTAGTATAAATTCTTCTTAGGTACTCTGTAGCTCGGACCTATTTGCCTTGCACGTGACCTATATCCGATTTTCGGCGTTTAGATGAGCGAGGTGGAGCCAGGAGCACTGTCTCTGTTTAGTGGGATGGAGGGGTAATGACAGACACTTGCAGCTGAAATGTAGGTAGGCGCACTGCTTGGGAGGTTGCACCAAGGAGAGAATTGAGCGGTAGCAATGGTCTCCTGCTGGGCGAGGGTTTTCGTACTGCCACCAAACCTTTCGTTTCGTCTCAGTCTGTGGGATGTGTTAGTGACTCGTGTGTGTTAGAAGAGCTGGTTGATACCCCCGCTTGGGCTGGTCACGTCTTACTTGCATCGCTCAATTCATTATCGTGCCTACCTAGAAAAACCCAGTCCCAAGGTGGACGTGGATGCTCATAGTGGGGCAACCGATTTCTCTCCCCTCCAGTTCAGTTCAGCATCCTCACTCAGATTCCCACCGGTTCGTCATCCAGCATCGTAACACTTGAGTTGTACATCCAAGAACAAGCTGAATTGCTAAGTTTACTACCCGCCTGCCTGCCTTCTCCCTTCCGTGTAACCCATACGGCCCCCATCTCGGGCATCCACATACTCGATCCATCCGGCGTTGGCCGGCAATTATTAATCACTCAGTCGCATAGCCAAACCGACTGATCCTTACGCGCGTGCCCGTGCCGTTGGAGTCTCCAGAGGTCTGGCCTTTGGAAGTTTTGAGTATCTTCGCTTTACCAAGGAATTTTTTTTTAGGGTTTTTTTGTTTTCTTTTTTTGAGATGGCGACGGCGACCCTCACCAAGGAGCAGTACCCGCCCCGGCTGTCTCAGTCGGAGCAGGACGCCCTCGTACAGACCGTCAAGGATTGGGCCATTGGCAACGGCCTGTCCGTCCGACCACCTCCTGCCGTTGTCTCGCCCCAATCGGACCCCAAAGGCATTCTGGCTGTCAACGTGCCGGTCACGCTCTTCCCCAGTCCGTTTCCCCGCTCATGCTTTGAGCAGGCCAGGTCTGTTCAGAAAACTTATAATGAGCTTTACGCCGCCATCAGCAGAGATGAAGACTTTCTCAGTGCAATGGTGAATGAGTACGTTACGACCTGATTGATTGGGCTCGAGGCTGTGCCTTGTCACTTGCGTCTAACGATCCGCAGAGTTAAGGGCGGCGACGACTTCATCAGTAAGCTGTGGGACACTCACGTACGAGTGAAGAAAGAGGGATACACTCAGGTATGTTCCGCCTTGCAGGCCCAAGATGAGACTGACGATGCATAGAGCCTTTCCCTAGGACTGTTCAGGTCGGACTACCTCGTTCACCAAGACACATCTTCAGGCGAGCCCAAGCGCCAGGTGAAGCAAGTCGAGTTCAACACAATAGCCTCATCTTTCGGCGGACTTTCATCCCGCACCTCGCTACTCCACAAGTAATGACCCCGACGCATGGATATGGACCAAAAAAAAAACCCCCCACGACTAATGACCCCCCAGGTTCCTCTCCGTGGCGGAGTACCCTCTCCTGGAGCGTCCCATTGAGACCGGCTCTCTCGACCTGCCCGAGAACAAGAGCGTGCAGGGCCTCTCCGGCGGCATCCGTGCCGCCTTCGACGCCTATGGCCCCTCGGAGCTCGGCCACAAGAAGTGTGTCATCTTCGTCGTCCAGGGCGGCGAGAGGAACATCTTTGACCAGCGCCACCTTGAGTACGCCCTCGCCAGCTCCCCTGACGACCCCATCCCCGTCTTCCGCGTACCCTGCTCCGAGCTCCTGCGGCACACCGAGGTCGCCGCGACGGCTAAGCGGCAGCTACTCTACAGGCTGCCCCGGGACTCGTCCAAGGTCTTTGAGGTCGCCGTCGCCTACCTGCGGTGCTGGTACGACCCGTCCGACTACCCGGACGAAAGCGCCTGGGAGGCCCGCTACCACCTCGAGCGGTCGGCGGCCGTCAAGTGCCCCACCGTCTTGACGCAGCTCGCGGGCAGCAAGAAGATCCAGCAGGTCCTGGCCACTCCGAGGTCGGGATCGTCGCCTTCGGTGCTGGGCCGGTTCATTCCCGACGACGCGCCCCAGACAGCCCAAGTCTTCCAGACTTTCACAAACATCTTTCCCATGGACGCGTCCGAGGCCGGTCTCAAGGCGCGGGGGATCGCCCAGGACCCGGAGCTTTGTAAGAACTACGTGCTAAAGCCGCAGAGGGAGGGCGGCGGCAACAACCACTACCGCGAGGACATCCCCGCGTTCCTCAAAAGGACCCCCGAGACGCACTGGGGCTCGTACATCCTGATGGAGCTGATCACCCCGCCCAAGCAGGACAACATCATCCTCCGGAACGGCAATCTCGAGGAGGGCGGCGTCATCTGCGAGCTTGGCATTTACGGCACGACGGTTTGGAACCAGAGTACTGGGGAGGTCGTCCACAACGAGGAGGCGGGCTACCTGCTTCGGACCAAGGGCGACACCAGCAATGAGGGCGGTGTCGCTGCCGGGTTCGGCTGCATGGATAGCTGCACACTTGTCTGATAAAACGGTGCTTCAGCCCCTACGGGCGAGCGACTTTGGATAAGACATAGAAATACAGGCTGCTCTAAACAGTCCCAGCCGTTTACGCGTGACATGTGAGGCATTGAGAGAGGCAGCGACCTTGACGGAGCTGCAAGAGGGGGGGGTGGGGCAGCATGCCATTCCTGCGTGAGAGTAACCCCATGGTATCAATTATCGTCCTGAGAAAGCTTTTTTTATATTTATACATACAACACGCCTTTGACTAGCCCAGCTGCCAGTCCAACTTTTACACAAAAACAAGGAAACCTCGTCAAGAGCGGAGAGAGAGAAAGCCAAAGTCGGGCTGAGATCCGCCTAGAATACACTCGTCGTTGTCGGACATGCCAAGCAGAGAGCTCTGATCCATACGTCCGTCCTTTAGGGAAGGGCGCGTTTACTCGCTAGGGTTGGTGCCGGTATGGGGGCGCTTGAGGATCTCGATGCTGCCTGGAAGAGGGGTTAGGATGATTCTGTTATGGCGATCATATGTGAAGGGGGGGGGGAGGCGTACGCTGGACAATGTTCAGGACGCTGCGGTTCTTGCCCTCGCCGTCCTGGTAAGTGTTCATGTTGGCGTCGCCCTCGATGTAGACCATTGTTCTGCAACCGCGCGTTAGCATGCCCCGGGCGAGTGTCCCATTTCTCCCCTTCCCTCTGTTTACGAATCAACCGAGGTTGGGAGGGTGAAGAGAACGTACCCCTTGGGCAAGTTCTGGAGGAAGTCGCGGCGGGGACCCTCGGGCTCGAAGCTGGTGACGCGGAACCAGCTGGTATGGCGGTTGTCCCGGGGGCCGCTGTTGCTGGCGACGGCGTACCGGATGACCTCGCGGCCGGTACTGGTGGCTTGGAGCTCGGGGGTGTCGGCGAGGTTGCCGACGATGGTGATGCGCGCCAAGTTGTGGGACGGGGAGGTGCTGAAGGCGCGCGCGATGCGCGGTGCGGCGGCGGCGCGGCGGAAGAGGGCGGCGGCAGACATTCTGGCTTTTGTTTGTTTTTGTTGTTTCTAATTCTTGGTTTGCGTGGGTTATGTATGTGGTGTTGGTGTTGATGTGTCAGAATTGACGAGAGGTGGGAAAAAACAGAGCGAAACGGGAGCTATCAATTCGTTCGCGGTGCGCGCCCCCGGTCGACGCGGTCCCCTAAATCAGGGGTTTCAGGCAGTGACGCCACCGCCGTTTGCTGGGCCTGTGGCTTGTAAGTTGGGAATTGCGGCATAGCTCACCTGCCTTTCCCAATACCTTCCCCGTATTAAGTTTCACTCGCCAATCCAACCCTTCGATAACTGGGATCCCCTTCTCTTGAAGAAGACCCTGAACTTCGAACGGGCTAGCCGGGTCGGGTGACGCTTGCCTCTATATGCGTTTTGTGAAGCCCGAATTGACATAATTTAGGTCTCGATGGGCTGTCCAGCATTGGTGCACCACAACCCGCGGCTGGACGCCATTCCAAGTCTCGCTCTACGCATCGAGTTGTGGCTCAAACCTGTCGTATATGACCATGGCCTGACCGGGCGTCTGCTCAAAGACAGTACTCTACTCGAAGCAGGCCTTGCGTTGCGGCTCACACGAGGAAAGGAGCTCGTTAAGGTCCCAGACAAATGGCTTTCCTACAGTAATCCCGGATAGCCGTCTTGGAAGAGAGCGAGGAGGTGAACAGACGACAAGAAATCGTGAACCACAAATACGACCCAAGGTGATGATAGTCCCCTTTCCCGCTCCTGAACTACTTTTCCCTTTTAGATATCGTATGCTGCCGGTATTGTCTTCTCCCTAGGGGCACGCTCGGCCAGCTGTCACGTATATATCTACGATTCTCTCTGTATCTTCCTTCTTCTCAGGCCCTTCACATCTGCGTCGTTCCCTACACGGCGGTCGTCGTCTACTGCCAACCTTTCATTACATTCTTGTCGCGACCCGGCCAGGAGCCGGTCTTAGGTGGTAAGCGGTGTTTGGTTGTCGTCCTATATGCTTCGGATACAACTCCCCTCTCTGTCCTCCTAAAAGTTGGTCTCTCGTGTCTGGCGGATGCGTGTAGTCGGAAAGCCGTCGAGTCCGAACCACCCCTCAAAGGCAAAGGGAAACAGTCCCGGATTACCAACAGCGGTTCAACCGTTCGATATGGCGCCCATTGCCAGCATATTCATGGCGCGTGTCTCTCTCCTAATTCCCGACCCGCCGTCAGCGCCGTACACCGACACCTCCCTCCAAGCCAACCTCGTCTGCCGCGTCGTCCTAGCTCTCCTGGCCAACGCCGGCTGCTGGGTGCCGCTCCGGAACTTGTGCCGCCAGGGCGAGCTCGCCCCGGCCGTATTCGTCGGGACGGTCGTCGTCGCCAACTGCCTCGCCGTCGTCAACGCCCTTGCCTGGCGGGACGATGACGTGGACCGGTGGTGGGACGGCCGCGTGTGGTGCGACCTGCACGCCTACCTCTACCAGCCCCTCATTCCTCTCTACTGGCTCTCCGTCGTCGCCATCACGCGCAACCTCGCGCAGCAGATGGGCCTGTCACGGGCTGGCCCCTTGTCAGGCCGGGAGAGGCGCAGGAAGATGCTCGTCCAGGCCCTGACCATGTTCCCGCTCCCAGTCATACAGGTCGGCTTGCTGTATCCGATATCCTCGCAGAGGTACAGGATCGTCACCCTAACCGGGTGCATGTGGAGCGGCCATCCGAGTTGGCCCCTGTTCGTCTTCTTCCTGGCCCCCCGTCTGCTGGCGGTTCTCGCGTCGGTGTACTACGCCGGTAAGTCTTTTGTGTGCATTACAACAACGAAAAAAGCCTGGCACTCACGGCGGTTCGCAGTCCTCACCTGGTGGCGCTACAGTCTGGCTGCGCAGGCCACCCGCTCGGCGCTCATGTCGAACGGCTCGGCCGCTGCCCGGGCGAGCCGGACACGACGGCGGCTTTTCCTCGTCATGATCTGCGTCCTCGTGCCCTACGCCCCGGTGGAATGCTACGTGATTACTACGCAGTTCAGGGGCTTCTTTCTCTCCAACGGCTTCGACTTCCAAGGGATCCGGCAGAGGGTTGACCCGTTCCCATGGAACACTATACTGCTCCTCCCCAGCAGCAAGCTAAGTTTCTTAGAGCTCAACCACCAGTACCTGGTCATCGCGACCGCGGCACCCGTCTTCTACTTCTTCGGTATGACGGAGGACGCGGCGGGGACCTACCGCCGGGCCTTGCAGGCCGCTGGCCTCGGCAGGGTCTTGCCGTGGCTCCCCGAAGGGCCAGCCTCGGGGCGAACAGACCGGCAGTCGGAAATCTCGCTGCAGACAGGAACAGAGTAGGTGCTGCGCTCGCTATGTCCCAGAATGCAGAGGGTTCTTGGCTGAAGCCCTTCACTAGCCTGGCGCTGACCAAGTCGGCCGACGATAACTCCCAGCACGCCCATGTCAGTCATGTTTCCATGGCCCGCAGCGCTGCATCCTCTCCGCCCTCATTTCATCAGGACGAGCCCGAGAGCCTTGTTGAAGAGCTGCTTTATCCCGCAAAAGCACAGGAAGCCTCGGATAACTGTCGGGGTACGGTCTCGGCACCAGGACCCGGAACCATGGCAAGGCGCGGCTGGCCCTGCATCCCTCAGACTTCCTCCCTCAACCTACCGGCCATGAACAAGCTGCGCCCCAACCACCCCGGTAGCCACTCGCAAGGTGCCTCCAGCCCCCTCGGACCCCCGCGTCACAGCAACCTGGCATTTCTAGACGACCAGTCCACCACCTCGCCAGCCGGGGCCCACGTACGCACCCGGTCGTGGCTGAACGAAGACCGCGGACGAGGACCGAGGACGAGTGACTCGTTCGCCGCACCTAGCCTGAGCCCGCTGTCTAATGCCGATGCGATGATTCGAACGGATATTGCAGGCTCGCCATATGAGATCAAGCATACAGGTAAAGTCACGAAATGATCGAGGAAAGTGTTCAAGTGGTGGCTTTTTAATGTATATATGAATTACAGGGTCTTGGGCCCAATTATGTGGTTCGAGTTCGAACCAAGCTCGCTCGATGCGCCCTTTCCTTGCATAACCAGGGTCCTCCGCATCTCAGCGATTGCCCTTACCCGCAAAATCCCACTCGTGAAAGTGAAGACGCAATCAAAAGCGCCAAGGCAATCAGCAAGCAACAATAATTCATTTTTGAAAATCACATTCGTAACTGTCCCAGCCAGAGGGATCCCAAACTCCGCGCCATGCCTTGGTATAAGGTACTAGTTGGTAGGGTGGGGGGGTTTATGGCAAGAAAAGCCAAAAAAAAGCCCCGGGGAATAAATGGATATCGAGTGCCTCGTAAGGTAGAATGGTTACGGTCGTATAAATTCATGTCGGTTCGCCCCACGCGGCGGCCGATCCGGTATTAGAAACAGTGTATGGTGAAATACGGCTTCGAAGAGAAGGTGGCGGGATGCATCATGAAAGGCAAGCCCGTGTTCGCCGCTAATATTATGCCACGGCAACGGGTGGCGGCTCCGTCGGCAAACCTTCGGTTCTCGAGCCCCCAGGCGTACTGGGGGCTGGAGCGATTTCAGGGTCTGGGATTTGGATGTCCAGCTACAGTCCGGGTCAGTACGTTGAGTTGAACAGGAGGACGGTAAACTTACTGTCATGTAACCGGTTTTCCTTAGGGAGATGATCCGTGGCGCCATTGAGCCATCCTCGTTGCCTACAGTCTTCTCCATCTCGGTATTCCACTGGTCGATCCAACGTTCTAGGCGGTCCAGCCGAGCCTTGACGCCGGTGAAGCCCAGATCATCCCACAGCCAGCCCGTCAAAAGGCCCAGCACGCCGTCCACAATGTTTCTCCAACTATACGGGCTGAAGATGGGAATGAGCTCGCCGTTGAGCTTGTCGATGATCCTTCGAAACTCCTGTTCTGACAAGCCTGCCGGGTCCAGAATCTCGGGGTACAGGTTAGAGAAGGTCGGTGCCAGGTCTCCTTCTACCAACCAGTCTCGGCGTACGCGAATGATTCGAGTGTTTCGATATTCGGGAGAGTCAAGAGGGACGTGAGGGTTAAGGTGGGGGAAGCAAGGGTGTTGCGGTCCCCATTCTTCACCCATGTCTGCCGGCAGTTCCTCTCCCATGATGGATGAGTTTGAGGAGGAAATGGCGGAGCCAATGCCCATACCATCGCCAGCCGATGCATTGGAATAGCGTGGGAGCACATCGGGTCCTCTTTCCAGGTCCTTAGAGGCGCCTCGCGTCTGGCTTTCAGTTCTCTGCTCCATCACGACCTTTTTTTTCCCCTTGTCGGTATCGAGAGGGATAGCAAAGTCGCGGACAAGGGGGCTTGGTCCTTCTTTATCGTCGGCGGGGCCAGCGTCGAATTCGGGAACAGTTGGAGAAGGATCTGCAGACCTCCTTCCGTCGTACGAGGGACGAAGCGAGGGGGGGAGGCTAATGCGATGTTCAGAGTTACCAGTCCGGCCGACTTGGAGGCTTGCTCGGGCGGACGTAGAATGTCGCGTCTGGCGCTGCTCTGGGAGAGTCAGCAACGGGTAGTCGCCGGCACTAATTCCCAGGGGGTCGGCAGGGTCGAGGGAAGATGGACCGAGGGTTGGGTGAGATAACGGAATGCTGGGCGGGGGCGGTGTTGATGGGCGTCGTTTGCGGAGGGGCTTGTCAGGAAGCCTGGGGGTGGAGTTGGTCGGGTTCCAGAGACGGGCAGCGGAGAGGTGAGGAAGTCGACGGGCGGCAGAGGAGGCTGCACGATTCCGAAAGGGAGACTGCAGGAGGTATTCTTTGGGGTCGTATCGGTGTGGCAGGGACGGGGAATGGGATTGGGGTAAGCCAGCAGAGGTCAGGTCGGGCGAAGTGCCAGGATAAGCGGGTTGCTGCGAAAGCGTGGTGTATCGAGGATTTGCGGAAGCATCTAAGGTGGGCGGTGAGAAAGGCTTGTTTCTCGCGTGGGAATCCGTGGGAGGAATGGTTCAACGAAGGCCGCCGCGACAACGACGGCCTTAGGGGGCACGGTGGAGAATGGGTCTTGCCGACGAGGAGGAGTTAGTAGCAACGCCTGGGCCAAGCTCTTTGAGGTCGCCAGGGCCTCTTTAAACGAAAGTGGCGGCGACGGCGATGGTGAGAGGAGCGAGAGGGGTGATTGAGTTGGTCGCTGGGGTAAGAAGTAGAGGGAGGAGGAGAGGGAGAGGGAGGAGGACCGTGTGTACTTTGAGAAAGGATATCGTCGAAGGGCCAGAGTCGGGTCGCGCAGCAGCGCGATTAGGTTTGTAGCTCGACGTGTGGGGACACGGACAAAGGAATGCAAAATCGTGCAGGTGCAGGACCAGCAGGAGGCAGCGGAAGCAGCGACGACCGTGGCTCGGGCTGCACCTTTGGCTTTTGCTTGAACGGCGTTGGTGTTTTCAATGCAAGCGGCGGCAATGCGGCCACTGGTGAGTCGCAGGGGTTGAAAAGGGCGAAGAGGGTGATTGGCGGCGGTCTTGTTGATGAGAATGACGATAGCAGTAGCAGCAACAACAGCAGCGGTATTGGTCCTGGAGTTGAGCCGAAAAGCAATTCCGGCCTCAACAGGAGGCGGACGAGGAAAGGGCAGCGTAGCGGTGCGTGACCTGCAGGTGGTGGTATCGGTGTTGGTGTCGCTTCTGCTTCTGCAAGCACAAGCACGGGTGGCGCAGGCACGGGTGCAGTTGGTAATTGACGAAAGTGAAGGAAAGAATTGCGTCCAAATGAGCGTCCAAATGCAGGCGAACGGTGAATGAAGGGTGGGGATGGTGTTCAGGGGTGGAATGGTCGAAATTGGGTTGGAGCTCAGTCCCAGCATTTTGGGAAGGCCAGTCGCTAGGTGAAGTTACGGCGAGAGGCTAGGAAAGGAAATCAATAATTACTTCCTTTCCTTCCCACCTGCTGAGTCGAGTCGCTCTACCACACCACACACACACCTTCTGGGAAGGGCGGCGGCAGGAGCGAAAGAGGAGAACCCTTGGACAGATACCTACCTATCTAAGATAGGTAGGTACCTACCTTTTAGGTACACTAGATGACCGGGGCTAATGGAAGTAGGTAGATAGGTACTCAGGTACCTAGGTACTCGGGTAAGTCTGGGCTTTGGCCTCGGATGCCGGGTAGGCCAAAGATCAAAAGTGCAGGAACAACAAGTGAGGGAAGGGGGAAGTCTGGAGGAGAACACGATCGACCGCGTCCTGGCTTTCCTCCACCTCGTTGCTGCGTGATTGTGTGATGTGATGTAGTGGTTTGGATCCAACTCGCCTGGGGTGGGCGTTCCTGCAGCTTCCGTCCCACCAATGCAAAGAATAGAAGTGGGGGTTGGGGTTGGGGGGTTCAGCGGATCTGTGACTGCCTCACTCTGTTGATTTGCGGTCCTCTTGAGTCGTTTTTCGATCAAGGACAAAGTGAAATCGCCGACGTCGTGAGCCGTATATGTGTTTGTGTGTGCGCGCGCGTATGCGTGTACGTACGTGGCCTTGAACTCGCCAACTGACCTGTCGATTCGCCGTCGTCCCTTGTCGTACGACTTCACGAATGTGCCAAAGTTGGATCGATCAGCAAGGCAGGCAGACTGTCGTTCACAGGTGCCGTTCCTGCAGTGTCGCAGGCAAAAAGCAATCCGGATCGAAGAAGGAGAGACAGTCGATTGCTTGATGTAGGTGGTCTAGAGTCGCTGTTGTCGGAGCAGCGGGCATTGTACGACGATTCGGTGGTCCGGCGAGGCGATTCCTGTTATAGACAGATAGATGCAGGGGGGGGGGGGGGGGGGGGGGGGAGGCCTCGAGGATCCTGTCGGTGCTTCGCCAGTCTTCTCTGGAAAGAGTCTTGCTGCTACAAAAAGAAAGAAAAGGACTAAACGCGATACAGAGAATCCTCCACCGACCTGCCGTCCCTAGCCATTAATATTATATGACGGGCCTGCGCAGCCCGACTTCCTGCTGACTCGAATGGCGCTCAGCCTCGGGGATCCCTCCCTGTCGTACCGGCCAACTGGCAAGGTGCTTTAAAATTGTCTGTCTGTAATTATTGGAAGCCTTGCAGAAAACTTTCCCGCCTAGGCAGGCTTGCCCTCATCTCTGACACGCCTGTGTCCCGTTCAAGTTTTGCTGGTTCCGAGTGACGCATCCTGGTTCTCGCCCAGCGAGGCCCCACCTGAATGAAGCCAGGGGTTCCTACGGGTTGTCCGGATCGGCTGAAGCCAATCTGTGCCTCACTTCAAATCAAGAATTTGTTTACTTGGTGCGCCAACGAGAACAGGACACTGGCATAAGAGAGAGAATAATAAACAACATAACTGCCGTCTGTCTCTTTCTCTCCATTCATACCACCTTTTCGGTGGCATGGACTTTGCACTACTGCACTGGCCTCAACAGGACTGACTTTCAGGGAGAGCCAGGCAAACTACTGCTTCGTAAACGACGCCCATTTGTCGTACGACGGAGAACTTACCGTTCCATGCCTAAGTACTTTGTAGGATGACAACAGAAATCTCTGCACGCTGATCAAGCAGCTGCCGTCGAACCCGGGCCCGTCTGTGCGTTGCGCTGTGTGCGCCTCGCCAACTGCCGTGACAAACTGGTCCCAAAAAGGCCGGCACTTTACCTCTCCTCCACCTTGCATAACATAGTAGCATTCTACTCCTTCTCTTCCCGGTAAATTGGATTCAGCTCGTTCAAGGCACGTCTGTACTACATCTAGACCCAGAAAAGCAGCACAGAATGGGAACAAGGATCTGCCAGACGCCCCAAAACCGATGAGCTTGAGATTCGACCTCGAACCACAGATTGGGAGTTCCCCTTGTCGGCACTGAATATTGTGTACACCACGGATATGTTCAATTCTGGTTCACGTAGCAGCGGGGCGCCGATACCCACCCCCCGGCACCAAGCAACCTTACCAACGGTAGGAAGTTAGCTACCTAGGTAGGTACCCACCTACAAATACGTGCCTACGGATTCGCTCTCGGGAAGGTTTGATGTTCCTTTGGGCGTAATGAAAAATTGTTGTGCGAGAGAGAGAGCTGCCAATGCTACCACAGTTTCTCCATCAACCCTGGGTGTGCCTTGCGCTCGTTGCATACGACTACTCGGCCGGCCGTTCCATGTTCTCTTCATGACCGGCTCTTCCCGGGCGCGGACACGTCGAAATGGGCCACAACTTGACGCAAGAATCATTCGTATCCTGAGCAGAAACCTGATAAACACCTGGACTGGTTGTCCACCTAGGTACCTAGATAGTAAGTGAAGCGAGAGCACAACTCATAACCGCAAGAACGAGGGTATCTCCCTTGAGGACTGCTAGGCTGAGGGGAGATTCCTGGGGTCTGGGCTTGGTGTTGACACCTGCATGAGACATGCAGAGTATCTCCTCTGCCGATCACACTATCCAAACAAGATAGCCAGCCGCTCGCGGTTTGCTCCTCAGCCGCGACTGTTCGTGCATGGCTCGCTAATCAATACGGTCGTTGTATGGCTTGAGCCGCATACTAACTGCATACCTTTGCAGAGCGGAGGTGTTGCTGTTGCTGGTGTCTGCCACAGAAGAGTCTCTACCGGTCAGAATGTTTACATTACTTGAACATGCATGGCCGCAACGGGCTGGACCTTAGAAACCTTTCCACTTTTCGTTTAACATGTGTTTGCATGTCGTTTGCGCCGGCGGCTGGGGTGACACTGCCGACGAGACATTCCCCGTGGAGAACTGTGGGGTTTCCGCCCGACACCACACCCGTTTCCTAGTTGGACGCGGTTCTTCCTAGCCGGCTCCGTCCCTCATGGCTTAGCGATGTACTGGTATGTTGACTGCGACCATGAGCCCCCCCTCCCCCAAATAGACACTGGCGGCCGCAAACCGGCACCGGATTTGTTTCATGGTGACTACACCGTGAACGGCGCTTCCCAGTACGGAAACTGGCCATGCTCAGACTTGCCTTGGTTGGTGAGGTCGTCATTTGTTGTTCTAACGACATCGAGCAACATACCTTAAACTGATCATGCCACGGATAGATAAAGCGCATGTTGCATGCAGTGGCTCTGGCCTTTTCGAAACAATCAGCCCGCTACCACATCACTCACTGGTTCTTTCAGCTTACGGAGCCGGATCTGCCGCATTCTGGAGCCAAGACACGGTGCTTCACTGTTGTACTGAGACAGCACTGAGCAGCTCAGGCTCAATGATGGCAAACCTCGACAGAAATGCTAGAACAAACGCTCGCCGAGTTTGCAGTATAGCCAGGTCCGCGGAGCCCCAACGCAGCTTCCAAGCCCCTCTGTTGCACGAACGGCACTATGCCTGGCACGGTTCGGATGATGACATGGACAGCTTTGGCGGACACCGTGGCACGGTTTTGATCTCGACGCCGATGACGTTGCGGTCACGATATCTGTTGTCATCAAACACCTCAAGCGGCCGTTTCTCTGGGGAAAGGTCAACGCGACCGACACCCAGGAACGAAGCAACCCGGGCCTTTTGCCTCCCACACAACCCACGTAACGGATCGGGCGGGGTGCGAAGTCGGATTGGTCGTAGATGACGAAATACGCGCAACAACAATAACTCGTGATTTCTTGTGTTTAATTCATATTTTATTTTGGGTTTATTGGGGCGGGGGGACGGGTCGATTCATAATCAACTCACAGAAACCTCCCGTCGTTGCCGATGGGACCGCCAATGCTGCTCCCCTCGTCCAGACCGACTGCTGGAATTGTAGGGAAACTTGACAAGAATCTTGGCCGCAGCCAAGGCAAAAGAAGTGGGTTTAATGGGTCGTTCATCCCTTGATGATGACGACCCGCATGGTGCGAAGCATGGTTCGCGAGCTTCAAAGGCCGTAGACCACGATAAGGTTTAGGGGAGGGAAAATGGCAGCGGCATGTGGTACGCATTTCCCTCCCCCCACACCTTCTCTCTTGTCTTTGACCTCTCACTGGTGACGATGAGAAGATGGTGGACTTGTATGTGAAGGACGCTCTAGACGCGTGCGCCGAGAAGGCGAAATGATGGGATGAGATGGCTGTTTCACGTCTCACTAGCCAGCCCATGGCTACAGACCGAGGCAGCCTGCGCGTACTACAAGGAAGACGACGTGTTGACATTTTGAAGCTCGTCTGGCATGTGCAACGGCGCCATTGAAATAGGCACAGTTCCCCATGAAAGCAGCAGCAGCAGCAGCAATAACAACCACAACAGTGACAGAAACATGCAGTATGGGAAAAGATAGATATGACGGAGTAAGGTTGAAGTGGGAGTTGGGGAACGGCTCACTCGGCCCAGTCCGACCACAGTGGATCTCCAAACAGGGTCTCCTGGGCTGGATGCGGATGCGGGCAGAGCGGGAGCGGGGGAGGGTACCCGTGGGCGGGTTGCATCACTGCATCATCACCCCTGTCGTCAGCATCGATAGGCCATAAGCATGCAGTGAAGCAACCACACTCCAGTCCGCCAGCAGCCCAGGTGCAGCTCACTATTACTACCAACCACAGCATGCTGCTAATGTAAACTTTCAAAGCCGGGTTTTCTCGCCATGTACTCGCCGTACGATTATGTAGAGCAGTGTACTTTGCCTCCGTTGAACTGAGACACTTCAGCCAGATGCAAGCCTGATTCCCTACCTGCTTTGCATTTGCATCCTCATCTCCCTCATTTGCTGTCCACCCTCCATCCCGGACTGCGGGCGCATTTCTTCACCTCGCGTGTCCTCTCCCCGTCCTCTACCCTCTCGACCTCTGCTCCATCCCCCGATTCCCGTCCACGTCTCCTCGAAGCCTCATTTCATCCCGAATCACGCCTAGAGAGGAGTCGACTTGACGCAGGGAAAAGGACAAGGCACCTTGCCTCGGCCACACGTCGCCAACTACGACTTGAGACTCTAAAGTCGACCGACGCTACCTCTATCCAATCACGTCCTGGTACCTTACCTAGCTCAGGCAGGCAAGGACGATCCAAAGTCGCCACCACCAAAGCCCAGGGACTAAAACCACGTCAACTCCCGCCAGCATACCAACGCCATAATCATCATCAGTCTGTGGCGCTTCACGTCTCGCCCTTGGCACGCCTGGTCAGACCAGTTCTCTCGTACGCACACACGCTACTACACACTACGTCTCTCTCTCTCTCTCTCTCTCTACAAGACACACAATACCCGATCTGTAGTTAGCGGCCATTCCTCTCTCCTCAGCCTATTCCTCATTTCCTCCCTCCCTCCCCTTTCCTCCTAGAGCTCAGGAGGAAGACCTGCCAGGAGAGACACCCCTCCCCCATTTGAACCCTCCCCCCATTTGTTCACAAGGGCGGATGAAGAGCCCTCAAAACCCCTCGACTGCCTGTCCCTAGCTTGGACTCGCACGTCTTCCGCCAACCCTCCTGTAGTCGACCAACAACAAAACAGAACCGACCATAATCGACCCCAGCAGGGCAGCAGACAGCAACAACTAATACAAAGAGTTAAACACCAGCCTGGACCCTTTCATGCCATCCGCCATGTCGGACGAGAACAGCTCCCGAAGTCCGACCTCGCCGGTCACGGCGACGAGCAATATCAGCAGGAAGCAGACCGTCTCTTCACCCGTAACAACAGCTTCGCCAGCGCCGTCGGGCCATTTCAAGCGCGGCATGTCGGTAGATGAGAGTTCTCAAATGCGGCGACGGGCGCCTTTTGGCCATATACCCACCGAGAACTCGTTCGCAGAAAAGGGCCTAGGGAGGAGGAGGAGTTCAACCTTGTCAGATTACAGCTTCACCGAGGCTAGAGACTTCCTGAACCCGAGACCTGGCGACGGGACATTGCCCACGTCGACCGACGATGTGTCGAACTGGGCCTCAGTTCCTCTCGCCTTCGCCCTTCTTCCTGCCGTCGGTGGCATGCTATTCAAAAATGGCAGCGCCGTCGTGACGGACGTCATGCTATTACTCTTATCGGCCGTATTCTTGCACTGGTCTGTGACACATCCATGGTGAGTTTGGCGGCCTCTTTTTGTCTTTCTCGTTTTCTGGTTTGTGCGGAACCATACGGGCACTGACATCAGCCATCCAGGAACTGGTATCATTCGGCGCAAGTGGTACGCGTCCGCGCCGAGGTCAACACCAGCGCCGTGATCGATGACGAGAGCGACATGGAACAGGTCGTCGAGAGCCCGTCTCCGACGGCGTCTACGGCGAATGGCCACGCGGCGAATGGAAGCATCGACGAGACGTCCGAGATGCCCGCCACGCCCACATCCTTCGTGCAGGAACATGCGCCCAAGTCGACGGCCCGGACCCGAAAGGAAGACGCGCTGGCCGAGCTCTGGTTGCATGAGATTCTGGCTTTGATATCATGCTTCATGTTCCCGATACTGGGAGCGTACTTGCTGCATGCAATCCGCGCGCAGCTAAGCCGGCCCTCGGAGGGTCTCGTCTCCAACTACAACTTAACGATTTTTCTGCTGGCCGCAGAGGTCCGTCCGATATCGCACCTCATGAAGCTTGTCCAGTGCCGGACTATCCAGTTGCAACGAGACGTCCACGTCAACCCGTACAAAGATGACGGCGTCACATCGGATCAGGTCAGGGTGCTGATGGCCCGCTTGGAGATGCTGGAATCGCGGCAGGAGCCGACGCCGATCAGGCAGGACGGCAACCAGGACCATTCAAAGATCAAGCAAGAAGCCTCCATCGCCCGCGATGTCCGCAACGCCATCCAGCCCGACCTCGATGCGCTGAACCGAGCTGTGCGGCGGTACGAGAAGAAGGCCACGGTGCTCGCATTCCAGACCGAGTCGCGCTTCGCGGCCGTCGACACGCGCTTGAACGACGCCATTGCGCTCGCGGCGGCGGCGGCCAAGAACAGTGCGGCACGACCAGGCTTCATGCAGTGGCTGGTCGAGTCGGTGTGGGCCATCCTCACGATGCCCTTCTTCGCCATGGTTGCTCTGCTGGTGCTCCCGTTCAAGACGGTCCGCGGGCTGCTCAAGCGCAAGAAGAAGTCGATGCCGGAAAGGACATCCAGGTCGAGCCGTAACGGGAAATCCATGGGGCACGGTCGGGTGGCAGCAGACAGACCGCCGAGCCGGGTTTCGAAGAGGTGATGGATGGTGAAGGATGAGCGCGGGCCAGCTGGCTTGAACGGCTTATGGGTCAGAACATGATATCCTCTTTGCAAAACGGGATACGGCCTTATCGGGCTTCAAAGGGTTCTAGGGAATGGTCGGGACGGGTCGATTCGGATGGCGTTACAAAAATGGGTGCCATCGCCTGCCAGGTACACACTGGAACGACCGGGTTGACGAATATTTGCCTATATCGCACTGGTATTCCTGAATCAAGAGTCTTGAACGACAGCTTTGCTGATGTGACCCCTCTCACCGATTTGCCGGGTAGTATTATACCCGTGATCAAAGGTACGATGTGGCACAAGGAGGACCAATGACGGGATCAGTCGTGCATAGCAAGCCCCCCCTCCCCCTCTCTCAAGTGGACGACCGCTTGCCAGAGTATCGCTTGACCAAAGTTGCCTCTTCTGTGGCGTCACGAGATGGAAGTGTTGCGCCCGCGGCATCGCCATCCCGAAACGCCGCAGTCGACTTGGCCCAGAGGGTTTGACACACCCAACCGTGTCTCGGTGGGCAGTCTGCTTGAGATGGGCAGTCTGATGAACGCGATGTTGTGTGGGTTGCGACTCCACGATGCTGAATGATCTACCCTTTGGCGACGCCGCCCCTTAGCTCGGTCACAGCCGCCTTCGGCTTCGATGAGAACTTCCAGGCCGCGGGGAGGGGGACACGGCCTGTGGTGCCTATCCAGTCAGTGCCCCGAGGGCGGGACTCTTCAGTATATACCTGTGAAGTTGCAACCTTAGGGTCATAAAATAAAACCACTTGACGGGATGAGCCCGGGAGGCCAGAATATGGTGATGGCGTCCACAGATGTGATCTCCGTCGGTCCCCGGGGGGGGTTTGAAGTCACCCTGGCTCCCAAGCAGGTGTCGCAAACACACTTATTTGATCCTAAACGACGAGCAGAAGAACAGCATGAAAACGGCAGGCCACTCATAGATGAGGGAAAAAAAAAACCCCCCTTCCGGGATATTTCGAGCGCTCACAAAGCCATCCGGCGTCGTAGTCGAGAGACAGAAAGGTTGTGGCCCGCGTGTGGGACGACTGGACGAGCCGATCCATTTGCGGACGACACTGAGCAATAAGAAAAAAGTGAAGAGATAGCCTGATGCGCCGAGGTCTGTGAATGGGGGTTTTTTCTTGTTGCCCGCACCTGCACCCGTGTAAGTCGCGGTCCATCGGCGACTCCCAACAAGGGGCAACGAGCTACGAGACAGAAGGGCTCTGAATCAGACGAGCGGTGCTTCCCCGTTGGACGTGGCAGTTCGAACAGGTCTCTGGATGTCGAAGAGCCCGTACTTTGTCCAAGGATCCCCACCCCTCCCCAATACAACAATGCAACCGCGGTTACCCGAGTCCTCATGACGCATGGCAGGAAAACGTGGGACGGAGATGGATGACATGAGAAGGAGGCATTCTAGGCAGGGGGGGGGGGGGGGGAGGTTGCTAAGATGCCAATGTTCCGTGCCGCCATGTGCGGTCATGTCGGCAACGATCCAAGGTTTCATGGCATCCGTTGCCGTCCCATACTTTGGGGAAGCGACGGCCCAAGAGTACTTTGAGTTCCCGTGGGAAGCTGGGGAAGTCCAGAGCAGTTCCCAACGCCAAACGCCTGGTCCGAGAGCCGCGGCCTAGGTACAAGGTCATCGTGCTCATGGTCCGCGGTTGCTCCGCCGCCCCGGGGGGTTAACCAGATTATCTACAATGTGATTGATGTATGGACGGGGGACGGACGCCTTTCACGGCGGCAGCTGGTGCGGGAATGGAGGTTGAGGCCCGTGCGGACGCTGAACCGCCGAGATCTCGGCGGGTTGCAAGCAGTGGTGGTTCAAGAGCAGGAACAATCCCTGGTGAGAACCGCTCCGAGATAGAACCGAATGGCCTCATGAAATGGGTCCGTCCGCGTGGATGAGACGCTCGGTATCGACCGAGTGACCCCATAATGAACAAAACTTATAGTCAAGACATTGTAAACACGGGGAGACGGGGAGCGGGTGGAATCTCACGGGTTGGATTGGACTAACAAGCCGCCGTGCGGATATGGCAACGGTATGGCCAAAGAGGGATACAGGCAGACATTCTTCTTCACCAAAACTTCAGCAAAGAAAAAAAAAAAAAAAAACCTCCCCTATAAGTTGAAAGGGCTGAACCCCAGAGGCAAAACTCGTCAGGGGGAGCCTGTCAAGGACCATAAACCTGCCCTACGCGACTTCAGACGAACCGTCGATGAAGACAGAGTTCAGTGGAGGTCGTCTGCGCCTTGACTTTTGACAACCTCAGATTGAGCGGAGTCATCCCATATTAAGCTGAATAAAAAAAACTCCCTTGTAATGGAGACTGCAGAGCGGGCAAGTGGCTCACGGGAGTCCGCAGACGTGGCGCGCGATGGAATTTGTGGGACGAGCCCCCGAATGATGTGCGTCAGACAGCAGCAGAGAGGCGCCGAAATTAGGCGATTGCTTTTCTCGGGTTGACGGACGTCCCAGCTGTGGAATTCCAGGGTCAACTGATTCAGCCACGGAGTTTCCGGTTCTCAGGATTTTTAAACACTAAATAAATGAAGAGTAATATTCCCTCAGGACCGCTAATATGGGGGGGAGCTCATGCGGCGAGGCTTTGCCTGTATCAAAGCAGGCAAGGGTGCCAGGGCCCCCTTTATGCGGCGAGGCGCAGAGTGTGGGGTCCATTTCAACCAGCGACGGCTGCCGAACAAGGCCACCCAGAATTGCCCGAATGGGAATTCGACACCTCCCGGCTCCGGACGTTGAGCATACGACGCGAGTTGGAGATGCAAGACGGGTTTGCTTTCCGTTGCGTTTACTAGACCGATGAATAGGGGGTGTGCCAAAAACAAGACTCGAAACAAAGCTTGCCGTTGAAGGTTGCGACATGCTTAGGCAGGGCGAGGATGAGGGGCGACGTTGGCTTGTTTGTGGCGGCCTCGACGTGCGCCAGATGCTCCGTGCTCCTGGCCAGACAGTCCTCCCTCTCCAGGCCAGGCCGAACCGGAAGGCCGTCAGCCAACCAACCTGTCATTGTCAAGAGGTCCGATGTCAGGGATGCGCATCTCCCGGACCCTACTGCGTAGCTCGCTGCCGTCGAGACTCAAGAGGCCCCCCCCGGGTAGTCCGGGTGGCAGGGAGTGTGATCAGACGGCGCCGGGTCTGCTATGTGTCTTTCTTGGTGAAGCTGATGAGAAGCCTCCCTTCCCTGGATCTCGATCGGGTGGACAGAGGTAGCCGAGCAAGGCGTGGTCGGTTACGATGATGTGATGTGTGTGCCAGGGGGTAAGGTGGAAGAACCGTGACGGGCGATCACTTGAGGCGGAGTTGTGGGTCAAGATTCAGTTCGAGATGTTTTTGAACATTGTTCAACCATGGTAAAAGAGAGGAGCGATGCTGTAGTGTACGTAGTTGTATCGGATATGGATGGTGGAGAGGTCCATATTCAGCGACGAGACTTTCGCTTCCAAGCGCGCGCACCCGCACTTCTCCACTTGCATGGTTCTTCTTTCTGCTTTTAGAGCCTAAAGATGGCATGGGATGCGAGGGGAAGGGAAGGGGTCATCGATATCGAGGGCATGGGCACGATCACAAGCACAGGCCTGCTGAAATCTCTTATCCTTTTTTCTCTGGGAAGGGGAGGGAGAGGAGAAGGGTTCTCTCTCTCTCTCTTTTATTTTTTTATTTTTATTTTTTTTAAATACTTCCTAGGCCATAGGTACCTACCTAAGGTAATTATTCTCCAAACGCCGTTAAGCTAGGCAGGTAGTCTACCACAGCAAAAGATCAAAATCGCATCCAAGACAGTCGTTGGCACTTAATCCCCAGACGGGACTAGCCCAGATGGTTTCTGGCTTTGGGTCCTGGTTGTAAACCGCAGTACCTACAAGTAGTGCCTATCTACCCTACCTAAATTGCATTGCAGGCTGCGCGTAGTGCACGTAGGTACGTACCTTTACACAGATCAAAAGCGCCAGTGGACCTGTGATCGTCCTCGTCCCGCCGCGTCGGTGCAACTCTCATTTCGCCCATCATAGCCGCTCTTGAGACCGGATAGGATAGGCACAGCCCACCTACAGACAGGTGTGGATACTGACTGACTACATGGCTGCAGGCATTTGCTTCTTGCGTCACCACTTGCAGCTGGCCAACTTGGGTAGTTAGGGTACCTATTCTGTACGGATAACCAGATACAGAGTAATTTCATTCAAGTCTACCGGCCCCCCCCCCCCCCCCCTCTCTCTCTCTCTCTCTCTTTCTCCGTACGCCACCGATCTGGCGGCGGCAAACCTGACTCATGGCAATAGCCCACCTCTCTCGTCTATCCGAGCGCCTTGGAAAAAGCAAGCTCTTCCAATGCATGAACATGGCCGAGACGAGACGCGTCCGCATCTGGACATGGAATCACAATCCGGCCGGTAGCAGACAATATTGATCCTCCCAATACGACACGATTCCCCTGTAGGGGCGGGCGGCACAGGCGCAGACGAGAAGAGAGACGTGGCAGCTGATGGAGAAGCAGCAAGACCAGTCGGTGTGATTTCCGTATCATCATGACCGACTTGTACGTACTAGTAGTAGTTGGACGGATATGCCAAGACAGGACTACCTACCTACCTATGGAACAAAACACCTCGCAAATGACGAAGTCCGGTCACCAACCTCCCAGACTGCGCTGCGCTGCGCTGCGCTGCACTGCACTGCACTGCACTGCGCAACAGTATTTGACCGCCCGTCTCGGGCATTTATCTTGCGGCACGAAACCGACACAATACACTAGGGTACCTACTTACCTTAGGGCCAAAGAGGCTGCAAAGTCGCAGGAGGTGAAATCACTCCAGCGTCGTCGTACACATACACACAGCACGGGAGGACTTCCGCTCATCCAATCCCGTCTTTCATCATTCATTATCCCATCTACACACGCCCCTCCGTCTCGTCCCGTCTCTCATCTCATCCAATCCGGCATTCCCGTTCGTGGCGTGCGTCCGTCCAATTGACCACCCCCCACATGCCCCTCCAAACCCACCCCTCCACCATCGGGCTTTTCTTGTGTGTTCCTGATTGTCTTTGGTGCACTTACCTATCCATGTATGGATGGGTACTGTACTAATTAGTGTACAGTCAGTCTAACATCAAGTCAAACGCTAGTAGTGGGGGTGGTATGCCGGGGTCGTCCCCTGTCCCTGTAATTTAGGGCGAAGCCGCCTCGACTTCCGACGACTGCTTACCACTCTCCAGCCGCTCTCTTGGCAGAACACACTACGACGTTGTTTTTTTTTTTTTTTGTTTTTTTTTTTTAATCTCTCCCCATTTCACCTCGTCGTCGCGCATCGGGGCCCTTCCGCCCGGGCGTTTGCGCAACTTGAACGTTTTGTTGGCCTCCCAGGATCACCCTGATTAATGGCAGGCAAATTCTGCTTCTGTACCGCTAAACTGTGTAAGAGGACCAGTCGTCCAAGACCGTCACTCACTCCTCTGCTGGCCGAGAACCGCAGCTCACTCGGCTGTATCCGTCGCTGCGCTGTCAAGTGGTGTAGTACTTCGCCCTCTTCTGCCACCTTTGCTTTTCCTGCCCGTCCGTGGCCTTCATCTCCTACACTCACGCGCTCTCCTGTATTGCGTCTCCCAATGATGCACGCTTGGCTCGCCACTATCATAGCCAGGCCGCCTGCTCGTCCTCGCGAACCTGCTTCCCCCCCCCCCCTCGGTCCGATGTTGACATTCTTCAATATTACCCCGGCCATATCAAAGGTAAGCAAGGGTTTTGCACCTCTTGGCCTTCCGAGAGAAGTTTCATGAGGTGCTCGAGTGCTGGATCTGTTCCGTCATACGAGCAACAATGGCTCGATTTGCCCTCTTACGAACGAAACCTTCGGTGGCCCATGGCATCTGTACGCCCCAATGCTGCCCTTGCTCGGTGTTACCTGCGCGATCCGCGTCCTCCATGGGTCTTCTTCCCCTCCGGCATTACGTTCTCCTCCTGGTTCTATATAGTTTGATCAGCTCCGGATTCCGACTCCACCCCACGACATCTGGGCTCTCCCCTGCCCCTGCTCCTAACCCCCTGTCTCTGCCCTCCTTTGCTTTTTCCACCCTGCTCCTTTCCCTTCGCTACCCTCAGCCTCGAACCTGTCTTGTCTCCATACCCCACTGGTCTTTGGGGTTCGAGTTGACCCTTGCCGGCCATTGTCTGCTCAGCTATTAACACCGTCCTCCCCGGCTCTTCTCCTCCGCTTACGTCTTTCGTCAGGCTACTTCCTCCTTGCCGATAACCCTCATTCTATCGACGTCCCTAGTGATCAAGACGGATGCTCGCCGTCTCTGACTATCCGCCGTTGTGATCATAGCTGGAAGGCAACCCGAGACATCTGCTCCAACACCTCTGGGAAAGATAGTCACCATGGCGAGATGGAATCGTCTAATCACCTGGGGCCTCCTCTTCCTCTGCCTCCAACTCGCCGTTGCCCATGTTGCGATTCCACTTAGGCGACAAGAAACGGAGGCTGGGACCTCGGCCACCGCCGTTGTCTCTTCCATTCCATCAGCAAGCGCACGAGACGCCGAGGCCACGGCATCACCGGTATCATCGATAAGGTCAACGCCGGTCACCATCACCGCCACGACCCCAGTTCAGTCCTCCGACAGCACCGCTAGTGCTTCACCCATCCCAACTGTGTCTGCTGGAGGCAACACCTTCGACAACTCCAGTTTGTTCAACAGTAAGTAATATTTCACTTTCTACTCCTAATACCATCGATTAAATCCAACACTCGGAACGAAACTGACTCTCGTCCCAGCCACCATTCCAGAGGGACAACTGCCTCTTCAGCCGGTCATCACACCCGGTTGGGCCGTGGCCGGCGTGATACTCATGTGCACTGGTGTTGTTTATACCCTGATTGGTATCAAGAACACTGTCTTGCACAACGCCTTCTCGGTTGCGTACGTTGTCGGTCTGGGCATATCGGTTTTGGTGGTCTACGTGATGGTCGTACCGGTCTCCAACGCGTCTCAGGGAGCCTACGTTGTCGCTGCCGTCTTACCGGCTATTTTTGCAGGCGTTCTCTCCTCCTGGTTCTTCAAGGAGATCACAGAGTGCCTGGCCTGCGCCCTCGGCGGGTTTTGCTTTGCCATGTGGCTTCTGTGCCTTCACGATGGCGGCCTGCTTTCGGGTGTCGCAAAGGTCGTCTTCATCATTGTCTTCACTCTGGCCGGGTTTGCGACATACTTCACCCGATGGACACGGGATTGGGCCCTCATGATTACCATCTCCTTCAGTGGCGCCACCGCGACTGTACTCGGCATCGACTGCTTTAGCCGCGCTGGGCTAAAGGAGTTCTGGGCCTACGTCTGGGACCTGAACGATCCACTTTTCCCGATGGGCGCCGACACATACCCCATGACCAAGGGTATCCGCGTTGAGATTGCCGCGATAATCGTCATTTTCTGCATCGGCATCATTTCCCAGAAGAGGCTGTGGAACGTTATTAAAGACCGACGCGCCAAGCGAGACGAGGAACTGGCCGAGGCGCAACGTGCTCGCGACCAGGAAGAAGCCAACATTGGAAAGGAACTCGAGGCACAGAACGCCCGCGAAAGACGGGCATGGGAAAAGGTCCACGGAGACTACGTTCCCAACGGCTCGGACCACGACTCCGGCTTCGCTCCCGACAGTGAGAGCGAAAAGGCTATCCGATATAGCCAAGGCACCGCCATCAGTCGGTCGCAAGCCCCACCGGTGGCTGAAATGGCAGGCTCGGATGTGCCTCCCACCGTCCCTCCCAAGCCGACGACCACAGGCCTCATGGTCTCAGAGAAGGAGAAGGACGGTATGGTGACGGTGCGGGTTGCAGCCGACGACACCATTGCAGACTCCGATGTTGCAGACAAGGCGGTCGGTGAGACGAATGCAGCCCAGCAAGGCACAACTGTTGACGAGAGCGCACAAGAAGTGGTGCCGGCTCCCCCCCAAGTGGTGCCTCTACCGTTCAGATTCCCGGATCCAGAAGAGACCATGGCTAGAGAGAAGGGGGACAGATCCACGATCGCAACATTCGCCGACGACGACGAAGATCAAGCTGCCACTGGCAACAAGCGGAACTCCTTGGCGAAGCGTCTTTCCCGAAGCTCGGCACAGCTCATGCGGAGAGTCTCTCAGCGCACGTCGGCGTCGCTTCGTGACTCCGCCGGGCCGGCCGATGAGGAGTTGATGGTCCTCAGAAGACGGCCGCAAGATGACGACGCCGGTTCCATCGCCGCGACTATCGATACCCAGGACGACAGCTGCGGAAGCATTGAGCGTGATTCGCTCCGCCGTAGTATCGAGGTCAACGCTCAGCTTGCCGACGGAGAGCCAGCGGACCAGAAGTCGGAGAGCAAATCGACACATGCATCTCGACAAAGCATGAGCGGTGACGACGTCAGCAAGCGAGTCTCCGCGATGTCAATTACGTGCGACAACACGAACCAACCCACGGCTGCAGAGCCCGTCTCCCCGATCATCGTCGAGAGGCCGGCAGAGGAAGTGGAAAGCTCCGATGGCGGTGTTGCTAAAGACAGCATCGAATCAAAGAAGCAAGAGCAGACAAGTCTTGACTCTAGCTTGCAGTCAGCCGCACTCACCTCCCAGAAAGCCAAGTCCACGGCGTCAGTCGATTCTGCACCCGTCAATCTGACGCAAGACCGCCTGCCGCCCAGTTTTTCCAACGTCGCGCTTCACTACCGGACAAACGAGTGGGCCAAGCATCTCAGTCACGCAGAGGTACCTCAGCCAGACGTCTTGCTGCTGGCCGAGGACAGACCGCCGACACGGGAGGCTCCGGCTCCTGTGCACATCGAGGAGCTCCAGCAGACAGCGTCGTCCGCCACGCCAGCCCCAGTGCCCACCAAGTCGCCCAGTCCCATGCAACAAAGACTTGTGCCTAGCCAAGCGCCGAGTCGCGGTGGGCACTCGAGGAAAAACTCGTACCAGTCTCATCGCCGAGCGTCAAGTAAAACGCAGTTCGAGCCCATTGCGGAGGAAGACGTGCGCGTGGTCCCCAAAGCAGCCAGCATAGTGAGCGGCAGCTCCGGCCCATCATCCGGCGTTGCTTCTCCCGCTACTCCCGTCGCCTTCGAACGGCCGCCTCCGCCTCCAGGCATTCTGTCGTATGACAGCCCCCAGAGCCTCATCGCGCAACGGAGTCTCGCCCTGCACAACAAGACATACGGACTCCTGACTGGCGGCAGCAACACGATGTCCGAGCTTCCTATCACGGCATACCGGACCGCCAGCGAGTCTGGTTCGATGCACAACTATCCCCTGTACACGCAACAAATAATGCCAGGCTCGCTGGACGACCTTCCTCTGAGCCAACGCAAGGAGATCATCCGCCGCCAGAGCAGCCTTGGGACTGTTCATTCGTTCGTGGGGGATCCCAGACCAGCCAGTGGAACGTTAATGCCTGGAATTTCAGCTGAGAGCGTAGCCTTCGACTCCCACCAACCCGCACGGTATTCCAGCGGGCCGTCGCAAGAGGCCCGCGACGCCAAGCTTGCAAGCTTCCGCAACTCGGTCCGAGCCGATCTCCGCGCGGGTATGGCTGCGCCTCCTGTTGGTGCAAACGGTCGCGACTCGACCCTGAGCATGTATCGTTCGGCGAGTGCGACGAATCTCGCCGTCCAGCACGGCGTCCGCGAGGCCGATATGCAAAGGAACATTGACCTGCAGCGGAGCTTCATGATGAGCCAGAAGGACGCCGAGGCCAAGCGGAAGGAGAAGGAGAGGCTCGAAAAGGAGAGGTCCGATCAGGCCTTCACGGCTCGTATGCAAAGCGGAGAGATGTTTGAACTGCACCGAGAGGCGATGCGGAGGATGCAGAGCCAAGCGAGAAAGGCCTAAGACGATGATGGGCGGGGCGCACAACACAGCGCAAATTTCCTATTAATGTTTTCTTCTTTCTTAAGAACAAAATTGGTAGATACCCTGGTTTGGAAGTACGGTGAGACACAGCGGTGGGAAAACAGCACGTCAGGACAGAATCCAAGACGGTCATGGCAATAACAGAGTCGGCAAAAAGGAGAATCAGATGTACGGGATACGAAGCCAAAGGCGATAAACGACGGATGGTTGTAATGTCCGTACGTGATGACGGAACAGAGAGGACTACAAAGGAGTTAGTTACCCACGATACCCTCCTAGAGTTAGTCGTAAACGTAATAGTAAAATAATCAATTACAAGATCTAATTGTCCACCTCAGACAGTGCCCATATACTGATAATAATCAAATCTGATGTGTGACTAGGGAGGTGATTGCCAGCAAGGGCAAAAAAAAAACAAACAAAAAAAAAGATTCAGATCAGGCGGGTAAGGTTGCAGTGAGTGATGTAGCACGGCCGAGACGAAAGAGTAGTCCCCGCGACTGTATGTAGGTTGTTTAAATCGACCCGCACGTGCCCGACCGACCGACCGACCGACTGACCGGGCGAGGGTTCAGCTAAGCCGGCATGGCACCGATGCGGAGACCCCGAGACTGGTTCGCTCGAGACCAAACACGCCCGACAGAATGATCAATCGCCCCAGGCAGCCAACGCGCCCGCGTGTTGCTGGATTGCGTCCTATGGCTTTTCCCATTACACCAGCCAGCGCCGAGGCGCGGGTAAAGGACCTTTTTTTTTTTTTTTTTTTTTTCGGATGTCGCCCGATGTCGGAATCCCCATGTCCCGGCCGGTAATAACCCGGTTCCACCCGCAACAGACGAAACGAGTGATAACCTGGGTATTGGCGTCATCCAATGTCCACCATGCGCAATCTCTCCCTCTATCTCTCTATCTCTCCGGTTGTCAAGCGGAGGAAGACATGTCCGCCCGGTGAGCCGCTGTCCGATATTTCGTCTGGCTAATGATACCCTTTCGCAAGAAGGTCCAGCGAGTAGGCGGCCGACGTGCCGAGCGAAGGGTGCAGTCCATTTAACCTTGCCATCTCATCATCCTTTTTTAAATTTTGACTATAAACCTTGGCCCCGCTCGGCCTGTCTCGTTCAGGGGAAATTGTGATTAAGTTTACGGGGTTTCCGCGTCTAGGGGAAGGGGGGGGAACGACTCCGAACCGACTGGCTCCGTTCCACTCCACCGCGCCTCCCAGCTGTGGGAGCTTTCAACGTTCTTTCTCTGGTGTGTCTTTCGGTCTGAGAGACTTGGGGAGCAGTGTTCTGTAGCATGACCGGCCCCGCGGGTGGCCAGAACGACATGATCGATGAGACGGTCAACGCGTCGGCGTGGTCCCGCTTCCGGGCGAAGGCAGTCGGCATCGTCAAGCTTGTCCTCGCGCAGTGGCTCGTCATCGGGTTCGCTCTGAGCTGCGTGTTTGCGTACCTTTTCCCCAGTAAGTCGGACGCGATGACAACCCCCGCCCACCCCCCGCCCCCCTTCAGAGAACGAGCGTCATGGAAACACTAGAATGAGGCGAGGCGACGCTGACAGGTTTTCTTTTTCCTCGCCGCCCAGATGTCGCGGCCCGGGGCGGTCCGATCAGGTCCGAGTACTCCATCATCTATGGCGGGATTGCCGTCATCTTCCTCGTCAGCGGGCTGCAGCTCTCCCACGCCAAGCTGCGGGAGAACCTCACCAACTGGCGCCTCCACATCATCGTCCAGGGCATCAGCTTTATCGTTATACCCGTGATACTCTTGAGTAAGACACATAATCCCCCCTCCCTCAAGCCCCTTTCTCTCATCTTCATACGCGAGAATAAAGGATGAAAGGGCAAATGACCAAAGAAGCAAGGCTAATGGCTCGGGCGCAACTGCCCCTCCCCGAAAAAAAGTCCTAGTCCACATCATCATCGCCGCGGGCGGCCTCCGCAACAACGTGCTCTCGACCCCAATCATCGTCGGCATGGTTGTCGCCTCGTGCCTGCCCACGACCATCGCCTCCAACGTCGTCATGACGCGCGCCGCGGGCGGCGACGACGCGGCGGCCATCATCGAGGTAGTTATCGGCAACGTCCTTGGCAGCTTCATCTCCCCCGGCCTCATCTACGGCTTCATCCCCAAGACGCCCGAGTTTGCCGACTGGCAGCCCGCGAACCCGAGCACACTCGGCGCCATGTACTCCAACGTCCTCCGCCAGCTCGGCCTGAGCGTCCTGCTGCCGCTGGCCGTGGGCCAGGTCGTGCGGTGGTACTGGGAGACGAGGGTAGAGTGGGCGCTCAAGACGTTTTACCTCGCCAAGGTGTCGACGTTCTGCCTGATCCTGCTCGTCTGGTGAGTGGAACAACCCCGCCCCCTTTTCCTTTTCTCAAAATGGCTGGCGATAGGGGAATGAGGGAGGGAGATCGGCCATGCGACGATCCCGTGCGCTTTACTGACATGACGGGGGGGGGGGGGAATGGCAGGACGACCTTCTCGGCAGCCTTCCAGACGGGCGCCCTTTACGTGACGCCCCACGCCTCCATCATCTTCAACGTCTTCATGAACGTCGCCCTCTACGCGCTCTTCACCCTCATATGCTTCTACGCTGCGCGCCCGCCGCCGTCGGCGTGCGAGGCGGTGAACCCCCGCGTGGGCCGCATGCCGGGCCCGGAACTCCTGCGCCGCGCGCTTACGGTGCGCCGGCTGTCGCGGGAACAGGCCATCGCCGTGTGCTTTTGCGGCGCCGCCAAGACGACGTCCCTGGGCATCCCGCTGGCGACGGCTATGTGGACGGCCTCAGACGATCTCACGCGGGCCCTCATCCAGATCCCCGTGCTGCTCTACACTATCGAGCAGGTCTTTATGGCGCAGATCCTCGTCTACGTCTTCAAGTGGTACCTTCGACGGGCCACCAAGGCGGAGGCGGAGACGACGGAGGACGAGGAGGTCGCTGCCGGGACGCCTGCGGGCGAGAGGGGAGGGAGGCTGGAGCATCCGGCGGGCTCGCATGGGGGTGGCAAGGATGAGCGGAAGGGAGGAAAGGAGCCCGAGGAAGTTGGCGACGGGGTGCCTGTCAAGGAGACATCATAAACGTAGTGGTTTCCGACGCCTTAATTACTGCCAGTAATTTTGGATATAAATATAATCCAACAAGCATAGCATACGTTCTTGAATCAAAGTCACTCATTCCATCGCAAGCCGAGTCATGCTGCGGAGGATTGCGCGAGGCCTACGCCCTGGGTGCAATGCAATCCTCCGTGAGACAGGGACAGAACCTTTTGGAAGCACCTGCCGCTCAAAGTCGAGTCCCATGTTGAAGCAGAGATTACATAGTGCTCGAAACTGATGAGTAGTTGGCCGCCAGGTTGTTGGGATAGCGCAGCCACGAGCTGGCTCATTTAAGGGGCGAGGTCGGCGTCAAAGGTCAAGTCCGGGTCTTATTTCGGCAGTTCATCTAGCCAAACTACATGACGGGTCATAGCAACGAACGAAACACCATCTTCATACATCAGCATCAATCATAAGCAGCAGCTCTTGGCTCTCTCCACCTTTGCGCAAAAAACGTATGCATTTCCAACATCTGTGGTAAATCCCTCCACAACAAGCCTACTCCTTCTTGATAAGGCTGTCGAAGAGGGGCTTGAGGCTCTTGGCGCTCTTCTTGGGGTATCTCTTCTGATCGTTCTCGTAGTCGACAAAGGTGACTCCAAAGCGGGTTTCGTAGCCCTCGGCCCACTCAAAGTTGTCCATGAGGGACCAGGCCATGTAGCCCTTGACGTTGACGCCATCCTTCTCGGAGGCTTCGGCCATGGCCTTGACGTAGCCGTCAAAGTAGTTGACGCGGAAGTCGTCCTCGATGATCTGCTCGAGGGGCATGTCATTCTCGCCCTTGAGAGAGGTACCGTTCTCGGTGACGTAGATGGGCGGGTAGTTGTAGCGCTTGGAGAGCCAGACAAGGAGGTTGCGGAAGCCCTGGGGGTTGGGACGCAGCCAGAAGGACTGGGTCTCGGGGCCGATGTTGTCGCCGTTCTTGGACTCGAAGAGGCACTCGAGGTTGCCGAGGAAGTCGTCCTCCTCAGGAGGGGTGGTCTTGTGCTTGATGTAGTTGGCGGTGTAGTGGTTCATGCCGTAAAAGTCGTTGGAGCCCTTGACGAGGGCCAGCTCCTCGGGGGTGAACTCGGGCAGGCGGTCGCCGAGCTGCTTGCGCATAGAGTCAGGGTACTTGCCAAAGTAGATGGGGTCGGCGAACCAGGAGATGGCGAACTCGATCTTGCGGTCGGAGGCCTCGACGTCCTCGGGGTCCTCGGGGTCCCAGGGGTAGGTGGCGTCGCCGTTGAGGGTAATGCCGATCTGGCCGCCGTTGGTGGGCTTGAACTCGTCGCGGTAGACCTTGACGGCACGGCCGTGGGCGACGAGGAGGTTGTGGCCGACGATCCAAGGCTCGCGCGCCGAGTCGCCGACAGCAGACTTGCTGCGGTCGGATGTGTGACCGGGGGCGAAGAAGCCGCTGCTGTAGCCAAGGATGGAGGAGCACCAGGGCTCGTTGAAGGTGATCCAGTTCTTGCACTTGGGGATGGCCTTGAACATGACGCGGGCGTAGTGCTCAAAGTCAAGGGGGAACTCCTCGCGGTTCAGGAGGCCGCCGTAGCGCTTGTCAAGGCCATCGGGGAGATCCCAGTGAAGAAGGGTGATGAAGGGGGTGATGCCGGCGTCGAGGAGGTCGTCGACGAACTTGACGTAGTGGTCAATGCCGGCCTGGTTGATCGGGTCGTTGCGACCGCCGACGGGGATGATTCTGGACCAGGCGATGGAGAAGCGGTAGCTGTTGGCGCCAACGGACTTGAGCAGAGCAATATCCTCGGCAGTGCGGTTGTACGAGTCGCATGCGACGACGCCGGAGCTGCCATCAGCGATCTTGCCAGGGATGGCACAGAAAGTGTCCCAGATGGAAGGGCCACGACCGTCTTTCTCGGCGGCACCCTCAATCTGGTATCTGTGGGGGGTAAGGTAGCAGCGTCAGCAGGGTCCAGCAAGGCGTTCGCTTATTAGGGACGAGGAAGAGAGAGAGGGGGAAGGGGGGGGGGGGGGGGGGGGGTAAAGATGAGAGTGGGGGGATTGGGCTTCGCAGGCGGGAGAGACGGGATGGAGGACGACGAAGGGTGGTGGAAAGGTGCCTGTTAGTCGTCCGGATTGGGATGTCGGCGGGAGACGGCGCGAACATGCATGGTGACAACGCCCAGGGATTCAGGACGTGGCCCGCGATGGACCTGCTGGTGAGGCGGGGTCGATGGCGAAGTGAAGCAAGTACGTACGAAGCAGTGGCAAAGCCCCAGAGGAAATCGCTGGGGAGAGACATGATGAGCGGGGCTGGTAGGAGTTCCTGCAAGCTGTTTGTTGTTGAAATTTCGCTCTTCAGGCAGTGGTGGTGGGCTGCGGACCGAGTACTGGCAAACAGGCTGGAAGTTGAGGGATGATTATAATGATGAGGGGTGAGGTTTCGATGATGTGTCGTCCCGGCAGAAAGCAGCGACTCAGCAACAAGTGAATAGCCCTGATGAAACAAATGTCGAGTCGGTTCGGGAGGAGGATGGCGGAGAAAGGGGACAAACAGACAGGGCGACTAGACCGAGAGGCGGGTTGAACATACGGGAAGGGAGGTGCTGCCACGATACTTATAAAGTGCGGGCAAGGGACGGAAGGGAAAAAAGCGGTGGGATCGAAATGCCATTTTCTACGCACGCCGCGCTCCTTGGATGGGAATGAGATACTTGGACGACCTTGGCAGCTTTAGGCAAAAAGCGAGGTAGATACATGGTCATGAGGATCCGTGGTAAATAGACTGGTCTGCCAGGATGCAGCGTCCAGAGATGGGACAAACACCCGCAGACGAACGACGGACGACGACATGGGACGAGTGCGCGGATGTGGATGTGGATGTGGATGCAGGATAATGATTCGCAGCATAGGTAGTCAATCTGGCACCCAGGACGTCTCCAGAAATTCTCCCGTGTCGGACCGTCGTCACCGAGGAGCTGAGACTGGACATGGCCCGAAGAAGACGGCGTTTGATAGGTGGATAGGTACCTATGTAGTAGTATGAGTTGGAGTTGTTGGAGTACCCGAGGGACAGGTATCGATACCCATGTTTGCTTCGCAATGGAAACCCTCCGACGCAGTACAAGTAAAGTACTTCAGCACCCATGAAACATCTTGGCAAGAAGAAGGTAATAATGTACATGTCCTGGTTGACTTGGCCACGAGACCCGCCATTTCCGCCCTGCTGCCTTCGCCGCCGCTGTTAATGCTGCTATTTAGGAACAAGCTACCCATCTTTCTTTCGGGTGTAGTCGCGGCAAACTCAAACGTACATGTGTCCGTTCTTCCCGGTACCTTGTGCCCGGTCGTGCGCCTCTTCGTAGTATTAGTGGTAGAGCTTACAGATGCAGATACAGATACCGTACACACTGGATAAATCCGACTTTAGGTGTGGATATGGGCTAACGGCAAGGGGTATCGCGGCCGCTGAATAGGGGTTGGCGTGCTGGCAGAAACAGGGATCTGCATCGTGAATATCGTGGGTTAATGGGTTGGCGAAGTTAATCGTAGATGGGCTGGCTGGCTGGCAAGTGGGCAAGTGGGTGGATTGACCGCCTTCCTATTTGGGTTAGCGTAAGGGCCGCCACTATCCCCTTTGCCGGTAGCCCATATCCACACCTAAAGTCGGATTTATCCAGTGTGTACGGTACAGGGGGGACTAGCGGCACAATGTGTTACTGGGCCAGGGGCGCCTTTCGCTACCCCGCCATGGGGTCCCCTTTTTTCTTTTTCTTTTTTTGCCTTTTTTTTATACTTTTTCCTAATTCCCTCGTCTCCGCCGCTAAAAAAAAAAAAAAAAAAACACACGACGGCCCGTCTTTCCGAGAGCTCACGTCTTTCTTCTGCCCAGCCCTCGCAAGAGCCGAGTCGAAACAAGAACATTCCACGATCTCTCCCCACCTGACGATTTCCTCGACCGTCTCATTGGGCGTCGACCTGCATTCGGAACCAACATGAGAGGCGCTAGAAGCTCTGCAGCCACACTTCGCACGCAACACACAAACATATATGCCCTCCTCGGCATCCTGGCGGCGGCGGCAGCGGCATGCATCCAACGGGTGCCCTCGCCAAATCCTCGGCCGACGGTTCGCGCTTCATCCATTGGACATGGTACAAGTTTTGTTTTCACTGTCTGGCTGCTTCGCCAGGATCGGCTGGTCGCAGATCTGCCTTATACATATGTTTGATCACCTTCTTGTACCATGCAGCCGCTCGCATAAGGCGAAAAGGGAGGGGCTACGGGGAATTCTCCCGATGTTCCCTAATCTCCCTGACGCCAGGTAAGCAGCCACCTTGGAACCATCACCACCACCTCCAACTGCCAGACACATGTCCGGGTCCTACCATCTAGCCCCCCATCGGTTTCGGTGAGCGGACGTCGGACAGGAATCTGCTCCGCAACGTCTACGCGCCGACCACCCCCGGCTTCATATCAGCGCTCTGATATAGGTAGGTACGTAGGTGGACAATACGTCGACTGAACACTGAACACCTGGCATCAACATCAGCCCCAACCCGAAATGTTCTGGCTCTCCTTTGACGCCGCGACCATGCATCCTTGAGTCGGGATACGACGTCAACGTGTGGCTGGCACTAATATGAAGGCGCAGTCCGCACTCTCAATTCCGGACCCCCCAAAACCGCCCAGCTGCATTCTTGTCGCCTTCGTTTGCGCGACTTCCAACACGCGAGTATCACATGAAGAACAACCGATTCATGCTTGCTCGGAAGGCTACAGTCGTTTTTTTTTTCCTTTCCTCTTCAGGGATGCCCTTGTTACGCCATCGCTTCTCCTCTAGTCTTCGGCCGGCGAAGCCGTTTCAGCCGGATGGCGGGTCCGTCTTATCGAGCCAACGAGCCTTCGGCCCCAGTCACCGGGAGCTTATTATTGCACCTCAAAAAGCTGCAAAACACAACGCGCGGTTAATCTCCGGAGCTTTCTTTGCACATATCATCATTGACGCATCTATGTAATCAGCCTCATCTAGCTGCCTCATCTAGCTACTGTTCTCATCGTGGGCACTTCAGAGTTGCGCATCTCTGCCCCGCTGGGTCCGCGTTCCCCTTTTCCCTTTTGATCTGCGGTGTTTTTTTATCGGACCTCATACCCTCCGCTCCCTCCGCGGCTCGATCCACCCGTGCCGACATATTACCGCATCGACGCACTTCTGCAGCATTTCACCCACGCCTTTCAGTGCATACCGTTGATCGTCCGTCCAAAGTTAAAAAGGCCGTTCAGGAGCTACCCTTATAGCTCACCGAGGTGTGCGGAAGCCGGGACGAAGGTGAGTCGGCCCAGTCCAAGCAACCCCGGCCTCGTTGCTACCCGCCATGTTATTGTGATGCACGACATGGGCAGGGCTCACTGCATGGTGTCGCCAGCCGCATCATCTCGGTCCTCCATCTTGCGTTTTCCGGGAAGGCTAGTCGTCATGTCCACATCTTCGGCCGTTGGGGCCACGCTGTTGGCATCGTCCGAGTCAGTCCATTCCACAATCTCCCACTCGACCCTGATCTTCCCGTCGTTGCCGTGATCAACGACTTGGCTGCGACGCATGCCACCCAAACGGGTCCCCTCGATCAAACTCTCAAACCACGGGATGCCACGGGTTTCCCTTCCAATTACTGTGGTTGTTGTCGGGACTGCGGGCTGCTGTTCCGCCTCTTCGAATTCGGGGATCAGGCCCAGATCTTCCAGATCTCTCAGATCCTCGCCTCGGAGGCTGGCCAGCGTCAGATGGATGTAGTCGGCCTCGGTTTGGGGCCGTTCGGTCCAGTAGGACAGAGGTGTGCCGCAGAAGCCGCAGAAGTACCGCTTTGACGGATGGTTCGGCGAGGATTCAAAGACACGGCGGATTGTCGAGTGCTTTTCGTCCGGGAAGAAGGCATGAGTCGAGCTGCGATACCATGACAGCGGCACGCGGATCATGGCGGCCAGGGGGGTTGCCAGAGGGATTCCTGCGCATCAGACCATGTTTAGCTTCCAAATGTCCGCTCGTCCGCAAAGGCGAGACATGTCATTCACTTGCAGAAAGATTATCTTTCAGAAACACCCGCAAGCGAGTTTGATGAGAACGAGGTAGATGCAACCTACTGTGCATAGAATCCGTGTGGAAGAGCACCTGGGCTCTCTCGGTGGTACTCTGGGGGACATCGATGATGTAACTGTTGCGCCCGCACTGACAGCCGCCGCTCAAGGCACGTTGCAAGCTGCTCCCGCTCATGTTTATTGTTAGAATTCCCTGCTAATTCAGAAAGAAAGAAGAATTGATGATGATGATGATGATGATGATGAACCGTTTGGATTTCGCTTCTGGATTGCTTGGGACTGCCAGACAGAAAATGTAGGGAAGGATCGATCGACAGCGTTCAAGTGGTTGGTCTTGATGACGCTAGAGGTAGTTGTTGAATGTTTTGTTTGCCCCGTTGATCGCTACCCTCCAAAGCTGCAGAAGGTAGGCGGGTAAGGTTGCCAAGCGGGCAAGCTCAGATCAGTCGAAGCTTCCAGGTGAGCCCAGCATCCGCCGCGTCCCACACCAAACCACGCACGCCCCGGTGAGTGACCTTCCACAAGGCAACCCCGGCTGGCAGTGGACGGCAAACTTCCCCCTCCCACCCGTGCGGGACTTTTACGATACAAGTAAATCACTGCCTGCCTACCTGTCTACCTACCTATGTTGAGTACCAAGCTTGTTATGTGCAGGCATCAGCTGATCTCCCGTCTTGCTTCACAGCGCAGTGGCCCTCCCCCGCCCCACCAACCCCCGCCTGTCGCGGGTAGCCTTCTGCGTGGGGCACTTCCGTCATGCGTGTGGTCTCCCGGCGTCTTGTGCTTTCGGGCAGAGCTTGCTTTGCTTTTCTTCTCGAGAAAGGTTGGACGCTTGGGACGACGCCGGTTTTCAAGAGTCTGGTTGATGATGCTTTCCCCCACCTACCAAGCAAACCTAATCCCAAGTTTGCCAAGGACGGGTTCAGCCTGGATGTGGGAGGGTTGATGATTGTCCAGCAGGATGCTTCTCTGTCATCACCAGCCCGGAAGGTAGCACTCAGGGAGGAGGGATAGCCATTCCATCCATCATTACACTACAAAAACACAAGCGATGAAAGAAAAAAAAGAAAACCCCCAAGACGAAACAAGCCTGTCACTTCGTGATGCCGTAGTCCCGTCTCCCCTTAGTCCGGCCAAGCTAGCTGACGTTCGTGGGAAACAACGCGCCTTCGGCCCCCATGTCCAGCCCGTCTAGCATCGCCATCTCCTCCTCGTCGAGCGCGAACCGCCACACGTCGGCGTTCTCCCTGATCCTCGTCACCTCACCACTCTTGGGTAGCGGCACGAGACCCCGCTGGAGGGACCAGCGGACCAGCACCTGCGCCGCCGTCACGGCAGCTGCTACTCTTCCCTTTGTGCCTGTGCCCGTGCCTGGCTGTCCGCCGCCACCGCCGCTCGGTGCCTCGTCTCGGTCCTGTAACCGATGTCGGACCCGTTCCACGACGGCAATTAATACCGGGTCCGCCATCCGCCGACCGCGCGCGAGCGGGCTGTACGCCTGCACGACAATGCCGTGCGCGTGGCAGTACTCGACGAGCTCCCGCTGCTGGCACCACGGGTGGATCTGCTTCCCTCATAAATCTCACCGTCAACAAAGCTAGGTCCGGGGGGGGGGGAGGCGGAGACCCGTACGAGGAGGGGGAGGTTCACCTCGATCTGGTTCACACACGGCGGCCACACTCCTGCATACGCCTTCATCTCCTCCAATGCCCCGACGCCGAAGTTGCTCACCCCGACCGCCCGCACCCTCCCTTCGGACCTCAACCTCCCCAGAGCGGCCCAGAGCTCCCTGCGCTCCTCGACGGGCCTGTGGACGAGGAAGAGGTCGACGTACCGGTCCCCATTGACGTCATCATGATTGTCGTCGCCAGCGACCCGTTGCACGCTCCGCAGAGCGCTGCGGTACGTCCTCCCCGCGCCGCCGTTCCAGCGGCCGATCTTGGTCGTCAGAAAAATGTCCTCCCGCTTCGTGGGCGCGGTCCCGTCGGTTTGTGACCGCTGCTGCTGTAGGTACTGCTTGACGGCTCTGCCCACCTCCGTCTCGTTTCCGTAGAGCTGCGCCGTGTCGATGTGTCTGTACCCCGCCTCCAGAGCGGCGAGGCACGCTCGGTAGCACTCCTCGCCCCGAAGCTGGTAGACACCGAGTCCGACTCGCGGCATGGTAGCCGTCGTGCCCGGCAACATGACTCTTTCATCCATAGCGCCTGGTTTCACTCCGTGGAAGCGGAATTGATAGAACCAATGTTCCACAGCTGTTGCCACTACGTGGCTGCATCTCACAAAAGCGGTTTGACTCACACCTCCGTTTAGGCGTCTAGGCAGACTTGCTTTGACCTACCCCACTTGTGCAGACAGAGGGCGCCTAGGGGACACATGGTGGACGCAGATGCAATCAAGAGAGCTTGAAGAAGAAAAAATTATTTGGTATTGTAAGAAAAGAACCCTCCTACCTGCTTTGGCCCGCATTCCTCTCACGATTTCTTCCTGAATATTTACTTCTTTTGGTTCGGCTCCACGATGGCCTGTCGGTCAGCGCAGATCAATGATCATAGTCTTACACGTGTCGTCCGGTTCAGAAAAACGCCCATCAACATCCTCACGCCATTCAAAAACTCCAATGGAGATGAGGCAATTAGCCCGTCTTCTTCTTCTTCTTGGGCCTCTCCTCCTCCTCCTCGTCTTCCTCGTCCTCCTCGGCATCGTCGTCGGCATTGTCAACGTCGCTCTCCTGGCTGCCGGAGCCCGAACTCTCGTGATCACTGTCGAATTCTTCCGCAACATCACTCTCGCTCTCGGCGCGGAAGTCCTCGTCGACACTCTCCTCGTCTTCGTCGGCCGAACCACGGTCAGCCTTGGCGGCGCCGACAACCTCCTCCTCTGAATCGTCCATGGCCTGCTCACGAAGGGCAGCGGCGATCAAGTTCGACTCTTCATCGATCTCATTCTTGACACGCAAGCCCTTCAGTCTGAAGAACTCCTCGAGCCCCTTAAGATCCTCGCGGTTGATGTTGCTGAACTGAGATGAGCCGGCACCGTTCTTCATCTGCACGGTGATGTCAAAGGTCGAGAGCGCAGACACGGCGCCGCCGACGCGGGAGAACGTAATGGATGCCGTCTGCTCATAGGCAATGTATGTTGCAGGCTTCGGCACGAACATGAAAGCCTTCTCCAAGCAGTACAGGAAACCCTCGCTGGCCTTGATGGAGCACTTGATACCGAACTGGTTACGGTGACTGGTCAAGGTTAGCGTGGGGCTGGTTAAGAGGGAATGCGGGGTACAACGTACGTTTGAAAGTCCTTGGCTGGCGTCGTGATCTTCTTGTTGGCGAGTCCTCTAAAAATGTAAGTGATAACTTGGTGGAGGGGCTGCTCGTAATGAGGCTGGAGCCTGTCCTTGTATCGCTCCTCTATTTGTTCTTCGGTGAGGTTTAGATCGATTGTGACCTCTTCGTCCTTCTTGAACTGCATAACGATGAAGGGGTATCTCGTCTGACCCTGGCGCAGGGGCGGGTCTAGGCCAACGCATAGCAAGACGTGGGTCTCGTCCGGCTTGGGAAGAACCATGAACTTCTTGATGGCGTCGTACTGAATTTTGTAGTCGTATGTCTTACCACGGAGACGGAAAGACGCATCGTACATGTCGATATCGAAGCGTCCTCTGTTGACATGTCAGCTAAGGGTCAACCGAGACAGGCAACTGACCAATGCACACGTACCTGGGTGTAAGGTGCAGAATATCCAAGAAGGTCGCGATAGTATCGCCCGCGGTCTCGCCAATCTCGGCCTTTTCCATCAGAGTGTCGTAGAAGAGTGTGACGGCGTTCTTCTCTTCCTCACCAGCACCAGCGTCGCTGCCGGCATCGTCGCCCTCTGCTTCCTTCTTGGCGGTTCCAGGGATGTAAAAGCGCATCTCAACGAGCTGATCCTTGCCGGCTCCAGCCTTCTTGCCCTTTCCTCGCGCGCCGCCTAGGTGGCCATTTGTACCGGTATCGTTCTGGTCCGTCGGGGCAGAGAATTCGACCGCGACTTCGTTGCGACCTGCCAGGTTGGTATTTGAGATCTCGGAGTAAGGGATTTCGAAAGCAGGTCGGTTCTGGACGTTGAAGGAAAGCTCGGCCTTTCCGAAGTCGGCCTTGCCCCAGTTCCATCCTCTCAGGGCGTGCTCCTTGTTCTCGAGGGCGGTGCTGTACCAGTTCTTGAAAATCTTTGCAAGGCGCTCGTAGTCCTGCGTACCGGGTGTTGCAATTAGCTTGGCCTCCCCCTGCTTACTGAGTAGGTAAGGGACGCGTCGTTACCTCTTGCTGGAATCCATCGAGTTGGATGATACGCGAGTCTCGGTTGAGGATCTTGATCTCGTAGCCCTTGGCAGCTCGACTCCACTGCGCTGAGGCGATGTTGCTGTGGTCAAGGGTAAAGGTGTCGCCACCGCCGGCAGGCTTCCATCCGAGGCCGCTCTCGGCGAACCTGCATTTGCCGCTCTCCTTGGATAAGTCCAGGTAGATGCTGTCGAAACTCTCGCTACAAGGAGGCATCCTGTTAGCCACCGCAGTTTGATAATGGCAAGACAGCTCTGAATGCGCGTGATGACGATCGGGAAGATATTGTGTTGCGCAAGTTTGTGGCGCAGAAGAAGGGCAATCACCAGGACGGGTGGTTGCAGGGTGATGATATCTGTGCAGGGTAAGAGCAGAGCTCGAGGTGGGCACTCACATAGCTGCCATGGTTGCCAACGAGAGATCGAAAAGCTAGGTGCAATGTGCGTCGAGGCGGGCGGGCGGGCAAATTGTGCTGTAGATGGAGCGGCAACTGGACCAAAAAGGTGAGTGAGCGATGTCCGGCTCGGGTTGCGGATAGTCTGGACGAGGTGGAAGGGATGGTGATGGCGGTTGCTTAGAGGGTTGCCAGTGATAAAATTTCAGGCATTGGGTTCAACGCGGCGCTTCTCTCCTTGTCGCGCAAGGCTTCAGGCGTGGTCGGTGGCATGGCGACGCGACTTTCTGTTAAGTGGCAGTGGGCCCGTGCACTACCTTGACTAAGGCAATGAACGAATGGGTGCTTCGCTTCACCTCACGACGTGCGCTGTTACAGGTACATACAGCCTGTATGTACCTGTAATGTATGATACAGGTTAGGTACACTAGTCCTGCCGGGAGACCTGGTTATGTAATCACATATCTTCCATATGCGGCTTAGCGTTCAGAACCCCAACTTACATGGAAGTAGCCAAAGGTGGGGTAATTTCTACCGAGGACAATCGGCTGTTAAACAGGTAGGTAGGTTGAAGCTGGGGCACGAGCTAGAGAAGGGAACTGTACCTGCACGGTCGAGTGTAAAGTGTCTCAAACAGCTAGGCCATCCAATTGGTGTAGACATGCCTGGTAACCGGGTAAGGTGGTAATTATTAGTACGTCCCTCACTGGGGTGGCCCGCACGTATGTTCGCTGTTGCCGGAACCTCTACTTCTTCTCATTCCTTCCCCATCTGCAGTGCTTGCTTGTGCTTGGGGCAACGTCATTTTCCGATCAAAGCGATTTATTAACCTAGGCGCAGTCCCGCATCCATCCATCTCTTATATCTGTAGATTGCTACTCTCTTGTTCCTTGACTTCTCTAAAGGCCCTAGCTACCGTTGCCATGTCCAGCCCTCCATCTCGTCTCAAAAATATACTCGGACACTTTCTTTCGTCTGCACCGAAGAAGGATGAGCCTCAACCAAAGCACCATATTCACCAACTTTCCCCGACATTCTTTCTCGAGCGTGCCGCAGCGATAGAACCAGATGCTGAGGCCATTTTCCACGTAACGGCCAACGGCCAAACGTTGCGACGGACTTACACGGAATTCGCCGACAGAGCACGTGGTCTGGCTTACTATCTCAAGAAACACGGCTTCAAAAGGGTTGGCATCCTGGCGCCTAATACCCCAGCTTTTCTCGAGTCCATTTTTGGGATTGCTGCTGCTGGTGGGGTCAATGTGGGTGTCAACTACAGACTGAAGCCAGATGACATTACCTACATATTCGACTTTGCCGAGGTTGACTCCATCATCGTCGATCGCGAGTTCGTCCCTTTGCTCGATGAGTTCAAGACAAAGCACCCAAATGTACCCTTCATTGTCGACACTGACACTGATGCCACTGAGGGAGAACTGAGTGGTCCCTTTGATGATGCAGTCTTGGAGGGGCTGCAGTATGACAGTCTCCATGGTCAGGGATGGGCAGGACTACACTCTCAGTGCGGCAATGAGGATGATATGCTCGCCATTCCGTTCACCTCAGGGACAACAAGCCGTCCCAAAGGTGTCGTGTACACCCACCGAGGAGCCTACTTGGCCGGTATGTGTCTGCCGTTTGTCCATTGTCTCCATGCCCGCCTACTATTTTAATGCCTATGTGTTGTGGTTGATATCCGCTGATGATTGATGCTTTTGACAGCCATCGGAAACGTCATTGAGTCGGGATTGAACTATCACACTGGACGCTGTAGATACGTGAGTAGCGATTAGAAGACCCAGCTTCCTGCACTCCTGATGCTGACCACGCGCCCTGGCGATGTAGCTATGGACCCTCCCCATGTAAGTCATGACCTGTTCCGGCCAGATAGGGCTCTGCTAACTCGTCAAAGGTTCCACGCTGTTGGTTGGACTTTGTAAGAGGCTACATCGTCATCTACCCCTATTCTTATACTAATCTACGTTAGTCCATGGGCGGTGACGGCAGTACGTGGCACACATGTCTGCCTAAGGAAGATTGACTATCCTCTCATCTGGAAACTCCTCAAGGAGGAAGGCGTCACTCACTTCAACGTAAGCATCACCGGTAAAGGCATTAAACTCATTGAAGCTCTGACACAGTCTACGCAGGCGGCACCAACTGTCAATACTCTCTTGTGCTCCGCAAAGGAGGCGGAGAAATTACCTCACGAGGTTCGGGTAACCGTGGCAGCCAGTCCGCCGAGCGCGCATCTTTTTGAGCAGATGGTAAGTGGATGTGCAGAATCCCGCGACCTGTGTCGGCATGGAGCTGAAGCAGACAGACAAACTTGAACCTCTTCCCCGTCCACGTGTATGGAATGACCGAGACGTATGGCCCCATCACCAAAGGCTACCATATGCCATCGTGGGAAACCCTCCCAACCAGCGAGAAGTATGCCAAGATGGCTCGCCAGGGCCACGGGTTCGTGACAAGTCTCCCAATTCGTGTTGTCAAGACGGAACAACCGGAAGGTGTTCTCGTTGACGTAGCAAAGGATGGCAAGGAGATTGGCGAGATTGTATTCTTCGGCAACATCTGCGCCAAGGAATGTAAGTCTTATTTCAATTCCCATCTGGGGGGGAATGGTTATAGTAGACTTATTGTTAAACTTTGTTCTTCATCTCCTTTTTCTGTAATTCTAATTGTTCCACCAATTACCTTGGCAGTTTGATTTAACATATTATAACTAGATTACAAGGACCCCGACGCCACCAGAAAGTTATTCGATGGAGGCGCGTTGCATTCGGGAGATCTGGCGGTGTGGCACCCGGACGGTTCGGCCCAGATCCTTGATCGGGCAAAGGACATCATCATTTCGGGTAAACAGTCTCGTGCTTCGGCATTCTGTTGATACTAACGAAGCTCTAGGAGGCGAGAACATCTCCTCGGTGGCCCTCGAGGGCATGCTCGTCCAGCATCCCGACCTGCTCGAAGCGGCCGTTATCGCAGTACCCGACTCTCACTGGGGCGAACGACCTAAAGCCTATGTGACGGTCAAAGAAGGCAAGGCTCTCAAGGGAGAGGACCTGATATTGTGGGCGAAGCACCAGAGCAATATTTCCAAGTTCATGGTGCCTCGCGAGGTCGAGGTGGTCAATGAGCTTCCCAAGACTAGCACGGGTAAGCTGAAGAAGAACGTTCTCAGAGAGTGGGCAAAAGGGCGTAAAGAGTAATGCATGTGGAGGCAAAGACTTTCTTCGGCGTGTTATATGACGCTGTGGATAATAACCCCGGAGGTTGGTGGGTTGAGAATATGGATTTCGAGAATATGGATTTCGGAGAGTGCATAGCCCAGAAGCAAGATAGATGGATAGAGAATGAACAGGCCAGCTGGCCCAAATCGTTAACTGCGCCCTGTCACATTGGAGGCCACCCCTGGGATACTACAATGCAGCCCGTTGTAACATTCAACCATTGTCTTTTGTCACCCACCCCCCTCTCCTCCCCCCTGTTCATTGCCATCGTTTCTTGGATGCCGTTCTGTGAGACCTGCAAATATACGTGCTAATCTGAGCCTAGAATCGCAGGTAGGTAAACCAAAAGACTTTGTCTGTACTCGACGCTCAACAGCAACATGTCACTAAGACACGGGGTCGGTATCTATTGCGTGTCCTGTGCAATTGCATTAAGCGTACTTGAGGGTGGGAAAGAAGGTCGAGGGATTTGGGCCGTGTGAGCGGGAATAAGCCCCATACAAGTCACCTCCGACGAGGTAGGACCACCCGCCGGCCTTCGTTCGAGAGTACAGAAGCACTCGAAGTAATGAACCAACTACCCATACTTGACGACCAATATGGACCTCGACATATATGATCAGGTTTCCTTCCAGCCACAAATAATGAGACCACGGATCGAGATAGCATGCCACATGAAATCTTCAAACATTAACAAGTAAAATGGCACCCGACGACAATGTACTTCAGTCAGCCCGATCAAATTTCATGGATCGGCGCATGACTAGGCAAATCAAGCCCTAAGACGAGGACGAGAACGGAAGCAATAGCCGAGGTCCTATAGATGAAGAGACGGAAACACGCCACGAAACTCGTCCTGTGGACAGCAGATAGAGAAGGGACCTGAGCTTCTTGGCCACCCCGAGCACCTCCCACGGTGACGGAAAGGGTTGGGACCGTTACGAAGCTTGTCAGCCTGACCAACGAGGGCAGAGATACAACCCACCCCGGTTCCCCATAGGCCGAACCCTGGGCCTTGACCCGTGTCCAGAGGGAGCACAAGGGGGTTCTGCAGGATAACATACAGACATAGGTAGCCAAGGCAGCCCATGGATCGCTAACTCTAGCACGTCGACATGACTCCCGCTGAGTACAACCTTGCAATGGTCCCCCCGTCAGCCGCGGAGAAAAGGGGTTCTTCCCTCAAAACCGAGATCATTGCGCTGCTGGCTATGGTCTCATCAACAGATCAAACCCGGGACCACCCAATACACGCATATTCCAACTAGAAACCCTCATGCCCGGAGAGCACGAGAGGATGATGCATGATAATCTAGCTAGGGCTGTCGCCTTCCCAAGCCGCATCACCGCCTAATCAACAAGAGACTTTGGGGGTTCTTCCGACCTCAAGACCAAGCAAAGACCGTGGCTAACAGTATGACGGGTGGGGATGGTGAAAGAAGACCGCCTCGACACTTGTCAGTCCACTCGTACTTGAGCAATTGTAGTCAACCTAACCACCCCCCTGATACGATCCTCCGGGATTCATGACCACTTGAGTCAGACATCCAACAGGTCTTTTTTTTCTCACCCAAGATATGATATCGCTGTTCATAGATATGACGGTGAGCAAGGATTCTCTTCTATTCTGGACTGACGTATTAGCGGTTGCTCTCAGCGCCTGGCGAAACCGTAAATCAAGCCAAGAAGAGGGAATTTTCCCTCAAAAGAGACTGGTCAAAACGCAGACTGACAAGGCCAGCTGCATTATGCAGGCTACTGTGGGTATAGCTGCGTCTACAACGAGGCAATTTCAGGCGCACGCACAAGTCGCTGCCCAGGATTGGACCAGACAGTCCACGTAGGTGCTGCACGAATCTTGGGGGCTTCCCGTGCCTCATGACGCCCTTGTCGGCCAGCGACCGCGGTTCCCTTGAGCGGCGAAGCCGAGCCCACATAGGAGCCGGCCTATCGACTGGTCGGTGTGTTGAACATGGCCTCATAAAGCCCGCCTTGACCCCTCCTCGAGGAAAGGGGATTAGGCCAAGGGGCCGCCTCAAGAACGTCAGCGACAGAACGAACGTGAGAACTGACAGACTTCAGTTAAAGGGAGGAAGAAGTCGCGGTGGCAGGTGGTGAGTTACTAGACTCACCCCGGCTGGTAAGTCAAACCGGAGAAAGCAGTTGACTTTGAGATCAGACAAGAAAAAAGGAGAAGGTTGAACGAAATCAAAACAAGCAGACAACGGAGGCTATCGTTGACTGAAGGGGACCACGAGCTCGGTGCGAATGGTGGCGCGATGAAGAACTGAGGGAGAGAGGGGAGGGAGGGAGGGAGGACCTGCCCCCCTGGACAAGCAACGGACAGCTTGCTGTACAAATAAGGAGACGAGGAGACACTAACTTCCCCGGCCATATAGATCGAGATCTCGCAAGGAACGCCAACACCGACGGCAGACCATTTATAAACCGAGGCATCCACCAGAACCAATGGGCAAGACACGATACAGCCAGGAAAGACTTCGTCCGGGCTTTGTTTGGTGTGCCTGCGCCCCCTGCGTCGCAGCAGTCGTTATTATCATTTTTCGTTAGCGACAGCCCTGGAGTGGAGTGACTTTGTCATAGATCCAGGCCACGCCGATCCTCCGATCGCCGGCGTCTTAGGGCCGGGCCACATTGCACTCGCATCCCGCCGACGTACCATACCAGGCCAGACTTCGATAGTGCCACTGATTCGGTTCACTTGAGCCGCCGTCGCAGTCGGCTGACCCTGTTGGTCCCCTACTCCTCGAGAAGAGCGGAGGCCAGAGTCACTCCACGGGAAGGGCACATGGGCGAACTCGCGTCACAAGTTGTCTCCCGATTGCCCACTGTTTCCTGTCAGATACAACAAGAACGCTGTGGCGCATGGTCTAGAGAACTATCCAGAGACTTGCTTAGCTGATCTTAACGGTAACCTGCGTCCACTGGGATTGCCTGGCCGGACGCCTTGCGGAGTCTCCTAACCTTGGCTGGCCTGCTCGCCGTTGCCCGAATTTGGCCCCTCGTGAATCGGAGGCCTTTCCTCAGGTTTGAGTCGATAGTGGCTACGGGAATGAGGTCGAAGCTTCGAAAACTCAGACATAAAATTGTATAAATCACCATCGGCTTTGTGTTGCTTTGGAACCGGACGATATGACTCGAAAGGGGGGTTCTCGAGCCGAAACCAAAACCCCTCGACACCACCCGCAAAACGATACGATGGACCATATGCCAAACAACGGCAACCCTTTCTACGAGTATTTCGTGGATGATCCCGAAGTAAGTAGGACAATGCCATGCCGCGCATCAACTCGCATTTTCGACTGGTCCCTTCACGAGGCAATATATTGCCATCAGGATGAGGGCTAGTCTCTCACAGCCGGTTCAATCTGGCGAATCCTTCCTTCATAACGCCTATTTCGCTGAATATACGTGACGCAGGAGACGGCGAAAGAAAGAAAGCAAGACCAAGTGGTTGCAAGTGGGCATGCAACGCCATCCCGCAGCATTGAGACGAGCCAACCCCTCCCGAAAGTTCGGTGATTTTCCAACCTTTTCATATTTGGACAGGAGGGGGGATGTTCGTAAAGCTCGTTCCAGAGAAGACGGTTATATGTGTGGGCGGCTGGCGAAAGAGGCCTAAGGAAGCCGAAAGTTCACGTGTCATCCATAATAAGGTGACACATCCAGCAGCTGACAAGACAAGATGACGATGAGGTTGGGGGAAGAAGAGAGACGGCCGTTTTCGAATGGCCCATTTTCTGCGGAAGAGGGAGAGAGAGGGAGAGAAGAAAGGGGAAGAGTGAAAAAAAGAGAAGAAAACAAAGTCTGACCACTATATCAATTAGCAGATGATGGCATCGACGCCGATGTCCCCGCACTTCCCTCCCGAGGTTTTCGGAGAGGCCTTCGACTTCGGCGACCGTTCGCACCACGCCACCCGGCCCCGTAATCAGCCCACTCTGTTGAGTGTAGGCCACAGTCCTCCCAACAACGCCTTTAACGAATCGACCACGGCCACGCCGGTCAACCAGGGCCAAGCCTTTGCAAGCGTGCAATCACGCCACCAGGTCGCAGATCTACAGCACCAATTGCAGCAGGCTCAGCTCCATCCTTCAGCCCTGGGACTGGGGTTGACGCATGCAGACTACGCTCACCAACACCAATCCGGTCCGGGGGCAACATCTTTAGCTGATCAGCAGCGTCCGTCGCCGCTACTCCATCCGCAGAGCCACCAGCAGCAGCCCAGCACATGGCTCCCACGCGAATATGGGATCTCAGTGTACCATAGGGGCCAGCAGCAACAGCAGCACGCCAGTGTCCCCTCTTCATCCTCCGCCACAGCAGCAGGCGTCAACCCATCTACCACCATTTCTGCTGCGGGAGGTCTGGGCGATAACAGCAGTCACAATATCGGCGCCGGTGGTCACTTGTACGATTTTGAATGTGCTGCACCGCCACCGGGTGAGCCGTTGTTCCTTGGCGAAGAATATGCCGACATCACGCCACTTTCCACAGCAGCACCTGCTGCCGCCGCTGCGCACCCGCAACCGCCAACAACTACCTTCGACTTCCATCCTTCGCCATGGCGACCTCGGCTCCAGGACAGCAGCTCCGTGACTTTGACGCCCAACTTTGCAGCTGTCGCCGCAGCCGAGCTGAACCACGACGCCCGAAAGCACGGTCAAGATATCATGGAGACCGACAGCGACGTCAAGGACCATTCATGGGACGACGAGGAAAGCGGCACAGTGCCGGAGGCAAGGGGCGGGGCCGCGGGGACGCACAAGACGCATACAAGGTTTCCCGGTTCTCGCAGGCAGGAGAGGATGGACAAACGCCGCGACGACGAAAATGACGACGGAGGGCCCGCCAGCCCCACGGGCCGCACCAGCATTAGCGGCCGATCGATCAAGTCGGCGTCGGGCGTCTCGTCGGCCGGGTCGAGCAGCAAAGCGGCGGTGCCGGCGCCACCGCGCCTGCGCAGTGCCTCCCGCACGTCCAAGAACCAGTCGCAGAAGCAGACGGAGACGCCCGAGGAACGGCGGACGCGCGCATCGCACAACCTGGTCGAGAAGCAGTACCGGAACCGGCTGAACGCCCAGTTCGAAGGACTCCTCCACTCCCTGCCGGAGCAGGTGCGTGGTGCGGCCAGCGCCGGGGACGGCGATGAGTCGGACCCGTCGCAGCAGGCGGACCAGGCGCGGCGGGTCAGCAAGGCCGAGGTGCTGGACATGGCGCGCCGGCACATTAAGAACCTGGAACAGGAGCGGGAGGCCCTGCACCGCGAACGCGGGGAGCTGCAGCGCAACTTGGAAACGTTGGAGAGGGAGACGGCCATTGGCAGGGACAGCCGACGGGACGAGTTCTTGGACGTCGAGGGCCCCGCCTTGGATGAGGGAGGCGCGCTGTCGTGGAGGAATGCCTAGGTGCCGATTGGCTTCCCGCGCCGGTCGTGTCTTTCTCTACCTCTGTCGCAGTCTCGCCTAGCCGACTTTCCGGAGTATGGATCGAAGCTATCTACGCTGTCTATATCGGCGGGGGGGGGTTAGGAGGGCGTGAGCCCGAAATCTCGGAGGAAATAGTGTCGGAGGGGGCAATCGGCCCTTCTTCGCCGACCGTCCGGTGGCACGCCGTGTGGGGACGGGCCATTTCTTCCCGTTCCCCCTTCCGTCTTAGTTTAGATATCGAGATTGGTCTATGAATGGGCGCAGTACGTGCTAATGTGATTCCTGTCTTCACCTCCCCCTCCCCCCTTTCTTTCTTTCTTGTTGTTGTTGTCGTTGCTATGTTTTCTCTTTTCTGTCATTCAGATTGACTTGTTGTGATTTTGTTGAACCACCTCCCCGAAACGGACGAACTACCGGCGCAGAGGAGGCCCGTTTCGACCCCAAGAGAAGAAGAAAAAAAAAAAAAAAAAAAAAAAAAAAAGGCCTGGCGTGATTGGGCAGTCATCACACGCACAACCAACACCGCATCCGGTGTGACAAGACAAAGAACTGTATGGCGGTCTGTCTGGCTTACCAGGGACCAAGCGGGCGGTGGGGGGGGGGGAGGGCGCCATTGCGAGGCGGAGGGAAGGGGGGAGGAAATGCGGGGGGATACATAGGCGATGCAACGGTGTATTTGGAGGACGGGAGGACGAAGACGGGGGTGGAGTGTTATGTTAATCTCTACGACTGGTAAGCGGCGGTAGTTCGGGGCCATTGTCCCCTGCTGACATCCAGAAGAGGGTTGTGTCATGGCCAGGTGGTTCGGCATGCAATGCACCAAATGTCACGCCGCCCGACTGGCAGGAATCGCTCTCGCACTGACTGCTCATTGCCGGCATGCCCTTCTTCGGACTGTTCGTCGTGTTATGCATGTACAAGGAGGGGGGGAGGGAGGTCGTATGCCCATCCGGGAGTCGAGGTCCTACACAACTTTTCTCTATCGTCCATGTTCATATGTCATGTGTCCTCCTGCGAGGAAGGGTGTGATGATGGACAGGCCGGCACTCGACCTCCCTCCCTATGGTATTCATCTCGCTCTTGATGATGGCCGGTCGACTGACTGACCGAATGCTCCCGGACAACAGACAGACACAGGGGGGGGGCCAGCGAGGAAAAGCGAATCAGCAAGACAATGTTTTACAAGTTTGTTGTTTGGATTATTCGGAGCCTAAACGGGGAAGGTCCTTTCAGATACGAGGGGAAAGTGCAATGAACAAAATAGTTGCCCCCCCCCCTATTTGGAACACGTTTGTAACTCTCATCTCCGCTGGTCCTTGTCCTACCCCGATGCGTGTACACAAATAAATTCATCCCAACCCTGATCAAGCACTGTTCCTCTATCTCCCCCTGATTTTTTGTGTTTTGTTTTGTTTTTTTCCCCTCTTCTTCTTTAATACAAATGTTTTTCTTTTCGAACCCTGAGGCCTCTTCTTTTTTTGTATCGTCCTTCCCTCTCCCGGTCATGAATCCATCAAATCATATCCGGCGGAGGTTTCGTGCCGATCCCTTCTGGGGTTAGTTGACACCGGCTTTCCCTCTCGCCTTGAGGTTTCTTTCTATACAACAAAAAAACAGTGATCGGTGGATAGCAGTGATGCTAGTGGTGGTAGTATATAAGTTGCCGAGAAGGAAAAAAAAAGAAAAAAGAAAAAAGAAAAAAGTCGACACATTTGACTGTCGCCCGTCGTGGTGGTAGTGGCAGTGGTGATGGTGCGCACTTTTGATATTCCCATCCTCTCCTCCAGAGATAGGTCAGTAGACAAAAAGAAAGGTTGTGATGCCGAACCGCGACCGCGGCAGTGATAGTAGGTGGTCGGGAAATGGGGTGATGGGCCCTGTTGGTCTATGCATGCATCATGTGTGCAAAAAATATGTATCGAGTCCGTGAGAAACTCCTTCAAATATGCCCCAGAAAAAACGTCCATGTCGAATCACGGCAGTCTCGAAACGCTGCCGTGAAGTGTCGGGAAACAAACAGTAAGGTGAAAATGCGCCGCTGCCTGATGTGACCCGAGACCGTTTCGCTTCGCCAAAGGCCAGAGAGAGGTGTGTGTGTGTGTGTGTGTGTGTGTGTGGAATATGAGTGGTTAAGAGAGGTATAGTAGGACATTTAGTTATATGCGGTTGCCGCAGTAGACGGGCGGGAAGAGGGCGTACTGTCCGGGAGGCGGCGGGGCGCTCAACGTTTGCGCGCGTTGGCGTTGGTGCTGCTTGGCGAACTCTCTCGTCTTGGAGAGCGGGAGGTATTCTTGAGACTGACTAGCGTCAAGACGTCCCGAGGCGACGCAAATGTCGTCGATGGAACGCGCGGCGGCCAGAGCCTCCTCGGATTGGGGGAGCGGTGTCATGATGGACTTTTGTCCCTTGGCTGAACCGAGTGCGAGCTCGGACAAATCGTCGGCGCTGAACGAGCGCGAGTGCTCGCTGCCTTCAACCTTGGTGTTCCACCCCTCAAACGTTGTGCTCCCGGTGTATCTCGTCAGCGCCGTCCACGTCGAGTTGGTAGACGCGTGACGCGCGCCGGTTGAGCTAGTCTGGCCCGAAGAGTTGCTGCCGGTCGTTGATGTGCTGGCGCGGTCTCTGGCGAACAGGCCCGGGATTTCTGTCAAGGCGGGCTCTTTGTCAAACAAAAAGTGACCCGGATTCTGGCTCGCAAGGTCCACGGGATACGCGTCCGTGTCGGAGTCGACCAGCATCTGTTGGCGGAAATCTCCGGGGATAAGGAGTGATGGTGACAGGTGAAAGCCGTGGGACTCCTTGAAGCTCGAGGCTTGCGATGCCGTCCTCACGTGAAGGTGCCCGTTTCCTCTGTAGTTTGTCTCCTTTCTGGGGTGGGAAAAGTTGGACTTCACAGGCAAAGTTGTGATGATAGGCGTGATGGCCTCGTGGCCGTTCAGAGAAGTTTGGCTGGCGGGGCTTAGTGCCGGGACGTTGTCCGCATGGTCGTTTGGTGCCGGCTTCAACCCGTCTGATAGCGGTGCTACAAAGAAGCTGTCGGCGTCAAAGGTTGCCCCGACGAAACCCTCCCTCACGAGCTCCAACGACGGGCGGTCCCATGCATAGTCGCAGTTGGCCTCGGCCTCGTGCTCGTAGCAGTAGTCGATGTCGTCCTCCCAGTTGGCTCGCTCAGAGGCCTCGACCACTTCGTCAATCTCCAAGACTTCCTGTAGGGCGTTTTGTGCAGCAAACATGTCGAAGCTGCCCAATGTGTCTGACGCGCCGCTCGTTGGCCGTTCCAAACCGTCTTGTGTTTGCGCTCGTTGTCGTAGAACAGGTACTGACTGGCTTCCTCGGAGGGATGACTGCCTGCTCATCAAGCTGCCGCGAGATTCCCCAGACGGGACGTAGCGCTCCTCCTCTTCGGGTACATCCGGCAAGGACATCTCAGAAGAGAAGCTGGTGCTAGCGGTGAGCGGCCATGCCGCGTCGTCGGGGGTTGTGATTGCGTGGGAAAACGGCGGGTCTACCAGTGCTTCCAGACCTTCGCCGGATGATGGCATACCCTGTGCGGCGACCGGAGGTTCCATGGCTTCCGCCGCCACCCCAAAGGGGGCGCCGGGTTGCTGGAAGCCGCTGCTGGTCTGGGGACGTTCCGGGCTACTGTCGATGGTGGCGATGGAGTCCTGGGAACTCGTGTAGTGCCTCGCTATCCGGCTCGATGACCTGGGCGGAGGAACGGGCGAGCCCGGAAGAATTGGTGACATGGGCTCCTCACGGATGGGTGACCTGGGTGGCCGTGGGGGCGCTGGCCGTGGCGGGCTCGAGCGAAGTTGCTCCTGAGAGCGCGCGTGTTTGACCAGTCGCCTGGGCGCTGAGGGAGGGCCTGTATGCCGTGTAAGAGTTGGCGGGCGATTGGGGGGCTCTGCACGAAGTTCGTTGGTCGGGGCGGTCTCTCGCTGCATGTGCAGCGCTTCGGACGAGAAGTTGGCAAAGTGCAGGTCTTCAACTTCGATTCCCCTGGGCTGGCCGGTGGTCGGCCGTTGGCTAGCGCGGATGGCGGAGAATTCGGTCAACAGCTCAGCACGGCTGCCCCGTTGCAGGTCCGGCAGGTGGTCCCGCTTGGTGTGAGTAACGTGTTGAAAGTTGTAGGGGCCCGATATTTGCAACTTTCGCCCCAAAGTCAGGCCGTCACCTAAGTCGTCCTGTCTTAGAGTTCTGCGGCGTCCGAAAATGGATGGGATGAAATGGTCCTTGGCTGTCGAGTATGGGCCATCAAGGGCAAGCTCACCGGAATATAAAGAAGTCTCAGAGGAACTCTGGATTCTGCTGCTCCCCCGCTTCATCTTGGCCCTTCGGTTGAAGATGGACTTGCCAAAGAGCTGCACGCTCTCTGGGCGGTCTCGGGACGGCATGTTGGAGGTTGACCGGCCAGATGAACGTCTCGAGAGGGTGATGGTTTCCAGGGTGTGCTCCCACGACCGGTCTGAGTTGAGTGAGCGCAGTGAGGACGACGAGCCAGAGGACGTGGTTGTGTGACTCCTGTGCTTGTCCACAGCCGAAGTCCTCTTCATCTGCTTGCTCAGGGCACGAATCCTTTCGGGCGATGGCGGTCCATCAAGAGCAGGCCCGAACAAATCAGTGTCGTGGTCAGGGTGGTGGTATTGGGTTGAGAGAAGAGGAAGAGGTGCTTGGTGGTGCCTGCTGTTGATGGAGGACAGCGGCGGCGAGGCATATTTGTTGCCGGTGCTGGCCCTTTCGTGCATTTGACTCGGCTTGTAAGCCGAGTAATACGGTTGTGGAGCTGTAGCCCACATCTTGTTTTCAACTTAATGCAGAGGGCGACGTTAAGCCAGGCGTAGCCCCTCTCAAGGGATGCCCTTCTTCTCCAGCGTGTTATAGATGGGTCCGAGTGAGTCGAGGCTTTATCCTGGCCTTCCTTCCTTTTTTTTTCACCTTTCCCCCCCTAAAACTGGGCCGCCTTAGATTCGAATCTTCGGGGTTTGGGATCGAGGATGTACGAGTTGGGCGTGTGTAAGAGAGAGTGTGTGAGCGAGGAAAAGAAGGTGTGTGTGTGTGTGTATATGTGTTTAGGACAGTCGGGTGCCGTGTGTGAGCAGCGCAGAAAAGGTGGAGAGAGAGAGAGCGTGTGTGTGTGTGTGTGTGTGCGAGAGAGAGAGAGAGAGCGTGCGCATGAAAAAGAACCCAGAAAACAGTAACAAACACCAACCGTCCAGCGCCTTTTTCGTCCTTTCTCTGTACGTTCAGAGAGAGCGACAGGTGACGAGAGATCAGCTAGACTGAGGAGGACGCGCCTGGGACTGGTAATATATTTAATATGGTACAGTTTTCAATGCAATATTGGCGGGGGTGGTCGGCATCCGAACATTGGGGATCCTTCAACCTCTCTCTGCTTTCTATGGGCTCTGGGCGGCAGCTAGACCAAGACCAAGGACAGAGGAACGACGGGGGGGTGGGTGACAGGGCCGCCCTTGGTGCCACTCTTGCCCTGTGCAATATACTCAAGAGTCTTGCAGAGGAGCCTAGTCCCAAAAATGCGACGCCGTAGCCTATCCCCCGTTCATCCCCTCTTCCAGGATGTTTGTTCGACAGGGGTGGAGTGAAATGGAGGGATCTGGCTCTGGAGCTGCCGTCGGTGGGGAGGGGGGGGGTGTGGTGTGGTGGTCCTGGATGCCTGGTCGTAAGGATTGAGGGGGCCTGTTGGCCTATGCGGGCGCGGTGGGTAAGAGGAAGGCAACCTGCAAGACTCTCACACAACCCTTGAAGCGAGCAGCATCTTATCCGTTGAGTCCAAGAACAGCAAAGCAGCGCAGCAAGAGGCAGGTAGCAGTGGTAGTGGTGAAGTAGTAGTGGCACCACCACCATAACGACGACGACAACGTTAACCTCCTCTTGTTTCAGTTGCTCTTCCGCTACCTATGGCGCGAGTTCTGCAGCGACAATGGGTGGGCTGGTCGTGGACGGCCTAGGGGATGCTAGCCGGGAAAACCCCGACCTTGATTATCCCTCCTCTTGGAACGTTGCAACTTTCAACCTGCAGGTTCGGCCAGCCAACAACGTTTTCCGTGCCTAGGTAGTATTTTCTTGTCACGTACCAGGACCAAGTGGATGGATGAATGAAAATGTGTGTGTGTGGGTGTGTGTGTGTGAGATAACAAGACCATCATATGCTACTCTTCGCGTTTATTTCCCCGTCACAGATGGCTGACGCGCTTTGAAAAGTCGCCATATCGGCCAGAGGAAAAGGAAAAAAAAAAAAAAAGATGATATGAGTCCGGCTTTGCATTCCGATACTCTGGACTCTGTGATTTGCAGCGCAATGAGCCTGGTCCTCAAGGTTCCGCCAGCATGGCTTGCTAATTTAATATTCCGTAGGCGCAAGGCTGGACGATTCTATACATAACTACTCAAAGTGGAGTACAATAACATGCGAGAAGTCTCATCTCATCAGCCAGTGGACGGATGTGCCTGCTTCCCCCCAAAGCGGAAGAGCTGAGCCGGGACGCTAAATGACAAATGAGAAAAATGAGATTGGAAGCACTCGACCATTTACGTATACGAAGCGTGCGATGCGAGACGACTACAAATCTGAATGTGTCCATAACCCAGGCGCCAGCCAGCAGCGGCCGTCATGCACTGGATATGAGGGGGTGTATGTGTATGTGTATGTGTGTGTAGGTAGGCAGTCATCGCTTTGGACGGCGCCGGTTGGCCGCGCCGTTCAACGCTTGCCGCCAAGGCAAAGACGGTGTACAAGAACGTCAACCCGACCATTGATGTGGACAACCCACAAAGTAGCTACGAGCCAACGTTCCACTAGTCAGTGCACTGTCCAAAGTTTCTAACTGCAGCTTGCCCTTATGCTTGTTTCGCCCGCCATCGTGGTCCACCGCACGCAAGTTTGGAGGTCTTCGTTACCTTTTGATGAGACGTCAACACGTGACGCGTTTGCTGAAATGCTCGCCCCCTTCTCACTCTTATTTCTTCATTTCCTCATTAATATGCATCCTTGGTATTTCTTCTTGGTGCAAAGCTGAGGGAGCTGGCGTCTGATGCTAGTCCGTAGCAGACGGCAGCTTGTCTCATAACTGACGTATCCGGGCCATCGTTATTCGACGAGACGGGTAGCCTGCAAAGTGCTGAAACTGCTAAGAGGGCTGGGCATTCGATAGCTGAGACGCGGACTGACGGGAAGCTGTTATTGGAATACTGTGGTACCAATCGATCTTGCTACCCCGTATAAGGGTCGAAGCAAATGCCAGGAGTATACATATGCTGTGTACTCTATACGCGCGTGATCGCGGGTGGTCGTATACGGCCGCTCATATAGTTAGTCAATTAGATGCATGGTGATCCCAAGCTAGGAAGCCATTTCTTTCGCGCTGGTTGCACGAACCAGCTGCATGTTTCTGGCAACATGGCAGAACCAAGACTGTGTTATGTCAAAGCCAGTTTGCTGATTGAGGGCCCCGGTCATCTCCAAAGACAGACAAACTTTGTGGATAATGTACGGATGGATACTGACGTCCCCTTCAAGTCGGCACATGGTGCCAAACTGGTATCCATGCCCTGTCGTGACGGAAACAAAGCAAAACTTTTGGAAGAATTGGCCAGTTTCATCCGAACACTGGCCAAACAACTTTTCGACCCGCCAGAATATTGAATTAAGGTTCCTGAGTCGTCCGCTCTAGGTACACTGCCTGTACCCAGAGTTTTGATCGACCTGCGACTCCATGCCATGTACATGTGGTGCCAGTGGCTTTAACAATTTGTTACTTTACCGTCTGAACTATTGATCGTAAACCGACATGACAATTAATAGTTACGGTCAACGGGTCCTCGCAGCAAGTAAATTATGCGTCCCGCGTGGAATGGCTTCCGATGACGCGCCGAGGACAAGTACCGATAAGAGCTGATGAAGCTGCTTGTACTGCTATCCGTATTGCCTAAATCCTCTGCAGCTTCGATCGGATCCAATAAGCCAGTATCCGTAGGGCACCCATTCTGTCTGCCTCACTTCTGTATCAGGAATCTGGTCCAGCTCATGCATATTGATGCAAGACGACGCGTGACGTATGTAGTGTTGCCAGCCGAGCATGTCTGCGAGTTTTGGTTGGCAAGAGATTTCCGAATCTGCGGGGGGGGGGGGGGGGGTGTCTCGCGCTTTTGGCGGCTTTCTTTCTTTTTGATGTGGCTAGTCCGTGGGTACCACTCGTTTGTCTGAGGCGTTTGAAGATTTCCAGCGCCAGATCCAGATTGTGACAGATCATGATCAGTGACATCCAGAAAGTTATGGGCCCAGCCTGAAAAGGCTTTTTGCGACAGGAAGACACAAATAGTGAATAAGCAGAGGTCTGGGTCCGTGAAGTGGGCACGCCCACACGGATGGACAAACAAGGAACTGCTCAATTATGGACTGTGCAAGTTGCCGGCCGTAAGGTACTCCTTCTTTGTACGCAGTACGCAAAAGAGGTTATATTGGGCCACGTCGCGAGCGAGGTGCCGAACAGCTAGCGTCATCCGTTATCCATCATTCATCACCCACCCACCAGCAATTGGTTGATCAATCGGCTGAGATTTTCGGACATATAAAGGATGCCGCTCCGCGTTTGACGAACGAAGCGGTCAAGGTTGTGACGGAACCAGCCCCCCGCCCCTCCCCAATTGTCAAATGCCAGACAACACGGTACAAAGTAGTGTCTCACGTCTTCTTTATTCAAGACTAGGTAACTTTGGCCTGACTGTTAAGTCTGTGATGGTAACGGGGGCCCTATGCGACAGTCCATTTATTCGGCAGAGAGTTTGAGACAATGGCCTTTGCTAGCACTATGGCGGTGCAGTTGTGGGTGCCGATGGGCTTGTCTCGTGCCGCGTGCCATACTCCCTCGTTCCCCGATGGTTGATACTCTAGCGCTAGATCCGCGATTGGTTGGGCACCGTAACGTGCAGGAGGGCAAACTTACTTACTGAGTAGGTTTGCCCACATCTCCTTTGCCCCGTCGATATTTTGTCGGTTCTGGAATTCCCCGTGATACCCCTGTCCGGGCTAGGTTGTCCAGACGCCTTGTCGACAGAACAAACCGCTCAGGGCATCATGGAACCTAGCTTTGACAAGGTAAGGCGACGCCGAGCTTTTCCCAGGGGGTCGTGAGCAAGCCTGGGGCCGGCCGGATCCATTGGGGCTTTGAAAGGATCAGCCACGTTTACTCCCCACATTGAGGGATTCGGCATGCTCGCCATACCATGTTGATTTCCAGATATGACTCTCTCTCTCTCTCTCCCCTATCACATACATGATTTGTGTTCCTCACGAGACCCATCAGCTCTTGGATAGTAAGGCCAACTTTTTTTTCTTTTCTTTTCTTACTGCAGCTCGCAAAATGACAACAAGGAGGGGTTGACTTAACTTGGAACATGTGTTAATGGGGGAAAGATTTGGAGTTGGAGCTGGTGTGTACTTGGACCACCACAAGTGTTTTATTCAAGCTCAATAGCTGCCGCTACTGCTGCAAGCGTCCTAGCACAAAGATTTGGGCCAGTCGAGCATTCCAGGAAGTGTAAGTACGAGAAGGCTCTTCCCGAGCCCACAACCCGCGCGTGCTGTCAAGTTGTCAGGTTGGCCGCATATCTGGTATCTTAGCTAGGGACTGGGTCGCGCGAGATAACACGGCCTTCGGACTCTAAATTGTCCGCTTTTAACGTGTTGCTTATATTAGCCCTATTGCGGGTACCGGGTGTTGTCGTTGAAGCTGGTCGGGAATCTCATTGGACATTGACTGCCAGCAAAGGACTCGAGAGTGCGGTTTTTTTTCCCTTCCTTTTTGGAGTTTTTTTTTTTTTTTTCCTTGTTTTCTTTCTGGCTTTGTTTTTCTCTTGCTCAGTCGCGGGCAAGCTTAGGTACTACTACTACGGTATCAGGCCAAAATTTAACCCCATTGTCAGGTAAATGTGGCCGTGCTTCTTTGATTATCTCAGCAGCTGGTACTTTGAGGTTCTTGTGCACATCCAGCACAAATCTAGCCAGTGAGAGTCTCTACCCATGTGGGTCATAACTCCACACTACCTGTTAGGGAGTTTTTACTTACCCATCATACCATAGTAACTAGCCGTTGGCTCAAGGCGGACCCGAGTTGCGTGCCTGCATGGACCCAACGCACAGACGGCGAGGGTTCCGTTTTCTCTTCTCGGTTCCCACTGTCCCACCTAGGCGGGACGACTGCCTATTCGTCAGAACCTTGTGACGGGTATGGAGACGCAAGGAGGGGGGCCCAGACAGATGAGCAGAGCGGCGGAGGGGCCGCGAGTGGGTGGGTGGTGTACTACTCACAACGATATACGTATTCGTAGTCTGGACCAAGATCATCTAGTTGATGGGCCTGATGGCTGCAAGGTAGGCAAGGTCTGAGCACTCCAATTGTAGCGACTGCGTAATCCATATATTAAGTCAGGACGGTGCACCCCTCACGAAGCGCAGTGAGGCAGGTACGGGACGCGACATGACGCGCTCTCGACGGTCCGGTCATCGATGTGAAGGGAACGAGAGGAACGACGGATGGACGGGGGCACAGCGCGGTGCAGCTGGACGGCAAGAGCAAGCGCGGAATGCCAAGCGAAGCCGACGCCGTCTGCAGGGGCAGCGGATAAGATGCGGGATAGATCATGATGTCTAGTGGATAAGTCCCTTAGCAGACAGCAATGGAGGCGGTTTCCACTGGGTGTTGCTTCTCTGGCGCCGACGACTCGTGGTGCCTATTTCCCTACAGAGCATTCGGGTGGACGGGTAGAAATTAGAAACCCAGGGTTCTGGGTATACACGCGTGCACACCACCAACCCTTGGAGGTGGCTGCCCAGGAAAAAAATTAGCATGAAATAAAATACATTGTGCGTACAGACAGGCAGGCATGTGTATTGGGGAGAATTATGGCGAACTGGGGTTTGGAATTGGTGCCGACCGATTCAGGACGCCTTGTCACGGATTGGTATTGCAGTTATAATGAGGCGGTCTAATTGAGTAATTGATTGGCATCGTACTTGGCAGACAGAGTGTAGTGACAGACGGACAAGACGGAAGTTCAGGAGAAGTGACATAGGCAGGAGATGAGCTTTTCCGGACTGTTGGATGGTAACCCACAGCGAGCCTGTGATCATCTTCGCACACGGTTCGGTGACAGCCTGGCAGGCACTGGTTTGATCCAAAGCTGAGGAGGGCGCAGTCTGGATGAGGCAAGGATTGCGGGAGAAGAAAAAACCGTGTCTATTGGGATTCTTCTGTCCTTAGTCTCGGAGAAATGTTATAGCTTGTTGTTGATGCACAGTTGCACGCACACACACCTACAGCCAGTCAGATCTGCATTCGTGGATCTGATTATGGCTCGGGGCAAGGCTCTTTCTGGTCTGGGTCTGAGTCTAGACGGGCTGGTGGTTCGTTCTTGGAAGGAGAAGAATCGGTATGGAACCCGGGGGGCCTGTGAAGGATTGGACTGAATCGAGGGTCGGGGGGTGCCTTAGTACAGGAAGGTAGGTCTACTACGTACGTTAGGTGCAAATGCAGCTTATTGCACTTGCACATCTTTGCCTGTTCCTGCCTTGTTCGCCCTTCCCCACCCTTCCTGCCCTCCCCTGCCTTACCTTGCCTTGTTTATGTTACCTGGTACTGCCGTCACCTGCAACTTCCATGCTGGTTGAAACTTCAACCCGTGCCTGCCTGCCGCTAACTGCCTATACCTAGTTAGTGTAGGTAGGTACTTTGTAAGGTAGGTAAAGTAAGGTACCCAAGGTCAGTAGGCAGTATCGACGCTGTTCTTTCCGCCGTTGAGCCCACCACCCCGAGTTCGTTGCAGCGCACTATTCTCCACACCCGCACCGCACCTGCAGCATCCCGAGGTTGGTCCAGCCACAGTGCGTCTCTATGCGTAGACGCCGACGATACTCGCTCAATGTGGGGGCATTAAACGAACCTCAATGGCCCCAGTTGGACGAGCCAGGGCCCTGCCGATCCACAGCATCCACCAGTACGGAGCATTTGTAGGTACTATAGGAGGGGACTTCCTGCAAAGGGGACTGACCCGGGGCACGATTAACACAACGCCGCATGGGTTGACTGGCCCTCTCTCTCCCCCTCAGGTATGCGATATCTCACTTTTTCAACAAGTCATGCACACGCATATCACCGGTACCTAGTAGTGCAGTATATACGTAATACTGACGATGTACCTCTCGTACAAATAGAGACAAGAGAAGGTCGCCGGTGACCAGTCAGCCTAAGCCTACCTCTGATATTGATGCTGAGAATCAATGTGGAGAGTAATCGACGAAACAACTGGATCCTGGAATTCTAGGCCCTTTTCCCTCTCGTCTCCCCCTCCTCCGTTGCCTTTTTTCTCTGACTGGGTTGGGACCCGGGACCCGGGAAGATGCCGCCAACCCTGTGTCTGTCTGTTGCGTGCATCGACTCAGCTTGCACCGTGTCGCTGCCCCGGCTCTCACGAGTCACCCTTTTCCCTGTCTTGCTTCTATAAACTCTATAACCAAATACCACGGTAGACTACCATCGCTGTTCTTGTTGACCACGTCCGATTGGAGGGATGACGGTGACGGAGGGTGGGGGGTGCGTGCTATGGAAGTCAATGCATTGTGGGCTCTTCCACTGAGGCCCAAGAAACGGGACACCGACGCCGGCCCTGGTCGGCGTCACAACGGTACGATACCTAGATGGATGTCAAGTCAAGGATGTTCTGCAGGAGACGCAGTTCTCTCCCGCCCCTCCAGCATCAGCTAGCATCGCGGTATGTACCTATCTACCTACCTACCTACCTACAGACACAGTACCTACCTAGGTAGGCAGGTAGATAGACTGGTACGTACCTTGCCCTTTTGCTGCATTGTCTGCCACCTGTCAAAACCCAGACCCGAGGTACGAAGTACACTCACTGCCTATCTGGATAGGTAGGTACACTACACCACACCTGCCAAACCCCATACATATCTGAGCTTCGCAGAACTGAAGCCGAGATGGCTCACCGTCCGTCGTGCCTCTCTATCCCCCTCTCTGTGGCCTGCCTGCTAAACTGAGACCACACTTCATCTGCTTCATTTATATTTCTTGTGGCAGCAGCCCTACGCGGCTATGCTATACCTGAACGGAGCAGCCCTTGGGATCGCCCCGCTAATATGAATCACCAAGAGGCGGTACCCGAAAAGAAGCAAGTTGATAACCCACTTCCCGCAAGGCCCGATGGACGTCTCGACACTTCGAGGGGGCGACTTGGGAAATATTTGGAGGAGAGACTGACTGTTTGGACCGACCTCGTGCGAAGCACGCCTTGCCTCGCCTCGTCCAGGACGCTGGGCGCTCCTCCTCTTGTGACTTCCTTCTGCCACAAACACCCTAGTACCTAGGAGTGTAAACCACCCAAGGTAGGTACCTAAGGCAAGCTAGGTACGTAGGTAGGTAGGCACACTGCCTCACACAGGCTAAAATCAGTTGGATTTTTGGCTGCCTGCAACCGACATGAGCACCTCGCTTTGAGTCCACCACGATCCTCTTCGTCATTGTAGCTGTTTGTGTTGGTCCATCGCCGTCACTAACCGCCAGCCAACCACCAAACATTCTCGTACCACACCAAAGAGCCAAAGCCATGCAGCCAGGAGATTAATCATTTACTGTTGGACCATCCACCCCCCAAGCCAGTCAATCGTTGGGTGCGATGCAGCTCTTCGTCAGGCCAGGCCAGGCCGCCCTGTCTCTCAGCTCCAACATGGAAGATGACTTGTGCGGGGTGGCTTTCGGCAGGATGCAAGACCGTCATTTCCAGAACGTCAGCCCCGGACCGCTCTTTTGCGCTTTGCCTCGTTGGCGCGTCGTCTTCCCATGCTCTTCGATAACGTACAGGCGGTAATGACAGCCGAATCCGCCACTGTCGCTCACAAGGGCATCGTCGGTTGATATGTCGCCAGTCGCCCGTCGCTCATCCGCTGGAGCGATACTCAATGTAATGGCGGATACGGCTCCAGCGACTTCCGACAGACTGCATCGTATCAAGCTACGGCGAATCAGAAGCACCTGGACAAGGAACGGTCTGAACAGACAGACACATCAAGGGAATATCAGCTCCCGGAAAGGGGCTCTCTTGCGAGACCGTGGGGGTTCAGGTATTCAGAAAAGCCTCCGCCCAAAACGAAGAAGTCCGATATCATGCGCGATATACCTGTAGGCCGAGCAAAATTTGAAATAGACTGTTCTGTTACTTGCCATTTCCCCATGTGGAGAAGAATCAATTCCCAGGAAACAAATGCCTGCAGCATGGTTTTCGCGAAACATTACATACAACCTTCCAAGAGGCCGATCGTCGTGGGGTTCGGCCATCATTTGCTCCTCTTCACGACGCATCTGTAGCCCAGGCACAGAAGAGAGAGAAGAAAACAAGGGCCAAGTGAGAACATGACCCTGGTTCCCATCCGACCCCGGGGTACCAATCTGCTGCATCCTCGATTAACGCACTCCAGCACCAACGGACATGAGGATCGCTGAGGATACTACGCACAACGAAGGTGCATCGGAGCCTGCCCATGTCTCGCTCCCCGGGAGCTGGGAATCGAATATCCATGGCGTGTACCTATGTGTGTGTCTGGTGTTGGTCTTGACAGAATCTCGTCTGGGAGGCGGCTTTGTGGTGGGTGTGTCCCCGCCTCCGTTGGAGGGAGCGTCGAGACATGACCCTGCACCGTGCCATCGCGAGGCATCTTGTACAGGTATCTCGGGAGAAACTTGCATAGGCTAACGACGGATTCGTCAGTCGGTGTGACGGCCCAGCTGCTAGCTGCGTGCGACCAGTAAGCACATGGTACCCTCACCAAAACAAAGGCCCTGATCGGCCTCGCGCATCTGCAAGGTCCCGCAAAACTCACATGGAAGCCCTGGAGATGGACAGATGGCCCGTTTTCGCGACCTCTTGTTCCCCATGGGCGGGTAGGCTGCCGGTCACCTCATGTTGAGAGATGCACCATGGCTCCGGAGTACCTTCACTGTGTGGGCGAACCTTCGGCAAGACAACGCTCAGTTCAGGGACGACGGACTGTTGGATCTCCAACTTCAGGGAACATGCCGCCAACATATGGACCGAGTGCCACACTTGTTCTCACTTTTCGACCTGAGTGGGGTGGGAGGATGTTTAGGGGGGCAATTTTTTTTTTTTTTTTTTTTTTTTTTTTTACCTCTTGACAGAAAACTCTGAATGTCGATGTTTTTTTCACGTCCTGTCAATTCCCAATACAATTTTGATATCACGCCACCGTCAGCAAGCCCCTTCGACTCCCTCCCCCTCCCCTTCCCCGAGCCGCACGGTATGAGGGATTACACAGCCGTGACAGACCTGTTTCTTACCGCCGCGGAGAGTATATGGCCGGGGGTTATTGCGACTGGCTGTGAGCGTGTGCAATGAGTACAACAAAAGCTTCAGACGGAATCGGAACACACAGATGGAGAGTTTCAACTGCAATGTCGTTGCGTCCCGAGCAAGGAGAATCCCGATAGCCTGAGCACGTCGGCGCCGGCTCCTTCACGCATCGTGCCGTCCACAGTTCCACCTGTTCCTGCCCGACCGCCTCCATCCCTTGGCTCTTTGCTCCTTGGAGGAGGTCAACAGGCCCGGGTTATACTGCCACCGAAGTGGGAACCGGGTCGGCTACTAGATAGGGAATCGCTGCTTCATCTGCCCTGCCTCTTTGAGCGCCGTGGGCCTTCGCCGATGCTCCCTCTCCGGAAACGGGCGGGCAATCGACGTGGTATCGTGATTCCATCGTCGAACGATGTCCCCCTGTCGGCCTCCGCGTCACTTGCGCTAGAGTCCTACCCGTGCTCCTGGGAGACACAACAGCTGCAATAATGCCCTTTTCACTATTATAGCGCCCTTCCCATTGCCTTTGCGTATGCCGTTGCCCGCCTCTTCGACACTCCTTCTGCGTCTCGCCGGGGTTTCATTACTCGCACACATGCCCAGTTTCCACTGGTATACAGAGCCGAGTGTAGATGAATGGGCACGTGGGGTAGCGTGTAAGCGATACGACAATGCATCGAAACGCCGCCCCCGCCCTAGTTCATGATGAAAGAGAAGGAGACATACAGAGGAAGAGAGCAAAGGGGGGGGCTGACGAGCATCCTCCGGGCTCTGGGTCGTAAATCTTGGATGACGACGGTACATAGCTCAAGATACGCCGCCATCCCGGTGGTTTCCCCTTGGATGAGCTGGGCAAAACCCAAATGCGCCTTGTCAGCGACAACTGTCATTTGTCTACATACACTCACTGGGCGTGCATGGCGCTAAGATGAAGTTCCGTCAAAGTTCGTCCCCTCCCGTCCCCTCCCCCCGTCTCCCTCGGCGCTCGGATAATAGTGATCAGCGCAGACAAGTCTGAGTGCAGGTTCCTGGCCTGGAACACCACAACAACAAAATATATAGATAACTCATCATCATCATCATCATCATCATCATCATAATCGGGTTTTGGCTTGGCACCGTGTCAGTCAACTGAGAGGGCCAAACCAGAAGGAAGCACAGGTGACTCGGGAGCCGAAACACCGTGGGAACAGATTCCGACTGTGGTCGTCTCTCTGTTCACACTGACTCTCTCGAGACATCGTCTTCGTGGCTGGGAGGTCAGGGCGCTAGGAGAGAAGGCCGGCCGGCCCCGGTCTGGATCACGGGCACCATCAAACGGCCTTCTTTGTGACTTTTCTTTAGCGTCAGTCACCCCCGGTAGCAAATCCGACGTTGGGCCGCTAGCGGTGCGCACGGTAATTGGCGTCCGCCTCCGACGATCCCAAATTGGCTTGAAGAAAGCGAGCACTCATGATGTGACATCCTTCAGTATCTCAGGCCACCAAATTGTCCGGTTTCTGGGCACGCTACGCCTACAGCACACCGATTTTCTTCTTACTGACAGGTTGACAGCCCAATCTCTGGCCGTGCGCATTCAGCACCCACGGGCAACATGGCGGCTTCTGTAGCGAGACGAAGACAACATGCTGAGAACTAGTTCAATCATCTCGTCAACACCGTCCACACTCCGTGCTAATGTTCCTGTGACTGCCGGCATTCGCTTGCTGAAATTGAGGGCCATCTCATCAGCCGGCACGTCGGAGAGCACGATGTGAACGGAAGAGTGGCCCTTCAATCAAGACCCCATGCAGAAGATCGACGTTTGGCCAAATTGGAGTGATCGTCAGCCCCAAATTCGGAAGATATTGGCTTGGTGCGGCAGAACCCTGATAGCGCTTCTAGCGGCCAGCCACCGTTCGAAAGGAAGCCGTATCCGTAATTGTGGCTCTCTTATCCCACGAAAACCTCAGAGTGTGACAGTATCCTGACGGTGATTCCAACCGCCCGTCGCGCCTCTGGGGGGGTGACCGATTCCCACCGAAGTTCCATACTATGTTCGCCGCTTGTGTCCATTGCGCGTCCCGTCACCCCCTCAGAGCGAGCACGAGTTGTGTGAACTTGCTTAGTAGGCCTCATAGGCTACCTTACGTAGTAGTAGGAGAGTGAGCTTCTCCTAAAGGGGAAGCGAAGAAGCGCCACTTCCGAACGGCATGGTATCCCGGCAGGTCTTAGGGTTTCACTAGTCACATTGCTTGAACGCCCTACACCTAACGGTCGTCCGCCTCGTCAACCTGCAGATGAACGAGCTGCTGTCTCAAAGTCAAAATAGATCGCGGGTCGCGGAACAAATCCCTATGGGCCGTTGGAGTTTACCTGGATATCGGCCCCCCAGCAGGGCCGATGACCTTGTGCGCTAGGAATCGGAGGACCCTTATTTCTCGTCGCGCCGCGTCGGATAGATGCCAAATGAGGGAAAGGCTCTATCTTTGTCTCTCCGGACACCCGGCCTAACACTGCATCGGAGCAGCGGCTACATCGAGATTTGATAGGTTTCGTTGAGCGAACCGTGGCTTCACATACGGGGAGAGGCCTGCTTGGGAGACATTCTCCTACAAGATAACCGAGCCAAGGACATGAACGCGAACGGCTTACTCGCGTCCTGTTCCATTGTTTTTCCCTCTTCCCCCTTCTTCTTTGGCACAGACACCGTTCGTTTCGTTCGTTCCGTTAGGGCTGCTGGTTGAAAGGCGGGAAGGGGAACGGGAAGCTAGGGACGACTTCGAAACTTTCATCCTCCGCCTCGTACAGGGTTGGGCATCTTGGTCTTTGTCCAACCAAGGACGTAGCCCACGCTTGGCTGCGAAGCCGCGGATGACAGGGTCCATCTGACCTAAAGACTTGGTGCCTGTTCTTCCAAGCATGATCGATCCAGGAGACACGGTGGCTTTTGAGAGCGGCACGAACTAAAGAAGCTAAATTAGGTCATGGCTGTCGGTTCGTGTTCTAATGTCGGATTAATCAACACATGCCTGCCGGCTGTAGAAGGTGGCTTCAGAGGATTGTAACCGTATTGGTTAATAGCGGATACGCGACTCAACAGTATGCCCAAAGACGTAGCAGTCAAGACCAAAGGCCAAGGATAAGCATCCTGTTTCCGGGATGAGAAAAATAAAAAAAAATCTCCCTCGGAGTCAGACTCGCCGTGCAAGAGAAGGATCTATAGGGACGCGGGGCTGTGGTAGGAAGACCCGAAAGCAAGAAGACAAGCAAATGTCAAGAAATGGAAGAAGGCCTGCGTACCCTGTTCCCAGATCTGACCGTTTTGGCATTCTCAATTTGCCCGATAATTTTACTCTGTACACTGATGCTGGTTTTTTGTTTCGTACAGTCGACCTTTGATTCCATCCCGTGCCAATCAATAACGCCAGAAAGAACGGTGATCCAATAAGACGAGGAAGGGACAAAAATGGAAGTCGCTACTTCATTTCCAGAACCAACTGCTCTTGTCATTTCCACCCCCTTCGGTATCTCGCTGCTGCTGATCCTTGTTCTTGCCATTGCCTGTCGAAAAACTCGCCGACCAGGTGTACTCGGAACGCCTCTCAGTCTGCCTGCCGACCTCCTCGCCTCTATCGTTGAACGTCGTGACCGTCTTGGTGACATGGACGTTGCCCTTCTCATCCTCCCGTTCCTGAACATTTTCCACAACCCTCCAGCCAGCGGGGAGGCCTTGTGGTGAGAGGTCTCGCGTGGTTGAGTGCATCTTGGACAACTCGGGTGTGGATGTGGATGCGGACGCCTCGCGAGACGTGTTGAGACGGGCTTTGCCCATGACTGAGAAGTAGGAATCCTCCTCCGTCTCCCCGTGGTCATCCTGCTCCGGACGAGCTCGCACCTCCCGTGCTGCTTCTTCGAATCCTGGCGTCATCTCGGGCACCTGGGGCGATGGATGGCTCGGGGCGGGCAGCAATCTCCCTTCATGAAAGGGGTCATCCTGCTCTTGCAGCCACCGCCGCCACCGTTCTTTCACGGCCCCATTTAGCACCTCAGGTCTCGTGTCCCAGCCATCCCACAGACCCTGACGAGTGAGCTGGTGAAGCCAGAGGATAGGCGGCAGCCCCTGGGGGAAGGACTCGCGGCACTCCTTCCGGAAGCGGAGCCGTTCGTGGATGTCCGGCAAGCCCTGGCCGCTGCTGACCATGAGCAGGTCCTCGAACGCGTCCTCGAAACCGAAGAGGGTTGGGTCAGCGCCCTTGGGGAGGTCCTTGGGGGTAGGCTGGGGCAGGCCATGGAGCCGCAACGGCGAGTATGGCGAGTCGATGAGAAATGAAATCCACATGACCTGGTACAGGGACTCTGTGAGTTTGTCGGCCTCGAAAAGGGCCTGCATCGGCGACATTGAGGAAAAGAGGTCAAAGACGGTCCGGCGGGGGTACCGCGAGGACGAGCCATGGGACTGGACGGCATCTGTGGCGCCGCCGTCCTCTAACGTTGTTGTGATTCCGCGCCCCTTCTCGTCGCTCTGAGACGGTCGGGGAGGCTCGGGCCAGCTGCTGTTGAGGCGGGACACTGCGGTGGGAATGCCCAGGACTCTCTGGAAAGCTGAGGCGACGTGGTCGTCAATCATTTGCTTGAAACGGACAAAAAAGTTGTCCGAGGAGTTGTTGTCGGGCATGATGGACGGAACGTCTAGTGAGGTGCCAAGTCTCTCAAGTGGTTGTTGGTGTTAAGATATAGGCTGTTGGTGTTTTGTGAGTACCTCAGTTGACGAGATACGCGAAGTTTGAATGTTGTTGCAGGCAAATCGCGGATTGTCTCCGGATGCATCAACGGAGGCTCGAGGCCTACATGAACAGTGGAAATAAATGCCTGAACGACCAGATGGGCGAATATGAAATGTCACGAAAATGACGTTGATCAGATCAGACCAGCTCACCGGTAGTGGCGATCGGGCAGTTGTGAGGAGAGAGATATCGGAGCCTCTAGAACTTCCGACAACGCCCCAACGAGCTGGGATTGGTCGGGTCTTTAGGGGGCACGGGAGAGTGAGTTTCGGTAGGCGGCGACAGCAGGCTGGAGACAAAATATTCCACCCAGAAAATACATATACTTCAGTGTGGCGTTCAAGCCACAGTCCGCACTCCGCCTTCAGCACGTGTTGATCCACGTTCCAATAACACAGTTGGCCGTTGCCCCGCCCCCTTCGGTCGGGTCACTCACTCATACAATCACTGGGTCAATTGGCCGACGCACCGAGCCTCACCGAAGCTCAAGCCTCCTAACTTCTTCCGTGGTCTCACCATCCACCCTACCGTCGTCATCACCAGCTTCATCCCACACCCGTTTCAGCCCCCTCCATCCCATTACCTCAACGCCAACGAACATACCACATCCCAATCCAAACAGGTCACACTTCGACAAGTAACCAAAGAGAAGAAACCAAAGATAAGCACTGAAACGGAGGCCGACCGCACGTTCGCAAGATGCTCTTTATCGGACTAACAGGCTCCATCGCAACGGGCAAGTCCACCGTGTCTTCCATTCTCTCCAACCCGCCTTACTCCATCCCCCTCATCGACGCCGATGTCCTCGCCAGGAAAGTCGTCGAGCCAGGGACAAAGGGCTATGCTGCCATTGTGAAGCACTTCCTCCCCACCACCTCGGACCTCCTTGTCCCGGTCTCTGATGCCATGCCCGAGGCCGGACCCCATGGCAAGGGACGACCCCTCAACCGACCCGCTCTCGGCAAGCGTGTCTTCGGCGACACCGAGGACCTCAGGCGTGACCGCGCCGTTCTCAACGGCATTGTCCACCCAGCTGTCCGCGCCGAGATGTACAAGGCCATTTTCCGCGCCTACATCACTGGCCACTGGGCCGTCCTGCTCGATGTCCCCCTGCTGTTTGAGAGCGGACTCGATCGCCTTTGCGGCACCGTCTTCGTCGTCGCCGTCAAGGACCCCGAGGTGCAGATGCAGCGCCTCATGGCACGCGACCCTCACCTCAGCCGCGAGGACGCTGAGAACCGTGTGCGAAGCCAGACGGATGTCAGGCTCAAGGCTAGGAGATGCGAGGCCCGCGGCCCCGGCAGGGGTGTCGTGCTCTGGAACGACGGCTCCAAGGAGGATCTGAAGAGGAACATTGGTGAGGCCATCCGCCACGTACAAGCGTCGAGTCCCATTTGGTGGAACTGGCTGCTCCTCGCATGTCCGCCAGCGGCGGTGGCCATTGGAGCATGGAGATTCTGGCAGAACATTCGCATTAACAAGGCGTGGGCGGAGCAAGAAAAGATCGAGAAGGCCAAGCTGTAGGCTCATCGGTGTGCGATATCATTCGTAAACAATGGCCCACCCAACCAGCGGCGGCCTCCATGCTCGCAGGGCAGAAGTGCGCGCTCGCTAACTCCAACCAAACTCATCACCTACCATGGGGAACTTCACGAGAAGCACTTCGCGGCATGCAGCCAGCTACGAGGATCAGCTAATTAGGCCTAAGAAAGGGACCACTAACAGTTCGCCGCTGAGTCGCCGCCAGAATAAAGCCAAGATAAATGGAGTCAGGGACTGAAAACGTAATCGGGTCTCGGTACGGACGACTCTGGAATTAGCCCGACGTTGAAGGATGACTGTTCAAAATGGCTTTTTCTTTGAATATCACAGCTACTTGGGGTGAACATGTGGCGTTCATGGACAACTTTTTGGCTCCCACGGAGGCGGGAGCGCAATCGTATGAAGAACAGCATGCAATACACTTTGCCGGTGTGCTGACGCCGATCGTGATATTGAATGCCACCGTAAACTAACCCCAGCCAACACACTTGACTCCTCGTACAAGTTCACGTTAAGCCACCAGGCATGCACATCGATGCTTGCTCTTTTGCACGGCAGTATTGCGACCTGTAGTAGGGTCTGGTTCGGTAAATAACTTTCCACAACGAGGACGACGACAGCGACACTCGAAGTGTCTCCAGTCTCGTTCTCATCCCCCCACACCAATCCAGAAGGGAATGGGTCTATCTATATGTCGTCCAACGCAGCACCTTTCACCAAGATCACACATGCCCCCCCCCCCCCCCACCTCATGAACGAATTGGCAAGCATACCGCCTGATAAGACATGCGAGGCCAATCTCCAAAGACGTCCAATCAACGGCCCTGATGCGTGCCTGGAAGACCCGCAGACCCTAGACTAACTTCTCGATGGGATGGTTTAGCAGTACCAATTTACCTTCATTGAGGCCAAGACACGGACGCTAAACCAGTGGCTGGCAGGTGAACGGAAAAAGACCAAGCCCTCGGAGACAGGCAGCGTTCCTCGCAACAAGAGGCACATGCCAACACTCAGTGTTCGGGGGACGCAGCGAGTGCCATGGCGATGGGAATGACGGACATCATTTTTTTGCAGCAAAGTTCGAGTCTAGAAACCCCACGCCGGTGCTGAGCCACATTTTGGGAGACCCACCTTACGTCCGATCAGGGACGTCCTTTGAGGGGCCTTCCTCTTTGACTGGTACCTACGTAGTAGGGGAATTTTACCTCAAATGTGGGAACGTACCTCACGCCCAGACCCACGCGTCAGCACCCGGCCGGTCTGGTCTTGTCTTGTCTTGCCGACCGATGCGCCTAGTTCTATCGCAGCACTTGGCCAACGCAGCCAACCAAGGACCTAGCAACTGCACTAAATCTTTATTGCTCCAGTTACTACCAACTTACCTACCTCTCTGTACCACCCCACACTTACTTAGTCTCCCCCCAAGCTACCCATTCCCATTTCTCAATCGCAGATCCTCATGGCTGGCTACGACGATTTGCACTCTGCATTGTAGGATCACCAATCCTTTCTCCCAGTACTCCGGTGCCTTGTCGTTACCGCATCCTCGCGCCGTCCAGATGATACCGCATCCCACTCGAGCCCACCCATTCACTGCGCTTGGGTGCCCGGCGACCGAACTCGCGCCGTCGTCATCGCCAACCTCGCCCAACTAGTACCATTTGCTAGAGCTGCCCTCGAAAAAAGAAAAGTTATCAAAAATAAACTTGCGACATAAACGACCCGCGCCTCGACACCAACACTCCCTACACTCTTTGCCCTTCTCTTTTCCGGCGTCATAACACTAGCGCTCGCCGGTCATGACGACAGTCCCCGTGCTCGTCGCCGCCGAGCCTGCGGCACGCCCGGACGACGGCAAAGACCTGCAGAACTGGTCCTCGCTCATTGGTATCATAACTGCAATCGTTGGTAATGTCCTCATTGCCCTCGCCCTCAATGTACAGCGTTACGCCCACCTTCGACTTCACCGAGAACGCATCCGGGTCCGCCGGCGAGCGAGAGAGGCCCTGAAACATGCGCCTGGCGCTGACCAGACGGGGCCATACGGTACTGTTGGCGGTGGAGAAGCAGGAGACACAGAGCAGAGCCATGACGACGTCAACCGCCATGCGAGTCACGATGGCGACGGTTCCGCGCCTTTGACGAGATCCTTCCGCTCAGAGGAGTCCGCTGGTTCCGACTATTCTGACGACGACAACAAAACCCCCTCCACGTACCTCAAGTCGCCATACTGGTGGGCTGGCCAGATCCTGATCACCCTCGGCGAGCTGGGCAACTTTCTGGCCTATGGTTTCGCGCCCGCCTCCATCGTGTCCCCCTTGGGAGTCGTCGCGCTGATATCCAATTGTGTCATTGCGCCAATCATATTTAAGGAGACGTTCAGGCAGCGCGACTTCTGGGGCGTCATCATCGCTGTGGCCGGAGTTGTCGTGGTGGTTCTGAGCGCCAAGCAAGAGGAGACGAAACTCGACCCTCATGCCGTGTGGGACGCGATCACCACGTTGGCGTTTGAAATATACCTTGCGGTGACGATATCCTTGATTATTGTCCTCATGTGGGCGAGCCCAAGATACGGTCACCGGACCATCCTGATTGATCTTGGTCTTGTGGGACTCTTTGGTATGTATCGTAATCGATGGCGATGATGAGAACCGCCGGCTAACATTTGCTCTAGGGGGCTTCACGGCTCTGTCCACCAAGGGCGTTTCCTCAATTTTATCGACCACCCTCCTGGGCGGATTCAAGACTCCTGTTGCTTGGGCGCTTCTCTTCATCCTTCTTTTCACCGCAGTCATGCAGGTGCGCTACGTCAACAAGGCGCTGCAGAGATTCAGCTCGACTCAAGTCATTCCCATCCAGTTTGTCCTGTTCACCCTCTGCGTCATCGTTGGCAGTGCCGTCCTGTATCGCGACTTCGAGAGGACATCCGCCGAACAAGCAGGCAAGTTTGTTGGGGGTTGCCTGCTCACTTTCTTTGGTGTTTTTCTCATCACTAGCGGTCGAGTCGAGGAAGATGTTGAGGACGGCATGTCCGACACCGATGGCGTCGAGGAGACAATCGGCTTGGCCGAGCAAGACGGTTATAGCCCCACGCAGCCGCTGGCGCCTTCATCCATCTCAATCCCATCCTCGAGATCACGCCGCTCCTCTCGGGCTTCCACCGGAGGGCATACAAACAATGGTACGAAACAGTTCAGTATGCAACACGACTCAGGAATCCCCACACTTCGCGTTCCCGCAACTGCGTCGACGGGTAATCTTCCTAGTTCAGAGGCGGAACCATTGCTGGCCAACCCTTGGAGCAACTCCGCAGATGATATTAACCACCCGCCTGGGATGAGGACGATATCCGACGATTCTATTCAGACGTTCCCTGGCTTCGGCTTTCCGCCGTCTGAGCCAACAACGCCATACTATGACGGTCAATTACAACCCAAGTATCCCACAGATACCAGACCAGTTACACCGCGCACATCGTTGTCGAACCGACCTCACAGCCATCAATATCCAGGTCCTCTCTTCTCCCCATCCCCACTCTCGTCCACTGTGAGCGCCGTGGTCAAGGATACACTTCTTAGGAGCGCAGAAAATCCGCTGCTGCGCAGGCCTTCGGTGCGGAGGTTACGCTCGAGCATCCGGGCCAGTCTCTTCATGTCCGAGAACAGCGAGCGCCCGGATGACGACACCGAGAGACATGACCTCATGGGAGGGGATGACGACGGAGACGGAGGCGTTGCCGAGCGTAGTCGGACAGCGGGCGAAGGTGCTACCAGAGGGCCCCAGACAGGGAGACCCCGAAGCCTGAGTGACACGCTAGGAGGGTTCTTCAGGTCGAAGAGGAACAGGAGGGATGCCAACACTGATCCCGGGGAGAATGTATAAATGAAGAGGTGGATCCATGTTTATCTTATTTTTCTGAACAAACCACTTTCTAGTTGAGGGGTTTCGGGAGGGGCATCGTTATATTTTCCCAGCATTGCATTGGATCGGCGTTTATGGTAGAAAGAAACTTTGAGATTGGGTGATGTTAGAATATCATCCCCATTACAAATACAAGTGTCCGTTGTTTTGAGGGCGCGGAATATGTTTTTTGATTGCCTTTCTCCTTCTCGTGCACAAACACTGTTGGTTAACACCCCCCCCCCCCCCCCCCCCTCCCCCTCGCGGACACACATTCGGTCGCCTTAAATGCAACAGGGGCTTGCTTCAACGTGACTTCACAACGCATCTTGAAATCCCCAGACGCAACTTGCTGACGAGTGCTCTTGGCTAACCAAGAAGAGGGCTTCCTCTGAGAAAGCACGGAAAAGGGAGAATGGGTGCTGACAGAACATATTATGAATATCGAATGAAACTCGAATGCTTTTGAATAACCTTGATGATGCAAAGAGCGCATGACTACATCCCTCGCATACACCATGTTTCCCCCCGCCAGACCTAACCCCGAGAAGAAGCCTTTTTCTTCCTCATCAGACGCTTCCTCGCTATCAGCAACGGCTTCACGTCTTTGCGATCGACCTTGCCCACAGGCTTCTTACTGTCGGCCTTGCCCGCTTTCTCGGGCTTCGCCTCCGGCTCCTCCTTCCTGCCCTTGTTCAAGTTACCCTTCTTCTTACCCTTCTTGTCTTTAAAGGAGGCCATTGTGGGCAACTCCTTACCCTCGGCACCACCCTTCTTAGCGTTCTGGCCGTCCTTCGCGCTCTGGGCGTTCTGCCTGTTGCGGTCGAGGTTCTTCTCGTTGGCCTTGCGACGGGCCACGACGGAGGCGTTTTCGATAGCAAACTCGACAATGAGGCGCTGCTTCTTGCCAAGTTCATTCTCCAGCTGATAGCCGTTGAGGAAGCGCAGGCCCATGAGCGCCCACCGATGGGACGAATACTCGATGAAACCGTATCCGCGGGACTTGCCGCCGCTCGCCTCGGGGACCTTGGTACCTTCGCGACTCTCGAACTCGATCTTGGCTTGGCGGACGATACCCTTGCGCTTCAGCTTGCGCTCATGCTCAGCGTTTTTGGCTTCCTTTGCGTCCCTGACCTTCTCCTCCTTGGAAAGGGATTGACGCTTTCCCTCCTTGACATCCTTGGCGAACTCGACACAGGCCTTCCGGGCCAGCTCCTTGAGCTCTTTGGAACCGATATTGCGCGGTATGTTGCGGATGGCCAGACGGGTCAGACTGATGTGCAATGTAGGGTTGCTCTGGACGAGCTTCTTGCGCTGCTTGGCACTGTCTTCTCTCATCTTGATCTCGTTGGGGGTGAGCTTGTGATACAGGCTAGACCTGGTGTCGATCTGGCCTTCATTGAGCAGGAAGAGACGTCGCTTGTCCTTCTCCCGTCTCTTAGCACTGCTATCGGCGGCCAGGCGTTCAGCATCGTCCTTGCTAACGGCCTGGGCGACTTGCAGAAGCCTACCGTCCAGAGTGTATCGACCATCCTGGTCAGCGGACTCGTCTTGCAGCACAGAGTGCTTGGTCGGCAGGGCGCTGGGCTGTGGGCGGGGCGCACCCTTGATACAAGCTTTCGCATCCTCCTCGTTGACGAAGCAGACAAATCCAGTGCCTGCAGGACGATCGGTTGCACGGTCCATGACAACACGAGCATACCTGACGGGACCGAACTTGACGAAATGCTCCTTCAGTTGATCATCTGTAACGGTAAAAGGAAGGTTTCTGATGAAGAGTGTCGATGTGTTATCGGTTGATGTTGGCGTCTTCTTGACAGAGTTTTTGTCATTTTGAGTGTCGCTGGTGGCTCCCTCCTCATCGTCTTCGGACAGGTCCAGCTCTTCGTCCTCGTCCTCGTCCTCATTTTCGTCCTGGTCGCTGTCCTCCTCGTCCTCAAGGTTCATCATGTGGTTCTTCATGAAGTTTTCCAAGTCAGCGTCGGCGCCCTGAGGTTCCTCACCAGCCTTGTCGTCTTTGATGGCCTCGTCCTCTTCCTCTGTGGCATCCTTCTTCTGCTTCTTGCTCTTCGGCTTCTCGTCATCCTCCGGGTCTTCTTTGGTACCGTTCACCTGGTCCCATTCGCTCTTGTCCACGGCCCAATCAACCGCAATAGGTCTTCCATCAATGACCTTTCCGTTCATCTCCAGGGCCTTCTCAGCATTCTTCCGTCCTCGCAGTGTCACAAAACCGAAACCCTTGAGCTTGCCCTTGTTTTGGGGCAGGTCGGCGAATTTGACGATTCCGTAAGCCCGGAAAAGAGCACCCAGCTGTTCAGATGTCTTGATGGACCAGGGCAAGTTGCGAATAATCAACTTGGGGGGTTTCCTGGCATCCTCAAGCTCTTGCGTGCGCTTCTGCTTCTGACCAGCAGCAGCCGCTCCAACGGCGCTTTCCTTGCCGTCACGGTGTCTGGCCTCGGCAACATCGACTCGGATGCGGCGCCCCTCCCACAACATGTTGTTGAGCTTCTTCTTGGCTTCCATGGCATCCTCGGCGTCCGTCAGGGTTACGAAGCCATAACCACGGGAAGTCTTGGTGGCCTTGTCGAGAACGACAGTCGCATGCTTCACTGGGAAATGCTCGGAGAAGAAGTCGGTCAAGGATTCGCTGGTGGCGGTCGCAGGAAGTGAGCGAACGAAGAGAGAGCGATTGGCCTCGGTGCGGGCTTTCTTTGCCTTCGGTTCCGCTGCAGAGTCTGCTGCAAGGTTCTCGGCGACGGCGGCTGCGACGAGGGCATCGTGCTCGTCCTCCTCGGCTCGTGACCGCTTGAGCGGCTTACCAGGAGATGACATGTCGGTTTCGTTTAGCTTTATGAGTTTACAGCCGCGTTGATTAGAAATACTGAACAAAGAATGCCTCGACTGCCAAAAAAAGGTTGTGGAGGTTCAATCCTGCATGGGAGAAAATACCTGGCGGTGATCGTAGCTGGGAAATCTCACGATAAGGATTTTTTTCCCGGGCTTATCAGCACGTGCATAGAACTCGTCGCGGGGAGTGGGGAGAATAGAAGAGACCCCGCGCCATACCCCTTCTGGAAGTCTATTGACTTACCTATTGCAGACTGGATAAAAACAAAGAACGCGCCGGGGTTCACCCACTGTAATTGTGTGCGGTGTGTGCTGGCAGTCATTTGGCGAACAGGGGCGCCGGTCAATATCCGTCAATCAACAAACACATACTTTTCTGCTTCATTAACAAGTACAGTTTTTCCCACCGTATCTCGCGCGGCCGCGTCCGAACCGCCGCATTTGACGACACGAACAGACAAACTCAAGATGCCCGCACGCGTATCTACCCGGTCCACGCGAGCCTCGGCCGCCGTTTCGCACAAACCCGCAGCGACAACCGGCTCCCGAGCATCAACAGCGTCCCGCTCCTCCTCCCTTGCCCTCGACATCCCAACCGAAAGACCTGACAATGAACTTCGAGGCCAGGTGTGCGCCGTCTTCCGAGATGCGCAGAGAAACACAGCATCACACCGCAAGCTCGTCGTCAACTTGCGCAAGATCCAGGAGGCTTGCGCCTACGAGCCGACCAGCCTCAAGAAGTCGACAGCAAACGAGTTTGACGAGGAGGCTTTCAACTCCGAGTTCGTCCGGTGTGTCCTGAGAGTGATGCCAATCAAAAAGGCAGAGAGCGTTGGAGAGAAGACAATCCGATTTATTGGTTTCTTTCTGCGACACGCGAACGACAAAGACAACGAGATTCTGGGAGAGATCGACGAGGATGCCAGCGTCATGCCCGAAACCCCCAGCACCAGACTGACTAGCTACCTCATGAGCACCGTTCTGCCCCTGATGATAGCCAAGGACAAGTTTGTGCGGTACAGATCCACTCAGTTGATTTCGCACATCATCAACTCTCTCGACGCCATCGACGATGATCTCTTCCAAAAACTCCGACACGGCCTTCTTAAGCGCATTCACGATAAGGAGGCTATGGTCCGCGCGCAGGCAGTTCTAGGTCTGGGGCGTCTGGCTGGCAATCAAGTCACCGCTGCAGATGAAGACGATGACGACGATGACGCCAGCGGGCTGCTTGAGAAGCTCCTGGAGGTTCTCCAAAACGATCCCAGCGCAGATGTGAGGCGGTCGCTTCTCGTTAACCTCCCGATCCTTCCCGCCACCCTCCCATACCTACTGGAACGCGCCAGGGATCAAGATGCTTTGACTCGCAGGGCAGTCTACTCGCGGCTTCTGCCAGCTCTTGGCGATTTCCGGCATCTCTCGCTCTCAATGAGAGAGAAACTCCTCAGGTGGGGTCTCCGTGATAGAGACGAGAATGTGCGCAAGTCCGCAGGCCGACTTTTCCGCGAACGCTGGATCGAAGACTGCGCCGGCGTTGCGCCACCCGATGAAGGGGCTCCGCCCGCCGAACCTTCGCCTCCCAACTTCGATGGCCTCCTTGAGCTCCTGGAACGAATCGATGTTGTGAACTCCGGCGTAGAGAACGGCGTCGCTCTTGAGGCAATGAAAGGCTTCTGGGAAGGGAGACCCGACTACCGGGAAGCTGTCACTTTCGATAACCAGTTCTGGGAAACGCTCTCTGCCGAGTCTGTTTTCATGGCTCGCAGTTTCAACGAGTTCTGCAGGAACGAAGGCAACGGCAAATTTGAGTCCCTGGTTGAGGAGAAGCTGCCAGAAGTGACTACCCTCGCATTCTACCTGGAGAGATACATCAGCGTCTTGATCGAGGCTATCAAGCGGGTCTCTGAGGTTGAAGGCGAAGAGGATGAAGAAGAAGACACTGTCGAGCAGGAGTTCATCGTCGAGCAGCTGCTTCACATTGCCATCACCCTCGACTACTCTGACGAGGTTGGTCGTCGCAAGATGTTCGCTCTCCTCCGTCAGTCGCTCTCAGTCCCCGAGCTTCCGGATGATGTAACGAAACTCACTATCAACGTCCTAAGGGACATCTGCGCGCCAGATAACGCCGGCGAGAAGGAGTTTTGCTCCGTAGTCCTCGAGGCCGTGGCTGATGTTCACGACACAATCGTCGACGATCCCGCACCGGACGACCGCACTGAAGACAGCTTCCACTCAGCGAGGTCTGAGGTCAGCGGCGACGCTACGCCCACAAGAGGCGGAAGCCGGCAGAAGAGCCCTGAGCTCAGTGAAGAAGAAGCCCGAGCAAAGGCCATCAAGGAAATCATGATTAACATGAAGTGCTTGCATATCGTGCAGTGCATGTTGTCCAACGTTGCGGGCAATCTGCAACAGAATGACCATTTGGTTTCGATGCTCAACAATCTTGTGGTCCCTGCTGTTCGCAGCCACGAGGCACCGGTGCGTGAGAGGGGCCTTGTGTGTCTGGGTCTCTGCTCCCTGCTCGACAGATCTCTGGCCGAGGAGAACCTGACACTCTTCATGCACTTCTTCACCAAGGGCCATACTGCCCTTCAGATCACCGCTCTGCAAATTCTTACCGACATCCTCAATGTCCATGGGGCGCAATTGCTCAGCTCAACCCCGGCGCTGCTCAAGATTTACATCAAAGCACTCAAATCGGGCACGAAGTCGCCCGAAGTCCAGGCTGCTGCCACACTGGCCGTGTCCAAACTGCTACTGGGACGTGTAGTGACGGACCCTGAAGCTTCGGCTGAAATGCTCAAGACACTCGTCGTCCAATACTTCGACCCCGTCACAGCTACCAACCAGAGTGTCAGACAGGCTCTTAACTACTTCCTGCCCGTCTTCTGCTACTCGCGGGCTGAAAACCAAGATCTTATGCGTACCGTCGCACTGGATGCTCTGCATGCACTCCTAAATGTCCGCGAGAGCCTGGAAGACGACGACGCCGATGTCGACGAAGACATGGAGAGCCTGACGACCATCGGTGCTTGCCTAGTGGACTGGACTGACCCTCGCAAGTGTTTCAACCCTGCCACTGGCCTTGACCTGGAGAAGAAGACTGTCAATGGTGACATTCACTTGGACTTTGCTTTGGATATCCTGGACCGCCTGAACAGCAGCATAAGCAGTAAGTCAATCTGTGGCCACAAAATCCAAGTATTAATACTGACTCCCCATGTAGAGGAGGAGAAGAAGGTTGTAGCGTCGCTACTCGGAAAGCTGTATATTTCGCCCACCAGTACGGAGGAGAAAATCCGAGAGGTCTACGATGAGGTCACAATCGCCGTCAACGATAGGCTGATCTCCGACACAACTGGTCGAAACGCCCTCAACAAGGTTCATGTCAGCTTGGGCAAGATCGTTGCCACCCTTGGGGAGCAGCAGGATGGCGAGCCGCGTCGGACAAGCAGGAGCGTGTCCGTCGCCGCTTCTGTGGCCGGGTCCGCTGTTGGCTCCGTTGCAGGGTCCGTTGCGCCATCTGACAGGAATGAGACCGACAATGAGAGGATCAACTTGGAGCCTGACATCAAAGAGGAAGATGAAGACAGCGATGGCACTGTCATTCAGACCACCCTCAAGGACGACGACAACTCACTTGTGAGCGAGCTGTTGTCGGATGAGGAGGGTGCATGAGGAGCAATCATGTTGATGAGTAGGGCGGCACTTTTGATGGATGAACAACTGTTCCTGTATCATGGGACAAGGGAGCTTTACGGATTGATATTTGAACGAGAATTGATGATATCTATGTACTGATAATGATTACCCCCTGCGGAATCGACTGCGCGACTTCTGTTTTTTTCTCCTTCCCACATCTTAATGCTTTCTCAGTTCTCCTGCTCTCAGACGAAATATGATCACACAGATCCAAGTCGGTACAACAGGCCAGCGATGACGACGTTGATGATCAGATGCTGCCCAATGCTCCAGGCCATGCAGTACAGGTACTTTGGTGAAAAGACTGTCCACACAAAGAGGTGTGTCCGCAGTGCTTCACATGCTACCATGATAAAGGCGACGCTGCAAGCCGTGAAGAGCGTCATGTGGCCGACATGCCGCAAGAACACGTTTCTCCCGTTGGAATCGTCGCCGGCCCTGCGGCTGCGGTACTGAAGCAGTAGCAGGTTCGTTGCGGACGCCCAGTAGATAGATCCGGCCCAATTGCTGATAAAGGTCAAGACGCCGACGGCGATGACGCTGAAGCCCGCGACGCCGTTATAGGCATTCGATAGGTCGACGGAGGAGATTGCATTGGTCCCGCCAAAGGCGAAGAAGGAGGCGTACTGAAGCAGCAGGGAAGTTATGGAGAGCGCGGGAAGGTCGAGGTTGAGGGAAGCGAGGAAAGGAAGCTGAAAGGTGAAGAGCAGAAGGAGGGGTATGTTTGTCACGCGGGACTGGGTGGCGAGGAGAAGGGTCATGAGATGGTGGAGCAAGGGTGTTGTGTGTTTCGCCTCGACACGAGGGTTGGACAGTGTGAGATAGGTCGAGTACGCCGCAGTAGCGGCAACACCAGCAAAGACGGTCCTAGCCCGGGTTACGAGAGATAGGCCCTGAGTGAAGGCGTTAAGGGTCGCTGGGACGCCGGTAACGAGCTCGGGAGCGTCTTCGTTGGTGAAGGCGACCTTGAAGGTAAAGGCAGAGAGGGCAAGGGCGGCGGACGTGGTGACTGCGAGGGCGCGGGGCAGGCCGCGGAGTTGCCTAAAGATTTGGACAAAGAGAAAGAGGTAAGTCAAGCTAACGAGGGTCCAGAGGAAGGCGGGATTCGCCGCGATGAAAGTCTTGACGATGTCGGGCTCGCCGGCGCGCTTTTGTCCCGTTTGATTCCATCCCCGGATCAGCCTGGTGGCTGTCAATGCGAGCAGAAGCGAGGCAAGGGTTTTTACATGGGCGCGGGTGCTGGGACATTGGTTAGACTGTAGATGATAAAGGTGCAGGGTTGGGGCGTGGAGTGCTCACGTCTGCATCTTCTTGATGGCAAGAGTGCCTAGCCAGGCGGACGTGGTCCAGTACCAGAAGTGATGCTCTTCTTCCACATAGCTGCTCGCGAACATCATTACGCCGTACGCGACTGCGATGGCGAGCAACGGAATAAGATTGGGTCGGGCGCCGAAGACGAGAGAGCCGGTACTGAGGACGGCCACGGCTTCGCCAATGTGCAGCCTGTCCATGTCGTAGTTGCTGGCCATGCTGCTCATGAGATCCTGCGCTTTACTGAGCCACTGCGGGATGTCAGTGAGGGATGCCCTTTGGTTTAGATAAAGGTGACGCGGGAGGAATGCAAACCTTGAACATGGCTTCAAGCCAGACTGGGTCTAGTTCCGCCTGAGCATCCATGCCTTTGAGTGCGTCATTGACACGATGCCATTCGCAAGCCAACTCTCGGGCATCGTCTTGTGGGCCTGTGCAAGCATCCCGGGCCGAGATGGTTGCGGTGTCGAACATCTCTGGGCCGAACGTCGCTGTCACGACTTTCAATATCTGGCGAGCGTTGCCCATGAGCAACTGGAGCTGGTCGTTCCCTGCAAGAGATCAGTGGCTACGTTCCAGGATTTAAAGTTGTGTGGACTAACTGTTAGGCCAGAAGGGCAGGAAATCAGAAATGAACGCTCCAAGGTTGTTCTTCGGCGCAGGGAAACCCAGCAGAGCACCTAGTGTAGGCGCTAGATCCGACTGTTCAACCGTGGTATAGTAAGAGAAGTCCTCTTGGAACGCAGCAGGGGCCGACAGGTTGCGTTGTAGGGCCTTTATTTTCGGCGATATGAAGACAAGGGCCGGGGATGTCTCCCCAGGGGATGAGGCTCCGTGGTTACCAGCGTCGTTCATGCCGTGGTCTCCGCATAGGACCAGCAAGGCGGAGGACATGTGACCTTGGGTGTCCATGGCGCTATAGATGCGCTTGACGATGTCATCCATCTCATGCTGTTTAGGGATCATATGCGAGCTGGCGGAATGAATCAGCACAGAAGTCCAGAAAACTGCGTCCAATTATGGCCTTACCTTCGTGGCCCCGACTTGTGTCCAATGTGATCAAGGCCAAGGTAATGCAGGACCAGCGTGCTCCAGTCGTCACTCCGCAGTTCGGTGTCGATGTGTCTGGTGACATTGTTATCCACCTCGGTGAAGTCCTTCGATGGATCAGCTGAAGAAGACTGAATACCAACAGTGGTTACTCACTGCTACAAAGAAGCTCGAAGTGCCATCAGCGCGGTCAAAGGTCCCGGGAAAAAGCTTGAGCCAGGTATCATCTCCATACATAACTAGCTTTCCGGCCTCCTTGGCCTTCATCTGTGCTAGCCAAGTGTCCTGAGCGGCCAAAGTGGAAGACGTATCGGCTTCATCGAGGTTCAAAATGACATCCAAGAAAGACGGAATCGAGCCTGTTGTGATGGCCTTGATTCTGGGCATAGTGACGGTCGGCGACCGAGCATACGCAGTGAAGGGCAGAGCGGCTCCATTGCGAATAAGTCTACTAAATGATGAATAACGCAAAGCATGCCGAGGATCACGGGGGCTTACTCCTGAGTGTATGTAAAACCTGTGCCATCGGCATACACGAAGTCGCTATGTGAGGAGTCAGCATCTCTTGGGCGTGTGTGTGCTTTGTAGATGCTATTCACCTTCGTAATGCATCGACCACCATGAAGATGAGGCGGTCGAAAGGCGCGGCTGGTGGCGGGCCGTAATCTAAAGTTTCATACTGGGCCAGACCAGGGAGAACTGGCTTGTAAGGGAAGAAGCCGGATGCGAATGTGACAATCGCCAGCGGAATTAGGATATTTGCAACAGTGAGAAGGGTCGCCAGGAAGCCCGGGCCATATCGAAAAGACATTTTCGTCGCGTATCCATCAAGGTTGTCGTTGAGCGCCGTTTCGTGAGAGTGAGCTTAGGCGTAAGTGAGCTCTGGGGTCAAGTCGTCCTCGAGTATCAACGGCTGGAAGAGGCCGATCTCGTTAATGTGGGAAGACACCGCCGTGTCATTCAGTCATATTGCGATTAGCAAGAGTGAGCACCGCAAGCAACGTCGTGATGAGGGAGGAATGGATGCGGTACTCGCAAGGCAGCGGCGCTGTTCCGTTCCTTCAAGGTTGTCAAGGTAATAATAGTTTGGATCCGAAATGGGTAAAGTGAGTGAGTGCTCAGCTGAGGCTCACGGCTGTGTAATAATAATTATGGACAAGGAGCATAGATTGAGAAGGACACTGTGACAGCTCTAGTACAGGGATGAGACGCACCGGGCTGGACAACCTTGCACCCGCTGATTGGTCTGACTCGGTAGAGCGAAGTCCGAGAGTCCCGTTGCAGCATAAAGGACCCGGCCGATACGGGCAAAAATCCTCCGCTTCCAGGCGTGCCAAGACTCCATCTACAGGCCCAGTATGTATGTATGTGTGTATGATTCTCTAGCATCAATGACCGCTACAATTACACGAGAGTGAAAAGGTCGAGACCTGGCAGTTGTTTCGGTGGATGCGTCTTTTTAAAGAGCCGTAATTATCACTCTATTGCTGCAAATGCCTTCTACCAACTTTTAACCGAGTGTCGGATGGAGGAAAATGACACCCGAAATAACCGTGAAAAAAAAAATAAAAAAAATCAATCCCTTGATCATCCACACAAAACGCCGAGAGGGTACATGCCAATTTCAAAGGTAAACCCCTCACAAGCAGACTTCCCATGAGGGCGTTTGACCTTCTGCCGAGCCGTTGAAAGTCATCTCTCCAACCACGAAGTGTCCATCATGTCAAAAGCGAGATGAACAAACGGCGACGCGCTTAAGCCTTCTTCTTCTTCTGGACACCACTGTGGCGGTCCTTGTACTTTGGGAAGACAACCTTGGAATTCTTCTTCCTCTGCTTCTGGATTCTGCCGGACCGACGCTTGAGCTTGGCAGAGTCGACATCCATGACTGACATGAGGGTGAGTTATGTGAAGTGTAAAGGGCGGTGAGTCCTGATTTGACGTACCGTTATCATCAGTCTTGATCTCAACATCCTCGCCGTTGAGTTGTGCTGGATTCATGTCAGCCTCTCATGATATCTTCATAGACGCAGAACAGCCCAATGGTATATGGTTCTGATTGAGTACTCACCGTCAATATGCTGCTGCTCAATGTCCATGTCAATGTCGGCCTCCTTCTCAGGCTTGGGCTGCCTAGCGAGTTCCTGCAGCTTCGCCGAAAGACGCTCGGCTCTGGCCTGCTCGACAGGACCAAAGACATTTGCCTTGAGTCTCTGGTTGTTCTTCTTGATGACGCTGGATCTTGAACTCTTGGCCATCGTTGCGGAGGTTGCCTCAACAGCTGGTGCTTTGGAAGAAAGGGTAAAAGAGCAATATCCGGGGCAAATCAACTGAATGACTATATCACCAAGGTTTCTTTGGTGGAGAGGTGCTTCCAGTTGTGAGTCGAAAGTAATCCGTTGTCGTTGACAGGGTAAAGTGACTGTGCGAGCGAACAATCGTTGTCTTCAGTAAGAGTGAACGCAGGAAATTTTACACAGGCGGTCACCGAGTGGCCCCGCCTCCAGACCCAGACGTCCACTGGCACTGCAGTAATCCCTGAAAGGGTCTCGCACTGGGCCAGAACACCGCTTGCCACTGTCCAATCCGCGTCGCAGAGCCTGCCAGCTACTGTCACTCCACTCTATCCAAAGGCCCTTCCAGTTCACACAACCGTTTTCCTGCCTGCAGAAGGGTGAGCCGATGAGGCAGATGGGTGGCCTTGCCTTTTGGAAGAGTACGCCACGTCTGATTTAGGGGATGCAGATACTGAAACAGCAGTGGCCGCGTCCACTGTAGCCTCAAGACTCGGGAGTTTGGACATTCGCTCCGAGATGTTGCTTCTGATGAATGGTTGTGCGCCCTTCTTCCATTTAGTCCCACACCCACCCAGCCCTCTCTCTCCCGCGTGGAGGTAGATACATTTGCAATACTGACCTAAGATTGTCTAAAAGCCGGCGCCAGGCGCGAATGACATCAAATCCTTGCCGACCCGAAGAATAGCCCGCTGACTGGCTTTAACCACGCCTTGCCTGCTCAGACTCTCATCGCCGGTTGGTCTTGCACTTCCCGCTGTTCTGTCTCGCTTTTTTGGTTGAGCAATAGAGTCAAGTTTGGGGTTCAGGGCGTCACCACCACCAGTGCCGTCGTCACAGGTTCTTCGTCAGGCCCTGCTGCAAGGGAAAGAAAGAAAAGAAGAAAAAAAAACACACAGACACACAGCCGAGAAAAAGTTGCCGCAATCAACAGCAGCCACCTACTAATTACCACCACCGCCTGACAGCCAGAAGAGCCAGTACAGAGCTAGCTACCCTGCAGGCCCTTGCTATCCTCGACCCGACCAACTTCCCCACGCACTTTACTCCTGCCTGTCGGCGCGCACCACGAGCTTGTCGCTCCTGCCTCGTGTGGTCGCGCCCATGGTTCTGCTTTCCATTTGAGCCCGTCCACTTCTTTCCTTCTCTGTTTTTCTTTTCTTTTTCTTTTATCTGCCTCCGCTATTGCTACAGCTACCTGTATCACAGCCACGAGAATCCAAAGCCATCAACATCTGCGCGCCCCCACGGCCGAAGTCGATCCGACGTCGCATCCGCAAACCTTCATGAGGCTATCACCGAACGCACCAACGCGACTTGTCCACCTCGCCCGGGAAACATGACCTCCATCCCGAGGCAGGAGCTGCAAGCTCTGGTCAAACTAGTTAACAGCAACCAACTACTCAACCGCCAGCTTTCCAGCATCTGCCAACTGAACGGCCTCACTAGTAGTGGCGTGAAGGCGTCGCTGCAAAGTCGCATTGTGAACGGTAATTCGCCCCCTACTCCGTGTGCACCTTCCCCCCTCTTCGCTATTTCTTGGTGGGTCCTGCCGCTCGCAGACGTCGAGCTTCGTAGTCTACTTGGGCTGACTTCTTTTGCCCATCAGCTATCCAGGAGGCCTACAATATCAACGATGTGACTCGCTTCCAGCAAATCCAACGAAGCATCGAAACTGCAAGAACAGGCGCGTCCTCTTCGCCCGCCTCCCATAAACAGAGTCGGCCTTCCGCAGCGACTACGCCCGTACCTATGTTGCGGCAAGATCAATACTGGGGGAACTCGCGCACCGCTCGCCCCGGGGGTCCGAATGGCCACGCTCTACCCAGTTACGGATCGAGTGGTACGTTGGCCAGAAGACGAGTCATCTGCAGACGTCTAATTTCTCGCAGGGCCGTCATTCAGAAATAGCCCGTTCTACGAGATACAGTTCAGGGTTGGAGATGTCCGCACTTGCGAAGGTATGTCATGGGCTACCTGCCATTCTTTGGTTACAAGCCCCAAAAATTAACTAGTATTCAGCAATGACCCAGCACAGGAACATGGTGTCTGTCCCGGTCAGGATCAGCGAGAATCCGGGAGTCAACAAAGTTCTCGAAGACAGATCGCTGCGCATTATGGTGTTTTGCGCCGCGGACAATAGCGGTACCCAAGACATTTCCTTCCCCCACCAGTCCGAAATCAAGATCAACGGCAGTGAGGTCAAAGCGAACCTAAGAGGCTTGAAGAATAAGCCAGGATCGACGAGGCCAGTTGATATCACGAGCTATCTGCGTCTGAAAAACGACAACCGGAATCTCGTTGAGTTCACTTACGCGCTGACTCAAAAGGTGGGTTTTCTCAACAGCACACTTTGTTAGATATCTCCCTACCCGTCTGCCCCTTGCTGATGTCTTGCCGCTTTGCAGAAATTCTATCTCGTTCTTTACGCTTGTAAAATCACATCGGCTCAGGAATTGGCCGAAAAGATCAAGGCGGGCAAGAAGATCCCAAAACATAAGGTCATTGAAGAGAGTAGGTTTGCCCGAACGAGCTATCCCGACCTTTCCACCTTGCTAAGAAACAATAGTCAGCAAAAAGGCAGCGGATACGGATATCGTGACCACTTCACAAGTCTTATCTCTCAAATGCCCTCTCTCCTACATGCGTCTGGATGTTCCGTGCCGTTCTGTCAACTGCTCACACATTCAATGCTTTGACGCAACATCATACCTCCAGCTGCAAGAACAAGGCCCTCAGTGGCTCTGTCCCATTTGCAACAAGTCCGCGCCATTTGAGCAGCTGGCTGTTGACGAGTAAGTTCTGTTTTTAGCTGGCTTTGAGTTTGCAGCTGACTCTCATTCAAGGTATGTTAGGGACATCCTGGCAAACACATCCAAGTCTCTTGATCAGGTCACGATCGAACCTGATGGTCAGTGGCGAGTGAACTCGGCACAAGACGAAAACAAGCCTACCAACGGCGGAAGCGGCCTCCTTGATGATTATGATGACGACGATTGGGGTATTGTTGAAGTCAATCCTATTCGCAGCCGCAATTTCGAAACGCCCAACCGCTCAGTAGCCAGCACGGCCACTCCCACTACAACCGTCATGTCGCGGGAGAGCTCAGCCATGCCGCGAGGCGTGGCCACAACGAGCGGCAAGCGACTTCATTCAGAAAGGGTAACGATAGATCTGACCCTATCTGATGACGAGGAACCCGCTGCACCGCCTCCGAAGCGACAGCAGTTGCAGCAGCCGGGTGTGAACAGTTACTCCAACGGCTACAGCAGTGCTCTACCGTACTAGGAAGGACCTCCTTCATTCTTCTTGGTTTCATCTACGCGCCGCGGAGCCTGGGACCAGTTACCTCGACACGTACATATGCCTAACGAAGGCTTTTTTTTTCTTTTTTTTTTTTGGCTCATGTATGCTTTTTTCCCAGTTGAGCGTGGGTGGACAGGGATGGATGGATAGCTGTTCAGGCGTTTTAGGGGCAAAAAACATATCCCAATATCCATGACGGACGACTATTACATGTCATGGAAGCAGGGCGACCGTCAGCTGGAGAGCAGAAGTATGTCTATTAGATGGCGAGGGCTAAGTGCCGGGCTCTAAGAGCAGAAGTGCCTCTACTAGTCATCATTGCGGATATGGATGTCGCACAATCAAATACCATTACTGCGAAGCTTTTCGTGTCACCTCCCTTGTCATTTTTTCTTCTCTTGTCAGTCCTAAATGTCCATCCGCTGCCTACAGGCATTCAGTGAACCCCAGGACAGGAGTGGGAACGGGAGCTGCGGTGTGGACCCTGGAGCTCGACGCCAGCTCCACACAATTGTCAATGCAGGTACGTACTTGACCCTCATTCGTTCGCTCTATCCGTTCGTCTGTCCCTCGCCTGCTACACCTTTACCTTGCCTCGCGTCCATACATCATCTATCACCCAACAAACGACGCAGTACGAGCTGTCATTGCGATTTCGCCCAGCCAACTCAACGCCTTACCTGGTCATTGACACTACGAAAAGAACATCACTGGCGACAACCCTATACACCTTGCGAGCTCCTACCGCGCCCGTGCTCCATCGCAATCGGTCATCAAGCAATTCCTTAGGCATACAGAGTCGTCGCCATTGTTGCCAAACCACGCAAACGCGACAAAACAATCCGAACCCCCGAACACGTCCTCAGCCATGTCGTTCGAGAGCGTTATGCCGCCGTACAACGCTACGGACCCATCGGCCTCCTTCCTCAACTCCTCGTGCCTGGACTTCCTTCTCATCGAGCTTGTGCCTCTGGCCTTCCGCGTGACGAGGGAGCTCGATGACCTCCCTGCGAGCGATGCGACGAACGGTACTGATGCAGACGCGTCTTCTAGCGCCGGCGGTCATGCATCGGCGGACGCATTGTCATCTGTGAGCCATAGCCATGGCGGAGGTGCAGCCGGCGGCAGTGCCGGTGGTCCTGCGCCGTCGTCCGCTGGGGGCGCTGCGGGGGGCAGCACAGCGCGTAAGATGGACGAGGACGAGGAGCGTGATGCAGTCTTCTACCGGCTTGAGACGTTGGGATACCGTGTTGGGCAGGGCCTTGTGGAGAGGTACGTGTAGCTTCCAACGTTGCTCGTCATCTTACCCGTCTTCAGTTCTCCGTCTAGAAGTCGACCTAAGACGAAATAGTATGTTCATGATAAGGTCTAGAGGCTGACTTGATGGGTGTTACAGATTCTCAAGAGACCGGCCGCGGTTCAACGACACGCTCGACGTCATCAAGTTCGTATGCAAGGACCTTTGGTCGCTGGTATTCAGGAAACAGGTGGACAACCTCAAGACAAATCATAGAGTAGGTTTTTGTGGTGCCCTTAAAGCCTCCGGTAATAGAAACACCGAGTTTAAAAAACTCTATGCTGACCATTTCTACTATTGCATCAGGGCGTTTATGTGTTGACAGACAACTCGTTTAAGCCGTTCTCGCGAATGAGCACAGAAACTGGTGGGCAGGCCGTTGTTCGCGCACAGCCGGTACGTTCGGGTCAAGACCTCGCACACACGTACACACGCACATAGCCGACGTGCCAAGTTGCTAACTACCCTTTCTGACAGTTCCTCTGGTTCCCTTGCGGGATCGTGCGTGGGGCTTTGGCGGCGTTGGGGATTAACGCCACCGTCCAGGCCGAGACGAACGAGCTGCCGGCCGCCATCTTTCAGATCAAGACACTGCCATCGAGTGCATAATAATACCCATAAAAGCGAGTTGTTTATCGAGTTTCAGTTGCCGTGGCCTCGGGCACAAACAAGGGCGATCACAAAGTTGAAAAGGGATGCTGTCGCAAGTCCCGAGCAGATGATACGATCAATTCGAGTTGATTTCGAAAGTGTCAAACTCCACTTATATCCCAAGCTCCCTAGTGAGCGGGTGGAAACACCACCGACTGTCGCCATGTCCAAAAACAAAAAAAAACACCGACGCCACTGCCAGATGCACCGCGGAATTACGAAATCAGTTTGACGCTGTACGCTCTTCCGCTATACATCGTGCGAGACCAACAGTATCACCTCACAACCTAGGAAAAGAAGAATTGATCAGCCATAATTCTCCCTCGGTTATATTTCATCTATCGCCAATTCTTCTTTTTTTTTGGCTACATTAGGAAGCTGTTGTCATGATGCTTCCTCGAGAGGGTTCAGGGGACTGGCTGTTGCTGAAACAATTATACAAAGGGGGTAATCACTTTTGAGGGGGGTTGTGGGCAAAGTCGACACCCTTCTTGATGTTGCCCTTCAATCCCGCAACAGCGGCCTCCAACAGTTTCTTTTCCTTCTCCGTGATATTGCCGAGGATGTCAATGGCCTTCTCAGCACCATTGGGCTACGAAGACGTCAGTATGGGCGTTTTTGAAGGAAGGACGGGGATGCAATTTGCTGCGGGACTTACGCCGAGCTCAATGGGAACAGAGAAGAAGTCAACGCCGGTTTTCTCGGCGATCTCCTTGCCGCCTGGCACGCCGGGCAGGTAGACGTAGCTAGGCTCAACAAGACCCTTCTCGCCCTTGACGGCCTTGAGGACCTTCTCGGCGAATCTATCACTGTCAGTCTCAATCTTCGTGCTGGATGGGTGCTGCTCCTACCTGAAACCGGCGTAGGCCATGGAGAGGGTGGCGGAACCAGCGCCGTCCTTGGCCTTGACGACCTCGTCACCGCCGAACTGAACGCGGTTGACGAGGGCGTCGTACTTGTCGTCAGGGATGGAGACGGAGGGCTGGACCTGGCTGAACAGGGGAACGATGGTCTCGCCGGAGTGACCGCCGATGACTGGCACATTCAGCTCATGAGGTTTGGACTTGCCCGCAATCTCAGCAACAAAAGTTTCGGCTCTGACGATGTCGAGAGTGGTGACACCAAAAAGGCGCTGGGGGTTGAAGACACCCTTGGCCTTGAGGACCTCAGCGGAAATGGGGACGGTTGAGTTAACGGGGTTGGAAATCACGAGGATGAACGCCTTGGGGGCGACCTCGGCGGCGACCTCGATCAGGCCCTTGACAATACCGGCGTTGATGTTGAAGAGGTCATCGCGAGTCATTCCGGGCTTGCCTGGAGGGCCCTCTGTCAGCACGGAAGTGACGCAGGTAACGGGAGCAGGTGGAACTTACGAGGAATGCCGGCGGGGATGACAATGATGTCGGCATCCTTGAAGGCGGCCTTTGCCCCATCTTCCTTGGGTAGGTAGCCGGTGGTCTTCTGTTTGCGGGTATTTTTGTTTAGCATGCACCGAGATGGATGGCGCAATACAGCTGGAATTTGACTAGACGTACCGCGACAGATGAGATGTGAGAAAGGTCGGTGGCAACACCGGGAGTGTTGACAACATCGTAGAGAGCAAGCTCATCGACAAGGGGAGAGAGCTTGAGGAGAAGAGACAGAGGCTAGAGACGAAGAGTTGCTGGTGAGCCTACTCGAACTGGGTTTGCTTGGTGTCACTATACCTGTCCAATACCGCCGGAGGCGCCAGCAACAACTGAGAAAAGAAGTCAGACCAAAGCTTCATGCGATGGCTCCGGGAGAGGGGGGAAGCATACCGGCCTTGACCATTTTGAAGGTGTTTTATGTATCTCGGGTTGGAGACGGGTAACCGAGGTGGTGGCCTAAAGAGTTCTCGCAGATTAGCGGGGTGATCATTATGAAGCTCGCCGCGCGGGAGCTTGTTCGCCCAGCAAGCCCTGGCTTGTGATGGCGCTAGACAATACTTGAAGCTTGTCTACTGGAAGCTCAGGGGAGTGTCGTCACACGTACTTGGTGTTAAACTGTGATGTTCCAAGGTAGATTGGGCAAAGTAGGATCGGTTGTGAGGTTGTTGGTCAGTACGAGAGGAAGAGAGAAGAAAAGAGGGAGTGAGGGCGAGGTAGAAGTAGTCTGCGCCAACTGATACCTTGTCAGGAGGCTGTCGGCGGGGACGTAGGTTCGACCGCGGGGGAACATTGCGACGGGACCTTGTTGCTCACCCCTCGTCCCGTGGGATCGTCTGTGTCATTGGATGGAGGGGCAAGAAGAGGGGCAGCATTGGAGGGGGGGAAGGGGGCCGCTACCAGGGGGGGCGACGCCAGTGCATGCGCAGAATAGCAAACATACCTACCTATAGAAGGCAGGCATGCATGCGCTGTACTACGCTGCGCTGCGATGCACCGCACCCAGCAAGATCATGCTGCTTGCTGCTTTCCATCTAGTAAACGCTTGCTCGTTTCCCCGGGCCCAGTGTTGTTATTTTTTTTTGTCTCGGGAGTCGGAAAACGGGAGGTTACAAAGAAGGAAGTATCTTCTTCCTCCCCTAGCCGCACCAGGCAATGGCTGTCGCAGATAGCTCCTTGTCGTCATTCAACACTCAGACAAAGAAAAGGCCTATGAGACACGCCCAGCCAAAGTAGACTAGGGACTTATCCTCAAGCAGCCTTTTCCCAACCCGGGTATGGTAGGCAGGCGGCTTTCTCGACTGGGGACCTGACGAGGGTAAATCGGAGTTTACCTTCGTCAGGTCATCCACCCCCCAAAAATCCACGTTTCCCCTCATCCATTTCGCCATTTTCCCCAGCCTGATGCATGTGAGAAAGCCTGACACCAAATAGCCTAGCCCGGCGGCACGGCATTGGGAGACAAAGCCGCCAGCGAGAAGCCTGTTCTCGTCCATTCATGTCGTTCCCGTCAACTCCCGGGAAACTGGCCAACACGTTCCGATGTCTTCCTGCCAAGGACGGCTCTGTCCCGAGCGCAGGGGGGGAGCTCTGTCCTATGTATAGCCAAAACTCGGGTGCGGTAGAAACAAAACGCATCCATCCAAGGTGCCAGCGTATCAAGACCAGGGCCCCATTGTCCGGTGTACCTGTGACTTGCATCATTTCACCATCCTCGACGATGAGACAACAACGGCGTGTCGCGTCTGCTATACCTGGATGGAGTAAACTGCCTGATATCAAAGCACTTCTCTGGCCGCTATATACATTACTCAGTCAGGTAACAATCGCCTGTTTCCTGTGCATCGTTTATAAAAAAAATACCCATTCTGCCTGTCGAGGCAATTGGGCAAACTCGACTGGCTGAGTTACCCCGCCATGTATACCGTTTTAGAGCCTGAGCACATGAAAATTCGTGTCAAAGTCGGCGAAGACTTTATCCGCGAAGCAAGCTCAATCAGGACCCGTCATCCAGATCCCACATCACCTGTTCACGAATCTGTCATGGAGCAACAGGCTCGGTTTCGTCATCCTTAGAGACGCCGAATGGTCAAAACCGAGTCACTCGTCAACATCCCGGTGCTTGCCCGCGGTTCCGAGGTTCAGCTGGAAATCGCACCCGACTCTCGTCGGGCAACTTCGGGAGACGGCCGCCGGCCACGGCATCGCGAACAACATATGCCGCACTCTGGCTACTGCATCACCCTATTTTATCATAGCCAACCCACTCTTGCACCCGAGACTTTCTCGTTGTTGGAGGTACATCATCACTGCAGCATGCAACCTTGAGGTAGGTACATTGCCTCGTTGGCCTTCACGGTGACGGTGAAAAAAACAGGTCTCCTCTTGCGAACAATGAAACCAGTCCCAGTCATTATTTTTTTGGCCTTTTGACTCAAGCTTTTGATTTGTTTCCGCCTGTGTCCCTCAAAAAGGTATTCTATTTGCTCGACGTAACGCCCAAACCAAGCCTTTCCCGTCCGCGAAACAGCATGACAACAAATTTATGCCTCAGTCTCGGTGTTGGCCTTCTTGGCCTTGTTGCCGCGGGGCTTCTTCTCGGGGGTGGGCTTCACGGGGCGCTGGGCGCGACGGATGGCGGAGACGCGCTGGACGGCGGCCTCGCGGAGGTCGGCACGGTAGCCGCCAGCAGCAGCCTGGCGGGCAACGGCGGAGTAGGTCCTATTATTACATCGTCAACATCTCGTCCTCCATACCTGATGATGTGGTGATGTCCATGCCGAGAAAAGTCATGGGTCTGGGTCCCAACTCACTTGCGCGCAGACTTGTTGCCGCCGTATGTGACCTCAGTGAGGCTCTTGGCGGGCTTGTTGCCGTTCTTCTGGTTCTTGCTGATCACCTTGACACCACCCTTCTCGTTGGGGACAACGCCGATGGCCTGATTATGGATCTTGTCAGTTACTGTGGCTTCATATCGCTGGTTCGTTCGCATGTGTAGAGTGTCGGATCCGTGGCTGAGGGTGCGAGTGTATGTACCTTGTCGTTGACGAAGCCAGCGTACTGCATCGATGGTTAGCCAAACCGCTATGATCCCAGATGTTCGTTCCCACGGCTGAACTGTTGACATACCTTGCGGGAGTGCTTGTTGACCAAGTTAAGGGGGTCACGGGAGAGCTGGAGACCGCCGGCATCGTTGCGGTTGACCAGGAACGCATTCTGGCTGCCTGTACGTCGAGAAAACGACAACTGGTGAGCAATGGTTTATCCTCTTTTTCTTTTTTCCTTCCGCGAGAGCTCTGTACTACACGCGCAGCCGGATGCCGGAATACAACTTACGGACGACCTCCCAGATCAGGTCCGGGGAAACATTGGGCAGAGTGGCGGCCATTTTGACTGATTTGAGGGATCACGGAATGGTTGATGAATACCTTCACGATTTCTCTGTTCGCTCCTTCCGTGTTCGTGAATGAATTGAATGTGTGGGCTATCGCTTAGGTGTCGGTTTGTGGACTAGCGCAGCACAGTCCTACTTATCTTATCGCGGCGCCACTCCCGACATCCCTCCGGGGCACAGAAGCCCTCCTCGGCGGGCCGGCAGGGGTGTGGCTGGTGATGGCGGTGCATTCTACGAACCCCTCTGATTACTCCTGGTCGGAATCACACATCTAAGTAAACTGACAGAATGACGACTGTCAGCCGTCTTGCTTGGGTCATGATTTTGTCATGATCTCGTGCCTGTTTGAGACATGGCTTGCGCCAACAGAGAAGTCTCGGCACATATGGTTCGATATACTTTGATAAGTTAATCGCATGAGGCCTCTCCCTAACAGTGAGACGATATTGGGGTTTTGTCAACCACTTGACATGCTTCCTTCTGTCCATGACTTTGTTCTAAGTTCAACGAGGTCTTGCTATGATTTTCAAGTCAGTCGCGACTGGTGCGTGGCTGTAAAACAACTCTTGTCCTCCCATTAATATTCGATACTCTTTCGGCCAGAGAAAAATAGCCATTGCAGGAATCAACGGGCCAGTTGGCGGGCCCAGCAGCTTTGAATAGCGCATGGTATTCTGCTTCTGAAACGTCCTCCTAATATGACCTGCGTGATTTGATATGGAATAGCACCCTGGGATTTTGGTAACATAGGAATTGAGGGCGTACTACGATAAACTTGACGCGTTGCAATTGTTTGAGACCCGTTGGCTTAGTTCAACTTACTACAGTCTACCTGGTATATTTCTATCATACAACCTTTGGTCGAGAACCAAACGCCCTGTCTGGATCGCAATAAATGATCTGGACAGAGATTTTAACCTATTCTCGGAACACACCAGTTCCTATGCCGGTATCTTCGTGACGTTTCGTCAAGGTCTGCAATATGAGACGTTGAGAACGTTTAAGCACTGTGGCTCAAGACGTGATGCATTCAGCACAGAGGTGCGTATCCAAGGCAGTCCCTATAGCATCTTGTTATACACTGACTCCATCAGATTCTGTGTCTTGGTCAAGTTGTAATATATACGGGGCAAAACAAAAAGGATTGCACCCTGGGTTTTGCATCTAAAAGCTCCCCTTGTCAAGTATCGAGCTGCCTATCAGCAGTTCTTTCGGCGCCATGCCACCAAGGGACACGTTTTAGTACTTGGTGTTTCGTACATGGAAAGTATCTATGAGAATATATCGAGGTTGGTGCGGTATTGGCAGCCAATGTGCATATCACGCACCACAGAATATCATATATAGCCATATTTAGCTACTATCGCCATCTGATACGTGATCTACCAAATGGACCATTTGAGTAACATGTAATCCAGGTGAATACTGGGTCCTGCGAGGTTTCCTGGGGTTTTCTATATGGTTGGCGATCGTTGTAAAAACTGGACCATCCAAGACTAGCGCATCTGACGTCGTTCATATATATAGTTGCCTCTGGCTTCTGGGGAGTTGAGGTTGTATTTCCACTTGGTAATGCGGGTTGGCAATGAACAGGATAAAGGCGGCACGGCTGTAATGCCTTCTTGGTCAGAACTTCAGCAACGATGGGTATGTCATCGTACTTTGGAAGAACTCGGTGTATTGCAGCTTTGATTTTAAAGCCTTAGACTCGAACGCATGATACGGTAGATCTAACAGCAAGCCCTCTTCGATAATAATGGGAACTGGGGGGGTTGGAATATGAACCCGATCACCGTGCAATTTCAAGTGACATAAACGAAAGTGAAAAGCACAATCTCAGGCAACCAGGCAAATACAGGCACCAAGCCCCTGCTGTTCTTTGCTGTATACCATAAAGAAGGACATGCTGTCAACATATATAGTAGACTCACCTCCTAGTTAGAGCATGTTGTCTATGCCTCCAACTATGATTCGACGAAAACATCTCAACGACCCGTCTATCGACCTCAAACCACAAAGGACTCACATAAGATCTAGTCATACCCGAAAAGCGACAGCTCTTCAGCCATGGTGTCCCCAAGGTTTTCATGTTGATGCACAGAATGTTGTCACACAAGAAAACATCTATGGATATCAGAATGGGCAGATATCGTCTACAACTCAGCCGCTTCCCGGCAAAGTCTCAGAGCATCGAGTACGTTCCTTTTCTTCAAACAATCTTTGTAAGAGCCTCCAGGCAAAGCCGGACCATCGCCGCTTACGCCAGATGTTGGTCATTCAGCCTCTGCCGCAAAGTTCGACACCAAATCTTTCTGGAACGAGAAGTTCTTGAAGAAGACAAAGGCCGGTGTAGCGGCGTGCAATTTTACGCTGGAACTCATCGCGAAGCGAAACTGTATTCGACTCAGGGGCGTCGGCAGTGACGGCAAGGCAATGATGGGAGGTTGCCTGCCTCTGTCGGAACTGGACAAAGGTATCCCAGTTGCGGGCGGCGCCCCGTCTTAGCTGCGAGGTCCCCAAACAGCCGGGTGCTGACTAGCTTTGGGGTGATCGCAGCCTACCGTTATGCAGAACTGGGAGTGAAGGTCTCATCCAAAGGGACTTTCGAGTTGCTGGGGCGTTGTCCATCGCCGCTCGCGGCAGTCCTCGTGCTCGGCGTGGTGACCGGAGCCTAGCGATAATCCGGCTTCCGCAACTGATCAACCCAAGCAGCACCAACATCTGCTAGGAGTGCCGGTGACATCCTGAGCGTTGAACCTTACCTCCTTTGGGTATCTGGGGACCTGAACGGTGCGGGGAAGGGGGATGATTCCATGCCTTGCAGGCGAACACAGCCGCCAGGGGACCGTCGTCGAAGGAGCAGCTTACTTGACACAAGGGGGTTCCCTTCCTTGCCCTGTTGGCAGCGGGAGGCTAGATACATTTTCAGCGGCATGCGACACCCCGATGCTGTTAATGGCCCTGCGCCCGCCGCCTTACGTACGCCTCCTCAGCTGTAAACAATGGTCCAAAGCATGGTTTAGTGGAACCTTCCCCAACCCCAGGCGCGCACCTGTACACTAGGATTAAACGGATACGGGACTGCTGACAGCCCGAGAGGCATGCGCCTGGGTAGGTACGAAGGCCAAGCAATCCCTAAACGGGCCCGAGGGCCATGCGCACTTACGCAACGACACCCTTTCCCCATCAACCCATAACGGGCCAGCGTTTGTCATCTCGTTTCTCTTCCTACAACACCATTTTCCCCTTCCTTTCCTGCAAATAGTCAAACACGACCAACCCCAGACCACCTGTAGGTGTCGACATGATTGTTTAAACCTGCCAAACGGCAGTCTCTGACCGTTTTGACTTGCCGCCTCGAATTTCCGTTTTTTACTAACCTTTTTTCCTTGTCGTTTCCCTACCTTGTTCTATTCGGTTTACACCGCGGCCGCATCATCGCATTTTAGCAGACTGGGAGCCTAGCTAAGCATCACCCAAAACCAACCCGACTAGCCCATCAAACGACCTTCGGCCAGAACCACCACTTTACCACACCAATACCGCCTCATTGAACGATCGACCGGCCGACTGACCGACGGGCTGCGATACAAACCTGACCGCCATGATGTCCTATCTCCTGTACTCGGTCTCATTCCTCCTTCTCATTACCGCCACGGCCCTCTACTTCACCCGCGCCCACTGGCTCCCTCACCTCCCCGACCTTCCGTTCCCCGGCCGCGACTACATATACTCGCGGTTGCCCTCTAGCTTCGCCGGCGATATGGACGCCGGCCTCTCGAGCTCCACCTTTGACCTCGCGGCCAATGTCGAGTCGGGCGACGGCCGCGCCGGCCTCGACGACCGGTCCAAGGCCGAGATCCTTAAGATCATGAAGAAGCGCCGCTTGAAGTTTGACGACGCCCGCAGGGCTTACATGCAACAGCGCTTCAAGGCCAACGGCATCGGACCCGACGGGCGCCCGCTGGACCCCAAGGCTGTGACCTTCAGCTAAATGCGCCAGGAGGAGGTGCTGCGAAGGGGAGGGTGCTGTTCGAATAGGTCGGAGGCAGCTATTCCGAGCCGCGCTGGGTGTGTCGCCTTTGACGCGCCTCATCTTGAAGCGCAGGACAAGGGAGAGATAGGAGATATCCGAGAGGGAATCCCCCACGGCTGGAAATACCACGCCGATTATATACCACGATATTTGGTGTTCGCTGCCGCACAACCTTACGGGCACCCACCGAACCATTGCATGTCGATACCGACACTGACTACTTTCCTTACTTGCTATTGCGCTGATATCCCGCGGGTTCTTGGAGAAATTAGGCGTTATAGCGTTGCTTTCCTATGTCTTGGTTTCTTGCTCGGAAGTGGGGAGAGAGAGAATGCGTGTGCGCCGGATGCTTCATATCGCCCACGGCACCGTTTTGGGGTGACCTCTGTCCACGTAGAGCGTGTGTAATTCGAGATTTCAATTACATTTAGTTCTCATTCTGATTCTAGATCCCTTGACGTTGTGCTGGCGAGAAACCACACCGCCGGTAACCTGTATGTCTCCTAGCCTGTGTAGCACCAGGTTCAAGCGCCGCTCGCGCTGGCGGGTGGCCTCGTCCTATTTTACTTTAGTGTCGGGGGCTCTTCTTGACGAGAGCCGGACACGAGTGGCTATTATGTTTGTGTCTTATCCGCGAGGATGACGCATCATCTGCAACCTCGCCTATTTGTTATAGCATCCACATGTGCCGGTTTATATGTACAATCGAAGGTCTAGCAATTTCCAGGGATTCCAAGAAAATCGAGTAGCTGGTCCAGCGCCGACCGCTGCTGGCTGCCAGGTAACTAACTGGTGAGCCACATGGGATCACTCAAGATGACCAGTTGTGGCAATAAGCGCGACCGGTTTCAGTTCTTCTTCTTAATCTCGGCGGTGACATATTGGCGGTCGTCGGCGCCCTCGACTTCCCTCTGGATGTCCTCCATCTCCTTTATGTTAGACTCCCACGTCTCCCGAGACATCTTGGTCTTCTTGTTGAACCAGGCTAGGTCGGGCTTGCGGTAGCTGCCCCCAATACGGTCCCAAAGCGTCGTGAACTAACCGTAGTTGTAGCTGCGTTGCGTGTCGTCAGCCTACTGCTCCATGCACTTGTCGTAGTGCGAGTTGCGGCTTACTTGAAGTATAGGTGATGGGCAGTATGGCACGCGGAGCCGTTGATAATGGGGTTGTCGGTAATGTACTCGCCGTCGTGGATGAGAATGGTCCAGAGGTTGACGAAGATGGATAGAAGCACATACGCCAGCTTGTTGAGGGGGAATAACATTGGGTTGATGTGGTAGGGGACGGACTGGGCGAAGCCTTCGAGCGGGTGGAAGACATGGCTGGCGTATGGCGAGGGCATGATCCACTTATGGTGCAGTTTGTGTAGGTGCTTATAGACAAGCGGGAGGTGCAGCTAGCGGTGAAGCCAGTAGATGCACAGGTCGGTGAAGAGAATGAAGAGTGGGAATTGCGCCCAGTCGTACCAGCGTCCCGGGCCGTTCTCGGTGGCATCGTAGAGCTTACAGAAGCCACGGACCTCGGCGACAAAGGTGAGAGCGGTGCAGACGGCCATGATGGGCATGGCTCTGTTGGCCTGCTTCATCTCAAGGCTTATTTGGTTATTGAGGAACTTGGGGTGGTTGAAGGTATTCTTGTCAAATATGAAGATGTACGAGAGGGTCGCGAAGACGAAGCAGTTAATAAGTCCAAAGAGCCTGGTCATTGGTGTGTTAGTAATAGACTGTTTGGCTAGACAGAGCGAGACGATCCCTCCGCCGTAGCTTCGTCCATGAGGCATACCAGGTGATGAGGAAAAGGGAAGTGAACTGGCGAAAGATATTGTCCCTAGGCCAGGCGCTCATGTATGCCGCTTCGGAGGGCTCCAAGGAGAACATGTACGTTGAGGGCTTGTACTTCCATATCGAAAGTGGTAGGGCTGTGGCGTTAACGGTGTAGTTGGGGAAGTCATATGGTGTAGTGTGTGCAGGAAGGAGAGTAGCGTAGAGCTCGTCGCCGATGAAGGTGTCGATGATCTCGAGAATAACGTCCATGACGACTCGGGACTTGTGTGTCAAAGGGCCTGCTTGCCACGGGTGACGATAACAGAGCGAAGTAACAGCAGAGAGGGAAAGCCGGGGCCTTGGCAGGGAAGGGACCGGCGTAGGGCGGGTCTGTGAGTCGACGCAACCCTGTGAAGGCGTAGAAGATCAGCTGGGGTAGCTCGGGAATGACTGAGATCATTCAGCGTCGAGAGGAATCCCGGGGCACGGAACGAGGAAGCTGTTGTCTGGTTGCCGCAGGCCGCGGGAATTTGGGCTTGCTTGTCGGAGGACGTCCAGGCAGGGGCAGCAATGGAAACGGCAATGGCTGCAAGGCAAAGACTAAATGCCTATACTGCGAGGAGCTTGGGTAGGTCTTGAAGCTGAGGAGCAGCTCGAGGTGTGCTGTCTAGCTGTCGAAGCTCTTTGCCAAGGGGCTTTGATACTGGAACGGACCTGACCTTGGGTTTTGGGCAGGGTATGATGCTACGACGATCGAATTCAACATGCGGAAAGACAGCCGTAGTGAGTTGCTGTAACTCAGGGTCAGGCAATGTCAAACGATACAAACCAACAAAAGGCGGGAGCTGGTTGTCTTTTATTGCGACTTGATCTGTCTATGTCTGTGGCATACAACTGCGACACGCAGCACAATCGGTGTGCGCAAGCCTATGTCGCTCCTGGAGAGTCGTTCGAGGTTAATGTCCCAATGGGATGTTTGTCACTAGGGGAATCGCATGATCCGAGCCGAATGGGCCCGGTTGTCTCGTTTTTGGTGTTGACGTTGGGTGGACAGCCAGGGAGTCCGCACAGTCCATTGGCGAATTAGACGCAATTAACTCATATTCGGGATTCAGGGCAGGTCGAGCACTATGAATCAATCAAGACATAAAGTTCAGCCTGTTGGGTCGGTAGTGGTCTGATCTGGGGTTGCCAACTGACTTTACTCAACATCTGATTACCTAGTGCCGTCTTTCTTGCAAACGATCGCGGCTTTTCACCTGCAACGGTGGCCAGCCGGCGACATAGCCTGTCCAGACAGGCCCAGCTGACGTCGCTATCAGGTGGTTGCGAGCAAATCACACAAGACCGCTGATCAGAATTTGGGGCTCCAGTATATCGGGGTGATTATACATACAGCTTTGGTCGCTGGCTTTCCGAGTCCTCCCAGATCCACCCGCGAAGACGAGGTAGACTAGGTTGAGCCGTCGTTTCCGACCACAGCCATAAATGGCCGAATCGATGTACGTTCAACGTATGAATACACATGTTGCTAAATAACGAAGTGCTGTGTCGAAAGTCAACTGCCACGCCCTTTGGGGTTTGGTGCGGTCGAAGCTTCGCAGAGGGTCGTAGAGACTTTTAGCAGCCCTTTCCAAGGCCATCCTTACCCAGGACGTCGATCTCAACATCCTTGTTGAGAGAGAGAGGCTGGCTTGCAGCGCCTAGAACGTCTCCAATAACGGGTGAAACGAGTGTTTGCTGGTCGGTGGGCCACTGACTTGGGAATGAAGCGGGGGTCGTCCCGGAAGGCGACATCTAAATTGTCCCGCCAGCAGTCTGAGGCCTGGCGGTTGTTGTGAGGAACCATAACGTCGGACGAAGTTTTGTTGATGCTGAAGCGTGCCACTCAGCAACTTCACGCGGGGCGGAGGAGGGTTCGATACTTTCCAGTACCTACCTAGTATGAATGTGCTCAGCCTACGACGGACATTGTGCCGTAACAACGGCCTCTGGTACATACCTAGGTACACTAGAAAAAGGGTACTCGCTGGGTTACAGTCAACCAATCAGCTCGGAAAGGCGAGCATACAAGCTAGGTAGATGGATGGCCGCCTGAGCACAGTAATTGGCCGAGCCTGAGATACTGAACCCCTACCTACATTGTACCCATCTAGGTAGGTACCTACGTATACGTTAGGTACCTAGGTAGGTAGGTAGGTAGCTAAACCATCTAGCCCTGCTCACACATGACATCCACCCCATCTTCACAGAGCCTGACAGCTTACCTCAGCTGGAACCCCTAACGATGGCAAGTCACCTAACCCATCTCACCATTCTAACGCTAGCGCAGCCGAAATGCGCCTTCAGCCTTCCCTAGGCTGGGGGCTGTTGTTACACTACCAGTTGAGTGTGGCCAAGGATGCGGCCGTCGCCGACCACGCTGCACCCGCCCATTTCAATTCCGCCCTAGCCGCCTCTGAGGCAACAAAATGGTGTCTTGACCGGATCTTCCGAGAACGTAGACGGGGTAGTTGTTGCATAGGTCCTGGCGTATCGTCTGAGATCAAGCACTTGTTCTATGAGATACCAAGTTGAATTTTATTTAGCCGGTCATGAGAAGACGCGACAGTCGTGGCCTGATGAGTTGCATCTTCTGCTTGGCATAAGCTGTGATCCCTTGTCGCTGTGAAGTGAGTTGTAGCATGATGGTCGACCCTGCTGGTGCGTAACGGGGTGCCGATCTCTGTGAATCGAGGCATACGATTCTGACCATTATCAGCCAGAGTTGCTGCATGTTAGGATGTTACGGTAGACACGAGCATCCGACATCGACGGCGGATGGCGCGTGTCATCATTTAAGATTGACGGCTATCAGACAGAGGGGGAGTTGTACTTGTTCTTCCCCTTCCTATCAATAAGGCCCCAAGGGCGTGCTTGCGCCAATCTGCAACAGGTAGTAGGAAGGTAGGGGGGTAAAAATGAAGAAAAAACGAAAAGATGACAAAGATAAAAGGAGGAAAACATCGTTAAGAGATGGGGCATGCGTGGTGCAGCAGCACTATACCCACATCAACCGAGCTGTTTGTGTGCAGCCGTGCTCGTAGTCTGTTTCCCGCAATCACTGCATGACATTGCATGGCGCACACTGTTGGCGGTAATGTGCGATGGTACACTACCATGAATGCTACCGCTGCTGAGGCTCAGAAGGGAGGGCGCGGGGGCTGCTTGTGCGAGATTATTGGTGAATTGACACCGGACTTATTTTATCCTTTCTGTCCTATACTCACCAAGGTACATACACTAATACCTATGATATTCCTGACGATGACCAACGGGGAGGGGACATGGAACATTTCGACAGCTTCCATGCCCGAAGTGGGGGGATAAGATGACCGCCATGACTGCCGCTCACTGGCTTTGACCTACCTACTCGTTCTGTGTAGACCCATGACGAATAATTCACTGTACTCGTAGCGGACGTAGGTAACGTGTTTGGCCATCTTATCGCCAATTGGCGGCGGCGGTGCGTCGTCTTCCTAACAAGGTGGGCAGACGTAATGTTTGCAGATTGTTGTCAATCCTTTACGATGCAAGACATCAACGGCAACTTGACTGGGAGAAGCATATCTGTCTCTGTCGGCCTACCGACAACGCCTTGCCTCCGCATTGTTTGTTACTGCTGCTGCTGTACCAAACAAACCTTCGGCACTGAGTACACGTATGCGCTAACAGGGTACAGTGGACGCACGCAGGCGGTTCTCAGACGTCGTCAAACCCGCTCTTGTTTTCATCTTCTGCTCGGCGCATACCCATGACCAGACCAGACGATCCACAACGGACACAACCCTCTCACTTACAGGCAGGCACCACACCAAGCGCATACTCAAGTATCCACCCTTCCGACCCTGATCCTTGACCCCTTCCTTACTCCGAACGACGCCTCCACCCACTTCCTTCCGTATTCTAACCGTCCCCTCCTATACACACCCTTTGTTTAAACAACAAGCCCTTATTCACCATGGAATACAAGATACCTACCTACGTAAACCACCGAGATACTATGTACTGAGTGGTTTTGATAGGCGCCTCCTTCAATGGAACATTCTCCGTCCGTACTCCCAACCCAGACTCACGTCTCTGCCGCATCTTAGCCATACACACTCACTCTCGGATGCACCCCCCTCTCCCCGCGCGCGTTACCTTGGCTTTTTCTCCAGGCTGCACCGCTGCATCTCGAGATACTATCTCCAACCAGCCTTTTCCGCAATGCCCGATCTAGCAAACAGGGCATCGCCAACGGTGCTCAAAGGCTTCTTCTTCTTCTTCTTCTTCTTTTTTTTTTTTTAACCCCCCCCCCCCCCCCCCCCCCACCTTCTATCGCTGACATCGATATGTTTAGCGCTTGGAGGAGGAAGCCGACGTCGCTAGCTGGCCTCATTCGTGATGTTGTCATCTCATTCGTCTCATCCTGCATTGGGGGCCTGGAACAGCGTTTAGTCTCGCAACTGATTGTGCTGCGATTGCCCGGCTCATCGCACTTGGGCCGCGACTTCGACCCAAAGTGGGTTGGTAGGTAGATAGGTGGATTATCAAGGACCATAATTATATACCGTTAAGATTTTTATATCGCGTTTAGGTGTAGCATTTTGCTGTTGTTGTTGATGTTGCTGGATGGCCGCAAGGTGACGGAGTGTGACCAACTACCTGTAGATTGACAGCACACTCACTGCCTTCCTAGATACGCATACATGGACAGACATGTAGGTTTCGTAGGCAGGTACTTACCTACTGTACCTGGCTGGCTCTGTGCCTGGTAGACATGAGCTGCACCCCACCCTAGCACCACCCCCCCGCTCCGAAGGCTAGCTGAGGCACTACAGCATCCCTGCACTATTGAACCGATTCAGTCGCCGCCGCTTGGGACCCACCCATCCATCCCAAGCCCGGGCAGATTGAAACTATCCACACCCGCTGGGAGGAACACTTCAAGCAAGCGCCACATGGGAAAGACCCATATTTCGAGCCAGCTCACCCCCCCAAAGTTGTCGCGCACAGACCTTGCTTTGGGGGTGCGTAGCGACCTCCTGGCCGATACTTTTCGACTACATGGCTGCCATCCACGCTTTCAGTTCCATACCCTTGGCCGGGTGGTATAATGATCCTGTACCTTTTTGCGCAGCTCGATGTATCCTCATCGGGCGAGCTACTTGTCAAGCTTGGCGTGCAATTGGCTCCTCCGGGGGGGGGGGGGGGGCAGCCACAGAGCAGTTCACCTTTTCCTCCCTCTCTCACTCACTCTCGTGGGATCCACATTTGGATCACATCCCCAGGCGGCTCCCATCCGTCTCTCGCTCTCTTTTTTTCGGCCTGTGCACCTTGCACCTTGCACCCTGCACTAGTCTCTCGTTCCACTCGCCAGCCTCTTCAGCCGGGTCCTTTCTTTCCTTCCTCTCCTTGCCTAACCCGAACTTTTCTTTCCGTTCCTCTCTTTCCCCCCATCTCCGCCGTGACAACCTCGACACGCGCGCGCGCACACACACACACACACACACACACACACACACACACACACTCACAATCTCTCCCTCTCCATCCCTCACACACATAACACATCACCATCATCATCAATCGATTCCCAAGCTGCATTCATCTCATTGTCACTCCCCACCTACGACAATATCGATATCGCGCATCCAGCTGCGCCTCCCTGCCTGGACGGCTCTGCCGCTGTCGACACGCGAAACGCTTAGGGGACGTTACCCAAGGCAATACTCGCCTGGTTATTGTGCACCTACCGATTGAAAGGGGGCCCCATTGCGGCAACGGCCAAATTTTTGCGAGTCGCGGATTCCCCAACAAGCAGACTCGACGTATCTTGTTGACCTTCAACGTTTGAAAGGGCAAAACCGATTGTCCTTCATCTTCTGATATACTCGGCGATCCATCTTTTATCGACTCCTTCACCTCCACGCCCGACGATTCGTGCATCTGCAGCCCTAAATATTGTTTCTGACTGCAACAACTGCAACAACTGCCACCATGTCCATGTATCCGCATCGCGCCATGGGCGCGGTGCCCCCAAACAACTCGGCCCGGCTCAACGAGCTCCTCGACCAGATCAGAACCGAGTTCGACACCCAGATGCGCCAGACCGAGGGCTACGAACATCAGAGTAAGATGATCGCACCTGGTCGCTGTTGTTGCTGTCGCTAACTGTCCTTTTAGTCCAGGCCCAGGTCCAGGAGATGCAGCTCGTCAGAGAAAAGGTTTACGCAATGGAGCAGACGCAGATGAATTTGAAGCAAAAGTACGCCCGATGCCGATGCAATCTCGACTTCCCAACAAGCCATGAAAACGCTAACAGTAGCTTCCAAACAGGTACGAGGAAGAGATTGCTATGCTTCGACGCCAGCTCGAGGGAGCCCGCGGAAACGCACCGCCTAGCATTGGCGGACCTCCTCCTCACGCTGGACCGTCTCAACAGCCCCCATCCATTACTCCCGGAACTGGCCTCTTCAACGGCATCATGACCGGTGGTGGCCAGGCCCAGCTGGCTCCTCCTCCTCCTCCTCCTCCGCCTCAGGACCAGCAAATGGGCCCTCAGCATCAAATGGCACAGGGCCCCCCAGGCCTCCCTGGCCCCCCGCCGCCGCCCCCTCAGTCGCAGCAGCCTTTTCAGCAATACCCTCAGGGTCCCGGCGGTCCCGTCTCTAACGGCCTTGGCTCCCAGCCTCCTCAGACGACCGCGTCGCCTGGCCCTGGCAGACGCGGAATCGGACGGCCTCCCGCAGCTGTTGGTCCGGCTACTCCCCAGATCAACACCCCGATTCCCTTCCCCGGCGCTACGCAATCGCCGCAAGTCAGCCACCCGACGCCTGATCATGCGCGGATGGGAGGTCCTCACCCTCCGCCTGTGGGAAACGCCCTTGGCGATCTTGACCCTGATCGCCTGCCTCCTCATTCCAAGAAATCGGGTCACGACTGGTTCGTCATCTTCAATCAGCATGTGCCGCGGATGCTTGACGTCGACCTGGTCCACACTCTTGCGCACGAGAGTGTTGTCTGCTGCGTGCGATTCAGCCACGACGGCAAATATGTAGCCACTGGATGCAACAGATCCGCGCAGATTTACGATGTTCAGTCCGGCGAGAAACTGTGCGTTCTTCAGGACGACACTGTCGACATCACTGGGGATCTTTACATCCGCAGCGTCTGCTTCAGCCCCGATGGCAAGTACCTTGCCACTGGTGCCGAGGATAAGTTGATCAGAGTAAGTTGAACGCAAACGGACGTTCGGTCAGATGATGCTAACCGGCTTTTCAGGTCTGGGATATCCAGTCTAGGCAGATTCGAAACACCTTCTCCGGTCACGAGCAGGACATCTACTCGCTCGATTTTGCCCGCGACGGTCGCACGATTGCTTCCGGAAGTGGAGACAGGACCGTCCGTCTCTGGGATATTGAGCAGGGCACTAACACTCTTACTCTGACCATTGAGGACGGTGTCACGACGGTTGCCATCTCCCCCGACACCAAGTATGTCGCGGCTGGTTCGCTTGACAAGAGCGTCCGCGTTTGGGATATCCACCAGGGATACCTCCTGGAGCGACTCGAGGGCCCCGACGGCCATAAGGACAGTGTCTACAGTGTCGCTTTCTCTCCTAACGGCAGGGACCTAGTCAGTGGCAGTTTGGACAAGACCATCAAGATGTGGGAATTGAGCACCCCTCGTGGTCTTCCTAACCCGGGCCCTAAGGGCGGACGTTGCGTCAAGACCTTCGAAGGACATAGAGTGAGTAGCTCTCTGGACCAACAAGTTACCCGCACTAGTATGCTGACAATAATAGGATTTTGTTCTCTCCGTCGCTCTGACCCCCGATGCTGCTTGGGTCATGTCCGGTTCCAAGGACCGCGGTGTGCAGTTCTGGGATCCCCGCACCGGAGCGACGCAGTTGATGCTTCAAGGTCACAAGAACAGTGTTATCTCCGTTGCTCCCAGCCCGACGGGAGGCTACTTCGCCACCGGCTCTGGTGATATGCGGGCACGCATCTGGTCATACCGAAGCGTCCAGTAGGAATAGTCAGCTTTTTGTGGGTTTCGTGAGTGGCAGATATGTATACCAAATAGCAGCGTCGAAGAAAGGGTGCTCTATCACTTGGGGGTTTTGTCGTGAAGTTAGTTGTCCCTCTCTATGTCATGGGACACACCCTCAGTTGAAGAGACGGACAGGATGGTCGGGGGCGCACTGGCAGGGACATATCGGAATCTCGTAGCAAATAGCCGTCGCTAATGAAAGATTTGAAGCTTTACACGAATTGATTTTGAAGTATATACACAGGGTTGTTTTACATGATCGAACTGAACAAATCCGAAAACTCGTCGCCCTTTTTTGACTTCTTGCCGAGCCTCTTCTCCGACCTTTTTTCCTTGGACCGTCTGCTGGGTTCTGGCTCGGTGATGGGAGCATCAACCAGCTTGCGTTTCTTCTTGCTCGCGATGGGCGCGATGACAGCTTCGGCGTCCTCTCTAGTTGAACGGCGATCTAAGGGTTTGGCGGCTAGCTTCACCTGGTCTCGGGAGATGACCACGCCGAGATCCATTGGCTCTGGATTCGTCTGACTTTCTTTGGCTTTGACCGCATCGCGATGGCTTGGTGATAAGTTGGCTATGGGCAGCATTTCGTCACCTCTCTTGGGCTGTCTGAGGGCCAAGGGAGTAATGGCCGAGTTTATACGGGCCAGAACGCCCAATAAAACCAGTCCTAGGGCGGCATGCTGGCCATCTGCCGCCAACTGACTGAAGGCTCTGATGAGACTGTGTTAGTCCATGAGAGAGACGGGGCAGTGTCGTCGTATCTTGCACCTTCAAGGGGATGGAGGACAGGGCAAAAACGACATACAAGAATGACGGCGGGATAGTTGTGTCGAGCAGCAGCTGCACCCTCGTGGTGACGTCCTCGTCCAACACCTCGCTCCGACGGTCTCCACCGCTGGTGCGGGTGCCGATGCTGGCGTTGACCTTTCCGGCCGACCTCTTCGAGGGTGCCCTGAAGCTCTGGGCGTGGTGGTGGCGGATGCGGGCCTCGAGGGCGTCGTGAAGACGCCAGACAGAGCGGCGGAGGAGGTCGAACCGGGACCACCAGCGGGCGACACGGTGTTGGTTCTTGTTGCGGTGGTTGAAGCCGTCGAGTATCCGGAGGACGGGGACCAGAGTGTCGATGGTGGGCTGGTCAAGGCTGGCGGGGTTCATGGTGCCGCTCGCTGCGCGCGTGCGCCTGCGTAGCTATGTAGGTAGGTGTGCGCTTAACGCGGGGATGGGGAGCGCGTGTTAAAGACGGGCTGGGGGACTTCAAATTTTTTTTCTTCCTATGTCATAGTTAGGGGACCGTGCTCCTCCGGTTCCTGACCTTTTCTTGGTACCCTTCCTTTTTTTTTTTTTTTTTTTTTTTTTTTTTCGGTACATGTAGGAACGGGCATCGAAGCAGACTGGGTTCGGATCGGTGATAATTCAAACTAGCTCGGTAACGTAAGGGATGTACAGCGAGGACAGGTTAGGCAAAGCAGCAGTATTAGGGGGTCGGATTATGGTATCCGCGGAAGTTATTGACTTGTGTCTGGGTAAGCCGCACGGAATATTTGCATGGGATAAGCTGGTACCCGCCACGGGACCAAACGAAACCATGTACGACATTGCCACGCTATTCCCAACCGGCCACTCAGGACAGAGGCGGCGGAGTTTGGGGGGGGGGGGGGCGGAAGCAGAAGAAGATGATGATGAAAATGACCGGCCGTTTTGGAAGGGCCGCCGGAACAAAGAGACAGCCACGTCTGTGCGGGAGTCGGCTTACTGGTAGGAAAGGGAAATTGCCTTAGGCGATCCGGGGGTTGATCACGACATTTGCCTACCCGTATACAGTCTCAACCAGGAGAGGCGTGGTCATGGTAGCACAGCATGTGAGCATGAGGCTCGAGCATCCGTGGTAAATGGGAATTTTGAGTTTATGAAGGTTGGCACGGAGAAGAGTTGAAGACTTGTTGCGAATAATCCCTCACCGACTGTATCTCTGGCAGTTAACTAAGGTACTAATACAAGGCGGTCCCTCCTCCCACTTCCCTAGTCATGATAGCCTCTTCTCGCATCTGACTTCCATGCATGAACCTGTCTCATCGAGGGGTATTGAATGACATGCCATGTGGGCGGGACTGTACTACGTAGTAATAGTATAAACGTAGAGGGATAAGGTATGCAAGTAGCGGTGAGTAGGACGAGTCCGAGGTTACTTATCCTGCGGTTATATGTATGTGTACAGCGTATAGACTCCTACCGGGGTTCTGAGGCAAAAGGGAAGAACGACTAAGACCTACCATGACCCTCATATGGCATTTGTGTTGGAGGGGAAAACGACCAATCGTACATGTGGATGGTAGGGAATAAAGTCGACGGACCTGCTTGCCTTTTTCATCTCTCCCCCCCCACCTGTCCCACTTTGGCACCCCACGAGGACTGCAGTACGTAGTTTTGTTGCAGGTCTGTGGAAGTACTCGGCGAGGAGAGGCACATTTTGGCACAGAGAGCAAGGAAACAGACAGGCAAAGACGGGAAGGGGGGCCATGGTGGGGTGAGGTGGGAAGGTGGAGGGCGGAACCGGGGTTGGGCAAGTTCTGGCCGCTGCGAGGCCCTGCAAAGTTAGGTAACTTGCAGATATTCCGGTCGCCCATTGTCCAACCATAGACGCGGGTGCGATAAGCCGGCCAACTTTTGACGATGTAGACGGCGTCATGGAAACCAAGGCATGATATCCAGCTGACTTGTTTCCCTCTCTGGTCTATCCATCCACCAGCGTCCTGCCGAGTTTGTCACCCGGAGACGCCAATATTAAATTCACATCTTAACGCATAGGCTTGTCTGACGCTCTTGCGCAACCCGAGATTGGACTTGTTGGACACCGTCATGCAGGTCAATCTGCAGATACCTGTCGATACATCCACGGATCCTCCATGCGCCGTTACGGTACCACCGACAATGGTAACCTTGAACTATGAAAGTTGAATGACTAGAAGTAACCTTGTTCAAAATTCCCTACCTGGCAATGCCAATAGCCCGCCTAAGATCGAGCCCCTTTCCTACTACCCCTTGGCTCTGATCTCTGGTCCTCCCGTCGGAAAGCTGAGAGACAAAAAGCATTAACTGGGATTGGGTCGTGCTAGGGTGGTTTCCTGATCTGAGTGACGGGATTCCTTGGCTTTCGAGCATCTACACTGTTTCTTCAACCCCCTCCTTTCCGGCCCTACGCCGTCTTTCCACCTTTTTCTCCCATTTTCCCTTCCGCCTCGGTCCCGCGGGCGTCTCTAACCAGCTACTAGCAACCGACATAGGTCGGATGGAGTTGAAAATCTAGATCCTGTTTCTCTTCCTCTATCTCTCTTCTCACACTGCGACGTAACCTCAATTGCTGTTATCTCTGTCGTTCCGTATTCCAACCCCACCCCGTGGAGCAGGAAAAAAAAAAATCCCCAGTTAGAACCTCGCCACGGGCTACCTGCGACAATCTGGGCTTCCCACAATCCACTGCACTAGCACCAACTCATCTCCCGCAACGTCCCCACTTGGACCGCTTCTGTTACGGGTGCGAAAGGATAGATTTGCGACCTATGCCTACACGGCCTTTCAGGCGCCGCATGTAGCCTGTGTGTCTCGTGCCATCCAACCGATACCACCACCAGGTATATACACGTCCGAACGCCCACGCGCGCAAGGGGGGAAAAACCCAGTCGCGACCACCTCGAAATTTACCTCCTTCCCCCTTCTCTGTTGTCGCTCTTCTTTGCCATTGCACTCTCGCTTTGGTCATTGTTTCCTTGAATTCTTACCGCCAAATTCTGGTACCCCGCGACCTGCTCCCCTCATGGCCTCGAGAAACCCGTCCACTTGGGACGAGTACGAACGGGGCGCATCTCCCCAGCGCTCCGTGAGTATCGACTCCAACGCCGTCGCCGAGGACCAGTCTCTCCTGGGAGAGGACGACGAGGGAGGCTACAGCGGCAATTCTCGTGGGCTTCGCAGAAGGTTGGTCTTTGAACAAAAACTCTGCAATATCCTTATGGCTTCTCATGTTACTTTCGTCGTTGCTGCTATGCAATCCTTGCATCGCTAACCCGTGCCCCTCCTTTATTTAGGTCTTCAGTAACGCGACACCTTGCCGCTATCACAGACATTGGCGGCGTCAACAGCATTCGCTCCTTCACTCGCAGTTGGGCGCGTGCTGCAGGCTTCGCCGAGGTTATTCCCCAACGGCCATCCTTCGTTTTCGCACCCGACCAGGTCCCCATTGCCTCGGGATCGAACGAGGCCCTCGACTACTCCCGAAGCCATGTCGAGTCAGGCTCGCAACCGAGAACCTCGCTTCTCAGACAACACCTTGAGGCTACGCCGGAGACGGGACCCAACATCTCACATCAGAATGACTCTTCCAGTTCGATTGCGGATGACGGCCCGGTCCAGAATGATTTCCGCGACAGAGAACGCAAAGCCGTCGAGGCAGAAATGTCGGGCGCCATCTACGGCTCAAGCTTCGGCAGCGGCCGCAGGCCGTCTCAATCCATTTTCGCAGTTCCGCCCCATCTGGCAACGCCGCCGCTGGTTGGCAGCTACAGCTCGTACAGGACGTATGGCACGATAGAGGACGTTGACTCGCCATCGATGGCGCAGGCTGGTGAGCTGTGGCGTCAGCAGCAAGAGGCAGGGGGTAACGTTCCAGATGGTGAGAACATGCCCATTCTTGTGAAGGAGGTTGAGCAGGACGGGAAAATCATCTTGACTGTGGAGGGACAATCCACGCTTCCCCAAACCATCTTCAACTCGATCAAGTCAGCCGCGCCCCACCTCTGCAAATCTAACCGAAGGCAATTAAGTGCTGACTTGTAACGCAGCGTTCTCATCGGTGTCGGTCTCTTGAGTTTGCCCATGGGAATCAAGTATGCCGGTTGGATTTGCGGCATGGTCATCCTGGCCGGTTCCGCAGCCGTGACTGCCTACACGGCCAAACTTTTGGCAAAGTGCATGGACCTTGACGCCAGCTTGATTACCTTTTCCGACCTGGCCTACATCTCGTACGGCCGCAACGCACGTATCGCAACCAGCATTCTCTTCACCCTCGAGCTACTTGCCGCCTGCGTTGCTCTCATCGTCCTCTTTGCCGACTCTCTGACCCTACTCTTCCCAGGTTTCTTGAGCGTCAACACCTGGAAGCTAATTTGCTCCTTGATCATGATTCCCCTCAATTTCCTGCCCCTCCGGCTTTTGAGTTTCACCAGCGTCATTGGCATCGTGTCTTGCTTTAGCAGTGAGTTCTGTTTCCTCTCCTGCTCCTGTTGAAAGGAGCCTGGCTGACGTACCGGGCTAGTTGTGGCAATTTTGGTGATGGACGGTCTCATCAAGCCAACAACACCTGGTTCCCTTATCGAGCCGGCCACGACATACTTGTTCCCGGCAAACTGGGGTACGTTGCCATTGAGCTTCGGCCTGCTCATGAGCCCCTGGGGTGGTCACAGCGTATTCCCCAACGTGAGTACTCACTCATATCCCACGACGACAGGGTCGTGTTATATATATGCCTATACTGACAGTTCGTGCAGATCTACAGGGACATGCGCCATCCTCACAAGTATCCTCGGGCCGTTAAGACGGTCTTCACGTCGGTGGTGAGTTGACATTTAGCGACGTTGCCTCGCTGCACCCAATACTGACCGCGATTCAGTACCTTCTCGACGCCTTCACAGCAGTTGTGGGCCTCCTCATGTATGGCGACAATGTCTTGGACGAGATCACGGCCAACATCCTTCAGACGAGTGGCTACCCGCGTGCGCTCAACTTTCTACTGTGTGTCTTTATCGCCATCATTCCTCTGACCAAGATCCCGCTCAACGCTCGGCCGATTGTTGCGACCCTGGAGGTGTTGACCGGCATTCACCAGCAGGCCGTTGCTGACAGCTCGGCCATGGTTGGCCGCTCTGCGGCCTTCAGGGGCATCATGAAGGTCGCCATCAGGGTTGCGACCATATTCGTCTTCCTTGTCATCTCCATCCTGTTTCCGGCATTCGACAGCATCATGGCGTTTATGGGTAGTGCACTATGCTTCACCATTTGCGTGCTGTAAGTGAAGCCTATTCAACCCGATGTTGGACCCTCTGGACGACCCAGCTAACATCTCCCTCTCAGTTTACCTCTTGCGTTTTACGTGAAGCTCTTCAGCAAGGAGATCAGTCCCCAAGAGAAGCTCCTTTGCTACGTCTTGATGACCATCTCGACGATCCTGTCTGTTGTAGGCACAGTCTGGGCCTTCCTGCCCAAAAGTCTCATTGGCGCAGAGTGAGCCGGCCGTGTCAACAATGGCCTTTTGGTGCTTGCGTTCGTTGTGGCATAATTGGCGTACTGGGAAACCGCTCAAATCGGCTCATTGCACGGCGCTGGTGGCACCTGACTGTAATGCTTGAATGATGTATTGGTTGCTTTCCTGCATCTTTGCTGCTACATCTCTGTTCATAGGTGCTGATGTGTATCTATGGTCTGTCTTGTCTCTCACAGCAATCTATAGATGCTTGACCATGTCGTTCATATAAACCCGACCTTGCAAGTCTTCGCAAGATATATGTCTGCAATACCATGTCAATATCTCGTTTAATCTCCCCAGACCGTAGTCCCGATCTTGAACACGCCGTGACTGTCTGGCGCCCTGGGATGATTGATACAAGAAGCTGGTGATATTCCATTCAAAGTCTCAGCCGTTTGTGACGCAATCAGTAAGCATGCTCGGTATCACACGGCTCCACACTTCAGTCCCTTTGCAAATATTCTTTGCTCTTAGTATACGACGTTGGCTGGCGGGAGCTGGGAGCGCAGCAAAGCCAGCAGCCAAATGTACGCATGTATTCCTTCGCCGCCACCGAACGGCCAAGATTGTTGTCCAAAGCTGGTGGCGGGTTCCTCTCGGACCGGATAGCCACACTCCATATGTGCGACGACTATGTGTATGTACCGCCGGCACCCCCTTTCGCCTAGCACGGTGATGACTTCCATGTCCATAGGCGTCTATCTCACCGCCGGTCTCAATGCCACCAGTGGGTATTTGGGGATTGTGAAGGCATACGGGACAGAGGCACGCGCCATTTCATAGCTCGAGGAAGGCAGTTTATAACACAGAAGCCACTCCGGTTTTCAGTCTTTCCACGGAACACCGGACGCGCAAATCAAGAGGAGACATGCTTGTGACGCAACCACCCCTCATCGAATAAACGGTTTGTTGTGGCCGGCGGTACATAATTTAGATCCAGCAGGCAATACTTGACAGGTTATCGAAAGGACGCCGAAAGGGACGCCGAAATTGCGTACGATGAGTGGTACACTGCCCGAGCCCTCGGCATTACCGAGATTGTACAGTACTGGTCTTTGGCTGGTGTCAGTTGTTGTAACGGGCTTTTGGCCATCGCACGAGTCAAGTGAGGGGTAGCATGACGTAGTATCAACACGAAGACTGGGAGGGGCTGGGAAAAGGTCGGGGTAGCTTGTCGCTTTGTAGGTGAACAGACGGGTTACCGATGAAATGAATATAACAAGAAATATAAGGCTAGTGAGTTGGGTTGAGTGGGTAACTTCTGGTATTGTTCATTAATCTGGAGATATCTAATACACAGAAAGCGAGTTGAGTTCCATCATCCAATCAGGTGTTATGTCTTGCTCATAGAGAGCCCCAGGCTGTCCAGCCGCGACTGTAATCAGTCACGAGCAGGACTGTAGAGAGAATCCGGCAATACCCTGCTGGTGAGAACCCAACCACAAGAGGTAACCCGGCTAGGAATGCGCTTCCTGCCAGCCACCAACCCACTCGACATCTGCGAGATCATTGCGCTTCTCCCTGCGCCAGTAGTTCCAATCTCTGCCCTTATTCCAGGGGCAATCCTTCACCTTTTCCTTGGGTGATTTGTTGTGAGTGATGTGACTGTTGTGATGTCCAGTGTAATCCCAAACTCCCGCTGCATAAGAATTGTATCCTATTCCAATCGGTCGTTGTTGCCGAGGAAACTCAGGTGACATTTGCGCATACGACGAGCCGGTAAGTCCGCGACGCCGCTGACCCAGGGCAGACCACTTGTCGAGGTTGTCGCGCTTTGGGGGCGACTGACGAGTGGTAAGCATTGGTTTAGACTTTGGTGGAGACGACTGTTGAAAGAAGAATCCGTCAGAGGCGTGGTCGCTATCGATGTCGTTATGGATCAGCTTAGCGCCGTCGTGGACTGAACGCTGGGGGGTAGTCGCAAGGGGTGTAACATCGACCGTGTCACAACCATCCTGGCTATCCAACTTGCTGTCGTGGCTCCAAGTCCTCGAGTTCAGGTCCTTCAGAGACTGCATCTGCCTCTCGCGCTCCGCTTCCTCCTCCTCCTCATCCTCGTCCCACATGTCACTCCAGCTCTTGGAGACGACATCTTTACGGCCGAAAACCAAGGACATGGAAGACAGGTTGCTACGAGGCTTGTTCATGTTGATGGGCAGAGACCCGGCCATTGGCGAGACCTTGGGGATGGGGCGAGGCGCCGCCTTCATAGGTCGACCAATGTGGAGCGACTTCATGGAGGCCCCGAGGCTGGAGTCGAGCGTAGAAGAGATGGATGGTGTCTGAGCAGAGCTAAGCCAATCGGCAGTCTCTCCCGACTTGGAGAACAAATCCTCAGTGTAGCTCTCGTCGTCGGCGATAGCACTAAGCTGGCGGATGGACTTGGGAGGCGTGGTGTGCAGTGCCTTGGCCCAAGGGAAAGCACCCTGGTCGACCTGGGGACTCTGGATGGAGGGTGTGCGGAGAGGCTCGCGGTTGGCACTGGCCATGACATGACGTTCAGCGCAGCAGAACTCGTCGTCATCTTCCTCACTGGTGGTGAAGCTAACGACACGCTGAAGGGCAGCGCGAGCACCAACAAGAGACCTCTTCTTGGGATCCAAACTCATGCACTGAGCAATGACCTCGTAGGTGTCCAGCGACATGGAAGGGAAGACGTCAAACAGAGACTGCTTGTCCCTAGAGAAGTCCAGGAAAAGCGGGTCCGCCTCAGTCGGGGTGGTGAAAGGGTTTCGTGAGAAGAGAATGTTGAGGAGGCAGATGCCAATGGCCCAGATGTCGGCCTGAGCAGGGGAGTAGCCGGCCCCGGCAGAGTCGTACTGCTCGGGAGACATGTAGCGGTCGCTGCCGACGGTGTTCTCCAAAGTCCAATTCTCAGTCGTCGCAAGACCGAAGTCACCCAGCTTCATGTCACCAGACTTGGTGAGAAAGATGTTCTCAGGCTTGATGTCTCGGTGGAAGACACCCTTGGAGTGGATGTAGTCGACAGCATCCACAAGCTGAAGCATAAACTGCCGAACATGCTCGGTCTCGAGGGGTCCGTGACCATTGCGAATGGCCTCGTACAGGTCTCCCTGGGGACAGAACTCGAGTACGAGGTAAAGATGAGCCTCGGTCTCAAAGGTATTGAGAAGGTTAACAATGTTGGGGTGCGATCCGAGGCGGCTGTGAAGAGCAAGTTCCTCAGACTTCTCGTCGATGGCGAAGTCCAAGTCCAAGTCATCAGCAGCTTCCTTTTTAGTCAAGCACTTGATGGCAACGGTCTCATCGGTTTTGAGGTCCTTGGCCATGAAGACCATGCCAAAGGAGCCATGATTGAGGGGAGAGATAGCCTTGTACCGGCCATCGAGCAACACGCCATTCTGAAAGTTGTCTCTCAAGCATGCCATGTCGAAACTGGAAAAAGACGAAATTGTAGAGCAGGGGTATCGAGCAGAGAAACGAGCTGGCGACGTAGGTGATGGCGCAGCTGTGAAGCAATATCTGTTCCCGCTATCGATGGTACGTTGTTGAAAGACTTTGAAGAGTTGGGATGAGGCGTGTCGAAACTTGGTGATAGCTTCGTTAGGCGGTGTGGGTAGTTGGGGGAAGGTGGCGACTGGATTGCTGCCAAGAATATACAGGGTTTGGAAAGAACAAATCTAACAGGAAACAAGACGGTATCTAACTCCTATTCGTTCACGTATCAGAGGCTCATCGAGGGTATTTTTTTGCTGTTATCGAACATATGAAAGCGAAGGTCTGTTGTCGGCTGGTTGGTCGGTTGATCGTAGTCGGGTTTGGGACGTCTGGGTCCGAATAAAAAAGACAGAAGTATCGTTAAGAGGACATTGAAATAGAGCAGGTTTGATGAAAACTAGATAGAGAGTGGTGCCCGGAGGTCGAAGAAAGGGAAGTGCAAGCTAAGCGTGTATACGTCGAGTTGCAAGAGAAGCGAATACGCCGATACCTGACTGGAGGGTTCGGACAAGAATGCGAGTCGGCGGCGCCTAGTGGCAGTGGTTGATTGTCGGGCTGCTAACTCTGGATGGCACGAAGGCCGGTTTAAAGGTAGTTGATGGCCGAAGGTGGTTGTCGTTGAAGTGTGATTGCAGCGGCTTGCAAGCAAGCTGACTACCGGGATCGGCGAAAAGTAGTGGCTACAGCCGCATTCGAGCGTCGACGGGTGGATGAAAGAACGAGTTGGATGACCAGTGTTGTTCGAGTCGAGACGAAAAGATGGAAGGGCGTAGCTCTTATTTGGATGAGAGCGGGAGGTGTTGTTGATTGGGAACACGAGGCCTTGTGGAGTGAGCAAGGCGGGTGGCAGTGGGGACAAGTGAGTCAACGGGCACGGATGTGAGTCGGTGTTCGATGACAGCAAATGCCGAGGCTCGTGGAGTCGGGGTTGAGTCGAAGTCCAAGAAGCCTCTCCTCTCTTTTATCTCTGTCGATGGAGTGACGGTTCCAAGTGTTGTCAACTCTTAGGCGGAGGTTGGAATTGCGTGGCTGCTTGCAGAATGACTCGCGGGTGGAAGCGTTGTATTGGCGGTGCGAGTATCGTGTGAGCGATGGAGGAGGGTATGATAAGGACAAGGTCGGGGAGAAGAGGGGAAGAGACGTATAGAGGATGGTAAAGGAGGAGGTCGAGGCGGGATAAGAGGATGGTGGCTAGCAAGCAAGGAGAGTAAGAGAGGCCGTTGACGATGATGAGGAATAGGTGCGGTAGAGTAGGGAAGACGAGGGAAAGAGCGAGGATGATGAAGGGGGGAGTATTAGAGTAAAGTAGGTAAGTGCAGGATGTAGGCAGGCAGAGGACTAGGTTGGACGAAGGAAAAGGGTGGGTAGGCTGGTGCAGGGAAGACAAGGTGACAGAAAGAGAGGTGTGAGTGCGAGAGTGTGAGGAGGACGTGAGTGTGTGAGCAATAGACGGATAGTGAAAGAAGGAGATGGAGATGAATGGACGGGGATGGACTGGCTTGGACAAAAGATGGGATGGAATGGGAATGGGAAAGGGCAGTGAGCAGGCGAGAGAGCGAGTGACGGGAGAGCGACAGGCAGAGACAGAGGGCGAGCAAGATAGGCATACCGGGGTCAAAAGGCGAGAGCGCAAGTACGTACCGGGGACTGCATACTGTATTTCGACACACACCTCTCTCTTGTCTCTCTCTCTTCATCTCGCTCTTACGCAGAGTGTGAAATGTAGGGAAGCGAATGTACCTTTCGAGGTACTTGTTTCCCAAGCCAGGATTTCAGTGTGGGTGGGTGCTTGATGCTGGGTGCTGGGTGCTAGGTACATTTACAATGGTACAGGAGATACGGTACATGCTGACGGTAGGAAAACGGTGGGGCAACTTCAGCCAACTGGGAAGTAGGAAGGGGGACTGAGAGAGGCGGTGGGCGAAAGTGAGTACACACTGCATCAGGGCATGGCGCGATACATGGAATGATGGGGAGGGGAGTGGGACCACCGGGACGCACGCTTGACCAACTTGCAGCCTGCAGGATTGCTTGTCTCTTTCCTACCCCAACCAATACTGTGCCCCCAGCTTGCAAAGTTGTCTGTATTCCTGCACGATAGGACTGGGCTTTCTTTTGTCTAGGCTGGCAACAAACACAATGCAACGCAGCCCAGCCATGCCTATATGTACACTACCTTACAGTACGGAGGATAGACTGTATATGCCTATTATGGTCATGATAACAACAAACTGGCTGGCACCTACCTACTGTATGCCTAATAGAGGAGATGGACTGATTGAAGGGAAGAGCCAGCCCAGATGACCCACCCCTTGCCTATGTGTGGCCTCTTTATCAGTTTCTTTGCTTGACTTTGCGGCCCCTCCGTTTAGTCCCATTGAGCACCGTTCCGTCAAGCTGTAGGCCTTCCAAGTACCCTCCATTGCATGCATGCTTCAGTCAGTATGTACTTATGGATCCCTAGCAGACTGAACGAAGAGCATGGCCCAGAACACTTCGGATGGGCGACTCAGAGTGGTGCACTGTGATACAGTGCCGTCACCGGTGACATAACGGAATGCTTTATCCTGTGTTGGCTGACGCACAGAAAGGCTGGCCCCATGTATCTTTGCCTAGAGATGTCCTCAGAGAGATACTTCAGCCATGAGCAGGCGTTAAGTAAGGTGTGTCTGTGTGTGACTTGGTAAACTTAGTGGGTGCCACCAAAGCTGGTTGGCAGCTAGTACTGTACAAAGTGCGATGTACATAACCCACGGTGTATTATCGACGGGTCCCCGGCACGGCCTCAATCGTCCAATATGTAGCTCCATGCCGCCATAGGAGCAATTGATTACCTGTCCTGTCCTTGGTTCCTTAACAAGAGTCATACCTGGTTATCCGTCCATACTGTCGTATACTCTGTCGGCTTGCCCAAATGGCAGGCGATGATGTCAAGTAATCCAGTGGCCGCTCCAGCAATCCCCGTATAGTGCCTCGATTGCTGCCAATCGTCGGTGCGGGGCTGGTGACCGATATAGTGTAAACGATGTCGGAAACGGAGCTAAACATCGAACCGTCGCCCACATCTCTCCAAGGGGGTGACGACCAAAACGCTGTCATTTCCTTGGATGGCCGATGTTCACCGCAGCGACAGTGTGAGAAACGCGTCAAGGCGATGTAGGAGGTAGTCGCCATGTACCATCAAATGGATCGGCGTGCGTAAACACCGGTCGGGGCCGATAACTCTGTCCATCAACATAAACATCCATCAATAACAATAACACGGGAGCGCTGCAGCAATAACAACCTAGGAAGAACGTTGGTCGCCCTGCTGGATGGGAGGGGGGTGCCGCCATACCAATTAAACTCGTGCAGCATGGTAGCTATGACGAGTACTGATAGCGAAATACTCCAGGCCCGCCTGGCTCAGGGAGACAATACCATGTAGTTTCTCAGAAACTCGAAGTACCTCGCAAACTCAAGGGGATTGACCGACGCAATAACGCGACGACAGGACGAGGTTCGGAAACTTGGTTTGAGGAACTAGGTAGGCTTTCGAGACAGCGGGCGAACCCCTGCGATGTGCATGAATGGGCGAATGGGGAGACATCAAGGTGGGGGATCTCGCTGATGATCGAGAGAGTGAGTCCTGAAGTCTTGGGTGTGATTGTGAGTGGCTGCAAGGGGCCGTCTGAGGTTGAACACTCGACCGTCCATCTCGGCATGCTCTGCATTAAGTGAGAGACTGGTACCTACATCAGCATGGCGAGACGTTAACGACACGATTTTGCGTGGACGATTGAGACCGCTGGTGTCTGCCTGTCTCTCTACCGGTTTCTGTGACTTCGGTATGTAAACGCGGCTTGTGTTCGTTATTATTTGTTACTGCTGCTGCTGTCGCTGACGGAAAGTAAGCCAAGGTGACTTGGAAAGTTCAACACCACCAAGAAGATGAGTCGTAGTGCCTCCAAGTACGAGGAACGAGGCCAAGCAAAAACAATTGATTATGACCCAGACACGCGTACCGTGTCCGTTTGTTTTCCCAAAATGCACCGTTTGTCCCATCGGATGTGTGGGCGCCTAACGTCCTCGTTCCAGCGCTGGCAGCGGCAACACAAACGTGACTTCGCACAGTTCACACCCAACTACTCAAGTCCTTGGCAGGCGCAAGCTGCTGTACATAGGGGTAGGTAGCACTGCCGGTTACGTACCTTGGCAGCCCACGGGCAACCATTCCTTGGGGTCCGTCCACCCCACTCAGCTTCGTGGTCAATTGCCACACCGCCCTGTAGGTACGTCGACCTCAAGTATATTCCACGCCAGCAGCGGCTGCGACTTGGACCTGGCGGCCGCGTATCGGGGATCCATGCAGGCTGCCACGCTGCCACCACGGTCTGCCACCTAGGTTTCTGCCAGGCGCCAACCCGCCAATAGTCGTGGTCGTGGTCGTGGTTGTCGTCGTGGTCTTCGTCGCAGTCAAGCATGGTCGCTGTGTGTTTTGTGCCAGAGCTGTCCATGTCTTCCTCTTTTTCTGTCTTCGGCCCCCCCTCTCCCCCGGTCGAGACCCGATTCGGCGTCCACCAGGCAGGCACAGGGCAGGGCGCGCAGTGGGAAGCGCGCAACCATTGACGGCGACCGACCGGCCCAGAAGGCCATGGGCCCATGACTAACGTCCATAGCGCCATTGCCTGTCACAAAGAAGTCCATTTATTCGTCAATGCCACCATGAGTCTTACACGCCAGACGCGAGATACCGGCCGAGTCCAGTGTGCCCTCCCTGTATGGGTAATGTGCTACATGTTGCGGGCTGCCTTATTTCTTGCTGCGAGAGTGCACGCTATCCGAATTGTGAAGGCATGGCTCGAGATACCAAAGGCGATTAATCACATGGACTAGTAGGAAATGGGACACCGTGTATGGGGGTGGAGAGAGAAAAGGGGTCTTTCTCGATTCGTCGTGTCCCTCTGACTTGGTTGAGCCGTCGAACCTTGATTTCGGAAAACACCGTGGGATAATGTACGATGTACATGGTGCTATGGAATGCGCTATACCTAGTAGGTGAGCACGCCACGAGCACGGCATTCATCTATTGGCTCCCAGGTGACATAAGCGACCCTTGTTTACTGACCTAACATATCTGAGTTGAACGAGAGTGAATGAGGTGTGCCAGTTATGGCTTAGCTCCTAAAAAAAGAGTGGCAATGTCAATGGGCCTGGCATCCGTCCCTCCCAATACTGAGGCCCAGAATTTCCCGTACAGTAAATCACGACCTGGATCATGGCTGAAGAATATCGCCATTTGGTCATTCGGAAACCGCCTCCCAGGGGTTCCTGGGAACTCAGGGGTCTTGCGGAGAACTCCAGGACAGATTGAGGACTCCGGTGGCCATTGATTATTGCCCCTCCTGAAATGGATTGCATTGCCCCAGCCGAACAAGAATAGCAGCAGCAGCAGCAGGAACTGCACTGAGTGGTATGCTGAAGGAGTCCAGTGTAAACTACCTAAAGTAAGTAGTCAACCAAGAATGGAACAGGACAGATGGCCAATTCTCAGTAGGGAGTGAGTGCAAGTACGTGTACACTACGAACCAGGAACCCGTTTTTTCCAGTCTTTTTCCATCTTACCTAACCGACTTCCCCTCCCTCTAATTCACTATCGCCCTCTCCCAGACACAGGACACAGTGCACTACCGTCTTCTGCTGGCACCCCCGGCAGTAGGTCACCTGTGCCATCCAGCAGGCCAATTAACGCAGGGCAGCGCAGCAGCAGCCGTTACCTGGATTCCTCGAGGTTCTGTTTCACCTGCTCTACTTCTTCCAACCAATCCGACCCATCCATCGCGCCGTGGACCCATTAAGAGTATCCCGACTGTCAACCCCGTCTCCATCCCGTAGTAGGTATCCTAACCGTGCCAAAAGGGAAGAGCACTCACGGACGGCTACGAGTTCCCCCGGGTTTTCCTATGAACTCAGGAGGACCACAAAGCGCCGCCGCCGCCTCAGACCTCAATGAATGGACTTTCTAGGACCAGACGAAATGATGGGGGGCTTTTCCGTGGGAAACCCTTTTCCCCATTGGAAGAACCCTCTCCGGATCCCCTTCTTGGAACCCTCCTGTTTCCAACTTCCTATGACATCCAGGGCCCCGATTCTCTCTGTCCATCCCTCGGAACTCCAGAGATAAAAATGCTCGACAATGCTGATAAGGGATAGCGGGACCACCTCCGGAACCAGCGTTATCTTGCATCGTCGTTGATGAGGTACGTAGGTAGCCAGCCACCAGCATCCCGGACTGCGTCCTAGGTTTCTTGGCTTCTTACTAAACCGTCCGCTGCTCTGTCATGTACAGCATGTATGTACCGAGAGTACGGATACCTAGTGTACACGTACAGTGTGCCCTTGATTGCAACATCGCTGCAACCATGGACCGCCGCCCCCTGGAGCCGTGTCGTATCGCCAATCTGGCCCAGTCCGAGTCTGGGGCCTCAAACGTCAAACCTTCGTCCGATGATTGCATGCTGATCTGACCCCTTCAAGGCCACCTCATTCCAGCTTTCCTTCCCAGCCGTAGGCTTTCAGGAGGCTCAGAGCCAGCTCCTCCCGCAGCAAGTAGCGCCCGTGACGCTGGTGCTTGGCTGATCACGACCGCCATTGAGAATGTTTCAGACATTGATGCTCTTCGTCATCCCCATGAACCCAAACTGCTTCCCCAAAAGAAAAGGTTCTAGGTCGTATCCGCAATTCATCATCCCAATGCACCGTATCATGTGTGTCTCTCGGGCTGGCTGATACGATATCGGACACGCACAGTACGTGAACAGCAGGGTCGTCCAACTTGACTCTCCCCCTTTCTGGTGAACCATCGTCTCTTATCTTCAACACATGGCGAATTGCAGTGCGGGGAAGGGAGATGAGCAAATGCGTCACACGGGCACGGCCGATTGCCTGTTCGTCGGCGTACCCTGCGTCGCTCCTACCACCCATTCCAAACCTCAGACCAGCCGTCCCCAACGCTTTGGTCGTGTGACCGATATTGGTCATTTTTCCCCTTTCCTTCTAAGTGAGCGACTCAATTGTGGCGACACATAGACAGTGTACACCCACGAACCTGCGAATGCTTCAAGGTACGTAGGCATCCACCGGCCCGTTACCTCAGAGCTGCGGCAAGGTATATGGCGCGGTACATCATCGCAGCTGAGGCTTGCAAAGTGCCAGAGGTGGGCGGTTCCGCCTAGAAAAGCAGCAAAAACAACAGCTGATTGCCTTGTCGGCCTCTGCCGAGCTCCAGTAATTCACGGTTCCATCATGTCTCAAACTTGCGACCCCGTCCGTCCTGCGATGTGGCTGCATTTCTGCACGTTGGGCCTCGCTTAGGCTAAAAGGATGTAACCGGGCTGCTGCCGCGGCCCCCTTGGAAGACGCGGGGCGTTTTCCCTGGCGAATTGCTTTCGCGGCGAGCGAGAATGGCATTCGTTCCTCGAACAGAATGCTCGTTGGCAAAAGGCGATACCTGCCGCATCCGGAGAGGCGCAGAATGTATCAGAGACGGGGAAAACTAGGGGGAACGGTAAGGGTCGGCAACGGAGTCTCGGTCGTGCTGACTAGTTCACCCGGCGAGCTTCGGGACGGATGGCATTCACCATGTAGGACCAGGAGACGAACATACAAGCACGCAGTGGGTGACTCGTCGTAGTGCGGGTCAGCCAGTCACGCGTGATGGAATGACTCTTTGGCATCTCATCATGCCATCATCTCTTCGGCTACCTGAGTGGATATTCCCAGTATCCCAGGTCTGAGCTCCAGGGTCCCGACCGCGTGCGAGATAGTTGTCCGCTCCGAAGCAAGTCTACAACAAGCTGCATGCTCTCGAGGCTTCATCGGGATTATGTGGGAAGTTGAGTAACGGCAAGCGTTTGTGTGCCTGGCAGAGAGGCTACTAGCCTCCCTCTCCCTTCCCCTTCCTTCTTCCTCGTTTTTGCGGAGGCGGGATCGGGGCAGAGCCGGTCTCCGTTACGCTGCATATATGTGTGGATACATAGATTGCTCGACAACAAGCTGCCGAAACGTTATTCACCTTTGCATTCCGTCTTGCGGTTTTGACAGGCAATCGACAGTTTGCCGTCAGCCATGTGTCGCCCTCCGTCACGCAATCCCGCCATCCGTGTGTCAAGGAACTAGGACTTGTGGTGCGGCGCGCAAACCTACAGGTATAAGCCGCCAGCGGGCAACGGATAGGACAGATCATTCACAGAAAATAATACATACGTACGATACTCTACGTCCATGTCTCGGGTCCGTTCGCCGCAAGGTGGTATGGTACACGTACGTACAAACACCGGTTCGTCCTCGTCCTCGTGCTCGTCCTTGATCCCACTTCCCTCTTCCTCCGTCCCAGCCAAGCATACGTCCCTGGTCTTCTCCCTAGACCCGCTGCCACCGCATAAGGTACCGCGATGGCTGCAACCTGTATCTCCGTTTTCTACCGACTAACACCCCGCCTTGAAGAGACACGTTGCTGGGTAGAGTGTGGTATCTTCTAGCCTGAAAACCCTCTGACCAAGCAAGTCGACTAGTGTAAATCAAGACACGGCGGATAATGGACGCGGGCATGGCGCGTGGGGCTAGTAGCATCGCTAGCTCTGATCAGTTGTTATGCTCGACTGGATTCGGAGAAAGAGCGGCCAAGTGCGTGGTGCAGATGGAGACGAGAAACAGAAGGGGTTCAGAGGCTCGTGGCCGCCGTTCGACGCCGATACGATGAAACCTGTAGGCCCATTCCGTCGTGTTCATTGCATACCAAAGCCGTCCTTCTCGGCTTGTCGGCCTGCAATGTATCCCTTGACAGAGTATCTCCAGTGTTGGTGCCCAAAAGTAAGGGGGTCGAGGTAAGCCAAGATAAGCTGTTAGTCATTGACAGAGATGGGAAGAGAGAAGGAGGCTGGTAGAAAGACAGGAACACAGTGAAGCTACACTACCTACCTAGGTAGGTACGGTAGGAAGTAGTTGCATTAACCCCACCCATTCCCAGCCGTCCTAGCCCCAGCCCAATCTGCAGACCAGAAGGAAGTGGGTGGGTTTCTCGATCCGGCACCTACCTGTTCCTGTCAATTGGCTCACAGCAGCCGGCGGCCCATCGGCAGCGGGTCCCATTGAAAAGCAGCCACCTCAGCCCGGCAGGTGCCCGCCCCGCTAGGTAGGTAGGTAGGTACGCAGGCAGGTAGTGTAAGTACGTATAATGCGCTTTTCTGTTGGTAACCCATCCCCAAACAGTCTCCTCTAACCTCTAGTACCTACGTCCGAGGTATTTGTGTTGATGTGGCGGGAAAAGCCACCACAATACCGCTTTTCACGACGCATGCTCTGCTGTTCAGGTCAGCTTGGATGGCTTTGCATCCTCAGCCTGCACCCATACAAGGACTTGGACCCCATACCCGCCTCGAGGAAAGAGGCCGGCGATGCTCCGCTCCAGTCAAAAAGTGCCCGGGCGTACTGTCACTGCCCGTTGAAACCGAGTGAGGACCGGGTGATAAGTTTCTTTACGCTTCTTTCGAGTCACCTGTCGAAGCCAACGGGAGTCACAATGACAGGCCGCCGATGGGCTCTCGACAGCCCCCCCGGTTTCCTCCTTCCGGCCCCCGGGCTGCCGAGTCCGTTCGGTCTCCAACCTGTTTAGTCCACCTTACCTGACCTAAGAGTAGATCGACAACCAAGCTGCCTTTTGTTCCTTCTTTGCCTTCCCAATGGCCAGGTCAATCATCCCGCGGCGACGGCGCGGTGCTGTGACATGTTTTTCCAACTTGTCTTCCCTCACCGCTGCTTCAGTGCTGCTCCTTCAAGGTTGCCATGAGAATAGTCACCTTAATGGTGCGCTGCTATTGGGTCTCGTCCAACGGCTGCGACCAAGAGTTTGCGGGTTTGGTGTAGCCCTTTGGAACCTCATTCGCCATCTCCACTCACACAGCTGCACCCAACTCTCAGGTTCTCACACACCGCACGCTTACTCAAACTCTCACCTGCACTTGACCTGCCAAAACTGCAACCGCCCTTTTTCTGTCCGGGCCTATTCGAATTCCGGTCTGGCTTGACCGCCTTGTTCTAATTTCCCGTGCATTCAACCTTTCATGCATGAACTGGCGCCAGCGAACTTGTTCCAAACAGCTGCAGGAAGCTTGAATGACGGGAACGAAACAGAATAGCTGCTGAAGGATTCCCCTCCAATTCTTCTCAAATTATCTGATCGCGCGTCGCGTCTCAGTCTCACCGTCTCGCAGATTTTTTTTTTCTGCCCTGTTTTTTTTTTTTTTTTCCTTTCTTTCTTTTACCCCTCATCTTGGTCACGGCCGCTGCCGAACAACACACCAAGCTAAGTTTTTTTTCTTGTAGACCAGTCATACGCAATGGCCTCTAAGCTAGGCGCTATCAAGGTCGTATTGCTTGACATTGGTGAGCTTTTTACCTCGCCTTACCTCACCTCCCCTCACCGCATTATGTACTTATAGTTATTGGTGACAATGTCTTCGGGATTGTGGTTGCAACCTTGATAAGACGACACGTGCTGATTTGTGACTTCAATGCACTGCAGAGGGTACCGTGTGTCCCATATCTTTTGTCAAAGATGTTCTGGTATGTTGTCCCCTCCCCCCTTTCTTCCCTCCCCTGTCCTTCAGGTATCCGGCGGGCCCCCGATGTTTCGCTGTTTTCCCAGTCGGCACGGAGGTGGCTTGTTCATTCTGAGCCGAGCCGAGTGACTACACGGATGAACAGTCATCCCGTACTGAAGCCTCTTCCGCGTAGTACCCTTACGCCGTCGATGTTCTTCCGACTACTCTAGACAAGCAATGGGACAGCCCCGATTTTGCTGTTTACCGGAATGCATTCCCAGAGGATTGCGTGTCTGACCGATCCGTCTTTGAAGCGCACTTCCGCGACCTCGTCAGCCGCGACGTCAAGGCCTCGTACCTCAAGGCACTCCAGGGATACCTCTGGAAGGAGGGCTACAAGTCAGGCGATATCAAGGCACCTCTCTTTCCGGACGTTGCTGAGCGTCTCTTGTCCTGGAAGGACGCCGGCTTGCGCCTCGTCATCTACTCGTCTGGCTCGGTTCCCGCCCAGAAGCTCTTCTTTGGCTACACTGACGCCCAGCCATCGGACCTGACGTCCCTCATCTCTGGCTGGTTCGATACCGTCAATGCCGGCCTCAAGACTGAGCCTAGTAGCTACGCCTCTATCCTTTCTAACTTCGAGGACACCAAACCTGAGGAATGGCTGTTTCTCAGTGACAACCCCCACGAAGTCACTGCCGCCATTGCGGCTGGAATGCAGAGCATACCTGTGGTTCGCCCCGGCAACGCACCCCTCCCGGCGGACCTGAGCCCAACATTGGAGCCCATTAGAGACTTTGGCGAACTGGAGGGTCTTGGACCAAGCTATTGAAGAAGCGACTAGTAATTGTAGTGTGCCCAGCCACGAACGTTTCTGCTAGAAGCTGTATCACTATCGGGAGAACCGGCAGGAAATGCCTCGAATACAGTCTGCATCCGGCGAACACCACGTTCAGCTTTCCTGTCTTCGTCGATTACACATCCACGCATCTTTTTGTCCATTCGTTGCCCCTCTCCAGATGCAAAAGGAGACCGTTCTAGATGCTCCTCGCTCATGCCCGGGCTCCAGACGGGAATGTGCATGAATGTAACCGCGCTGGTCGAATCCCGGCCGAGACACGACGATCCTGTGCTCGAATGGAGGCGAGGTAAAGCTGAATTGCGGGAACTGGGGGTTCTTTGAAATGAAAGAGGCGATTCGGCTGCAATTAATCGTGTTATCCTGTCCTTGCAATCGCGAGCCAAGTCGCTCTCTTCGACGCCTCATCTAGAGACTTCTGTTCGAAGTACTACCGCCGTACAAGCTAGACCAGGCAACTGGCTGGTCGGTCTGTGTCTGTCACATAACAGCCACGCCAACCATCCATCCGGCGATACGATGCCGGTAGAGGCAACGACCTATAAACCAGAGGCGTTTCCTGATGAGCAATCGTATGTCGATTGACTTCTTGACGACGAATTTCCCGCAGTGTAGGTCATGATTGATTCACTGGAACGTAATCCTTTCAAGGCGTCCATTCGGAGATGATAACGCAAGTGATCGCCTGCCGATCGTTGCAAAAGCAACCGCTCGGAACTGGCGTCACCTTGGATGCCCAGCGTGTGATCATTGAGCAACGCCCGAAAAAGGCAGCTGGGCTTAGCGATTGGAGCCCGCCTTTTCTTGGAGTGGCATTATAAACGTACCGTGCCAGATGGCATACATAGTCACCGGTATCTGGCTAAAAGACAGGCGGCCAGCGCGGCAACCGTCTAGCAGATTTCCAAACACCGTGACGTTCGAGATCGGGGCGTGCGAAGGGAGGTTTATGAATTCTTGAGAGTGATTGTGAAGTTGTTTCGATTCACACCCGGGTTGAGCTCCTTCTTGGCAACTATTGGCAATGGCGAACAAGGAGGAGATTCTCGACGCCAAAAAGAATAGGCTAGTTTGTTGGTGACCTTGCCCTCGAGCTGGACGTAGCCCAACAGATTCATTAGCTCAACCAGCCTATCATGGGAGAAGTAGCGCGAATTGGCGATGCAGCTTCGGGGCAGAACGATAAACAATGAGGGGAAGAGGGCGCGGGCGCTCTCTAATGGATCGCCTTCCGGCTGGCGGAGAAACGAGAGCGTGCGGAGAAGCATCTGACCGCGCAGGGAGTGGTCCGGGACGTAGTTGAGCACCAAACTGAGTGAGATGATGTCAAACCGCTCCGAATCATCCTTGGGAAGAGGTCGGTCCATGAAGTCCTGCTGGAGAATGCCCGCTTGTTGGCTGTTGAGGTCGATGAGCTCCATCTCGAAAAGACCGCTCTTGGAGCAGGCGTTGTGGATGCTGAGGGCGCCCACCTCGAGCATTCGCAATCGGCGATGGACGCAATTTTTGCCCTTCCCGCTAGATGTAGTTCCTGAGGGCTGGAGATTGGCTGATCGCAACCAGTCGAGAAGAATCCTGGAGCTGTCCCCGCCCCGGTCTACCCTCTGCCCCTGAAGACTGGCTCGTTGGTACTCCTCGAGGCCACCAAGGGCAGAGATGTCTGCGGCTATCGCTGCCGCTTCATTCTCGTCACCTCGTGCAAGAGCCTGTTGACGTTTCTTCTGTAAAGTGTGATGAGTGTTGATGAGAGCCCTAGTTTCTTTGCGAGATATTGACTTTGCTTTCTTGAGGGTAGGGGGTCGGCCACTCGAAAGAAGCCTGCTGGCAGGCTTGCTCCTGCCCATATTTGGTGAATCTGAACTGTAAACGAGGCAGGTCCTAAGCAGAAAATCGAATCTGTTTTATAAGCGGAATGTCCCGATTTTAGAAGGCCTCCGCTTGATATCAAACTGTTACTCTGCATCGACTAGTCACCATATGAGTGCGCAGTTGACAGTGGATTTTTCGTCCTCCCACGAATGTAAGCAGCAAGTCTTGGAATATGATTGGTAAGGCTAACAGTAACAGAAGGAAGGTTTCCTCCACTTGTGAACCGGAGACCCAGAGAGGACGGCCAAACGGTGAAACAATGATCCAGTGCTGACTTTCACTCGACAAGGAGAACTAGGAGCACGGGCCCCACGAGGTGGGGAAAAAAAAAAACCCCCCGCTGCCCTAAGCCCACAGAACCGAACTGACTTGTGAGAAAAAGGATCCGGGAATCTCTTCCTTTCTCTCTTTCAGACCTTTGACAACCGCGACAGCCAGCTAACCCGCCCAGCCAGCCAGCCAACATCCCTCTCCCAGCATACACAATGGCCCCCAAGGACTCCAAGAAAGGTACTTGATAACCACTACCTCCTGCTAGGATATCGCCAGATTCCCGTGCACCATCAAACACGAAAACGTACAATATGAGGTCAACTCGATAAAAAATCTCCTGTTTCGTCGACCGCAACGGGGGGTTTGCCGCCAACAAGGCCTCTCCCGAAGCATCATGCTACAGCAGATTTTGCGAGTTCTTTTGAAACACAAAGAGCGATTGCTGATGCGACTATTTCTACTCTAGGCGGTGCCTCCAAGGCGCCTAAGGGCACCAAGCAGGCCAACAACGCTGCCAAGGCTACCCTTAAGGGCGTAAGTTGATACTGAAGAACCCCAAACCCCGATGGGCCGTCTACCTACCTGTCCGACCAGCAAGTCTCCCATGAAATATTGGACTGGAAGGAATTGGGCCTCATCCGGGAAGATTATTTCGCAACAGAGGCTAAGATTTCACCATATAGGCCCACGGTCACTACAAGAACAAGGTCCGCTACACAACCTCGTTCCACCGTCCCAAGACCCTCGTTGTCTCGCGCGCGCCCAAGTACCCTCGCAAGTCGATCCCCCACGAGCCCCGCCTCGACGAGCACAAGGTCATCGTCCACCCCCTGAACACCGAGTCCGCCATGAAGAAGATCGAGGAGAACAACACCCTCGTCTTCATTGTGGACGTCAAGTCCAACAAGGCGCAGATCAAGCAGGCCCTCAAGAAGCTCTACGACATCGACACCGTTAAGATCAACACCCTGATCCGCCCCGACGGTTCCAAGAAGGCCTACGCCCGCCTCACTCCCGATGTCGATGCTCTTGACATCGCCGCCACCAAGCTTGCTCTCGTTTAAGCGGTTTAGTCTAGAGGGATTATGGGAAATTGGGAGAGTGATCAAAAACAAAAGCAATTCGGGTTCATTGACCACAAAGGCATTGGAATGGGCGTCTCGGTTGTTGATTAGAGTCCCCAGGAGTGGCATCTCCAATGGGCACCAATCGATTCCCCCGGTACTCAGGCTGGGCTACCATGACCGTGTTCAGTTTCGATAAATGCATGACTTTCGCGAATTTTGCCATGTTCTCAGTGAACTGACGACCCAACGACAATCAGTGCTTGTGCGACTTGGAACGTTGGTTGAACCCGATTCAACATGACCGTTGCCTGCAAGTCTGACTTGGTGATCTTGTAATGAGCCACTCTATTCTTTACATATTTCTACAAGTGCTTTACACAAGACGTTCATACACGAACCCTTGTTATATAGTGGCTCCTAATCCTGCCTACTAGTCTTCCCTAAATCTGTTCCGTATTTTTTACCAATGACAAAAATTTAACCGGAGCGCATGTTGTTGAGATGCTTCATCGTCAAAAAGTTGACGTCAAGGAATCTGTCAACGCAGTTGGCCAGGCATCCCTCCTCGCCCTTGTCCAACTTGGAGTTGCGGATGGAGCCAGTGACGCACTTCTTCCAGCAGATCTCGGTGAGCGCGTGGGTTTCTATCATGCCGGCATCTCTCGTCAGCTTTGCTTCTCTCCAGCGATCCACAACGTCGCACAGCTGCTGAACTACTCTTCCCCAGCCATGTTTCGCAGACCCGTCTCCCGCCTGTGCTGCCTCTCCAGGAGAACGGTATAGAGAAATCTGTACTAACGTGATTGAATCTGGGATCTCTGTTGCTCGTTGGCAAGGAACTGGCGGAGCTCAAGCTTATCCTTGTCGTTGAGCTTTTCGAGGTCCGAGTTTTCGAGGGCCGATCTTGAGGAGTCCATGGCTTTCGTTGTAGAATTTTTTTTCCTTTGGTAGAACACAATTAAACGTGATGTTGATGAAGCCTCGAGAAATGTCCTTGTTGACTTTTTGCAATGGTACAACGACTAGTTATTTGGGAAGGCGTGCTGCTGTTTGCGACAATGTACGGGATATTGCTAGAAAGCTTTGGGTAATGTGGTTGATCTCTGTGTTCTATCCAGCTTTTTTCAAGGTCTCCACTCTTGCTTTGCGGCCTCCCATTGGCTAAGTACAGCGCACGCTTCGATACCTATTCCACCCACACCTTCTTAAGTCTGACTGTATTAGCTGTCAGCTGCTTTCATGAAAGACGAAAGAACAATCAATACACCTGGCTTCTGACAACAACAAAGGCAGAGTGGCAGGCCTGCGGTATCATGTGTTCTTTTAGCCATTGTCTATGGAGCTGTATGTACCAATTCCGTTACACGTAACTGCAACAGCCATTTCCCAAGGAATTTGTAGGCATTTGGCTGTTACAGCTGATGAATCCGAAATCCAATCCCATGAACGCACTGATACTATTACTATCTGATTTGACGACATGCACTCGTTGTCTGTTTGCCCATATCGCAACAAGGGAGCTGCAAGATTCTGATCCTTTACCAACACTCCAAGATATAACCGCTAGATATACTTGTACTTCCGGGCCAACGACAGGCTCACGATACTGAAAATGATTAAACTTCCGAGGATGGTGAAGAAAGGAGCGAGAGACGACGAATTCTGAAACGGAACAGCAACGTTCATGCCAAACAAACCGCATACGAGGTTGAGTGGCACAAGAATTGACGCGAGGAAGGTAATCTTGCTGAGCACCAAGTTTGTATGCGTGCCTTGAGAGATGCTGTCGATAGAAAGCTGGGCGAGGTAATTGCTGTGAGAGCGGGAGAGGATTTTTTCGAAGTGGCCGAGGTTGGTAACCATGGTGACAACGTGATCCTGAATATCACCTAGGTAGAGGCCAATGTCCATTCGAGGCGTAACTTTGTAGTTCTCGTTGCAGCGTTTGGTAAATCCACGGAGAACGTCGGCCTTGCCTCCCAGAAGACGCATCAGAGCCATCGTGTTCTTGCGAACGCGGCCGATGGACCGTAGGAACTGGTTGGAATCATCCTCGCGCGCCACAAACACACCGTCCTCGATGGCATCCGCCTCCAGCTCTATGTCCCGAATGACTGGGGCAAAGCAATCCACAATGTCGTCACTATGAAGAAATAAGGTCAGCAAACAGGTCCATACTGCTTAGAGCTTGTCAACTTACATGAGAGCGTAGCAGATCCAGTCGCTGCTAAGGGCAACATAGTCCTTGAGCAAGGCAATGCGTTTCCGTACGTGAGACGCGTGGGCATTGGGTTCGAAGCTGAAGCTCAATGTGCCCTCGCGGAAAACTACAACGTAGAGGTTAAAGGGCTCGTACTCTAAGCCATCGTCTTCTTGAACGGCGTGGAAGGATCGGAAGCTTGCAAAGTAGTACGACGGAAATAGCTCGATCTTCTCCCGTGCTTCCTGGGTTGTGATATCCTCAATAGTCAAGGGATGGATGCCAAACGCCTTGCAGATGGCTGTAACCTCCTCTTTCGTAGGGCTGTTAACGTTCAGCCACCAAACTCCGTCGGATTCGTCGGCGGGCAACGCAAAAAGACCTCGGAGATCCTCACCAGGAAGGACCAAGTCGCCAAGTTCCGCCGCGTGAATTGTCGACTCCCAAGCTGAGGAGAAGAAGCTAAAGCGATTGGGGTCCAGGGGCTGCTGGGTAGGTGCAGGTTTCGGCTTAGCGTCTTCAACAGGGGTCTCCTTCTCCTTCTCCGATGCGTCCTGTCCCACCGAGGAATCGGAGGGCATGTTGAGAATATCCCCGTCAACAGTGCTGAGTTGCAACTGAGGCGGTCCGCCATCGGACGTTTGTTGTTGCCTAAGATCCGGGAAAGACCGTACAGAGTCACGACGACCAGCGGTCCGCGAAGCTCGATCGGATTGAATGAAGTTCTCGAGGTAGTCGAAGTCGATGTATAGCTGGTCCTTGCGTCGAGGATCCTGGAGTGGGAAGCAGACGTCCTCCGCCGCGGACTGGTTGGTGGCCAGGCTAGCGCCATCGTCTGCTGTATAAGGGCGGCTACGAAGGCTACGCCGGCTGCCGATGGAGACGGTTCGGTGAAGATCCTCCTCACTGGCATTTCTCTCTGCCTTGGACTCGGAGAAGGACACACCACGCTCGCGACGGCGTGCTTCGGCGAAAGCCTTCACTGAATTGGGTGGGGAGACCGATCGTTGGTCAGTCATGGTCTCAACGGTCGGCCTGCGCACACGGCGTGCACTGGGGGAGACATCGCCTCCCTCGTCGTCCACTATCGCCTCCTCAAAGTCGCGCACACGAATGCTCGGTGACTGCTCACCAGAGACCGACTCCGGTCCCAGCAGTCGCGCTCCGTAAAGCGTATCGAAAGTGCCTCTTCGGGGCCGCTCCGGATGGGGGCTAGCCGCAATTTGGTGACGGTGGTCGTCTAGCTCGGGGATTGGCGTCTTGAAGACGCCTTCCGAGATGTTCTCTTCGTGATCAGACATATTGGCAGCTGCTGGCAGAACACTATATATGTTCCTTAATTCCACAACCGATGACGAGATCGATGTGCTCCTTCTGATAGGATCCTGTGGGGGGCAGAGGGGTGGAAGAGTGTAGGGCGCAACTCGTTCCTCTTCAAAAGCCTCCACAACTCTTGGCTCAGACTGCGATACCCATAACTGACGCGGGTTCAGTACAGATCGTAGTCAGATCGCACTCCGCGCAGCCGCGGCGCGGTGTGCGTTGAACGATGAAAAGCTTCCAGGGTGGCTTTAGTCTATGCCTATCCCTAGGAGAGGCGTATGTGCTGAGAAGCCAGCGATGACGCGCGACGCTGCGGTCGATTTGATTTTTGCGGTGGTTCTTTGTTCGATGACGAGAAAACCCGATTACGGAGGTTTCTTGTGCACTCCGCTGTAGACCCAGAAACCAGGACCTCGGAGTGAACAGGTGGAGAAGGTAGCGTCAGCTGCGAGTGAAGCCAACTTGATGGTGTTGAGAGTCGAGTGGTATATCAGCTGGGTCTTTCGACCTGGAACACTTGAAAGCCGGATCGAATAGGCGGTGTCAATAGCAGTTCGGGATGCGTGTTAGGGGAAGCGGTCCGATGGTACTGGGACTGAGGAGTCGAAAGGCAATATTTCTCGCTGAGAAGATTGTCGTTGAGAAAAGCCGGCTGGCGATCGGTGCAATATGGTGTTGTCAAAGACGCTATCTTCTAAGGGTGCGGCACTTGTGGTTATCTAGAACCTGTGTTGTTTATCGGCTTAGGTGCTGGAATCAACAGCCAAAGCAGGATCACACTGATCTGAGGCCGTTCGTCCTGGCGCAAAGCAATGAGCAAAAGTCGGCTTTGTAGAAGTTGTGGTTGGGACGATTTTGTCCTAAGCGTACTTTGAGAGGAGTTTTTAGTGATAAAAAGGAAAGCGATGGGGAACGGGGAAACAGACGATAGAATGGAAGAGAGGATTTCCCGGTTCTCGGGCAGCCAGTTTTTTTTAGTATTTTTTTAACCTTTTTTTTTCTTCCTTTCTTTTTTTCCCGCAAGTTCCTGTACCACACAAATGATGTGCCTGCTGATTACAGCACAGTATGAATTCATAAGGACGTGGCGCCTGTCTCCACAGTCCGCCAATTTAGTTGGATCGACCAATGGCAGATGGTGTAGGCGCGGCCCCTGCTGAATGGGGCTGGCGGATTTAACCCAACAGATAACACCCGTGCTTTCGAGGCCCTCTGAAATGGCATACTTGTTTCTAACACCGCTCTCGCCCCTACCTACCTACCACCTAGGCCTGTGACAACTCGATCGCCTCAGACCGACAGAGGAGTATAATTCGGATACATATCTACGGCCCGACGCTCTGCAGCTGCAGCCCAAGTGAGCTAGCTGCACGGTGCATTAACACATCTACCGGCGGCCTCCCAATTTGCCACTTGGCAGAGGACGCGCGAGAACGAGCATTCCATTGTCCAACCTGGTTTGATTACCCACCGCAGTCGCAACCGCAATGGCCGATGAAATCCTCGAGCAAGTTCGCGATCTTGCGGAAGGTCAGATTGTACGTTTCCATACAATACACCGTCAATGCTGCCATCAAGGCCGCGAGCTAACCATGGCTTTATCGCAGGATTTTGAAGGCCAGAAACTGGCAGATCTGCTTGCCACTATCGTCCTCTCGGCATCTGGAGTAAGTTCCCTCGGCGCTTACACATTTTCGGTCCGTACGCTTCCCATACTAATCTGCTGCCTGCTTCCCTTAGGTGCTCTCCTTCGTCATCGGTTACTTGCTTCAAGATATCAAGCTCGCAGTCTACGTAGGGTTGGCTGGAACCATCCTTACTTTCCTCCTCGTTGTACCCCCCTGGCCCTTCTACAAGCAACACCCGGTCAAGTGGCTGGAACCAGGTTCTAGAACTGGCTCTGTATCAGTACCTGCGACGCAGAACATGGCAGCAATAGAGAAGTCGGGATAGGCGAAGTCATCAAGTCAAGAGGTTGTCGCCATTTCTGTAACAGTTTATGGTCCTGTATCTACTCGTGCCCGTCCTTGTGAGCCCGATTCCCCCCAAGCCATTTGGGCTAGCTGAGTGCAGACCTCTCCCTTCGTGAAGTTACCACTGTTTGTATGATAATGCTCCGCGGCCATTGTGATATGATGTTGCACGAACGTTGGTTGCCGTACCGTCCTGGTCTTTCCCCGCCTCAGCGGCCGTACTTCTGGAACTCCCAATCACGGTTGTCCAGCGGACACACTTGTCGAGCCTTGAGCCAACGCGAGATGCAATGGAAATGGAATGCGTGCTATGTACTTGGTCAGCAAGAATATACGCCAGGACTATCAGGGGAATGGCTCACGTTGCAGATGCCCCAAGCGACTGTACACTCTTCACTAGTGGCGGAGGCCTGGTTTGCCTGGCACTCGATACCTGTAAGGAGGATCAGCAAGCCGAAATAGAGAAGGGAGGGCTGCCGCGTGGATTATCAACTCACAAAGATCCATGATATGATTTCTGCAGATGGCGCAGTTATCAACAACGATATCCCACGCCCAAAGGGCAACTGCGTTCCACTGGACACTGGTAAGCTTGTGCAAGGCATGCCGACGTCAACCTTCTCACCTTCTTGACCTCAAAGCGCTTCTTGCCTTCAGCGACCTTGGTCTCTCCATCAGTGGCCTTCTTGGCAACTGCGGTGCCGGGCGCGTCGGTCATGTCGACATCAGCCATGATGGTAGCTTGATCCGCGGCCGTGTTGAACTAGATTAAGGCGGTCAGCACGGAAACTGTTTGGTGGCGTGGTTCTGACAGAGAGAGTATCGAGGCCTCGGCGGGTTGCAATTGATTCGGAGAGTCTGTAACAATTTCATCGCAGGGAATAGGGAAACTTTGGGGCAATTCGTGATATGCGCACCTTCTATTTGTTACGGGTGGATAGTTAGCGCTGATCTACAAGGTCAGAAGGGTGGCGAGCGACGTGGTCTCCTTTCTGGGTAGCGGGCAGGCATGCTTACAGAGACGATGGAAGCGGCTCATGCGAGAGGAAGTAGACAAAAAAGGTGAGCTCTACCGCAGTACTTGTTGCGTCCGTCTCGTCGCTGTCGGTCGGCTTGGCTTAATTGTGTGTGTTGGCGATGTCTGCGTATGGCGGCGGCGGGCAGACAGGTCAAAGACAAGGCTACTTGGTGGTGACGAACCCGTAAGGCAGTGCTGACGGCAGCTACGGCGGGGTGTGGTGGGTCTGCTGGAGGGGTTCACGGAGAATGCTCTGCTGGCTGGCTGGTGTGTGCTTTCCTGGCGGACGGTGTGGGCGGAAGGTTGCCGCAACAGCAGTGCTGCTGCAGAGCCTAATCTGCTTGCTGGGAGGGCCCACGTCGGGTCGCGGCTGGGCTTTGACGGCTCATCGCACACTGTACGGAGACTCCGTATAGAAGCATCGGACTTGGGGTGGCTCCAACGTGGTGCCACGGTTTGTGAGTTCCCTCAAGGAGCGGAGCATTCATTCTCGAGGAGTTCCAAAAACAGCCCCTGACTTTTATTTTATTCCTTTCGATAGACTGAATAGGTGCGCCTTTCAACGCCCCCGTGATAACTTTCAAATCAGTTGCAGGTAGCAGTCATGTGCGTCACACTTAACCACAGATATAAATCTCACCGAGGTGAGTGGCCAGCCACGTCTAGACGCTGCACACGTGTGAAGCCAAGTCAGGCCTGACCTCCAAGCTTCTAAGCCGACCCGGCCGAGCAGGTAGGCGTCATCCAAGCCGGAGTTCTCCAGGCTTCCTGGACTTCGTGCGGTCTCGCCCCCCCTTGTGGCAGTGACGCATTCACTCTCCCAAAGCCAGGGCTGTGACTCGCACATCGTACACCGGTCCCAACTTGGGTAACGGAAAGCAAGGATGGCGAGGCGATGTGCGCTTGTCCGTGGCTGGTGGTAAGGCTCATGGGCTAAACAAATACTGCCTATGGGAAGGAAACCCAAGTGGAGAGTGTCTTGGGCACCACGAGGTCTGATTTTAACACTGTGGGGCTCTTATGGGGGCGCCAAGCACTAGAGGACTCTGGGCGGCGTCTGTCTGTCTGTTGGTACGGTGCGTATGTACAAAAGAGGTACTATCCGTACCCAGCAGCTCGATCGACTGCCAGCTGCCGAACAAGGCCAACCCAAACCAGCCAGCACTACGCAGCCCACACCAACACCAGGGTTACTTAAGCCCCTCTCCCCTCCTTTGCCGCACGCTATCGCACCAGGCCCCCGTCCTCTTCGCTGTGTCACCTTACTCGACGCATCAGCCCATTACTGTCCGTACGGCAACATGAGCAGAGAATACTCACGCGCTTTTACTGCATCAAACACTGGCTTCTATATCTCACTTTCCCTTTCTTCCAATCCGCCTCCTCAAACAGATCATCCTCCTGGCGCTTGAGCCCAACAAAAACACGGGGGAAACACCAAAGTAACAGGAGTGAAAACCCCCAATCACCTTTAGCTAGTGCTATCCAAACAGTCACTACACACAAACACTCAGACATACTCACCCTTACGGAGAGCCTTGCGACCGAATCAACCAACAGACAGTCAGCCAAACCGAGACCTGCCTTAACCTTCACTCTATATTTATCGTCGCCACGATATCCCTTCATCACAAGTGAACATAGTCTAGGACAGTTTCTTCGTCAACCCTGACTACACCTGATTCCTACTACCCGAGCCCATCGCGACACATTGCATTGCGCAATACTTCCTACTCAGAATGCAAGAGACGACGAACCAAGCAAAGCCGACGCCCACTCGCCGCCGACAGGGTCGGGGTGGCGGCGGCAAGGCTGCCGGCCAGAAGATGTACGCTTCCGAGAACGATGTGGCCAACGTCTCAAACCTCCTCTACGAGCAACCTGGCAATCCTCATACCCCTCAGAAGTCATACTCTGGCTCCCCTGAGCCGCATTCCGGTCCCGGTAACCAGCCTGGCTCCAAGCAACGTTCGCGTAACAAACCCCGAGCCAAGAATCCCAGTACGGTAGCCTCGCCCGACGTCACTCGCCAGAACCGCCGCTCGACCCCGCAGAACATTCCCGTCAACACTAAGTCAAATGTCACTGCTGCTGCTGCTGCCTTTGCTGGCGCGACTTTCCATGCTTCTCCTGCTCCATCGGCTCTGCCTATGCCCAGCTTCTACTCAAAGTCGATCCCTGAATCTCCGGGCCCGAAGCGAGACGCTCAACAACAGCCATCCCCTCCACCAGCCGACCACGAGCGCTCTACACCGCAGCACCCCGCCACTGCACCTAGGGCCCGAGAGTCGCCTCTCGACGCCATTTTCAGAGCCGATAGAGCTGAGAAGGAGAAGGCGCGGCGTTCCAGTTCTCTCCAGTCGTCGATGCGACCTGACGGTTCCGAGTCTCCTGTCGCTTCCTCGCCAAATGATGGTTACAACAGTCCATTCGCTGCTAGGCCCTACAACACTCATCCTGGGCATCGCATGCCCCTTCAGCGTTCATCCAGTGGTATCTCCGTCGCAGAGCTCGATGGTCATTCTGGCAAGCCTCTTGGTCCTGCCTTCTCTACGCCATATCAGGAACGCATTCGGGCTGCTCGCGGCGCCCCTAACCAGTCACCAAGCGCGAGAACTTCGCAGCCCTTACCAATCGAGGACCGTTCTGAGGCTCTGAAGAAGTATTTGTTCGGAACTAAAGGTCCAGCTTCGTCTGCCCAGCCGTTAGCTTCAGGTCCTCCAGCTCATTATGTTCATAACGGTTTTATGGGAAACACTCCTGAATCCCAGGGTGGTTACTCTGCCGACCTACGCGCGATGGAAGACAATTTGCGACGCATTCTTAAACTCGAATCCCCGTTAGCAACCGCCAAGTCCGGAGACCGCCCTCTATACTCATAAGCAGTCGCTGTGGCGAACAACAAGCAAGCCAGTTGCATTACACTTATCAACTCAGGCGTCACACGCTGTGACCTAGGATTCTTGACCCTCTTCGCAAGACGCAAGGCTACTTTATACCAACTGGCATGGAACAGGAGTATATGCGGTTACTATCTGATGATTATTTTTTTTGTCTTGTTGGGTGTCTTGGGGTTGCGGGCGGCAGGCGGGCGATTGCTTTACATGCTGACCTGAGATTCAACTTGATACCCGAAGCGACATTGATGTTTTTCTTCAGTTAGGACAATTTCAAATTCCTTTTCCATAGGGCTTGAGTATGTTGTATTTGTTGCCATGTTGATTCCTGTACTTGCAAGGACTTTGAGCATGTTTAGGGCTTTCCCTTCGCTCTGCGCTTCTCCTCCTCGGGGTAGGTAATGCCGTAGAGCAAAAGCAGGAACTTGAGGAAATGCCTCTTCGTCCTTAAATTTGCGATAGTGCGTCGCCGCACACGCAGAATCTCGTGTAAGCTTCACACTCCTAGGCCACGTTGTAAGATCGCAAAATGAACCATTAGTCTTGACCAACGAACCAGATGTGCCGCCTTCATGCAGGAACAATACGCCTGGCACGGTACAGAGGTGGTGCTACTGTCAACAACCTTGCCAGTGTCGCTCGTTGCGTTCAAGAGCTTGGTTCTCGTTGACCTCGTCAGTGGTTCAGAGGCCTGTACGCTGTACGCGAGAAGAGTTGCGGTTTGTTGGTTTGCCGTTGCTCCCGACATCGAGGAGCTGGCACCGTTGATTGCTGAGCTCAAAGACATTTTGAGGAGGAGGAGCGCGTCCTGCGCGTATGTCTTGACGTGATATATGGGCTCGGAGCCTCCACATGGGTCTTACTTGCATCTTTGACGATACAATGTGTCTGCTTTGCGCTTCGCTTCGAGGTCCAGTTAATTTTTTTTGTTCGACGGTGGCCTCGTGGCGCCATTGAGATAGTCCGGGGTTAGACATTTTCTGGCTTTAATACACACTTGATCGACAATGTTGGAATATTTGTTTTGATGGTGAGCTGCCGTATGACTAACTCGACAGCCCCAGGCCTTGGGCATAGAAACGATCCCATCCTGAAGCGATTCTGTAGACTCTTTTTGGTCCGTAATACTCCGGAACCTCCTACTGATGTTGGTTTTTCCCTCTCGTTAGGCTCCTTGTCGCCTGCTGTAGTGACTTAGAAGTGGTCGGGGTATTACATCGAGGTGGCAACACTCTCGAAGCTGCCTAAGGATTGAGGTAAATTTCCCTTGGGGAGGGGTCCGTAGAGGAATAAAAAAAACAGGCTGGCGGCACCGGTGCCGACTAGAATACCAGGATATCTTCCCATAGTACTAATGATGAAGAGCTTGTGAAAGCCAATCCCACCAATGCTCTTGCAGCTTCAAGTACTAAAACTTCTGGTGCCTCGAGGCAGTTAGGGGCGGGAAAGCACCCGAAACACGGATACCAGCAATCATCTGGAGGGTAATCCTTTTAGCAACACAGTCCGTCTCTTTGACAGTACACCCACCATTAAACGAATACTATTTATGCTACAGGTACCACGGCTCCAGGCGTCCCAGCAACATTACTGGCGTTGTGATGTAGGTTCCCCAGGAATTCCGAATCCGTATGCTGCTTGGACAGACGACCGGTTGAACCGGCCGCTATAGTCAGTTGAAAAATGTTGTTGTCCTTTATGAAAATGGCTCTTTCGGACCCTTGCTGATACTCGTAGACATACACAGCTCGAAGGGTTGTATTAAAGCCTTTAGGCGAATACCAAGTTTAAAGTAGTGAGGAGCATCACGACTGAACAGAAATACACGCCGGCTAAATGTATTGTAGGGAGCATACAAGGTTCATTTGAAGGTCCCTGTTTCAGAACAGACAGCCAAGGTAGGGAGAAGCGACCTGTCGACGGATTAACATTAAGATATCGATAGGTATGTATTTATCAGGTTAAATTCCCGCAAGGATGTGCATATACGATACGGGCGATGTACCGTACAACGCACGGTGTTGGTCAAATTGTGTATGTGTATGGCCATTATGTACCTGTGAGACCCTACGGGCGACCTCCGTGGACTAGGTAGTTTTCGTACCGTACAACGCGAAAGCACATGACTTCGTGATAGGCAGGTCCACCTGAAAGTGCCTCTTTACACGTCGTCTGCATATGGACGTCGCACAATGCTCTACATCCACCATCACGTCTGATTGCCATATCAAACACAACTAGCCCTCAGATTTGACCCGATCACCCCCGCAGAGATCTAGAAAGTCGTTGCTGTGACGGACTTGCCTCCAGCACACGACTACGAGCATGGCTTCAAACCGCCAGCGGGCGCATCCTTCATCGCCAGATCCTGAAGATGATCCCGATCTTGCATTAGCCATCGCGCTTTCTTTGCAGGAACAAGAAAATGCAAGCAGCGGAGGTACAAAGACGACCTCTTCTACTGAAAGACCTGTGGAACAGACACCAAAGACAGCCCCCGCTACTAGCTTCGGGTCCTTGGCGCTCGATAGAAAAAAGATGGAGGAGGAGCGGCTTGCAAGACTCAAGAAACGTTCGGCAACTCAAGCTCAGCTTGATGATCAGCATCGACGACCAAAGGCACAGCGACCTGAAGCACCCAAAGGGCAGCTGTCTTCCAACGCCACCTTCGGCCCATCAGAAGCAGCAACTGCAGCAAGAGACGCGCCTCAGCTACCGTTTCCAAAAGGCGCGTTCAAGCGGACTTGGGCTCTTGGGTATCCCAGGATCGGCGAGGACATCAAGATCGAGGAGGTTCTTCAGAAGGACAAGCTACAGCTGGCCGTACTCTCATCCTTTCAGTGGAACGAGGAGTGGCTACTTTCCAAGGTCGACATCAGACAGACGAAAATGCTGCTCGTTGCTTATGCAAACAACGAGGTTGAGGTATGTATTCCGATACAAAATAAGTCACAATCGATCTTGTGTTAGCACAGGTCCGGTAGCCATGACTGATAGCACGATTCACTACTCCAGAAAGCCGCCATCCGCGCAAACGCCCCGACTGGCCTGGTTAGATTTTGCTTCCCGCCAATGCATGGCGGATACATGCACTCGAAGCTGCAGATCCTGAAGTATGAAGGGTACGTTGGTCTCCATTATTTTAGCTATCAGCAACTGTTGATTGATCTATAGTTATCTCCGCATCGTGATTCCTTCTGGAAATCTAGTTCCATATGATTGGGGCGAGACCGGAGTCCTAGAAAACGTTTGCCCTTCCCCCAATGGTTGGAACGTCCTCGGCCATTCCGCTAATTCATAGCAGATGGTTTTCTTGATCGATCTGCCCAAGCTCGAAAGCACGCAGCAGACTGCAACCCCGGCCGAGACCCTGTTTGGAACCGAGCTCCGGCGATTCTTGCGAGCTCTTGGACTGGACGAGAAGCTGGTCAAGAGTCTCGATAGCTACGACTTTACCGAGACAAGCCGCTACGGCTTTGTTCATTCTATGTTAGTCAGCGCCAGTACGATTCTAGTTGAGATGACCACATGACTGATCGTGACGCCGATATTCAGTGCAGGTAGCCATGCCAATGATTCTTGGCAGCACACAGGCCAGTCTACCCGCGATTGGTCGGAATGCGAGGCCTTCACGTTCGTGGCGCGTCGCAACAATACTGACTGTTGACATTAGGCTACTGTGGGCTAGGAAGCACTGTCCGAAGCTTGGGTCTGGCAACTGAGGATGCCATAGACATTGACTATGTGGTACGCACGCGGTATCTTGGCTTAGAAGACTGTCAAGGTTTTTGGCGGCCGGCGTAACATGGGACGTTGCTAATCAATTTGTCATCTTAGGCATCTTCACTGGGGTCGTTGAACCATACCTACTTAAAAGCGATTTACTATGCCTGCCAAGGTACGTTTGGTTCCGGGCAAGCCTGCTGTCATTTCACAAGGTAGAAAACCTCATGCTAACGTGCCGCGGCCCCTTGCAGGCGACTCGGATATGAAGGAATACGATGCCAGGCAATCCAAAACGACCAGAAGCAAGGCCGCAAAAGCAGGCCTGGACGATTCTAGACAGGTCGGCAATGAGCCGTTCCAATTGCAGCGTCATTTCCGCATTTACTTCCCTACCGAAAACACCGTTTCCAGTAGCCGGGGCGGTCGATCTGTAAGTTGTGTGCCGTCCGGGATCGCCGCGGTACCGGTCGATCCTGCTGGCCAGATTCCCTTGTCTTTTCCCTGTATGCTCATCTTGCATGATGCCCCCAGTCTGCAGGCACCATTTCCTTCCAAGAGAAATGGTGGAAATCGGCCACTTTCCCACGAGAATTACTCCGAGATTGCCAGAGTGTCAGAAGCGGCTTGCTTCTACACACCAAAGCCATCTTCGTCCGGGCGCGCGACGGCGCAGCCTGGGCATATATGGGTAGTGCAAATCTATCCGAGAGCGCATGGTAAGTTAGGCAGGACACCTCGCGGTTGGCAACAGCCCCACACGCTGCATTCGGCGGCGAGGCGAAGGGATGGGAGGGGGTTCTCAAGAGGAAATTGAAGAGTCTGAGAGCAACAGAACGAAACAACGTGGATCTACCTTAAGGCTGACCCAAATTGGATTTTAGGGGCCGGTTAGTGAAGGACCGGGAGTCGGGGGCGGCCAAGCTCACCTGTCGTAATTGGGAGTGTGGCGTGTTAGTCACTATGGATGGCAATCTGCCGGGCTCCGCGGACACATGGCCGGGATCCGCGGACACTGGAACATGGCCGGGATCCGACCAAGATGCACAGGCGCATCGTCGGCTGAAGGGGCACGCCAAAGACGAACAGGCGTCGAAAGGTGAAGGAGGCCCAGCTGCGACGGTGACAGGCAGTGACGAGAAACGGCGACATCAACAGCTCGACCAGGAGGAATCACCGTGCCTAGAAGGAGTGTTTGGAAGAAAGATGCCCATCCCGATGAAGGTACCGGCACGGCGCTACACGTTAGATGAATCGGCAGCCAGCCGGCCATGGTTCTTCATGAAGGCCGACTGAGAAGCAGGGGTGGAAATGCGACTCAACTGAGACACCCTTCGAGGGAGGGGATTGCCAGTGGCAGCACCCATCATGCTGCACCAATAAACAAGAAGCATGGCGCTCGGCGTCGTCTATTGCAGGTGTACACCAGAGCGCACGGACATGGGTCTTCACGGTTGGCATGGCGTCGTCTCAACCTCGAGCAAGCCCCGGGTCGGCCGGGCTAATTAGCCCTCCGATGGTGGCACTAATCTTGCCGTTCCTGGGCACGTTGCTTTGCGTTGTGCCTAAGGGTGTACTCAGCCGCTCCTCATAAGTAGTGATTAGTAGCTAGGAGGGACTTTTTATTACTTATGCCCCCCCTGCCGCATGCTTAAAGTACTACTATAATAGGTATAGTTACTAGGCCTATTTGCTAGCTAACTACTTACTTAAATAGTTAAAGGTTTATAATATTATATTACTATAAAAGTTAAGGCTAATAGGTAGTATAAGGGAAGGGAGTTAATATTTATATTTCTTATTATTAGATTTATAGCTAAAATAACTAATTTCTAATACTTATAATAATTTTATTACCTAAAAAAACTAATATAAATAATATTACTATAAATAGTAATATACTACTAGTAATATTATCTCTATTACTATTATTATTACTACCTCTAATAGTATAACTATTACTATTATAAATAGTACTACTATTATAGCCTTTAAAAAAATAAAAGTCTAACTAGTAAGAATAGTAGCCTAAAAGGGCTATATAAACTTATAGCTATCTATTACTTTTTCTCTAACTCTATTACTATTAGTAATAAGTTAATAAAGATATATTAGTAGGTATAAAAAGGCTAGTTATAAGGTAAGTAATAAGAAATATTATACTAAAAATAAATAAAGTTAACTTATAGTTATTAGTATTTACTAGAGTCTTAAATAAATATAAATATAATAAATATAAATATATATATTTATATTTATATTTTACCTAGTATAAATAAAATATAAATATAAATATATATATTTATATTTATATTTAATATATTTAAATACACCCTATTTTAACTAATTATATTAAATATATAGAAAATAGTCTTTAATAGCTTTAAATACTATATTTATATATCTAATATATTTTTCTAGAAATCTTTACTTATTTACTAGGTTTCTTTAAAAAGAAACTTATATTTAATAAGGAAATAATAGAATTTATATTTTAGCTATTATTATATATATAATAGTTAAAACTTACTTACTTATATACTTAATTAGTATTTTTAAGTTATATTAAGTTAAATAGTATATTTTTATTTTTAACTTTAACCCTAACCCTATAAAATAGAAAGAGGTTTTTATTAGGAAAACTACTATAATACTATTAATATCTAAGAAAATACATTAGATATATAATATTTTAGTATTAACTAACTTAAATATAACTTCTATATATTTAATATAATTAGTTATATTCTAGTATATTTAAATATATTAAATATAAATATATATAACGTATATGCATAGTGAGCTGCGTATTAGAGTGAGCTGCGTACTTCCTTATTACACCTTAAAGGGTACTTTTTTACCTATTTTTTAAAAAACAAAACTAAGCCTAAAAAAGGTCTAGTTTTCTATAGTAGGTTTTAATAAGAGTTAAATTAGAAGATAAAATATTATTATAATTATTCTCCTACTATTTACTAGAGTATAGACTTTAGTCTTTATCTAAGGGGCTAGATAAGGAATATAAGGGTTAGGGTAGGATAGGAATTACTATAATATTATTTCTTATAATTTAACCCTTATTGAAACCTACTATAGAAAACTAGACCTTTTTTAGGCTTAATTTTGTTTTTTAAAAAATAGGTAAAAAAGTACCCTTTAAGGTGTAATAAGGAAGTACGTAGCTCACTCTAATACGCAGCTTACTATACATATACGTTACTACTATTATCTACTTTATAATAAAAGCTTAATATAAAGACTTTATAGCTAATTAACTATAGTAATAGGCTTATAATTATCTCTATAAATAGAAAGTTAAAGACTATAATAGTATTAATAAGAAAGTCCTCCTTAGATTCTATAACTTCCTAATTAATAATAGTATTTAGGTTAAATTAAACTAGAGGTAGGTTACCTCTTATATATATAAGGTAATAAAGGCTAATAAGATATACATCTAGACTAAGGAAGAAATTAATAAAGTAGCTAGAACTAACCTAAGGTTTAAAGTAAGGACTATAAACCTTAGATTTATTAATAGTTTACTAGGTTATAGGATCTATCTATTACTAGGGGTAAGGTAACTACTATTAATAAACCTTAAACCTATAGCTAAGCCTAAGATACATAAATAGTATAAAAATACCTAGTTTTAATAGGCTTCTTCCTATTATAACCTATTATTTAAGTTACTATTACTATTAAGTAAAAACTCTACCTAGGTAAGCCTAACCCTAATAATAGTTATAGTTAAGAGATTATAAGACTATAAATCTACTATACTAACTACTTAATTTAATAGTAAAATAGTACTAAGTAATAGCCTAACTTTATAATAATTAACTAATCTTATTAAGCTCTACTCTAATAATCTTATATTAAAGTATATAGGTAGTTAATATAAGATAATTAATTTAAAGCTTCCTACCTTCTATAAGCTTTATAACTATATTAGAATCCCTACTAGTAAATATAGGGCTATAGTAATAATAATATTAAGTAGTAACACCTAAGAGTATTACTCTATTAATCTCTATAAATTTACTAGTAATTTTAATATACTAATAGTAAATATTAAATTAGAATTTAAAGGTAATAAGGTCTATAGTACTAGGATTATAGAGTTATACTATATTACCTTTAAATCTATTATATATAACTACCTAAGGAAAAGTAAGTATAAAATCCTTAATCTACTTATTAAGAAGGTTACCTAGCTAGTACGTACTATAACCTATAATAGTATACTAAAAGATAAGAAATATTATAATACCCTTATTAACTATTACTAAGGAGTACCTAAGTATACTATAGTATTACTTAGCCTACCTATAATATATAATATACTCTATATATAGCTATATAATAGTATAGCTAATACTATACTTTTTTATAAACTATAGGCCTAGTACTATACTAAAAAATACCCTAGTAATAATAAGTAATACTAAGTTAACTATAAGTATAATAGTAACTATAGCTATTACTTATAACTAAAAATAGACCTACTATATAAAGACCTAAAAAGTAGAGGTAACTTTATAATAAAGAAGTACTTTATCTATAAGAAACCTAAGTACTAGTTAACTAAGCATACTAAAGAGGAATACTAATCCTCTTTCTAGTAGTATAAAGGTATATACTTAATAGATATTTTACTATTAATATTTAACTACTTTCTATTTAACTATAAGGGGATAGAAAGTACTATTAACTTTAAAGGAGCTAAAAATAAATATAAGCTAGATAATAGTAACAGCCCTTTTAATAGTAATACCTTTTTTATATTTATAGCCTTTTATAGTAAAGATAGTATTAATAGCTAGAAGGTATTTACCTAACTATATAACTAGGCTATACTTTATATAATTATAAAGGATAATCTATATAAAGAGGAGACTACTAAGGAGAAACCTACTACTAATAATATATTTACCTTTAATAACTATTACTTTACTATAACTTTTTAGGGTATTATACTAGATATAGGGGTAGTAAGAGTCTCTATAGTTAGTTAGTAGTAATATACTATATTAGAAAGGTATCTTAACTATAAACTTCTACTAGATATATTATATACTAGTAAAGTAATAATTTACTTTAGTAGTAGTAATTACTTTAAGTTAATAGATACTATAGAAGTCTTTATACCTATAGGGAATCTTACCTTCTATATAATAGACTTTAATACCTTATTCCTCCTTTACTTAAAGGATATAGATTACTATAAAGTAAAATTTAATAACCTTACTAATATACTAGTAAAGGGTGATATAATTATACCTATTATATAGAAATAGGGCTATATATAGATACTACTAAAGTAACCTAAGCGTACTATTACCTAATACTACCTAACTAATAGTAAATTATAGTAAATATACTACTAATTTAGCTACCCCTTAGTATAATACCTTTATAAAGTACTCTAATATACTAGCTAAGAGATAGTAATCTCTAATATTAAGGAGATTAATAAGTTCTATTATAGCTATTAGTTAAATTTAAAGGTACTAAGAAGGTTTAAATTTACCCTTTATAATAATTATAAGTTTAACTATAAGATTATTATAGACGTAATATATCTTAATAGTAATAAGCTAGTTTTATATATTATAGATATAGTAACTACCTTTAATACTATAAGATTCCTCTAAGCTATTACTATAGAATATATATAAGAAGTATTATAAATATATTAGATTAATATATATCTTAGCCTACTAGATTAGATTATTACTAATATAGGCCTTAATTTCTATATAGCTAAGTTTAAGTATACTACCTATATATTATCTATTAATATTAAAGAGATACCTATTAAGGCTTATAATAGTATTAGAAAGGTTAAATATTATTATATAGTACTCTACTATATATATAAGATATTCTATATAGAGATAAATATAAAACCTAAAGTTATACTCTAAATAGTAGTAAAAGTAGTAAATAATACTATTAGCCTAAATAGCCTTATACTAACCTTATTAGTCTTTAGGGTATACCTATAAATTAATAATAATTTACTATTAGTACTATTAACTATTAAATAGGTAGAGATAATATAAAAGACTATAGAGGAAATATAGTAAATTTATACTAAAAGATAGGTAAATAATATACTAGTAATATATAACAGCCTAGATACTATAGCTACTATTATACTACCTCTTTAATCTTTAGTCTATATATAGTAAGAAAAGAATAGCTAGTAAGGCTTATTTTAGTTACTCTCTAATAATAGTACTACTTATATAGTTAAATTACTATAAGGCCTATAGAATTTCTATATTACTATAGTAAAGCCCTACTACTAATATAAAGAGGATCCTAATAATACTATATAAGTATAAGATACTAGTACTACTACCCTACCCTCTAAGGTTCTTAATAGGTAAGGGGGTAAAATATATAAAGGTATTATAGTTACTATAAAATAGCTATAGTAATAGTACTATAGCTACCTATAAAAGAACCTAGTAGAGATATTTACTATTAAGACTAATTTATTAATTACTAACTACTTTATAGTAAAAGAGGATACTAACTATATACTTACTATTAAACTTTATAAGAAAGGCGTAATAACTATACCTAGTAAACTATTTAAGTAGTCTAACTACTAAGAGATTAAGGGATTAATAGCCTAAGGTGTGTTTTATATTATCTAATATAATAAAAAATACTATAGAGGTATCTATATATTTAAGTTATAATTAGTATATAAGATTAAGGGTAAAAATAAGACCCTATATAAGAAGTTAAGACTTATTATCTAAGGGTATACTAATAATAAGAAGGCTATAATACTTATATAGTTACTAACTATCTAGTAAATAGCCTAATAGATAATCCTTACTATTACCCTATTATTATTACTTAAGAACTACCTTTTATAGCTATGTAATATAATATAGGTATATATATAATTAGTAACCCTACTTAACTATATAATTCTTATAAGACTACCTATTAAGATCTAATAGCTTTATAATACTAATATAATAATAGAGGTTAAGAGACTATTATATAGTATACCTAAGGCTAAAACCTACTAGTAGGTAACTTATAATAACTATTATAAAAAAGCCCTCTAGATAGATACTTTAACTTTTAACCCTTACCTACTTATTTTAGTATAAAATAATAAAGATTTTATATTAATTAGTATATAGACTAATAATACTATTAGCCTTATAGATAAATTATTTTCTAACTATAAGGATACTAAGCTAATAAAGGTAACCTTTATAGTAAAGCTAAAGTAATTCCTTAAACCTAGTAAACCTATTACCTTTAATAGTAGTATACTTTCTCTTAATAATAATAGTAATATTTACCTCTACTAGAAGAGATAAAGTAAGTAACTATAGCTTATTAACTCTAATTTACTAGAATTATACTAATAGTATGTTAAGTAGTATACCTATAGTATATATATTACCTTAATCTACTAGCCTAAGGCGTACTTTAACTACTTTATTACTACTTAGTACTAATTACTAGATATAAGTAATATTAAAGAGCTTAACTAATAAATTAAGTAGTAAATAAAAAACCCTAACTAAGGCCTTTATTTCTAACTACTTAACCTTATAACTATAAAGCTCTTTATCTTTATTAATAGATTATTTACTAATAATAGTAACCTTACCTTATAGCTTAGATTTATTATTATTCTTATAAATAAGTAATATAGTAAAGATAATACTACTATAAAAACCCTTAATAATACTAGTAAATTTACTATTAAAGGGAATATTATCTACTTTAGCTTAATAAAGTATAAAAGGGTTATATAGAGCGTATTAGCCTCTAAGATCTATATAATAGTTACTAGTACTAATATTACCTATATAATATCTACTATACTAGTAATAGTTACTAACTACCTTAAATACCTATAGATCTTAATAGTTATATATACTAACTCCTACTCCCTTTATAAGTATTTTATAAAACTTAGTACTATAAAGGAGAAACGCTTTATAATTAATATAATAGTATTATAGTAGTTATATAAGTACTAAGAGATATATAAGATTTAATAGATCTATAGTAATAATAGCCTAGTAAATAGATTTATAAAGTTATTACCTAATAAGGTACTAGAGAAGCTTATTAGTAATAGTATAGTAAGGATATAGATAAATAGATAGGTTTTATATATATAATAGATTTATTATATAAAAAAGTATATAATACTTTTAGATTTTATTTTTATTATATTTTTAAGCCTTTTATAGTTAACTAGTAAAGTACTATAAATCTATAGTAAATTTCTCCTTAAGAGAAAGTTACTAGTATTATAATATTAATTACTATAGATCCTATTAGACTTATTAGGTATAACCCTAATAACTAGCTATAGATTAACTATTAATCTATTAGTAGATCTACTATAAATTTAGGGGTTATTTACCTAACTATTTATAGTAGAACTTATAATAATTCTCTTCTAGTTATATATAATTAAATAATAGTATTTACCCCTATTATTTATTACCTTACCTATTAATATATATAGTTAACTATATTACCTACCTAGTAATATACTAATAGAAAGGTATAATACCTTAATATCTTTTAGCTAGACTATTAAGTAAGGCCTTAGTAGTTTAAGTAAGGCTATAATAGCTTTTATAACTCTTTAGCTAGTAATAATAATACTATAAGAACTTAAATCTAATAATATATCTAAAGTAATTAATAACTATTAGTAGCTTTTTAAAGATAAGTTAAATAATTAGGTTATAGTAAAAGTTATATTATTTTTTATAAAGTTAGCCTATATAGTAGTTACTTAGTTAGTAATAAAGTTAGTTAATAGTAAAAAGAAGTTTTTATAAGAAGTTAGTATAAATAAATAGTTAGATATTTATATTACCTATTTAGGCCTATTATTATATACTATTAGATATAATACTTAATTTTCTTATACTAATATAGTAGTATTATAGTAAATTTCCCTTAATATTTTCTTACTTACTATAATATCTACTTACTTACTTATGTTTAATAATAATAACTACTATTTATTAACTTCTCCTTTACTATTATTACCCTTATTTTTTACTATAAAGTTATATAGGGTAATATAGTATATAAGTAAATAGTTTATATAAGTAAATAGTTTATTTCCTTATTATATATTATAAGGATGTAATTAGTTAGCAACTAGTTAGTAGGCCTTATAAGGGTATATATAGTATAGTACTAGTACTAAGTACTAGAACTAATTAATCTTTTAGTCTATTAGTTAAATAGTCTATTATTAGGTGTAGTATACTACTTATACTCCTTATAATTATTCTAGTACTTAGTAGGTCTCCTAGCTAAGTAGGGTTAGGTTTAAATCCTACCTATAACTATCTCTTTAAGTATAGGCCTAAGAGGGCTAGGGGTTATAACCTATTTAGTAACTAATTAGCCTTAGTATAGTAGAAGTAATTAGCTAGCTAGGTAGTAAAGAGGGGTAGCTTATATTAGGCTTAGAGGGACTAAGTATAGGAAGGTAATCCTAGTACTAGCTAGGGGATTCCTAGCTATTACTAGGTGCTAGGCTATCTAGGGCCTTTAGGGTTAATATAACCTTATGCTCTAGTATATAGTTACTAGTACTAGTATATATAGGCCTTAAAGTTATAACTTAAGACGTATTATATTAGAAGGGGGGTAATTATAAGGATGTAATTAGTTAGTAACTAGTTAGTAGGCCTTATAAGGGTATATATAGTATAGTACTAGTACTAAGTACTAAAACTAGTTAATCTTTTAGTCTATTAGTTAAATAGTCTATTATTAGGTATAGTATACTACTTATACCCCTTATATATATTTATAAAGGTATATAACTAATAACTAGTTAATAACTAGTTAGTAGGCCTTATAAGAGTATATATAATATAGTACTAATACTAAGTATTAAAACTAATAAATCTTTTAGTAGAATATTAGAATAGTCTATTATTAAGTATAGTATACTACTTAGACCCTTTATAATATTAAAGCCTTATATTTTAATCTTTAATATAATAGTAATTCTAACTTTAAAATATAATTAAACTATATAAATAATAATTAAGAAGACTTATATATATAAAATAAAATTCTAAGATTTCTTAATAAACTTCTATAATTTCTTTAATATTTATATTATATAAAAACTAAAAACCTATCTTATTTAATTCTTTACTTTTAAAGAATTCTATATATAGCTTATAAATAATAGTTTAAATTCTAAAAGATTAAATTATATATATATAACTTATATTTACTTTATATTATAAAGTTTTATAAGTTTTAATAAAAGTCTTATAAAGATATAAATTATTAAAATATAAGGCTTTAATATATAATAAGAAAATAAACTATTTACCTATATAGACTATTTACTTATATACTATATTAGTTATTATATATATAATTTAAATCTAGCTTATAAAGCTATATATAAAGGGATTACCTATAAGATAAAGCCTAAAAAAGTAATAAATAGATAACGTATATATATAGTAAGTAGGCTAATATAGTAAGTAGGCTACTTCCTTATTATATATTAAAGGCTACTTTTTTACCTATTTTTTAAAAATTAAAATTAAGTCTAAAAAACGTCTAGTTTTCTATAGTACGCTTTAATAAGAGTTATATTATAGGAAATAATACTAGGAAAAATACTATTCTACCCTAACCCTTATATACCTAGCTAACTACTTATCTAAAGGTCTAGATAAGAGATATAGGGGTTAGAGTAGGAGAGTATTTTCTATAGTATTATTCTCTATAGTATAACTCTTATTAAAGCCTAATATAGAAGACTAGACCTTTTTTAGACTTAATTTCAATTTTTAAAAAATAGGTGAAAAAGCAGCCTTTAATATGTAATAAGGAAGTAGCCTACTTACTATATTAGCCTGCTTACTATACATATATGTTATTATAATAATAAATAATAAGGGTTAGTAATAGTATAGAATTTAACTTAACTACTCTTAAATAGTTACTTTAATATAAGGGGTTTTTATATATATATACTAATAACTAATTTAGTTAGGCTAATATCTTACTAAAGGCTTACTAATTAATTTATAGGTATCCTACCCCTTAGCCTAAGGATATTATTATACTATATTTAGAAATAGCTATTTATAAAATCTTCTAAGTCTACTTTAGCTTTCTAAATACCTTTTTAATAATAACCTATAGTCTTAAGTAGTATAGATTATATAACTCCTTTATAGTTACTAGCCTTATACCCCTATTAGTAAACTCTTTAAGATAATATTTTTTACTAAGAAATAAAGTAACTATCTCCTTTTTATAAGTAAATTTAGTATTACTAAGGTAATAACAGCCCTTTAGTATTATAAAAGACCTACTAAATCCTTACTTTATTATACTTATATTATTTATTAATCCTTTAGCTCTTATTATTATATATATAAATAACCTATTAAAGTTAAATATACTAAGTATGTTTTATAATATATAACCCTTATAGTAAAAGAATTACTTTTAGTTACTAAGTAGTATATAAGCCTTTATTAGAGTATTATTTATTACTTTAATATACTTAGTAAAGTAATAGTCCTATAGTAATAGCTTTATTAAAAAAGATATATACTACTAACTAAGTAAAGTAATAACTTTAGTATAAAAAGTAACTATTACTAAAAGAAGTTATTAAATAATAGCTAATACTATACTATATACTATTTAAAGAGAAAGGTAATATTTTACTAGCTTTCTCCTTACCTAAATATATATAGTAATACTATAAGTTTTTACTTAACTAACTAATATATAATATCTTTTATATAATTACTATCTTATAACTATTTTATAAGTTAATAAAAGTTAGGTTTACTTATATAAAAAAGGCCTCTAAATTACTTTTTAAACTTATTAAAAAAGAAATTAGCTATTTATCTTATAAAATTTATACTACCTAAATAAATATACTATTTTTTACCTTTATTATTATAAATAAGGGTATTATTAATAATAGTAGTAATTAAAACTAATACTATTATTATAATAGTAGTAGTAGTAACTATTAGGATTTTATAGTAGTTATTTATAGTATATTTATTATTATAAGTATTACCTTACTTTATATATTTAGCTTACTTACTAATTACTTTAGCTACTCTTTTAATAGTACTAAGATTAATAGTAAAAACCCCTCTTTTAAATAATACTTTTCTTATTTTAATAGTAAATTATAACTATTTTAAAAAGAGATATTATATAAATTTAGTTTTTAAGTTATAGTAGTTATATAGGGCTTAGTACTACTAGATATATCTCTAATAGAGTTATATATAATAAATATCCCTCTTAGTATTAAAGTATAGGTAATAAATAAGCTATAAAGTAGGGTATTAGCTATATTTAGGGGAAATACTAAGCGTATTTTAGCTATAAATAATCCCTACTTAAAATAAAGAATAATAATAATATATATATTTAGGCCTTAGGTAATTAAAAATAAGGGTACTTATAGGCCTAAATATAAATATATATAGATTAATAAATTAAATAAGGTTAATTACTATATATACGTACTTTAATAATTAAGAGTCTAAATTATAAAGTACTAATTAATATTACTAAAAGTAATATATAGCTTATATATAATATATATATTATTAACTATTATTACTATAGTTAATAAGCTTATAGGTAATACCTAATTAATATAAAGAGATTTATAATAGTTAGCTTAGTAGGTTTAAGTAATAGGTTACTAAGCCTCTAATAAGCTAGCCTTACTATAGAGTTTTAATAGGTAGCTATAGCTATACTAAAAAAACTCTATAAGCTTAAGTCTTATAATATACTAATACCTACTATTAAGCCTTATCTAGTTAAGTACCTCTAGCTAATACTCTTATAATTAAAAAGCTAAACTAACTAGCCTAATTAGTATTAATAACTTAAGTAAAAGGTATATATATAAGGTATATAGGAATTTATTACCTTATTATAAGATAGATTAATTTATATTATAATAAACTATTTACTAAAGCCTCTTACCTATTTTATACTTAACTAGTTTTAAATAGCTAGTTAAACCTATATTAATAAGTAGGTAGCTAAGAATACTATACTAAGTTAGCTATTATTTTTATAAGATAATATAAAGGTATTATAGATCTATTACTTAAGTAAGGATAACCTAAAGTACTTTAAGATATTAAAAGATAAATACTAGGCTAATAATAAGTAATATAAGTAAAAGGTAAAAATAGTTTATAATATATCTAACTAAATTAAAGTAATAGTTAACCTAATATTAATATTTTAATACTATAAACTAGTAAGCCTAATTTATAAATAGATAGAATAACTAAAAGCCTATATTAGTATTTAGCTATAAGAGGATAAAGTATAAGTAATTATAAAGTATAATAAAGTTATAAGTTAGCCTTTTAAATATAAAATATTTAATATAAAAGATATAAAATAATAGATAATAAATTAAGAGAATACTATTTTTTATAGTATTTATATTAAGTAAACTACTATAGTTAAATTTAGTAAATAGTCTTTAGCTTTAATAATTATATTAAGATATACCTTAATAGTATAAGGGTATAGCTATAGGCTATAACTAAGAAGGGTATAAAAGGTAGGTCTATTTAAGTATAAAGACTTTAAGCTAAAGATTCTAAGTTCCTAACTTTAGCCTTAAGCCTTAAGTTAGTAAGGCTTAGCTAACCCTTAGCTAACCCTTAGCTAAGGAACACCTAAAGTACTCCTATTAGGCTATATATCCTATTAGTATATAGCCCCCTTATAAATAGTAATATAAGTAGAGGTATATAAAAGTAGTAAGAAGGACTAAGTAATAAAAGGGATTCTTACTTATTATAAGGTAATTTTAAATATATATACCTATATTATAGTAAAGCTAAATTAACTATAAGTAAAAGTATTATATAAAGTATTTAGGCTAATATTTATAGTAACTATAGTAAACCTTAAGGACTATATAAGAAAAAAGCCTATTAAATAATATAGTAGTAGTAGTAATAGTAATAGTAATAATAGTAAAAGGTAAATATATAAAAGGTACTTCCTCTATAATATAATTAGTTATAAAGTAAAAAGGTACTTCTTTATAGGTAAGATATAACTATAATATATATAAAGGCTAAAGTAAGAGACTATTAAGTATATAAAAAAGTTACTTAATAATCTATAAGTAAAGGAAAAGCTCTAAGAAGAGAATATATTAATAGTAGTAGTTATAAAGAAATTAGAGGAGCTAAATTTATTAAAGAGAGAATTATAAACTAAGGCTATAATACCCTTAAAGTAATAATTAAAGGGACTACTAAAGGGTAGAGATATATTAATAATATAGCTAGTAGTATTTATAGCTTTTATATATCTACTTAAAGACTATATTATTCTTAATTTAGGTATTATACTTTATATCTTTTACTTATAATATTAATTTATTAGTATATTTTTAGTAAATTTAGATAACTTTATTTAGGCTAGTAATATAAAAATCCTAATTAAAGGATAAGAAAAGGTAGTAGTTAGAGTAAAGTAAGATAGCTATATAGTTAAGATTACCCTATATAACATTACTTACTATTTATTACTATCCTATTATTTAGTATTATATATATAGCTAAAGAATTATAATAACTAGTAGTAAAATAATAGCCTATTAAATAATTTAATTTATAAAGTAAATAACTATTTAGTAGTATTTAATATAAAAGGAATTATAGGCTAATAAGTAATTAAGGCTAGTAATATAGTAAAAGGTACTTATATAGTATACCTAATAGTAATAAGTATAATAGACCTAAGCTAATACTAATAACTATAGGCTATTAAAGCTACTTACTAATATAACTAGCTTAAGTACCTAATTAGCTATATACTTTACTATATTATAATAAAGATAAAGAGGACCTATATATATAGAGATATACTAAAAATACTTACTTACTAATATAAAGTCTATATAATAAGTAAGATTAAACACTAAGTTATATAGTAGCTAAGAGAATTAATTAAATAAGTAAAAGTAAGTAATAAAGTAGTATTTAATTTCTACCTATTTAAGTAAGGCTATAGTAAATATAAATTAGCCTTATTATTAACTAACTATAAGTTAGGATTTATATAAGACTATTATATATAATAATAAATAACTAAAGCTATTAAGAATATACTTCTTAACTTTATTTAGATAATTAAGGTTTATAAGATAACTAAAGTTATAGTATTTAAGTATAATAATAAAATTATAACTTCCTATTTATAAGTAAAAGAGGCTATAAAAAGTCTAGGAATTCTATTTAAGCTATTTATACCTAATATATAAGCTTAAAATAGAGGTACTAAAAGGGCTATAATAGTTATTAAGTAAAAAAGAACTATATTATAGTTAAAGTTAAAGCTATTATTATATTTATAGCTAGAAATCCTAAAGGTAGTAATATATCTATATAATTATATACTAGTAGAGTTATATAGCTAGTAATTACTATATAAGATATAGTATACTACTTAAGGGTAACTATTATTAGGGGCCTACTAGAAGGGGCCCTAAGGGGTATTAATAGGGCGTTTTAGTTATCTAAATAAGAGATATATACCTCTATTTCTAGCTTATAACTAGTTAGAAGGCTAAAATTAAATACTATTATAATACTATACCTACCCTCTAGCTAGCTAAGTATCCTATTATTAACCTTATTACTTAGATACTAACCTATCTCTAATAACTATCTCTACTATATATTAGCTACTTATATATCTTTAGATACTAAGTATATATAATAACTTTAGACACCTAGTTAAATTATAATTATCTATAGTATTTTAAAGCTAAGGCATATATTAAATACCTTATTAGATATGTATTAACTAACTAGTATTATATATATATTACCCTAAAGAATAAAGTAATTACTTTATATAATATAATCTTTAATAAAGATAATTACTTCTTAGGTAAAAAAGATAAATAGGTTAATAAGTTAGTAAATATTAATAAAGTAGCTATTAATAAATAGATTATAAAAGTATTAAGTAAGAACTTTATAAATATAGCTAATAGTATTAATATAAATAAAGTTTTTATTAATACTATTTAATATTAACTACCTAATAAATATATAAATAAATTATATAACTATATAAAGTTATACTTTATATTAATAACTCCTCTAGAGTTACTAAAGGCGTCTTTTATTATATAACTATTAGATACTATTACTATAAGAGGGTAATATATAAATAAGATATATAATAAAGTCTATTATGCTAATTATATTAACTAATAAAAATATATATACTTATATAAATTATAAAAAGCTACCTTTATAGCTAGGATAGTTATATACTTATACTACTTAAAATATAACTACTCCTTAAGGTAGATTAAGTTACCTAATAGGCCTATAGGCTAGCCCCCTTAGGATAGTAGGTATATAAATTAATTAGTAAGAGAGGTAACCTCTAAAAGCTCTAAAAATAAGGTAGAGCTAAAATAATAAGGAAGCCCTTAAAGGGATAATATAGCTAGTAGACGTATTTATTAGAAGGAACTACTTAGACTACTTAGATTATATACTAAATTAAAAGATTATTTATATATAGATAACTTCCTTTAACTAAAAAGGATTACTTATAAAGCTATAAAGTAATAAATAGCTAAGTTAAAGTTAGGATTTAAGAAGCTAGTAATAATTAGATTCTTAATTACTAATAGGTATATACCTATAAGTTAAATAAGTATAAATATCTTATAAAGCTAAAGGTATACCTTATTATTTATAATAATTAGTAACTAAAGAATATAATCTAAAATATATATATAGTAATACTTATTAAATTATTATTTAGATTACTAATTATAATAATAGCTAAGTTAGATCTTAAGCTAATTTAATTTAATATAGTAAATATATTTATATATATTAATATAGATAAAATAGTATTTATAAAGCTTTTACCTAAGTATCCTAACTATAGCTAAAAGAGAATTATAAAGTTATAAAAAGCCTTATATAGTTTATAATAATTACCTCTATTATAGTAAAAGTACCTTAAAAGAGACTTTATAAACTTAGATTTACTTTAGTTATAAGTAAGCCTTACTATTAGTAGAAAGGAGCTATTATATTCTTCTTCTATATTAATAATTACGTCTTTATATTTCCTAAATTATAGTAGTAAGAGGCTAATAAATTAATTAATAGGATAAAAGAGTAATACTATTTAGAGAGTAGTAAAGAAATATAATAGTTCTTAAGTATAGAGATACTATATAAATATAATTAATAAAAGATATAGTTATTATAGGTAGTATATATATTAGAAGTAAGAGTATTCTCTAATACTCTTATACTTCTTTATCTTATATTTCCTCTATTATAGAGATTTATATATAAGATATATATATATATATATAATCTACTAAACTAGTAGATTAATATATATATTAATTACGTAAGTAGGTAATTACGTAATTATAGCCTAATACTAGAAGATTCTATAAGGAGTAAGATTAGCTTTACTACTCCTCTCTCTAACTATCTAGGTTATCTCTTTAAGTTAGGGTTATTTAGTTAGGGTTAAGTACTTATATGTTATCTATTTAATTTCTAAGTAGCTTACGTAAGTATAGAATATTCTAGTAAGCTAGATATAGTTATATAAGGATAGGAATCTCCTATATTCTAAACTACTATCTTTCTCTCTAAGTAAGTAATATCTATAGTAATAATCTAACTATTATACTCTCTTTATATCTTCTATTCCCTTTAACCCCTTATATTCTATATATCTCTACCCCTATTATCCTTTATTCTTACTTCTATAGGATATATTCTTATATAGGATATCTATTATCCTATATATCTTTACCTATTATTCTAAAAATATATTAAGAAAACGTTAAAGCTAATTAATAATAAGAACTACCTACTACTAAATAATATACTAATAGGTAATAAAGAACTTCTTCTCTTAAAGAAAATAGCTATAAACTTTAAAGTAGTAATATACTAGTAGAAAGTTAGTTTAATCCTATATATAATAATAATAATAAGACCTAATATTATATATATAATTAGTTACCTAGTAAGATTTAATTATAATCTATTAGCTACCTATTAGTAAGTAGTAAATTATATACTTTAATACCTTTATTAAATAAAAGGACTTTACCTTAAATTTAAAGCTAATAGATTAATAATAATTACGTTTAATATAAGCTTTAGTAATAATTTAATTAATTATAAGAGCTTATAAGTATATACTATTAAACTATTTAGAGGCCTTATTAGGTAAAAGGTAAATAAGTAGTAAATAGTTATAACTTTAATAATAAAAGTAAAGCTACTTACTCTATTATAGGCTATAAAGGAGGCTATATTTATAAGCTAATTAATTACTAAATTAATAGTTAGTAAAGAAATAATTACTTTAAGCCTAAAAGTTATAATCTAATATAATAATTAATAAACTATTAGATTAGTTATAAAAAAGCTAGTCTAGCTTTAAATATAACTATACTATATAGATATCTATTACTACTAGTTATATTAAGAGATTACTAAAGGATAAGTTAAAGTTATTTATACTTTATTAGCTAAGCTAATAGTAAATAAATTAATAAAAGTACTATTAAGGTAGAAATAAGTAATATTTATAGATTAATTAGGTATAGTTAATTAATCTAAATAGTTATTATATAACTATTAAGAAGAGCTTATAGTAGATAAATTACTAATAGCTAATAGTAATAAATTAAATAATAATAAAATAAATATAATAGAGGTAACTATAATAGCTAAGATAATTAATATAATTATAATAAGATAAAGAGAAATAAAGCTATTATAGCTATAATAACTATAATAGAGGAGGAATAACTAGTTAGTATAGCCTTAACTAAAATAGTTAATTACTATAGTTATACTAAATAGATAGTTAAAGTAGGGTAGCTATAAGTATACCTAAACTTTATAATATTAAAGGTAATTAATTAGCTAAAGTTATTAATAACTTTAACTATAAATATCTAAATAACTATATATTACTTATAGTTAGTAATTATACTACTATAATTACCTTAATTAGAGCTATAATTTAATATTAACTATAACTATAAAAGTTAAAACTCTAAAAGATAATTAGCTAAGAGATAATATATTAATCTTACTAATTACCTTTAAAAAAAAGTAGTAAAATAATTTTTAAAGTTTATTTACTACCTTATATAATTAATAAACTAAAAGAAAGGAATTATGTAAGTAACCTAAAAAGCAGGCCCGCCACTTAGTTGTGACGGAATTAGCCTTAAGTAGGAATTAACATTCTAACAGCCCCTATTAAGGGTATTTCTGGTACTGACCTTATCCGGTTGGTCTGTGCGCCTGCCAATCTAGAACTCACGGTCGCACGTGCCTGCCATCTAAGGGACTTACGGCTGCGCCTGCCAATTGAGGACTTATGGTCGCAAAGCGCGATTTGAACGCGCAGCACTTAACTCGTGCGGGGTATTAAATGTGGTGGCCTAACCACTGAGGCATCTAGGCTCATAACCTGTGAGCAACCTAAAAAGCAGGCCCGCCACTTAGTTGTAACGGAATTGGCCTTAAGTAGGAATTAACATTCCAACAAATTATAATAAAGGTAACCTTACCTATATATTATAGTTATTAAGGCTTAGACTTATATATTAACTAATTAATAGGATTTATAGACGTAACTACTATTAAGTCTTTTTACCTCTACTTAGAATTAAACCTATTAAGCTTAGATTATAAGTTACTATCTTATAATTATAATTTATTAGTAGTAGGCTAAACTACTTAACTATACGTACTTTAGTATCAGTTATTAATTATTAGTTAATTAATCTTTAATATAGGTAGGAGTAATAGATAAAGGAAGTTATAATTACAGCTAGGTAGTAATATAGTTACTAATATAGTTAGGTTAAATCTATAAATAGCTTTAATCTAAGAGGGCGTATTAAAGTATAGGTAATAAATAGGCCATAAAGTAGGGCGCCGGCCGCATTTAGGGGAAATACTAGGCGCATTTCAGCTATAGGCAATCCCTACTTAAAACAAGGAAAAACAATGACGCGTGCATTTGGGCCTTAGGCAATTGGAAATAGGGGCACTTATGGGCCTAGATACAGACACATACAGATCAACGAATTGAACAAGGTTAATCGCCGTATATACGCACTTCAACACCTGGCCACTAATCACTACTCATGAGGAGCGGCCGAGCACACCCTAAGCACCTCCTACCCTCCCTCATCACCTCGGTTTTGTCGACTGTTTAATATAGTGACCAGTTGCTTCCAGGTAGTATGGTATGCTGCTGTGCGGAATCGAACTCATCCTTACAGTAAACAGACTGTAGTCTGCATGTTATACGCACCTGATCAGGTGATCTAGGCGGGCGTAGGAACGAAGCCTGATGAATCACGGCATATATTGGCGACCGTTGGCGGGTCCAAAGCCCTTGGGAGAAGACGAGGCATTGGTCCCTAGACAAACTCATGGGTGTGTGTTTACCGAAAGCAACAGGAGTGTTACATCAGACGCGGTTGCGGACTATTAGACGCACATTTGAGTCTTCCACAATCCCGAAGAACAGGGCGGTGACCCACATGCCGGACGAATCCGGCCGACTGGGTATGAGTAACCGATGGTCCATATTGATGCAGCCGTGCAATATGATCAAATACAAATCAGCGGTGGATAGGGGAAAAGGGGGTTTGGGATTGCCGTCACCCAGGGATCTTGTAGCGGACCATTGCATGCTGATGTACATCGTACGTTGGGGAGGGGTCGATGGGAAGGTGACGGGTTGATCAGGGGTGTAAAGAACATGAAAGATGCATACACGTAGCGGCCGCAGTGGGCTGTTGATACGGGACCATCAGAGTGATACTGCGTGAGACGGCGGCGATGGCGGCGATGGCGATGGCAGGCGGTGATTGATGTTCGTGATGGGCGACCCCGTCCGTGCCGCGCGCGATCCCCCACAATGGTCGGCGACTAAAGCGGGGCGTTTTTACCAATGGACTCCGATGGGAAATGGGCCTCTCTTGGGGTGCTACGCTATGCTACTGCCATTACATACATGCCCTGGCCATTTGCTTGAACGTGAGCCGAAAGTGATGCGGTGGATTTTCTGCCAATACTCATCTCTCGCGTGTCTAGCGAGTGTGAGGAGGGACACCGTTGCCGGTAGCGAATTTCACAACGCTTCGGATCGCAGGTTCTCTCATCCAACGTGCCTGAAAAAGGACTGAGTACGTTCGAATATCGACTGTGGATGGATTGACGATGGCTCCAATGGCCGGACATTGACGAGACGGGCAGCGATGGATGAGTGAGCGACATGGGTTTGACGTGGTGTAGTGCAGTTACACTACAAAGTACTAAGTACCCCAAGTCCACATGGAAAGCTTGGCAAAGTCGGGGTCCTGGTAAGTTGGGCTGCTAGTGCGAACTCCAGATTGTGAGATCGCGGGCTTGGTGCCATAGTGACTTTTTTATTATCATTATTATTCTGGCCAGGCTTTCTTTTCCCGGAATGTGGGTGGGGGTGTGGGTGTGGGTGGAGGTCGGCGTTAGTTTGACGTGAGTAAAATCTTTTTTTTTCTTCTCGCCTATTTTTCCAAGTGGCTGGGCCCCTTCTCTGTTGGGCCCCATAACCACTCTCGATTTTTCTTCCCCTTGTGCCTGTCTTTTCCCTTTTCCCATTGTCATCCTGGGATAGGAGAGGGATGAGAAAGGCACATACACGATACTCTTGGAGGCCTTGGGGATTCTGATCGGCAGCAGCGAGGGCTCAGATTAACACCTTTCCGATCTCCTTCCTCCGCTTTCTTCCTCCCTCTTTCTATTCGTTTATCCATCTACAGAATCTAACACAAGCATGCTAAGTGTTAACGCAGTACTTGTGCTTCCTGCTTGACAGGTAAGCCCTGCAGGTACTGCGATAACCTCTGATATGCTAGAGGAGGTGTACAGTACGTAGAGACCCTCTGCCCTTTGGGGGTACACACTCAAGTTGCATGGGTTGCTTGTGTTAGATGGCAAGAAGCAACAGATCCCTACCGCCTTTGGAATCGCTCCCTTTGCTTAGCTCAGGGCTATGGCAAGGAGTCCTCGATGTTTTGACGGACAATTCCGCTCGGTGAGATGGTGGAGCATCGATCAGCCTTTTTGCTGGAACTTGCGCACGCTCGGTTGATTGGGCCAGGAAGGGGATAGGTAGAGATCATGAGCAAGGTTGGGAGGAGGGTGTCATTGGGTTGGGTTGCGCCGACTTGAGGGAGGGAGGAGGGGAGGAGATAATGCAACCTCAAGGAGACGGGCCGGCCGAGGGTGGAGACAGACAGAGAGAGGAGCAGGAGCATGAGCAGGCGTCGTTGGAGGCTCGTCAGCAATGCCGTCCGGCGCGCGCTTGTGGGCGCTAGGGGCAGTTGAGAATATACAATACGCGAAGGAGTCGCAGCGGTGCAACTGCCTCAGGGTTCACGACTCCTTAGCGCACTAGTCACCCAGAGCCGGGGCCAAATCCTGTCTGCATGTCGAACAACGTGACATGAGGCCGGCACTCAGCCCACTCGTATCCGAGGGGTTGATAAGACAGGGAACACATGTACTACGTAGTATACACTAGCTATAGATTTCGGCTTGTCTGGCGGATAACCCTACCACTTGAGGCATAAGGCAGGGTGGCGGCCAAGTAAAGTCGAGTTTGGCGGGGAAGAAAGTATGGGCCACCGGCGTGGATGGCAGTGTATCTATATCGTACATTACCAGTCCACCGACCAGGTCTGGGGTTTCGAAGACCAAAAACCAGTTTCAGCTCCATTCTGGGGCAATCCCATGGCAAGAAGGCAGACTAGGCAATGCAAGGAAATTGGAATCGGGAAATAAATAAATAAAAAGAAAATAGACGCTTTGGTTAGTCTATAGGGAGTACTATACATGCTCATTATTTCCCGCGGGATGGTGGGAATTTTCCTGATACGATCCGCGGACCCCTTGAGCACTGTGTTGGACAGGCAGGCAGGCGGAGACGGGCACTTTTGTCGGTTGTCTAATTACATGCACCCCGCCAACTACTACACGGCAATTTCTGTGCATGCCCAACGGGCGCACATGGATTCGACGCCAGGGATGAGCTTGCTGTTTCTTTGTCTTCTTCCGTTGTAGAAGGTTGCTTCCGTACTTCGTGCCCCACGCCGCAAGGTGGGTGGTGCGCCGCTTTCTCATTCGAGTGCAACCCACAAGACCTGCCTGACGGGCCACCCAGGTGATCGTAGATGGATGAGCAATGGCGGCGGCTTCGGGCCCGGGGGAACGGTTCACCAGGAACGTGTAAGGCGTAGTGCAAGGGGCTCGTCACGGAGAGAGAATCCGAAATCCTTCGTGCTCCTTCAAGTCCATGGCAACAGGTTCGATGATGATTGACCAAAGCCAGAAGGTCTAGTATTTCGAGAACGCATATCTCTCACACTAGTGTGGTGTGCATGCAATGTTTCAAGTATTGACTATCTGCAAGCGGCAGTTGGGGAGGGGCGGGGGCACCGAGTAGAGGCCGTAGCTCTCCAGTGCTAGCCTAAGGCGGGCTATCTGGTAGAGTACTACTGCCTTGTTTGAGGACTTATCACTCCCCTTCTTTGCGTCTGGTCCTGACAGCGCCGGTGTCATGCAACAGATGATGATGAGAAAAGGCGAGACGGACGCAAAAAAAGTACCCAACCTACACACCAGGGTTCCGAATGTTAACTTGTTACAGGCCCCACCTACATATATAGATACTATGAAGAGGCAAACTCTATCCCTTCTAGATATCATAAGAGTAAGTATATTTACATCTTAACAATGTCAATATGGAGATATACCTGAGAGGCTAGGTAACTTGCAGAGGTATCTACTAAAATCTCTAGGAAAGCAACCTTTTTGTGGCTTTCTGGGTCAGTTCACTACGCTAACATATAGAACTGGTGGAGTAACTGAGAGGCTGAGTAACTTTGCAAAGAAACCGAGGTACCGATACAAGGCAGCCCCCGTAGGATCGCACAGGTACACAATGATCCATACACAGTTGGATCAACACCATAGTACGACACCTCTACACGAGACTTGCAGATACCCGCCCTCTGAAGTCTCAAGGAAAGCAATCTTTTTGTGGTCTTCGGTGTTAATTCCCCACGCTAACATTTAGAGCCCCAGTGGAGAGCGAAAGGACCAAGCCACATAGTAGGGATGAAAAGCTAGCACCGAACTACTAACTTTAGTGTGCAGAGTCGCACAAAACAGAGCTGCCAGGCGGCTCGGGGTAGCTAATGCATATTAACATCAGGTTGGTGAGTAAGAAGGCAAGATGCAGTGTATACTACCATATGCGCATATCGTGGCGGGGGATAAGTGGAGGCAAAGTCGGTTGAACTCAGCCCAGATCGAGTTGATGGCGATGGAGCAAGTGAAGCCGAAAGTGGTATCAGTAGCCGCCGCAAAGGCATGGGTCCATCATCTATCCAGACTCCACGATGCGATCTCAAAGAGTATGCCCAAGCAGAGGTAGCGAGCCAAGGCCCGTTTCTTGGCGAAGTGACTGCGTAAAGTGGGAGTGTACGTAGGAGGGGAGAGTTACAAGGTCTTGCAAAGTATTTTTTTTGGGTGACGGGAGCAGAGGAAGAGCATCAAGGCTTGGCAACAAGGACAAAAAAAATCCAATTTATGCCCCGTCCTCGTCGTCGTCCTCGTCATGCCCCTCCTTCAATTGCGTAACTAGCTCCCAACTGCTGCACTCCACAGCCACACCTGCACCACAAAACCCTTTAAAATTACCATGCCATGTCGCCTTGACGAGCTAGCCGAGCATGGCCAACCCAATCAAGAAGCGAGGGCGTCAGCAGAGTTCACAGCCAGGAAGGGAGTGGCGAGGCTGGCGGACGGAGGCCATAAAGGCGGTCCGGTGGTCGTGGTAGTCGTTCGGCGCCGGCGGCTGCAACAGCACCCGGCATCCGGCAGTTCCGGGGAGACATGAAAGCCCGTCCGGGAAGGGTTGGGCGAGGGGAATGTGTACGGCAAAGGTATACCAGGACTCGACCTGATTTGACACTGCTATAGGAGGCGGGCCGAGATGGGGTTTGGGAGTGATGAAAGAGGGAGGGGGTCAGACGTACCGATGATGATGACGGACGACAAACGCAACCATCGGCTGAGGAAAATGCGCGACGAGGATCCGACAGCTTGTTGCTCCTTTGACCCAGACTCTCTCTCTCTCTCTCGGCCACACCGTTGCAACCTTCCCACACTACATACACTAACTACACTGCCCAGTCCTGCGAGGTGACAACGTATGTGACTGTTCCCATATATCAGGCCAAGATCTCCGCGGCATGGCGGCAAGTCTAAGATAGCCTTTACCGCACAGCTATAGTGGCAGTGGCAGACGGTGTTGAGCGCACCACATGCCATGACAGATTGAGCATGGCATGGCACGGCACGGTAGCCGAACTCAGAAGCAGCAGCAGCGTGCGCGGCGCCTGTCGCATTCTCGTCTAACCGTCGGCCTGGCCGTCCATGTGCTTGAGGGCGGGAGCTGGGTTCAAGGGCCTAGAGAGTGGTGCAGGTGACCATTGTGTCGGCCGATACCTATTGAAACTGGGGTCAGGACGACCAGGCAGGGGAGGCAACTGGCTAGGTCGGTTGACTAGGCACACGGCGAGACGGGGGTATCCCCCTCCTTGGGACAATGATGTGTTTTCTTGTTTGATTGATTGACTGCCATGGATCCCGTCCCGACTTGAACAAATCCCGGTTGGCGTAGCCAGTCTTGACCCCCAGGCTGAGGCGAAGATGTGCTTGCAGGACTGCCAGAGCGGGCGAGACGAAGCAAAGTCACGATGCAGTTGAGGCTGGTATGGCGTCGGGAATGGAGAGAAGAGGCACCAGGAAAGATCACAGAGGACTGTGAGAGAGAGGAATGCGGGCAGGGCAGGCGGGCATACTGAAAGAAAGAAGAGAAATGAGATGAGGGATCACGATGGTCTACGCTATCTAGGTAAACGAGGTGGTGTCTGCACTTCGAAGACAGCCAGGTCAGGCAACCGGATGCGCGCACCCGCAGTGCCTGTACAGCATTGCGGTGTACGAATATCGCCATGAGGTCGAGCCGAAGCGAGATTAAGGCGTTGACAACAGCCGCATTGCGCCGCACAGCACCTCCGCGACGACGACGCTTCATGTCTCAGAGGGGGTCAGGGCGGCTGGTAGTGGATCGTGACAGGCTCTCGGGACACCTACTCAGTACCGAGGCATTCGCATATATCTATGTTAAGACACTGAATGTAGTTGGTACAGTAGACCAGGTGACAAGAACAAGATATAGGGAGAGAGGTGGAGATATGGAGAGAGAGAGAGAAAGAAAGAAAGAAAGAGGGAGAGAGATGTCACCCGTGGCGTGGAAAGTTATGCGGGGCCGTCGCCGGATCACACGGAACCTTTTCCAAAGGCTGATGGTCAACCGTGGCTGGTGGTCGGTGGATAGTGGGTGATACTCCAGTGCGAACGGGATATTATCGAGGCGAGACGAGTCTCTGGACTTGCTTGGGTAAGACAGGGTATGACACCGCTCGATGGGAACCAATGGGATCACGGCCGTGCGCTAGATTTGGTCACGGGCCAAAAAAAAAAAAAAAAGATACACAGGAAAAACCAAAGAAGAAGAAGAAGAAAAGAAAGAATTGTCATGTCGGCCCGCTTGTCTCTGTTTGGTTTGTTTGTCTGTTACACGGCCCCCACCAGTCACTGTCCGGTGTCATCATTGTTTCTTGCACGGGGCTCAAATGATTAGTGCGCCCCCTACATGCAAGCTGCGCTGCAGGCGTGCTGCAGCCAACGTGGCACGGCATCTCAGCCCTCCCGTCAACCAGGTAAGATGTGACACTTGCAAAGGCTTAACACAACAACATGTCATCCAGACCGGATGGATCAGTTGGCTGCTCTGCTCCATTCCGTATGTCTAGCAAAGCATAGTTGGCCTACGGCCGTAGTAGTAGTAACAGTAGCATGGCATAGCAAACACATCAAAAGTCGTATATGCCATGCAGGATCAGTTGGGGCCGTGGGCTTGTAGGAGCCGCACTGGCACCTCGGGCGGTTCGGTTATTTGATCCAAGATGTCATCTTGTTCTCTTTTTGTCTGGGCCTTGACCGGCAACGGGTCCTTGGCATCCAGTCTCGCGCGAGGACTTATTCTCAGTTTCCTTGTCATGGCACGCCATCTGGGTCTGAGCATCCATCTCGTCAGTCGCATTGGAGTTCAAGAGGGAGGGGGAAGAATCGGAGGAGCTTGGTCCACGCGGACCTAGCTCGAGCCTGGATTGTAACTACCATGTCAGTACGCTGTATGCTGCCTTTGGCATACGGGCATCGGCATCGGCATCGGCATCGGCATCGGCATCACGAGGAACGGGGGAGGGGAAAGAGGGAATGGGGGAAGGGGCCAAGCAACGAGGTACGAGACGAAACCATGGTTTATTCTCAAGAGGGGCCGGCCGTGCTGCTGCCGCGAGTCGTACGCCAATCGTTCGGGTGGGTTACGCCGCAGGAATCATCAGAAACATCGACAAGCCCCGTCATGGTGACAGGACCTGGCCAAGAGTTCTCTCCTTGGGCAACGAGTGCGACGCACACCGTATAGGGAACAGCTCGTTCCGGGGCGGGGATGGGGACAGGGGCCGGAACGGGGACGAAGTCGAGGACGATAGGCACTGGGCGATGTCATGGGGCGCCTGTCGACGGGGAGCAGGCCAGCGGGGAGCGGGGAGCGGGGAGCGCTGCGAGCGAGCGGGCGGGCGCACATGTAGAGTGCTGCTGCACGCACAGCCAAGACAAGGCTACGTGAGGCCAGTGAAAGAAAGAAGCATGGGCGGGGCAAGCAGGATGGGATGAGATGGGGAGGGGGGAGAAGGGGAAGGGAGGAGAGAGGAGAGTTGGGCAAGCGCGGCGCATGGGGTCTCTTCTACCTGTGCGACCTCAAGAGGAACGGACCACTGGTCCAGTACCTTAGTGCTTAACCTATTTTGTCTCCGTCTTGTATCTTGTTGATCATTCATGGGTGTATTCACACCCCACTGAGTACCTATCCTCCTCATTGTGAGAACGAGAAGGGGGGGGGGCAGAGCTTTCTTGGATCAACGGGCCTCAAACTCAGTTATATCGTCTCAACTTTTCGGCCCCGTTGTGCCTCAGTTCCCAAAGTCTCTGCTCTTGCTTCTCAAATCCGCCCCTTCCTGTCATGTCATGTCCTGTTAGCTGCTGTTCATGTTCCTTCGAGCAAAAGAGTGCCATCGTCGTTCATGTGACGGTGGACTATACCAGAAACCACTCATACGGGCAGACAGGGGTTTGGTCAAATGGGTCAGAGGCCCTGTTGAGTGGGCACAGCCAGAAGGGGGATAACAAAAGAAAAAAAGAGAGAACTAAGGTACGATATGACCCGAACCACTGCTGAATGCTGATGGGATCTACATCGTACATAACATACTACACACCATGTGGTCACGGAGGCACGGAATGCGGAAACCCGCCACCACCTCGGGCTTACTATTTGAACCATGCCTTTTTGCTGCTATTCGCACCTGATGCAGATTTGCTATACTTTGATGTCCAGGCGTCTGTTCGTTGGAGGGTCTCACCACGTGAGGCGAACCGAGGACGGACGACAAGGCGAGCAACCAAACAAAGTCAGCCAGACAGCAGCGTGTGCTCGGGCCCTTTCCAAGGTCTCACCTTGGCGGGCTACGAGACCGCTCGACTCGGCGCGAGATCCCCAAGAATAACGACAGAAGAATCAGGCCACTCGCACGCAGGGCGACGCTACCATCCCGCGCCTCACACACTGGCCACCCCATTGGTCATGCCTGGTACTCGCTCGTGTTGTGGGCACCGGTGTAGCAACCTTAGCATCAGGAACGAGATTTGCGTCAAATTAAATCGGTTTCTTTGTATACCTATGGAGAAGAGGGCTGATAAAACAATGGGGATTTTCTCGCGAAAACAATGACCCTGCACTTCTTCTACGTAGCCGCTCGAGAGCCCGAAACCGGAGAGATTGATAGCTAGGTAGCTAGCGACACCAAATTTTAGCATGGATGACAGACCCGATCCAGAATGGGGTAATTGCAATCGGGGTCGCTTCCTAGCGCTTTCCCCTCCCAAGTTCATTGTCAAGGACTGGTCGACGCGATCGATTTGGAGTCTGCGGATGGAGAAGGCCTCCTCCTGTTGGAGTGAAGCACGACAGGCATGGAGCTATGGCCCCAACAGCCGGTGCCATCATTTACAAGGAATCAGTTCCTAGGACAGAGTGTCGTGTCGGCATTCCAGACACTTCCGTTAGATCGAGATCGGATGCGGATGGCGACCTTAGATGGGCTCTGCGTTGTCGTCATTGGACACGATTTGGTCGGCTCAATCGACGCCGTTGTGAAGCCGTCCTTTTGACCTCCTGGCCTGCGCTCGCTAAACCAATGACGACGCCATCGCTGAGGTGTCTTGCAACACTCTCCCACTGCATGGTCGGGCTATCCTTTCCGGGGGTGGCGAAGTTAGTGGATGGCTGACGAGAGTGTTGAGATGAGAAGGCTGATCCTCGCTACAACGATGAAAGCAGTGGATTGATTGGGCTGATAGGCAATGTGAATGACTCTGGCTCCCGCTCCCGCTCCGGCGCCGACACATACACATGCTATTTGGAGATTGAGATTGACATCTTTCCACCTGGGTCAACCCATTGATGCTGGGAATACCTGTGTACCTGGTTCGACGGAATTGAGGCCGTAGGGAGCGAGAACAGAAAAGCAGTACCCGTTGGTTGGAGTTGGCGTCTAGGGATCATGCATCCATCTAGCAGGCCAAGGATGCGACGTGAAGAGCGTGTCGATTCCAGGTACATAGCCCGAGTGCTTTCATCGTGCCTACACCGGAGGCCTTGAAGAGCATTTGGGATAATGCGGGTTTGAATCGTAACCAATCGTCACGTGCAAGGAGATGAGATGTTGCAAGATGGATTCATGAAGCATGTACTTCCAGCACGACCCGAAACGGATCACCCGCCCACCCTCTCCTAATATGGAAAAAAAAAAAAAATTTAAACTAGAAACGAAGTCTCTTCTACTTATAATAAAAATAAAAATAATAAAATCACCCTTTCCAACTGCTGCTGAACCAACGGCTTGGGAACTGGCTCTAAGTCCCCGCAAGACGAGTTGCGAATTTGACAGTTGATGGAAAAAGAAAGAAAAAAGCTTGAGAGCTGGGTACCATTGTTGTCAAGTTTCACATCAAGGGCACATACACAAACGGCATTGTATTCGTAGGCACTGTCACTACCATAGACGGATACCCGGGATGCCGACAGGTACCCGCAGAACGCCCACGCGCATGGCAGACGAAGCTGAGGGAAAAGGAAAAAAAGAGGGAGGAAGTACGAATACAGTTCAGTAGCACACGGGCTGCGATGCGAAGCGAAGCGATGCGATGCCAGGCGTTGATGCCAGCGAGTCCCGAGTCCTGGGGTCCAAGGCCCCGAGCATACACAGGACGGACGTGTTTCCCGTATGTGCATGCCTGAGGAAGAAACCAAAGCCGCCAGGCATAACTGCAGGCATCCAGGCATTCAGTGCTTCACATTACCTCTCGATCTACATTACATAAAAATTTCACTTGGTCCCTGAGAAATTGGGTTATTGAGGTACAAAATCTTACTTGCCGACAAACGCCGACTGGCCTCAGATGTCCCAACATCTACTACTGCTGCTCGTAAACCATCGTGGATATGTAAATTTGGCTTTAACGCCAGGCATCTTGCGCCCGTCCCACTCATCCGTGCGCATGCGAAATGATCACCCCCCTTCACACCACCGCGGCCCTCACATCGCAACCACCAACGGAGGCAGCTCCGATAACGGGCAATGGGCGCCTGGGTACCCGAGGTTGTTGACCCTTGTAGCAGTACCTTGGTATCCAAGGTTGTTGTAGGCACCAAGACTCAGGATAAAGTCTTTGTCGATGCGTGATGAGGGGGGGTGGGAGGGGGCTAAGTTGTACGTATGGGTGAACCAAGGACCCCATCACTTTGGGGCATCGGAAATCTGCTCATAGGTCAGGGTGGCTTGATATGTAACATAGCCGTCGCTCAACCACGCCCCCCTTTACCGTTATGGTCTTAGGTCCTAGGTAGACGGGACTGGATACGGTTTGCTTCCGCCTCGCTACATCCATGATCACACGAAAACATGGACGCGTACTCCCACAACCACCACACACGACGCCAGCGTCAAAAGGTACTACACGGTTTTGATGGGTTGCGAGTATGTGATTTGCTTGCACATACACCACCCAATGCCTTTTTTTTTCCTTCTTCTTTTTCCTTTTGATCACCTTGGCGCGTTGGACTCGACCTTCCTTGATTCCAACATTGTCGTCCAGGTGCCCGCTGGTGTAACGAGACGCACAGGCGCTTACAAGGTACACACGTCGCCGCTGCTAAAAATGGGTGTTAGAGGACAGCGTATGAAGGTAGTATGTGTACCTATTCCCATACGCAGCACAGCGCGCATGGGCCTTGGGCATGGTTAAACGCGATAACGAAAGTGGGGTATTTTGGGCTAGCATACGGTGACGATGCAAACGACGAGTGCCATGAATGGCAACGTCTGGGCGAATGCTGGGCGGAACGTAGAAGAGCACGTCGGAGGGGGCCACTATGCCCATCCATCGAGCTGCCTTTACGTTTTCTGCCACCCGAGTTGTAGCTTTGACTGAAGCAATGGGACGACTCTAGGTATTTTGACATGCAATTGATTTTCGGCCATGCTCACGGTAAGTTGTCGTGCCGTAACTCAAGGCCCGTGTTTGGATGCATTACTCAAACCAGGATGCGCCTTCGATCACCTGCCCACACACATCTCCTAGGCGAGAATTAACTTCCATGTCGAGCGACCTGCCATGTATGTACCTTCCCTGATGGATCCTGGTCTGTCTTTGGTATACCTATGTGGTTCCAGCAACGTGGACGGGATGGCTTACATTATGTAGTACAATGGCCAGCATGCGCTCTATTTGTGAGAGAAGGAGTCTGGATTGGGATAGCCAGACAGCAGCACCACGTTTGCATTGTCAGTAAAAAAAGACATCATGCCCAGCATATGTATGCGCACCCAGCCCGCTAGCGTCCATGCCTCACCCCGCCATAATAACGCGGTTCCTCTCCAGCTTGGGCGATTGGTCTGTGGATACCTCACCGATCAACTGGCAAATGTACATGCTCGACTCGCCCTGCAATGCCAATAAGGTTACCTCTGCGAAGGGAGGTGCTGGGTATGTCCTAGAGCATTAACCCCCCAACCCCCATCAAAAGGGGGTTAAAAACACAGACACACACACACACACACACACACACAGCAGGATGGCCCACAACGCACGCACCATACACCATACCACGCACGATACTTGAGTAGTAAGACATGATGAGATGGTTTTGGTTGCGCTCACCATTCACTCACATTCCAGACCTGGCCTTCCAGAACGCAAGTGCGTTAGCTGCATGCCTAGGGCTAGATCAGGATGGCGTTGCGATGCAGTGAAGGACACTAGTGCAGGTGGAAGGGTAATCCAGACACGTAGGGTATAGTATAGTGAAGCAAGCCAAGATTTGAATGCTGTGTATTTGCACATCTTCATCATTCTCCCTGGGTTTTTTTTTTTTTTTTTTTTTTTTGCTCCTTCTTTTTTGCTCCTTCTTTTTCTAGTCGTGTTCTCTACTCTTTGCTACTAGCACCACCTAATCTAGCGGAGACGCGTCTGTAAAACAGACCCTTAGTGGCTAACGACATTGCGCTCTGGTGGTAGTAGTAATGGTACAAGCCCCTCCACGCGCCCCCCAACGCGAGGCAGTGGTGCCACTACCCATGTCTTCATTTGCGGCCGTACCAGCAAATGACATGTCTTGGTGGTATATCGCGTAGCTGTGGGATTGCGAGGACATCGGGCTGCACCCTCACGAGAAAAGGACATGGACCCCCCTCGAGCGATAAAGGATAGACGAGAAAAAAGAGGTGGGAGAGTTGAGCGACCACCACTATGTCACCTCACTGTCTATTCTTTACTCAACGCACCCCCAACGTGTCCTCCACACACACACACACAGAAAAGCCCCCACCTGCACTCTGTCTTGCCACCCATTCAACTCCATCCATTCTTTTGACCGTACCGCTATCTATCGGCCGTCCACCCAATTCCCACCCATGTGCTGATCATTCTTCAACCTCTTGGGGGACACAAGCCTCACGCCCAGCTAGGGATCCTAGCGGTAGTACCCCATTACAAGGGTTCCTATAGTCCCCTGTCATTACGCCGCTAACTAACTGACTTGGCGTACCTCTCATGCACATGACCCAGCGGATCTGTCCGGTCCCTTGTCCAAGCTGACAGGCTTGTAGCAATTGTCCCTTTCCTTTTCATTTACAGTAGGCAGTGTATGTACTTTTCATAGTAGGCGGTGCACTTCCAGTCTCCATCCCCTGTCCTTCTGCTGGTTACTCGTTCCTTCGTGGCCCCCTCTTCTCCATCCCTATGGGTGGAATGGCGATTTATTACAGACATATATAGGCCTTTGCGTATCATAGTTATCAAGAGTGTACAATCATGTGTAGCCTTTGCCAGCAAGTACATCGATCTGGCGGCGCCGTCACTTGCTAATCATATTGCAAGGATTTACTAGGCCCGTCAACTGCTCCTCCAATGTAGTTCGTTGTTCACATATACCATCCGTCTCCCCTTTGGTTATGGCTTTCTCTATGTACATTGCAGTCGAACACTCTCTCGCATAACACGTGGATGCTAGCCACTTTGTGGCTTGCTTTTTGTCATTCGAACCTTACCCCATTTGGGTACTCCGACCACTTCTTGCTGGGCTGGCCAATTATGCTTGACTCTATCCATTCAGTGAGCTTCTTTTCCTCAAGTGTGAACAAGAGGGAGGGATGGACAGGAGAGCGAAGGGGTCTAGACCTTGTGAAGCTTGAGCCCTTACTGTGTAGAGCTTGGACAGCATTGGCGTCGTATCCTTTCCCATGCTCGCCAGGCTAGACGTCGGGATCGATCTTCAACCATTCCCTCATTTTCACAACCCCCCCCCCCAACGATCCTGGCCGGGATTGTAAATCTGGGCCCTGGTCAGGCACGAATCAATACCCGCGCGGAGCTTTAAATGAGCAAGCCATGGTTGTTTTCGCTCAGAAGCACCCCCCTTCTCCCCTACCCCCGCTGTCGTTGATTTGCTCTCTACGTAGTAGTGCGCAGGGCCTTTCCGTGCATTGTTTACGCTTCCCTGCTTCTCTGACACACCACGAAGCTAAAATTGTCTGGCACTGCGAAAACGAGCCACAGGCATCGACCATGGTACTTCGTCACATTGTCTTGGCTAAGATGTTTCTGGCTCAACTTGACGGTTTGATGGGCACACTCAGGAGGAACTACACGGGAACGCGCCATATAGTACGTACTGTCTCTCATCATGGTACTACCAAGGTAGTTTATAGTCTCTTGCCAGGATGTACGCTCACCAGTGGTAGTGCTTCCGGCACTCTGCCGATGGTGTTCGACGCCGACACAAACAATCTACCCGGCATCGACTTGGATGCTGTTGTGTCTTGGTGCAGCTTGGAGCCCAAGCGAATATTAAGGCGATACTCAAAGAGTACACAAGATCGCGGCTGCATCCAGTTGGTGGTAGCCGTGGAGATAGAATCAAAAGAAGGTGGAGGGACGATCAACAAAGCAGGGTGGATTATACAAGTCAGAATAGTCGATTCGGCCACCAAAGAGAGGAATAACCTTAACATACTAATGGGCAGGTGAATGCTGGCACTCGAGTCTGTCCATATTTCGGCTCGCTCGCCATTGTTTTGGTGATACCTATATTGGTGGCTGCATGAATTCATGGTACGTATCCTTCACGGACACGACGAACCACCTACTTACTGTAGGTACCCGGGCACGATAAAAGATAGGTCTGGACTGTTTTTGGCGGAATTGGTTCAGTCCGTTTTAGCTCCTTGGACTCAGTCCCGTTCCGTCCAGCCTCAGGCCAGTTCAGTCGGGACAAACACCACCAGAGGCCAGCCAAACGGACGAAACCAGAGCAGCACTGGCATTGGCGTTGCATGACTGGGAACTTCCTTGGCGTTTCTCATGGCTGTTTCTCGGCCGGGTTCATGGCGCGCTTCGGATTCGGAGCAAAAAACATCCTTTGGTGGCCGCCTTCAGCATCTAAACTACCGCGGTAGGTGCGTTGACACGCGTACTTGACATATCTGGTGGCATCGAGCTTTGAGGGAGGTGAACTAACGACTCGCAATCGGCATGAGTATCTTTACAAACCCCTTCCTATCGAGCGCGATATGTATCTCTCCCCAGGTTTTTCATCTCTACCGCATTCGGGCTCTTCGATGTCTCACCTCGTGCGTTGTTAGTACATGGGTAAGGGTCATTCCCCTCGCCTTCTCGCCGGGCTGTATGGCGTATCTTCCGTTTGGGTGTTGGCGGTATGTGGTCGACGCAGCTCACAATTTCGCCATGCGATGTCATGGCTCTCCATATCATGCCGCGAATGGCCTTTGCAAGCGGGTATGGGATCTTGGGCCATGTAGGGCCCGTGAATGGATGGCTCGAGATGAAGAACTTAGTTTTCCAACGTGGGCGTTACGGGCGTTGCAGTTGTCGGCCGCTGGATTCTGATGGATCGATGGACAGACGGACGGACGGACGGACTGACGGACGGACGGACGGACAGGCAATATCGACGGCCATGGCGTTGCTGCTGGTCTCTGCACTGGGTGGGCCTGTGGCCCGACAACAGCTGCAGATACGTATCTCTCTCTCCCTTTCTACCAAGGTATTCCTCTGTATGTGTGAGTGGCTCAGGAGATGTCCGTCACTACCTATACGGAGAGGCGTTTCCCTGTCTCAGATTTTCCGGAGGGGCACTGGAGCCATCGGTATCGACATGCCACCACCACCCTCCCTTCCCTTTTGTCGCCTGCGTTGCCTTTCTCTTCTGAGCCCTTGACCGGGCAAGCTTTTACATCGTACTCTCTCCGCGGCCACCCCATCCCCTTTCTCCTTTGTTTCTTGTTTTCTTCTTCTTTTTCCTTTTTTTTTTCTTCCCTTGCGCCATAGTCTTCTATCGAGTCCATTGGCTGCTCTTTCCTTGTATTGCATTGCGTTGCCTTTCCTTCCGTTCCCGCCTGTGCTCCTCTTCCCATACTATCTGCCCAACCATGCTTTGCCTTTCCCGTGACCCGCTTACCCTTGGCGTTCCATCCAGTCTGCGGCAAAAGGTCAAGCAGCCAAGACATGTGGGAGAACTGCTTTGGGTGGCATTTTGGCAGCAGTTGTCGCAGATTGTCGTTCAGCGAAACACGTGAAGATGAAGAAGAGGAGGAAGAAGAATAAGAAGAAGACAGCGACGAGGGAACACACGTCATGTGAAAGAAGGGCGCTAGATGGTCGGTCTTTCGAGGAAAGTGGTGGAAGCGCGGTAGGTATCTGCGTTGAGTTCCTGGTTCCTGGCTTGGGTGGATCCTTCCACAGGGCCGAGGAGGATACTTCCTCTTTGCTCTCTCTCTCTTGGGATTTGCGAATTGCCCTCTCGCCCTCTTCTACTTCAAGGTAGAGATGTAGTCACGAATCCATTACCTTGTCTCCCTCAGATGGCATGGTTCGCATTTTCTTAGGGGAGGCCAGAGTGGTTGCTGATGGCACCTCGCTCTCATCTACCTCTCTCGTTCGCTCTGACCTTTTTTATCAACAGCAACAGCAACGGCCAAGTGCACTCAGAAACCGCATCCCCCAATTCACGTCGTTTACCGTCATCGTCATCAGCTCCTTCGCACCACCGCATCCGTATCCGTCTCATTACCCACGCTTCTTCCCTCTTTCTGATACCTCTGGCCGTGCCCTTCCCTCACTTCATCACCGCTCTCCTTCATGCTTCCCGTTCTCGCCGTTCTCCCCCATCCCACTTGACCGTTTACTATCCCATCCCATCCATCCCATTCTATTCTTACCCCCCCCAGTACCTTGTCCCATCCATCACCATCTCAGTAACATGCCTCAAAGGATGCCTTCCATCTTCCCCACCCCCCTGCCCACCCCATACTATGCTATGTACCTTCTAATCAACATCTCGCCCGTACCTCCCGGCACTGGAGATTCAGCGAGCACGAGCTTGGCGCTACCACTTTTCGAGACGCAAGACACCTCTGACCATTTCTTCATCGCCTCAACTTACCCACTTCACTCGACGTTGCTTGACACCGCTTTGCTTTGCAACCACGTTGGGTGAAGAAACAAAATTCCATTCAATGCAGCGAAGACACAGCTCACGTCACCTGTGGCAAGAACCCCCCCACCTTGACATCGGCCAGCTCCCCGCTGCAATAGACACTCCCTCCCGCAGTACAGTCAGTGTCCTTTCAACCTTGCTGCAAAGGTTGACCAGATTGGATCTTAGACCTGCTCTGTTGTACCATTGAAGCCATTGAATGGACTTGGCCTCGGCAGAGATGATGTGAGACGGAAATACCTGTGTACAACATGTACCTTGCCCATCCTTGGTACTTTGGTGCGTTGACTGGCTGTCATTCTCCTCTTCGACCCAAGGTTGCGCTTGTGGGTGTGGGTGTGGGTGTGTGTGTGTATGTCCTGGGACCGTGGTGGATGCGACGTCAAGGTCTTCCATCGATTAACCCGGTCCCCTGGGCTTTTGGCTTTGGGATTTTGTTGAAGAAAAGACTGGGGAATCGGCGTCTTAGGACCCGGCCATCTTGGCTCCACTCCCGGACAAGACAGCATGCTTCTCACCAAGACACTGGACCTTTGGGGATCCCTAACACCCGTCTACCTTGTTTGTGCCTTGCATTGTTTTGGCGACGGCAGTGGCCGTATAGAGCATCAATATCTAATCCCGCATCAAGACAGCAACCGCAACCAACTTCATCACTAACTTCATCACTCCACTCTCACCCCCTTTCAAGTCGAACACTCATTACAACACCGCTATAGACGAGGCAAAAACGATACGGGGCAACACATAAGCATGATGGTGAAGTCAATATTCACTCACAAGTTCTCATCTGACGGCGGCCGGTATCCTGAACCTGGGGGAAGGGGAAGAGGACATTGGAAATCTCCTGGATTATCTTGGGCGAATCAAAACGAAAGACAAAACATCAAGCATCATCCAGCCATCAGTTGCCATTCAATTGATGGTCTCTCCGTATTGCCTTGGCGCGCTGGGTTCTAGCCTCTTTCTACTAGACCTCGAGGTGTCTGAGCTTAACCTTGCTGGACTCTCTGCCCTCTTCTTTTTCTTCACCACCAACGTCCATGCATCTCAGCAACAACAACTAGCCAGCCGCGTTGGACTACCTTACATAGAGATTGTCTTGCCTACCCTACCCTTGGCGATAGTGCTGCTTCAAATGGTACCGCCTGGTACGTTTGCTTAGGCATCGGTCACTGTGTCTTAACACTCGGTCGGTACTTGGTAGCCGTCAGTCTCATTCGCAACGTCGTGCCGACTTACATAGGGACGGACTACCCATGCCAAGCACCTGCGCCATTGAGGCCGGCCCAGTCCAGCACTGATTCTAAGCCTCAGGTATGCAGAGGAGAACGGTTCGACTCTCGCTCACTTGACTGAGCCCGTCATCCTCGGGATGCTCTGCCGTGTGCTTTTTTTTTTCTTCTTCTATTCTATCCGGCCGTGTAGCTTGTGGGTCGATTCGTCCTTGCACACCTGCATCTACTCTTGAACTGGTACTTTACTGACCATCATTGAATACTCGCACCTCTCCTCTTTATTGCCCTCTGTCTGTCTGCTCTTTTGTCTCTTCCGCCCGCTAGCCAGCCCCTCCAAACTCTTCTTCTCGCTCACATGCATGCCTACATGCCCTACTATACCTATCTACCTCAGCATAGGTACGAAAGGCATTACTCCCATGCTTGTTCTCTCCGAGCGTTTCCGCCCATCTTGCCCCCCCCCCCCCTCCCCAACTACCCACACACACACACACACTTTTCTTTCGTTCTCTCTTGTCTTCCTACCCACTTCCTCCCTCATGCCACCCCACTTCTCTTTCCTCTCACACACCTCCCGACATCCCACTCCTCTCCATCTCTATTCAGCTTTTACGCACCCCCCCCCCCTTGTATCCTCCCCGGCGACAAGACGGTCTGCTCTCTGGGTTGTCTGTCTTTGCGTCCAAGTCCCCGCCGCCGCCGCTGTCTCCTCCGCCTCACCCTACCTCCACGTTCGTCGGCTCTGCCTTCTCCAGGAACAGACAGACATGCACTCGTTTCCATTATCACATTGCAGCGACTGTTGTTGAATGCCTGTCGCTGCAGGGCCCTCCTGCTTCTCATCCCTCCTCATCCTCGTCTTCTCCTCCTGCCGCACCACCACCGCCGCCGCTCTGCGCTCTGCCCCGTCCGCCCTGTCTTGCTTGGCTCTCTGACATACATGGTAGAGCTTCAATCTGCTACCCTTGCTCGGGTTCAAACAGCTTCCTGCTGCCCTCGACCACGGCACCTTGCCTGGCCTGGCCCTACGTCGGCATCCCGCCTTAAGCCTTGGGCCCGATCTGCCTGTCTGTTGACCAGGCCTGTTCTATCCTCGTCTGCCCTCTCTCGCTCGACCTCGTCCTGTATTCTCCACTCGGCTGCCCTGGGCGAGCTCCCCTTGTCGCACTGCATCGGCACCTGCGCTGCACAGCAAAGTGCACATTTCATCCAGTGTTCCGATCTTCGCGCGCAATTACCAGTTTTACCGTCGGGCACCGACATCTTATAAGTTCCCCGCGACTTCCAGTCTCTCGTGTCCCCGGTTCCTGAAGCTTGTAGGAACTACACGAGTTCGAGGCCCAACCGTTCGGTTCAAGAGTCAAAAACCTCCGATGCCCTCCTTCTGTTTACATCCCTCCTTCCCAACCTCTAAATTCTAAGGGTCCCGCTCCGCATTCATCAACCTTTCAACCTTCCTCGTACCGTACACTCTTACTTGCTCTTTCCCGCCACCCACAACCTTTACCGTCTTCTCTCCTTCGTAACGGGTTCGGCCAGCGTTGTCCGACACGTACATGTCAAACCCACACGGCCACCAGCAGCCACACCGCGTACCAGCAGGACCAGAGAGGGAAACCCAACACGTGCAGCTAACAAGGCTGCCATCCATCCTACCGCCCGTGCTGCGCTCGACGAACCTTAAAACACTGGACCTCACCATCAACCTCCGGTTTCTGGCCCACGCAAGCCACAAGCCTCATACATAGGCACTTGCGGACCGCTGTCGTGTTCAGTTTGTGCTGCTGCTGCTGTCCATACACATCCCACCTTCAAGCTTTGCCCCTTCTCTGGTACAGCCAACGGGTCACTAAAAGAAGAAGGGGAAAAATCATATCTTGTGTCCAATCCAAGGCACTTCCCACTCGCCATCCCACACTCTCCCCTCACCAGACTCAGTGGTCCTCAGGTCAAAAGTCGCGTTCCGACCAGGTGTTGATTCGTTGTTTAGCAAGGATCGAGAAGAGGAAAAGAGGCGCCAGGGGGGAGGTGGTACCGCAACCTGGATACGACCACAAGCGCAGACGGAACCAAGGTCCGACTGCTGTGATCCAGAGCTCCACCCACGAACTGTACTTACCCTACCCATCAGGTCCTCTTCCCATTTCTTCCCCTCTTCCCCCTTCGGAGAAACACTCTTGTACTTTAGCTTTGCCACATCTTGGTCTGTTGAAAGGCCAACTACCCTTCCGTGCTTCTTTCATCCTCTTCCTCCTTCATACACACTCGTCGGGACCTCGCGCTCTGACGAAGCTCACCACGTACATAAAGCGCACCAACACCAGCAATAACGATCACCAACATTGTTAACGGCCACTCCCTGCAACCAAACCGACCGGCTGCGCATTATACGCACCATCTTCCAACCTTGTACTCTGTTGAATATACCTCGCTCTTGTACAGCATACTCGGTCGGTAAGTGGCGCAACTCTGCAATTATTTCCGCAAACGTTGGTAAAAGTAACTTACACGATTAGACTCGACGCAACCGGAGGCCAAAATGGCAAACTCCAACGTCCCGCTAAACCCAACCTTCTTTGGCCATGTTGCCTCTACTTTGGATGCTCTGGTTCTGTTCGAAGCATGCTTGAGCAGTGCCCTGCATCACGTCCCCCGACGACCTCACGATCGCGAACGCCAAGACCTTATCAAGAGCGGCAATGTTTTCATCTACGAGGAACACTCGTCCGGGATCAAGCGCTGGACCGATGGTGTTGCCTGGAGTCCTAGTCGAATCTTGGGTAATTTTCTTATTTATCGCGAGCTCGACAGACCTTTCCCTCCCGGCGAGAAGAAGCGTGCCATGAAGCGCAACAAGAAGCCCACGGGTGTTACGAAGCCTGAGGTCACGCGTCAAGGAACCGTCAATGGAACGGGTGCCAACATTGGCATGGGGGATGGTTCTCAGGGCAGCAAGGAAGCCGAACGCGCCCTCATCGGCTCTCTAGTAGACTCATATCCTTTCAAGGAGAACGGTCTCGTGAAGAAGACAATCAGCGTTACGTACCAAGGCGTGCCGCACCACCTGGTGTCGTATTACAACGTGGAAGACGTCACAGAAGGAAAGCTCATGACTCCTTCCAAGGACCACCAGCTTTCCACAATCATCCCCCGTGGGGAGTTGATCATGTCACAGAACTTCCGGGCTCCCATTGACGAGGTCGAAATGGACGACTCGCGTGGCGCCCACGGCCTCTTTGCTCACGCTTATCCGGTTAACGGCCACCATCACCAGAGCTTATCACGTGCCATGTCGGTGCCCTCGCTTCACCATATGGGCGGTGGCATGGGCGGGCCTCAGTTTGGGCAGTCGCCTTATATGTCGTCATATTTAAGCGGCGTTCCGGGCTCTGTGAGTAACGTGGGCTATGCACAGGCCCAGCACCCGAGCTACGGATATGACAACATCAGCAGAGCCAGTCGGTATCCTTCTAGTGCCGGGTTGACGCCCGACATGTCCCGAACCATGGCTCTTGAGTCGCAGCATCATCCTAGGCGGCACTCGGCAGCCTATGAGCCTACGTCAGGTCCGGATATGAGTCTCGCCAGCAGCTTGCCAGCCGTCCCGACAGACCCCTCGCGAGGCATGGGTGGAAACTACATGACATCGATGCTATATTCGCAGCAACGTGTTCACGACCTGTCGCCGCACGAGCCCTTCCCGTCGCCCTCTCCCCGAAATGTTCATTCGGAATCGGGGCTGGGTGGTGACCGATCGATACAATCCTTTGACGGACTGGGTACTCGCGAGACTTGGAATTCGTTTGAACAGTTAGAGGAAGACCAGGGACAATACATCTCCCAGGGAAATACAGCTTGGCCAGGCAGCAGCAACAACTCATTGGGTAGAACTTGAACAGGAGCAATGTAAGGCGCAAAAAAAAGTCACAGCCATCGCAGCTGTCCGACGCTCATTGGTGTTGGACATTGGAAGGAGGCCACAACTATGATATGGGTCCAACAGAGGACCGCCCTTGAACGACATTGTGGAAATGTTGCGGGGTTACATATCCTCGGGTTACAGGAAGAACAAGAAAAATAGGCGTCGAGCAAGGCGAAGAACCTGAAACAGCGCAGCGCCGAGGCTGTGGTTGCGATGAGGCTGTACTATTTGGAAGAAGAACGGCAGTGAACAGGCGCAATACGTCCCCAGAGTATTTTTGGAGCTGGAGAAAGGTCGAGGTCGCGCCACTAAAAGTTTACCTGGAAAGCAATTACAGTTTGCAGACATACACGTTGGGTATGCCGCCCGATGAATATGTGATTCATGTCTAGTGTGTTTTTATGTACCTTGGGCGCACTGCGGTCTCGCTATGTCGAGTTGACTGGCTTGGGACAGTTGCGCAATTTCTTGGTTTTGTACCTACCTCTTTTAAAGGAGACGGAGCGCTGGTCATGCGAATAGACATATCAATGCAACTAACGGATGAACTTTCACGGGAATGCATGACGACGGGGAGTGACGTGACACGGGGGCCAATGACTGGCCAAGCTTGCCAAACTCCTAGGGACCCTTTTCTACACCACCGTTCCCCACTCATGAGCTGCTTAAGTTCTGCGTCAAAGGCGCATCGATTGGAAGCGAAACTGGCGCGAGTGTCGGAGTTGGGCTCCGCGAACGACACGAAGATGTTGCTTCTCAGGCTTAGTCGCCGAAGGCCATTGGTGCAACCGGATCGGTTATATGGCAACGGCAATCGTCTACTCCATGCCTTGTCGTCATCAGTGTACCACCGGCCGTCGCGCAGGCAAGCAGCTCTTCTTACCAGCAAGAATACAACCAAAAGCCCGCTATGCCCAACCCCGGGATGTGCCGCCCGCTATGCGTCCCAACCTGGCGGCAAGCCGCCCAGGTAAGTCCAATCACGTCGTGGGTGCTAGCTACTGTGGCTGTGGCTCAATGGAGAAGACGATCGTGAGTGCAATGAGGCTAACCCTTTTTCTAAAGCAGCACGGCAAGCAAGATCGCGGCGAAGCTCCCAACGCTGCCAAAGAATATCCACGAAGATATCCGTACCCTGCCGAATCTACTGACGCTATCACGCCTCGTCGCTGCGCCCTTTGTCGGCTATTTCATTCTTCACGACCAGCATGCCTGGGCACTGGGCCTGTTCGCGTATGCCGGCGTGACGGACCTACTAGACGGCTGGATTGCGCGACGGTGGAAGCAGCAGACGGTGGTCGGCACCATTATCGACCCAATGGCCGATAAGACGCTCATGACCATCCTTACAGTGTGTCTGGCGGCGCAGGGGTCGCTTCCGGGTGAGTCTCTAGCCCGTCTGTCTGCGCCGTTGGTGTGTAGTGCAGTGTGTGTGTGTGAAGGGAGAAGCAAGGTTGTGCGCTGGGAAAAGGGTGAAATATTGCATGTTGGCTGACTTAGGCTATCCTCGGCAGTATGGCTCGCGACCATCATCCTCGGCCGCGACGTAGGCCTGGCTATGTCTGCTATCTACTACCGTTGGATCTCACTACCGCCTCCCAAGACCTTTGCGCGATATTGGGACTTTTCTCTGCCCTCGGCTGAGGTCCGTCCCACGACCATCAGCAAGTATAACACGTTCCTCCAACTCATTCTTATTGGCATGACGACCGCCGCTCCGGTGTTAAGCTACGATCTCTCAACACCATTGACTATCATGCAGTACGTAGGATTTGTCACCTCAACCTTGTTTCCATTTCCTCCGTACAATTGAACAGCGGATGATAATGATGGGAAAGAGGCAATGACTGAATGCTCATGCTGACTTTGGTGTCAGGTACGTTGTGGCTACCACGACCGTCTGGAGTGGCGCGAGCTACATTTATACGAAAGACGCGGTCAAGATCTTGACGCGGCCCAAGAAGCCGCCCGCCAAGGTTTGAAAAGTTTCTCGACACCTTCATCAACTGCTTCCGCTGGACGTGGAAGCTTTGCAACACTGCCAACCAACTGATGCCTTTGCTGCCCCAGTCGTAGCGAGTCCTACACGCTACGCATCAGGGCACGAACCATAGGGCCTTTGCACTGTAAAATATTCTCCACTGGGCCCGGGAAGAAAAGTTTGCAACATATACGCATTACAAGGGGTGTTACGGGGAGCTGGGCATAAAAAAGAAATAGTGTACATTATGATCATAAAACGGGGTCCATACTCGGGCAGCAGGCATCACTCCAAACGTTTTATCGGACGCCAGACTACTCATTGCCTTTGGGGCTGGTTTGCATTCATTCTGCCACTTCAAGAGGGGTCCCTACGGAAGCGGAGAGATGCCCTCACCCTCCAGGGCCACCTTGTTCGTCCGCCACGACTTGGATAGGTTTGCCATCGCCGTGCTCCGCTGTTGACGTTGAACATAGCCTAGCAAACGTATACAGCCGGACGGCGTGATGCCTTCTAGCCGCCTCGCCTGGGCTAGAGTCTCGGGCATGGTCGCCTTCAAAACGGCCTTCTCGGCCATGGCCAAACCGGGGACCTTGTCATAGTCAATCGAGGCTGGCAGCCGCAGGCTTTCATCCCGGACAAAGACCTTGCGCTCGGCGAGCTGGCGCTTGATGAAGGGCGCGTACGTCGCCTCGATGTACACGCGAGATCTGATGCGCTCAGGGAAGGCCTCAACACCGGGCACCGCGGTCGCAACTTGGTCCATAGTCACGTTGCGCAGCCGGAGCATATCGGTCCCGTCACGTCGGGTGGTATCCTCCTTCACCAAGAACCCTTGCTTCGACCACTCTGGGCTGCTCTTACTCGTCGACGTTAGCAGCGCCATGAGGTTGCTGATTTGCTGTTTCTCGTCACTGAAGGCTGCCCATCGCTTGTCCGACACGACGCCCCACTTCCGGCCTTGCTCAGTCAACCTAAGGTCTGCATTGTCCGCTCGCGATGTCAGTCTGTACTCGCTTCTGGTTGTAAACATTCTGTACGGTTCCGTGACACCCTTTGTGATGAGATCATCAATCATGACGCCGATGTAACCGTCGGCTCTCGAAACTATGGCTGGGGCAAGACCTAGGGCAGATCGACCGGCATTAATGCCGGCAACAATCCCTTGCCCGGCGGCTTCTTCGTAGCCGGTGGTTCCGTTAATTTGGCCCGCTAAGAATAGACCGGCAATGTTCTTTGTCTCGAGCGTTGACTTAAGGCTTCGGGGATCGATGTAGTCATACTCGACGCCGTAGCCCACCTGTGTCATTACGCAATTTTCTAGCCCTGGAATGGAACGCAGAATCTGCTCCTGCGCCTCGGGTGGTACAGTCATGGACAATCCGTTAGGGTAGACGATGTCACTGTCGAACCCCTCGGGTTCCAACCAGACGATATGCCTATCTTTGTCGGAAAACCGAACGATTTTGGCTTCCAGCGACGGGCAGTATCTTGGGCCTCTAACCGTTTCTCGAATGTGTATGGTCTTTTCCAGGTTGTCCCGTACAATCGCATGGGTCATCTCATTGGTGTAGCTCACATGACATGACATCTGATTCTCGACAGCGACTCGCTCATTTAAAAAGCTGAAGGGCATCGGCGGGTTGTCACCCGGCTGCCTCTCGAGATGAGTGTACTCGATGCTATCCTTGGCGATGCGTGGAGGAGTTCCCGTCTTCAGTCTCCCCAGGCGGAAGCCGGCGTCTTTCAGCGATTTGCTCAGGCCGAAGGACGCATCTTCCCCCATACGCCCTGCAGGGTACGCCTTCATGCCAATGTGGATCTCAGCACTGAGAAAAGTTCCGGTCGTTATGATTACGGCGCTCGTCGGAAGCACCTCGCCAGACTCAAGCCGGACACCCGTGATCTTGCTTGGGGCAGAGCCCGTGGTGTCTGGGTTTGCGCTCGTGACGATGTCGGACACGCTGCCGAGGACAATTGAGAGGTTGGGGTACGTCTCCAACTCTTCCCTCATGTGCTTCTGGTAAAGTTTTCGGTCGATTTGCGCTCGAGGGCCCTACGGATTCCCATGGCGTTAGCAACACGGTTACAATTGCCTTGAAAGCAAGCTAGCTTCTTCGTACCCATACTGCAGGACCCTTGGCTCTGTTCAGGACCCTAAACTGTACACCGGCCTTGTCGATGACCCTACCAGCCAGTCCATCGAGCGCGTCAATCTCACGAAGGATTATTCCCTTGCCGACGCCTCCAAAAGAAGGGTTGCAGGAGCAGGTGCCGAGATTTTCCATTTTGGGGGTAACGAGAGCTGTTCTCGCGCCGGCTCGAGCGGCGGCGGCGCATGCTTCCGCGCCCGCGTGGCCACCTCCTACCACAATAACATCGAACGGTCTTTGTTAAGCGTCAGCAAATAATTCGGGCGGCTTAGGTGTTTGGGTGCGAACCTGGCGCCTTCCGTGACGGCTGCAAATCCACGCCTACCAAGAGTCTGCGGAGAATGAGGTTGCCGCAGCTTTCGGGCAGCACTACGCGGCCGCAGCTTCAACGCCGTGGAGATGGATCGCATCGTTCGTCCCCGCTGGAAACCCACGAATTCGGTCGGTTGGGTGCGCGGTCTATGTGCGGCATGTAACAAGAAGCCTTGGGATGTTTTAGATAATTCGCCGTGGTCGCGACCTCCTTGATCACAACGGTTAAAGATGCGCTTTCCAGGGGTTCCAATGTTAGCGCGCGAATCCGCCGAGATTTCCCCCCTAGTGTCACAGTGCAGCACAGTGACATCGTCGGTGCACGGCGCCTATCATCACCGACTGCAGACTTTAGTGCACATCTTGACATCTACCTTCCGTCTCTTAAGTGTGTATCCTCCAATATCGACAACACGGTTGCTAGCTTGACTTATTGAATCTAAGCGCACTCGACCAAATCAACAGTCACGCTCACGCTTAACTCAATAGCTTGGTTGAGAGCACTGATAGAAGCAACTGTCGAGACGTTCCGGGATCCGCCATTCAGGCATCAGCCCCATCAAAACGAATACTTCATGGCGGCATTCAATGGCAGCGGCATTCCAGCGGCCATTCTAGAGTCTATAGTATAGATAATAGCTTGTAGTTTCACATGGCCTAGGTATTCGTGAATTTGGATCGCTACGTTGTGTACTGTTTCTATATATTCCTTATCTTTGCTAAGAATTGTCACATACGACCATACCCACTGGAAAACTCGGGATCCCGTCCGCTCTCCCATAGATAAGCCAGTGAGGGCCGGATTAGTAGTTGGGTCGGTGACGACCAGCGAATACCTGGTGTTGTATGTCACACTCCTTTTTGATACTGAGTCTGCTTGATCGCAGGCAGTACTTTTTCGCCTCAAGTCTCCCCATACTTCTTTATACCCCTCTAGGGTATCGACATACAAGTCATTCAACCTTTCTGGATCATTTTGCAAAATACGCTGGATTACGTCCTTGTCAACATAGCCCGATTATGCCAACTCCTCCTCGTCCAAAGTAGCGCTGAAGTTGTAAGACCAGCACCCTACCGCCGCGCCGCTGGTTTCTGAATCTCTGGCCACGATGATACAGCATCTTCAACCTCCTCGAGAAAAGTTGCCGAGTTGTGGATAGTTGTACCCCCAAGAACTAAGCGCACGCCAGGCGTACTTGCGTTGATTGTTGCAACCGTCTTGGCCTCCTCATACGTAGCGCCGCCGACCATGAAAACAATTATGTCCTGAGGCTTGTCCCGAGTGGTGCCCCCGCCCTCGACGAAGGGATACTGTTGCTCCTTGAGCCTTCCACGAATCAGGTTCTGGAGTGTGCTCTCCAGCATAGGACTGTGCTGGGTGTACACATTCTCGACGCCCTTGAGTCCCTTAAATCGGTTACCAGCCCCTCCGAAAATGCCGGCTCCCTCAAAGATATCCGTGATACCTGTTTGGGTCTGAGACTGTTGTAGCGTGGATTGATATGTCACCAGTTTCGATACGAGATCTGCTCGCCGTACCGAAACGCCACCAGCTGCCACTAAGAGGTCGACAAGCATGGGAAGTGCATTCGAGGGGTTCCGCTCATATCTCAGCGCATAAAGAGCAACGAGACCAACCTTGCTGTCACTTGTAACCCTGGGAGACTGGATGAGCTTTTGGATGTTCTATGGGAGAGCCGCATGGGTTAGTCATCGTGCGCAGGTCAAGCATTTCCGTGTTTGGCAATACATACCTTTACATCGGTTGCGTGATTGTCGTTACATGCAAGGCTTTGCTCAAGCTCGCTCACCTCGAGCAGGTTTTCCGCTCCAACGCGCCTGCTCAACTCCGACACCAGAGTGACGTGTTTGCTGACATTTCCGGAGAGCTTACGGAACTCGGGATACTCCTCGATGAAGCGCTTCATATCCGAAATTGACTCGATGTTTGCGCTGTTCTGAGTCTTGGACTGGTACTGCTCGACGTAATCCTTGATGTTCCCGCCCAAGTCGCCAAAGTTGAGGTACATATTCTTCTTGAAGAAAGGGTCCTGATCCTGAGACAAGACGATTTCCTTGAGCTCTGGGCGAATATCCGGCACATCACTGAGGTCAACTCGGCCGTTGTTGATGCCGAGTAGATGGTGTACCATGGCTTGATAGGTCCATTGGGTAAGTAGTGGTGTTACAGGATCCTCACGCCGGTCGAGAATGAGGAGAACAGGAGGCGTGTCTACCTTTCTAAAGTCGAAAAGCTGCTCCTCTTGTGTGATGCGATATCGCACTTCTGTTGCCAGCTTCTTTGTAAGTGGGCTGTTCTTGGCATACCTGATCAAAGGCTTCTTTTTCAGCGCGAGAAGTACGGCGACGAGTCCATCGGCACTTCTCTGAAGAGCGTCAGAGTTCCAAGTGTCCGGGCTGCTCCCCCAGAGACGCTGATGGGGAAGGCTGAGGCCGAATGAGAATAGGTCGGGGTTGATGACAATGAAGTCGGCGAAGTGCTCCTGGACAAGCTTTACGACTTCATGGTCGTCGACCTCTGCAAGTCTCTCGAGAGACGACTTCTTGACCACGTTAGTAAAGTACAAGTGGTACTCGCCATACTTGGGTTCTCGCAATTCATCGATGAGGAGTTGGATCGATTCAGGCGACGGTCGAACAAGGCAAAGACAACGAAGATGGCGCATTTTCTCCCTTTTCATGTTGTCGATTCGGTCGATGAGGTAGACTTCATGGTTCAACAAGGCTGACTGAGTGATGGCTGTGGACACGATGGGCACTGTTTCGCGATCCAGCAAAAGGACCTTCATCTTCGCCGATGAGGTTGCGGATGAAGGATCGGCCGAAGATATCATTCGAGAGACATAGCCGGCTACTGCCTGTGCCACATCCATCCTGGCCGACGGGCGTACAGCGCAGTGAACGAATGGCCGTTGAAGTAAGTCGTGGGCTCAAGGGAGAAGGTCAGGCGGTCCTGAGCTGTGTCGGGATACGTGGGTGGGTGTTGCCGACTCTTTTTTATTTTTTATTTTTCATTAGAAAGAAGACGCGAATACACAAATTTTGGATGCTCCGGATATGTTGGTCGTAGAGCAAGCTGGGTCGATGGGTAAGATGGAATGGGGTTGCGGTGGTAAGTCGTCGGCGCTGTCGTTGGATGGGATACGTAGCTCGCCGTGACATCCCGCCTGAGCTCCCTGGACGGGCACAGTGTTAGTGATGGTATGTGGGCCGGGAAGGCGCAAAGACACAAGTGAAACACACTGGGCGATGGTGGATCTCCGCCCAGTAATAGCTAGTGACGTTTAGCTTCTTCACAGTGTCAATCCGGTCAAACGGGTACCTCCAACTCGCTCGCTCCTCTGGTTTTTCACCCGGTCAGCTATCTCAATAGTACCACGTTTTCTCGAAAACTTGGCGGGGCTTTCTTCAATCCCGTCTAAGCTCAACCCATAAATTTGCATTGGTCTATCTTATTGCTTTGTAGCAAGATAGTAGCAACAATTCTTTGTCGCTGACCAGCTCGCCTTCAACCACGAAGAGCATGGAGAGTCCGTCTACGGACACTTGCCCAGCAAAGGCAGAACCGACGTGAGTTGTACATCCCTATGTATGACACCTGTTTCGACGGATGGCCACGTGCTAATATCCATTGAAATTAGGCTCTCGTTCACACAAGGCCTCATTCTGGGTCAGCTGTCGGTGGTTTTGGTTCTTGCCGCCTTCATCAAATTCTTCATATTCGGCGATCCTCCCTCGCCCGAGGTGACGGCCTCTCTTAGAGCAACGGAGCGTCGGTCTAGAACGTTGGCCCATAAGCGCTCTTTGTTAAGCCTGAGGACCGCCAACGCGAAGCAGGGCCAACAGACGCTCAACCGCAAGAAGTCGAGTGTTCTCCGCAACCCTCCTAACCTGACCATTGGCTCCATTCTCAGCAAAACCTACTATAACGTCGACAGCCACCAGCCGGAAAGTTTGGATTGGTTCAATGTCCTCGTGGCGCAGACCATTGCCCAATTTAGGAGCGATGCACAGCATGACGACGCCATCCTCAGCTCCCTGACAAAGGCGCTCAACGGAGGCTCAAGGCCCGATTTCGTCGACGAAATTCGCGTGACGGAACTGAGTCTGGGAGAAGACTTCCCTATTTTCAGCAACTGTCGCGTCATCCCCGTGGACGAAGATGGACTGAGTCTAGGCAATGGAAGGACACTCGATGCCAGCGCAGCCACGAGAGAGGGGACGAAGCTACAGGCACGGATGGATGTTGACCTTAGCGACATGCTGACTCTCGCTCTCGAGACCAAGCTTCTCCTAAACTATCCCAAGAAGTTGAGTGCGGTCCTGCCTGTGGCTCTCTCTGTCTCAGTGGTTAGATTTAGCGGTACCCTGTCTATCTCTTTCATCCCCAGCAATCCTTCACAGTCAACCCCTACCATGATGACCTTCAGTTTCATGGATGATTACCGCCTCGACCTATCAATCCGGAGTCTGCTTGGCAGTCGGTCAAGGTTGCAAGATGTGCCCAAGATCGCCCAGCTGATCGAGGCACGTCTCCACCGTTGGTTCGACGAGCGATGTGTAGAGCCTCGGTTCCAGGAGATTGCATTACCAAGTCTTTGGCCACGCAAGAAGAACACCAGAGGGCCCGAAGACGGCCTGGCTGAGACCAATGCATCAGTGGGAAGAGCGAAGGGGAAGGACATCAACCAAGATCTCCGAGCAGAGGCCCGAAGAGAAGTTGAGGCCGAAGCAGGGACTCGCACAGGCCGCGAACACGATTCGCTCCGTCGCCGGAGGATGCGTAGTGAGGACGACTTTGTTATGCCAGGCTCGTTACCAGGGCTAGATGTTGACATGAGGATGTAATATGCCTCTTCGGGTAGTCTTTACCGTAACTATATACACAAACAAGGCGCCCCTCAAGCTCCCTGCGGCACCAGGGACACTGAGCTCTCAGTTAAGGGTAACAGGCCTCTCCACCAAAAAAAGGCACCGGCAAACAAAAGTCCATAGTAAACAAATGTCCATTTCCGACTATCAGCTTGCGTGTAGTGTCCACGGACGTGCCAGTAGGGTTCAACGGCTCCCCAAAAGCGAGGAAGGCCCATTGCGTTGCAGAAAGCGTGTACCAGCACGATGGCTAGTAAGCTGCCGGATCGCAGGAATAAAAAGGTAGCATACGCGCCGAATAGCGACGTGTAACCGAACTGGATGACAGAGCGGGCAATGGCGGCTACGAAGGGCACCTTGGGGTGGTTGATACGGAATTCGTAAAAATGGTGAACGTGGGCGAGACCAAAGATGACCGGAGACATGAAGATGGTCTGGGTGAGGGACATGCGGGCGCAGAGGAGCAATGGCACCGAAGCCGATCGGAACAACATCTCTTCGGTCAGAGGCCCCTTGGAGGTCCGGATTAGTTTCCTAGTAAGACCGACTAAGTGGCACGAAAGAACTGCAACATACCATAACAATATTACGCCACGTCGTCCACTGGGTCCAAACGCGAACCAGGGGATCAAAAGCTCGCCAGTCTTCCCAGACGCCGTCAATGAGGAGAGTCTCGTACAAGGGAGCAGCGAACAAGGTTGCGGTGAGAGTCAGACATGTGGCAGACTCGACTATTCCCAGCGGCCAGTATCCCATGGCATGGAGGGGGCCAAAAGGCAGAGCACCGTCAGGTAGGCAAGCCAGGATGACATAGGTCAAGGCCGAGCATACTGAGGTAGATAACAGGACAGAAGTAATGCGGGTACGGATGACGGCAGGGTCATCTCGAGAAAGCGTCGGCGAGGGCCGGCTGGCGGGTGAGATGTAGAGTGGCAGCACGTATATGGCAGTATAGAGGACCTTGAAAGCATGAGTTAGAGTGGCAGTGTAGCGGGCCGGCGAGGAAGGGTTGGGGCAGATTCGGAAGACTCTGTGCATACCAGCATTGCGCATGCAGTTAGAGGCTGGAGTGACGCCGGTCGTGTGTCGGAAGGCCCGGCGCTGGGCCCAAATCCGAACTCGCTGGCGGTAGACATGGAAGCGGCCGCGTCAAGTCGGGGGTATCCGAGCCGTCTAGTGACTTGCAACGTGGTTCGCGCCGTGAACGGCCGGAAGAGAAGTTGGCGATCTCTTGACAGGCGCAGATTCCGATAGCTCTAGTGCAAGACAACAGCTTGGGTGTATATACGGCAACTATTCCGGGAGGTCACAATTGCCTTGAACATTGAGGAACAAACCTCTTGTATGAGGAAAATACTGGTCAGCTGGCCGCACTCAGTGAACCACGGCGGGTGAGTAGGTAGTTTAGCATCTACACTCACCAAGAAACGTTCATTGACCCTCCTTGTGGGTCTTGTTGTAGCTGCTGAGGTCATCGACTTACATAATCATATAATGCCCCCTGCAGCTACCCGCATCTATTGGGTAGTGTAGTACACATACAGTACCTAAGCTTAGCAACCGCGGTTATCGGCGTCAATCCTCCTCACTCGCTGTACTTTCAGTACCTACCTAGGTACGTAGGATGCAAAGCAGCAGTCGCATCGCCTGGTCTGTTTCGAGCCGGCGCGAAGCTCGTGTTGACTACCGCGCGCGAAACGCCAACGGCAGATTAATGCGTGTCTCTTGTCCACGTCAAGACGTATGCGGTCGAACATGGTGGACCTTTCAGTGAAGCGAAACCATTTGCGGCCCATCCCGTGCATAAACGCTTCAAGGGCAGGCAGACTTGCCTTCCACCACTGACTTGCCATGAGCTGAACCTATCTTCAAACAATGCTGCAGCCATCGTCTTACTGTAGGCCTGGCCTACGGGGCGGGCAGCTGGGCTTGACTGAAGATAAAAACAGGGGTGGCATAACCAATGAAAGCCATCGCCAGAATACTCTGTCTGGCCTTACGTGTTGGAAGCGGAATGCCCCGTTGAGATAAATTTGCTAGTTTGCCATGTAAGAGCAGGACCAGCCGTGTCTCAACTGGCTCATATTGGCGACTCTTAAGACTAACCACACTCGTAGCATCTGAAGTCTGAAATTTTGAGAATCTGACTGCTTGCGCCTCACTGCCCGACGGAGGTGCCGGGGTTGACAGGACTGGGGTGCGAAGCACTAGGTCCACGGTCTATGGACAGCTGCTCCTACACAAATTTCCCTCCCTCACTTTCTTTCTGTTATTTTATTTTTATCATGTCTCTCTTTCGGTTTGAAGGCGATAGCCCTGAAAACGGGAGGCGCATCGAGGTGGAAACACTCCCTGTGTTTTGCATCTTGGCTCCAGGAGCGGGAAATCAGCTGCTGAGTTGTCAGGAACCTGCAGACTATAATATCCCACTTTTCCATCTACCCGTGGGTAGGTTTTTTGGCAAAGTTAACACCTACTCCTACAGAGTAGGCAAAAAAAGGGGGGTTACATAAGGAAAAGAGGGGTTACAGCCCGTCCCTACTTTATCTTTCTTTTTATTATATTCTCACTAAAAATAACTAAATATCTAGACTTATTATTAATAAATATAAACTAACTACTCTACTTATAATATATATATATTCTAAAAATACCCTACTAATATAATAAGTATATAACTCCTATTAAAAAGGCTATAGAGTTACTCTTTACTACCTAATAATAGGCCGGCCTTAAGCACCTAGCTAAGAAGGTATCTACTATACTAACTATATAGTAACTTACCTAGGACTATAGTATATCTAATACTTTAATTTACTAGTACCTCTAGAAGCTTTAGGCTAGTAGTAACCTCTAGGCTAGCCTATCTAATAATAGCTAGCTATAGTTATTAACTAATACTAAAGATATAGCTCTTAGGGTATTTATTATATAGCTTAATAAGGTTAGCTTCTTAATCTAGCTAATCTAGGTATAAGAGATAGCTAACTACCTTTATAGCCTCTATAGTATGCTAGCTATTAACCTAGACTACTTTATCTAGAGCTAGCTTACTAACTACCTAGAGCTAGAGAGCTAAGTAACTATTAAGCTAGTAGAGGTCCTCTAGAAGGGCGTAAAGCTTAACCTAGCCCCTATTAAGAATTTCTTTACCTACTTTTAGGCTACTATAAATAACTATACTATTAGGCCTTTAGAGATATAGAATACTAATAAATCTAACTACTATATTAGCTATATTAATAGCTAGGTCTATATAATAATACTTAAGTAGCTATAGTACTACTACTAGCCTAAGGTTATTAATCTATCTAACTAAGAGTTATATATAGTTATAAGATATAGTAATATAGTTAGTAATAGTATACTAGTATATATAATTTTTAAAATATAGCTAGTTACTACTTAGGTAGATTATTAGATCTAAAAAGGTATCTACTTTACCTATTTAACTACTAGCTTTTTAGGCTAAGAGGCTATAATAAATTATATATAGTACTTTAATACTAAGTTATATAGATATTTAGCTAAGTATACCTATATAGGCTACTCCTTTAGTAACTATTTTAAAGTTAATATATATAGCTATAGTAGCTATACCTTTATATATAACCTACCTAATAGGTAGTTAACTACTAGGTATAGGCTATACTATAATTATTACTATACTATAAAAGAATCTAAGTAGCTATATTATATACTCCTTTTTAATAGCTTTACTAACTATATAGGTATAAAGCTTATAGAATACTATATTAACTATAATATTATTATTAGATTTTTTCTACCTTATATTACCTATTCTTTTTAGCTAATAGATATTAATGTCTTCTAACTATTTAAAAAGGCCTAATAGTAAGTATTTTATAACTATATATAAGATAGTAACCTTATATTTACTTAAGGTGACTTTATTAGTAGCCTTATAACTATAATAAATATAGCCTTTATAAAGAGAAATATTATAAATAGGTTTAAGAAAGTAGGTATCTAGCCTATACGTAAAGATATTATACTTACCTAGCTAGTAAAGAAGATATAAGAAAGTAAGGCTAAAATACTATCTTACCTTATATACTTTTTACTAGAGTCTTAATAAAATATAAAATATAAAAATATAAATATATATATTTATATTTTTATATTTTAAGGGTAAAATAAAATATATGTATTTATATTTATATTTTACCTTAGTAAAATAAAATATAAATATAAATATATGTATTTATATTTATATTTTTATAATAAAATACACCCTATTTTTAGTAATTATATTAAATATTTTAAAAATAGATTTAAATAGGTTTTAATAGTATATATTTATATCTAATATATTTTTCTAAATATTCCTACTAGTTAACTAAGTTTCTTTAAGAATATTATAGTATATAATAGAGAAATAATTAAAAGTAATAAATATCTTATTTTAGTAGTTATAATAACTATAATAACTATAATATTTATATTTTCTTATTATATCTATATTTATTAATAAGACTTAGGTTAATAGTATATTTATATTATTTCTTAGAATAATAGGTAAAGATATATAGGATAGTAAATATCCTATATAAGAATATATCCTATAGAAGCAAGAATATAGGATAACAGGGGTAGAGATATATAGAATATAAGGGGTTAAAGGGATAGAAGATATAAAGAGAGTATAATAGTTAGATTGTTACTATAGATGTTGCTTGCTTAGAGATAAAGACAGTAGTTTAGAATACAGGAGATTCCTATCCTTATATAACTGTATCCAGCTTACTAGAATATTCTATACTTGTGTAAGCTGCTTAGAAATTAACTAGATAACGCGTAAGCACTTAAACCTAACTGAATAACCCTAACTTAAAGAGATAACCTAGATAGTTAGAGAGAGGAGTAGTAAAGCCAATCTTGCTCCTCATAGAATCTTCTAGCATCAGGCTGTGATTACGTAATCACCTGCTTACGTAATCAATATATATATTAATCTACTAGTTTAGTAGATTATATATATATATATATCTTATATATAAATCTCTATAATAGAGGAAATATAAGATAAAGAAGTATAAGAGTATTGGAGAATACTCTTACTTCTAACATTATTTTACCCTAACCCTAACCCTATAAGATATATAAGAGCTTTCTTTAAATAAATACTATACTACTATAAATATTTAAGAAAATATATTAGATATATAAATATATAGTATTAGAATACTTAAATCTATTTTTATTATATTTAATATAACTAGTTAAAATATAGTATATTTTATTATAGAAATATAAATATAAATATATATATTTATATTTTAAAATATAAATATATATATTTTAGAAGTAAGAAAATAAAATATAAATATATCTTTATATTTATATTTATATTTTATATTTTTATTTTATATTTATATTTTATATTTATAATGTATTTTATATTTTTTCTAAATACTCTGCTTTTTACTATATAAAGACTACTTTAATAAGGTAATACTTACTACTAAATATATTAAGTAAAAGTATAGGTATTTATAGAGCCTATATTTAAAGAATAGATATAAGATATTAAAGTAAGTGTAAGGATGCAATCGGTCGGCGACCGGTCGGCAGGCCTTATAAGGGCATGTGTGGTGCAGTGCTGGCACTAAGTGCCAGAACTGGTTGATCTTTTGGTCTGTTGGTTGAATGGTCTATTGTTAGGTGTGCCACACCACCCATACCCCTTACAGTAAGTAATTAGTAAGGGTGCTCTTACTAATAAGTATAGGTTATAATATATTAAAGACTATAATATAAGGCTAGTAGTATTATAGTAAAAAAAGCAAACCTAGTAAGCTATAAAGCTATTATAGTCCTTTATAACTAGTATTACTATTACTAATATATATAAGGCCTATAAGAAGTAAATAATAGAGGTAACCTAAGTAGAGTAATAGTAGTAAAGGGTAATAATTAAAAAAATAGCCTATAAGGATAAAAAAAAGGTCTATATAAGATATAGTATTATAAAATATTAACTAGTAGATAGGTTAATAAAGTAACTATCCTTTAAATAGTAGCTAGCCTATACTAAAAAAGCTTATAACTATATCCCTTTTAACCCCTTAGATTCTTACTAGTATAAAGAAAAGGTATTAAATTTTACTATTAACCTTAATTTAGCCCCTTATCTATACTATATACTTAACTACTTTAACTATATAGTAAGGCTACTTAGTTAAGTAGATATTAACTAAGTATTAGTAGATACTACCTATAAGGTAGTAAGGCTAGATTTTAATCTAGATAACTCTAAAGATATTAATAACCCTATTAAAGAGAATAAGAATAAGGCTACTTTAGGTAATAAATTAGTTAATATACCTAAGGAGGATAATAATAATAGTAAAGTCCTATTATTACTACCCTTACTATTAATATAAGTAATATAAGTAATACTATTATAGCTACTATAATAATATAAGTTAAGATACTACTCTATTAAGGTATAAATAGATAGCTAGAGAAGTACTAGTATAGTAGATAATAATTTATATATACTACCTCTAATATAGCTAAGAAAGGAGTAGTAGTATATTATATATAATAGGTTAAGTAATAGCTTAGTTATATTCCTACTATAAATTTTTATTTTTTATATAAATAGGAAAAAAAGGTACTATTATATAGCCTTAATTTAGGGCTATTAAATAATATAACTCTTATTATTATATAGCGTTATAGTATATATAGGTTATTAAATTAAATAGTTAATATTTATATATATAATACGTAAAAGTACTACTATTTGTAGGTTAGGCTGTAACCCCCCTTTTCCTCGTGCAACCCCCCTTTTTTTGCCCCCTCCGTAGGAGGGGGTTTTTAGCGCAGCCAGCCTGACTAATACCCCCGGGTAGTGTGTATTGCTGCAACGCGGCAGTACTACCTGCTCAGTGAAGGCAACTGCATGGATTCCTGGGCGGTTGGACTTGGGGGAGAAGGACAAGTGGTAGAATGGCCTACCTATCGGCATTGGCCCCTGGCTTGGGCTTTTCTGTATCTGCCAATCACAAGAACCAATTTAAGCAAACGTAAATCAAGGCGGCCCCATTGCTAGCATGGGCCTTACGCCTGGTACGCCGTCGGCCATCCCCTGGAACCTGATTCTCTCCTGTGACCTGTCTTCGAAATTAATTCCCCTTGTTACATGGAAATGCCATGAGGCACCCATTGTCCCTTTAACCGTTGTGCTGGCTATGCAAGTCCTCCGCCTCTTTGGGCTAATGCCCCTGGAATACAGTAACACTGCACCACGAGTTCGGGGTTGCTGGCCGGCCCGCGCCTGGCAACGAGACGATAAAAAATGGCGGTCAGACATGAGGCCAATCGAAGGCCTAGAGCCGCCGCCCCTGGGGGCTCAACGTGAAGCTGGCCGACGTTTTGAATCTGGGGTGTATCATCACGGCAAAGGGCCACCGAGCACCGAGAACTGATGCGACGCCTTCAAGTCCGAGCCGTTGGGGCTTTTTGTGGCGCGTTTACCAGGCAGCTTCGCAATGCGACTGCCATCAATCAAGACTCCGCATCTCACTAAATGAATCTGGTGGGACTTGGGGATTGATACATCATACAAGAGAAACGTTTTACGGGTACAGCGGGGGACCTGCCGACCTATCCACTCTAGACCATGCCCAACAGGGAGATAGTCCTTCTCAATGAACTGCTCTTGGCTTGAAGGCCACAGCTCTAAGCCATAACATGGTGGCGACAAGTAAGTACAGTCTTGCTGCTGCTACGTAGACGACAGGAGGAAAATTGCTGTCTTCCATCCTTCTATCTACCCAAAGTGCCTACCTAGGTAGGTAGCGTAGGCTTGTACCTTGCGTACCGCCTCTCAGGAGAGCTGTACGCAAGGGCCTTGGAGGAGCAGCCTCCTGCAGAAAATCCACTAACGCTCCATTCGTACTCACTGTGCGTGTCTTACTTGAGCTCACGTCCATTTTGTTGTATCCGCCGTTCCTACAGCAGCAGAGGAGACGCAACCACGCAGAGCGTCTTAGTGACCTGGCTTACAAGATGGACGAGCTGTGTGGATGTAAGTATTAGGTGGTTCAGCAAATCTCGCCTAGGCCAAATAGCCATCTTAGCTCTGGCGTGCTGGGGGTTTTTTGCACCCTGCTCCGCCGACCCAAATCCACCAGGTACCTAGGTACCTACCTGCCCTGAGGTGCCACGACATGAGTGGGCATGGAATGACAGTACCCGCAGGGCCTCCGTCCCATTACGTGTGGCCATTGCCGGTTGTGGTGAACAAAAACTTTCGCTGCTCGCCTGTTGTTGCGTTCGGATCAATCCTCGGTCATCGGTGACCCAAGATACCGGGCGTGCAAGCAAGGACATGGGCTTTGGAAAAACGGAGAGGGGCAAGTACAACGGGGATGGGACGGAGACAGAAATGGAAATGCACAACCACATGCCATGTTTGGCGCAATACTGTTGATGTAGTTATCCGTACACTATACTTACTGCCTGCTCCCTTCCCTTCAGGCGACTCACGGACACCAACAGGACGGCCATAAAATCGCGATTACTACCTACCTTAGGCAGGTAGTAGTAGTAATAGGACTTGTTGGAGGCTCTTCTTCCTCATTTCTCGCGCTACATTAGTGTCGAAGGCGACGGGGGCGCGGTAAATGTGCAGGGTGAGACATTTTAAGACGTTCATGATCGGACTCATCTGCCGCTAAGATTATACCTTGTCACCTTATGCATCGTATTATTACTTTATGTATTCCACTGCGCTTGATAACCCAGGGCGATGGTGGCCTTCTTTCCATGCAGCATCTCAGCCCAGCCAGCCGCCCGTGACCCTTCTAGTCGTCTTCCTTGGTGGCGCCGTCGAGCGTTGATGACCAGGTTGTCCAGGCCTCGTCCTCGTCCGCGGCCGTGGGTTTCCTTGGTCACCGCCGGGCCCTCATGATCAGACCCCCTCAATGGCGGTGGGAACACTTGGACTCAAACTGTCGATTGTTTTGTTGTGCCTTTTGAACCACGTCGATAGCCAAAGTAATTCACAAGTGATGCACCTATTCCAGTCCAATCAATACCCACGAGTCAAAAAGACCTCGGCCTCGTCGTCATTGCCATTCTAGATCGCCTTCTCCTCCTCCTCCTCCTCCTCCTCCTCCTCCTCCTCCTCCTCCTCCTCCTCCTCCTCCTCCTCCTCCTCCTCCTCCTCCTCCTCCTCCCCAAGGCTACAATCTACATTCAATTTCCATACAAATCCGGCTGCAGCAGAGTCAGACCAGGTTCAGGTGCAGGAGGGAAAGCCGCAATTCCCGGCATTGTGTCCAGTTTCCTGTTCATCGTTTGATGCGTGCCTGGAACTTTGGTCCAGGACCAGTTCGCGAGCCCTTGTCGCCTGCAACCTAACTAAGTCGAGTGCTCCCTCCCTTCCAGTTCATTGGACCACCGCCATAGCCATCGAATCAACGCTGGCGCAGCTACAGGATAGGAGAAGAAGGAAGCAAGGGGATGCCCCAATCAGCACGAGTCCTGGAGAAGACAGTAGTCTCCTGGCGCAGCCCAGCACATACTTGCCTCTGCTCCCCCTTGTGCGAGCAACCCCGTCAGCCGTACGACGCAGATCGACCGCCTTTTCCCTCCTTAGTGGCCTAGCTTCATTCCCATCTCGGCGAGTAGCTGGTCTCGTCGCGCTGCCAGGATTCGAGGCATACATGAGCCCAGGCGGTTCATTCTCTCAAGACAGGGCGGCGGTTGGATTGTGACTGGTGGTGGAGGAACCGCCAAGACTGGCCATTGAGCAAGCAAGACGAAACTGGGAGGTCAAGTCAGAGACGACAGGACAGACTTGGTTTCGCAGAACATTTTTGGTCTACGCCGGTAAGGAAGGTGGGCCTCTGGACGGCGAAAAAAGGTATGTGGTCTCTGTATTTGTCTGCCTGTACGGATACTCTGTACAGAGTAGGTAGTACCCGTACCTTCTTCATCACACATGCCTCACTCCCTCCCCTGCCTCGTTTTTCGCTTACTGCCCTGGTCCGCTTCCACTCCTCTTGCCCACCCCCGTCAGTGCTTTCTAATGCGGGCCTGGCTCACATCGCCCTGTCCACCTCTCGAGGTACCTTGAAGTGAGATAGCTACCTACGGAGCGAGCAAACCTGGGAAGTGCTGCTGGCCCTTTTCTCTCGTCTCCTTCCCCTTCCCCCTCCCTTTTTTCTCCTGCTTCTCTCTTCCTCCTTCGGTTCGTGCCTCCCGCCTTTCAAGTTTGGCGTGTCCTCGACGACATTTTCTTTTCTTTCTATTTATCGTCTGCTTTTTCCAATATTAAGGTGCTTCAGCCTGTAATAATCTATCCACCCTCTTTTGGCACCCTTGTGGCCTCGCACTTATTTGCCTTGCTCATTTCATTCCTTGATTGTTGTCAATATCTAATCGTTTTAGTCTCTTACGGCTCAGCTCACCTCAGTCACTCACTCAGCTGGCTCTCCCAGTTCGGCTGCTATCGCTCCACACCATAAGCGCAGATCCCCAACCAGAAAGAAGAAAAGGAGAAGGAAAAAAAAAAAACGAGAAGAACCTCACTAAGAGGAAAACGCCCCTCCTTGTACGACGAGACAGACACGGCGCAATTGCTATGTTGCCCACACCTTGATGAAGAAAAAAGCTGTCCCCATGCTTATTCATCACCTACGCTTCAATCAATCGAAACCCACTTGGGCGACGGCACTGAGTATCTTGAAGTTCTACGCCTCCGACAGCTTGTCGACGCTTCCAACCGAACATCGAACACGGCCAGCTAGCTATCTTGCATCTCGTCGCGCAGCCCTCTCGCTCCGGCTCCTCATTCCTTTGTCCCATCTCGACTTGCCCGTGTCACCTTTGCGCTTGGAAAGCCCCAAACCTGCAAGAAAGCTTCGACGAGACAGCTGTGCTTTCCATTGTGCTTGAAGCAAGACAGCTGAAGCACAGACCGGCCAAGTGCCATCCGGACCCTCTGTAACCATAGCCGTGCAGGTCCCGGCGAGCCGGTAACGCCGGGCGGCTCTTCCTCGCGCTCGGCCTCTCGTCTATTCTCCCGGCCTTGCTTGCACCCGTCTACCTCCAGCACTCCATGGCCCGGACCACCTACGGCGAACAAGACAGCCCGCCTCCACTCGCCCATTCGCCTTGTCCAAAGTTCAACAGCCGCTCTTTCCCGATCAAATCATTCCCGTGCCCGGCTGAGCATGTCCGGGTCCGGGTCCGGGAGCCCCTCCCGGGGAGGCCACTCCCGGTCCCAACGAAGGCCGCTACACGAGCGTTCAGGGTCACAGTCCAACTCGCTTGCCATCCGTATCGTTCCCTACAGCCCACCTCGCCCGAGCGACAAAAACCGTGATTCCACTGCGTCTGCCTCATCGTCACGCACACCGACATCCACTACAGACCTGTTGTCTCCCAACCCATCTGGACACGACCGCACTAGCTCGTCATGGACTGAAGACCGCTCCGCCAGTCGTGCGAGTGATCGTTATTCCCATCGGCGCTCTTATTCCTCCAGTAACCGAACCTCGGTCCTGTCCTCAGCTTCATCTACCTTCCCATTGGTTGCAGCCAAGGAGCGTGGTGTTTCAGGCTCGAAACTGCGATCCGACTCCTTGCCCGGCGAACAGTCGTCTCCCACCACCCCTGTCCCTACCACTCCACCCCATCAGACTGATATTACTGCCGTTAATGTGCGATCCCGGTCCTCTCAGCGCAGCGGCGACGAGCCTGCCACACCCTCAGCGAAGCGCCCCCTGTCCCGTCGTCGCAATTTCATCGCCCTGAACGCTGATGGTAAGACATTCTCCCTCCTGCCACAGGGGCAACAGGCCGGAACCCAAGAAAACCATGGCTTGTCTTCCAATGTCCCCACCTCTTCGTTGTCCACTACTTCTCATGAGCGTCTTTCCGACGCCTTCAGTGAACATCGTCCCAGTTCGACAGTGACTTCGCTTCCGGACCGAAGTTTCTCATCCACTCTCACCCCAACATCCTCGACCACGCAATTAGCTGGTGATCATATCGCTACAGCAGGCTCGTCGTCGTCTCCTTGGAACTATCGAATGGTTGGCGGCCTTCGCAAGGTTCCTAATACCCCCGATCTCAAGCAAGAGCAAGAGCCAACCCTCCTCGACCCTGAGCCCGAACAGGCCGCGTCCTATCCCTTGTCCCCATTTGGCTCTCGACTCGCGCCGCTGCCGGAGGCGCCTTCTGCCGACTCCCCTCCATCCTCAGACACCCACGATTTGCAGACGAAAATCTCATTCCCTTCATCAGTCGCCGCATCAACGTCTTCAGAAAAAACAAATTACAAACTCTACGCTTCTAATTCACCCCCAGTGACCGATACCGAGAGCGTGCTTCATGCACCGTCGACGACTTCCGAGACAACGAATTACCAGGTCTATGGTTCCAGCTCACCTCCTTCGCCTGAGAGAGAGGAGTCCACTCACCCGCCGTTGTCGAGCCATTCCAACTACGTAGTTCTGGGTCGATCCTCCCCCCCCGAGCCATCATCGGCTGAGAGAAGTCCTCCAAAGACTGCAGACAGCGAACAGAATTACATCTTGCATGGCGCATCATCCCCGGCGCCATCATCTCTAGCTTCCAGCCGTCGTTCCCGAATTCGGCCAGAATATTCGCAAGAAAGTCTTTTGGTGGCACCACTGAAACCTAACAAGAAGAAGAAGAAGAGGCCTAACGAAAGATTTGGTTACTACAAGTCGAGATCGAGAGAGTCCTTGCGACGCGCAGCTTCGGTCAAATCGATTTCAGGCAACCTGACCCTCGAAGCTGCTCAAAACTTCCTTGCGTCTCCTGCAGCATTCTATCGATCACGCGTCGTAGCTAGCCATCCTGAACGGCAGCCTGAGACAACAACCGTATCGACGGCCAATGCTCCTGCCGTTGGCGTTGTTCCTGTTGCATCCCACATGAACGCACACCCGCATCAATGGAGTTCACAACTTTCCACCGTTATGTCGGAGAGTGAAGGAGGCAGCGAGCCTCCTTCACGTTCCGTTTCTCCTTGGTCCGCGCCTGGGAGAAGGGGCAGCATACCCCTGAGTAGTCATAGTCGGCAGATGCTTAGTATTTCATCATCCCTAGCTGCCAACGATGAGCGCTCACTGTCACACTCACGATCTTTTACCGATTCTCTTGAACGCCCTCGAGCAACACATAGCCGTGGAAATACTCTTCGGTTGGTGAGCGATCAAGACGAGCACGGCGATGGGCTGACGGAATTACACAAACTTCATCAACGCCCGTCGCGAACCCGCCTGTCCAGTTTCTTTTCAAGTTCATCTTCAGAGCGGAATCTACACTCCTCGGGGAGTTCTCGCGCGAACAGCCTGAACTCAACGTCCATCCCAACCTGGGCCAAGTAAGTGGCTACCGCTCCTCGCCAAAAGAAAACTATCGATTAGTGTCCGTAACCTTTACTGACCCGACTGCCCATTGTAGGTTTTACTATGGAAGCGGCGAACACAGATTTCTCGCTAGCTCTGGGGATTCAATGATGTCGGACCCCAACGATAGCCGACCGCCAAGCTCGTTCCAGAGCCATTCGCCCAGCGCCGAACATCTCCCCATGAACATCTACAGCCAACGGCGACGGCCGAGGGAGGTCGACCCCGCCAACCCCCGTCCAATATCGGACGTTGGGTCCTTAGAGATTGGCCAGGCACCACTGCAGGGCAACCAAGTACACACCGGACTGCGGAAGAAGACTTCAAGCATCTGGTCACCTCACTTGCGGCGCGATCAGCGGGCTGGCCGTTATAGTATCTGGGAGCCGCCCTCGATGGCATGGTCCGCAGAGAGCAGCATTCTGGGCAAGCGGAACATGCAAGTAACATTATTTACCATCGGGTTCATCCTGCCATTCGGTAAGTGGACCCCATTTCTCGCACCTACGCAGGCACGAGCTAACGCGAGACAGCATGGATGATCGCTGCCTTCCTCCCGCTCCCCCCTGACCCGCATGCCGAGATGGCAGAGCACGACCATCGATCGAGTCTACTAGACGATGAGCGTAATCTTTCTCGGAGGGTCGTGGCAATCGACGAGACGCTCTTCCAGAGTGCCCGGTGGTGGCGCGCACTTAATAGGTATATGTCTATTGTTGGTCTGCTAGTCGTTGGCGCTATCGCTGCCCTCGTTGTAGTGGGTGTCAAACAGGGTTGGGGCCAGATGGCGTAGCAGTTCGACGGCCTCTGGCATATCTGAAAGTTCCGGGAAACGACATATTCACTGGCATTTCAGCGTATCGAAATTATGAATGGGCTATGACTGTCTGACAACGGCCCTAACGAATCTACGACTGCAATTTCCTTCATCTAAGTAGACGCACGCACGCACATACGACCTTTTCTCCTTCATCGCCGACAGCGCGATTCTTACCATACCAGCAATGGCTCGATGGACCATATGACACCATCCTTTGTTTTGTTCTTCTTGTACACACCCTCGCTCTGATGCGAGGACGCAAGGCGCTTGCTATGTGTACTGAGTGTCATACACAACTATTGTATTTGTACATCAGGCTGAGTAAGCTTGCACTTGGCGATGAAGTGGTAGAGTCTTTTTAGTTTTCTTTCTACAATTACGATAGGCGACCGGGACTTGCTTGGCGATACCCTCCGGGTCTTGTACGGGTTCAACCTGTCGGACTCGTTGTTTAGTGGAGTTCGAGATGACGGGACCTCGACGATGCATATCATATCTGTGGGAAATATAGACATATCATAATGCTTTAGTTTTAGATCCATAGGGACCGCAATCTCTAATGACGTACCCTCTAGGGACACTTCTGCCACTACCTACAGCATGTCTTCCACAACAAGTCGCAGCAGCAATTACATGCACTTAACTCACACAGACTGCTGCCTGACATGTGGGCAATAGCTACTTCTACATGAGGTGTGCTCGATTCCCTGGCTCGGGTTCGGACGACTTCACTGACAACCCGCCAGTGCTCATTTTAAGCCGCTTTCTTCTTCTGCCGTGCCTCCACCTCGGCCTTGATTTCTTCCATGGCTTCGCCAATCTCCCGCTGAGGATCCGCGGATACGCCCAAGACCGGTTCACGGCCGGAGAGACTGTCTTGACTCAGTGTACGTGTGAGTTTGGCACCGGCCTTGCCTTGCCGTTGCTCAAGCTGCTTCCTCAATATCTGCTTGGCGGGCGAGGCAAAAAAGGCCATGGACAACACGGTGCCCACGATGGCGTAGAAATAGACGCGAGCCCACACCTGGACCGATCCGGAAAACTCGAGGACATTGAAGGGAGCAACGACAAACGACATGCCCAACTGGGTAACGAACCAAGAAAGAATGTCGTAGTAGATCTTGCTGGAGGTAGGTGCACCGCTGCTAGGATCGATAAAGAAAGCACGGAAGTAGCGACGGTAATCTGTTGTAGTGTTAGTCCATAATGCAATCCCAACGGCACTGAGAAGGCTGTCCGACTTTTGGCTACTGTCTGAATGAAGCTAGCCAGGATGAAGCTCATGTAGTAGCCAGGATAGAAACCGTGCCACAGAGCACTAGTGCCGAATGTAGCAAGGCTTGCACGGAAACCAGGCTTCTTCCCCCTCGGCGTGACCCTTAGATAGATATAGTTCCTCAACCAGTTATTGGTGTTCATGTTCCAGTTACCGAGATACGCGCGGGTATTCTGAGCCGTCTCGACGCCCCAGGGATTAATGTTTTGTAACCTGTTCCATGATACCTTGCCGGTGACAGGATCCACTCCATTGTAGCCTAAACCAGCAAGAATGCAAGCTCCCTCTGTCAAGCACCAGACACCGTAGTACTTCAACCGGGCAGTGAAGCCAGACATGTGAAGAATCCACACCCGGTGAAGGAAGCCATGATCCATATATGACGGACTCGTCAAATAGGTGGTTGGATAGTAGTTGGAAAGAAGCATAAATAGACCAATCCAACCCAAGCCGCTGGCAGCCTTCAGGGTGGCGGGCGTGCCACTGCGGGGTATCTTTCTCTTCTTCCTCACGGGGGGGGCTTTGGAGGGATCAACCTGAGCAGGTAGGTCGAACATGGTCGTGTCTATCCACTTGCGATAGTCGGCGTAGTCGAAGGCAGGCCCGGCAAATAGAGAGGGGAAGAAGAGAACGTAACCGGCATAATCCAATATACCTGGAAGGTCTACCAACCTCCTCTCCTTTTGGTAGTCAGATAGCTGATCCTCTGGGAGCTGGCCATCTGCTACATTCCAGCAGAACGCGCTAAGCTTCATAAGAAGGACCATTTGGGCCCCGGTGATGTCGACAGAGGACGGGTTATTAGCAGTTTGACGGGCGATGTGATTGATGGACATGTGGCCCATGAGAAAACCGAAGCCGATCCATGGCATGAAGGGACTAGTACGAAGGTACTTGGCGATAACGTAGACGCCGACAGAGGCAATGGCAAGGGTACGCACACCGTCCCACAGATCAAAGAGGCCAACTAGATATAAGGCAGATGTACTATTAGGAAGGCGTAACATGTTAGCCAATGAGGAGCTCGAAGCGAAGCAGGTAGCCACAAGCGACGAGCATACCATATAATGAAAAGGTTCTTCTGGTCGGGCCTGGTATCGGGAATTCGCTTAAGTAGACCAGCCAGAGGATACGATATGAGGAACGAGAAGACAAGCTTGACTGTGGAAACACCAACGTCAGCAATGTTGCGCTATCAACGGGGTCGCCGTGGAGCTCGATTTTGTTCGGTGGCTAGACTCGCGATAAGGAAGACTGACGTTCGTCGGAAGATGCGCCAAGACGTGAGGCGAGAAGCTCGAAAGCTACGAAGTTGAGCGAGAGTTAGCATGGCGTACGGCAAGCAGTGGAGCAGACAACAGGGTCCCTAGCAAGAGTCGCAAAGGGGGCAGCATCACATACGCTTGTTGATAAAGGGCAACATGTTGGTTAATTGCCACTTCCGCCCACTAGTACAAAGTTGCTTGGAAGAGGGTAAAGCGTGAGACTTGTCGGTAAGAGAAGAAAGGCTTTGGTTTCGTTCAGACCATAGCCCTCGTAAGACGGCGAAAAAACGAAAAGAACTAGGAAAACGGCCGAGGAATGGTAGCGGGAATGTTGAGTCGCACAGTGAGCAGTGGAATGGTGATGTTGAGCTTGTTTCTTGTCTTGCTTGAGGTGATTGACCAGCTTACAACGTGGCTCGAATTGACTTCAGATAGCCACAACGAGAGTGCTAATAAATAGTCACAGGCAGAGGAAAGTCAGGCCGCCGTGGGCGTGTGACAATGTACGTAGCACTGGATGGTTGGTGATGGGAGAGCGGGATTTCAACCATGTGGTGGGAGCTCCAAGCGGTGGGCCCCCACCAAAATTTGATCCGCCCTGCCCAGACATGCCACCCATGGTATCCCGCCCCAAACGGAAATCTACGTCACTGAAAACGTCAACGTAAAGCAGTTAACTCCAATAACGCATGTGGTGTACCACAGCAGAATCATGAAATGTCAAAGCACAGGATATTCGCCGTCTTAGATAGCTGCGGTCATGGCCTTTCCCCTGTCTTGTCGTTCATACTTTTAGAGTAAGAATCTGGCGGTTGGATGCTCTGCAAAGGCAACTCATCTGAACCAACCCCACCGCTTCTTCTTGTTGAATACCTAGAATCGTTCTGTACAACTCCCTGTAAGTAGTCGTATCTCAATTCAACAATCGTTCCCCATTCCTCTCTTGGTAAATTTTCGTCATAACTGCTGATACACCTAAATCGGAGTTGTGGCATTTAAGCAGGCTACATTTATCATCCTCACCACAAGCAAATCCCGTGCACTATCTCAACGCCGAGTTTCATGCCATGTCCTCAAATGCCTCTCCCTGTGCATGCCCCAAACTGAGGATTGCATTATTGTACAACACACTGGTCCATATCTTGCCCCCGAAGTACAAAGGGCTGGCCATGCAGCCATGCCGGTTGATTAGCAGTATATAATCGGCACCCTGAGCTACTGTCCAAGATCAGACAGAAAACGGGGATCGTCACGCTGCCATGCCGCAACTGTGTTGCACATAGACAAGCCACAGTCAGCCTCTTAACTCGACTTCCTTCCACGACGCATGACTCAGTTTCTCATTTATTGGCGTCCCTATTGCTTTGCGCGCTCGCGCTCATGGGCTGTGTTGTCGGCAAAGACATCTTGGAAGCCTCCGTCTGTCGGATTCTCGCCCACGCATATACGATACCACTGATGAATCCAATAATAATGGCCGATACACTGCCAAACGTGACTGGCGCATCAAAGAAAACGAGACCACTGATGGCAATAGGAAGCTTGTTGAGTGCACCAACAACCGAGTATGTCGTGGACGATGTGACGCGGATACACCATGCCGAACAGTATGAGATAAGAATGGCGCACAAGCCCGAGTAGATCATGCCAATGAAGAGGCTGTTACGAGTCTCGACCGGGAAGTTCTTTTGTACGTTGGCTGAGGACCAGTCTTCCGTCAGAAGGGTGCAGACGATGAGAACGGGAATTGTCAGAAGGTTGTTATAAAACATGGCTGCATCACTCTTTTGTCAGCAATCCGTTTCCAAGTTACGACACAGCGTTGATGGATACTCACTGTCCCAATCTTTGAAGTTCATCTTCTTAATGACCTTGCGCATGCCCAGTACATACGCCGCTGTACAGCATACGTTCATGCCCATCCAAGCATACCCTGCGTTCAGAGTCGAAACTGCGGCCGACGCCTCGGCTGTTTGGGAACCTCCCCCAAGCGCATGCGCCACGTCGGCCCATGCAGCCACGACCGAACTGAGAACCATCAAGCCGAAAGAGAGCAGAGAAAGGGGGCTAACGCTGCCGCCAAACCACAAAACTTCACCATAGGCGATAACAATAATGGTGAGGTTCTTGAAAATGGTGTAAACGGGCACAGAGAGAAATTGCAAGGCCTTGGTACCGGTATAAATCATGCCAACTAAGAGCAGTGCGATGGGAAACCCTGTGAGAAGATGTAAGCGTTGGGTAATTCTGGAAGTTGCGTGAGGGTTATGACCAACATTTCTTTGCCTTGTCGGTATCGAATGGCGCCAGGTTTGTAATTATTCCAAGATTTTTACAGACAATAATGGTAAGAATGCAGACGATAGACTGCGAAAACTCATGTTAGGAGAGGACATCGGACAGCGGACAGGATGTGAACGTAACGGAAACACACCTGGACAGCGAGGTACAAGAAGTTCAAGTTCCAGAACTGACCCGAGACGACGTACTTATTGACGACCGTCATACTGATGGAGGAGAAGCAGTATGCAAGAATGGCTATGCCAGGGCTATTGTCGATCTTGCTGATTGGCGAAGCAAGCGCAGGCCTCGACCGTGGGGGAGGTCGAGACAAGAAGCCATCCTTCTCACCAAATGACTCTGAGCTGTTAAGCTCGTAGTCCTCATTCTTTTTGTCCGACATGATGTTGATTGTCGGCACACAATCGCTGTCTGAATGGCGCCGGACCTCGACGGGGAAGCAGGCTGACTTTAGCGACGTTGGCTTCGAATCGGACTTATTCGGGAAAGAGGACGCGAATGCGCCAGATTCGATTGAAGGGGTTCAGTTGGTCTCTCGTCGAAGAAAGAGGGATGATGAATAGGCCAGTTCCGTCAATGTCTTCGACAGGTCGTTCCCCTTCGCACGCTTGATGACAACAGAGGTGGTAGAACCTGTGTGTGTTGGGAAAGGTGGAGGGTGAATGGAAAGAATTTGAAGTAAAGGGGTACAGAAACAGAGAGAGATGTATAGGTAGGTATGCTCACGAGCGCTGAACGGGAACGCAGGGGAAAACGCGTGCACCTATCAAGGGTCATGCCAAGTTGCCTTGGTGTCAGGTATTTTACAGGCCAGGTGGAGAAAATATGGTACGTAAGCTCTTCTGGATGGTCCAGCCATGGAAGGGATGCAATGCAAGGGGCTTATAGTGCTCAGTACGCGTTAACAGTGATAACTTGTATTAGTATACTCTGTATAGCCATTAGTATCAAGGCGGCGACGCGACAGCTTGAGCAATTGCATATCTGATGCATTTAGCATGTATGCATTTACGCAATAATCTCGGTCATCGGATCGAATGCAATCAATCGAGGGTCATAGAGTCCGCACACAGCGTGACCAACGTATCTTAGACCATGTATATGAGCGTTGCTTCAATCTACAATTCTCGTATCCCTTAACCAGACATATCTTGTTGCCCCGAGTCTGCCATGCTCTCGTCTTGATCCAGCTTACCATCCTTTACTTCGCTCTCGCCGCCCATTTCAGGCCCAACAGGGAAATTCAAATGCTTCCAGTCCTCCAATTCTTCTGTGACGGACCGTAACCTGTCGCGAATACTCTCGATAGCATAGCTTCCCAGGAGCAACCGCAGCGGAGGGTACGAACAGTGGGCCAGTTGCCAGACAAGCTCAGCACACTTGACAGCACTCGTCGGTTGCCGGTCACCGAGCCACTGAACCATTCTCTTGGCATGCAATGCTGGTGATGTTGCTTGTGCGTATGCCTCGCTCGCCGACTTAATAAGGAAGTGACCCCAGGTGGGCAGCGGGGTCGCTAGGGTGTCGGGCTCGTCCCGGCGTACAAAACCCGGCTCCACGAGGGTTGCCTTGACGTTGAACGAGTCCGTTTCGTAGAGCATGGCTTCTATCAGTCCTTCGACGGCGTATTTAGTGGCACAATACGGACCCAGGCCGGGGACACCTAGTGCCCCAGACGTCGAACTGAAGATGAGGTAGCGACCCCCGTTCTGCTGGCGGAAGTAAGGTAACGTGGCCTGGATGATATTTAGGGTCCCCATGAAATTCGTCTCGAACTGGTTCCGAATATCATGCTCGTCCTGGTCCTCACACGCACCTATGACGCCGTATCCAGAACAGTTAGCGACGACATCGATGCGCTGGAATCGCTCCAATGTCCGGTCGATCACGCGCGCGACTGAGTCCCTTGAGCGTACGTCACATAATAGCCCGAGGCAATTATCCTTGTCTTGATGCACCGCCATATTGTCCGGGCTCGTCTCGAAGACCCGCCCTACGGACGTAACAATATCCCCCTTGGATAAAGCGGACTTCACAAGAGACCTGCCCATATGGCCGGTCCCACCGAAAACCTGCAACGAGAAGTCAACGCGGGTGCCTCATAGCAGCTGAAAGGATTTTTTCCTCATCACTCACTACCCACACCAGCTGCTTTCTTTCACCATCGACTTGAGGCGGATCGCAACTAGACGGGAGCTGCAGCTTAACTTTGCTGGGCACTTCCGCTGCAGACTGAGCTGCGCTGTGCTCGCTGGATACATCCATGGGGCTGGGTAGTAATGCCTGGCTAGAAATTCAGAATGTCCGGCGAACCAGCCTCACGTGCGTGGTGCTCTGGGACAGCTTTCGCGCAACCGCAAAAGCAGTCGATTGAAGTACAGAAACTCGAGTGTACGTAAAGTGTCTGGGTGACCGGGTGGCTCCATATATTATATGTAACGATAAGACGAACAGGGACCGTCACCTCCGAGGAAATAAACGAGAAGCTGATAATCTTAAGCAGCCAAAGATTGTATGTAGTCGCTCATATTGTAGTAGGCGGCATCAAGCGCGAAGCTACCGGATCAACTAGCGCAAGAAAATAAATAAATTGATATCGTGACACATATGCTTGCGGTTATTGAACTGGTAACATGAACTGGCTTTGTGGATGCCGAAGTGGTATGTGATAACACGGGTTTCAAATGACCTGTGCTGTGAACCCCCATGTACCTTTCCATGTTTTGTCGCTAGTGCAGTATATACCCAGCAATTGACATAAAACGGGGTGTTACCCTTACCCGAACCATCCAAGTAGCTAGGACTCAACATCCGGGTAATAGCATATCACTGAAATTGGCTTTCTATCAAGGTCCATAGCGACGCGTGCCTTCGGGCTCAAGGAAATTCACTGCAGACTCTTGTCTAGGACGTGCTTAATAACGTTTGCATCATGGTCGACCCATAGTATTTTCGATATACCTGACTACACGCCATGATGTGAGTGCCAGAGCGGTTGAGCAATTTCATAACTTTCTTAAACGCGGCATTCATTTACTTGTTGAGGTACTTTTCGGGATACGCCCCAAAGCTATCTCCAATACGTGAGGCCGATCAAGAATGAGGGAGAAAATGGATAGTAACACGGATGTACAGCATTGAAGTCCCACAACTTGCCGTTCGGCACTTTCATTGGCTTTGACCAAGACATTCTATCTCCTGCAGCTAAGCTTCCCAGGCTTAACCGTAATTATGCAGAAAATTCGCCTTGGAGGTACTCCCGAACGTATTCCTTTCGGTGCGGGTTCACGTCCAAGTCAGTGGTTCTGTTTAGGGGAGTCCACTTAGGCTCGTCTTTGAAGAGCCTCATCGCTTTAATGTACTGTTTGCAGTCAGCGGAGCACTGTGGAAAAATACGACTTTCTCGGTGCTGCCTCACGTTGGATTCATCAGTGGTGAATCGATGGTAAATACCAGCGGGCAAGATAATCAGATCATCCTATCTATAGTTAGCCCGTCGGCGCCAAACTCTGACGCGCAACACCTGCCTTTTCAACACGGATGCGAACCCATGCGTCATTGACGCTCCTTACGTCAAAGTAACCATGCCCATCGCGCACAAAGCGAATTTCCTCGTCCTCGTGGAGGTGCTCGTGGAAGAACGACCTGACTTTCTCTTCGTAGATGTCGCCCATCTTCTCCGGTGAAACGATGATCTCGTCCCTGTTTCTGTACCCGCGTTTAGCTGCAAGTTGATCGACACCATCAACATCGGAGATTCGATGGTAAACGACACCGAGTTTCTTCAACTCGTCGATGGTGACTTCCTTGCCCGAGTCGTGAGCCAGGCGCTGGTCGCCCTGTTATTTCACGAAGAGTCAGTGAAAAACCTGTCATCATGGACTGAACGGGCCGGTCGAGCGCGTTTCCTCTTGCTACTTACATCGAGGTTATCATACCAATATGCCTTCATATCGAGCTGTGGCTGTCTTTTCGCAAAAGTTTGAGGGGTATATGGCTGGAAGAGCTTGACTTGTCAGTTGTTGCAGCGCCCTCCCCCCCCCCAAAGAAAAGAAAAACTGGGTCAACCGACCAGCTAAACACTGTCACGGGGTCTGAACTTGTTGGGTAAACGGCGTACCGGTAATTATGTCGCTCTTGCCCTGACGCGCAATTGACTGGAATATCAAAAGTGTGATCGAGGGGCAGCTGATAGCTTTTTGAAATGACGCAACTGGCTGTACATGTGGGGTCATCAGAATATATGCCAAACGGGCACCATACCTCGGCTGTTGCATGTCGTCCAATCTTCAGCGGCTTCCTCGTCAGCACGTGGGGCCACGCTTAGCCGCGCCGGCTCCGGTTTGCACCTGTCGATCCCGGTCATGCTGAGCGTCAGAGACCCGAGAGCGATATGACCCGCTGACATAGCGAGCCCCTGTGTTGGAATCAGAAAGGCTTGCAGTAGCGTTAATAGACTTTGAATCTTTTCATCTCTTGATCGACTAACATTTAGCAAGGGCCACGCACATATTTCTACATAGACGGTCGAGCGCGCGTATAGTAGATTGGGCTTAGCAACAATCCATCAGGATTGTCAAGTGCGGCACACTCCCAGCCCATTTTAACTACGTTTAAGGCACAACTGGGCCAGACGATCTGACAACAACGATGATATTGATGCAAATGAAAGAGCCGCAGAATCGCGACACTGTTAACTAAACGCCGAAACCATGCCAATGTTGATTTCTCCACCGGTTTTCGTGAATGCATATACCTCAGAAGGATCGAATGGTAAGGCTCTCTCATCGGACATCGGCAGCGATTTCTGGGCCACCAGCGACAACAATCTCGTTGTTAATCCCATCTGCAGTTTCCTCCGTCGGTCGTCGCTCGAAAAGCCGTCTCCACCAAGTTGGGGGATCGAATGGGCGTGAGCCATTGTGCAAGGGCGGATACACATCGGAGAAGAAGTACCAGATGTGCCCGATGACAACACCCATAATCTCATCCTTGGGAATAGAGCCATGCAGAATAAGGCTGAAAGCCATGAGAACCCAGGGAAGGTAAGGAGCGGTGAAGACTAGCAGGCCTAGAAAGCTCAGTCTCGTGTCGGGATTGCGTCGCGACCAGATGTAGACAAGAGTAGACGACAGAGGATGGCCAAGAAAGGGCATCGACACCAACGGCGAGAGAAGTAGAAGGCTCGTCATAGAGTAGACAAGCAGCCACGAAAAGTGGGCTGGGGAGCGGCCGGAGGATTCTTCGAGGAGGCGGGCATAGCGTTGAAGAAAGTATACGTGGAACAAGAGATCGAGCGAAAAAGGGCCGAAGTACAGAAAGGTGGTCAGAAGACGCCAGTACTGCAGTACATATCAAGAATTGTTAGCCTCAGTCCTGTTTTCGCAGGGAGGTGACTGTAAAATGGCTGTTGTATGGTAGAAGAGGGGAAGCGCGGGGGGGGTTCGGGAGTGTGGAGTAAAGGACGAACTTGTGACTTTGCAAAGACAGCACGAAAGCTGTAAAATAGCTGGAAGGGAGTGACCATTTGACACTGGACGAGTGCGCTGGTGAGGACAGTAGCTGTCGTCCACCATCGAGTGCATATGGGCATTTCCCAAAACCACGTCTCAAGGGGGAATCGGCCCCCATCACCCATCATCTGATCCATGCTGTGCGACGGGTTGGACTGAGTGATGTTCAGAGATAAAAGGCAGGAGGCGAGGCAATTGCGCTCATCGCCCAGCGATCGTGAAACGGAGAAGCAGTATAGATCCGCGGTCTACAGAAAAGGTATTGCTATGCAAGAACGGATATCGCGAGATGCGGGAACAAAGGTCGTCCGTGACGTCGGCTTCTGGACAGGGTAGCTCGAAAGACAGCCGACAGATTACGGCGCCAACGAATGGGGGTCGGAAGGTGACGAGAATACGTAAGCGGGCTGTTGGGGCTAGATCTCAGTTGGAACTCCCAAAAGACAGGCGAGAACAGACCGATGGGAAAGGAGTTGTCTGATGAGCCAGTGTGAGGTATGTATGGTGAAAAGTGGCCTTTGGTCAAGTCGTGTATGCTCGAAAGTGGCATCTGCAGATGACGGTTGGGACCCTCGTCACCACTAATCGATAAGGTACCGGGCCAAGTCGGTACCTACAGTAGGTAGGTACCTAATTAGGTTAGGTAGGCTAGGTTCCTAGGTACCAAGGTACTTCAAAGACAGTTGGCGACCGATGACTGTGCAAGAGAGACTGACTTCGCCGGGTGGTGGGCGCACATCCGCCGCATTTCATCAGCCACACGGTGCTTATGATAGCTCTCTCCCTGATCAGACACTGTTTGCTAATTTATTGTCAGCTCGCGCGCGTACAACACGCGAGAAAACGCGCCCGTCACGCATTGTCCCTGTCGCAAACCAAGAAAATCGCGGGGCTGGCAAATCGTCAATTCGGTTCCGATACACCACCCCCTTCACACCCGCGCATGCAGCTTGTCACTGCACTCATCTCACCACTACTGTGGCCAACTAACATTCAAGTCGGCATTTGAGCATACGGCATAATCGCAAAGACGAGGCTCAATCGAACCATCTTTATTCTGTCTCTACCGTCATCGTCTTCCACGTTTTCGCCTACTTCTACCGCATTACATTGGCGCAGCATAGCATTTCCGCTCCTTCGCCGCCCTAAAGCCGGCGCAAGCCTCTTTCATCGCGACTACTGGCCACGACGTCGAGAAGCTCTCTGTTTTTTGTTCTTTTTTTTTCTTCTCTTTCTCTCCCTCTTTTGCTCCATGCCTCCCAAGAAGAGACAGTCAGACGCTCCGCGTCGGAAATCTCGTCAGAGCGACGTCCAACGCAAGACTTCTAGTGCCCTCCACTCCAAATCGCCAAGGCATGACTCTGACTACTTTATAGCTGGCGACCCTATCCCCAACCGAGGAAGGCGACGTTACAAGCCCGGTACAGTTGCTCTCAGGGAGATCCGAAAGTATCAAAGTGGCACTCAGCTTCTGCTGCGCCAGCTTCCATTCTCTCGCCTTGTATGTGTTACCCGTAATACCTCTTCTTATAAACCAATTAGCTAACCACGATCTTGTTATAGGTACGCGAGATCGCCGAATCGGTGAGACCCCGAGGCGAAGCGATGCGATGGCAATCACAAGCGATACAAGCACTACAAGAAGCTGCGGAGGCTTTCTTGGTACACCTCTTCGAAGACACCAACCTTTGCGCTATCCACGCCAAGAGAGTAACCATAATGCAAAAAGATATTCAGCTCGCAAGGCGCATTCGGGGCGTCTGGGGTGGCCTAGGTTAAGGCTACTAGATATACCATAACAATCCGACAAAACAATTTGCGTGATTTCCAAGATCTTTTCTTGTATTATTATACGAATACCCCGATCATTTGCGGCAGTGGTTCAGGAGTCTGCGAATTGTTGTTCTTACTGTCCTCCCCTACTTTTTTTCTGCTCAATTTCAACTGGGAGAGGCGTTCATGGTACGGCTAGATATTTACAAGAATTACGTATAAGAAAAATGGAGTATGCTAGATGACTGGATACGTAGACGAGTGCGTATTGTTACCCTGTTAAGATGGGCAGTTTCCTTTCAGGGCGCCAATCGAGTGCCACGACATGGCATAGTGCTGAATCACTAATTTATGGCTCACTTGGGATAGTGTACATCGTAATAGGGCAGTAGGTCTTAGCAGCTCTGTACCTGCACCTTGGGTCCGATGTGTCCGCAGTCTACCTAGCTGGGCTCGATTGTGAGAATGAGTAGCCATGTCCCTTACGTCAGAGGTGCACATGCCTAGGTGGGTACCTTGTACATACCTCCCGAAGTCTAGCCTTACCTCAATTAGCGGCCCGGCTAATACCTATCCAACCTCACAAGATATATCGGTGACGTTCTGCACAACGCATCCTTTGGATGTGGACCAACCTCGAATTAATACGTCTTCTATGTGCACAGTCGGTGCTCTCTGCTTGTACACAGAAGCAGCGATTCCACAGCTCAGGCGTCAAACCACCCAATCGACTCTCTTAGGACAATTACATCGCATCAACTCCTAGAGACCATGAGCGGCTTCCTCTCTGCTGGATTGGCTGGTCGGCGTCTAGCCTGGCCCGTCGGAAGCAGCATCTGTGTCGCTTACTTACTGCATTGTCGACAGACCCCCAACTATCTCAATTCTCATCTCACCTCGTCTGTGTCACCATCATTTCGCGTCCAGAGTCGCTCCTTTGGTGGTTTGAGCCCTGATGCTATGAGGCAGCTCTCAAGCGGCGCCTTGTCGGGTATGTTGACCATCCCATAATTGCTTAGCCGACATAAGACGCTTTGCTGACAGAGATAAAGGATTTAGCATTGGCCTACTAGTTGGCTTTTTGTCACACACGCTGGTCCTGCTCGCCGGGATGGCCATGTTTACATTTTATGTATTTACTACTTCCTTCAAAGCCAATCTCGTTGATAAGTCACGTCAAGTACTGACCTCTTGAATCTCAGCTTGCACACCGATATGGTCTGGATTTGCCGCGTCTTTTGGGAATCAAGGAACGGTTGAATAAGGCCTTTCTGACAAGACCATTCCACAATGGTGTATTCCGACTATCTTTTGCTGTCACCTTCACTCTTGCCGCCTTCGTCCGGTTCTGAGCTTATTCTCCTACAAAGGCTGCGTTTCCCGGGCCAGCCACGTCAGGGTCAGAGGATCATCCTGAAAGTATTCTTTGGTCTTCTGGAAAATATCTGCGTTGTGGGCGTTGAGCCATGCCTTCTCTTCAGCCGTCAATAGGCTGGGTTCGATTAGGTTTTGGCAGTAGGGGACCATAGTGACATGCTCGAATCCTAGGTAGGGCTTGTCACCAAAGGAATGCTTTGTCTTGACTTCAGTCACCATGGCCACATTCTCGATCCGAATGCCGTATGATCCATCCTCATAGAAGCCAGGCTCGATCGAGAGAATGTTGCCTGGTGCCAGGGCAACCTCGGCGAATTGGACGCGGGTACCGATGCCAATAGGGCCTTCGTGTACGTTGAGGTACGAACCGACACCGTGACCTGTTCCATGACGGTAGTCCAGACCTTCTTTCTGCAAAGCAAGCCATGTCAGCCATTTGAGTGATTCAACTTTAGGCGTCGCCACTTACCCATAGGTGTTGACGAGCCAAACAGTCGATTGCGAAGCCTGTCGTGCCCTTTGGGAAGATGGCCGTATCCAATGCGATGTTGCCCTTGAGAACTAGAGTGTAGGCAAGCTTCTCGGCCTCAGTCGGCTGTCCGAAATGGAGTGTTCTCGTGGTGTCGGTAGTTCCATCAAGATACTGTGCTCCAGAGTCACACAAATAGATGGCGGTAGGGTCAATAATCGAGCATGCGCCGCGCTCGGGCTTGTAATGAATCACAGCAGCACTTGAGAGAGGTCAGTAACCGTTGCTTTCGTGCAAGTATCCAGGAGATGAAGGAAATGGGGGAGTTAGGCCATGAAAAGTCCACTTACTTTGCACCAGTCGAAGAGATGGTATCAAAGGACAGCCCCACGTAGTACTTTTGTTTCGACCGAAGCTGCTCCAACTTGTCGGCCGCCTGGACTTCGTCCAGCTGTACCTTCTTCGCGATCAACTGATCTTCCAACCAGGCAAAATACTCGATCAAGGCAGCACCATCTCGAATATGACAAGCTCTCATGCCGGCCATTTCGTTCTTGTTCTTAACAGCCTTAAAGTCTCCAATGGGGCTGCGAACCTCGTCAACCTGGCCATCTCCGCCAAGGGAGCGCTTCAAGGCCCATGAAGCCTTGGTTGAGATCATGAATCTCTTGGAAGACACCCCAGAAGTCGCCTGGTTCGATATGTCAGAAGAACGCAGAGCGTCGATGGAGTCAAATATGACCTCGTAAGGCTTCACGGCGACGTCGTTGGCTGCAAGGTAGGCGCGTGTTTCCTCGCCTAATTTCGAGGCGTCCACGTATAAGGTTGCTGAGTCAGATGTAATGATTGCATACGAAAAGAAAACGGGGTTGTAAGGGATATCATCACCGCGGAGGTTGAAAAGCCAGGCAATCTCGTCCAGCATGGAGACAACAAAGGCCTGTGAGTTCTTCTTGTCCAACTCTTGTCTCAGCTCCTTAAGCTTGGTCTTGACATCTTTTCCGCTGAATTCCTCCGGCAACACTTTGACGGGGTTCTTGGGACGAGCCGGGCGGGCTTCGGCCCACACAAGGTCTACCAAGTTCTCGTCTAGAGGCACCAGATCAGACCCTCCAGATCGTTTTATCTTCTCCGTGAGCTTCTTTGCAATTGAGCCCGTGATGAGCTCGGGGTCAACGCCAACAACCTTGCCACCGGCAGATTGCTCGGCAGACCACTCTTGCCAGGTCGGCACGTCTTGTAAACCCTGTTTCAGTAATAGCCAGTTCTGGTCGAGCTGCTTGGAGGCCTGATTGAAGTATCTGCCGTCAGTGGCCAGGGCTGCCTTATCCAAAGTGACAACAGCGCATCCAGCAGATCCACTGAAGCCAGAAATAAACTCGCGACGGGCATCGCAGCCAGCAATGTATTCGGAGGCGTGGGAGTCTTCGGAAGGGATGACTGTTTAAGAGAGTGCCGAAAATCAGTACCTGTGCCGCACCCCTGCACCTCAGATTGAATGTGGCGGTGCGTTCATACCGTAGACGTCAACTTTGCGCTCCTTCATTAACTCCCTGAGCCTGGAAAGGCGGCCAGTTGTATCGGTTCGCTCCATATCCAGGGCTGGGGTTTGGTGCACTGCTCGACGGCCTAAGCCAATGTGTGACAAAATCCGAAATCCAACGAATGGTAGAACTGATGAAAACGGGGCTTTTGTCGCTGGATATGGGGAACCGGGCCGGCAGGCGATGCTGAAGGCAGGACGAAGACTGCTCCAGAGCATGAGAGAGGTGAGGGAGATGGCGGCGAAGGGTAATATGAGTGCGATCACTTTGCAATGGGAAGGCCGACTAAATACCACGGGTTGCATATGGCTGGCGGGGGAGTGACTTGGCGGGCAGTCGTGTGGGTGGGCGACTGCTGGTGGGGTAGCTCCCGCAATTGTGCTGGTAGCTACCCTGCAGAGGTATTGCACACTACCTACCTACCTAGGTACCGTATCCTCTCGGCAAATTCGGTTTCCACTTCCCCACTAGACTAACGGAAGGAGGTTAGTAGGTAGACACACGCTAGGCTTAAAATAGAAGGCGGTCTGCCAATTAATCCGCCACTTGCCAGCCAGCCAGCCTATCTATAGTTAACTTCTATCTACGGTTAACTTCGCTAATCCATCTAACTAACTAACTAACCTACTACGATAGGCGATATTAATCTAAATACACTACTGTTACGTAAGAAAATAGGTAAAAAAGCTTTCCCTATCGTTAAGCAATAATATATACTAAAAAAACCTATCTAACGAGTTGAAAGGTCGTATGGGCCAAAAAAGAAGGCTGAAGTACTGCTATTTCTCGAGCACCAACGGTACCCATCGGATCCATCGCATAACCCCTGACTTTGCCACTCCAGATCCCTGTTTCTGCCGTCACACTATACCTCCTTCGGCCGCTAAGGGTAAAGTGGAAAACGAATTTGCCGAGAGGATACGGTAGGTAGCTAAGATAGAGAGCTACCTAATCTCGCCTCGGCTCACTCTAAAGTACGGTACATACGTGGCCAACGTAATGTTAATCATTCAGTGGGTGCTTTTGCTTGACGGAGTATATTGACAGCGAATTAGAAGATTTCTTCAACAAGAGAATCTCACAAATGAAAACCTCTTCTTTCAAAGATGATAAAGTGTAAGAATATCAATATTCCTGACTTTCCCACAAAGATTAGTATGGCAGTTAGACATATTTGCACCTGCTCGACCTAACATACCTAGGTATCTACTGCAAATCAAGACAAACAAGCGCTCCTTCCCAATTAGATTCAGTATCTGCCCCACCACACTCGCCGTTATGGCGTCTTGACGCCCTGTAGTGTATACATACCTGTTACCTAGGTGGTAGGTACATACGGTAGGGTAGGTAGGCAGAACGTTGCCCCTCTTCCTTCGCGAAATCTCCGCTCGCCTCCATGCATCGTCAGTCAAGCTATGCCTGAACCCATGCTCTTGATCCTTTTGTTGCATAACTGCATTTTCACCTATGGTCCTCCCGTCACTCAGCATTTTCAACAAACGACGAGTTTTGAGTCTCCAAGAAACCGTCAAGCACGACAAAGTGGCAATTAATGCTCCTTGTTCTCATTCTATTTCCCAACAGTCCAGGCTTCTCTTCTTGGACTTTGTTCTCTGACCTCTGCGTACCTTTTTCCTCCATATCGCATCTTCCTGACTTAGGGTCACCATCTACACCCACGCTCGCTTGAGCCTGCCAGGAACTCTCACGATAGCGTACCTTTGCCCGCCGAATTTCATTTTCCAGAGGCTTATAATGCCGGCAGCCTTGAAAGGCTGAGGACGAGCACATATCTACTACAATGGATTACCCACTGCCATCGACCATCCAAGAGGCTGAGGCTGTAGGTCACTCAGCTCATCTACGGCTCTTATCGACACTCTGGCTGACAGTGTATAGATGGTCTTGGCCCTTTATCAGCCGGCACCCCCTGAGACTATCGCCAAAATTCAAGACACCCTACATCGCATGCAAAGAGCCCCATCCGGCTGGTGGATTGCTCGAGATCTCCTGGGCCATGCAGATGACAAGGTTAAGTTCTTTGGTGCCCTCACATTGATCGTCAAGTTGAACACCGAGAGGTGCGGTTTTCCTGTCATATTTTCGCCTTCCATAGGCTGACGTCGAACACAGCTCATCTCTGTCAAGCGACGATGCTTCAGAACTTCGACAGAACCTGGTCGGCTGGTTTGTCAAATCGCTGGACGATGGCTCTGGGGCCATGGTCATCAGAAAACTATCCTCAGCTTTGGTCACCTTTTTTCTGTTCTTCCCTGCTCAGTGGGAGTTCTGTATCCGCCATCTTTGCTGTTCTCTGTCAGAGGGTACTGCTTTACCTCAGGAAAGGATCGACGGATCCATTAACATGTCTCATATTCTAGAAACACTTCATTCTCGGAAGCTACAAGCCGCTCTGTGGTTTGCAGGGTCACTGGTAGACGAAGCAGCCAAGATAGAAATGAACTCAGCAAGGCAGTATGTGTGCTTGAAACATGCGATACTCTTTCCACTTTTCATTCCAACTGACAGGCTTTAGCGTGGGCTTGTACGAGACCCTTACCCGCAACGTTCCAGACGCTTTGGCATTGATGTCTCATTGCTTTTCGCGTCAAGGGTCTGCAGATTCAACAAGCTATGGAACCCAGAAAGACTCTATAACTTGCTTGCAGGTAAGCACCCAGGAACAATTATATATTTCACCAAGGCGCATTTATTCACTCGACCCAGTCGTGGATATGGTTTTCTCAGAGGATATCGTCCCACAGTGACGAGCTCATTGGTTCTCTCCGTGCATTAATCCGACCTACCATCGCATCGTTGGCCGAGAACGAACTATACGAACCAGCCGTGGAGTTGCTTTCAGACATCTTGTCCAATTACTCCGGGTTTCTGACAGAAGACCACTACGAGTCTCTCTTTTCTCTCTTCGAGACCCAGTGGTCTCGCGAGCGCTATCAACGCCTTGTCGAGGGGGATTTTGACTTCGACTCTGTGCAGTTCGGGCAGCTCATGATTGCTCTTGGTGATTCAAAGGTCGAGGCTCTCATTCACGGTGTTGATGACCGCTCCTCACGCTTTCTCGCACATTTGCGCGGTCTGCTCTCTGCTCAAGGATATCCTGTGAGCGATGACAAGATATTTGTCCCTGCTCTCGAATTTTGGTCTACCTATGTGGAGACTTTGACGGACAGCATCTATTCAGATGAGGAAGAGTCCAAGCCCTGGGTATCGACGGCTACGTCTCACGTTTTGGAGGCTATATCGACAGTCTGGCAACGGATCGCTTACCCACCTGCCAGTGTTATTGCTAGCTGGGACTCAGCCGAGCGAGCAGGATTTGGTGATGCGAGAAAGGATGTCGCTGACCTTCTCCAAGCGGCATTTACAGTGATGGGGCCATCATTAACTTCGACATTCGGGGATCTGACTCTTCATTCGGTGTCATCCAGTTCGTGGTCAAATCTTGAAGCTGCGGCCTTCTGCTTGGGATCTCTGGCCGATTGTGTGGTGGGCGATTCGAGGTGCGACAAGACGCTCAAGGCTCTTTTCTCTTCGCCTCTGTTCAATCTGTTACAGACATCGAGTGACTCAATACCCGGCCGCACGCGTCAGACCTGCATATCTTTGATTGAAAGATATGCAGACTTCTTTGAGCGTGAGACGCAAAGCCTTCCAGCCGCGCTTAACTTACTCTTTTCTGTCCTAGCCGACCCTCTATTGGCTGGGCCTGCGGCAAGATCGATTCAACGGCTTTGCTTTTCATCTCGGACTTTTTTGGCATCCGAGGTAAGTGCATTCCTGAGTCAGTATCAGACCATTGCCACGCAGAGCCAGCTAGATTGCCTATCCTGTGAGAGAATCATGGGGGCTATTGCCGCTGTCATACAGGCTGTAGGGGACGAGAACTCGAAATTTGAGCACCTTGAGGCTCTACTTTCCTTTGTTCAGCATGATGCTCGCAAGTCTATACAGTTCCTGTCTTTGCCCAGGCTCCCGCGCGATGCAACAGCAGATTCTCCGGATATTCACCGTTGCTCAACGTTAACCGAGCCGTCTGAGCTCCCTCTTCACATGGCCTTGAAGGCGTTGAGATGTTTAATTAGCATCGGCAAAGGCCTGCAGGTACCGGGTGATGGACCACACGACCTGGAGAAAGAAAAAGACTTCTCGTCGATCAGCTATGATTCAAGGCTTGACCAGTTACAATCAGGGATCCTATCTCTCATTGCCCAATTGCAGAGCTCATTTCTACAGAGCGGCGAAGTGGCTGAAAGTATTTGCAACATCTTCCGGACAGGATTTTCCGAACATGAGGCTGGCCCGTTTGTTTTTCCTCCCCGGCTTGTCTGTGACTATCTCGTCCAACAGACGTGTCAAACACCTCGAATCGGCTTGTTCGTGAGCACAGCTTGCTCACTCCTCAGCTCTCTGAGAAACATAAGACAAGGCGAAGTGGACGAAATTAGGGCTAAGCTCCTGGGATGGGTTATAGGTTTACTTCAGCAACTGCCAGGTAAGGAGATCCTTGTTGTACCTAGATGCACTCCTAACTGGCCTGGCTGCACAGAACCAGACAACGATACGGAACTGGCACAGAACGGCATCGAATTCACAAATCGTTTAACGTCACGGGAGCCCGCTGTCCTCTTTCATCCAGATTGCCTTCCGCTCGCCGAGTTCTTCTTTATGTACGCATTGCGGGTATTGGATGGGCGCGAACCACTTCCGAAAGCGGCAGCATCTGATTTCTGGGTCTGTTCCGCGATCTGGTGCAGTATCCTTAATAACTTGCTAACAGAATGCGCAGGCAACGTTCATGACGCTGAAGCCCACGGATGAAGGGATGCGAGAAACGATAGATCATGCCCTTACTCAACTTGGCCCATTACTTGCTCGCTCGATCGTCCACAATATTGGCGGTAATGCCTCAAGGAGCGAGTTAGATAGGCTGAGCGAACCTCTGAAGAAGATGGTTAACCACCATGCCAAAGCTCGTATATGGCTCGAGCAAGCTCTGAATGATTCATCATTCCCCGGCCAACAACTTTCTGGTGACGAGAAGGCTCTTTTTCTCAGGAAGATTATCAAGTGAGTCGAGCCAGCCACATACAAAGCGAGGATTACCAATGCTGATTCTCACATGCAGCCTCAGGGGTTCAAGAGGCACAAACCAAGTCGTACGAGAGTTCTGGCTTGCTGCACGAGGGTCTAAGTTTGCTTATGTTTCCTAAGGCCGGTGCGAATGGTCTAAGGAAAAATGTACTTGAGTTTGCAGAAGGGTCTGAAGTTCGATGTATCGCACAATGCAATGGAAGTTCCATGATGGACCATCATCGGTTACTCACAGGCGACGTTGATTTGGGCTCTACTGGCATGAGATACTTTTCTACACTATCTTACATGGTCTGCCACCGCTATTACATGTTAGGAAAGGGCTGTGTTGACATGCATCTTTTTTCATTACAAACACACACACACACACACACAACCCCCGCAGGGATTGCCTTTTACAACCCAGTGGCTTCTCGTATAACGGTCATAGTTTCCTCTGCGCTGCGACGGGCCCTGTCTGCCCCTTGTGCCTCGACGTCGTCAAGATATTTCCCGTCGTCAGCCGACAAAAAGTGGAAGTAGCGCGCACGAATTCCATCAAGCCCTTGCACGACAGCTGCAGAAACGATCTGCTTAAGGTCTTTAAGAGACGCCCGTGAGAGGGTTTCGGCAAGTTGGTATGGCGTTCTTCCCTGGGTATCAAAGATAGATAGAATTTCCACCAAATTCGATACCCCTGGCCTGTTGTCCGGATCATAAGAAACATGGTTAGAAGAGTCTGTCCGCGCACTCATGATTTTGCTATGGATCTCCTCGGGCGTGTCAGTTATGAGGATGCGTGACCTTGGGTCATTGGCTGATTTGGACATCTTCTGATTGGGTTGCTGAAGTGACATAACCCGTCGCGCAGTGGCTGTGTGGGGTCAGGTAATCGAATCCTGGCAACAGAATATGATAGTATTGACTAACCTGTGATGGTCTTTGGTAGCACGAGGTGCGGACCGAAGTTATGATTGAAGTTGGTTACACATTCGCGAGCGAACTCAAGGTGCTGCCTCTGGTCGTCACCCACAGGAACGTGTGTAGCACTTAGAAGAGGGTCAGCAGGTCGAGTCACCAATGTCTACCATTATGCCCGAATATAAACACAGGGGGAATATTGATAGTTGGGTAAGGGTAACGAACCGGTGAACGAGTATATCTGCAGCCTGTAGAACCGGATACGAAAATAGGCCAAGCTTCAATGAAGCCTTGGCACTTTCATCGAGAATAGTGGCGTCAGAAGAGAGTGACAGCTTGCTCTGCAGAGATTGTGGTTTTGGTTAGCAAGGGAACAGGTGAGCAGGTACCATGTGACTCAACTAACCTTCCACTGCGTCATACGGGACAAGTAACCCATAGAGGCTGTACAGCTCAGGATCCACATGAGTTCTGAATGTGACGGAACCTGCAGTCGAGTTGTAAGCATGGAGCTATTCAACGATCAAGCTAAGTGATGAAATAACAATCAAGCGCCTTCCAATCGTATGCCCGAAGTTTCTTGTTTGAAGAGTGAACTGAAAAAAGAAGTATCGCCTATTGAAAGATCAGGGTTGTATCTTACAGAAGATTGGTAAAATAATGTCGAGCGATCGGGATTGATACCAGTGGCCAATAAAGCAGCCAGTGTCTCTCTCTTCCACCGCCTCAGTTGCTTCGCTTGTTGAGGTACGGTAATCGCATGGAGGTCAACGACAGAATAGATAAGCTTGCAATGGTCAGCCGGCTCGCTTTGAAGCTGTACCCATTGCCTGATAGCGCCAGCATAGTTGCCCAAATGCGGCGTTCCTGTAGGTTGGATACCCGAGAAAATGACTTTTTGCTTTTCAGTTGATGCGGCACGCCGACCATCCAAGGCCCGGAGTTGACGAGCTACCGGCCTCGTGTGCCGCCACATGGTGAAATACACTCGCTTTGGTACTTGCAGACCAGTATCGCCTAGGCCAAAGATCTGACGGGATGGTGAGCCGACGCCTCCAGCAAGGCTCTACCAGTGTGCTCGCCTTCAGTGGCCGGGGGCGGATCTGATCCTAATTGCCAAAAGTTCGTATTAGAGATATACCGACAACTCTGGCAACTGCATGAAGTTCGAAAGATGCTCGCTGCATCTGCATGAATCGATGTCGTTGACGACGCAAATAGGTCGACTTTGTCAACGGCCAAATTTGTTAGTTAGTGCACAATTGACTTACTGCAGCGTATTGCTATAGCGGGGCTCGGGAAACATCCCCTGTCTCACAGACCGCAGCCCAAAGGGTCTCCCAGTCAGATCAAACTGGAGCTGAAATCGGGAACAGTGGTACAGATAGATATCTGCATTGCTTCTGCATTGCTTCTAGACCACCCTTACACCCGGTTCACCATCTTTCCTTGCTAAGATTTACATAGGGCACATGAAGCCCCTTCTAGATATGTAATACAAGTTGACTGAGTACCGATCTCATGTCGTTTTCTACCGCTTCATCTCCCTTTCGATAGGTCGGCAATCACTCTCAAGCCCTTCAAACTGTTTAGGAAGAATCTGTCTCTGCCGCTGTCGCTGCCTTCCTCTTTAGGGCCTCCTCCCGTTTCCACCGTCCCTCAACGAACCGCCGCTCGCCTTCGGCTTGTTTGCCGCTGTCAGTGTCGAACCTCACCTTGGCTAAAAATTCTTCAACCTTCTCAACTGTATTCAGGTCCCGGTTTTGACCAAGGTGGCTCCATTTGGTTTCGATGGCTTTGGCCGTACCTAGGTCGGTGGTGTCCATTGTCTTGCCGACGCCTAGAAGATGCAATGTCAGCACCTGGCTGCAGATCAGATGCCAAGCTATGCGCGAATCAAAATGACACATACCAAGCTTGTCAAAATCCCACACATTGGCCTTCATGCCGATGCCATAGTACGCGTGTTTCTGCAAAAATGCGAGCCACAGCTGTACCGTCTCCGGGTTGCCGTCACGGATCTGGACGAGGCGACGCAGAGTGACACGCTCAAAGTTCTCCTGTGACTTCTTGAAGATAAAACTACTCCGGGGGACTGTCCATCGCTCGGTGATTCGGGGGAGCGGAACGGGACCGAAGGCTGGGAGCTTCAAGTAGTAAGCTGCCCGGAGGGCAAAGTCGGCGAAGAACTCAAGGTTCCTCAAGCTGTATGAGCGTAGCTGAAGATCGCACGACGGAATACCGTACTCTGCCTCACGTCGGAGTGGCTGGAGGTAGAGGGCTTGAACACTTCGAGGGTACCGCGGACCGCTTTCCTTAGTTTTGGCAAGGACGTCGCCTCTAAAAGATAATGATGATTAGCAAAACATACAACTCGCAGGATTTCTACAAAACTCGGATCTGGTCCTTACACGGCTTCATGCTTATCCAGGGTGGTGGGCTTCGCCTCTGTGGAGAGGCAACGGATCCATGGCTGTCTCTGGGCAATGACCTGCAAGGAACAGGTTGAACGGTTAGCTTGCAAACACATTCGTCTTGCCCACACCTTTCTTTGGGGGGGAAAGACGTGAACGCACCTGTGGCACTGGCCGCACAAGGCAGCCGGACGTCGGTCGTAGTAGTGATGTTACGCGCATCGTCTTCGAATCCGTGACAGGGCGCCGTTGCCGTTGAAATAATACATCAATCAGAGTGCACGTAGGTCGAGAACCGCACCTAAGTCCGTAAAATCTGAAGGTCTCCACAAATAATTAAATTAAAGGAAATGCTAGGATTGATGTATATATGTATTTATTGCATTCGTGAAGTTACCTAACTCGTTTCTGCTGTATACAGGCAAGAAACCCCATCATTCTGCATAACGTCCGTTTGTTCGATTTCCCAACTTTTGCTTTTCTCGTCCCAACTATGTAGAGAAAAATAGTGGACCGGAAGACTGATTGATCTCACCCGGTTCTCTCACCAACAGGTAGGCGCAATATTATGATTAGCAGCGGGTCCAACTAGGAAAAATCACATGAATGAAAGCACGCGGTAGTGCAACCATGGGTGCATCGGAGATTAGGGTAATGTCTAGTCATTCTGCCTAGTGACGGTTGCGCCGGCGTCTCTCTATCAACTTTTTGTAGTGCGCCTTCCTGCCGCTCGCCTTCTTCACTTGAATGTCCTCGTACTTGGTTCTGAACTTGCCCGACGCCTTTTCGGCACTCAAGAGTTCATCTACCAACGTCTGTTTTCGTTCCTTTCGCGTCAAGCGAGCACTGTGAAATTCGGTAGGACCCTCAACAAGACGTCCAACATGAGCGTACCGCGGTATCCTGGCCTTGAGCGACTCCTTCTTGTAGTGCCTCTTGGGATCAATGGCAGTTCCTCTCATATGAAGAATCTGCAGATCTCGCTTCAGGACGGGATCGTTAGGATCCGTCTTAGGGATCCCAAACCAGCCAGGGCCAGCATCACTACCTGTCTATACCTCGTTGTTAGCAAGTATTTCCGGCCACAGTATGGTTTGAACAGAGCCTAAGACGTGTGAGGAGTTTTCAATCAGAGTAACTATGAAAATAAAAAATCATTTTGGCGTGGTGCAGCAACCCAAGACGGGCGCTGTCATCACATCAAGGAGATTAAGCATGGGTTTGCTTCTCATCAGGAGACGGGGATATAAGAAGAAAAAAAAAAATAGAGAATGAGCGCAAGCATACCTTTTCCTCCGCTGGCCTAGGGTCGCGAAGCGAAATGCTTCTTGAGTCTTGTGCTTTAGGCTGTGCCTTTGATTCAATAGTCGGATCAACAGGCAAGGCCGCGACGGCGATCAAGCTGCAATCCTTCGGCCGTGACGACTGCTTAGTCGCTAGGCGGCTTGCCGCTTCTTTCAAGAGTTCATCGAGATATTCATCGCACAGCTCTGGCATAGCGGTGAAGTACGACTGAACCGTAGAAATTGAAGGGAAACTCGAGGTCGAGTAGAGGCGGCCAAAGGCGGAAACTAGGGGAACGGACGCGGTTGGAATTTTTTTTTTTTCCTTCTCTTTAAGCTGCGGGTGGGCGGGGCGACTTGGAATCGGGATGGGGACGAGTGAGGACGCTGCCAAAAGGAAAAATGCCAGCAAAATTGTATTAGGTAAGGCACTTTGTTAAGCAAGAGGGTAGCCTCAGGCTTTATACTGTGGCTCAGTTGGGTCTGCTCTGTGGCTGGTAGCACAATAACTCAAGGTTAAAATGGTTTTGAGCCTTGGAGCTCAATACATATTTACACCGTGAGCTTGCATCGGCCACCACGTCACATTTCTGCATAGTACAGAGTGCAAGTGAATACATCATTGTCTTGTATCTGCGCCAACCTACTGACTGATTATTGGCGCCTTAGATGTATGAACGAATGAAAAACGCTTCACAAACTCAGTGCAAACAATGCGGTCAGGTATTAAAGAGGCTGGCTGACAAACCCCTCAATAAATGCCCAATTACCTACTAAATCCTATGTTCATTAGCCAAGTATTGAAAGCGTACCGCTACTTATCTTTGCAGCAAGCAAGTGGTTAGGTAGGAAGCGGCTTTGGCAGATGTTATTGGCCAGGCTGCGGCTACGCTAGGGTCTGCCCCAGCAAATGTAGGAAGTACTTTCATATACTGCCTACCTTGGGTAGGTGTCTATTTGGCCGGCGTACCTGGTCGTCATTCCAGTCGTATACACTGAGTATCTTGTCGCTATTCCTGCTGACTGATGAAATGGCATTCAAGCCTGCCCTTTCTTCTACTGAGTCTAACACCAAGTATTGCCAGCGAATTGTTAAGTCCACCATGCATCCATCAATTCCTCCTATTATGTTGCATAACCCTTAGATTTGCGACTGTCCGTCGCTGACCGCCACAGCGGAGTCAGGTTGGGCTTTGGCAGTTAACTTGGTTTGGCCAAGTTCCAGTTACCACAGGGAAAGGAACCTAAAGTGGCCTCTGGTAAGCGCGGGTATATACCCCCTGCTGCTAAATCCACATCGTTGGACAAGCACACGGTACATGACGTTAGGTACCTTGATGTACTACTGAGCTCACCCCACGTTTGGCGGTCGGGTACCTATAGAAAGTTCCTGGCTGGAGGTCGCTAATTGTAAAGCTGAACAGCTGGGTATTTCAGAGCACCCGCCCTGACTTGCTCGCGCAAACATTACTGCGCCGATCCCAGGCATCGTTTCGTTCGCGACATCTCACGGAACCCAACTCGCTCATCAACCAAACTGACCCAGAGGTACCTCCCCTTACCTCACCACGGCTTCGGTCAAACACTTGCAACGCGCCTCACGTTACGCACTTCGCCTTACTCGAACTTGACTGCTTGCAGTCACGACGCGCGCACTCTGTCAAACAAATCACGATGGATCCTCAAAATCAGTCTGGCTCCCATGCCCAGCAGGGCCGTCCCCAGCCTGTCTACGACACAACTCATGGCGGTCACTACGGTAAGCAAGAGAAACCGCGTTCTACTTCAGTGTCTTCCCGGGCGTAGTGCGTGCACTCCACTCGTTCACTCTAGTTACCTCTATCGTGTTGGCACAATACTAACGTTTACTCCCTTCACCTAGGTGCGAGCGCTGCGGTTCGTATTCTCTCACCTCGTTATTGTTCTTGATCGACCGCCACAACGGCTGGCCTCCACCGACTCAACCACCGCGTCTGACCACCTCTATACATAGCTTTCTGCCCAAGGCTTTGCCCCTGCCGAACTCTACACTGGCCCATGGGCCAACGTACGTATCTTGCCTGATCCCCATAGGGACATGGAGAACCGAACAGCTCACGCGCCTTCATAAAAACAGGTCCATCAGGGTTTGACTGGACAGTATAAGGACATCCTGACAACCTATTGGCAACAAACCATTAACCATTTGGAGAGCGACAACCACGATTACAAGCTGCATCAGCTCCCCTTGGCCCGCATCAAGAAAGTCATGAAAGCGGACCCAGAAGTCAAGATGATATCCGCCGAAGCGCCCATACTCTTCGCCAAGGGCTGCGACATCTTCATTACCGAGCTCACCATGCGTGCCTGGATTCACGCCGAGGAGAACAAGCGAAGGACTCTGCAGCGGTCTGATATTGCGTCAGCGCTAGCCAAGTCCGACATGTTTGATTTCCTCATCGACATCGTGCCTCGAGAAGAGGCCTCGTCCCACGCTAAAAGGACCGCCGGCCAAGCTGCGCCTGCTCCCCAAGGCGTCCCGGCGCAAACCAATTCTCAGATACCCGGCCAACACGGCTCCCTGCAACAAAGTGCTAACCACTCTTCCTCCTCCCACCCAATGGCCGCGACCGACTATGGCCTTGCCGGCCATGCCCTCGGCCCCGACCAGGACTACCGGCAGAACCCGAACATATACCCTGGCCAAGTACAGCCAAGTCCCTCAGCTGCCTATGGTCAAGCTCAACAACCCATGTATGGCGAGATCGAGGGCATGTATGGATACGGTGGGATGCAGCCTCAGCAGGTGAGTAAAACCAGGCCATGGATGTCTTGCGGCGCAGATCGATTAACTTGCCTCTAGCCACCCATGTCCACCGAGGAATTTGAGTAGGATTGCTCAGGTGCAGAGTGCATAAACCGAATGTCTTTCTCCTTGACCTTGACTGCCAAGGCTGACGAGAAGAGGCATCAATCTTTATTTTCCATTCGGGTCTGGCGTCGCGGCGTTGAAATGGCGACAAGAGCTATCATGATGTAACGTTATCCCTCAGATCTGCCAGTGGCCGACGATGGAGTGCTCCAGATGGCAGTGTCCGGGCACAGAGGAAAGAGTCTGGCCTGAATAGTGGCCAGTTCAATCACGTCTGTGTGAGAAAATGTAGATGATTTTGTTGCTGTAGCGAGCTTTGAGCGTAACATGGTGATGTTGGAGCCATATCCCTCCCTGAACACCTCGCAAGTGATCAAATCCATACGGTAGTTGTCGCAGAGCAGATATGCCTTACTTCATCATGCCAAACCGGGAAGAGAAATTGGCAAGAGGAGCACTGCGGGTAGGACCCTGGGCATTGGAAGTGAGCCTGCGCTGGTCAGTACTTGGCTTCGGGTAGTGCGGTACGCCCGAACGTACTTCTCTAGTAACATGGGTCCGTTCAAGGCGTCGACGCGACCAAACTTCTTGTTGCGGATGGAAATGTCAAAGAACTCGTCGTGGTTGTCGGACTGCATTAGATTGATGGTTTGTTGGAGTTCGTCGAGATTCTCTCGAAGCATGGCTCCATTTTCGAGACTGTCAACAAACTCCGTAAGGTATTGCACATCTTTTGCAAGTGCTGCAACTGCATTGGTATTGATATGCTTGACGTCAGGGGACAGCGGCAACGCCTGCACAAGGTGTTAGCGAGCGGAACACTGAGGCCTGCATATTAAAACTCACAAGAATCTTATTCGCAGCATGGCTGAGAGCGTCAAAATATATGAGTTCCTTAATCTCTCTTGGCAGGCCAAGAAGTGTGGAATTCATGATATTGGACAGGTATCGGGTCATGGTCTGCATGTAACTACTTGGGTCAGGGGACGTCGTGGTTGCCATCCTATTCGGTATTGTCAGTTGGTATCAATCATGTAGTTTTGAAACTGGCGGTCAGGACTGCTCTTCTCTGGCTACATTGATACATACCAGTCATATTCGGCCGTGTCCACAAGGTCGTCGATCTTGGAGTTGACGAGTTCAAAGATGCGCTTCTCCGCCGTCTTCTTGTTGTTTCGGAACTCTTCCGTAGCAACAAGCATGACGGGGCCACCAGCAGACGTGGACGACCTTGCTCTGATAAGAAGCTGCTCAAGTTCTTGGCAAGCAGCTTCGAAGTGCTCAAGGTTGATAAGAATCTGCACGATCTGACCAAGGTACTGCGAGCTCAATCTTTCAACGAGTGACTTGCAGACTTTTTCTGTCAGAAGTTCATCCAGTGACTGTGAGTAGCAAAGTTAGCCCAGTTTTTTAGAGTTCTTTTTTGCAAGTACGTCAGCTCTTAAGCTCATCAGGTTAGTTACCTTGCGGAGTGTGTCATCAATGATGTTGGGATGCTGGAAGTGGTCGTCCGAGAAGAAGTAAAACTGGTTCAGAAAGTTTCGAATATCGATACAACAGAGCGGATACATTTGCGAGAATGGCAAGACACAGGGGAAGCTAGATAATCGTTAGACTCAGACCAACATCGCCAAGTGGGTGCAGACGATACCTGAGTTCTTCGAGAGGTTTGTCTTGAGAAAACCAGCTGACATTTACCACCTTGTCGTACTCCTCGCGAGTATTGATGGCCATGGGCATATAGTCGTCGGTCGAGACAATCTTGCTTTATCAGTTACGTGGTGTACCACAAAGGCGGCATGTATAAGATCTTACCTCCTGGAAATCTTCGCTAAACCGGCGCTTGAGAAGCTCGGCGTACTTGTCAAATAAGGTGAGGAGAAAATTATCAAGCATGGACACAGAGTAGCCCCAACCCTAGCGAGCTTCAGTGTCAGGAGCCAATGTCAAGATGATCAGAGAACAGCAGGCCCTACCTCCATGGTTTGTATAAATAAGGCGATCACGCCTTTGATCTTAAGTAGAATCTCGGCATTGCTTACTTCATCTAGCGCCTGCGAGGTGAGAGTGATGGCCGTATGGCACATGGAATCCCAGAGCTCGTCCACCTGATAATGTGTTAGCAGCTAGATTGGGAAGAAACAAGTGGCTGGAGACAATGAGCCTACATCAACAGCGGAACGCAAATGAGGAACACGTCGCATGGTCGCTTTTTCGATGATGGCAAAGCCGGCGATGCCTTCGAGCAGACTACTGAGTGAGGTTTCATCATCTGCAATAAGCCCAACCGTACTTGGCAATAACAAGTCTTTCTGCTGGCGGCGAGTGGTGGCATACTCGGCACGGAACTTGTCGCTCTGACCTAAGGCGTCATGGATGTGAAGGCATTCAAACAATGGTGTAAAGTCAACCTGCAGCTCCTCGTTATCAAGCACGTCAAACTCCTCGCTCTCGTCGAAGACCAGCTCGATAGACGAGTTGAGTCTGAAGTTATTCAAATAAACGTCATGCTCTACGCGTTCCCTCTGCCTCGCCCTTCTAAGTTCGGTGTGATAGAACGCGACCTCGCCGAGGAACTGCGAGGTTTCACGAATGCGAAACAGCCAGGTATTAAGGTCTGTCATGACAGCTTCAGAAATGGTTTTCTGCGACGCCGGTATTGACTTTTGAATCACATCGGCCAGCTTATGTTGGGTGGCGTATTTGTTCTGGATTGTCGGGATCAGGTGCTCGTTCTGCAGGTCCTCAAGGGATTTGAGTGCTGCATAATACTTCTTTTTGCGAATCAGATCGTGAGCATGATTGACAGCATGCAAGATTTTGAGAGACTCGTTCAAAGCGTCGGATGCATCGGCAATATTCTGTCGCACAGCTCTTATATTTACCAGAGCTTGTTTTTGGTCGGCAAGCTTCTCTGTGCTTGCTTGGATTGACTGGTTCAACCTCAAGATCTCTGCGGTGAGCGTGACAGTGCCCTCGCGTACAATCTGGAGTTGGTTCACCGAGCTCAGGAATTCCTCATGCTTCGTCAGGCCAATCCTCTCGATGTCTGATTCCCTCTCTTCGGCATATCTGACAAGATTTTGCATCAGCGAGGGGGTTCGGTTCGATTGGGAGGCATCTTTGAGGACAGGGATGAGTTGATCGAGGAAATCCGTGTCGGACGAAGTCAAAATGATCTGAAGGAGTCAGAGTCAGCTCGCTAAAACTAATACGAAGGGTCATAACTGATAATCGAGAGAGACCTGTTGGACGGCTGCGCCGTAGTCATCGTAGGTCTGCGGACGTCGTGGCATCCTGGACCATGATCTTGGCAATTCTCGGCGGCTCGTTGAACTTGATATGGGTGTATTTGACAGCAGATCAAGTCATGGAATCATACGCAACCGATATATATTCACTGTCTTTGTTCCGTTCTGGTGAGGTAGGCACAGAAGAACTTGACGGGTCAATGTTGTATTGGTGAGGTTGCGCAGAACCGAATGACGTTGGAGGGCGAGACGATGTGTATGATAGCTCGGTTTACCCAGTCAAGTGACAGAAGCTGATGAGGCTCTTTAGTGGGCCTTGGCTAGCTCAGCACCACTAATGCATGTGCCTACTGTACCCACACATAGGTAACACCCCTGCCTCATAAGGCAGGTACGGTACCCTATACTGACTTCACGCAGAAGGACACTTGTACAGCTGCC